>LR991033.1:0-1250000 GCA_905163495.3 Cosmia trapezina | reverse complement strand
GTGCTCAACAACCGAACTAAGAGACATATTACGCTGGCTGTAGCGGGAACGAGATAGCAATAATTGTCACAGTTACGTACCCATGACAAATCTACTATACGCCGCTTGCGCTGCCGCTTGTCTCTTCACACTCTTAAGAATCATCATATATTTCTATCCCTTTCTGCAAATGGCAACCCAGCGGCAATATTAATCAGGAGAATTTTAAAGGACAGTAAATTTTGACGCATTTACGAATGAAAAGTAATCCCGTGGAACTTGTTTTTGGTTTGTGCACATTTTGAAAACACAGGAAGGCTTTGTTTGCTACTTATTTAGACGATTACGGTAATTTTACTTAACGTGCTACACATGTGCTACACAAACGCCAGTTCGATTGTGACGACGGTAAATTAGGCCCGTGAACACAATTTACTGTCCACGCGTCGAGGAGCGTGAACCATATCTTCCTTATTTATACACCAATGTACTACCACGATACATTATCTGCCCACAAGCAGCGTTACTGTGTTCCAGTTTGGCCACCTATAGGAACTGGTGTAATTACAAACACATGAGACATTCCGCTTTGTCTCTTGGATGGGGTGGCAATCTATGGGTTTATACCTAGTTAAAGCAGTTACCAACCAATAGAAAACCTAAATAAAACCTAAGGCTGTGCCAGAAGCCTAACGTGATACACTAAAACTAAATAGGATAAATAGGTACAGACATCAAATAATTACAGCTTTCTAAAAACAATAGTCAATGTACTGACAGCAAAAGCACTTTGTTTACTTTTGGCGATACTTCTGGTTCAATCAATTACCAACAAGATTTTTAGTAGGGTTCCGTACCAAAATGGTAAAAATGAACCCTTATGGTGCGACTCAGTATGTGTGTATGTCCGTCTGTCACAGCTGGATATCTCAATAACTACAAATGCTATTAACTTGAACAATTTTAGATGACGTTTGCCCAACTATTTTGCAAATAAAATTCGAAGTGGGGCTACTAGGGCTACTTTGTGGGGTATCATATGAAACACCGCTATTGGCACATTCTGAAACATTTTTTTTTCTTTTTTTAGGCCGCATAGTTTTCGACTATTGATGAAAAATGTAAAAAAATACTGTTCAGTCCCCACCCCCATCACCAAAGTTTGCATAGAGAACAATCTGAAATTATTCTATGTGATATAAGTTTATGTAAAGATTACAGGAAAAAATAAAACAATGTCTTTAAATAGCACACTTTTTCAGAAATCGGAACGGAACCCTCGGCCTCGGTGTGCGAGTCCGACTCGCTTTTGACGTGTTTTTTATTTTTACATGAAAACGCCACGTTAATTTGAATTGCTGATAGTTAAGTGTCATGATTGGTCTGACCCTATCACTAAGCTAAGCGACCAAATTGCTAAATTACGTGGTTTTTTTAATTATTTTTATGAGAGAGTGACTCAAAAGCAGTGTTGTTTGTGAATAAATTGTGTGTCAAATAAATGTCGCAACTTGTGTTTTTTCATTGTGCAGCAACCAACCGTGAACGTGCGCCAGAGCAGACCACTGCGACACTTTGTAACTCTAAAATGTGTTTTGTAAACGAAATACTGATGTCTGGAAGATGTGAGTGATTTTGTGTTGTATAGAAGTGGTTATAATGTGCTTTTTTAGTGTTTGTTGTCTGACGATACCGAAACGAGTGACCGTACTTTTTCCTGCTATTGTGTAGACTCGAATCTATTCTAGAGCTAAAATTACATCGAAAAGAAATGTCCCATCTAGGATTTCTACATGGTGTAGAATATTTTAAGGGGTCATTGTACTCATCATTATGAACAACTTTTACTATAGGGCCAAACCTGAAACCGCGAAAAAATCAGGTGTTCAGTACATTTATGTTCGCATAATTCGTCAAAATGTTGGGGCTGATTTTTTTTTTCGCGATTTCAGGTTTGGTCGAATAGTAAGAGTTGTTCGTATTGATGAGTACAATGACCCCTTAAAATATTGCCACTGTTTACACTTACACCCTGTATACCATTTATTCCAAAAACAAGTGATACCTACTGTAAAGATTCTCAGGACAATGGAAGTTTCCTTTAACCAATGTTCTTCTGTTTTGAAATTCCACATTGGCTGCAAAGCAACTGTTCCATACATTTATTTGAAAATAAAATGGTTATCTTTGCATTCATAACTAAACTAGAATTCGAAGGGCTCACTACTAAACGACAGTTAATCTATCGATATCAAATCGGCCTCTAATCAAACATGGCCTTACAGCAGCAGTAATTAAAATTAATTAATTGAACAATCAAACTACCTACATATTTTGTTACTACACGTGCGCGCAGTGGGACCTATCATAGTAGTTTTGTTTCACACAATGTTTACTTGTGCGAGCAACATATTACACGATAACTGTTCCCCAGTGTGCCATCAAAAATATATGATTCTCGCTATTGAATGATTTTGGTTTGAGAAACGTGCATGAGGAAAATGAAATAGGTTTATAACCAGCTATAGTAGTTCTCGTATATATAGCTGAATAAGATTTAGTAGAATTATTCCCTGTTTAAGAAAATATGAATAATTACAGTATACTAGAGTTCATTTAAGCTGAAACGACGCGCCCCCCTATTTAAATTAGTATACGTATACAACAGTAAATGCGGTGGTGGGGCGCGTACTTGCAGCTTAGACAAGCTCTGCAAGGAGCTCGTGGCTAAGTAACAACAGCCGCACGGGTCGATCCGTCAGGTTAAGCTACGCTTGCCGGGGTTGGTCCGTGGATGGGTGACCGTCTTTACATACCGAGATTCCTCCGGGCCTCGGAAAGCACGTTAAGCCGTTGGTCCCGGCTGTTATTCGTGGATCTTTGACAGTCGTTACGGGTCGTCAGAAGCCCGAAAGTCTGACAACCAGTCTTACCAAGGGGTATCGTATTACCCAGTAACTGGGTTGTGGAGGTCAGATAGGCAGTCGCTCCATGTAAAATACTGGTATTCAGCTGCATCCGGTTAGACTGGAAGCCGACCCCAACATAGTTGGGAAAAGGCTAGGCAGATTGACAAGCTCTGCAAGGAAATATAAACAATCCTTCGTAAAAATAACATGCAGGTGTTTACTTGTTCAGTACTTATCATTTACTTATAGGTCAATAGAACTACAACTAATACAATTTCCTTTTGTTTCCTTTCAAGCCCCGCGGCGTTGACGTGCCGTCATGAAAGATAGCCGCTAATTAGTAGGAAAAAAATAAGCATGAATATCAACAATGGTATTATTACTATCAGCTGTTTGTATGTGTGTTAACATTTAACTATCATTGCACAAATACATTGTACAAATATGGTAAACTTATTCAGAACATCTACTTATTTGATGTAATAGTACAAACTCGTGAGCATATCATAACGTGACATAATAATAACGTTTGTAATGTAACACAAGTATATTTAATAGATTAAGGAGTAATTAACTGCTTTTAAGCACTTTTGGATCGGCAACGCCATTTAGAGCAGTCGTGTTTTTGTGTGTTATTTTCTGTTTTATATGAATGAAGGTGGGTGTCTGCTACCTAGCCATGCCAAAGGCTAGCTGGTCAAGGTATTGTGCTTAATAAACACCTTATTAACTTTAGGATCTAAATATTTGCTGTCGTACTCTGTAGATCGGAGAGTGGTACGGAGAGCAATCGTCCCTTTTTGGACACAGTTCATTCCCTCATTTGGACAAATATTGGTTTGACCTACAAATAACTGTTCCAACTCCAGATGTTTGTACACTTAATTTGTTTGTAAAACCACGCATTTGCTGGTCGGAAATGTTGGCAATATGTTGCACAGGGGGATGAATGGGGATCCACCATATTATTTTATTCAAGAGGGAACTGAAAATTAAGTGAGTTTTAGCAAAGTATGACTGAATGATGCTAACAATATATAAAATAGGAAGTATTTTCTTTGTTTCGACAACAATCTGATTGCTCTTTGCTGTATAATTGTAATAAAAGTTTCTCACGACGTTTTATTGTAGTTGTTTAAAGATATTAATGGCGTGTTATCTTCAGCATGAGGATATCATAATAGGCTAATATGATATATTTATGCTATGACTAAAAAATATTATTGAATGTGTCTAATGGTTCGTCTTAGCCGAAAGAATTCCAGTGTGTTCACATCACATAGGCCCCCCAAACATCACAACGGCGACCAGTCCTGGTTCTCGCACCCATGATAACGATAGTACATGAAATGCTTCATCATCAGCCTCCAGCAGTGATTGTTGGGGAGCCCTGCGAACATGAGTGCTCCACCGGCCTGAGAGCGTCCTATCTTATCATAAAATTCTGATATTAACCACATATTGATATGTTCCAGGAGCGTGTCTCGTTCACCATCACCTTCCCCGTCTGCTCGCGACTCGCTTCGGAATACAGACAGCGCCAGTGAAGCATTGGACAATGACAAGGTATTTTACTCACTGTAAATGATAAATAAATGATAAATGATTTATTTCTGTATGTAGGTTTGTACAAACACTTTTACACGTCAATCATATTTTTAAAAACTAGATGTGGTCGGCGTTTCCTATTTGACTACTCTGAGAAGAAAGGCCGAAACAAACTCAGAGGTCACAGTCTCTTTTAAAGTCCACACATAATCTTAGTCATGTAAAGACTATGTAGAAGGAGGTCTAAAAAACTTTTTACAAAAAAAAAACAACCGACTTCCAAAAAAACACTACTAAGTGAAAAATAACTTTAATTTCGGAAGTCGGTGTCTTTGGTTTTTTAATTACTTTCGTTTTTTTTGCCACCGACTTCCGAAATTAAAGTTATTTTTCACTTTGCAGTGTTTTTTTGGAAGTCGGTTGTTTTTTTTTTTTTTTGTAAAAAGTTTTTATTTTTCACTTTTTAGTGGTGCCTACTCCACACAAATCTGAATACCACTCTGCTAAATAAATTAGAGCATCATCCACATAATTATACTAAATGGGAAAAATACGTACTTATTAAATTGTTGAAGCTAACTCAAAAGCCACTCATCAGAACATGAAGATATTTTTACGCGACCATCTCAGGAGTACCATTTCAAAGAAAAACTTTGCAAAAATATATAATTGCATACAACTCAAATAGCGCAATTTGAAGCGGGATATAGTTACCATTAAATCATTTATAGCCAGAGTGCACCTCATCACAATTCCAATAAGCCCAAACACGACTAGGATACATTGTTTTATTACTGAGTTCCGATGCCTACCTTCGGGCTTCTTCATCAGATCGGTTCGATGGTACCATTTTCATCATTACCATTTATGTAAGGTTTCGTCATAGTCGCTTTTACTATTTTAATCGAGATATCTTATCGCCACCCGCGAAATACTTACTTATCATCGTTGAGGAGTTCCCGTGGCCATCTGTGGTCTTCTTCATCAGTTCCACTTCACCATATGATACTTTCTGAATGCAAACCCTTGATTTGTTGATGAAAATAGCAAAATCGCTATATGTATGCCTATAATATTTGAGGAGTTCCCTCGATTCCTCGTGGATCCCATCATCAGAACTGGATTTTGATAAAAATGGGACCAATGTAGAAGTATACCCTTTCAATTATGAGAATTTTCCGAATCGGTTATAAATGACGGAGTGCTGAGGTAACAAACATACAAAAAAAAATACAAAAAAAAAACAAAAAAAAATACAACCGAATTGAGAACCTCCTCCTTTTTTTGAAGTCGGTTAAAAATGGTCTTTTGTAGGTTTGGATGCTTCAAAAATATTAAAATGTGAAGCCAGACTCAGTTTGGAAACAAAAATATAAAATTCTGTTATTTGCTAAAAATCGGTTGGTTAATAACATTATAACGGAAGGCAGTTAGCTCCCGTTGTGTTATCAAGCCCAAATAAGAGTTTATTGACCACGTTGCGATTTTTTACCGCAGTGCGCGGACTCTATTATATTGGTATTGTTCACAGATTGGCGATTATTATCCGCAACGATTAAAATTCGTAGTGTGCGCTTAGCCTAATATGACGTCATACCTAGCATTTAATGTAGCAGTTTCTTAATTCCAGACAAGCGAGAGCTCCGTGCACATGCCGTGCCACGCGGGCGGCGACTCCGCGTCTATATCGAGCGGGGAGCTCGCCGTCACAGTGGTCAGCGCCACCCCGCAGAACAAGGACAACCCCAGGGTGAGATGTGTTCTGTGACTATATCTTGCATGCTATAACGCTATGAGGTGATTTATGCGCGTGAGCATAGATTAATACAGATGGGACACTCCGCAGTTTAGGTATGAAGCTACAAGTACGCGGTGGGCCCCGTCCGCGGGGCTAATTCAGTAGGTCAGAAGGTATAAGAGTTACGCGATAGAAAGAGAGGCAACTTGTAGTTGAATATAACTGTAGGTAATAAGCGTCGTTGTGCGACCTGAATTGCACTTTACTGTGTAGTAGCAAGAGTTGCTTTTAATTTAAATGATTTTGCGGAGTATCCCATCTGTATTAATGTGTGGCGTGAGCAACATCGGAAGTAACGCCGCCATCTTGTTTTTTTAATACATTTTAAGTGACATTTCATAAAACAATTACACAATTGTTTACCAACAGCTCAGACCAAATAAAAAATCAAGACATTGCAGGGCTGCGAACAATACAGTGAAGCATGCGCAAAACTACACCTCGCTCTGAGCATAGTCTCTCACACGCACACATTTACCCCAAACTACAACTAAACTACACCTCACTAAGTGAACACATTTTTACGAAAACGGCCTCACATCACTGTTGACAGCGCTATGTCTTGATATTTTATTTAGTCAGAGACCTATTAAATTATTATCATTAGAATCAGTAATACAACTCCTTAAGTTAGAATTGACCTCAAATGTAAAGATTGCATGAAATAGTCATTCAATAGGGTAATAAGAACTTAGAGAGTTGTATTGATGAGTTTAGTAATTATAATTCTATAAATATAGATTTGTTAAGGTCGCGAATCATTCAAATGAATATACAACCTGATACTAACCTGCAAATTGCAAAAAACTTTTGAATTCCGCGGGCTACCATGTCGCTTGCGCCATAATGGTAACTAAAACATTAACAGATTGTTAAACTCATGCTATCTGATAGAAATAGCAGAAGCCAATCAAATCGCTTAACAGTCCGTTAACATTAAGCCCCCTTATTCATAAAAAACCGGTCAAGAGCGAGTCGGACTCGCGCACCGAGGGTTCCGTTCCGATTTCTGAAAGTGTGCGTGTGTGTGAAAAGTGTGCTATTTAGAGACATCGTTTTATTTTTCCTGTAATCTTTATATAAACTTCTATCACACAGAATAATTTCAGATTTTTATCTTTGCAAACTTCGGAGATAAGGGGGGGAACGGTATTTTTTTTTACATTTTTCATCAAAACACGAAAACTATGGGGCTTAAAAAAAAATAAAAAAAATGGTTGAGAATGTACAAATGATACCCAACATGCTCTAGTAGCCCCACTTTGAATTTTTAAGACCCCCTTTCAGTCCCTGTTACAAAAAAAAAAAAAATATTTTTACTTTTTTCTTATTTGCAAAATAGTTGGGTAAACGTCATCTAAAACTGTTCCAAATTTCAAGTTGGTAGCATTAGTAGTTCTTGAGATATCCAGCTGTGACAGACAGACAGACAGACAGACTGAGTCACACCATAAGGGTTCCTTTTTTACCATTTTGGTACGGAACTCTAAAAACTAAAACGCTCTATAAACCTATTTTAGTTAAAATAGTGTTTTGTTTTCTTCTTTCAAACTCAAATCATAATTCGAATGAAATTGACAAAACACTATTTTGTGTGCGTACGCGCAGCGGAATGTTGTTGAATTTAAAGATTTTAATTATGCAGATATTTAGTGTATGACGTCGTATAATTGTGTATGGTAAAAAAAAATTTGTGCACGCAACCATTGTGGAGAAATTCACCAAAAACTGATTCCGCTGGGCGAACGTTGTCCTGGCGGAACTTTTTTTAATCCATAGACTTTAGAAGAAAAGAGATGTGTCCAAAAATTAGTGTGTATTTGTGTGTAATTGTGTATGTATGAATAAAACTAGTGCATGCATAAACTTCGGAGAAATTCAAGTTTCCGCTACGCGAACGTTTGGCCATTAGCTAGTTTTCATATAAAGCGCTTACATAGAGAGCTGTAGATTTTTACGTACGTTGTTTTGAATTTGTTTATATTTGTTTAAAAAACAGATTTAGAAAAAATCGTAGGGCTTAAAAGATAAAAATATAAACGTAAAATACGCTTATTAGGTCTTAGTTCTTAAAGTATGCACTTTGGGGTCTAGATTTTCAGGTTTATACAAACCTTGTAAGTGTCTGCAACATGTTGCCAAGTATCAATGATGTTCCGTTAGTAACTAAAGAGTTATAGGACAAATTTACCATGAACAGATCACTGTTTACAAAGCAGTCAAATATCACGACGTTCTGAAGGAATTGCATGGTAATATGTATGTCAATAATTAGTGTATTCATTCAACTATTCTTATGCAAAATTTCATGTCATTAAATTCAGTAATTAAAGAAAAACAATTATAATACTGACGAAGCATCGAAAACCTACATAACCCGACCAAGTTCGGATGGCTACAAAAAAGCGGCCGTGCAATATATTTAGGTAACATCCCAAAATTTACAGTATAATACCGGTATTGAATTGGTATAGGTGATAACACAATTGTTGTTTCGATATAATTTATAGGTCATTTATTTTTGTACACCTACTTTTTTAAATGTATTTGACTATGACAGAAAGTAGGTACTATTTACGTAGGTACTTTATTTAAGTATGCGCTTGAGACTTGAGATATAATCTAAATATATTATTTAAGACAAATAAAATTCATACAGCTAATTTCTATTGAAGATTTCACGGATCAGGATTCTAACTATAGACCCCTTAGGGAAATTAAATATTTACCACATGTAAGTATGTACTAGTTACTGTTTAGGTAAATATTTATCATATTGTAGCTTATTACACTATTTAACCAATAGACTAGGCATGCACGAGCGTTCCCCTTTGCAACTTTAGTGGATCTAACAATCTAATAACTTAAAAAAAACTACTTCTTGAATCGATTTTTTTTTCTTATGTATGTGAGCGTGTTCCCCGCACCCCACCAAAATATGCAGAATTATTTTGTTCGAAGTTCGGTACGCTTAATCCTTTAGTTAAATAGTATTGTAGTTATGAATTGATCAAAAATATTCTTGTGTGAAAAAATAGACAACGCGCTGCGCGCAACGAGCGATAGGCGGCTTCCCGCTTGAAACGGTACTGTCATCCTTGAAGAAAAGAGAGGGCAATATGTTTTCGCGCGTATTCGTTTGCTGTTGAACTTGAACCTGATTTTGTTTCATCCCCAGTCACAAACAAATAAATGTGCAGTCAAGGACAATGTGCGTATGCGCTGTTGTTTTGCTATGCATCGCCAATTCTCTGTAATAATAATATTGACAAAGTGTGTTATTAATGTTATAGTGTAACAGTGAAGCATAACATAATTATGTAGTAGGAATATTGAGTGAATGATAGTGAGAAGCTGATAACAGATACAAGGTAAGATTTTATAATAAATTAATAGCTATAGACTTATTCATTTACGTAGGTAGTTTATTAGGCAGATAAATTATAATAATTGTGTTATGTTAACATTGGACAGACACCATAAACCCATGTTAATATATCTACTGATTGATCTAATTCTATATCTATTTACTTAAATTTATAATAATAAATTATACTAGACATATATTGTAATATAATCGTAATTTCATCATCATTTTCGTTTTTCATTCAAGAAATGCAATTGTTTTATTTTTTCCTAACGCTTGTGTACGCAACTGTACCATATTAATAAATACTATATTGGAAGGTTAAGAACGTTTCTAAGATATATGGCACGGCCGCTTTTTGGTAGCCATCCGAACTTGGTCGGGTTATGTAGGTTTTCGATGCTTCGTCAGTATTATAATTGTTTTTCTTTAATTACTGAATTTAATGACATGAAATTTTGCATAAAAATAGTTGAATGAATACACTAATTATTGACATACATATTACCATGCAATTCCTTCAGAACGTCGTGATATTTGACTGCTTTGTAAACAGTGATCTGTTCATGGTAAATTTGTCCTATAACTCTTTAGTTACTAAAGGAACATCATTGATACTTGGCAACATGTTGCAGACACTTACAAGGTTTGTATAAACGTGAAAATCTAGACCCCAAAGTGCATACTTTAAGAACTAAGACCTAATAAGCGTATTTTACGTTTATATTTTTATCTTTTAAGCCCTACCATTTTTTCTAAATCTGTTTTTTAAACAAATATAAACAAATTCAAAACAACGTATGTAAAAATCTACAGCTCTCTATGTAAGCGCTTTATATGAAAACTAGCTAATGGCCAAACGTTCGCGTAGCGGAAACTTGAATTTCTCCGAAGTTTATGCATGCACTAGTTTTATTCATACATACACAATTACACACAAATACACACTAATTTTTGGACACATCTCTTTTCTTCTAAAGTCTATGGATTAAAAGAAGTTCCGCCAGGACAACGTTCGCCCAGCGGAATCAGTTTTTGGTGAATTTCTCCACAATGGTTGCGTGCACAAATTTTTTTTTACCATACACAATTATACGACGTCATACACTAAATATCAGCATAATTAAAATCTTTAAATTCAACAACATTCCGCTGCGCGTACGCACACCACTATTTTAACTAAATTAGGTTTTTAGAGCGTTTTAATTTTTGATGAATAAGGGGGTTATTTATGTTGATACACTTTTAGACATGTTGTGGCACCGGTCTAGTAAACATTTTAAGAAAACCTAATAGATATATCACTAACGCGAATCACCAACGCGCAGTGAGTAAATACACTCTCAGTATTACAGTTGGATTTTTTTTCCAACACCCAGTTTCAGAATTGAGAATTTGAAGTTACGAAATGGTTAAACTCTATCCCTCTTACAAATAAACACAGAATAAAGTTATTCCAAATTTAAACCTATGGTGATGCCACCAAAAAATGGTGATGCGGGATGGGTAATCTTTATAAACAAAAGCGCGGGTTGCAATTAAATGCTTAACAATTAGAGTATTAGAGCAGCGATTAAATTAATTATGTATATATGAACGGGGGCCTGGATGAGATCAAATCATATCACTATTGAACTAACGCCGCTTACCTTCAATCCAGTTGTTTTCTCTCTTCGATGAACTTGAACTTCTTGATTATCAGAATTTGGAATTTTGATTTTCTTTTAGGTCGCGCGACTAATTATTTATTTTTAATTTGTTGCTCGCTAGCGAGATTGATTTAATCAGCAATTTTCCCCCGGGGGCGCGGACAGGCTTAGTACATCCTGTTTCGTATGAGCGGTTGCCCAGAAAGTCCTTTGAATAACTGTGTTTATTAGTAAGACGGTATCCGTCTTATTACAAAACAAGGTTCATCTTCAAACCCAGGTTTAAACCATGGACCATTTTTTGAATTTCGAACTTTATTCCGACACATAAAACTGACAACTTAGTACCGGTCTAAGTTGTCCGTTTTGTATAAAGAACTGTATTTCTATCACAGCTAGGTTCTTATTACAAAAACTGGCTCGATGGTTTTTAAACCATGACAGAAGAAAAACCTCGTTTTGTAATAAGAAAGAAGATAAGATTAAAACCCGCGAAATAAAAAAAAATTAAAAAACCTAAGAAGTCTTGAATATCTAGTGATATTCAAGACTTCTTAGGTTTTTTCATTTTATATACGAAAGAGAACGCTTAAATCCAGCAGGGGCACCACTCCCGCCGCCGGGGTCGCGGGTTGTTCGAAAGAGATACCGTGGCCCTGGCATAGGCAACTGAAGGAACACGGGTGGGTTTTAGTCAGTAAAAGTCTGACACGCCCTTCCGCTCCGCCCAGAGCGGGAGAAGTCATTTGATGGTTTCCCATCCACAAAAAAAAAAAAAAATGGTACCACTCCCTCTGCCTCCTCCTCCTGACACCTAAGCCCAGCTATTTTCTGTAAATAATTGATACTCACACCGCAGCTCGGCACTCCTCCGTCGCAGGCGCTCGACGTGTCGCGCACGAAGAAGAAGAGCTGGTACAACGCGCTGTATCCCACCTACAAGAGCAAGTCTGATGACTTCAAGAGGCTCTTCAAGGACCTGCCCGATGATGAGCGGCTTATAGTCGGTTAGTATGCCAATGGTAACTGAAATAAAATAGGTGTATGTACTTCCTGAATAAATAAATTATTTATATAATATTGGTGATGTTCTTGAAAAAGGCTACAGTCTGATTTTTAATTCGACGGAATTCTGACACTTCAGAGTTGTTGCCAATAATAAAACGGTCCTACTAAAATCGGAACGCATTTATGCGAAATTAAAAAAAAAACCTTTCTTGATTTTCAGTTAGAAAATCTCAAACATAAAAATTGACTGATAATTTTAAAATGGTAAGCAGATTTTTGATTATCAAATTATTGAAGTTACAATAATTAGTAAGGTAATTATTTTTCTTTCATGGGAATCCCTGTTCACTAATCCATAGGTTACAAACCTTTTGTAGGAATATCTTTTTGTTTGTAAAATCTTTTGTAACTATACAGACAGACAACGATGATGATATTAGTCATAATGATTCCTAAATAAATATTTAAATTATAAAAATATTTAAATTCATAAAATATTTACTCTTTTTTTCCATTTAGCCATATAAATTAATATTTAAGTTAGTGTGCATTAAATGCACAGAACAAACACTATTTACACTGTCATAAAGTTTACTTGATCTCATTCTCTTTCATATTTTTTGTTATTTTATACTTATCCCAAAAATTCTAGTCAGTAACTTATAAAAAGGACAAAACAGAAAAGGCTTAAGATCTCTGAAGTGTCAAAAAATTACAGCTGTCAGAAATCCGTCGAATTAAAAATCAGACTAGGTGCGGAGTACTCGCAACCGGCGTGCGTGTGGCCAGATGTAGGAACGTAAACGAGGCAGAAGCAGTATGTAAGGATCGTAGCAGGCGGCGTTCTGTAGTTTCTGCCTACCCCCGTGGGAGGAAGGTGTGAGGTTATGTATGTTACTCTAATACCATACTGCAAGTGATGGTGAGCCACCAATAATGAATGATTCATTTCTGTCGCCAGACTACTCGTGCGCGCTACAGAAAGACATCCTGGCGCACGGGCGCCTGTACGCATCGCAGAACTACCTGTGCTTCTACGCGAGCATCTTCGGCTGGGAGACCTGCATGACCACTCGCTGGAAGGACGTCACTGCCATCACTAAGGAGAAGACTGCACTTGTGAGTACACGTACACCCGGCTTCGCTCGCGTGGTATGCTGGTAAAAAGTAGCCTATGTCCTTTCCAGGTCATGGTTTACCCGTGTGCCAAATTTTATCAAAATCCGTTAACTGGTTTTGGCGTGAAAGCGTTACAAACAAACTCACTTTTGCATTTAGTTAGGATTAGGATAATTGTTAATTTTTGCATTATATGTCTGTACAACCTGACTGACTGACTGACTCATCAACGCCCAGCCCAAACCCTTGTACCTAGAAAGCTGAAATTTTGCACAGAGGTTCCCTTTATAATGAAGACAAGGAATAAGGAAGGAATTTCCGGTAGCAGGTTCCCTTGGGATATTTCCCGACATCCACGCGGGTGAAGCCGCAGGCAAAAGCTAGTATTTAATCGACGTCACAAATTCATATTCTTCTCTTCTTGTTCTCACACACTATTGTCTACATATCTGTTTCATTTCTCCTTTCGCAGGTCTGCTGGAAGAAATTTCTTAAGAAATAATAAGTACTTACCTTTGTACTCAATACTTATATGTCGTATCTGTATCTATTTCACTGTGTGTACACTGGGCTGCATCAATTGGGTACCCCAGTTGTATTAAAATTTTATTTTTTTCTATTTCACTGTGTGTACCCAATCGATGCAGCCTACTGTACATAAATAATAAAATTAAATAAATGAATACTCTAACTGTAAACCGACTTCTCTTAATTATTTCACCCACATAACTTTTATTTCTTACCCAGGTAATACCAAACGCCATCCTAGTCTGCACGGAGGGCGAGAAGAACTTCCTCACATCATTCTCTGGGCGCGACAAGGCGTACCTGATGCTGTTCAGGATATGGCAGAACGCGCTCATGGACCAGCCCATGAGCAGCCAGGAGTTCTGGCAGTGGGTGAGTAGAGCACCCTATTGTACATAGAAATGTTATGATGGGTGAGCACGGATCTAGCATTCAGAATCAAATAATGATTGTTTACAAGACATGCAAAAATTACGAACTTCCGACGAGATCTATACAGGGTGGAATTGAATTCATGGGCAATATTTTAAGGGGTCATTGTACTCACCATTATGAACGTGTGCGTACGCGCAGCGGAATGTTGTTGAATTTAAAGATTTTAATTATGCAGATATTTAGTGTATGACGTCGTATAATTGTGTATGGTAAAAAAAAATTTGTGCACGCAACCATTGTGGAGAAATTCACCAAAAACTGATTCCGCTGGGCGAACGTTGTCCTGGCGGAACTTTTTTTAATCCATAGACTTTAGAAGAAAAGAGATGTGTCCAAAAATTAGTGTGTATTTGTGTGTAATTGTGTATGTATGAATAAAACTAGTGCATGCATAAACTTCGGAGAAATTCAAGTTTCCGCTACGCGAACGTTTGGCCATTAGCTAGTTTTCATATAAAGCGCTTACATAGAGAACTGTAGATTTTTACATACGTTGTTTTGAATTTGTTTATATTTGTTTAAAAAACAGATTTAGAAAAAATCGTAGGGCTTAAAAGATAAAAATATAAACGTAAAATACGCTTATTAGGTCTTAGTTCTTAAAGTATGCACTTTGGGGTCTAGATTTTCACGTTTATACAAACCTTGTAAGTGTCTGCAACATGTTGCCAAGTATCAATGATGTTCCGTTAGTAACTAAAGAGTTATAGGACAAATTTACCATGAACAGATCACTGTTTACAAAGCAGTCAAATATCACGACGTTCTGAAGGAATTGCATGGTAATATGTATGTCAATAATTAGTGTATTCATTCAACTATTCTTATGCAAAATTTCATGTCATTAAATTCAGTAATTAAAGAAAAACAATTATAATACTGACGAAGCATCGAAAACCTACATAACCCGACCAAGTTCGGATGGCTACCAAAAAGCGGCCATGCCATATATCTTAGAAACGTTCTTAACCTTCCAATATAGTATTTATTAATATGGTACAGTTGCGTACACAAGCGTTAGGAAAAAATAAAACAATTGCATTTCTTGAATGAAAAATATTTTTTTAATAATAACGCCAGTATCTACGATAAAAACAAATCTTCAATTAACAAGTACTTCTCTATTTAAATATCCGCGTACAAAAATATTTTTAATTACATATAATACTTAATTATGTAATTATAATAACGTTAACAAATGCTTGCAATGACAGCAATGGACTTAAATGTGTTTTAACTAAAATAGATTATGAACTAGCTTCTGCCCGCGACTTCGTTCGCGTGGATGACGAAACTTAGGGTAAGTATAATATTTCGAGCTTCAATAAAAATTAAAATCACATCACATAACTAACCTATTCAGTTGTTTAGATTTGATCAACACTAAAAAAGTGCTTATAAACTAAAACATTGGTATAAAAACCGAACTTCGAACAAAATAATTCTGCATATTTTGGTGGGGTGCGGGGGAACACGCTCACATACATAAGAAAAAAAAATCGATTCAAGAAGTAGTTTTTTTTAAGTTATTAGATTGTTTGATCCACTAAAGTTGCAAAGGGGAACGCTCGTGCATGCCTAGTCTATTGGTTAAATAGTGTAATAAGCTACAATATGATAAATATTTACCTAAACAGTAGTACATACTTACATGTGGTAAATATTTAATTTCCCTAAGGGGTCTATAGTTAGAACCCTGATCCGTGAAATCTTCAATAGAAATTAGCTGTATGAATTTTATTTGTCTTAAATAATATATTTAGATTATATCTCAAGTCTCAAGCGCATACTTAAATAAAGTACCTACGTAAATAGTACCTACTTTCTGTCATAGTCAAATACATTTAAAAAAGTAGGTGTACAAAAATAAATGACCTATAAATTATATCGAAACAACAATTGTGTTATCACCTATACCAATTCAATACCGGTATTATACTGTAAATTTTGGGATGTTACCTAAATATATTGCACGGCCGCTTTTTTGTAGCCATCCGAACTTGGTCGGGTTATGTAGGTTTTCGATGCTTCGTCAGTATTATAATTGTTTTTCTTTAATTACTGAATTTAATGACATGAAATTTTGCATAAGAATAGTTGAATGAATACACTAATTATTGACATACATATTACCATGCAATTCCTTCAGAACGTCGTGATATTTGACTGCTTTGTAAACAGTGATCTGTTCATGGTAAATTTGTCCTATAACTCTTTAGTTACTAACGGAACATCATTGATACTTGGCAACATGTTGCAGACACTTACAAGGTTTGTATAAACGTGAAAATCTAGACCCCAAAGTGCATACTTTAAGAACTAAGACCTAATAAGCGTATTTTACGTTTATATTTTTATCTTTTAAGCCCTACGATTTTTTCTAAATCTGTTTTTTAAACAAATATAAACAAATTCAAAACAACGTATGTAAAAATCTACAGCTCTCTATGTAAGCGCTTTATATGAAAACTAGCTAATGGCCAAACGTTCGCGTAGCGGAAACTTGAATTTCTCCGAAGTTTATGCATGCACTAGTTTTATTCATACATACACAATTACACACAAATACACACTAATTTTTGGACACAACTCTTTTCTTCTAAAGTCTATGGATTAAAAAAAGTTCCGCCAGGACAACGTTCGCCCAGCGGAATCAGTTTTTGGTGAATTTCTCCACAATGGTTGCGTGCACAAATTTTTTTTTACCATACACAATTATACGACGTCATACACTAAATATCTGCATAATTAAAATCTTTAAATTCAACAACATTCCGCTGCGCGTACGCACACATTATGAACAACTTTTACTATGAGACCAAACTTGAAATCGCGAAAAAAAAATAAGCTGTTTCATACATTATGCTCGCATAACTCGTCAAAATGTAGGGAACAGCTGTTTTTTTTTTTTCGCGATTTTAGGTTTGTGCCTAGCATAATTTATAACGCAGGTTGCATTACAAATTTTGCTAGGCCTGCGTCATCAGACTAATTGTCTAGGAATATTTCTGTTATCAGACATATCAATAGAGCCTTGCCTAAAACCAGATAGGCAATAATGTTTACAGTACCCAGGCGAGTGTGACACATCGAATGTAAGAAAGAGACTGTCGCATAGGTGTGAGTGACAGAGACGGCGCTATACAAAGACGAGCTATTTTCTAACTGGCATGTCCTAGAACTAATCATTCATCACACAGGCTTCTTCTCTTTGAGAAGGAGTGGGCAGTAATCCACCACGCGGGGCCAGTGCAGGTTGGTAGATGTCACATGTCTTCGAATTTTTGGTTCTAGGACATGCCGGTTTCTTCACGATGTTTTCCTTCACCGTTTTGAGAGCAGTGGTGATGAAATAATTTACAAAAGGTAAAGTGTCTGTATGGGTTCGAACTCACGACCTACGACTCGTAAGTCGCAGCCGAACCGTTACCACCGCGCTCGTTTACAGTGTATCTTGTTCACAATCTGCCTGCTTTTTCCCAACTATGTCGGGGTCGGCTTCCAGTGTAACCGGACACAGCTGAATACCAGTATTTTACATGGAGCGACTGCCTATCTGACCTCCACAACCCAATAACTGGGTAATACGATACCCCTTGGTAAGACTGTCGTCAGACTTTCGGGCTTCTGACGACCCGTAACGACTGTCAAAGATCCACGAATGACAGCCGGGACCAACGGCTTAGCGTGCTTTCCGACGCTCGGAGGAGTCTCGGTATGTAAAGATGGTCACCCATCCACGGACTAACACCGACAAGCGTAGCTTAACCTGATGGATCGACCCGTGCGGCTGTTATTACTTAGCCACGAGCCATCTTGTTTACAGTCGTACGTAGAATAAACGCCTAGATCCTGTAATATGTAAGGGGCGCTACACGCTTGTTCGATTCGTCAGTATTTGTTGAACAACAAAGCCGACCCGAAGCAATTAGTACACATTTATTTGGCTTTGATCCGGCTCGTACCAATCGGTATACTCCGTTCGGGATCTACCATCGCTGAATCGTATTCGGCTCGGCTCGGCACAATTCGAGCTAAATGGAGCGGATTTTTAACCGACTTTTTTTTTTTAAAGAAAATAAAGAAAGAATTATGTTTTTTTGGACATTGGACATAGTCGGTGGCAAAAAACTAAAATACAGATCCAAAAACACTGACTTTTGAAATTAAAGGTGTTTTTTTTGGAAGTCTTGTTTTTTTTAGGGTTCCGTACCTCAAAAGGAAAAAACGGAACCCTTATACGATCACTTGTATGTCTGTCTGTCCGTCTGTCACAGCCAATTTGGTCCGGATCTAATGGGCCGATTAAGTTGAAATTTGGTACTCATATGTATTTGTGTGACCAAAACACGTACGGCTTACGTCACTTTTAGGGGGCAAATAAGAAAATTAAAAAAAAAGTTTTGCAAACTGTACCGTGTGACATATCAAACGAAAGGGTGAGGGTCTCAAATATATTTTTTTATAATTTTAAAATAAATAGTTTTAAAGTTAGTTAAGAAAATATACCCCCCTTCCCCGCTTATCTCCGAAACTACTGAGCCTAAAATTAAAAAAAAAAATACAAAAAATAGTTCTATACCTGACCTGAAAACCTATAAGAAGTTTGTGGTCTTAAAATAACATGGTAAATCTCTCAATATTGTGAGTATAAACTTACATTTACTGTTGGAATGCATGGGAGAGCATGTTTTTCAACTATAATGTTAAGTTTGTTCTTGGGATAATTAATTTAATCCCAACTACGGAACCCTTCTTTGTGCGTAGTCCGACACGCACTTGGCCGGTTTTTTTTTTGTAAAAAAGTATTTATTTTCACTTTTTTCTTATTCTCTAAAATAATACATGATAATAATAAGTAAGTAGTTGAGCTACCAAACAGTTATCACTAACACCTTGGACAAACACATTGAGCCATAAAATTGATCATTCAAATAGATTCGACAAGCCACGACACAGATAGAGATATTAATTCTAAATCATGCGCATAGCTGAACGCGCCCAAATAAATATTTACCACTTAAAAGTGAAAAACAATAGGTGGCGTGGTTTGGCAACATGTTGGTTTGTGTTGCCAGTTAACAAAAATGTGTTAAATTATTATATGAACCTTTATTATTTGGCTGAATGTACAGACGCCAGCAGGTTAAGCCACCCGTAACTGTCAAATTATCCCAATCAACCTTGAACCTAATGCTTTAGCGATAAAGATGAAAATCGATTGAAGAAATTTGACAGATTGTAGTAGCTTGATGTGCTGGCGTCTGTACTTTCCTTGTGAGAGCCAACTCATAATAAATCAGAGGAAGCTCTGGCAATTACTTTGTTTAATAATGCCAGACAGAATACTGTTCAGAAATGATTTCAGGTTTGGCCCCATAGTAAAAGTTGTTCATAATGAAGAGTACAATGACCCCTTGAAAGATTGCCACTATTTACACTTTCTAAAGCAAAAGGGCAAAACAAAAAGCAAACGCGATAAAATGTTACTGAAAAGCATTGTTGTATATGCAGTTGATTCAGTTTATTTTGTTGTTTGCAACCCCAGTTTGGCACAGATTAGAAATTGAAAATAATTCAAATATGTGTGACCTCAAAACTAAACTAAATATACGGACTGAATACAGCGGACGGACATACTTTAATATTAAAAAATATTTTATCCTTTGTGTAAAATATGTGTGTATTTGCGCAACATTTAGTATCCGTTTACCTTGTACCCTTATCTCTTAAGCGCCGTTTACACGGTGCAAGTTTCTGGAACGTTCAAGAGCAATAATTGCATGCCATAAAGCACGTTCAAGTTTTTTGACATTCAAGAATTGCATGAAGTGTTTACACGCGTGCGATTCCATAAAATGGCATGTACAATAATTGAATGCAAGTTTTTCCATTCAATAAAATCGCATGCATGCGACTTACAACAGGCAATAAAATTGACAGGCGATTATTGCATGCAAGTTTTGCCTAGAAATTATATTTCATTTAATTTTATTGAACGTCTTCTCAAGATATTTTTCAAGTTGTTCTTGATTTGATTTCTTGCCTCAAAATAGCAACAACGATTACCACACCCTCACTCACCGCACTCATATTTCAATGACAGCACAAATGTCAGATCATGCCAGAATTGAATGCGATTTTATTGTACGAGCAATTATTGTATGTGCTGTGCGATTTTATTGTACAAGCTTATACCAGTTTTGAAAGTTGCCCGTATCGTGCAACAATATTGTACGTGTTGTTTAGACGGTGCCAGATATTTGCCCTTCAATTTTATGGTGTGCCACAGGCAATAAACTTGCGCCGTGTAAATGGAGCTTAAAGCTCCATTTCCAGTGTCTAAACACACTATGCCGAAGTTACGCGACCGAAATTCGGCATGATTACGCCTGCAATGTTATTTGAATTACTGACGACACACTATGCCGAAATTACGTTGCACTTCAGTCAACTTCAGTCGGGCGTAAGTTCAGCGGCAACGTATTCTGTAGAGGACACATTATACGCGACCGAAGTTCGGTTCGATTACCGAAGAAGATCCGGGGGGGGGGGGGGGGGGGTTCAAGACACTGAAATTCCGCAACTGAATTTCCCGCCGCGTTACGCGCGAGTGTGCGTTACTCGCGTTCGGCACTTATGGTGTGTCATATCAGCCGAACAAGTCGGAACGTAACATCAGCCGCGGAACTTCCGTCGCGTAACTTCGGCATAGTGTGTTTAAACACTTATACTTTTTTTACGCCAAGTAGCATTACTGTTTTGAGGTTTGAAATTGAGTTGGTAGAATTACTGGCTTTAAAGACTTTTAAATGTTCTCTCTGTCTGTCTGTATATCTCGATGACGCAGGATGAAAGACAGTGAACTCACTCGGAAGAATCATCGGCCTGCTTACCGGCCATAACTAATACAGGGTGTAAGGGACAGCCCTCCGCAGACTGATGGGGTGAATTCAGTATATCATACTAAGATGACCGGTACATGAAATTATTTCAGGAACGTTATGGGAATCCAATAAACCTGATTTGTTTGTGTTTTTGTGCACAAATCGGAGCGTCTGTTGAGAGGGGTAGGTAATAGGTATGCGGTGAGTTCGATGAACTCTGTAGCTAAACAGAAAGTGAACAGCTGTTTTCACGTGTCGTTCGTTAGAGTATTTCAACATCCATTGCTGGTTTTGTTTTGCTGTTGTTTTTACATAAATGGAGTGCTGCGAACACACAATGTAATTTTACATTGAAATAAAGAAAATGTAACTGAAAAAACTATTAAAAAAATTAAAATTTTCCTGAGAAATCCGGTGGAATATGATTCAAAATAAGGAGCTGAATGCACCCTGTTAGTTTGCGGAGGGCTGTCCCTTACACCCTGGATATAAAAATTTGAAGAACAAAGGAGTTGAGCGTGTACCGCGGCTTACACTGCTAATGACATTTTATGGTTCCAAATCTCTTGAATTTAGAATTTTAGAGTATCGGTGCACTCCACAGAGGTACCACTTAAGCACATTGGATCCTTAGCCATCATTGCCATTAGTCGATTGAACCGATACAGTTTGGTGTTTAACACCGGATTCAACACCAATGTGCTATCGATATTCGATGTCTGGGATGTCGATAGTATGGAATTGGTCACAGATGATTGCTTGAGTGACAAAGAATCCTTCACACTTCGCCGGCTAACTAAAGATGATCGACTTGTCGATTTCGCTGATTGAGCTTCACCTTTTCGCTAATTCCAGTCACCCTAGCAGCGTAACTAAAGATATTTCCACTAAACAAAAACATTCCAGTTTCATTAATTAAAAAATGCTGATAAGTGATATCAATAATAGTATTAAAACATCTTAAGGCGATTATCAACATCAAATGCGTACTTCCATTTCAACAAGAGACTTTGAAGTACTTCGGCTAAAAACCGTATTTAAGAAATGCATTATGAGGTTGGAGAATAGAATTAAAACTTAGTGCCCATTGGACGTTTCCTGTGCAACAGGTTTTAGTTAATCCTATGTGAACTTGTAATAATTCAATCCTATCATCATCTGTCTAGCCTTTTCATTACTCCCAGTCTAACCGGATGCAACTGAATACCAGTATTTTACATGGAGCGACTGCCTATCTGATCTCCACAACCCAGTTAACACGATATATGGGTAACACGATACTTCTAAGTAAGATAAATATATAAGATAATAATAAAAAATTACATAAGAATAATAATTGATAACAAAAATTAGTGATAGTCACGCAATTTCTAGATATGTTTAAAATAAAAATGGTATGATATGGTAATTATTAATATAACAATAAATGATAGTAATAAATAATGTAATATAATAATAAAATAATATAACAAAAATAATAATGCAATTAAAATACTTAGAAATACGAGTAATAATAAATTAAATTAAATAATATAGCAATAATAGTTATTCATGATCTCCTAAAACAGGGCTTCCTCTCTCCTACCCTTTTGCTGTGCCCTACAGGGTCCATAATGATCTAAATTATATACTATACCACCTAAGTACACATTATGGTAAAGCAATAAAGATATTGAGTATATTGAGCATTGAAGATGTACTGGTTGTCAGACTTTCGGGCTTCTGATGACCCTAGCGATTAAATCCATAATACCAACAAAAGAATAGTGTTCAAGAAGCAACGATTTTATTTTATTTTATTTAAATCGGAAAACAAACAGTATTAACAACAACATCAAATTAATTAACTAGTAACCAATTACATGTTTTCGCATATAATTTACTATGAAGAGCAAACTTGTTACATAGAAAACTTTTTAACAAAAAAAAAAACCGACTTCCAAAAATCACTACAAAGTGAAAAATAACTTTGATTTCGGAAGTCGGTGTCTTTCGTTTTTTATTTACTTTCTTTTTTTTGCCACCGACTTCCGAAATAAAAGTTATTTTTCACTTTGTAGTGATTTTTGGAAGTCGGTTTTTTTTTTGTTAAAAAGTTTTTATTTCTCGCTTTTTAGTGGGTCTGTTTATAATTTGTATAAGTTACAATAGTCTAATGTCAATTGCTCATCACATGTTACAAAATATTGCTTTTCCCGATGCTGGGACGTTAATTGTTGAGGAGTTCTGCTGGTAGGAACCAGGAGAACTCCTCAACAACCACTCACCACACGCATTGTGTGACGAGCGGAAATTGCTTAGCAACCATATTAAAGTAATCGAATCGCAACCCGAGAAATATTTATCATTGAGTAGTTCCGGTAGCCATCTGTGGTCTTCATCATCAGTTCCACTTCACCAAGTGGTGCTTTCAGAGAGCAAATGCACGAGCTACTATAAAAAATACCCAAATCGCTATAGGTGTGCCTATGATATTTGAAGAGTTCCTTCGATTTCTCCAGGATCCCATCATCAGAACTGGATTTTGACAAAAATGGGACCATTTGGGAAGTATACCCTTTCCAACAAAAAAATATTTTTTCAAATCGGTTGGCAAGCGACGGAGTTATGCGCGAACAAACATAAAAAAAAAAAAATACAAACATCCCAATTGAGAACCTCCTCCTTTTTTAGAAGTCGGTTAAAAATAAAAAAGAAAGATATGTGCTTTAAACAATGACGCACAATCATAATAATACCTCGTCATGAAGTGAAATAAAACAGTTATTGAACCAATTCGAACCAATGTTTAGTAAGTAATCGAATAAATACATGCGGCTTAGTGGTGAACAAGTCAAATTCAGAAAAGTCAACCAATTTGTTGTAGGACTTAGCGCCATAAAGAACGAATTCTGTCTGTAATTTGTGCAGCAGCGGGGGACGTTAAGAAAAAGAAAGGGTTTTCTAGCAGATCTGGTAGGAGCGCGTAAATTAACCTTAGAGAGAAGTTGCGGGGCGTCGATGAGAGATTGCGCTAATTTAACGAGGAAGGAGATATCTGATATACTCCTTCTCTCCCTTAGTGGAAGTAGATGGTACCTTTTGCACCTCGACTCGTAATTGTGATCGCGGCTGTTACACTTATACTGCAGGGATATAGATGTAAGCTCTCGGAGATTCCTTAGCGTTTGTCCGGGAGGGTGTTCATTATAAAGTAGATGAGGTGCGCGGGCGCCGCGTGTGCGCAACACTCAAGGCTCGGTCGGCCAGTGCTGCACGGGAGGCGGTGCGGCGCGCGCGGGACCCGCAGGGGCAGGTATTAACTAAAACATGCTTATATGTATTTGTTTGTAGAGAACTTATGATCATTGATTTGGGAATTTAGAACACGGCTCAAATGGAACCGTTATTTCCAATTTTATGTTTGCATATTGTTAAATTTTGGATAAAAAACACATTATTAACCGAGTATTACAGGAAAATAAATTCAGGAAGCCAGAAAATAAAGTTTTTGTTTATTTGTCTCGTTAAATCGAGACAAATAAACAAAAACTTTATTTTGTGTCACTTTTTTTTCATTTAGAAAATATTGTGGTAAGTATCTGCTTGATTATCTCAATGAAAATGTTTTTTTAATTTGGATACTGACTTTTCCATAATATGAACCGTTCGCATAAAAAATTCATATTATGGAAAAAATAAATAGTTTTTATTTTTTCCATAAAGCCTATATCATATCAGCGACTCAATTTTACCGTCTTACTAATAAAACACGGAATAAAGTTATATCAGGAATAACAAAGGAATAACCATACATTTTCATAGGTTTAAACTTGGAATAACTTTATTCTGTAGTTCAGGAGATATCATGATGAGTCTGTGAATGCTACTTTGGCTTGAATTCATTGATGAATTGATAATATTGCCAATCCCTACGTTAATTTGTTGTTGTAAAACTTTGTTTATTTATATGTTTTATGCGCTGCTTGGACTGCGGCCAATGTACTTGGAGTTCTGCCCGTTCTGATATTTCCCCTCATTTTCGTACAAGTTTCAAGATAAGATCATATGATTTTGATTGCAATATCCTACAATTTAACTCGAAAGTGAAGATTTCTTATCATTGAGATGAGTTTTTGTGAAAAGATATATTCGGTAAAGTAAATATTGTACAGTGATAAGTATTTTTTCTTTTTATATTTTATTTCATGTTGAAGTTGTGTTAGTCATTCTCCTTGGTGAAATCATCTCACCTCGGTCATATATCATTCATAAAAACTAATATTGAGTTCACAATGTTTTGTTCGCTGGTTGTGCTAAGGAAAGATATCCTAGTGTAGTGCTTCAATATTTCTTTGTAATTAACATGTGATTTGATAGAGGAGCTCGTGGCTAAGTAATAACAGCCGCATGGGTCGATCCGTCAGGTTAAGCTACGCTTGCCGGGGTTGGTCAGTGGATGGGTGACCATCTTTACATACCGAGATTCCTCCGTGCCTCGAAAAGCACGTTAAGCCGTTGGGCCCGGCTGTTATTCGTGGATCTTTGACAGTCGTTACGGGTCGTCAGAAGTCCAAAAGTCTGACAATCAGTCTTACCAAGGGGTATCGTATTACCCACTAACTGGGTTGTGGAGGTCCGATAGGCAGTCGCTCCATGTAAAATACTGGTATTCAGCTGCATCCGGTTAGACTGGAAGCCGACCCCAACATAGTTAGGAAAAGGCTAGGCAGATTGATTGATTTTGATAGTGTCGTGGCAATTTATAAAAAAAAACAGCACCAAACAGGTTAGTACCTACTTATTTATTCATATGAAAAGTTATCCACGCAAAAAACATTGTATTTTGGTCCTAAACTGAAGTGACGATCGTTAGTTAAATAACGCACAACCTCTTAAGGCTCGTTACCAGGAAATCATGTTATGGGTTTTGGATAAGTTTATATAGAAAACTGAAGGCGCGGACTGACTACGACTTTACATTCCGGACCCAAGGCACCCCTGGAGGACACCCCTGGGGGTGCCACGGGAACTTGAATTCAGACCCGTGGCTCTCCTGGTCCTCAAACCCATACAAAGGTGTACCAGTGGTATCACGGGTTCTATTTTCTAGTTCCCATGAATCCACCAATCGAATAGTGATGGGACAGATGAACAACAGTGACAAAATAATTTCAATATATTTATTATTATTTATTTTTCCCTTATTTTAATATATTTATTTAACGCAATTTCTCCAATGCGTGGCCTAATGTTATTTCTTTGTTCAAAACTTGCAATTGAATGTGCACTATTCAATCGTCATTATCATGATATCTGCTTGTTTCCGTTTTTTAACCGACTTCCAAAAGGAGGAGGTTCTCAATTCGTCGGAATATTTTTTTTTTATTTTTTTTTTTATTTTTTTTTTTTATGTATGTTCCCCGATTACTCGAAAATGGCTAGACCGATTTGGATTTTTCTTTTTTTGTTCGAAAGGGTATACTTTCCAAGTGGTCCCATGATCATCAAATCAGGATCTGATGATGGGATCCCATGGAAATCGAAGGAAACCCTCAAATTTTATGGGCACACCTATATCGATTTCGGTATTTTTTATAGTAACTCGTGCATTTACTCTCGGAAAGTACCATTCGGTGAACTGGAACTGATGATGAAGACCACAGAGGGCCATCGGAAATACTCAATTATATCTAAGTATATAACAGGTTGCGATTCGATTACTTTAATATGGTTTATGCTCGTCAAAATAATGGTAATGGTGACTTCACCATGAGCTCCATTTCTCCTGGTTCTTACTAGGAGAACTCCTCAACAATTAACGTCCCTGCATCGGGAAAAGCAACATTTTGTAAAACGTGATGAGCAGTTGACATTGGGTTATTGTAACTTAGATAAATTACAAACTGAACCACTAAAAAGTGAAAAATAAAAACTTTTTTACAAAAACAAAAACCGACTTCCAAAAAAAAAACACTACCTACAAAGTGAAAAATAACTTTAATTTCGGAAGTCGGTGGCAAAAAACTAAAATACAGATCCAAAGACACCGACTTCCGAAATTAAAGTTATTTTTCACTTTGTAGTGTTTTTTTTTGGAAGTCGGTTTTTGTTTTTGTAAAAAAGTTTTAGGCACTGCATTCAAATTGTGAATATTCTGCAATACGTTTAGTAAACGCATCACGGAAACCGTATTTTTATTGATCAATTTATTTAATTTGGAGTGGTAACCTTCTAAAATATTATTTGTCCTATAACGCTTTCCAAAAACGCTAAAAACTCAGGTGAATGTATGCTGAGCCAAAATCTTTCTATGTAATTGATGAATTTTTCCATATCGACAGTACTTACCTATTTTTTAATTTTTCTATATATACACCTACATTTAAAAGCGCTGCACTAATTGACCTGAGGGTGCCACGGGTACGAATCCAAGTTCCCGTGACACCTCCAGGGGTGTCTTCCAGGGGAGCCTTGAGTCCGGAATGCGACTTTAAACGGCACACAACCGTGTAATCTATTGTCACCATTAGCTGGCTTGAAATAAGGTTGAAAATTATATTTGTGTTGCCGAGATGTGACTAAGCTGCGAATGTGCATTTATTGTCCGGGTTTTCTTTAGATTATTCAGAATATACACAATAAATTAAATAATAGTCCGGTTATAGTTTAAAAAAAATGCTAATTCTAATAAATTGTTAAAAAAAAAGAATGTCGTTATCGCTGAAAATACAGAGATGTTCGACGCCAAAGTTTATTTTTGTGGAGTAACTTCCAAATTTTTTACTGTGTAAGTATATCAAACTATTTTTTACTATTATATTCGGTTAAAATTTTTCTCTCTCTAAACCTGAAATCGCGAAAAAAATCAGCTGTTCCCTACATTTTGACGAATTATGCGAACATAAATGTACTGAATAGCTGATTTTTTTTCGCGATTGGTCCCATAGTAAAAGTTGTTCATAATGATGAGTACAATGACCCCTTAAAAGATTGCCACTGTTTACACTTACACCCTGTATAACGTCCCGACATCATCCGTCGGGCAGTTGCCCACCAGACACGACATCCGTCTGGTCGGAGGATCCTCCCTTTTGTATGGAGGATGAGTGAACCTTACACCCAGTTCCTCATGCCTCTATACGTTTGTTTACAGGTGCACAGTAGCTACGGCGAGGAGCTGGGCTTCAACTCGGACGAGGAGGGCTACGGCCGCGACGCCATTGACGACGTGCCCCCTCTCCCGCACGACCCCGACTCAGTACGTACTATCTCCCGCTACTTGTATCAATCAACCTAGCAACTCATGTTTTTTCTAAGTTTATATTAAGGCGATATTAGACGTTTCATTCTAGTGAACGTTCATTTTTAGAGTTCCGTACTCTAAGAGTGTCAAATGGAACCCTATTACTAAGCCTCCGCTGTCCGTCCGTCTGTCTGTCAGCGGGCTGTATCTCATGAACCGTAATATGTAGATAGTTGAAATTTTCACAGATTGTGTGTTTGTATTGCCGCTATAACAACAAATAATAAAAATAAAATAAAGTAAAAAAATAAAATAAAGTTGTATATAACAAATAATAAAAATAAAATATTAAAAAAATAAAATAAAGTTGTATGGCTATAATTAAAGTAAAAAATTAAAGGGGGACGCCTTTAATTTTTTACTTTAATTATAGCCATACAAGACATGTGTTTTTTTTACCAAAGTAAAAAAACGTAGTGTTAAATACCGACTCGCACTTGGCCACTTTTTGTTTCTTTCCACGTTCACACGATATCGACAAAATTACATAAAAATTAACGTGTAACTGCTCTTATCACTGAAAAATTACTGACAAATGCGTGCACTGACTGGTCAGGTCCACTCAATCTGTGAGGTTTTTTCCTCAAAATACCATTTCAGACAGCAATCTACATGGTCTTCACATCATCTGACCAAGATTATGTCTGGACTTTAAAAGCAACTGTGACCTCTGAGTTTGTTTCGGCCTTTCTTCTCAGAGTAGTCAGATAGAAACCCCGACCTCATCTAGTTTTTAAAAATATGATTGACGTGTAAAAGTGTTTGTACAAACCTACTTAAAGAAATAAATCTTTTATCATTTAATACACACGGCCTTAAATGTTGGAGTCAGATCAGGGGGTCTACTCCTTAAGCACGAAGCCCGTAGTTTCAGCCTTCGTTACAGGCGTTTCCTACTCCGTATCACCTACGGATGGATGATTGGTTCGGGGCCCAAACGAAGTATGAATGACAACATGATTTGACAGTTGTCCCTACTCCCGCTGTGTTTTTTCACTTCCGAAAAAAATAACTTTTACACTTGTTTTGATGGATCGTAATGTCAGACGTAAGGACTGACGGACGGAGTTAGGGAGTAGACCCCCAGAGACGTTTGTGATCTTGTGGTAGACAAACGCCCTAAGTGTTGTAATTAACGCAGGGATAAGAACTAACGTTAATCATCCCTACGATACTACGCCTTTAAGATAAAACAAACTGTGACTCACACGAAGCGAATAAACAAAATAATCACATAAACGATAATCTTGAACACCTGTGCATCAAAAGCCTATAGAAATACAATATTAATACAACTTAAACAAATATCAACTTTAAGTGTAAAATAACAAAGATAATTTTAGATTCACAAAATGTATCCAAAATATCGTAAAAACAACAACAATTTCAATGTAAACTAAACCTTATTATAATAGAATTAAGCTTCAAAATCCTAAAGCCAGTTTCATCTTTAAAGTGGCATACGTAGATAAGACGCGATAACTTTAGAAATACCGAAAAAAAAATCAATCGGTAATCAAGCCGTTGTCGGTATCAGTTGATAAGTGACAGCGTGATAACAACACGTGTCCCGATCATGCGGTATCCCGGGAGGTCTAAGAAAAAAGTGAGTTTTAGTAATAATATCATGTATCTCTGGACTATTGTTTTCGTTGCTACATTTATTTTAGAGGATGTCAGTTTATTTTTACCCGACTACGGCAAAGCCAAAAGGAAGGGTTATGATTTTAGCAGTCTATGTATGTATGTATTTTTATTTTTTTTTATTTTCTTTATTATGGCAACCAACAGCGATACATGTAGTATGTAACAGATTATGTAAATTAAATAATAGTATGGCTAATAATAGGTTTCCCTGTATAACTAGGATAAGTATATAACATGCGAACGGACTCATAATAAATATTTAAATTCACAAGGTACAATTTCAGGTATATTACTTAAAACTAAGTTTAAATTTTAAATGGAAAAAAAATAAGTTTGAATATTAAGAGATTAGAAGTTTGTCATTTGTCTTCGTTTATGGTTTTTACTATTTGTTTTTTGAATGCAGGTTTATTACAGTTAAATATATCTACATGAGAGAAATCTGTGTTATAAATTCGAGCAATACGGGTCAATACACAATTTATGGCGTAATTAGTCGAGTGCCGAGGCACGTGTAGCATCGTAGTCTGACGAGTGCGCCGTAGGGGAGTATTAAAAGTTACCTGTGCGACCAACTCGGGGCAATCGAGGCGTCCATTAAGTATGTCATAAAGCAAACACATATCCATAACTTTGCGCCTTTCATCGAGTGTTAGCAAACCATGTGTTCGACAACTGTTTTCATAGGCCATCGGAGGTTTACGGAGGCGATAGTTGAGGTGGTTAATAAATTTTCTTTGAACCCGTTCTAGTTGGTTCTTATAAATAATGTATTGGGGTGACCAGATTGGGCACGCATATTCTAAGACACTGCGCACATATGCAAAATACACTGATTTAAGAGCCTCGATGTTTTTAAATACCTTACATGACCTAATAACAAAGCCTAAGTTTTTATAAGCTTTTGTGCTAACCAAGTCAATGTGATCTGAAAATGTTAATTTATTGTCAAACATAACTCCTAAATCCCGAACTATATTGACTTTATTAATGACAATTATATTATGTATATAAGCATGTATTTACGTGCGTGCCACAGTAGCGCCTAAATTACTGAACGGATTTTGATGAATAAGGTATCGATAGATTCGTAATAATGGTCCGGGCGACATAGGCTACATAAATTTTTCCTAAATTTAATATGGTGGACTTTACACGTAAATTACTGACTTCAAAAAAAATTGAGATAATCATGACATGTTTGGTATCAAAAGAAAGGTCTTGACGAGCACATTACAAATATGTATATACCTATGTCATTATTGTTTAAGTAAATAAATATTTTGAACTTTTTAGATCAATTTTATTTTTCCGTAGTCGGGTTACAGTTCTTTAAACTTTATTTAATCTAAAAATAAATATCAGGATATTTTATTGGCAGGTATCTTTTGTTTTAAATCATACTTCAAAAGATATAGATACCTGTAGATAAAGTTTACAATACAGTGTGGGTCTGCATAATGTGCACAAACTTCAGGATGTGGTGCAGACCATCTAACTGAACAACTTTTTCCCGGGGACCAACATCGTAATCATAAAAAAAAAACAGTCGTCCCATACATTTGGTCAAGTAGGCATTGAAATTTAGTAAGGGATGACTGTTTTTTTTTCCACGATTACATACGATGTTGGTCCCCGGGAAAAAGTTGTTCAGTTAGATGGTCTGCACCACATCCTGAAGTTTGTGCACATTATGCAGACTCACACTGTATAGTAAAGACGTCTTAAGAAACAGATACCTCTCTGTATCCTTTCCACATAAATTCTCTTTCTGAAAAAACAAAGCTATCGTGAGTTTTTGAAAAGGGATTACATCGGCAGCTCTGCTATACATTAGAGATATGAAGTTGATACAGTATACAAAGGTTTTCAAGCTTAATAAAACTGCATTTAAATATTGTTGAAATAACTATTTTTGTTCAGGCTAAAATCAACAGAAATAAAAGAAATCCTCCTAAATGTGGTTTGGTTTAGTTTTTTTTTTAAATATAATTACTAAGCAAAATGTTTAAAAAAATACAACAGACAGGTGTTAAATTGATCATACAAACACAAACACTTACATAAAGACTAGCTAAATTACACAAACTATTACATGAATGTTTTAGAAAAAAGTAGATACATTTCGAAATAGTTACATTACTAAAATCCAGTCGGGAAATATAATATATCACATAAATACGAGGGCTGCTATTTATGTATCCGGAACTGGCCAGTTACAGAACAATGTTAAAAAAGTAATTATAACATTTAAAACTAGAACTCTTTGCATGAAGAATACAATTTGTTTCATGTAGCTGTCATTTGTTTTTACTTTGTGGCGTCATTTTGAAAATTGCGTGTCTTTATCACCATAGATTTAACTCGTGAAAATTTTCGTGCTATAATTTATTACGATTTTCGCCGAGGGCTAACTCAAAAAAAAAGTGCATCGATCAACTCACTTCGACTTTTGGGGACGAAGCACCATCGAAAACTACTGTGTATCACTGGTTCAGTGAGTTTAATCGTGGGCGGTCTGTGCTCACGGACGAATTTAAAGAAGGTCGCCCTAAATCGGTTGTTGTACCTCAAAATATTGATGCTGTGCGGAAACTAGTAATGCAAGATCGTCATGTTATACATCGCGAGATAGAGGCATCTGCGCATAAGTATGACGAGTATATATAAAATATTACACCAACATAGTTGTAAAAAAATGTTGCAAAAGTACAATCAGGGTGCGTCAAATGCTGTCTAGTTCTGGAAATACCTCAATCCGAATGGAAAAAGTGCTACGAAAATTGGTTCCAACGCATGCAAAAGTGCATCGATCATCATGGCGAATATTTTGAAAAGCAATAAAACCATAATAAATGATAAATGTTTGTCTCACTTTGTTATTCCGGATACATAAATAGCAGCCCTCGTATGAGTAAAACACGACCCTAGAAGGACGTACACTGACCTTCCTTAGTGATAATGAGTAATAACAATTCAGTAACAGGTGCAATTAGCAAATGGGAAGCTACTGATTGTTATGATCACAAGAAACAGCGAGATTTTAAAACATAACATCACACCTCTATTACCTGAAAGGGTGGCCAGAGCTGTGTATTACGAGTACATCAACATATTTTATACTTTTTTTTTATTTTATGTTTATTTTTTTTTATTTTTTTACTATTTTTATTTACTGACGTGTTTTTTTTTTCGTATTATTATAAATTTTATTTTCAATGTTTGCATGCCAATATGGTAGATTGTACAGGGATCACCAATGACGTATTATAGATAGACGCGTCATACACGAACATCAGTGCTTTCAAAAACAGCGTAAGCCATGATGTACCAACATACCAGTATATACTGGCCGCAAAGAAAAGGAAAGACGCATGCCGATACCTGTTGTAAGAAAGAGATGAATATACTTATTTAATTACGTCACTAGCTGCTGCATGTTCACTGGCGCGCGTGCGTGACTGATATCACGCCGGGCAATTACCCTTCATTTAATTTCCCATTTTTGAGCCCGGGTAACGCATCTAAAGGTATCATTGGGGATCACAATTATTTTGTAAACAGCTTTATTTTATGTCTACTTTCGATGCAAATAAAGTACTATGATTATGTCACAACAAGAGTCGTACTGCCGTGTCATACAATATCTATGATTATGTCACAACAAGAGTCGTACTGCCGTGTCATACAATATCTAAACTAAAGCCAACGGGACGAGATAAATTTCATAAATGATAAATGATAAATGATTTATTTTCTGTAAGTAGGTTTGTACAAACACTTTTACACGTCAAACATATTTTTTTTAAACTAGATGAGTTCGACGTTTCCTATCTGACTACTCTGAGAAGAAACGCCGAAACAAACTCAGAGGTCACAGTCTCTTTTAAAGTCCAGACATAATCTTGGTCAGATCATGTGAAGACCATGTAGATTGCAGTCTGAAATGGTCTTTTGATGAAAGAACCACACAGATTGAGTGGACCTGTCCAGTCAGTGCACGCATTTGTCAGTAATCGTGCAGCTCAACTCATGCTTAGGGATTAAAAACTTTAACTTAGTTGCGTATGGTTCAGTTTCCATTACATCCATTATTTTATGACGATAGCGATAGTTTTTTTTTAATTCAAAAATCGACTTAGACTACTTCAGTCTTATTACAAAACGAGGTTTTTCTTCTGTCATGGTTTAAACATCGAGCCAGTTTTTGTAATAAGAATCTAGCTGTGATAGAAATACAGTTGTCAGTTTTGTAAAACTGACATTGAACGTGTCGGAATAAAGTTCGAAATTCAAAAAAGGGTCCATGGTTTAAACCTGGGTTTGAAGATGAACCTTGTTTTGTAATAAGACGGCTTGAGTTTAAAGTTGATATTTGTAAAGTTGCAATTTTATGTATTTATCTCGTATCGCGTTGGCCTAAGTATAAGTTTTTAATTGATAGGTACCTATTTTTGTAGTGCCGTGATTATTAAATAATGCGTTAGTGATAAAGAAAGAGATTACAACGATTAGTATTAGATAATTCTCGCACAAATGCTAGTCATACAGTTTTACGCAACATTTGTGGGATTCATCGCACAGACTAACTGATGAACACAGACTAACAAGCCAATAAGTTCTAAATAATGTCGTATGCATCAGTTTGGCAAGTAATCTTTTAACAATGGATCATTAGCACAACTTTAGTAAGACACTAGTTTTTGCCAGCGAGTTCGACCGCGTGGATGTCGGAAATTATCCCACGAGAATCGTACATTTTTCCAGGATAAAAAAAGATGTGCTTTTTCAGACTATAATCTATTTCTGTGCCAAATTTCATCCAGATCCGTTCAGGCGTGATTGAGTAACAGACATCCATCCATCCATCCAAAATTTCGAATTTATAATAGTAGTAAGATAATAGTTATTTATGCAACTGACGTATAATAAGGGGTATTAAAACACGAATGTGGGTTTATCACACGAGGCGAAGCCGAGTATCACATGAGTGTTTTAATACCTAATTATGTACAGTTGCATACAAGACTTTATCTACATCCATGTTATCAATCCTCTATAAAAGGTTCTGAAACAGTTTTTTGCAATACTAATACTCGTATCGAACATGGCGGCCGGCGTCATAGTATACGACGTGAATTCGAATAAGTTCTTTTTTTTTTAATTACGGCGCTGTTGTAGTGAAACGCGCGTGCATTACAATGTCCTTTTTTTTGAAAACGAGTTGCATTATGAAATTTAGTACAACATTAAAGCACCCGTTTGGATGCTATTATGGTTACCATGGTTACTATGACACTGCCTGTTTTAATGTTGGCAATAAGCTAACTGTTTCAGAAACTTTTATAGAGGATTTATAGCATGGGTGTAGATAAATAAATAAATACGCGTATTCCGAACTATGCTCCGACTTTTAATTTTAGCAGTAAAATGACACTTCTTATCTGACATTTCATTAAAAAATGTTCCCATTTGATAGCGAAATGACAGTAAAAATGACATTATAAGTGTCATTTTACTGCAGCTAATTAAAAGTCCATAGACGATTAGTTCGACTCGCGATTTCGCCACGTGAGACGTGAGTATCTCTTTGAAAAAGAACTACGTTCGAGTTCACACACAGATTAATGCAGATGGGACACTCCGCAGTTTAGGTTTGAAGCTACAAGTACGCGGCGGGCTCCGTCCGCAGGCCTAATTCAGTAGCTCAGAATCAGAAGGTATAAGAGTTACGCGATAGAAAGAGAGGCAACTTGTAGTTGAATATAACTGTAGGTAATAAGCGTTGTGCGACCTGAATTGCACTTTATTGTGTCGTAGCAAGAGTCGCTTTTTATTTAAATGATTTTGCGGAGTGTCGCATCTGTATTAATCTGTGGTTCACATTTATTTGGGAGAACCCGAAATAAAACTGTAAACATAATTCAGCGAAAATGCAGTCAGTTGTTACCATAATGTTGTTATTACGTTGTGGTCAGCAATAACTACGCTTCTAATTTAATGAGCAAGATCTTTCACGGAAAAACGGACTCCTGAATTTCAGGAACTGTCCCATATTTTTTCTTCGATGCGACCAATTTGTGCCTCCAATTACGGCTATGCATACTCAGCCTACAATGTTCCCACTGCTGGGACACAGACCTCCTCTCTTCGAGAGGGAGTGGGCTGACCCACCAAGCGGGCCCAGTGCGGTTTGGTAGATGTCTCATGTCTTCGAATTTTTGGTTGTAGGACATGCTCGTTTCCTTACGATGTTTTCCTTCACCGTTTTGGGGAAAAAAATTACACGAAGTAAAGCGCCTGTCAGGGTCCGAACCTACGACCTACAGCTCGCAAGTCGTGGCCGTTACCACTGGGCCACCACTGCTCCTATTACGGCTATGATTATCCGTAATAGGAGGCACATATTGTTCGCTGTGCTTGTAAATCATACCATCGCGAGCCCAGTCTTACTCCAAACTGTCTTATTTAAAAATAAACTAAAAATAGCAGTTAAAAATAAAAAACCTACTTCGTCTAAGACATGTATGGCCCAAACTGCTCTAAATAGTGCGACTGACACTGGCTTGGCCACCATCAGGGATTTTAATTTTGATAACACAAAAAGTTAGTCGCTAATTAGTCGAAATTTGTCGCCGAATATCAGAATTTGTCGGTCACTGGTTCAAAAGTTATAAGGGTTCATAGGTGGCCGATCTGGAGAGCATCTCCCCAGCTTGGCCACATTTATATCTCAAAAACTAGGCCACCTAGTGAAGATCTGTTTTCTTCTTAGTCGTAAATTTTTCGCCAAGTCACAGATTTATTCGGGTCTTAGTTTAGAAGATATAATAAGATCAATTTTAAAGAATAGTCCAAAAGCTAGATCAAAGTTAACTCTTCGTAAATAAACCGTTGTCGATAGCAGTTATCTAACATGGTGTGTTGTTCAGGAGCTGGTGGACGCGTGCATGGAGGCGCGCGGCGGGTCGGACGAGCCCCGCAGCGCGCGCCACGCGGCTCACGCGCGCGACTCCTCGCCGCCCCTCGGTCAGTATACAGGTACACACCACACTTTTGAAATACGGGGTTTAGTGGTGGTGGTACTGTGGTGTTTACACATTTAAGTATACTTACGGTAGAAGGGACAAAGCGAACAACAGCAAAATCTACTTGCAATTACATACTGGTCGAACCTCGCAAAGAAAATTATTCTCGAAGCAAATATGCTGAATTGTGTATTGTGGTATATAACGCCTGGAGTTAACTACGGTTAATTTTCGCTAGTTGTTTTGTTTTGTAATTTACCTAGTATTTAGATAACATAAATCTTTTTCTTAGATGTAATATGAGGGTACACTACATAAATACGAAAAACTTTATTCCGACAGTCACAAGTACGAATTTCAAAATACCGATTTTCATAATTCCGAATGGTTCAAAATTCCGAATATAACAACTCTGACTTTTCATTACTCCTATTTTTATAATTCCTAAATTTCAATATTCCTAACGTTTATAATTACTATTCTCAAAATACCGAGTTTCAATAGATCGAATAACAAAAAGTCCGACTTAATGATAATTCGAAACATCAAAACTACGAATTCCGATTATTAAAATTCCGAAATAAGTAATAACTTTTGATTAAAAATATTTTGTGTCAAATAAAAATGTTTTGTTTCCCTGGTCACAATTCTAACCTAACCTAACCCAAATAATTCACCAAGCAAGCAAGCATGCACCATGCAAGCAAGCATGCAACATGCAAGGCGGCATGCAGCATGCAAACAAGCATGCAACATGCAAGGAGGCATGCAAAATGCAAGCAGGCATGCAGCATGCAAGCAGGAATGCAGCATGCATGCAGCGTGCAAGCAGGCATGCATCATGCAAGCAAGCATGCAAAATGCAAGGAGGCATGCAACATGCAAGCAGGCATGCAGCATGCAAGCAGGAATGCAGCATGCATGCAGCATGCAAGTAAGCATGGAGCATGCAAGCAGGCATGCAACATGCATTGTTTCTGTCACGGCTCCGGCGCTGCGGGGTTTGGGCGGCCCCACGCGAGCTTATCGTCGCAGATGGTTTTAACGCTCACCGCCGCAGCTTCGGCTTGCTGGCCGGCTTTGCCGGCCAGCCTCAGCCGCGACGGCGGGCCGCCCCACCCCTCCGCGCCTACGCGTTTTTAAATTACACTCTAGTATAGGGCAGACAAGACTGCGTGAAGTCGGTTTTGCAGCAATTCGTTTCTGTCACTAAACTTTGTAGCACATCTTGTCAAATCCTAATTTTTGTAGTTTATTCGAAGTATTGAAAATCGGAATGTCGTTTTTCGGACCGAGAACTCATCGAGCATTTGATTCTTCGGATATATGAAAATCGGAAGACTAACAAATCGCATTTACGACTTTCGGTAAAATAAATTTCGTGATTTTTATTATTAGACATTATAATTCTTAGGTATTATGAAATTCGGACTTTTGAAAATCGGAATATCGAAATTCGGAATAAAATATTTCGGAGTATTTGGGTGTTCCCGTAATATGACGGTTGGTAACAAAGGCTGGTGTCGGTAAAAGTGTAACGTGGCTATGGTGTAATTTTTCTGTATTCGCTAGATGGCGTCACTGATATTTCTTCTGATAGCTTCTTTATAGTATGTTAAATCGCTTTGAGTGTAGGTCTTAAATGATAAATGATTTTATTTCTGTAAGTAGGCTTGTCAAACACTTTCACATCAATTATATTTTTAATTAAAAACAAGATGAGGTCGGCGTTTCCGATCCAACTAATCTGAGAAGAAAGGCCGAAACAAACTCAGATGTCACAGTCTCTTTTAAAGTCCAGACAGAATCTTAGTTAGAGCATAAAATATGTCGACCATCTAGATTGGGGTCTGAAATGGTCTTTTGAGGAAAGAACCACACAGATTGAGTGGACCTGTCCAATCATTGCACGCATTTGTCAGTAATCGTGCAGCTCAACTCAGAACTAAAGGAGCTCAACGATTCGACGAACAATACCAAAGAAAGGACATTTGGGTAGGCCGCATAAAGTACTCAAACTCGTAAAGCTCGAACCCAAGCACGCATGCGCTTTAGTTCGCGCAATTTATGTCAGCACCACTGCTCCCTGAAGTTGGATATCCAATTTGCAGAGTAAATTATTTCAATCAAAGTGTAACCACAAATTAATACAGATGGGACACTCCACTCCGCAAAATCATTTAAATAATAAGCGACTCTTGCTACGACACAATAAAGTGCAATTCAGGTCTCACAACGCTTATTACCTACAGTTATATTCAACTACAAGTTGCCTCTCTTTCTATCGCGTAACCTTGTGACCTGCTGAATTAGCCCCGCATACGGGGCCAGCCGCGTACTTGTAGCTTCATAGTTCATACCTAAACTGCGGAGTGTCCCATCTGTATTAATCCGTGGTATAAGAGGCGTTTTTGAATGTCGTAACTTATATGTTAACCTCGTAACGGTATACGTACATTACGACCCAAAAATTATTTAATTTATTGGCAGTATTATTTAACCAAAAAATACATCTAAATATCATGTCATAGGTCGTTGGGTCTTACGAGGCTAAATTGTAGTTTTATGATAGGTCGATGATTTTATGAGTACATTTTTTTCTAGGACTTTTTTAGTCTTAAACATCCTACTTATTAATATTATAAATTTTAATGTGAAAGTTTGTATGTTTGTTACTCAATGACGCGAAAACGGCTGAACGGATTTGGTAGACCACGAGCTAGGATTACGACTTAGAATACTTTTCATCGCGGTAGCACATTTCTAATAATAATTTCCGTCCTCCACGCGGGCGAAGCCGCTGGCAAAAGCTAGTAAGTGTATAAATTAATTTATGCGCTCTCTCGGTTTCTTACCGCCAAAACCAAAAATCTGCCTAGCCTTTTCCCAACTATGTTGGGGTCGGCTTCCAGTCTAACCGAATGCAGCTAAATACCAGTATTTTACATGGAGCGACTGCCTATCTGACCTCCACAACCCAGTGACTGGGTAATACGATACCCCTTGGCAAGACTGGTTGTCAGACTTTCGGGATTCTGACGACCCGTAACGACTGTCAAAGATCCAAATGACAACCGGCACCAACGGCTTAACGTGCTTTCTAGGCACGGAGGAGTCTCGGTATGTAAAGATGGTTACCCATCCACGGACCAACCCCGCAAGCGTAGCTTAACCTGATGGATCGACCGTGCGGCTGTTATTACTTACTCCTTCTTCCTCCACGACATTTTCCGGTGGAATATGACTCAAAATATGGAGCTGAATACACCCTGTTAGTTTGCGGAGGGCAGTCATTACATCCTGTATATTAAAAACCGCAATAATGGCTTAATTGCCAAGAACCTCGACCAACACCTAAGGAGGCTCTCGTTGGGCAGCTGGATCAAGGGCTTGATTCAGAAAGCGGTGCTTCTGGACACGGTCCGCATTGTTAGGAGGTTCCTCTCTCTGGAGCCCTGACCGCCGGTAGCTTGGACCCTGTTCCCGATACCGGTGGGCTACTATTTTTATATTTTTAAATGTTTTTATTATTCTTTTTATACTAATATTTAAAAATGTAACAAATGTGTGAAAAGTAAAATAAAAGAAATAATAATAATAATAACCCCACCGCAGTATCTCTACGTTGACGTCGTGGTGGGGCTTGCGCGCTCCGATCTCTGGGCCTGTGCTAGTAGAGTTCACTTTGCCGAAACAGGTCTAGGGTGAGGAGCCAGACCAAGAGACATACAGAAACCCGCAGGGCAGCATGTGGCGAGCTGTTGGGCAGTAGCGACCCCACGGACCCTATCTCCCGGGAGTAGTCTTGTTCCTCATCTCTGGCTTGCCTTTATTGGCCGGCTGGAGTGAACACTGACGGGAACAGAGCTCCCACCTCATTCTTGCCTTTATTGGCTGGCTTGAGTGGAGATTCGTAAGAGCAAACGTGCTCGGAGGAAGGAAGTATTCCAGTAAGTGTTTGTAGGGATCTTGACCATCTTCCGGGCTCTGGGATTGTTCTGAGAACCGTGGGATACCTCTCCACTCCTCACAAGCACCTCAGGACATGTTGCCCCCTTGCCGCTACGACACTATGTGCTAGCGACCGTTTTCGGGGGCCCATTATTGAGTGTGCAAGTCACCCCCTGCCATTTTATCTATTGTATACAAAACATTAGTCAGGCAGGGGCCATAGTTTTTTTTTGTTCTAGGTAACCAGTCCACAACCACCCAAAGCCATAGCCCAATATGTTTTGTTTCCATGTTCTGCAATAGTCCTGCACCAACCGGGGGTTGTCCTTGGGTGCACTTGCATACTGCATACAGGGATAATCGTCGGCTGGTGCCTTATCATAATTTAAAATTGTCTAAGGGGCCTCTGCGAGTTGGCTTCGGCCCCACGTATGCCTTCCAAAGGTCCGGGATCCCAGGGTCCCGAGATATGTAAACATATACCAATAATAATAATAATAAAATAATAATTATTAGTGATTAATTTTGCTAATTCCTAAAACCGTAGGAAAATATGAATTTCGCGGGCTACCTTGGTGCTTTCGCCTAAACCATAAGTTCGTTTGTATGGTGTGACACGGGTTTGCCTCTAGTACCTCCGTGTATAGTAAAGTTGTGTTGGTTCGCAGTGACGAACGGTGATGCGGAGTACCGCGAGGAGGAGGCGGGAGACACGCTGCCCACCGACATGTCCGACACCAGCGACAGCGAGCCCGACAAGCCGCACAAGTACGTACACTACTACCACTTAATTTATGCGCCTCGGCAACTGGAAACTTTACATACTCTATTTTGTTACATGCTTGCATTTCATTAAAACAAATCATCAACTTCTCAAACTCAAAGCATTTATTTATATACAGGGTGTAAGTGTAAACAACTAGCTTCATTTTTCTGACTGACCGACCCAAGACCGACCCTTTGACAATTCAAAAGTGCCTGTAATTGGTTTATTTGAAATAAATGCTTTGAGTTTGAGTTTTGAGTTTGAAGCAGTGGCAATATTTTAAGGGGTCATTGTGCTCATCATTATGAACAACTTTTACTATGAGACCAAACCTGAAATTGTGAAAAAAAAATCAGCTGTTCATTTATGTATAATTTTTTCCAGTGCGAGAAAAAAATAGAGCTCTACATGATGACCCATAGCTCCATCCCTTTTTCGCGACGAAATCACGATGTCATTAAACTTCGTAATACGGCTCCAGTAGTATAGTTTTTAAGCCTCGGCAATCTTCGTTTATCCGACTTAAAATAAAAAACCGGTCAAGAGCGAGTCGGACTCGCGCACCGAGGGTTCCGTTCCGATTTCTGAAAAAGAGTGCTATTTAGAGACATCGTTTTATTTTTCCTGTAATCTTTACATAAACTTCTATCACATAGAATAATTTCAGATTTTTCTCTTTGCAAACTTCGGAGATAGGGGGGGGGTATTATTTTTTACATTTTTCATCAGAAGTCGAAAACTATGCGGCCTAAAAAAGAGAAAAAAAAATGATTGAGAATGTGCAAACAGCGCTCTTTCATATGATACCCCACATGCCCTAGTAGCCCCACTTTAATTTTTTAAGACCCACTTTCAGTCCCTGTTGCAAAAATTAATATTTTAATTTCTTTCTCATTTGCAAAATAGTTGGGTAAACGTCATCTAAAACTATTCTAAATTTCAAGTTGATAGCATTAGTAGTTCTTGAGATATCCAGCTGTGACAGACAGACAGACAGACAGACAGACTGAGTGACACCATAAGGGTTCCTTTTTTTACCATTTTGGTACGGAACCCTAAAAAGGAAAAACTGTCTTTAAAAAAAAACATGAAATATCAGATCTTGTTTTAAAAGAAATTGGAGCTGAATTGTGTAGACTAAAAAAGTATAGTAAATCTGAAAAAAAAATGAAGCTGTTTAAAAAAATAATACAAGTTCTGACCGAAAGCTTTCAACAATTTATCATTATGTTGTATCTCCTGTTGTGCAGCGGCGGCGACGTAGAGAAATGCACAGCCCTACACGATGGGAAGCTACTCCTGCGCCAAGAGTTCCCCTTCAACATCGACCAGATGTTCACCATGATCTTCACCAACTCCAAATTCAACCTGGAACTACTAGCAGCCCGGGGCACCACAGATTATGTGCAGGTGACTACATACTTTGAAACTACCTTTCGTGTGATTTTATTTAGTTTTCACCAGTCTAGCTAGTCTACTAATAGCCAAATCTTGTGATAATTTTTTCTTTCTCTCGCTTTATGGAGTCTGATGGAATAGGCTAGTTTACAGTTTTTATGAAACCAATTAAAAATGTTCCTTGTGGTCTATTTTCTTTAAAACATTAATATTTCATCAAAATATTAACATTAACAATACTAATTTTTCATTTATAAAACTCAATCCGTCTTATTTTCATCTTCAAACCCCGGTTAAAACCATGGACCCTTTTTTGAATTTCGAACTTTAGTTTTACAAAACTGCAAATTAGTACCGGACTAAGTTGTCAGTTTTGTATAAAGAACTGTATTTATATCAGAGCTAGTCCTTATTACAAAAACTAGCTCGATGGTTTAAAGGTTTAAACCATGACAGAAGAGGAACCTCGTTTTGAAATAAGACCGAATTTGATTGTCGTAGTCAAAACGGGGCACACAGTAATGGCTGCTCGAGTGATGTCATCATCTGTATAGGCCTGTGTTCACCAAAATTTAAACCACGCACCGGTTATGTGTTTAAGCAGTTGGTTTGTGTCAAATTTCCTAAGGAAAGAACTGATTACTGTTTCTCTAGCTAATTTTATTTGACCCTGTATTTGGACGACATGTTCGTTTCAACTTACGTAACATTTCCTATAGTCACACATAATTATGTGTACCCACCATTACTTGTTACTACAAAGTAGTCTGTAAGTAATGTACAATGTTTCTGTATGGTGTGTAGGCGCCGTGGCAAGCGCAGGGCGGCCTGAAGTGTCGGCAGATCAGCTACACGCTCGGCCTCACGTCGGGCCCTATCGGACCCAAAGAGGTGCAGGTCACCGAGACGCAGGTATGTACTACATAGAATCTGTGCTATCAACAAAAAAATCTATAAATATAGCTGAAGAGTGCACTTAAACTACCAATGGGATTTGAAAAATTCTTTTGCATTTGTTAGCCCAATTTTTGAGAAAGGCCATTTAACATAACACCCTGACCCTGACCCGACCCGACCCGGACCCTGAGTACTGATTAGCCGAGCAAAAAGAAAAAAGTCAGAAAGAACGCTAAGCGAAAACGAAGTAATAACGCGGGCAAGCGTCGGGGTCGGGGGGAAGAAATTTCACGCGGACGAAGTCGCGGGCAGAAGCTGGTCATATCACACTTCACACTAATATTATAAAGGCGAAAGTTTGTGAGTGTGTGTGTGTTTGTATGTTTGTTACTTCTTCACGTTCAAACGGCTGGATCAATTTTGATCAAAATGGGTATAGAGGTAGCTGACACCCTGGATTAACACATAGGCTACTTTTTATACCGGTCTACGCGGCTGAAACCGCGGGGCGCAGCTAGTTATAAATAAAAACAGATAGATAGGCATGTCATGATTATAGAGAGAAAGAGACAAGCATATGTTGCTTCCGTTGGCCTAGGCGACACTGAGTTCACAAGTTCCCATGATCCCCGGTCCAGGTGTGGGAAGGGAACACCGGGGTGGTTTTTAGTCAGTAAGAGTCTGACAGACCCCTCCGCTCACCCCAGGGGGCCTACTCCCTAAGCACGAAGGCCGCAGTTTCGGCCTTCGTTACGGGCGTTTCTTACTCCGTATCACCTACGGATGGATGATTGGTTCGGGGCCCGAACGAAGTATTAATGACAACATGATTTGCCAGTTATCCCTACTCCCCATGTGCTTTTGCCCGTCCGAAAAATTTAACTTTTACACTTGTTTTGATGGATCGTAATATCAGACGGACGGATGAACGGACGGACGGAAAGACGGACGGACTTAGGGAATAGGCCCCCAGGTGTGGGAAGGGAACACCGGGGTGGTTTTTAGTCAGTAAGAGTCTGACAGACCCCCCCGCTCACCCCAGGGCGGGGGACATCCATGAGGATTTTCCACCACGAAACAAAAAAAAAAGGCGACACTAAGTTCAGGTTTGTTAACTAGCCAAGTTTTAACGTGCGGAGTGTGTGTTACCTATCTACCTCTTTATATACTTATAATATCATTGGCTAAAACACAAAAAAAAAGGCGTCAGAAATACATCAACAGGTAACATGTCTTTCCAATGGGCGACTAGAATCAATTCTGTTTTTTTTTTGTTAATTATTGACGTTCAAAAGTCCCTTAAATGCCTATCTATGTATAAATAAAAAAGAAGTCCTAACTGACTGACTGACTCATCAACGCCCAGCCCAAACCCTTGGACCTAGAAAGCTATGATTTTGCACAGAGGTATCTCGAAAGTTCCGTAATACTTGCACACACGTTTCAATATACAGGATGAGATTTTTACTATTATAAAGAAAGAGATTTTTGTTAAATATGATGAAAAGCTTTTTATTACGAAACCATAATTACCTAGAAAATCTTATCAACTGGCAGGTAATGAACAAATGTTCGAAACCCGGCGTCCTGTACTCAATCGACTCAACAAGCGAGAACGCAGGCATTCCATACGCAGACTATTTCAGCGTGCAAGTACACTACTGTCTACAGAGGGTGTCGGAGTCACTCACCGACCTGTCGCTGTACGGACACGTGCACTACAAGAAGAGCATGTGGCCCATGATCAAAGGTACGTCACCCTCTGTTTCAGTTACTATTTCAGCGTACAAGTACACTAGTGTCTACAGAGGGTGTCGGAGTCACTCACCGACCTGTCGCTGTACGGACACGTGCACTACAAGAAGAGCATGTGGCCCATGATCAAAGGTACGTCACCCTCTGTTTCAGTTACTATTTCAGCGTACAAGTACACTAGTGTCTACAGAGGGTGTCGGAGTCACTCACCGACCTGTCGCTGTACGGACACGTGCACTACAAGAAGAGCATGTGGCCCATGATCAAAGGTACGTCACCCTCTGTTTCAGTTACTATTTCAGCGTACAAGTACACTAGTGTCTACAGAGGGTGTCGGAGTCACTCACCGACCTGTCGCTGTACGGACACGTGCACTACAAGAAGAGCATGTGGCCCATGATCAAAGGTACGTCACCCTCTGTTTCAGTTACTATTTCAGCGTACAAGTACACTAGTGTCTACAGAGGGTGTCGGAGTCACTCACCGACCTGTCGCTGTACGGACACGTGCACTACAAGAAGAGCATGTGGCCCATGATCAAAGGTACGTCACCCTCTGTTTCAGTTACTATTTCAGCGTACAAGTACACTAGTGTCTACAGAGGGTGTCGGAGTCACTCACCGACCTGTCGCTGTACGGACACGTGCACTACAAGAAGAGCATGTGGCCCATGATCAAAGGTACGTCACCCTCTGTTTCAGTTACTATTTCAGCGTACAAGTACACTAGTGTCTACAGAGGGTGTCGGAGTCACTCACCGACCTGTCGCTGTACGGACACGTGCACTACAAGAAGAGCATGTGGCCCATGATCAAAGGTACGTCACCCTCTGTTTCAGTTACTATTTCAGCGTACAAGTACACTAGTGTCTACAGAGGGTGTCGGAGTCACTCACCGACCTGTCGCTGTACGGACACGTGCACTACAAGAAGAGCATGTGGCCCATGATCAAAGGTACGTCACCCTCTGTTTCAGTTACTATTTCAGCGTACAAGTACACTAGTGTCTACAGAGGGTGTCGGAGTCACTCACCGACCTGTCGCTGTACGGACACGTGCACTACAAGAAGAGCATGTGGCCCATGATCAAAGGTACGTCACCCTCTGTTTCAGTTACTATTTCAGCGTACAAGTATTCTATTATCTACAAGATTTTTTGTAAAGTTTTTTTGTAATGAAGGTCCTTTACGTGGCTTGCGGTTAGAGTTGACTAATAGAAATCGTCACGTAAGGAAAAATCGTTATGGGAGCTTAACGCTTTTTCCTCGCTTTTTTTCGCAGAAAGAGAGAAAAAGTCAAATGAAGGAAGCTCCATGCGACTTTCTTTCTCTCTCCCTTTCTCTTTCTGTTACATACGTGTGTGTGTGTGCGAGTATCGCGTAAGGAACTTCGTATCTGTCGGGGGTCTCGACCGCACACGTTTTTTGTATGATTAAACCACATTTTTATATTATTAAATCACATTAAACAAACTCGAAAAAAGACCCTGTATATTGAAACCTTATTTACTTACAAATAGTGACAATTAATTTAGGTTAGTAAAGATTAGAAAAGTTTCATGAGCTACAATATTTCCAATATTACAATATTTTTATATTTCAATATTTTTTTACCTTTGTAAATTGTTTCTAAGATTATGTTAATTCTTTACCAATATCAATTCTCTCATTGAGTACTTATACAAAACTAACTCCAACATTTTTCCTCTACAGCATTCCTAGAAAAGAACACAATATCAGGTCTGGAGGAGTTCAGTCGTCTGCTGGAGTCGAAGCTGACGGGCGAGGCGGAGTGCGCCGTGCCCGCGGCCCGCAAGGCGCGCCGCCACCGCCGGGTCACCAGTACGTACACCTCGCGCTGTACCACGTGCACTTGCTTAGCGCTCGTGGGGCAGAAACAAAAATATCTATAAAGTGGGTAGCTCGCTGTCCGGTAAGGACCAACAGTGCTATTCTGTACAAATCTCACCGTGAAAACCTAGGTGAAGTGAGTTGTCATTCTGCCTGATGCTAGGGATAGACACTATTGACAGCTCACTCCACGCTCACTTCACCTAAGTTTTCACGGTGAGATTTATACAGAATACCGCTGCAGGCCCAGGTCACGGCGCGTTTTGTTCCACGCGCACCTCAAAGATATGTCAGCAAAAGATGGGGTCCGATAGGGCCGATGCCGCCGGGGTCGCGGGTTGTTCGAAATAGATACCGCGGCCCTGGCATAGGCAACTGAAGGAATACGGGTGGGTTTTAGTCAGTAAAAGTCTGACACGCCCTTCCGCTCCGCCCAGAGCGGGAGATGTCATTTGATGATTTCCCATCCACAAAAAAAAAAAAAAAAGGATCTACAATGGACCCTGCATTTGTTGTCAGCCGGTATTCACCTTTCTATCCAAATGTCAAATCCTCTTCCATCCATCATTTGTATGTTCTCCCTCTATTCTTCCGTCTATCATACAAAACATCAAAATAACAATCATACTGAACATCTGTTTCACGAACAGTCCCTCACAGTAAGGAGCCCGCATTATGTGTTGTGTAATAGTATGTTGTTTGTCCTGCCAGCTTTCAAGCTCCTGGCCCCGACGCGAGTGCTGTTCCCTACAGCCGGCCTCTTCGCGCCGAGGACATCTGTCACTCCTATGGTCGTCCCTTTCTGTCCGCGTAGAGCGAGAAGTCACTAAACACTACATTACATACAGTGCCCACAAGTTTATATGACACATTGAATTTTAGAATAAGACGGTCGCATAAGGAGGAAACGCACTATAAAGCCATACTTTTTTAGGAATGAAATTGTTTATTGGAACGAAGTTCTTTAACGCGGCTGAGTAGACTGGCAGAAATTGTGACGTAATAAATAAGCGTTACGCCGTGATGCGGTCAGTTTCAACTGTCAAAAGTTTTTAGCTAGCTAGTGGCGGCATCTACATCGCCACATATGAACTACGCATCAATGACATGACGTCACGCAAACCTGCATCGCGCAATTAGAGTTTACCACGCGATTAGCATATATATAACGTCCCGACATCAACCGTCGGGCAGTAGCCCACCAGACACAACACCCGGTCGGACGGTCGGAGGATCCTCACTTTTCTATGGAGGATGAGTGAACTTTACACCCTCTTCGTCATACCTCTAAAAGCTAAAACTATACTATAATCAACGCAATCTAAGAAGTCCGTTTGGACGTTTCTCATTATACATGCCGCGATAACTTTGTATGAACGTCTACGTAAGGAATCGAAAAATCAAATTCGTAATCCTAATTAATTACTATGTTATACATACACTATAACAATGAGTATCATTCGTAAGCACCAAGTTTTACTTTATATTGGAAAAATGCACTCAAAAATGCGAATTAACCGTTGATTAATATTCCGACAGGACGTTTTTACAAAGTCATGTCTTTGGGTTTGTGGCCGTAGAGTTGTGACCGTTGTAAGCCGTTTTTTAACCGAATAAAATCGATATTTTTACAAACGTTAATTTAGAAAAGAGAGAAACGTATATTTACTGTATTATTAAATGTTTAAACATATCAAAACAAAATCTGATCAAATATATTTTCATTTTATTTTGATATTTAAAAATTACTTGGTACGCCACTGGCATATAATATACAATGTATTATTGTACGTAAACTTTCCGGAAAAAATCAGTATATCGGGTTTTAGTTTCTGTCTTGGTTTGCCTTTGAAACTCGTCCAAATTGAAACTTAGTTGGGATTTATGTAATAACTGTTAAATATTACAAACTCGTACGTGTAATAAAACGACATGCCTCGAGAATCAGTTATAAGCATTGTAGATAAATTGTCAATTACAAACTCTTGCTTGATCAACGGCTTGACGGAACGTCGTCAAGAACTATTAACATTCTTACAAATGGAAAAAATCGATGTAACACTTATTTCAGAAACGAGATTTACTACCAGGTCACATATTACTTTGAAAAATTACACAGTTCACACAACAAATCATCCTTCAGGAAACAGCCATGGAGGAACGGCAGTAATTATTAAAAATAATATTAAGCACTATGCACTTGAGGAATACCGCACAGATAAAATACAAGCTACATCAGTTAAAATCATAGTTAACGAGAAAGTCGAGACCACACTTTCTGCGGTATACTGCCCTCCAAGACACACAATCACCGAAAACGATTTCAACACTTATCTTTGTTCACTAGGCCCCAGATTTATATGTGGTGGTGACTGGAACGCCAAACACACTTATTGGGGTTCACGACTAATTACCCATAGAGGGAGGCAACTGTATAGAGTAGCTATGAGGCGAGGACTTGAATGCATGACCCCCTGCGAACCAACATACTGGCCGACGGACCCAAATAAGATTCCGGACCTCCTAGACTTCTTCGTTACTGGGAACATAAGTCGTAATTATATGACCATCGAATCGTGCACGGATCTGTCCTCTGATCACACACCAGTCATATTAAACGTCAACTCTTCAATAGTACTGGTGGAACCTGCAAAAAGAATATATAACAAGACCACCAACTGGGAAGTATACCAGAATAAAATATCAGAGGATATCAACCTTGAAACTAGACTCGACACTACTGAAAAGATAGAAAAAGCAATAGAAAACTTCAACCTTATTGTTTATAATGCTGCTACGGTCTCTACAAGGGTGCAAAAGAGGTCGACTCCAGTTTGTAACGAATATCCTAAATTTATCAAGGACAAAATCAATGAGCGCCGTAACCTAAGAAAAGAATGGCATAGAACTCGATATCCAACAGATAAAACCGCATTCAACAGATCCTCTGATGAACTAAAAAACCTGATCAAAACTCTAAACGACACCAACCTACAAAATGTTCTCTCAAACCTATCGCCTTCTGTAGACAAAAACTACTCCCTCTGGAAAGCGACAAGTAGATTAAAACGCCCGAACCACCAGATACCACCTCTTAAAAAAAGCACGGGGGGTGGGCAAGATCAGACTTAGAAAAGGCTGCCAGCTTTGCCGAACATCTTAGCTCTGTTTTCCAGCCATTTCCGGGGACTAGACCAGATTATGACATGGAAATAAAAGGATACCTTGAAAGTGCCCAACAGATGTGTCTGCCACTTAAATCCACGAGCCCTAGAGAAATAATTCTGGAAATAAAACACCTAAAGGACGGAAAATCTCCAGGATACGACCTCATCGATAGCACGCTTTTGAAAAAGCTACCAATAAGGGGTATTATAGCCATAGTTCAGATCTTCAACGCCTGTTTGCGACTATCCCACTTCCCGGGGCAGTGGAAAATTGCACAAGTAGTTATGCTTCCTAAACCCGGTAAACACCCACACGAAGTCGCCTCGTATAGACCAATAAGCCTTTTGTCTATAACAGGAAAACTGTTCGAGAAGATACTGCTAAAAAGAATGAAGGAAAACCTAAATGACATAATACCAAATCACCAATTCGGCTTTAGGGAGAACCATGGCACAGTCGAACAAGTCCATCGTATTGTTGACATTATAAGCAGAGCACTGGAGGAGAAACAATACTGTTCTGCAGTATTTCTAGACATAAGCCAAGCCTTCGACAAAGTGTGGCATGAGGGCCTACTTTATAAAATCAAAAAGTCGCTACCACACTCGTTCTTCCTCATATTGAAGTCATACCTTGAGAAACGATGTTTTGAAGTTAAATACAAAAACGAACTGTCGGACCTACATGAAATAAAATCAGGTGTACCACAAGGTAGCATAATAGGGCCAGTACTGTACATTATTTACACTGCTGACTTGCCTACCACGGAAAAAACTACAGTTGCAACGTACGCAGACGATACAGCCATACTTGCAACACACACAAATCCAGTTACGGCATCTGAATATCTTCAGCTCCATATTAACAATCTCGAGGAATGGCTTGAGGTTTGGAGAATCAGAGCAAACCAAAGCAAGTCTACGCATGTAACCTTTTCGCTCAGAAGAGACACCTGTCCACCAGTGGTTCTGAACAGTGAAGAGATTCCTCAAAATGACAATGCCAAATACCTGGGTATGCACCTGGACAGAAGGTTAACATGGCGAAAACATATATGGACCAAGAGAAAGCAACTGGACGCAACGCTAAGAAACATGTACTGGTTAATAGGACAGCACTCGCAAATGAGCACACAAAGCAAGCTAACTGTGTATAAAGCAATTCTCAAACCAATCTGGACCTACGGTATCCAGCTTTGGGGTACAGCTAGTCAAAGTAACATCGAGATATTGGAAAGGTTTCAGTCGAAGATACTTAGAGTTATCTTTAACATACCACCATATATTAGTAATAAAATAATATATCAAGACTTGAAAATACCCACAGTCAAACAAGAGATAACCCAATACAGCGGCAAATACCAGAAGAGACTCTCAACACATCAAAATGAACTTGCTCTAAAACTAAGTGGTGATGGTGGCCTGCAATTTAAGAGATTAAGGAGACATAGCGTCCCAACTCTTCTGAACAGATTCAGCTGATTGGTTTGATAACTTAACTGCGAAGTTATCACCAAGCTCCATAACTTAAAAAACCAGAGATTTCGGCCAAAGAAGCAGCTTATACATTATTAACGACAGATTGCTGCGAAGCAGAAAGGACAAAAAAAAAAAAAAAAATTACAAACTCTAAGTATGATAAATCAATAAGTCTCGAGAATCAGTTTTAGCAGCCGACTTTTTCCCCATCACTACACAAAGCATTTTGACAGCTGTCCAAACGGACTTCTTCGATTGCGTTGATTATAGGTGGCTCAACTCAATACATAAAAACAAAAATGAAAACTTTTGGACGCTTGAAATACAGAGCCATCTAGTATGGCCTCACCATACTAGATGGTTCTGTATTAAAATTAATACATAATAGCAGCAAAGGAACTTCGTCCCAACTTTTTACTCTGTAAATTAAATATCGGAATCACTTTTTCACGCTAGGTGGAGGCGACATTTTCTATCTGACTACCCTGAGAAGAAATGGCGAAACAAACTCAGTCAAGGGCTCCTTTAAAGTTCAGATACTAAGGTGGGTATCACACCTCCGCCGCGAAACCATACTCGCATGACGTTCCGCTACTCGAATCGCGATAAGATGTATATACAAATAAATCAGAAAACGTAACTAATATTGCCAATTTGTAGAGTTCGAATTGAGTGCTTTCATTTGATTATACTTAATTGATTAATTAACCCGAAATTCTAATTTTAAATCACCGTAATTGTCAAGTATGAGCGTTGATAAGTTCCCAATCTGACCGTCGTGTCAAAAATCAAAATCAAAAGTCATTTATTCAAATTAGGCTGAGAATCGGCACTTTTTGAACGGCGAAAATCGTCGTGTCCTGGTTTTATCAAAAAGGCACAAAATGTGTCGTGGCTTTTCTTCATTGAGAACGCGTTGTGGTCGAATGGCAATCCTTTTTACCACTATCCAATGGCGTTTTTCTTGGAGCCCAGCGCCGGCAGCAGATACATTTCCTGAACAGGGTTTGTCAACACTTTGTTAATAAGATTTTTGGGAGACATTTGTATTCGTGCAAAGGTAGCGGACGAATGGTCAGTGACAGAGGATCTAGATTGAAGGAATGTCGTCAGTCGAATCATAGTCGGTTGAATTTAACTACTGCGGTTTCGCTGTTATGGTTTCGCGGGGAGGTGTGATACCCGCCTAAATATCAAAAAATATCGTGCAATAAAGTAGTTAAGAACTCAATGTGACATGTTTTCTGGCGGGGACTGTACTTTTAAATGTTCAGTTACACGTAGAGTTGTGCTTTGCTGTTCACACCGTGCTTTTTAGTAGCTAAACTAAATGCACTCGTCACAGCAAAGAATGATTTCCTGTTTTGCGGTTTTTTGGAATGCTCAAATTACTTCAACTTGATGACTTTTCGCTTTACAAAGACTTTGTAGAGTGCAGACCTTACCTTCCTATTTATGTCTTAGTTTGAGAGGAATGATCAATGTATGTAACATTAAAAAGCATGTATACTTGCAAAAAATACCAATTTCCTAATTTTTTTCACGTTTTCAGCGTCTCAGCAGGAGCCAGGTATACCTACAGCGGTGAAGCTCCCCACAGCAAGCTTGGTAGTCCCTAGGGTTTCGGTCTCACGGGTTCATAGGCCTCCAGGGCGCTCCGGCACGTGGTTGGCGGCGCTGCTGGCTGTGTTGCTGCTAATTAACGCAGCGTTGTACTGGAAACTGTACTATACGGATAGGAGCGCCTATAGCTTCGATTTGGATGACTTGCAGAACAGGTGAGCAGATTAAATTGTTTATTGTTGCTAGTTTAACGCTTAGGCACCATAGTGTATGCCCGAACGGTGGTCAGACGTTTGTGCTGGATGGTAGCCATCAAATACAGATTTGATTAATCTTAAAATAGTTTTGGCACCTTCACATAACATAAGGTCCTATTAAAATAGATGGACAAAATTACTCAGGGTGTTCTACCCATGAGCATGAACAACTTTCACTATGGGACTAACTCTGAAAGCGCGAAAAAAAAATTAGCAGTTCAATACATTATTTATCTACACCAAACTCGTTAAAATATAGGAAGCAGCTGATTTTTTTTTACGCGATTTCAGGTTTGGTCCCATAGTAAAAGTTGTCCATTATTATTAACACAAACGGGATATTTACCATGCTAAATGTTGTTGTTTGTTTTCCCGTTTGTGTTAATAATACTTAATGTTAGTGACTATGACAGTTTAAAAACTTATAAAGTTGTTCATATTCATGGTTAGAACACTCTGTGAAAATTTGTCTATTTTAATGGGACCTTATATATGCTTTTTCAAAGCGGTTATTACTGTCACAATTCGCATTTTGTTGCGCTTCTTTCCAGCTGAGGCACTAAGGCCGCTTGCAACACAAACCACTAAATGCGTTTAGCGCTAAATGTATTTAAAACATCGTTCTGTTTCTGTCAATTGTTTGAGACATAATGATGTTGACCCTGAGTATCACATGATAACGCATAGGTTCATAAGAAAAAGCGCCCGAAGTCAACAGATATAGAATATCTAAATAAACGTAAAATACCATCGTCCAATGGTGACCGCGGGCTGACAGTAGTCGCGAACCTATGAGCCATACTTGTATGTGTAAATGTTACATGCACATTGTCTTTGTGTGCGTAAGCTCGGGAGTGCGCTACCTGCAGGTACGCACACAAGAGCGCGTGTCTATACGCATTACATCTACAAGTATGACTCACCCGCTTTCGTGAGATAAAACAATTGTAATATGTTTCGCGCTAAACGCATTTAGTCATTTATGGCGCAAGTGTGCCTAAGAAGTGATGCAAGAAATTAGAGGCTTTATGTTGTTAATTTTGATTCCATTTTGAACCTTGTTTCAATAGAATAATGTTTGTGCTCTGTCGTAGAATGAGCAGCGTTAGCGGGTCCCAGATGGCAGACTGGTCGGCGCTGCTGGAGCAGCACACGCACCGCCAGCGCGGGCAGCTGCTGGCGTGGCGGGACGCGCTGGACAGGACCGTCGCGCATCTCGCACAGGTATACACACAATATTATTAATAAATACCAGCCTAGTATTGTCCGACTGCAGGAGGAAGGCTTCTTCACAGAGAAGGCACGAGGATTGATCACCACGCTTGCTCTAGATGGGTTGGCGATTTCAGATTTATACACACCACTAGACATGAAATAATAACCTAAGTATATAAACTCCTTTGCAAAAAAAACGGCCACCTTACAGTCATTGGCTTTTCTATGGATAATATTAATATTTTTAGTATGTCGTTAGCATAAATGACTAGAAATTTCTTATTATCATTGGGAATATAGTTTTTAACCCTTCAATCCTGGAATCGGTGTTTTAGTCAATGTAAACAGAGAGTCGTGTTAAAATGGAATTTTTTAGGGTATAATTAAATTAAGACTACGAGTATTTTTATGGTATTTTAATAAAAAAAAACGTTAAAAAATAAAAACTAATAACGAGTATGACCTCCCCTTGCAGCGATTACGGCATGTAATCGTCTTGGCATACTTTCCACCAGGCTTTTGATGGTGTCCTGTGGAATGTGTTCCCACTCAGCCGAAATCACACGTTTAAGCTCCCTGATGTTTTGTGGAAGGGGTTGGACAGATCGTACTCGCCTTTTTAGGAGGTCCCAGACGTGCTCAATGGGGTTAAGGTCGGGGCTCCGCGCTAGCCAATCCAGGCGACGAATACCGACCTCTTGCATATAAGCATCTACGTCGCCAGAACGGTGGTCCCGAGCATTATCGTCCATGTAAATGGCATCTTCACTAATTACAGTCAGTGCGGGCTGTGCATGTTGATAAATTATTCCTGTTATGTACCTTTGCGCATTTAGTGAGCCATTTTCAATGAACACTATCTCGGTACGATAGCTGGAAGTTACGCCCGCCCAAAACATAACGGACCTTCCACCATAAGGGGTGATTTCTTCAAAACTCACGCCGGCATAGCGTTCCCCTGGTCTTCGTAACACTCGCCGACGTCGGTCCTCACTATTCAGACAAATTCGAGCCTCATCGGAGAAGAGTACGCTACTCCAGTTACCTAGTGTCCAAGGTAGACAATTTCTAGTGAACCTCAGTCGAGCAATCCGGTGCTCACGGAGTAACTTGGGGGCCCGCGCTGGTCGTCGACTGCGTATATCAACCGCTAAAAACCTGCTCCTCACTGTCCATAGGCTAACTTGTGCTCCTCGTACCTCTTCAAGGTTTCTTTTGAGGTCTATGTAACTGCATATGCGGTTCCTCAGCGCCTGAGTCACTAAAAAGCGGTCGTCTCGTGGTTGTGTGCAAAGTTTTCTCCCAGAACCTTGCCTTCTTTGAACGGAACCTGTCTCTTGGTATCGAGTCCAGGTTCTTTGGACGGTTGAACGACTCACGTTTAACCGCTATGAGCCGTAACATTGGCTACACCCCACTTCCAGCAGCGCTATAATTTTACTAGCTCTTATTGATTTTTCTGCCATTACAATCGACACAAAGATATCTGTTTTAAGTCACAATAAGGCAGGATTATGCGACAAACATAAATTATTCTAATAAAAATAACGAGAAGTTAGTTTTACTTGCCTGATAACCTTTTAACCGCAAACCCGCGAATAGTAAGTAAAAAGTCATAAACTGAAAAACGGATTATTATTTTTAAAAACAACAGTTTCGAATTTGTAATTATCTTTTTTTCATACCCTGCTTGAAATTATCTTTTATTCTTTAATAAGTGCCAGTAACATAGTTTGGCTATTAAAACCTCTTTAGAACTAAATGATTACCAATAATGTAGAAAAATCCAAACCGCCCGTTTTTTTTGCAAAGGAGTGTATTATACAGGGTGGCCGGAAGATTGACGTCCAAATAAAATAATTAGGTTCCTCGTATCGCGGACTATCCGAATCACTCCCAGCTTTCATAATCATTAAAAAAACCGGGCAAGTGTGTGTCGGACCACGCACAGTGAAGGGTTCCGTAGTTGAAAAGAATTTATCCCAAAACAAATTTAACATTGTTATTCAAAAACAAAAACAAATATGTGATACAAATTAATAATTTTCGGACGTTTTCCTTTACTTGTGCTGCGAGACCTGGCTTCTTGCCAAATTTCATAATTCTAGGTCAACGGGAAGTACCCTGTAGGTTTTGATTTATTTGCGAGTATCAAAATATGTCGTTTATATGGCCGTATTTTTTTATCGCGATGACTTAGAAGCTTGATTTTTTTAGAGCTGCAAGAGACTATAGATTTACATATTTGATATTTATTTCAACATGATACCTCCACGCGTTTCTGAGAAAAAGGGTCTTACAGTCTGACAGACTTGAAAATATTTTTTTGTGTGAAAAAATTACAAATTAAAAATCGGACTTTTTCCTTTACTTGTGCTGTAAGACCTTGCTTCTTGCCAAACATGACTCTAGGACAACGGTAAGTACCCTATAGGTTTTGATTTACTTGCGAGTATCAAAATATGTCGCATAAATGGCCGTATTTTTTTATTGCTTTGACTTAGAAACTTGATTTTTTAGAGCTCCAATGGACCATAGGGGGCGACGTATTTGATATTAATTTCAACTTGACACCTCTACGCGTTCCTGAGAAAAAGGGTCTTGACAGACTGACAGACAGACAGACGGACAACGAAGTGATCCTATAAGGGTTCCGTTTTTTCCTTTTGAGGTACGGAACCCTAAAAAGTGGTACTTTAAGGGGCTACTTTGGCTAAAATTGGCCTTCAAAGACTCGCCGAGGTGGAAAATTCTTAAAAATTAGACATCTGATTAAAAAATATTTTTTGGTTAGTTAGTTTGTTAACTAACCAACAATTACTGCAGACAAGCTAAGATTTAATAAATAAGATTTATTATAGTTATTTTGTTTGTACTCATAACATTGCAAAATCACTTTGTTAGATATGGTTATAGTTGTAATGTTCTTTCTTGAAAATGTAAGCGAAGAGCTGGTGGTGATCTTCCAAAACTGTGCTGCTATTTCAAATATCGTCAGTTAAATTCAGTAATGCAGCCTGGGATTGGTATATCCGTGGATATGTCATTATCTCACTTGACAACTATTTTATATATATTTTATCCGCATGTGACTGTTTTTATTCCAGACGGAGCAAGCGCTAACGAAGCTATTAGAGACGATAAAGCCTTCGCTAGAGAAGGCGCAGAAGGAAGCGGAGTCGCGGGACGAGCTCTGAGCGATCCGCGTATGTCACTCCTACACGCGTGTGCTTTTATATACTGACTTGTAGGTAGCTACAGGGTGTATTAGACAGCAAAGTTGAATTGGCAGGGTAGTACTGGCAGTAGCTGAACTTTTCGTGCATTCCTGCTGTAAGCCAGTATGATAATGATGTAGTAGATTGCTATACAATAGCTGTTAACTTTAGATACGATCTGTATCGACTATTACCCCAAACAAAGGTCTAAGGGCCTGTTTCACCACTGTTTTTTGTTTTTGTGGATGTGAAACATTGATGTATAAATACGTAGATATGGTTCGTGCTCCTCGTACGTGGACGGCATAAATTGTGTTCCGCACACAATTGACATTAGTCACAATCGAACTGGTTCGGTGCATGTAGTCGTGCGCCGCGCGCCACCGCCGAGTCCAGGTTTAGTGATTGCGATGTTACCGCGTCACATATCTACCTCTAATATATCAATGATGTGAAATCATCAAATGACTTCTCCCGCTCTGGGTGGAGCGGAAGGGCGTGTCAGACTTTTACTGACTAAAACCCACCCGTGTTCCTTCAGTTGTCTATGCCAGGGCCACGGTATCTCTTTCGAACTACCCGCGACCCCGGCGGCATCGGCTCCATCAGACCCCATCACTGCTGACATCTCTTTGTTTACGATTAAGTTCCTATCTATTAACTTACTGGGCAGATAATTTCATACAAAATCTGTTCCATTTTTGAATTTATTCGGTGAGTAGTAGCTACTCGGACATCGTGAAATATAGACCCAGATTAAAAAGTTCCCTAAATGCTGTGCAAATCTCTATGATTTGCACAGCATGTGAAAACTTGGGTGCACGAACTTGCTCAGATAAAAGTTACTGCAGGCGAAATAGTGAAACCATAACCTCGTGATGAGTGTTGCAGCCATTTTTGGAACGAACGAAGTTCTTCAACGCGGCTTGCGGTAAGAGTTGACCCCTAGATCGCGTCTCGTAACGAAAAAGCGTTATACCTGAAAGTGTCAAAAGTTTTAGTTTTAAAACACTTTTTTTTTGTGTCAAACGTATACTAGATGGCTCTGTATAAACCTTTTGAGTTCCGAGGTCGCTTTATCGGGCGAGACACAATAGATAATCAATTGTGTCTCATTACTCGGATTCAATAAGTTAATACTTAATATAATAGCAAAAGGAACTTTGTTCCAACCGAGTGTCCCATGACTTTTTGTTTTAAAGTCGGTAAATGGTCATGATAGGCCGACCAAATTCATTCTTTAGATATTGCTCAATTTGCCTCACTGTAAGATAAAAGTATACGATGATTGTGGACGATAGGTGCCCAGCTCTGTACAAAATCAAGATGTATATAAAATCATACGCGTGCTAGGCAAAGTGAAACATATTTTATCCTAATACGTCTGCTGGAGGTTTTCTCGACAGTTCCCAACCCCCTTTAAAGTTAGTTAAACGCCCACCTAATTTATTTATGATCCGCAATTACTATTATTATTAGTTATAATCTTTTGTTGAGTGAACTTTGTCTGTTCTACTTCCTAATTTTAAAAGTTTGTTGAAATAAATAGCATTATATCAGACAATAGACGCCCACTCTGGATATAGGCATCCCCCAATAATTTCCTAGTATTTAAGATCGCGGGAATCCGCTGGATGCGAGAAATAATAATATTAAACCATAGACGTATAAAAAAAAAGGACTCCGCGCCACGCATATCGAAAGTGAAGCACGGTACCGATCTGTATGCGTGATTTGTGTATCTGTAGTTGCCGTCGGTCGTGTCACGTAATGGCGGCCGGTCGGCATACTATGATGTAAATATGTGCGTGAGGCGTGTTTGTACAAATGGTCCGGCATACTTGCTGTGCTTCACTTTCGACATACTTAGCGCGGAGTCCTCCTTTTTTTTATCAGTCTATGTATTAAACTAACTCATAGCTTTGGGCTGACTCAAATCACATTGCTGTCAACACGCTAACAACATAGAACAAGCGTCGCTCATATTTTTTTCTGTCACTCAATATAAGATACTTCTAACTTTGACCAATTCCTCATTCCCCTCGGCGTATATAATGAAAACCTCGCAGATCCCCACTGTGATACAGTAGATACAAATAATAATTTTATTCCTCTAGTGAATACTGTAATCCTTCGTGACGTATGACGCTAAGCGTTTGTACTTCTTTCCAGTTTCCTTGCTTAATGTTATTGTATTTAGATTAAGACGGCGGAGGTAAATAGGGCCCTGGGTAAAGAAATGCTGTCAATCGTACGACATCATAAGTAACTCTTGAACTACAAAAAGCGCCCTTTCTGCTACGAAATAAAGGTGTGGTCAATGTGTTACCATGGACGTTCGATCGACTGTACCTATAGATTTAAGGTTGCACTTCCAAGGTCTTAAGTTCTCTTGAAGATCCTCTGACTGCAAAGGAGACCTTAAATCTTACCTATCTAGATAAGTGCAGTGCAACCTTACTTTAGATTTTGTTGCTTCAGTTTGAGTTAAGACGTTTTGTTAACCGAATTAAAAGATAGTTTTAAAAGGTGATCGATGCCAACCTCATCACACTATCCTCATATGAGGTTTGGCAGAATAATTATTAAAAAGGCCTTATTTATCTCGGTACTATAACAGCCTCATTCCCGGGGTTTAAGTCACTGTACTTCATTTCTAGCTTGATATGTGCACGATCATCACAAATTAAAGTTATTATGAAAGACTAGTACGAAATCGAGTGCAGTGCAAACGAGGCTTGAATTTACGTTTAAAACGTATAAGTACTTACGGCAGTTATATTAAATTCATGTATTTATAGGTAAAGGAACGGTACACAATACTTTAGCGCTAGAAAATGTTTTTGACTAAAACTGCAAACGTTATGTCGTCTAAAATATTGTGTACGGTTGATGCAAATTACGCAGGCGCAATAATAGTTATTATTATTAATATAAAAATATAGAACCAATTAATGCTTAGGAAACTGCGATCGCTTCGTAATGTAACACGTAAACTTTTGGCGCCTGCAATTTTTTATGTAAAAATGTATACTTTTCGTATTTTTTTTACGGTATTTTTTATAAATATTTATTAATAACGAATCCTATGAAGCGTATAATATACATGGTTTGCCCAGGTACATAGGAATATGTATGTATTTAACAAAATTATTGACAGCTCTACCAAAAATTGTTAACCATGCTTGGTATAAGGTTCCGTTGTTGCATTTGAACAGTTTAGGGTAATTACAAGTATAAGGGTATTGTGTATTTGACTACCGCCAAATGTCGTCTTATACGGCATAGTGCTAAGTGCTAGCATATTATGTAATTTAAATTATAAATATATTTTGAATTGAATCGGACATGCATCTATCTACCTATCGCTATTATGGGATTATTTTATATTTTTAGTAGAGTAGATGGTATGGTTTTAAAAATATAAAAGTTTATACATAATTTCGAGAATTGGATGTAATCGATACATGTCTGATTTATAGAGTTAATAGTCGAATTAATTATATTCAGAAACGAATCTAAAATTATAAATAGATTTACATGTAAAAATTAAAAAGATGTATAAGATAACTATCACGGTGTTGTTTAGGATATTCAAAGAGTATTAAATATAAGTAAGTCGAATGTTATCGACTAGATAGAAAAGGAAAATATGTAAATTTTTCAGTTGTAGTAATGATCTCTTAATGTAAAAATATTTTACTACATCTAGTTATGTTTCGGTGCTCTAGTTTTATTAAAAAATGTAATGTTTTTAGTTATTTTTAAATTGATGTTTGTATATTGAACATGTCAATTAAGTTATTATTTATTGGGAAATCATTATATGGAATCCACATTAAATTCAATGAAATGCCACTGAGTTATTTACATATGCCTACACCCGGAACTGTAATGCCTTTAAAATAAATTAAATAGGTAAATTCTTAAATGTTGACTCATTGCAGTTGTATTAAAACTTCATTCCAGATGTGTGAAATGATCTGAAAATTATAGATAAGTTGGAATGGTGGGACAAATTATATAGATTCCTATTAGTTATACCTTTATTGTGCATTTCTAATGTAAAATGGAGTCTGTTAGTCTTGCAGAAGCGGGCAACGGTGCAGGAACATTAATTATGAGATCATTATGAGCTAATCTTTACATTTCTATTGATGAAATCAGAACTGGTTCAATCTATCAAATAGCGCACATTCCTACTTGTAATTTACGTAAATTAGCACTCTGCAGTGCAAAACTTCAGAACTATTTTCGATAACCATACTTAGCATTTTGAATTCTATTCCGGAAGTCATAGAATAGATTATCAGTTTATTGCATGGATTATCGGAATGGTGATGTGAAACAACTGACTGTGCTTGTAGGTAACTTGAAGTTCAGATAATTATGTCTTATTACTCTGTACGGTCAAGAAATGGTGACGTCATCATTTCTTGCCCGTATATAAAAGGATCTTGAGATATTTTCTGCATCCCGGTTTATTTCTGCCTGCTTATCTATGTCGTGTACCTATAACTGCCAAAGAAAATAAAATGTCTACCTATTGACCGTAACGGCGCAAAGAAACCAGTTCCACCGATGCCCGCTTTTATGTCCGTTGTCTGCGTCAAATGGAACGCTTGCCAGAACTAAGGTGGATTTATTGCACAATTAATTCCATTTAGGTGTTATGGATTATGTAAGTTAGACAATTCTATTCTCAGTATTGAATAAATATTTTAATGAATTTATCGGACTTTTGTTTTTTATCCTTTTATTCTAAAACAGATGTTGATCAATCAACCCGAAATAGACTTTTCACGCTTATGGCCGCGTCGTATTTTCTATGTTAAGGATTTGGTTTCCGTACTTAGTCCTTTATGTGGACCATTGTGCGTGAGCCATGGGGGCCTTCGGGGGTTATTCCAACCAGCCCACCTCCCTCCAGAAGTTAATCAAATCTCTGGGTCTGTTAAGAACATCTGTGAAAGATCGGGGTATTCTAAGAGTTTGTTCTAATCTGGGTAACGCCTATGCATTCAAAGAGCACATGCGCAACGGTCTCCTCGGCCTCCATGCAGGCCCTGCACAGAGGACTGTCCGTTATTCCTATTGTGTGGAAATGTGTTTGTTTAACGAGCAGTGTCCTGTGATGGACCCCGTCACCAGGCGCAGCCCGTTTCTGGTCAGACGTAATAACCGCCTGGTAAGCGGTGTGGCTGACACTGGCTTGGCCACCATCAGGGATTTTACTTTTGATAGGTAACACAAAGATTTAGTCGTTAATTAGTCGAAATTTGTCGCCAAATATCAGAATTTGTCGGTCACTTGTTCAAAAGTTATAAGGAGTCATTGGTGGCCGATCTGGAGAGTCTCCCCAGCTTGGCCACCTTTATATCTCAAAAACTAGGGCACCTAGCGAAGATCTGTTTTCTCCCAGATTTAGTCGCTAATTAGTCGCCAAGACACAGATTTAGTCGGGTCTTAGTTTAGAAGATATAATGAGTTCAATTTTTAAGTATAGACCAAGAGCTAGATCAAAGATTTTATCGTAAACTCTTCAATCTAGCTCTTGAACTATACTTAAAAATTGAACTCATTATATCTTCTAAACTTATACCCGACTAAATCTGTGACTTGGCGACTAATTTTGACTAATTAGCGACTAAATCTGGGAGAAAACAGATTTTCGCTAGGTGCCCTAGTTTTTGAGATATAAAGGTGGCCAAGCTGGGGAGACTCTCTCCAGATCGGCCACCAATGACCCCTTATAACTTTTGAACCAGTGACCGACAAATTCTGATATTTGGCGACAAATTTCGACTAATTAACGACTAAATCTTTGTGTTATCAAAAGTAAAATCCCTGATGGTGGCCAAGCCAGTGTCAGCCACACTGGTAAGCGCACAGACTTATATTGGCTAGATTACGCAAGTCTCATCGTCTGAATAGAAACCAAGCGTGCCATTATTTTTCCACCTACTGTGACGTCACATGAGCGATTTAGTGATGGGAACTCCACGTCCGCGAGTAAATGATTCAAAACGATTTAAAGGCCCCGACGCGTTTCGCCTCGTCTTTGGAGCGAGAAGTCGCGTGCGAGCATTCCGTCCGCTTGCATCTTATACCTACTTGTTTCACACTGCTTCCGGTTGTGCCTAGGTATCCCGAAAGGGAAGAGGGAGTGTTACGTAAAGATTATTTGAGTAAAAAATAATAATTTTATAATATCGATTTAGCAATCGATTATTCGAGTTCATCGACAGAGGAATGATAGATCTAAAATTATTTGTTTTTTTTTTACTGAAATGTTAGTCATTTTCGATTATGTCATTATATAACTGGTTCTTGTTGGTTGCTTGAACCTAAGTAGTCTTATTATGTACTTTGTTGTAGGAAAGTTACAACGTTAATAAAAAACCCTAGAAGACATTTTATCTACAAAAAGAAAAGCCAGTAGAAGTCACTATGAAATAAAATCCGATCCAGAACTAAGTAAATAAATTTGTAAAAAATAAATTTAAAATATTTTTAATAATTCCTGAAAAAAAAGCAAATGTAAAATAAAATGTAAAGCTTGCGGCGGGTTCTATTCACTGGCACCATTCTTTAATCCTAAATTTCTAACAAAAAACCGGAAACAGATTCGATTAGATGAACACTTTTAAATCGGCATAAGAGTTCCGACATCGACAACATCTAAGTACCTACTGATTTCTATGAAGCATAGAGAATTTATGCCAGTGAATTCGAGCCTAAAGTCAATCCACTAACTCCAGCATTAGTTAACGCCTTCAATACATCAATTGTAGTCAGGCGTCGAAACTTTTTGTTTCCGTAAAGCTGCCTTCATTAAAATTAACAGAGCAAATTCGACTATATTGTGTTGGGAACCAATTTTCATGCCCCGTCGCTTCAATCCATATTTATTTAACTTTGGGATCACTTGGAAATCTGTAAATATAATTAATAATATTCTAAACAAAATCACTAAATTGGCACATTGGAGTAAAAAAAAAAATTACATGTCACAAAAAATCCAACGCAAACATTCCTCATTCCTCTGTTTCCAAAATCGATTAGAATCGAGATTGACTGTACAAACTGTGTGTACAACACGATTTGCTTTATTTGACAGAAAAATGAGAATAGCGACTGTACCACGAAGCTGAGCGACAAGTGACAATATCGATCATTTTAATTTTCATTGCGTGTTTTAACAGACAAGTCATACTGCCTTGTAACTAAAAACGGCAATGTATCACGAATTATTTGATACACACTCAGTTACATAGTGTTCATTGTAAGAACACAATGAATACAAAATAATTGATTTTGCAATAAAAAACACATAATTTAATAACAATATGACTTATCGATGAAAGGAAACGTTTCCATTATCTCGTCCCACTTTTTTTGTGTAGTTTCTACAGCTCAATACCGCATAATTTGGCATTTTTTAGTTTTTGGTTGACGTCCGGCATCAAGAACGTTCGAGCGCGGACTGATACGTAGTATCCCTAAGTAGTCTGTGGCGGACTGAATGGAAGCGGCGCTGAAGGAAGTCAATTTTACTCCCTTTTTACACGCGAAGTACATACACTTGCGTCGTCTAGCCAATATAAGTCTGTGGGTAAGCGTTACCGTCCAGGGATGGCAGCGTCGTATCCAATCGCGATCGTCGTGTGCTCCTCTTTCATGCCGTGGCCACATTAAGGTTGATGCGCCAGGGTAGCCCGCGAAATTCAAAATTTCATACGTTTTTTTGCAATTTGTAGGTCAGTGTGAGCTTGTATGTTGATTAAAATATGATTCGCGGCCGTAGCTAATATGGCTTTCCGGAATCATAATCATTAGAACCAGCAATACAACATAAGTTAGCATTTACCTCAAATCTAGATGAGGTTTGAGATAAATGCTAACTTATGGAGTTGTATTGCTGATTCTAATGATTATGATTCTGTAAAGTCATATTAGCTAAAGCCACGAATCATATTTTAATCAACATACAAGCTCACACTGACCTACAAATTTCAAAAAACGTAAGAAATCTTGAATTTCGCGGGCTACCCTGGCGCTTTCGAATTATTAACGTCAATGCCCATCATTGCGGCAGATAAATTCAGTCAAATTATCGCGATAAGTGGTGGCTACATCAACGGCTAACGCCCTTCAACGCGATAATCAACGGCATATCCCGTTAATGTGGCCGCGACATTATATGAATATGACGCGATCCTGCGTGAGCGACGAATACGACGCGACGCAATGCTACATGCGACAAATGTCCTACGTGATTTTGGTCATTACTTCTCGAATGATGGAGAAATACAGTACAGTGCGTTTCAACTAAGAATAGGATGACCTTGGCGCCATATTGTGAAGATTTAGCAAAATAGCATCTCGTTTACACATTTTCAAAGTCAGTGACATATTTTAACAACAACAAATTCCAAAAACAGAACTAAAATGGATAAGGATAACACTACAAAACTTTGCAAGTCTTAGATTTCTAGCTTCAGTTGACAGTTAGAGGTCATTGACTTTCCTATTCTTAGTTGAAACGCATTGTACAAGTTTGCATAAAAGTTCAAAAATAGATTTTAAAAAATACCGTTTATGTTGATACCACAACAATCTCACGCACTGCGGCGGATCAACACTTCTGAATCAACTATTTCGTAGTTCGTGGTGTCGCGTCTGGTCGCCCTAGTACGCGTTACCATCGCGTTACGTCGCGTCTCGCCGCAGACTGCCACATAGGCCGCAAGCAGGGTATGCCGTTGAGTTGATCGCGTTCGCAGCATCGCGTCGTGTCGTATTCGTCGCTCACGCATTACACACACCCCGTGACATAGTCGCGCGACCATTGAAGTCACGAATTCAAAACACAATAGCCTCGATCGCGGCGTACTCGGCCAACGGTTTTGGCGTCACGTTTAGGAGACGCGGGGTACGAGTTCACATAAACAGACTCGCGACTTCTGTAAACGGAAAAAGCGATGAGGCTTCTGCTAACAGGAGCCAAACCGACTTAGGGCTGATGTAAATAAAATCCGAAATATAGGTAAAAACTTTTATTTTCATAAGTTATCCTTTCAGTTATGGCGTAAGAACTCACCTAGATTTTCCAATGAGGATCCAGGCTCTGGACAGTATGTGGAAACTTGTAGAAAAAGACATGACTCAGTGGTCCTGTGATCCGAATACTTACCTTAGACATAAGTAAATGCTATGCATGTATCTACTATCTACAGGATCATCGTACCCCGCGTTTACACATAAACGAAGTTGTGATTCTTGTTATCCAGAAATCTTATTGAAGACTTCAAAACCATGGCATGTCATGTCAAAAACGTATTAGATAGACCTTGTTTCAGACAGTAGACACAACATGTAAAATATGTTTTACACCGTGTAAACGCGGTGTTTTAGATCTCTACTTCATGCTAGTATTCAAGCATAACAGGACAAGGAAATGGCGAAAGCCGAAGGTTACGGGACATACTTACCAAACCATGAAAACCTTTGGTAAAAAAATAAGATATTACATCAAATAAAACCATAATGTTACTCGGACACTGTGTCAAGATTTATTACAAATCCATCATACACAGCAGTCTGAGCGGATTGGTCTTAGATCTATTGCCGTTCATCGTCCTTGAACACCATCGTGCTGTGGCACTTGCCGCAGTAATGGCGGTCCTCCATGACTGCCATGAACACTCCCGCGCCGCACTGCTCGCCAGTGCACTCGCGACGGAGACGGTGGATTTTGCCGTTCTCGTCAACCTGGAAATAAAGGAAAACCAAAGAAATTAGTGATGTAATGTTTGTAATGCGTCCTGTTTGTGTATAGGGCATCGTGTGGGCCGAAAGAAGAGATTTGATTCTGTAAACGAAGCTTTGACTAATTGAGCTTGGTTTTCAGCAGTTCCAAGTTCGAAGGGAACAAAATGTAAATTATCCTAGTGGACGAAACCCCATTTTGTATTTGAATGTGATAACTACGATTATTTTGCGGCTGTCTGTATGGAATTTCCAAAGTCAAATTCACAAAACCCCTAACTAACTTATCAAGCTTCACAAATTATCACGTTTGTTTTGCTAAGCACAACATAAACGATTGCATCAGCAATCGCAACAAAACAATGCATTGTTAACTTCCAAACGACTATTGCATGACACGTTCCCATCGTCACGGTATTCGACGAATGCCCATGATTCATGCGACACGTCTGAACAAGTGCTGACCCTCCCTGACTCACAACAAATAAATAAACAGGCTAGGCGCCCTCGCAAGTCGCGACCTGTCTCGAGTATTCCACTTTCTCAGCTTTTATTTTCATTCCCGGGTTCTTTGAAATACAAGTCTTTTATTTGGCGACTCCTAACCTAAGTAGTCCTGGATTTTCCTTGTTGCGAACATGTCGGTGCGTGTTATGAATAGGAACGCGTGAGTTATCAATGAAAGACTTGAGATGCTAATAAGACTACCATCTTCATGGACAAAATGATATCTCATGAAGACGTCAGAAATAACAATTTTTCTTTTTATGGTTCAAACAGCAGACTCGGTCCAAAATTAATCCTTTGTGATTTCTTTTCCCTCATCACGAATATGTACTTCATTGCAACTTTGCAACATGACATACCTAATATTCGAAACTCATAGTAATCTTTAATTTCAATGACCGTTTTTTCCCTCCAAAGTACATAGTGGTAGACCTGCTCGGTAATTGCGAAACACACACCTGAAATGTGTGATAGTGTGTTACGCTATTTGTGACAGTGTGTTACGCTATTTGTGATAGGTTGTTACGATATTTGTGATAGGTTGTTACGATATTTGTGATAGGTTGTTACGCTATTTGTGATAGGTTGTTACGCTATTTGTGATAGGTTGTTACGATATTTGTGATAGGTTGTTACGCTATTTGTGATAGGTTGTTACGATATTTGTGATAGGTTGTTACGCTATTTGTGATAGGTTGTTACGCTATTTGTGTAAGTGTGTTACGCTATTTGTGATAGGTTGTTACGCTATTTGTGATGGATTGTTACGATATTTGTGATAGGTTGTTACGCTATTTGTGATAGTGTGTTACGCTTTTTGTGATAGGTTGTTACGCTATTTGTGATAGGTTGTTACGCTATTTGTGATAGGTTGTTACGCTATTTGTGATAGGTTGTTACGCTATTTTTGTGATAGTGTGTTACGCTATTTGTGATAGGTTGTTACGCTATTTGTGATAGTGTGTTACGCTATTTGTGATAGTGTGTTACGCTATTTGTGATAGTGTGTTACGCTATTTGTGATGGTGTGTTACGCTAATTGTGATAATTTTTCTTTTTATGGTTCAAACAGCAGACTCTGTCCAAAATTAATCCTTTGTGATTTCTTTTCCCTCATCACGAATATGTACTTCATTGCAACTTTGCAACATGACATACCTAATATTCGAAACTCATAGTAATCTTTAATTTCAATGACCGTTTTTTCCCTCCAAAGTACATAGTGGTAGACCTGCTCGGTAATTGCGAAACACACACCTGAAATGTGTGATAGTGTGTTACGCTATCTGTGACAGTGTGTTACGCTATTTGTGACAGTGTGTTACGCTATTTGTGACAGTGTATTACGCTATTTGTGACAGTGTGTTACGCTATTTGTGACAGGTTGTTACGATATTTATGATAGGTTGTTACGCTATTTGTGATAGGTTGTTACGATATTTGTGATAGGTTGTTACGATATTTGTGATAGGTTGTTACGCTATTTGTGATAGTGTGTTACGCTATTTGTGATAGGTTGTTACGCTATTTTTGTGATAGTGTGTTACGCTATTTGTGATAGGTTGTTACGCTATTTGTGATAGTGTGTTACGCTATTTGTGATAGTGTGTTACGCTATTTGTGATGGTGTGTTACGCTATTTGTGATAGGCTGTTACGCTATTTGTGATAGTGTGTTACGCTATTTGTGATAGTGTGTTACGCTATGTGTGATAGTGTGTTACGTTACGCTATGTGTGATAGTGTGTTACGTTACGCAATGTGTGATAGTGTGTTACGTTACGCTATTTGTGATAGTTTGCTACGCAATTTGGGTGCTGACGTGATCGAATTATAAATTCTGCCATGTTGCACAGGGTGGTACAAAATTCCAATAATTCAGAGACTCACCTTGTAGAACCTAAGTACTGCTAGCTTGACCTTCTTCTTCTTGTGCTTAATCTTCTTGGGGGTGGAGTAATTCTTCTTCTTGCGCTTCTTGGCGCCACCACGCAGGCGCAGCACCAGATGGAGTGTGGACTCCTTCTGGATGTTGTAGTCTGACAGGGTGCGGCCATCTTCCAGCTGTTTACCGGCGAAGATCAACCTGGACAAGGGAAGGCCGATTGTTAGGATTTTGTGTCTCAATCGTATTTATGATTTTACATTTCTTTAATTATGAAATGACTGGCTTTTTACCACGGATTCGCCCGCGTGGACGTCTGCAATTAGCCCAGGGGAGCTTATTACCGGGATAAGTATCTTATGTCCTAAACAAGATCAAAATCCGTTCTGCCATTGAGGAGTGAAAAGGTAAGAGTTACTTTCGCATTTATAATATTGGTATGGATGTTTGGCCCTAACTGGTAACTTTTAGGAATGCATATATACCAAACAAACAAACAAGATTATCAAAGTTGCATTATCCTTTTAGTACGGAATGCTGTTACGAGAGTATTTCAACGTATCAATTCCCAGTCGGATTGTAAACCGATCGCGTACGAATTAAACCGCATTCCAATGATGTCAACCGATGTTACCGCGTCAGGTTTACGCCCACACGCTAAGGGGCAAATGTTTGGTCTTGCTAACGGCGAGACATATTTTATGGCATCGTAAACAAGTAGTAGTTACTAGTGTTGTGCCCAATCAAAATAATATCAATTAGATAAGATTTTACTGATAAGATGCCAGTTGTAGTGATACCGGCTTCGATTCGACAGTGACCCCGGGTTTGTTTCCCGCGCGATTCGAATATTTGTAGGACATAAGTTTAATCAGCAGTTTTGCCCTATAGACGAATACCAGACAGACCGTCAAAATGTTAGATTTATGTTATGATTGGTGAAATACGAAACAGCGAACTTAGGACTGGCCCAAATCAACTGTCGCTCTTAGGTGGGAAGACTAGGGCTCTGCCTAGGCCGTGAAAAAGAGCCACGGTTCACCTCAGAATTACCTAAGTATAATATAATAATGTATGAAGTCTCACCTCTGCTGGTCTGGAGGGATTCCCTCCTTATCCTGGATCTTGGCTTTCACATTTTCGATAGTATCCGAGGGCTCGACCTCAAGAGTGATGGTCTTACCCGTGAGGGTTTTGACAAAAATCTGCATCTTGGTTCACCTGAACAAAATAGAAAATGAAGAATAAGTCAAAAAGTTGCAACAGCTCAATAACTTTCTACATGTAAGTACTTCAAGACATCGAAGTCATCTTCCGCCTGCCCCTACTTGGGTTCGGCGCAGCATGTCCAACAGCAAATCAAAATAAATCGAAAGAATTTGAATTTTTGCCTCCTCAAACTTAACAGCTATCTGCCTTGGCAAGTTCAAGGTCCTAGGTACAAGTAAGACACAAGTACCAAGCATAGATTGTTAGTAAGTACAAATATTATGTTATACACTTCCAACAGAGAAAAACAAGTGAAATAAGAACAATAGATGCATAATCATAATGGATCTAGTCAGTACTTAGTACACTGACAAGGAGTCAGTGTTTCACCAAGTTCGCAACTATATAACAATCAGTTTCATAGTTCTAGACAACTTAAGTTGGAAGATCAAGCCCTACTTCAGGCTACATTGACAAATCGTATTGAAAATCAAGCCTACAGAATGGGTAAGTGAATTAAATAGAGATTGTCGCTTCACAGTATTTATTGGCAGACCAAGATATTACAATGCAGTCATAAATTACAATGTTATCATACATTTTCACAATGAGACTAAAACAGTTTCAATCAGTTTTAGAGCTGAAAGTAGTTCATTGAACTCTAAGTTAAATTTTAAACTAAGAGTACAGCGTTAATGCATCCATCATTCTCCGGATTGTTTGTAACTTGTGCGTATTTCCCCCATACAACTTTACCAGCTTGCGTAACCAGACCAAGTTCTGAAATGTTAATTTCGATAACTGTACCCTTAGTTATAACTCCCAAACTTGTGTACATCTGTGAGCTGGGGTTCTTCTTCACACCAATGATCGGCAAACAGAATGTCGCCTTTAGCTCTGGGTGTGTGACATGAGCTTTCTTAAAACGTAGAGCCATCGGCCTTATGAACCTTTCAAACTTTGGTGGTTTACGTGTGAAGTTCTCTCCAACGAATGTGACTTTAGTCACCATTCGTTTCCATGCTTTCCGCTTAGTCTTTCCTGACTTCAGCACTTTGAATACTTCAGCATCAGCCTGTGCCCTGACTTTAGGTATAGGTACATCCCATTTTCCAGCCTTTTCCTTACGTTTCTGTTTGATCATGTTGGAGAGTACCTTAGCCCGGGACTGCACATCTCTGTCGAGAAGGTACACGGGCAGCGCACCCTCTGCCACCTTCTCTGTGTTCTGTTTGACATTCTTCTCCTCATGTGCTTTGATCTTCTTTTTCATCTGTATCTTCTCATTGCGGCGCTCCTTGTTGTAGATCTTGGCCTTGATACCGCGTAGCTTGTGAGCCTTGTCAGCGCGCCTGTGAGGCTCACGCGCCTCACGCTTGCGTTTCCGCTCCTCATAATCGAGCCTCCTACCGTAAAGCTTTTGATGGCGTTCAATATATTCGTTCTGCGGCATTGTGGTTGCTTATTCGGCAACTACAACAAAATTATCAAAGTCAAAAAGCTTCTTCACAAAACTAACCTCTTCGATGCGTGTTTTCACTATATTATGTTCGTGGAAACTAGCTATACGCTCACATTTAGCCAAATTAACGTTTATGTCGTTGATAATGTTGCAAATAACTGAATCTTCCGAAACTCCACCTCGATACTCAAGTCCAACACCAACTTGCACGTGTTTGTATATTTTCACAATCTAAGTTCACTTTCACATGAAAAATAAATTATATTGTTTCTTTTCAATAAAAGCGGTAACACGTACTTTATAATTGGGATCTAATCTAATATTACGCAGTAATTTGTAATTTATTTCACAAGATTGACAAACTCACCTTACACCGACACCATGCCACATGGAAAAGGAAACCGAATTTACTATTGTGTTACCAACAGCGAAAACAGTTAAAATGTTACAAAATAAAAACGTAGTCATAATGGGTTGCAAAAAGCCTACAGCGTACGACTATCAAATTTTTTCGTATTATCACGTGTCCATATTGAAACATTGCATTTTGAGACTATGAAAACTGATGTTCTGTAAAAGGTAAAACTGAGCCACTCTGCAGGTTGGTATGGAATAATCTTATTAAACCCCCGCGGCGGGATTTTATCGCGCACTGGATTTTCAACTCTCGTTATTGAGCCCAGCATTGAGAATCCAACCTAACAAAAACAGAGTGCATCGCAGCGCGACGAAAAACACACTGTTGGATTTTCAACTCCCGGCGCTAAGCAGAGAGTTGAAAATCCAGTACGCTATAAAATCCCGCCACGATTTTATTACACTCGTGCGAACGCCGACTAATACGTCCACCAATACTGCAGAGCGTGCCCGCCTGCTGGCTGTGGGTGAGTGGGAGTCGGGCCTCTGGCTTCAGGCACTACCGTCACCCAACATAGGAACTATGACTCCTTGCATGGCTCCGCATCGCTGCCAATGTGGCGTAGCTGTTGACTGCATCGGACATCATGGCCTATCTTGCAGTAAAAGCGCAGGCCGGATAGCACGGCACGCCAGCATCAATGACATCATCCGTCGTTTTAGAACCCATTGGCTTGGCACGCGACGATGGGAAGAGACCAGACGGAATGACAATAATGCCTTGGAATGTAGGTAGGCCTTTGGTGTGGGATGCAACGTGTGTTGACACCCTTGCGCCATCCCATCTTCCTAGCATGGTAGGCTGTGCTGGGGCGGCTGCTGCAGGTGCGGAAAACCTCAAACGGCGCAGTTACTCCAATCTTATTGGGACTTATTATGTTCGAGCCGTTTGGGGTTGAAACACTAGGACCATGGGCAGTGGCGTAACTACAGGGTGGCAGGTCGGCAAAATGCCACGGGCCCCCAGCCGGAAGGGGCCCCCGGTCAGAGGAGAATCCGAACTTCCAACAATCATTAATACTATTATTATGTGTCTTGACAATTCTCGGGACCCTGGGGTCCCGGACCTTTAGAAGGCGTACGAGGGGCCAAAGCCAACTCGCAGAGGCCCGTTAGACGCTTTCAATGAAATGAGGCACCAACCGACGATTATCCCTGTACGCACTATGCAAGTGCACCCAAGGACAACCCCCGGTTGGTGTAGGACTATTGCAGTATATGGAAATAAAGATATTGGACTATGGATTTGAGTGGCTAAAGTGGACTGATTGCCTAGAACTATGAAAGGACTATGGCCCCTGCCGGATCAATGTTTCATAATACACGGATAAAATGGCAGGGGGGGGGGGTGACTTGCACACTCAATAACATGCCCCCGAAAACGGTCGCTAGCACATAGTGTCGTAGCGGCAAGGGGGCAACATGTCCTGAGGTGCTTGTGAGGAGTGGAGAGGTATCCCACGGTTCTCAGAACAATTCCAGAGCCCGGAAGATGGTCAAGATCCCTACAAACACTTCCTGGAATACTTCCTTCCTCCGAGCACGTTTGCTCTTACGAATTTCCACTTAAGCCAGCCAATAAAGGCAAGAAAGAGGTGGGAGCACTGTTCCTCGTCATTATTCACTCCAGCCGGCCAATAAAGGCAAGCCAGAGGTGAAGAACAAGACTGCTCCCGGGAGATAGGGTCTGTGGGGTCGCTACTGCCCAACAGCTCGCCACATGCTGCCCTGCGGGTCTCTGTATCTCTCTTGGTCTGGCTCCTTATCCTAGACCTGTTCCGGCAAAGTAAACTCTACCGAAACAGACCTAGAATTCGGTACACGCAAGCCTCACCACGACGACAACGTAGAGATACTGCGGCGGGGTAGAGATATTTTGTCTTTGACATATCTCGGGACCCTGGAGTCGTGGACTGGAAGGCGTACGAGGGGCCGAAGCCAACTTGCAGAGGGCCCTTATACAAGTTTAAATGACGAGAAGGCACCAGCCGACGATTATCCCTGTATGCACTATGCAATTGCACCCAAGGACAACCCCCGGCTGGTGCAGGACTATTGCAGAACCTGGAAACAAAATATATTGGGCTATGGATTTGGGTGGCTATAGTGGATTGGGTACCTTGAACTATGGTAGAACTATGTCCCCTGCCTGACCAATGTTGTATAATATACACAGATAAATTGGCAGGACGTGAATATGGGCCCCCGGAAACGGTCGCTAGCACATAGTGAAGTAGCGCCAAGGGGGCAACATGTCCTGAGGTGCTTGAGGAGTGGAGAGGCATTCCACGGCTATCAGAACAATCTCGGAAGTACGATCAAGATCAGCAGCTTACTGGAATACTTCCTTCCTCCGAGCACTTTTGCTCTTGCGAATCCCCACTCAAGCCAGCCAATAAAGGCATGAAAGAGGTGAAGAACAAGGCTTCTCCCGGGAGATAGGGTCCGTGGGGTCGCTACTGCCCAACAGCTCGCCACATACTGCCCTGCGGGTTCATGTAGGTGTCCCTCTTGGTCTGGCTCCTTACCCTAGACCTGTTCCGGCAAAGTAAATTTTACCGGCACAGACTTACAGTTTGGAGCGTGCAAGCCCCACCACGACGTTATTTATTTTAATTTAGTAAAAAAAACAGTTTTGTCTTTAATTTATTTAAGTTACTCTCTCGCTCTCTCTACATATTTGCACAAACAGGTAAAAGAAAACCTGTCAAGAGCGAGTCAGACTCGCACACCGAGGGTTCCGTACCATCATTTATATTTAATTTTTGTTGATGATTTCTGAAAAAGTGTGCTATTTAGAGACATCGTTTTATTTTTCCTGTAAATTATACTTCTATCACATAGAATAATTTCAGATTTTTCTCTATGCAAACTTCGGAGATAAGGGGGGGTATTTTTTTTTGCACTTTTCATTAAAAGTCGAAAACTATGCGGCCTAAAAAAAAGAAACAAAACGTTTCAGAATGTGTAAACAGCGCTCTTTGGCATGCCCCACTTCGAATTTTCAGTCTCTGTTGCAAATAAAAACATTATATATTTAAATTTTTAACCGACTTCTGAAAAAAGGAGGAGGTTATCAATTCGGATGTTTCTATTTTTTTTTTGTATTACGTTGTACTATGTACTTATGTTCGGCCATAACTTCGTCATATATAGACGGATTTGCAATTTTTTTTGTTTGAAAGGGTATACTCTCGAGGGGATCCCATGGAAATCGAGGGAAACCCTCAAATTTTATAGTAACTCGTGCATTTGCTCCCGGAAAGCACCATTTGGTGAAGTGGAACTGATGACAAAGACCACAGATGGCCATCGGAACTACTCAATTATACCTAAGTATTTCACGGGTTGCGATTCGATTACTTTAATAATATGGTTGCTAAGTAATTTATGCTCGTCAAAATGCATAATGGTGATGATGACTTCACCATGAAGCCCCAGTTCTCCTGGTTCTCTAGGAGAACTCCTCAACAAGGGTTCTCGTCCCTGCATCGGGAAAAGCAATAATTTGTAAAAGGTGATGAGCAGTTGACATTGGGCTATTGTAACTTAGATAAATTACAAACTGACCCACTAAAAAGTGCAAAATAAAAACTTTTTTTTCACTTTGTAGTGTTTTTTTGGAAGTCGGTTATTTTTTTTGTAAAAAAGTTTTTTTTCTTATTTGTAAAATAGTTGGGCAAACGTCATCTAAAACGGTTCCAAATTTCAAGTTGATATCATTAGTAGTTCTTGAGATATCCAGCTGTGACCTGTGACAGACAGACAGACTGAGTCGCACCATAAGGGTTCCTTTTTACCATTTTGGTTCGAAACCCTAAAAATACTATTATTGTTGGTTCAGCTTCTTTATAAAGGTGGGCCCATCCGTCGAATTTGCCACGGGCCTCGAAGGGTATAGTTACGCCACTGACCATGGGGTCCAAGTACCCTTTTAGTTTTTTGGGGATATTTCGGGGAGTAGCTACATTTTGTTCCTGTCTGACCCATCCAAGATACCAAACTATGGTCATGAACTCATGACATCACAAAATCCTAGTGTGCGTCGCCGTCGACCAAGAAAACAATTACAGCAATATTCTCTAATGCAAGTCGTTAGATTTCGTTCGTTTGACGACTCTGCACGAAATCTAACTTAGAGAGATGTATTGATGATTTTTATGGTTAAAATTATATAAATACATATGTTTTATTTCCGCGCATCATACTATGATCAAGATACAACCTGACACGGACCTGCAAATTGCAAAAAACCCAAAAAAAATCGAATTTCGCGGGCTGCACAGCGCAAATAATTAGAGAAGTATCTATGTACACATATAGTATTTTAAAACCTCTGTATTTTCTATAATAAATTAAAATATATGTTTTAAAAGGTTAACATGAAAATAAACATGCATGTTCGTACAACAAAGCTGTAGTACGCACGGCTACAGATCAAGCTATACATTTCCAGTATAAGCTGATCTCGCATTGTGTAGGATTTACTTACAATGAGAGGTCAGTGTAAACTTCAAATGTATAGCTTGATGTGTAGCCGTGTGTACACACGGCAGCTGGTCAAATTACTAGAAACTGTTAAATTTTCTCATTCCATTTTGAACTCAACTGTCAACATTTTAAGGTTTATAATCATTTGGAGAAATTTTACAGATTGGTCTAATCTGATGTGCTGTTGTCTGTAAGTATCTTATATAAAAATAAATAAAATGATTTGAAAATATAACTAAATATTCCTACATGTTTGTTTTCCGTGACTAAATAATAACAGCCGCATGGGTCGATGATCAGGGGGCTTACTATGAGCTCATAAAGCAGGGCAGAAGTTGAACGTTTCCAGTGAGAGAGAGACGGAGCTATATACGACCTATAGCACCTCTTTCAATGGAAACGTTCAAATTCTGCCCTGCTATAAGAGCTCATAGTAATCCCCCAGGTAATATATGCTTGTCGTGGTTGGTCTGTGGATGGGTGATCTTTACATATCGAGAAACCCCATGGCTCGGAAGCACGACGTTAAGCCGTTGCCGTTGGTCCCCGCTGTCATTCTTTGACAGTCGTTACGGGTCGTCAGAAGTCCGAAAGTCTGACAACCAGTCTTACCAAGGGGTATCGTATTATCCAGTAACTGGGTTGTGGAGTTCTGATAGGCAGTCGTTCCATCTTCGTGTAAAATACTGGTATTCACCTGCATCCGGTTAGACTGGAAGCCAATACCAACATAATTGGGAAAAAGCAGATGATGATGATGATGTGGTGCATGAGATCTGTGAATTTTTTGTTACAATTTTATTAAGTTCTCTCGTAAAATTAAGGAACTCTAAAGTGAGGAATAGGGAGAAACCAACGCCTAACAGTGAGGTAAATAGCAACTCCAACGACTTCCATGTTATATATAAAATAAAGATAAGATTAAATTATTGCTCTATTTAACAAGCTTTGTAGTAATATGCTCGGACTTTTAATTTGATGCAGTAAAATGACACTTCATTTTAATAACACTTCACATTCATATCTGTCATTTCGATAAAAAATGTTCCCATTTGATAGCGAAATGATACTAAAAATGACATTAGAAGTGTCATTTTACTGCAACTAATTAAAAGTCCGACTATACATACGTCCACACATAGAGGACAACATTATAATGTGTGTGTGTGTGTGTGTGTGTGGCGTGCACATAGTCTGTCAAGCGAGTCGTGTCCCATAAAAAATGCGGCAAATTCAAAAATCTTGGTGTTAACACTGATAGAGTACGCTGAAAACAAGTTTGATACTTGAATTTTTGTAGATTAAAAAATTCTTTGGGATAAATATAAAAAGGTCATTTCAATGTAGATATTAAATATCTACATTGAAATGCACTTGTTTAATTTCAATTTTTTTCATAATTACTACAATTTAAGTCACAATTAGTGCTACAATCAGAATGTATATATATAGAAATTCAATGCCTTCATAAGAGAAATCACTGTCAGTATTTATTTATTTATTTACATTAATAGTTTGTTTGTTTTCTACATTAATAGTGTGATCTGTGCATTTTACCATTAAATATACATTTTTTTTCATTCTTCTTTTTTCCATTAATACAAATTAGATAATTGAGCTAAAAGTATCATATTGCTGTACAGTACCCGGCGATAAATATTGCACATCGACCTTTGGAAAGAGACAATCGGCTAATTTCGGCTTCGTAGAGCGTTATCTCTGTCACACACTACGTATGTGACGTTTTGTCAGTCGTTGTTCAAAATATATATTTAGAGTTGTTAACACCCCCAAAAAATAAATTAAAGTTGTACTATGGCATCTTTAGGAAAAAGAGGGAAACCTTTATGAGGTCAGTCACGCGAAATTATCTACAATGTTTATAAATATTTTGTAACCGAAGCTGACAGATTAAAAAAAAATGAAAATGAAAATGTAAGTTGTTATTTTAAGAAGTTTCAAGAGCGAGTTGCAAATGCCACTGGAATTTCAAGAAGAACTTTGAACAATATACTGAATGAAGTCAGTACTGAAACACATTCTACTGAAATTAAGTTCAGCACTCCAAAAAAAGGGAGACCAAAAAAGCAATTTCGTTTATACAAAATAATTAAATACGTCAACATAATGTGAACATGTTTTTTTTATTTTATTTTACCCCAACCTAACGCCATCACTTAAAGAAAAAAACCGGCCAAGTGCGTGTCGGACCACGCACAATGGAAGGTTCCGTAGTTGGAAAGAATTTATCCCAAAAACAAACTTAGCATTGGATCCCAAAAATAATTTTTGTGTGTCAAAAAATTACAAATTCACAATTTTCGGACTTTTTCCTGTACTTGTGCGGGAGTCCTTGCTTCTTGCCAAATTTCATTATTGTAGGTCAACGGGAAGCACCCTATAGATTTTGATTTACTTGCAACAGTTGCGAGTATGAAAATGTGTCGCAAAATGCCCGTATTTTTTTATTGCGTTGACTTAGACACTTGATTTTTTTTTAAACTCTTTAAGATACAATAGACTTACGTATTTAATATTAATTTTAACTTGATATCTCCACGCGTCCTTGAGAAAAAGGGTCTTGACAGACTGACAGACTTAAACATTTTTTTTATATGATAGAATTACAAATTAACAATTTTCGGACTTTTTCCTTTATTTGTGTTGTATGACCTTGCTTCTTAACAAATTTCATGATTGTAGAACAATGGGAAGTACCCTATAGGTTTTGATTTACTTGCGAGTATGCAAAATATGTCACATAAATGGCCGTATGTTTTTGTTGCATTGACTTAGAAGCTTGAGTATTTTAGGACTTCAAGAGACCACAGACCTACGTATTTGATATTAATTTCAACTTGATACCTCTACGCGTTCTTGAGAAAAACGGTCTTCAGACTGACAGACAGACAGACAGACGGACAAACAAGTGATCCTATAAGGGTTCCGTTTTTTCCTTTTGAGGCACGGAACCCTAAAAATTGGTGTATTTTAAACAAAGAATAAAAAGAATTATCAAAAGAAGCAAATCATAATTGTTTTAACAGCTCCTAATAGATACCGGACTGATAGTATTTCGTGCGACAGAGATAACGCTCTACGGAGCCGAAATTAGCCGATTGTCTCTTTCCAAAGGTCGATGTGCAATATTTATCGCCGGGGACTCTAGCTTAGTAAAACAAACAAAGTTGTGACAATCCGTTAGACAGATAATATTATTGCCATTATAAGAAATCGGCAAAATGGTCGTGGCTCAGAACAATAACAAAGCATAGAAGGAAGGTTAAAAACAGAATTCTGTAACTATCTTTAGTCCCGTTCTATTATTAGGTACGATAAAGGTACGATAAAGGATGTGGGAAAGAGATAAATGTTTTACTCTTTGTTTTACTTTCTTGGCATGGTCACAAGATCAATTGTCATTTGGTTAAAAAAGTTATAGTATGACGCGGCCAAATTTGATAGTACTTTGTTTCAATGCCTGACAGTTCGTTCATTGAACTACCTGACTTATTCGCGTGTTCATTGTTTACGTGTTTGTCGTAATCTTCCATGGTTTTGCGATGTTTTAATAATATTTCTACTGTTAGATTGCATGAATTCTTTGTTTAACTACAAATAGTGAGTGTGTGGACGCTGTGGAGCAATTTCTTGTGTGGTTGGGGGCTGCAAGTCCCATTCATAGCGAAAATAAAATGAACAATAAATATTGACCTTCCATCGGTAAGTTTTTGCTCAATTTCTTGTTGTATATGATCTGATAAACGAATATAAATACATAACAAATATTGCTGTGTCACTATATAGCTGAAACCAGTCGTAATATTTATTCCAATAGAAGTTATTAGCGAATATTCGGAAATTGTTTTGGGGTTATCTTGATCAGCCATAGTGACGTAAATAATGTTGTCGATACTTTTCTTTTACAGATTTCTTAGACGATGTGAAAAAAAATGGATAAATTGTATTGGTAGACGAAATTGGACTCCAAAAAGCACAGCCACATAATATGCTCCAAGCATTTTACTTTGTATTCATTTGGTAATGAACCTATGAAATGGATGTAGCATGTTCTTTAAGTCGTCACATTATTTGTTATGGATAGAACAGATGAAATGGTCTGATATACAGGATGAATTTATTATCATGCACCAAATTGAAATGAGAGATTGTACTCATCATTATGAACAACTTTTACTATGGGACCAAACCTGAAATCGCGAAAAAAAAATCAGCTGTTCAGTACATTTTGACGAGTTTGATGTAGATAACTGTACTGAACAGCTGATTTTTTTTTCGCGATTTCAGGTTTGTTCCCATAGTAAAAGTTGTTCATAATGATGAGTACAATCTCTCATTTCGATTTGGTGCATGATAAAAAATTCATCCAGTATTATGATATAATTAAGGTATTTTATTGGCAATAAATAGTATCCCGTTCAAATTAAAACTTTATTTATTACATTACAGGAAATACTTATGGAAGTCTGCGAAGAAGGACATAGCGCAGTACTGCAAATTAAAAGAACCGCTCACAATCAACAGCAATCTAGCATGAAGACAGGTATAACATTTCAGAAATATGTTCACTTGATATATGCGATACAATGATATTATATTAAAAATATCATTGATGCGATATCATTCTTCTAATTATCCCAGTCGGAAATATAATCGTGTGCAAATTTATTTATTTATTTTTAATAAAAAATACGTAATTGTAGGATCCCGTAGCAATGGAAGTTGAAACAGGACATAGTACATCGATACAGATTAATGAATTGCCACTGATCTTGACATCTCGTGAAATCATCTCACATCAGTCAGGTAAGACATACAAATAAAACTTAGTTTAAAGATTTAAGATTTTTTATCAACATTTTTATTTAGGTAAATACCTAAATAAAAATGTTGATAAAAAATGTTACATAAATTTTATTGAGAACTGTTTGTTTTAGGAATCCTTGACACAGATGACAATAACAAATTCAGAAATAATTGGATTCCATCCCGATTCAAGAAGACTGCGCTTTTGGCGAGTTCCTGGTCGCCAGAGCCGACTCCAGAATCCTCAGGAAGTTCATTCGTACCAGGGCGGAATGATTATGGTGTGAGCTGGAATTCGCCTAACAGATTATTAAAGTTGCTAGGCATTTTATTTTTTTATTTAAAATATTATCTGGTCGTTATTTATTTTTTTATGTACAAAAATTTGAATTTTCATAATAAATTTTATTTTTTCACTAACAACCATTTTATTTAATCAAATAATTCAAATCTCTATTAAATTACGCTTCTACCGATTTAAAATAATGTGTTACATAAAAAGTATTAAAATAAAAATTATTAGGTACTTTGAATACCCTTGTTCCCTAGACTTTGTTGAGTAGTCTATGATGTAATCTAAAATTCAAATAAATATGAGAAAGTAAGTTGCTAAAAACATTTGCAAAACCGAATGTCTCCCACTTGTTTTCAATAAACTCATCAGTTATTATGGCAATTAAATACATTCTGGTTTAGCCGGGTCAGATTTAATACATGAAGAGCTGTTGGGAACCAAGGAAGACTTTGGTGATGATGATGACGAACTATTTAGTTCATACTTAAAGTATTGTTTCATTTTGAACGAATGTATTAAGTATTGGGATCATAAGGATGCTTAGTTAATTCAAAATTTTAGGTACGCACGGCTACAGATCAAGCTATACATTTCCAGTATAAGCTGATCTCGCATTGTATAGGATTTCCTTACAATGAGCGGTCAGTGTAAACTGGAAATGTATAGTTTGATGTGTAGCCGGGTGTACCTACGGTTATTATTCTTGGCAGTATAAGAAAGAATGTCATTGTAAATTCTATCGACGTTGAAATTTAGTGGGTAGGTACATCACTAGTCAGAATAAAATGAATGACAACCTACAAAATTTCGAAACGTCTTCTGTATATGTGTCCTTCTTTTACATCATAGCGGCTCCATAAGTCAAAATGAAACAAATATATTGAGTTCAGTTGCTATTTAAACACTACTTCTATGCTCAGAAGAACAACAAGCATAGAAGTAGTGTTTAAATAGCAACTGAACTCAATATATTTGTTTCATTTTGACTTATGGAGCCGCTATGATGTAAAAGAAGGACACATATACAGAAGACGTTTCGAAATTTTGTAGGTTGTCATTCATTTTATTCTGACTAGTGATGTACCCACTAAATTTCAACGTCGATAGAATTTACAATGACATTCTTTCTTATACTGCCAAGAATAATAACCGTAGGTACATCCGGCTACACATCAAACTATACATTTCCAGTTTACACTGACCGCTCATTGTAAGGAAATCCTATACAATGCGAGATCAGCTTATACTGGAAATGTATAGCTTGATCTGTAGCCGTGCGTACCTAAAATTTTGAATTAACTAAGCATCCTTATGATCCCAATACTTAATACATTCGTTCAAAATGAAACAATACTTTAAGTATGAACTAAATAGTTCGTCATCATCATCACCAGTCTTCCTTGGTTCCCGACAGCTCTTCATGTATTAAATCTGACCCGGCTAAACCAGAATGTATTTAATTGCCATAATAACTGATGAGTTTATTGAAAAGAAGTGGGAGACATTCGGTTTTGCAAATGTTTTTAGCAACTTACTTTCTCATATTTATTTGAATTTTAGATTACATCATAGACTACTCAACAAAGTCTAGGGAACAAGGGTATTCAAAGTACCTAATAATTTTTATTTTAATACTTTTTATGTAACACATTATTTTAAATCGGTAGAAGCGTAATTTAATAGAGATTTGAATTATTTGATTAAATAAAATGGTTGTTAGTGAAAAAATAAAATTTATTATGAAAATTCAAATTTTTGTACATAAAAAAATAAATAACGACCAGATAATATTTTAAATAAAAAAATAAAATGCCTAGCAACTTTAATAATCTGTTAGGCGAATTCCAGCTCACACCATAATCATTCCGCCCTGGTACGAATGAACTTCCTGAGGATTCTGGAGTCGGCTCTGGCGACCAGGAACTCGCCAAAAGCGCAGTCTTCTTTAATCGGGATGGAATCCAATTATTTCTGAATTTGTTATTGTCATCTGTGTCAAGGATTCCTAAAACAAACAGTTCTCAATAAAATTTATGTAAGATTTTTTATCAACATTTTTATTTAGGTATTTACCTAAATAAAAATGTTGATAAAAAATCTTAAATCTATAAACTAAGTTTTATTTGTATGTCTTACCTGACTGATGTGAGATGATTTCACGAGATGTCAAGATCAGTGGCGATTCATTAATCTGTATCGATGTACTATGTCCTGTTTCAACTTCCATTGCTACGGGATCCTACAATTACGTATTTTTTATTAAAAATAAATAAATAAATTTGCACACGATTATATTTCCGACTGGGATAATTAGAAGAACGATATCGCATCAATGATATTTTTAATATAATATCATTGTATCGCATATATCAAGTGAACATATTTCTGAAATGTTATACCTGTCTTCATGTTAGATTGCTGTTGATTGTGAGCGGTTCTTTTAATTTGCAGTGCTGCGCTATGTCCTTCTTCGCAGACTTCAATAAGTATTTCCTGTAATGTAATAAATAAAGTTTTAATTTGAACGGGATACTATTTATTGCCAATAAAATACCTTAATTATATCATAATACTGGATGAATTTTTTATCATGCACCAAATCGAAATGAGAGATTGTACTCATCATTATGAACAAATTTTACTATGGGAACAAACCTGAAATCGCGAAAAAAAATCAGCTGTTCAGTACAGTTATCTACATCAAACTCGTCAAAATGTACTGAACAGCTGATTTTTTTTTCGCGATTTCAGGTTTGGTCCCATAGTAAAAGTTGTTCATAATGATGAGTACAATCTCCCATTTCAATTTGGTGCATGATAAAAAATTCATCCTGTATATCAGACCATTTCATCTGTTCTATCCATAACAAATAATGTGACGACTTAAAGAACATGCTACATCCATTTCATAGGTTCATTACCAAATGAATACAAAGTAAAATGCTTGGAGCATATTATGTGGCTGTGCTTTTTGGAGTCCAATTTCGTCTACCAATACAATTTATCCATTTTTTTTTCACATCGTCTAGGAAATCTGTAAAAGAAAAGTATCGACAACATTATTTACGTCACTATGGCTGATCAAGATAACCCCAAAACAATTTCCGAATATTCGCTAATAACTTCTATTGGAATAAATATTACGACTGGTTTTAGCTATATAGTGACACAGCAATATTTGTTATGTATTTATATTCGTTTATCAGATCATTTGCAACAAGAAATTGAGCAAAAACTTACCGATGGAAGGTCAATATTTATTGTTCATTTTATTTTCGCTATGAATGGGACTTGCAGCCCCCAACCACACAAGAAATTGCTCCACAGCGTCCACACACTCACTATTTGTAGTTAAACAAAGAATTCATGCAATCTAACAGTAGAAATATTATTAAAACATCGCAAAACCATGGAAGATTACGACAAACACGTAAACAATGAACACGCGAATAAGTCAGGTAGTTCAATGAACGAACTGTCAGGCATTGAAACAAAGTACTATCAAATTTGGCCGCGTCATACTATAACTTTTTTAACCAAATGACAATTGATCTTGTGACCATGCCAAGAAAGTAAAACAAAGAGTAAAACATTTATCTCTTTCCCACATCCTTTATCGTGCCTTTATCGTACCTAATAATAGAACGGGACTAAAGGTAGTTACAGAATTCTGTTTTTAAGCTTCCTTCTATGCTTTGTTATTGTTCTGAGCTTCTATGTTTGTTGTTCTTCTGAGGGTCGTGGACACGACTCGCTTGACAGACTCTAGAGCTCACTGGGCATGGGCGTGCCTTTGCGTGCATAATTGGCGTGGCGTCCTCGCATCGGCTCCGGCCTTGGTCCGACGTACTACATAGTCTGTGGGCCATATTTTGTCTGTAATGTTATAAATGTTTAGTCTGACAACACTACTGAAAAGTAATCAAGTATTAAATAAAATAATAGCAAGCAACGAACGAAGACGCGGAGTTCATTCACAGTCTCAACCCAATTTTCATTTCAATATAATATGAACACAACAGCGTCAACATCTACTTTCTCTGGTGAGTGTTATTGTGTTAATTTATGAAGCGCTTAGCAGACGATGGACAATTTTGATTGGAATCTTTAGGAAATCCTGGCAGTCTTATTAAAATGTGTTCTACGTGTGCGTTATTGCATAGATTACAATTTTACGAATACCAGGGCCTTACGGAAAACTGTGCCGTTGTGTGTGGTCAGTAAACAGTGGATTATTATGATAGCCCAGCCGTCGATGTGCTCAAAGGATTCTATACTCAAAGGGGAGGTTTTCCCGGCCTGTTCATTCATAAGCATTGTGCGTTAAAACTACGCTACGACATGTCAAAAATACTTGTACGTACAAGTTCCGTAGTTAAAAAAATGTGTTCTGTCTTCTGTCAAAACTACTTCCCATCCCAAGGTTGATGATAAATAATAATAATGGTTTGCCTAATTTGATAAAAGAATCGTTGGTGATCTTTGTCCAACTCGAAGTATTTGTGTCTATTTATTTTCAGTAGGGCGGGAAAACAACTTGATAGAGTGTTAATCATAGTTTGTAATGAATAACACTAATGTAGAGTATAGTGTTGTGTGGTGAGTGTGTTTTTAGCTGTAGATATAAGTACCTAAAAGGTAAGTATTAAGTATAAACAATGAATAAGACACATTTGTATCACCTGCCTGTTGATAATTACCAAGGACATTGGTTGCTCTTTATTAAATGGGTCAGCAATAGACTGCCTTTTGTACATAACATATTTAAATTTTTACGAAGTGGTACCAGCTGCCTTTTCAAAAAGTTTTATTATGTTTCTGTTTTTCTACAATGTTTGACAACTTAGTACTTATAATATTCACTATTATTACTTACTTTTTCAAATCTAATATGCTCTATTTTTACCTGACTGCCCCAGAATGAGGTTAATATTTTTAACCAACTTTAAAAAAAAAAAAGAGGAGGTTATTCGAGAGTATGTTTGTATGTCTATTACTTTGGCATGCCCTGTAGCCTAAACGGCTTGATGGATTTTAATATATGTAGGTATATGAGGTGTTGTTAGATTGTGGGAGTGACATTAGGCTATACATATAATATTTATATATTGTATCTGAAAATATAAATAAAGGGAGGGGAAGGTTATTTAAAAATTACAGCAATATTGGTATCAAATAAAAGCTAGAAATGAATAAAATAAAACAAAAAAAACAAATAAAAAAAACAATATAAATAAAACAAACAAACATATTGTAATGTTTTATGTATAAATAAAACTAAAAATCTTGGAATAGTTAAAAAAATAAAAAACCCACCTGTAAAAACACAACTGTAAAGAGAAAAACAAGCAAGCAAATCCATAGAATTTTGGTATGGCAAACCAATAATCTGAAATATGGGGTTTCAGTTTTTTTAAAATAATATGTAATTTTGTATTATTACATGGTAAAAGTTAAAAAAAATCAAGACTATGATTTGTCAAAATATTAATGATCATATTATTTTAGCACAATACCTTAATTATAAGTACATATTTGTGCTACAAATGGGGTTTTTTTTTACTATTAAACAATAATAAAATATAATAAAAAAAAAAACCTTAAATAAAAAATAACTCCTTACAGATCATTCATGGAGCAGACGTTGTTCAACAGAGACCGTGTTCAGCATACAAGGGAAGGAAACTGGTAAGTTTTAACTCCATAGTTTGTACAACTTATTTTGTTTTAGTTATACAGGGTGTAAGGGACAGCCCTCCGCAAACTAACAGGGTGCATTCAGCTCCTCATTTTGAATCATATTCCACCGGAAATTTTCTCAGGAAAATTTTAATTTTTAAAATAATTTTTTCAGTTACATTTTCTTTATTTCAATGTAAAATTACATTGTGTGTTCGCAGCACTCCATTTATGTAAAAAAAACAGCAAAAAACAAAACTGAAAACAAAAAACCAGCAATGGATGTAGAAATACTCTAACGAACGACACGTGAAATCAGCTGTTCACTTTCTGTATAGCTACAGAGTTCATCGAACTCACCGCATACCTACGCCGCCGAACCAGTAATAGACGCTAAGATTTGTGCACAAAAACACAAACAAATCAGGTTTATTGGATTCCCTTAACGTTCCTGAAAAAATTTCATGTACCGGTCATCTTAGTATGACATACTGAATTCACCCTATCAGTTTGTGGAGGGCTGTCCCTACATGTATAGCTTTGTGGGTTTGTCTGTGACTGTTCTTGACTCTTGTTTGCATGTATTTATCTTGTATGATAGGTGTTCTTCTTAAGTATTTAAGAGTTTGAGGTTTGTGCAATATTTAATTTAATAAAAAACTTAGTATGTAAGCAATATTATATGTGCAAGCTGCTGCTGGTCTTCTTTGAGGAGCTCGGGTGGATCGAATAATCGATTTTCCCACCCATACGCAATATACGCGCATTGCCATGGACCAGCCACTATTACTACCTATTACTTGTTACCTAACTTATGTATGTATGATGATAAATATTTAATTTTGTAGAAATTATTGTAGTACTGTATGTAGTGTATGTTCATAAAATTCATTCCTTAAATACTTACTAATATCATTCACATACTTACATTTATTTTATTTATTAATTAAGAATATTAATATAAAATTTTAAAAAAAATATTATTATACTGTGTGAAATTATTGTAGTACTGCATGTAGTGTATTTTCATAAAATTCATTCCCTTTATACTTACTAATATCATTCACATACTTGTTTTTATTTTATTTATTAATTAATATAAAAAATATAAAGCATTACTATACTCTGTGAATTTTGAGATGGGACAGAGCGAAGTGCAAAGTGGTCACAGAAAACAAGATTGAAAAAAAATAATGTGTTATTTGAAAAAGAAAGAAGTTCAGCCAGCAATCAAACTCCATCTTTTTTTGTATTATTGCACTCAGCTATAAAACCTAATATTGATATGGATGCTTCTCTCACCCTGTATTTGTACTAATTAAAAAGTTAAAAAAATGTTTTGTACAAGTAATATAATTTCTCTTGTAGTCCAATTTTAGGGCAGCCCTAACAAGGGTCTAGTTCATAATATCGACAGTCACTACATCGACGGTCGCTGTATCGAAAACGTTCCATCTACGGGTTAATGAATCGACAGTACCCCAAATCGATGGTACGCTACATCGAAAGTACACCAAATCGATAGTACGCTATATCGACAGTACACTAAATCGACGGTACGCTACATCGACAGTACATCAAATCCATAGTGCGCCGTATCGACAGTATACCATATCGATAATACGTTGTACCGACAGTACACCATATCGATCGTACGCTGCATCGCCTGCCCGACCCGAGACAGATTTAAATAAAAAACATATTTGAATTTGAATTTAAAAAAATCATAAATTCGTATTATAACTTTAAAAATAACTTTAACATTGAAAACCGCCAAGTGCGTGTCGGACCACGCACAATGAAGGGTTCCGTAATTGAAAAGAATTTATAAATATTGCTTAATATACTTTAACAAATTGTGATTAAAAACTTTAAAAAGCATGTTTTTTATTTAAATCTGTCTCGGGTCGGGCAGGCGATGTAGCGTACCATCGATATGGTGTACTGTCGGTACAACGTATTATCGATATGGTATACTGTCGATACGGCGCACTATCGATTTGATGTACTGCCGATGTAGCGTACCGTCGATTTAGTGTACTGTCGATATAGCGTACTATCGATTTGGTGTACTATCGATGTAGCGTACCATCGATTTGGGGTACTGTCGATTCATTAACCCGTAGATGGAACGTTTTCGATACAGCGACCGTTGATGTAGTGACTGTCGATATTATGAACTAGACCCCCCTAACAAAAGGTACAGACATACCAAAAACAGGTCTGTTTTATTAATTTTATTAAAAAATAATTACTAAGTGAGCAATATATTTAAATACTTATTAGGTAAGTTGCCAGTTAAAACTAAAACCAAGGTTATAAAAATAAAATAAAGACTGATATCTATTGTAATTTTCATAATTTACTCAAGCAATTTTCGCTTTACGAATTTGGCAAAACGATATAACGCTAAAGTACACTACTTTAGCGTTATATCGTTTTATACGTGACGTCCTAAACCGCGGCTTCACGCTTCACGGAAAGTAATGTTTTTACACCACGTCATTCACTGACCTGGCACTCGCATCAAACATGTTGAAACATGATTGTCTCGATTATTTTGGAAATACCTACATTGTTATTGCATTTACGATATGGGCATTATGAGCGGTTTTATCTGAGTTATCAACCAATTTACCAATTTTCTAAAGGCATTAATTGCTGTACAAAAGTACGTCTGGTATTATGATCGAGATTTAAGAACTACATAAAAGTACCTACTTAGTACTTACTACTTTGACTAAGACTGCTGGAAGTCGGTGACAAAAAAAAGACCGACATCCGAAATTAAAGTTATTTTTCACTTTGTAAGTAAACCAAGTGTTTTTTTTTTGGAAGTCGGTTGGTTTTTACTGTAAGTAAGTAGGTAGGTAGGTACTGTATTTTTGTCAAAAATACAGCCGCTCCAATTTAAAAATATTTTATTAAATATTAAAATATTTCATTCGCCATTAATTTTATTTATAAGTATTATAAAACTCCTAATAAATTTTGCAAGTATTTATTACTTATTTATGTAATTTAATGTAGGTACCTACCCAAAAACAGTCTGTTATCCCATAACACCCCATGACCCCAATAATGATGACTGTGACCAATTTTTATTTTTGAACAGGACATTGCTAGTAACTTAGTTTTTTCAGCGTAAGTTTAATGTAACATGTGGTAAACTGTTTTTTTTTCGATCTCCATATCCAGGGTTTCCTCGAGTATAAAGGCTTCCACAGACAAGCGCGACGCTACTCCGGTAGAACAATTTCCATTAAGTACAAAAAAAATGAAATTCTTAACTCACAGGAGATCACCTTTTAAGCAAGGAAATGCTTGGGTTAGATGGAAGTTTTCATAGAAATTGTTCCACTAGAGTCGCCTCGAGCCTGTCTGCGGTAGCCTTAAAACGTACTTACGTATTTGTAATATGGTAAGAATATACCTATAGATCCAGAAATATGCTCGTGTCTCGAGTATAAAGGCTTCCACAGACAAGCGCGACGCTACTCCGGTAGAACAATTTCCATTACAAAAAAAAATGAAATTCTTAACTCACATGAGATCACCTTTTAAGCAAGGAAATGCTTGGGTTAGATGGAAGTTTTCATAGAAATTGTTCCACTAGAGTCGCCTCGAGCCTGTCTGCGGTAGCCTTAAAACGTTCTTACGTATTTGTAATATGGTAATAATGCATAAAGATCCAGAAGTATGCTCGTGTTTTATCTTGAATGACGTCCTCAATACAGCGTACGTGAACCTGAGAGTTTATTCTGAAGTACTATTTATAAAGTAAACCATTTGAGTACTATAGCGGAGATGCTGATAGCGAGTCAAAGTACATCAAACTCTAACAATAAAGAACTTCTGGGCACGCTCTTTGTATCGTAGACCCCATTCATCGCTTTCCATCAGGCGAGATCGAGGTCAAGAGAACCCTACAAAAATAAAATAAAATAAACTAAACATAGCCTATTCGAATGTCATGCTGTCAAAAGGCAGGCCTCAAAAACGCCCTCCACTCTTCCTATAATTTTACGCTTGGAAGGAAAAACTATGCTTCTAACTTTTCCTGAGATATTCGTCAGCGGGAGTACATATGCCTTTTTTTTCTGGATGGGAAATCATCAATTGACTTCTCCCGTTCTGGGCGGAGCGGGAGGGCGTGTGAATTTTACTGACTAAATCCCACCCGTGTTCCTTCAGTTTCCTTTGCCATGGCCACGCACGGTATCTCTTTCGAACTACCCACGACCCCGGCGGCAACAACCCGCGACCCCGGCGGCGGAGTATACATGCCTGTAGTTTGTACAAAACTGTGCAAGTAGCTTGTATTGTATGCCTATGTATGTGTGTATTGGCACATTGGTGAATGTTACAATGACATGCAAGCTATACGTGCATAGTTTTGTACAAGCTACAGGTATGTGTGTATTCCCGCCCTTATGTATTTCATCATCAGTGTAACGGCCGGTTAGTAGTCCTATTTGCCAAACATCCTGCCTAAAATAATATCCATACATACATAAAGAGCCGTTATTCTAAAATAGACTCACCCTTCACATCAGGGGAATCCCCCTAATGTTTATTTCCGGATACAACAACCAACAACAGACGTCACAGGATAGTTGAGTAGTTAGTCACTCATTTGTGCAGACAAGTCTAAACTTGTGTCTAGTGATACTAATTTTAGTTCAAAACGTGAATTTTTAGGGTCAGCGCACACCAAGAGCAGAGCAGAGCAGAGCATTTTCTGAGACTATTGAAAAATTAATCTTATGACAATTCCATACATTGCAAAATTAAATACACGCCAAGCATGCTCGAGCATGCTCGAGCATGCTCGAGCGTAGTCGAGCATCAAGTTTGGACGATTTAATTTTGCAATGTATGGAATTGTCATAAGATTAATTTTTCAATAGTCTCAGAAAATGCTCTGCTCTGCTCTGCTCTTGGTGTGCGCTGACCCTTAGACGTAAAGAGGCGGAAGTGCATTCCAGTTACGACATGACTCCCCAGTCGTTGACCTCAGAACAGTATTAGACCTGTATTAACTTGAATCGTCTATTGTTAGAAAACAATAAAAACACCCCTTTTTGTAAAATTGGATGCGGTTCGGATTTTGAAAATGAAAGTACATACTATTCTTAGTCGAATATTTGAATATTCAAAATTGTACTGTTATTATATTATATTATTGTCTTCCTAGAAAACGACTTTCTCGAAATGTCAGTTTTTAAGTAGGTGCATTGATATAATAACTATAAGTCAATGAGTAGGTGCCTAATTGTAAAAAAAACAATCATTCACAATAATTAAAATTAATTTAATTAAGTAATTGCTATTGAGCTGGTTGCACTTGCGACGCTTCTTTTCCCTACTAACTAGGAAACTGTAAAGATGGCGTGATTTTGGGGACTATTTTTTCTTCATGACGTTCAAAAAGCATTAATTTTAGAGCAAACATAACACTAGCTAAATGATTGTGTTATGTTTGCTTATCTGCAAATTCATATAATAATCCAATAAGCCGCAAACAACGAAAATCCTACAATCGCTCATGTAGCAAGTGGGTTTACAAAAAACATACTGCAAACAGCCACTGTCGTGCCAACAAAACATACACGCTAGCTCCTTTTTTGCGTTATGGATTGCAAATATGGCTTCTTCCAAAAACTGCACGTGTCAAAGTCCTCAGTGTATGCAAGTTTGAACAAGACATGGTAAGCGTGAGTCACTATGTGGCCTGTGGGCTGCACTACGTCAGCAGCCTCGCTTGGTAATCTACTGTGACATCTTTATCTGGCCTGCTATGTACTCGTACTGGTCATACCAACAGGTTGGGAATTGTCGGAATTCATACATGCATGATATTATCATTGAGTGGGTAGCAAACAGAGGAAATTTTGAAAATAATCCGCAGAGTTCGTATAATAATTTTCTGCAATGAAGTAAAAGGAGTATTTTGGTAACAAAAGCAATCCTAAAGCATGTTTGATTATCCGGAGACAATAAAGTAATTACTGGTGAAGTAAGAAAGGTCCAAAAAATGAGTACCTTAAATATGTATAAAGAGAGGTTCGATTCCTCTAATCTTGATAAGTACAGCATTTGATGCGCCCCATGCCCACAAAAAATGAAATATTGTGACTGGAAGGTACGAAGAATTTAAATAATCTTATGTAAAAGAATATCCCAGAATAATGACGAAAGAGGATTCCGTTAATGAGTCCGACACCCGACAGACAACGATCTTGTCTGCGCCTGCGACCGTTGTAACGAGAATCGTAATGAGCACGAAACACGATTATGATAATTTATTAGCAAAGCTCCAAGTTATACTTGATGGTAATCTAGTTTCTAATTTTAACTGTTTTACCTCTTAATTTATTCGTTTTAATTAGGAATGGTCGAGTTTCACGAAGTTTTTACCCACAAAAATTAGTCTAGCGTTTTTGGTCCATAATTTAGGTCTGGTTGGCGAATTTTTTTAATTTAAAGTTAACATTTATCTAAAAATACAAGTTTCTAAAAATTCATATTCTTTATTATTTAATTATCTTTTTAGTTAGATCATTTATAATTGATCAATTAAAATATGGTTTCATAATTTATTATTTTATCACAAAGATTCGCCATACCTCAATTAGATACGCAGTCATCAATATTAAAATATTAACTTTTTAATTGGTGATTGTCAGATGGTTCTGAACTGCAACATGGTGCACCCCGCAGCCAGGGACAGGGTACACAGGATCCAGTCGACCCGAAGACTTGATGATTATGGGATATCACTCGGCAATTTAGCATAGAGTCAACATATTATTCACAGTATGCTTATGTTATTGTCGACTGTTAGGGTTACAAGATGTAATATTTCTAAATTTGCCGGTGTACTTATACCAGAAATTCACGCAGATATGAAAAAGTTAATCTTTGAATAGATTTGCTTTTTTACAAACCTCTACTGTGAATAGAAAAAATGAGCCTGGGCAGAAAATGTTTGAACTAATGTCAATATCACTACTTGTAATAAGTCTGGTGTGAAACAGTGCATGTAACACTTATTTTTAAAGATGGACATTGTCCGTCTGTCTGATGTCACCATAAATAGTTATATCATCACTCCTACTTCATGAATCTCTTAAATAGTATTTTAGTACAACATTGTTTATTAACTGTGGTGTTAAATGCAACATATTTCAAATTCAGGTTATCCATTCACTCATAATAACATTTGATTTGATTAAGTGCAGCTTTGATATTGCGACCTTTGGTTAAAACAGGTAAATTTTATGCCTAATCAGCTTGGAATGGTGGAGGAATTAAGGAAAAAGACAACTATAACCCTGTGTCAATAAATGGAAGTTACTAACGCCATCTATCGGGCTGAACCTCTGTCGAGTTGATATTCAAGTATCCTTACTTCAAAACAATGGCACTTGTACAAACATTTGTCTACCTCTCAAAATAAATATTGCATGATGACGCGCAATTTTACTCTTGCGACCGCCAATGTTGGCGTATTTGTGAGAAACTTGATTTATCACAAATGATAAATGACTATAATCTGCATTATCTGCATATCAGATAATACCCATTTGTGTTCGGGCCAACTGAATGGGGGCTCCCATTCAGTTTTCAGAATTTTTGACAAAAATATTACTTCCACATTTTTCATAATTTATAACTTATCATAGGTCAAAAATAAGGGGTTTTTGTATATCAAATACTAAACATACCTGCCTAAAAAGTTCCCCCTGAAATAAGGGCAGGGTAAGTACATAAACACAGTGGCGATTAGGTTAACATGTTATTTGAAACCACGTATTCAGTACATACTGGACCGCTGCTTGAAATATTTGTCAGTTATTAAAAAAAAAAATCTGCTGTTTCCTACAAAAGTAACAACACCTACATGGTCAAAATGTATAGAACAGCAGATTTTTTTAATAACTGATGAAAAATTTCTACGCTGGGAGATCCAGAAACATGTACTGACTATGTGGTTTCAATTAATGTGATAACCTAATCGCCACTCAGCACAAAGAAAGTTTATTTCATTATTGCACGCTCATTAACGCATCCCAATGTGACAACCCTAATTTGAAATATGTTTTTGTGTGATTGTACTTTTGATTTTAGTGATTTAGCTAGTTTGTAGTTCATTTCATGGTTGTGGCAAACAGTCGAAAAATATCTATGATTCATTGTTTTCTAGGTGATTTGAAAGATAGATCTCATTGGTCTGTCAGACTTCACTTGATTGTTAAATGCTTTAGTCACGCTTAAAGGGTCCGCAGACATCCGTGTCGCGACTCCGGTAGAACAATTTCCATGAAATTTTCATAGAAATTGTTCCACCATAGTCGCGTTGCTCCGGGCTGCGGGAGCCTTAACACGTTCGTACGTCAATGATTGCAATACTTACTGTTTGAATTTTCTCATATAAGTTGCTCAGCAGGCTTTTGTATCAACAATGGAATGCTATTCAATTGCAAATGATCTGGTGGCTATAAGATTTATTTTTATAACATAACTTCTGTTTCTTAACTATTGTTTGAAATTAGCTTTATCTATACATATAACAAAGATTAATTTCTGTCAAGTTCTTATTTGAAAGTAAGATATATTATTATATTTATTATCTGTATCGAAAATATTTTTGGACTTTTTATCACAGCCATATCTGCATGTATTTTAGCGTGTGTAGATTAAATTGTGTATTTATGTAAATTGGCAATGAAAAGAATGAGAAAACAAAACAGAATTTGGACAGACTAAAACAAAAAATAATAAAAACATTTTGGAAAAGAGTGAGAGACAGACAAACAACTAAAAAAAATATCTGTGTTAAAAAAAGTTCAGTGAACATTCAGAAAAAAAATTAATTACTTAAATATTACAAAAAAAAAGAAATTGGAAATACAGTCGTTTCAAATTAAAAAAAAAAAAATCTGACAAAATAAAGTAACAAAAGGACACAGAGTTACGACATTTTACAGACACAGTTTACACCTGGAACGTGCACCGGATCATGGCTTCACGGCAGTTCTAGCGCAGTTGTTGAACGATGTGTGTGTTGTAGATATTGCCCGCGATACGAGCGATACGGAAGAGGCGGATACCTACGCGACAGACCCCAGCGACGTTGAGTACGAGCCCGTGACGGAGCCCGACGACGACGGGCCAGTCGACGACGATGATACTTCCGCGAACAGCGACGTAAGTACACTTGCGACATTCATTTTATTCGTAGAAATGTTTGTAGGGGTACCATTTCGAAATTTAAACATTTCTGACAATAACCCGAAGATATCCAAATAAGTCCGGACATTTTACATTACATTACTTTCTTTTTTCAGTAATAATTTCAGTTTTTCAAATTTGTTAAAAAGCATCTTCCTAAGTCGAAAGTACGGACGGAGTCAAAAAGCCGGACATGTTCGGACAAATCCAGGCGTACGGTAACCCTACCCGTAGATGACAAATTAATGTGACAGTGACAGGCAATAAAATCGTTACTACTCATAAGCAGTTACAGTTTTATTCGTTGTTCATTTATAAATTCTATTCATTTTTATACGCCGTAACTTTTCTTTCATTAATCGGTACTTACGACATTGTTCGTAATTATTTTCTTTGTACACACGGCTACACATCAAGCTATGCATTTCCAGTTTACACTGACCTCTCATTGTAAGGAAACCCTATACAATGCGAAATCAGCTTATATTGGAAATGTATAGCTTGATCTGCGTACGTACCAATGAGAACTTCACTGAGAGTTTTTTCTGTAATGAATTGTGAGAAAAGAGAAACAGATCATCCATTAATTTAATAAAATACGAGTTCTATATTTATTTAAATCAAATTTTTTGTTGTAAAACCAGCTTCTAAACTTTCAGACAACAAAAAATTGTTAGCGTTTTCTAAAGGCACCCAAAAATATGTTTTTAATGGAATAAAAACATAAGTACCTACCTAACAAAAGTTAAATTTGAAAAATGCTTTATTTTTTTTCCATATACTATTTTCCTGTTCAAAGAATTTGATAAGTTATTTTTCTCAAAAAAAAGTTGGCAACCCTAGTCAACCCTAGTCATGCAGGATAACATGCTCATGCATGCAGCTTTTGTCCATACAAAACTGGTGTTTTCTATGGACAAAAGCTGAATTTAGCTGTATTTTTTTTATTTTTTTTATTTCATATATATTTTTTTAAATTGAGGAGCTCGTAGCTAAGTAATAAAAGCCGCACGGGTCGATCCGTCAGGTTAAGCTGCGCTTGCCGGGGTTGGTCAGCAGTGGATGGGTGACCATCTTTACATACTGAGATTCCTCCGTGCCTCGGAAAGCACGTTAAGCCGTTGGTCCCGGCTGTTATTCGTGGATCTTTGACAGTCGTTACGGGTCGTCAGAAGCTCGAAAGTCTGACAACCAGTCTTACAAAGGGGTATCGTGTTACCCAGTAACAGGGCTGTGGAGGTCAGATAGGCAGTCGCTCCATGTAAAATACTGGTATTCAGCTGCATCCGGTTAGACTGGAAGCCGACCCCAACATAGTTGGGAAAAGGCTAGGCAGATATATATTTTTTTAATAATTATTTTGGCAAAACTCCGTCGGTGTATCTGACTCCTCGGTCCTTGAAAGTGTTAATGTAACATGCCATGTGTGTGTATTCTCATATTTTAGAGAAATAATAGTAATTAATTGGTAAGTGATTGTAATGAAGGATTTTATCATTTACATGTGATACAATTGTTTCCAGAACGACATAATAGCGACTAAGGTGATCGAGGTGTCGGTGGGCGACGATGGCGAGCTCCAGTTCGCCGACTCGGAGCGCACGGACTCGTACGAGAGCGACAGCGAGGTGGACCTGTACGACTACTGGAACTGCGCGCAGTGCCGCGCGGAGAACAACAACCCGCTCTACCGATACTGTCAGAAATGTTTCCAGGTATATATCGTCAAGTTTACAATTGCGCGCCCCTCCACTGTGTTTGCGCACACGTGTGTAGTTTGTGTAGGTATCGCAATATACTCGACATTTTTCACCGCCGAAGCGTGTGTGTGTTAAGCCGGCTTTTCACTATGGGATGTAATATAATATTACATCTTGAGCTATCTATGATGGGATGGATGGGATGTCATATATATATCTAGCTGCGCCCCGCAGTTTCCACGTAAACCGAGATAAAATGTAGCCTATGTGTTAATCCAGGCTATAAGCTATCTACACAGAAAATTTCATCCAAATCGGTCCAGCCGTTTGAGCGTGAAGAAGTAACAAACATACAAACACACACACACAACACACTCACAAACTTCCACCTTTATAATATTAGTGTGATAGCACAGTGTGAACGGTCTCGTACAAAATGTATGACGAGCGATAAAATATTATATCTCAAGATGTAATATATATCCCATAGTGAAAAGCCGGCTTTACGTGCTGACACTACTCGTCTTGACACACACATTCACAGCTTGTTTGTACAGTCAGCATTAAAATATATATCGGTATGAACAGACTGTTCAAAATGATCTCGACAACTAAGAAAATTAAACTATCTGAAGTGGATAAAGTTCTTGTCAGAATGACAGTTGTCGTGTCTGACTGTCTTCATTGTGAAACATACCTCGTGTCATTGAATTTATTTAATTTTTATAGTGGTTTACTTAGATCATTTTGAACAGTCTGTTCTTCCCAATATTATTGACGCTGACTGTACACTAACTTGGTTCCCACAAATAATGAGCGTGTCACTTCGTGAAATAAAATACTATAACGACTAATGACAGTGACGTTTAAAGGTGAGCGCCCACTGGTCCGCGCCGGCCGCAACGCACGCAACGGATTTCGGTTTGCTTTGTATCAATTCATATAGCACTGCGTTCACTGCCGGTACCGCCCGCATTTTCATTTCTTCATACAAACAAACCAACATCCGTTGCGTGCCGTGCGTGCGTGCCGTGCGTGCGTGCGGACCAGTCGACGCTCAGCTTTCACTTTCGCATGTATGCACAAATGCAGTGGAGGGGCGCACAATTGTAGCTATGACGGTATACTATCTGTAATTTAATGGAGCGAACGCGCATTGAGGCTGCCACGACGTACACTGATCCTAGCCATGACCCGACCTGCGTTTCTATACAAAAGTTAAGGTATTGGCCGTATGCGGCCAGCCGGGCCGTGATCGTGACCGTGGTCAGGTTCAGTGTGCGTCTAGCCTTAAGAAGAAATTATGCTTGCTTAATGCAGACGCAGGTACACATCACTTTCAATTTTGGTTAATTATTGATAATTAATTGATAATGAAACTCATCACAATATTTTTTATCTTATTTACTTACCTAAATTGTGATTGCCCATTCTCGTAATTAACCTTACCGGACCCCCTCTAAAAATCCACGAAAAAAAAACTCGATCTAACCAACCACCAACTTGTTTCAGGTACGCAAGAACTTCTTCCCGCCGAGACCGAGACGCAAACGGAACATACTCACCAAAACAGCCGAGATACCGCGCACACTGTCGCAGGACTCCGGCGTGGATTCGCCCATGAGCCAGGAGACCGACGTGCCTGCCAGCCAGGATGTGTTCCCTCCCAGTCAGGACGTGTTCCCTCCCAGTCAGGACGTATTCCCTTCCAGTCAGGACCCTAACCTCGGTGAGGGCCCGTCTAACCCTAAACCCATAAGTTCTTATCGCAAACGCCGCGCGGCATCCGCCGACCGCAGAACGAAACGCAAACGCGCACGCGCAGACTCTGACACGGAACTGGATTCTGATGACGATCTATTCGAATCCAAACCGCAAATCGACGTGAGACCACTCGCTAAGACTATCAGCGATCCCGCGATTACTATAGAAGAGAAACCCCCGGTTAAGATCACTAAGAAGGTTATAGCGAATACTTTGATTGAAAAGATGGAAGAAAAGGATTTGTGTATGATTTGTATATCTGAGCCGAAGTCCGGTGTGTTTGTTCACGGGCGGATAGCGCATATCTGTTGTTGTTATAAGTGTGCAGTCAAGGTCTGGGCTAAGGCTAAGCGGTGCCCCGTCTGTAATTGTAAAGTTAGTAATGTTTTGAAGGCGGTGGTTATGTAATGTATGTGTGGAAGGACTTTTGGACGATTTTATCCTGATTTCTGCTTATATTCAATACTTTTTGGGTTAAATTTTGAGTAATTTTCATATTGCTCTGTCTATAACTCGTGTGCTGTGTTTATTTAATTCCTTATATCAAAATATTAAAGCGGCTCTTACCATAAAACAAAAAAAAAGACAATGGTTTGCGTATGTTCATAAAAGAATGGTAAATTAACCCGTCGCACCCTAATTAGCAGACACAATAGATTTTTTATTGATATCTGCACATCTGGGTGTCAATCGACGTATAAAACAAAAATTATTACCAATAAACATGGGTAAGTATATAAAAAATATTCTTTATTAATTACTGTTTTCATGTCGTCCAAAAGTCGCTAGTTAGGTTTCGGAGTTGATATAAGGCCGGGAATTACTCTTAAGTTGAATAAAAAAGAATGGAAGAGTGAGTGAAATGGTGGTAATTTTCAAGAGAGAGTGAAACAGTGGACAATGTGGATGATGGCCACATTTCAACATTGATGGTCGTCAAGTAAATGTATTTCAGCACATTACACGATCACAATTTAGACAGTTCTTAATACCGATACTCCTGCACATCGTGAAAAAATGCTGTCGTAGCATTATTTTGAGCCGAAATGAGACTATGCGTGAATATAGTCATATTTTGGGATAATGCGATGCTAAAAATCGTCGCACGCGCATGTTACGTCAGGAGGCAGAATCAATTCTATAAAACGCCTCAAATCAAAAGTTGAAATTGTGATTTCATAGAAGTTCCAAGTGTCTACTTGCTTGTTACATCGTAGAACTCCATAGCTTTCCATCAGGCGACGTGTAGGCCCAGAGCAGTGCCAAATTTAAAACTTAGCTTTCAGGCTTGAATCATATTATCATTATGAATTGCAGTAATTAATATCGTTACACTGTATATTGAACTTGACTTGTAAAAAAGCATTTTGTAACTTTCAAAACTATACATGTATTCATACGAGAACACTTACAATAATTAAATACTATTAATATACAAGTTCTTAATAATCATAGATGTTGAAGTGTGGTCAACATGACTTGATAAGTGCAAATATCATAAAAGAAAATGAGTGTGTAATGCGAGTGAATCAGTGTGTAGTGTGAGCGAATAAATGTCTAAAGTATTTAATTAAACTAAGTCTTCTGTTTAAGTTAGAGATTCCTTTATTTGACGTCATACTGATAAACCAAAGCGAAATAATAGTATATTCATGTAATATTTTTCATTATTTTTATCCGATGCAGTGAACTGTTGTAAAACGATATAAACTTAAAAAGAAAATCGTTTTTCAAATTCACCCTAACATCGTTTCTTGTGGAATTACATAACACTACACCGTTCCAAATAGCAAATTAATTCGTTTCAATAAACGGATGCTGTTGTTTTCGGCTTCACTCGCATCTTAGAGGAACTAATTCTTAAAAAACAAAAAACAAAATCCCGTGTGCTATTCACACTACGATCTGTGTGTCAAATTCCATCCGAAAACGTCAGCCATGTATGCGTAATTGAGAAACAAAAATCTTCACAAACTTTTACAATTTTTAAAAATATTAATTATTAGGATTTTTATCAGTGTTTTGTAGTTCACAAAAAAAAAATATTCTTGTAAAGGAATCTCTGTCTTATAATTCGTATCGACCTATCAATAAATGCCCTTAATTCTTTGTGATAACAATCTGATAGTAGGTTCTTAAGTAGAAAGTAGCTAAAACATTCACGGAAAAGGAATTAAAATAACTTATGTTACATGTTACACGCATTAGTAGTTTACGGCCTACGCCCTATTTACGCCTGGTAGCCCCTATTTTCTTATCAGTAAGTTTGTTGTGAAAGAATAATGTTAGCTGTTGCCTTGACAAAAATAATAATAGCAGTTCTAATAAATGTTTAGTTTGAGATAAAACTGAGAATTAAAACATTCTAAGAGGATTTTATTAATCTAGAATTTAGCTAGATGCTTACTTTCGTAAAAGCGCAAACCTATTTTCTATTAGCTAGAAGCATAAGATAGGAAAATAAAACGCTGGTATGTTGAAAGTACTTTAAACCGATTTTCATTTTCAAATGTGACAGAATATTTAATTAAAAAATGTCTCAACTATTAATGCATGGAACATGTGTATTTAAAAATTATTAAAATACTATGCTCCGGTATCCCCTGTTATGTAAATAATAATAATTCTAAATAGGTAGAGACGTCGACCACCGAACGAAACAGATTAATATATTTCATTTATTAGTTAGGGATCTTCTAAAAAATAACGGCTATTTTGTATTAATGCCAAAAAATTTAAACATTTTTCATTGATGATTTTAAAGTTATGTTTAGGTATTGTTGCTAAAATATAGGTATACTTAATTTTTATAATGATTTAAAAAAAAAAGCGGTAAAAATTGTTTTTGGTTACAAGTCGTGAAAAAATCATGAAGTTCAGCGCAATGCGCAAAGGTATCCCGCGAAATTCAAATTTTCTTGCGTTTTTTGCAATTTGCAGGTCAGTTTCAGGTTGTATCTTGATCAAAATATGATTCGCGACTATCTATATAATCTATATAAATAAAAAGAGAAGTCCTGACTGACTGACTGACTGATTGACTGACTCATCAACGCCCAGCCCAAACCCTTGGACCTAGAAAGCCGAAGTTTTGCACAGAGGTTCCATTTATAATGTAGACAAGGAATAAGGAAGGAATTCCCGGTAGCAGGTTCCCTTGGGATGTTTTCCGACATCCACGCGGGCGAAGCCGCGGGCAAAAGCTAGTAACAAATATAAATATGTATTTACATAAATAGAAAATTATGATATTTTAGAACAAATATAATTTGGAGAGATGTATTGATGATTCTTATAGTTATAATTCTGCATACACATATTTGTTACGGTCACGAATCATATTTTGATCAACATACAACCTGACACTGTCCTGCAAATTGTAAAAAACGTAGTAAAATTTGAATTTCGTGAGTTACCTTTGCGCATTCACCATAATAAAATAATTTGAGCGTGGTCTTGCGTATACAATTAATATGTTATTATCGTGTCAGAATCATATTTGTTTTAAAACTGACAAGTTGCTTGTGTAATATTTAATAAATATCCATAAAAATGTGTATTTTTTAATGGGGGAAGGAAAACGCGATATTATTATTTAGTTACCATATCAAATGTTTTTTTTTCTTCTATTTTAGTACCTTATCAATTCCCCGAAATTATCGTAAAAGTTATAATAATAAACTATTATGAGCAGAGGTCGGAATAGGTAGAGTATATTTGCCTAAACTTCGAGGAAGGTAATATAGAGTGGATAATACCTCCTCTAAAATCCCGAAATCATAAACATGACGGTTAAGTCCCGGGATTTAAGAAATTGCAAATTATTTAGTGGACTTTGAATACATTCGTAACAAATTTCGAAGCATCTTATTACGTTTCTAGGGTTCCGTATTAATACCGTACTGTTACAATTGTGTATTGTATTTTTTAAACTAAGTCATATACAATTTGGATATTCAAGATTTAATACAACTGTGCAATTTAATGTTTTAGAAACTGAAATGAAATGGTATGCAGGTGCCGCCCCAATTGATTGTGTATTTTAAAAATAGTAGAATGGTGATTTTTCTATTATAAATTTATATGGAATTATGGATGTATGTAACAAGTCTTATTAATAAAATCATTAGTTTGATTTGATACAACAACACTCAGAAATAAAAACTTCTTTTTACCTGTGTGTATTCAAAGTCCACTAAATAATTAGCAATTTCTGAAATGACGGGACTTAATCGTCGTGTTTATGATTCCGGAATTTTAGAGGATATATTCAAAGTCCACTAAATAATTCGCAATTTCTTAAATCCCGGGACTTAATCGTCGGGATTCCGGAATTTTAGAGGAGGTATTATCCACTCTATGTTACTTCTTTCTCGAAGTTTAGGCAAACATACTGTACCTATTCTGACCTCTGGTTCTGAGCGTTACTATTGGGCATCAATTATTTGCGTTGGGATTACAATTGATCAGGCTAACCGCTGCCTCTCCCATTATATTATTTAGTTATTAAAAGGTGTATAATTAATAAATTTTGCACTTTTTATATTTATTGTATACTTATTCCTATAGGCTGGCAATACGTTACGCCATTTTCTATACGGCCTTAGCTATTATTAAGAAGCGAAACATCAACAGCTTAGACGAATCTAGATTTATTAAAATGCAAATTTATATACCTTTAATTATAGGATTGATCTTTTTAAAATCTAGCCCACCATCTTTCCTACCGGTCAGAGGATATTATCTTGTTACAGATTTAAAGAATTTATTTCAGAAGAAACATTATTAGATTTATTAGTTATTAAATTGTAGATCTCTTATTAGCTTTTGTACAGATAGGTTAAGTTCAAATTTATGTAACTAAGTACAGCAACTTGAAAAAAAAATGGAAAAAAAAAATACTATAAGTATCGAAAAAAATAACTCGAACTACAGAAAAAAAAATTAATAAAAACTTTTCTTTTTCAGGAATTTTGACTTTTTTTTTACAAAAACCTTTTCCCCATATAAATAAAATAACTGAAAAACACAACTTAGTACTTATACTTAGGTACACATAAAATAGTTCAAGCAGAAAAAACAACATACAGATACCAATAATTTAGTTTAAAAAATTTGAAGATAATTTTAACAAAACTATCAAACACTTATCTGTAAAGGTATGATAGCAAATAGATTTCTGAGAGCCATTGCTTATTTTTTTCACCTTGTGATAAAACGCATTTCGCCAGGTGGAACTCTCTTATCATTGTTATCAACATGTACACTTGAAATTTTATGGTTAACTTTTAGATTTCCTCACGTTCAAGTGTCGATAGATGATGTGTCTATCAAAAAATACGTGTTTTGTTTCCAATGTCTTTTTTTATTACGTATATCTAGGTATTTAAGAATTTTATAGCACAGGTATTGAAGCTGTGTGCGTTTGTGCTGTGTTGTTGTACAGTTTTAGGAAAAACATCACAAAAATAACGGAAAAGTATGAGGACCTTGTTTGCAAGGTTTGATGGTGGCCAAGCCAGTGTCAGCCACACGACGTGTGGCTGACACTGGCTTGGCCACCATCAGGGATTTTACTTTTGATAACACAAAGATTTAGTCGTTAATTAGTCGAAATTTGTCGCCAAATATCAGAATTTGTCGGTCACTGGTTCAAAAGTTATAAGGGGTCATTGGTGGCCGATCTGGAGAGAGTCTCCCCAGCTTGGCCACCTTTATATCTCAAAAACTAGGGCACCTAGCGAAGATCTGTTTTCTCCCAGATTTAGTCGCTAATTAGTCGAAATTAGTCGCCAAGTCACAGATTTAGTCGGGTCTTAGTTTAGAAGATATAATGAGTTCAATTTTTAAGTATAGTTCAAGAGCTAGATTGAAGAGTTTACGATAAAACCTTTGATCTAGCTCTTGGTCTATACTTAAAAATTGAACTCATTATATCTTCTAAACTAAGACCCGACTAAATCTGTGACTTGGCGACTAATTTCGACTAATTAGCGACTAAATCTGGGAGAAAACAGATCTTCGCTAGGTGCCCTAGTTTTTGAGATATAAAGGTGGCCAAGCTGGGGAGACTCTCTCCAGATCGGCCACCAATGACCCCTTATAACTTTTGAACCAGTGACCGACAAATTCTGATATTTGGCGACAAATTTCGACTAATTAACGACTAAATCTTTGTGTTATCAAAAGTAAAATCCCTGATGGTGGCCAAGCCAGTGTCAGCCACACTTTAAAACGGCTGAAATTAAAGATGGCGATAATAATCAAGTCTAGGCTAGACTAGCCCCATCGCCCACAGGGCTTTATAATGGCGCATTTCCTTTGCCGGAAGTGCGTCATATGGTGGCCTGGGGTCTGCCGTTTATTTATTTATTCGCAGAATAAAAATAAAACATTCTATGCTTACGGTGTCGATTCTACGAAGTTTTTTTTTTTTGTTTTAAATAAACAGAAAAGTCGGAGTATCGACTTTTTGCTCACGGAAAAACAACTTAATTTTATTTTGCTTCATTTAAAGTTTTATTCGTTTTAAAATAAAGTTAACTAAATCGATGTTAAAAAGAACTGCGCCTGAGCTGCTTTGAATTTGAAAGCCATTGCGCTGCGCTGCGCCTTTCAGTATGATAAAAGTACGAGACGCAGAGGAGCGTCACATCGTTTTTAGATCGTCGTGGGTTCGATTTATATACCAAGAGATATTGGCGAAAACAGCTGCCGAATTAATTTGATACTGCTGATGTATTTTTCCTATTCATTTAATTTGCAGCAGGTAGATTGGATCACTAAGTGGTCCTTAAAGTCCTTACCGTGGAATGCCGATTGCAGTTTGACGCTAAATCATCTCTGGCGCCATTCTATAACTGACTGTCTTAGTAACACTGGCGAAAAAGATGTGTACAAATTACTAGGTTGTTACGTCTATACAAAGGCTTTGCAAAAGGGTAGGTAGGGATACATTTAATGAAACCGGAGTTTTCCGGCCGGAAAATACAGAGGATCCGCCGGATTCCAGACTGAAGTTAAACCGGCGTCGAAGATTCCTGTCTTTCAGAGACCTATCTCGTGAAATTGTGCAATAAATTGCACTTTCAAATACAGCAGACGGGAAGATGCAAAGTCGAGAACAACATTTTTCTGAAAATAAAAACCGTGCCCAAATCTGATTCGACATCGGAACGCTGAAGCGTCATCTTTTAATTTTGTCCTCTGAATAACTGAACTGTTGACAAAAAAACTTTGGATTTAAGTAGCGAGCGGTACTCGGTTGACCTCCCCTCCCATTGTGACAGATGATTCATGGCCCGCGGTGCAGTGAGGGAGCGGAATATTTTTTTAACTTCCAACCTTTTAAAACTACAAAAAAGTTGTGGAATTGTAGGTAATTGTACTTCTTTGTTCAGAAGTTACGACTATATCTTTATACCTAGTGGCTAAGTGATTATTTATCATTAATATTAAAATGTTTAGTATCTAGCATTTCATGACTTTTAATTTTAGACCGCATCTAACCGTTCATTAAAGACATCTAGGCCGTAAACCGTAAAGTTGCATAATTAAACGACGATCACTTAAACAGAGAGGAATGTTAATTTAAAAGTAACAATAGAAAGGCTCGCTTGTGTAGTCGAACGCTCTTTATCTTGCTTAGCTTAATCAACAGTCTGCTTACAGGTAATTATTTACATACGATCAATGATGTCATCAATTTACACATATTTCCTTCATTATTTTGTTTTTAGAGCGACAGGCAGTGCTCTGAATCATCGCAAACACACGTACAGTGAAATATTATTATTGTAGCCGTGGCACCGCACCGAGCCCGCCACACTGCCACCCCCGACTCGCACGCCCGCATACAACTTCTGTCTGTTCGCCTCAGTCGCATTTTGACGTCGCTACACAGTGCACGGAGCAACGCCTTTCTTTCTCCACATCAAATAGCACTTGGTGAGTTATAGTTTTAACCGGTTTTTTTACTATTTCGGTACAAAATTCCATTGCTGTTAAGATTCCGTTTACAAAACATGAGCAACAATTTAACTTTATGTGCTTTTACGTGGTTATCGAACGGTTTTTTTTACGGAGTCCCTTGGGAAACGGCAATCGGATGTAGTGGAGGTGGAGTAGCGGCATCGCGGACTCATTGATCAGGATAATCAGGAATTCCTTTTGGAGAAGATTTTGTCTCGTTACAATACAATGAATCGAATTGGACAAATGTTTGTCAGTCGGATGGGGAGCGGTTGTATGACTTCATTATTTTTTATCATGCGATGCTATTAGGCTGTTCATAAAGCACACGTCGCGCATTTATATTGTTCGATTATTGTCAATAAGTATATGCATTTGCCGATTAATTAAACCGTTAATGTGCTCCTGTAAGGATTTGAACGTTGTTTTACCGGTGTACGTGATAATAATAAATAGACGGTTTTCCTTCCTACCCCACAATGGTTCATTAATTTGCTCCCGATTTAATCCACACAGATTTTCCTGTATATTTTAATAACGGGTTTATTCTAATCTAGACTAGATTAGATATTATTAACTTTTCCTTAATAGCTTTTAATGAGAAAAATATCCGGAATCCTCAATTGTGAATATGGATCCATTTTGAATGTAGGTTCAAGCTACCCTTGCACCATTTTGGAATGCTATTGATAAATCATAGGGAGAGAGTGTCAGTGTCTCAGTCATTAAAATTACAAAGAGACATTCCAGAGGGTCGAGGGAAGTGAGTGAGGCGCTACAAAAAGATTCTTGTCGATGTTGATCGTATATAACGTATACCGAAACAACCGGCTTTTCTACCGGGAAGCAATTCGCCTACAAAGTTTTTCGTGTAAGCAATTTTTAAAATGTAAAAACAAGAGAAAAGAACCGAATTAACCGTTCGGTTATGGTTCGTTTAACATCATGCGATATTATGTTAATAAATACAATTAACCCGTCTCGCTAACTCAGTCGTGTGTCGAGTCGTTCAACTTTAGATTTTTAGAGAGGAATCGCTTAAAAAACTTTGTCCCAAAAAAAAAAAAAAATATTATCGATTAGTCGGGCATATTGTTGGCTAAGTATCTATGTATCTGCAAGCCTTGTCTGATGCGGTAAGCCCTAAAGGCTTACATTTATGGTGGTCCTTAAGCTTAACAGTAGCCATTGACCGGTGTTAATGAACCCAAGTTTTGTATCAAACGGCTGCTAAATATAGAAATCTGACTAATGCTCAACACATGCTTGACACAGCCAATAACCGCCCGTTGATGTTTTGAATAATAAATCGTCCTCCGATATTAAATCTGAAGGTTCAACTTTAAACACCATTAATTGTTTTGATTCAATAAAATCATTAATTTATTTGCACGCAGCACAATAGCAAGTAGCAACATATTCGACAGGAATGACAGGACCGTTTATGGAAAGGTTTTTTTTTTAATCAAGGCACACGTCTTTTTATTACATTGAGCCCTCTACTACACCATTTTCGGGTTAAAAAATATAGGTAGTCATAAACCACACTGGATAATTACAAAAGAGTTAACCGGTTCGTGTGAACGCTGGGACTTTCGCCGCTTTCACGCATCATAGAGTATTGAACGGTAATCATTGACGAAATCTTTAATTAGTACACACGCTATATTGCACGTAAGCTGTTTTATGTCATCGTTTTAGGAAGTACCTATAGTACCTAGTTCGTCCTTCAATTTATAAAACAGGAATGCACAAGATATTAACCGCTAACCAAATAGAATAACCTATTTCATTAAATTTTCCTGTTGTTGACTAAAAATTAATGTTTTACAAGCGTAGGTATAATATGAATCATAATAGCCTGAATATCGGCTTAGCTTCTGCATGGAATGGAAACATTTCCTCATACATAATTGTATGTTTTATAAAGGTTTTATATTTTTTTTTATTTTTTATTTTTGACATCCTATTATTTACCTACATATTTCAATTATTTTTCTCATTTATTTCGATTTATTTAATAGGTACCTACATCTAAGGCATATTGTGTTTTATATTTTAATATTTAGGTATTTAACTAATATTATTCTTGACATTATGAAGTCCCAATAGTTTTGATACAATTAAATACTTTTTATAATAATATAGAATTGATTAAATTGCAACTATTAAGTACTTGCCCTCTTCCTCTCTCCTAATTTTGCTGTGCCCGACAGGGTCCATATTGTTGCTTTACTATGTTACACCACCTATCTATTTTACATAATATGGAATGAAATAAACGATTGAGTCAATACTTAATCGTTTTTCAATTTTATTTACTTTACTTTTTTTGACATTATTACGTATTATTATTTTTAATTTTTATGACATTTAATAATTAAGACAAAGGCCATAATGTATTTCATTTGTAAAACACATATTTGTACGCCTCGTTAGGCAAAACATGTTTGTAAGCCCTAAACAATAATTTGAACATCCCGCATGCCTATTGTATGTAAATACATGTTTTTGACAAATAGATCATCTTTATCTTTATAACTCGGATACTTACTGCAATGTAGGTACATTACAACATCGATGCACAAGTGCGTTGGTTTGTAATGAAATCTGTCCAGACAGGACACTGGCTCATGCGCGAAAGGGAAGGATATACACAGACTTGTTTGCGAGAAAGAGAAGAAATAACTTCCCGAATACGCGAATCGATTGCCCGGAGACCAAACGACGCATCGCACCCCTAATGCCTAACTGTTAGGGTTGTCTGCGAGGGCTTTAATCGAATTAGTACTCAATTGTGCTGGGGAGGACGATTGAGATAATATAAACATGAGCTCTTCAAGTTGTTGTTTTATTGTTATGTCTTGTACATGAAGTGTGGAAATAAGACAAAGAAGGGGATGAAAGAAAATGAGGCTGAGAGGCTCCTTATTTTTCTGCTTCCTTTCATACGCCACGTGGAGACGTGGGCGTACTAAAGTCAAGCTAGGAACATCATTACAAACTCAATAAAACGAGCATTTGCACTAAACTTTTGCAGGATTCAGGTACCTACAGTTCCTAACTGCAAACTTGAAAGAGAAAATTTAACCCTAAAATTCGCGAGGGTGGCAACCATTTGAACCATTCGGGCCCTCGCAGTAGCATATATTATGATGCCCTAGGTACCCTATGTGGGTTTATAAATCAATAAATGGCGAGGGGAACCGCATCGAAACGCTCCGCAAATGCCCACCCATGTAGGTAGGAATAATAAAGAATACCTATAACGCTATTTTTGCGAAATAGAGACGTTATGGTCTGAATAATGTATTTTTATAATATATTCTACTTAATTCAGCTCCATTTTCATACCTAATTAAATTGTTTAGCTTAGATAATAGTTTTTACAGTTTTTTTATTAGTTAATTATCATTAGCCAGAGGTGATTTTAAATTACCTAGTGTGATGCCTAACGAAAGATTTAGATCGTGTAAAAAATGTGGCGCACAGACATAACACAGTGCTTCCTCAGCCATCCGTGCGATGCTTACACTTGAAAATCTCTTAATTGCCGATGCTGTCTTGCTTGACGCTCCATAAAATTTGAGACGTATCTCTGATATAATATACGCTCTAGCTTAGACGAGGTCACTGACACCGGCACGGTAATTCACACCATATTTGAATTTCAGATCACTTTTTATTTTTGTTGTTCTCTTTCTTATTAATTAGCCAACATAATGTGGATGACTTATGAATTTATTTGAGAGGCGTATCTTATTAAAGAAACCTAACTTTAAGAAATTTGAAATGATCTGACTGATGCTAAATTCAATGGCAAGTTATACAAACAACAATGCCTCAATCAATTTCACTAACAACTTCATTAATTTATTGAGTTGGTTTAGCAAAAAAAATACAGCCTAATTATTCTTTTTAGTAAGTATCATTTTACCAGTCCTAGCTAACATCGTTTAGTTGATTTACCATTGAATTGTAACTGCATTTATATTTGGCCTTAGACATAAATACATGGTGCCCTTGGCATATTGAGTCGAGGGGACGCCCTCGTCCGCCCTTGCCCTAACCGTGGCGAGGGTGACAAACTATACCATAAATATATGGAACTGCTATAAAAAAGACAGTAGACATTACACAAAATATATTAGTAATCCTTTAATATGCTGTAGACATAGTAATGGCGTATAGAAATGTGAAATTGTGTTTTTTGTTATTTTCATTACCTACATTATTTGCAAGATATTAATAATTCCATTATCAGTACTACCTCATTAGAAGCCTAATCGTTTAAGTAATTATTTGCCCAGTTATCTTTCCAAACATGAATATCTTTCAAAGTCTTCGATACTAATTAGATTTTGCTTTTCTAACGACTGAAAGTTGCGTACCGTCGCATCAGGCGAGTAATTACCGTGAAGTGAGCTTTACAGCAGCTTCAATAAAATTAATGACTACGTCAAAGAAAATGGAAAGCTGAAGCTCTAGTGGATACTTTACCAAGTGCAGTGAAACGGATAGAATATGTCAAGACGTTGATTGACAGATGAGATTTCAATTTCAAGATGGCGGCCTGGTGTTAACTCTTTCAGGAGCACTTTCGTATATAAGTACAGCCTGCTATATCACGTGTTTATGCATTTTCTGGTTATATTTAGAGTTGAAGGGTAATAAAAGAAAATACAATTTAAGGCTTTCGACGATTGATCTTCATCGATAACCGGCGCCACTTACAGTATGTTCTTCCGCAATTGTAACGAAAATTACCACTAGCTAAAGCCAATATAAAGAAAAATAATCCCAAATATACCGTTAGCGTATCGAACCACTGACCCTGACAGAGTTAATCATTCGCTATCGATTTCCATAACTTAAATAGTTTCGAGAATTCCATTACAAATATTTTGTTTAAACAGATGGGACAGCATGCCTTGTTATTTATGGAATGGTCTTGAAATAGCGTCTTGTTTTCATGATTTATTTCTGTATTTAATATACAATCTGCATGAAACGTGTTTAGTTTACGAAGTAGAAGAAAGCTGAAATATTCGTTGATCAAAGTTTGAAAGTGGAAACTGTGGCATCTTTTCACAGACCATACTTTCTCAGATAATACAAATGTCAAAGGTGACCTTTTATGAGAATTCTCCTTGATAAAGATTTGGGACAAAAGCTAAATGTACCCAGTAACATACAGCAAACTCCGACGCTGGAGCGTAGGTAGTAATTCAGTGACAATTCACGGCCCTAGAGAGCTGCGTAACTTGTAGTGTCGTAGTACTACCGCAGGACTGGTTCCACGTTATTATCTGCGCACTTACAACGTGGAATACCTTGGCATACACACTTACAATGAAAGTGTAGCTGGTTTACTGGATCCTCTGTGTGACTCACGAGTCACGGCTCGGCACGTCCAACAATGCCGGCTGAGACAATGGTCTATATCTCGTTTGTTTGACTTTACTATGCTGAGGAAGTACTCGTAATTCAATTACATAATCGAATAACTGCGTTGTAGAAAAGATTCTGTTAGATTATACATATATTTTGATACCTTAGGGAAGCACAAACTGCCTCAGTCATCTCAGAACAGGCTAAAACTTTCTTCAGTAAGAAATTGCACATTGAAATTATGGCAGGCCTCATCTTGACGAATGCAAGACGTCGAAACAATCAATCAGTCTGAAACTAATTCATAAAGACTACAGAAAAAAACAAGTGCGTCACAATATTTCATAGATGAACCAAAATGTGGAGATACCTAACTTTTGTAATCTAACATTCATTATTCAATGTGATTCTTCAATATCTGCCATTGACTTCGATGATCTTTCTGTGCACTAGCCTAGCCGGCATGATTAAATAATGTCTACCTAGCTAGGTTCGCAATTTATTGAAACTTGAACTGAACGGGAACTAAGATTGATGTTACCAAAGTGATGGAGCAATATCTCGTGGTAGCCCGTTAATAAATCCCGTTTATAAGATTTACTGAAGCTGTACGCACTATTTCATTGATTAGAACTGGGTAGCGTAGCTTCCTTCGCATCTGACTTGTCACCAAGATAAAATACCTGCCTTGAAATCGATGGAAGTAAATATTTATTCCTGTACTTTCATACCTTGATCTTGAATTTCTTTCAGAAAAAATCTGTGTGTATTGCGCATCATAAAGTCAAATATTGTTGATATTGCAAGCCAGTTCTATCGATACGATTAATTTATGCTTTGCATTTACTAACAACATTGTCTTAACTCTTGTTCTCATTTTGTATTCATATCTTTGGTCTAATTTTATCTTTGTTACTCTCTGGAAGTTCTGCAACAGCGGGTTAAAACGGGACTATATTTAGATCTGTGCAACTATCACGACTGCAAAGTTTACTGACACAAATCGCGATTTTTATATTATTATCTGCAACTGCACTTCAAACATTTGGACATTCTTTGATAGACGCGGTTGTAGCCAATGCTGAGTTAAATAAATAATCAGACTACCTACCTGAGGGACGAATGAATCATGCGAATTGAATGAAATGTCAGATAAAGAAAATCCTATGAGGCTGTGAATCATTTCAGTATAAAAATATCACAGCTGGAGAATTGTTATCAGTCACAAGTAGACATGGCTCCGAGTTTATAATGGAAAAGAATACAAATAATAAATATACTCTTCATGAAGTTATCAAGTAATAGTTCTTTGTGATTGATCGAATGCCAAAGAATCAGGCATTTAGAAGCAGCTGAAAGAACCAGATTGTTCCAGCCAGAGTTAGAAAGATTATAGTTGCTTTCTCTTATTTGTTTTGATGCACCAATAATATTTGGAGCAAAGAAACGAGTTGGCGGCGTCATTGGTTGGCGGGAATATTATCATCGATGATTGCAGTGGGAAGATGTTTGCAAGCGAAGACGCATTATTTATACCAAAGAAACACAATCCATCTTCTTACTCACCAAAATACGGAATTTCGTTCTAAGATTGGCATCCGGAAATGATTTCATATCTCTATAACTCTTCTTGTTAAAAATTTTGGGCGCCATTTTTGCCACAATTTTCGATTCTTGAATGGAAGTCCGTTGTAGAATTCCTTTCAAATGAATTTACCTACAGCAAAAAGTTATTTCAATAGTTACTTTTTACAAAACTTTTTGCTTTCTAACAGAAAAAGATCAAGAAGCTTCATTTCGCTCTAGACTTGAATGTATTCCAGGAATTTAGAATAGGTACACATTTAGGTCAAAGACCTATGGAACTGCGATATCTTCAAAGTTTTTCCAATGACCAAGTCGTGAATTCGAAAAGCGAGAATGTTGGCATTTGCTTTCACATCCCAAGATTGTAATGTGTGTAATCTACCCTACCGATGTCGAATCAAGTTATTTTCCTAACCTATTGTTGTGGGGCTTGTGTTATTCTTATAATAAGTGAGTTTTCCTGTACCTACAACACAATATTTTTCCAAGTATTTTTATATAAATAGAATGCATTATGTAGGACGAGTAGTCATGTGGAATGTCATGAGTTGACCATGCTTCCCAATAACTTGGAAAGCATGACTAACTCATGAACTCATGACATTCAACAGTAGAGGAAAAAGTTAGTTAAGTACCTACTTACTTACAAGTTTTTTTTTCCAACTTAAACTACGATAAGACTAATATGGTATTTAGCACTGCTATTAGTGTCGTTACTGAAGCATCGGAGAACATTTTTTTTTTATTCACCGCTTGAATTTGTAAACTTCCCGTCAGAAATCACACCACGAACGGCGAACCACTCAGATAAAAACAGGGAATCGTACCCAATACGGTTGATTACGCTCCCTTTGAACATTTTACCCTTTAAAGGGATGTCTGATGTCCGTAAGTGTGGCACCGGTACATCAATTTGCTGTTTTATGGCTTTGGTGTGCCGTAAAATGTTTAGTTTTTTTTAACCCTCCTCAACAGATTTGCATGAAAACAGTGCCAACTGACGCACATCTGGAACGATATTTATGGAAAGACACGAATTTTGTTTATGTGAAATGACTAGTTTTTGGCTAGGTGAAATTCCTGCTATATGACTATTTCTCTCTTTCTCAAAATTCTAGAGACTTCCCAATCCAGTATTGCGTCGTTAGTTAATAATATGGCCTGCGTCTGTCCACCTCAGTGTTCACTTCTGCATCATCGCGCAGAAACAGAAATCTGCAATTTGTAGGTATATACCTACCATGTAACCAATAATGTTTGTTGCTTTGCCCTTTGTGTAATTATCGGAATTGCATTAATCATTTTGATAAAGTATCGAAATAGATAGGTATAGGTACCTACCTACATCGTAAGTATTTTCTTTGGTAGAGACCATTCTGGACTTGATGACCGAATATTGACATTAAATAAGGATTGTCCCGATAAAGGATATTTATACGTAGAAATACAGATAAAAGTAATACTCAGTACAAGTGCTTTGTTACCGAGAACTCAATATATTTGTAATATTCTGAGGGTTTTGATGATAGTAATAAAGTGTTTGTCATGTTTATGTTCCGGATTCGACCAACGAATTCATAGTGCACCGATTGCCGAAGATGGGAATGGGAACATTCCCATCTTGTAATTGTGATGCCTTTATTTTGGGCGACTGCAGTGATAATATATAGGTAAGTAATTTGAATTTATAGTTACGACTTACGACTTCTTTGATTCTTGAAATTCTAGCTTTGTTCTCGCCAATCCACTTGCCAAGGGTATGTGGTCCACTGCCCACACTGACCGTTTTAAAGGTCATAGATCTTCAAATCCATTTTCAGCTGCATTGAAATATTTGGGATGCATTTCGTTCTGGGAATGGGTTGATCAAGTGATCCAGTGGTTGAGAGTCGTAACTCGTGAAGCGCCCACCTATAAACACCTGCTAGTCATATTTTATGTGATGCATTAAATCTTTCACACCACATCAGGTCGTAAATCTCACAAACACTGCATCAACTAGGTGCCATTTTGTCGCATCTAGCCAACACCTTGCTTGGGCTACTGCGTTATCCTGCAAATACTCCAAGAACTATTTCGTGTTTGAAACATCGGCCACATTTTACCTGTCGGTATTTTTATTTACACAAACCATGTCCACATTGCGTTAAAAAAAGAAATAGTAGTGCTAGCGGCGTTCGCTGGAGGCTAGCGAAGTAGCGACAGACATTCGCCAGACTGAAACTCGAGACCAAACATATTTGTAGAGGCAAGAGTAAATAAAGACAATTTTAATAGGAATGCTTATTTGCTCTGTGCAATGAAAACAAATAGAAAGCTGCGTAAACGAGCGTGTGGAGACCATTGACAATGATTGTTTCTGAAAGGTTTAACGAGGCCAGTCGTGAAGATAATAATATGCGTTTATATAAACCGCTTGCAAAAAAAGAACGTGACAATAAAAAACAAAACACTAGAGCAATTCAACGTTTGCCCGTATCTAATCAGAGAATTCAGTCGACCCGATTCCCATATAGTTTGTGGCCAGTGACGACTGCACCATGTATGGACGTCCTAGCCCCAAGGTTAGCTGCTATGCACTGCAGATGTCACGACTCTTGGATCGTGAATTAAGTCGTTGTATTAATAGTGGCAAGGTCGATCTGTGGCTTCACAGGCATATCTAGATTCTAGATAGTCCTTATTTGACAACTGTTTATCGATTTCTTTGATGTCCATCTATTTGATTGAAGGCTGAATTAGAGGCGGTTTTATCTATCTTGCTATCTTCTAACGTTTCGTAGATGTGTACTTACTGTATCGCCTACGCTTGTTTCTTAAATAGAATAAGTAGAGTTCCAGCAATATGTTCTATCGCACGTTGTTAGTGCAGTGTTCTAATGATGCATGAATAATTTCAAAGGTTGATCTCTGAAACTATTGGCCAAATGATTGTCCAAATCTTTAATTTGCTTTTTGAAATGTTCCATAATTTCTGAAATGTTATAGAAAGTTCTAAGACTTTGTTTGAAATTGTTGCCTCAACATTGGCGTTAAAGACAACCAGATTCAAATCTAATCAACGCTGTTAATTTTGTTTCATTTGTATTCTCGTCTGCAAGTTGTTATAATGAGTCTACTCTTGAGTTTTTGACGGAGCATCCATCTTTTCCTGTCCAAGTAAAAGGGAAACAAGACGATATTTAATTTCCATCCGACGAGAAACATCCACTTTTAAGTCTTCGAAGGTTTCCTCAAGGAAGAAGTTTCTTTAGCGTTTCCGTATGTTGAATAAAATGCGGTTGCTATTTGAATTACCTAAGACCTCGTTTCCCCGGAAGCTGATTCTTTCTTTGCAGTTATCGTACTTATTTGTTAATTGGAGAGTAGTCTCGCACTTAATTACAGTCCGGTCTGTTTGAGGTATAAGAGTTACCACAATCAAAACATAGTAAGTAGCAGTTGTAAATCAGCAAAAACGGTACGTGTCGAGTGTCGAGGCCAGCGATCTGCTTACGGTGAAATTTTAATAACTTTAAACTTTCTACGGTGTCGGCTCGCAGGCAGACGTGCATCGCATGACTCACTCGGTTCACTGTACGCTCCCCCACCAAAATACGGCAGACGTTGCCATTAAGCCGGTATTGATTCCCCAAATGTTGGCGAAAATGTAGCTGTTACTCAATCAATTCTTAGTTTTGCATAACAATGAGTGCATGAGAATACATCATCAAGAACAACAATTAAAAGCATTTCAAAATGGAGGACGCCATCGTTATTGGTTACATAATAAAATGAAACGACTTAACAGATGTAAAATATCATTGTAGTCATGAGAAACAGAACCCCGAAACAGCAACATTATCTTAGTAACACATCTTAATTTTTTTTAGATTACGGATGATTAAATACAAAACATTTCGGTTGACATTTTGAAAACTCTGACCATATGGCGCGCATGCCTCGTATTTTTTATGGCGCCAAGAGTTATGAGTTGTTTTACGTACCCGTTCTTGCAGGTTCTATACCTTATAAGGTTTTGGAAAGGCGCCATGACACGCCACGCACCGTTAAGCCGAGTTACAATAGAACGACTGATTTTATTTCGACGAGATGAGACAGATGGTCATATTATTAGATTGTATGTGACAGCTATTGTTGGTGTTGCAGCGAAGCTATTACTATACCTACTCTATGCAGTGAATTAAGGTGATATCCTTAGGTGATATCTTTATAAGGCCCATTGTTTTTTTTTTCTCAGCCGATGTCGTTAAGTATGGTCATGACATGAGCAATAATGAGCATGACTCATATCCTTTCCCGATACGAGGGAGAAATGTTAGTATTTCTAAATGGTTAAGGTAGATAAAAGCATGAATCAATTATGACGCATCCACATACTTTATTATCAACGTTGGACATAAAGTCGTAAGTAAGGTGGCGTGACTAGAATGACCTCATCTTGGTTTTCGGGTATATGAGTAATTTTTGCCGATAAATAAGTACCTACAGTGGTACCCAACTGATAAGGCGCATCGTAAATCTTCGTTCGCACAGAAAAGAAAGTATGGGCCCGAAGATTAACGAGAATGCTTAAACTTACAATCAACCTTAGATCACTGTAATAGATTACCTTCGACCGTACATACTAAATCCACGCGAAGAGCCGACTCCAAAAAAAAGAAATTAGCCATAGACAATTTTTAATTTTATAGACTTAGAACTAACAGGTGATTCTCTAAAATGTTCAGCGGCAGTTTTCTTACAGTTTAATTAAAACAACATGCTCTGATTAGCGGTGCAAGACGCGTGCGGTTCGTAACGAGATATGTGCGGGACGTAGTTATGTTAATCAACACCTCACCGCAAACCCAATACTAAAATACTTATCTACTTCTGATCTATAAAGCACTAATTACGTCTTAGGTCTAAGTCTTAAAAGGACGTCGCGGTACAAAACGAAACGGGTAAGTATTGTACGTAAAATATTGACTCAAGTTCAACTATAAATAACTGACTCTGTAATGACTTAAGGTTGCACTCCCATGGGAGAAGTGAAGTTTAAACATAAGGCGAGTAGTGTCGCCAACTAGCGCCACCGTTGAAAAAAAAATTATAAGTCTGGAGTTATGGAACATTTTAAAATTTCCTATGCTTACATTTTTAGTCAGATGATACAAAAAATTCTACCTCATTTGACTAGAAATGTGAGCATAGGCAATTTTAAAATGTCACTTAAATATTATCTCCAGACTTATGATGTTTATCTCAATGGTGGCGCTAGTTGGCGGGCACTACTCGCCTTAAATGTAAAAGAGGATTCCTCGCTCATTACATAATGAAAGGGTTCCCTTTTGTATTGACTTCTAACTAGGTTATCAAATGTTTATAGGTACCTATGCTACATAATTATATGTAGGTACTATGTGCTATCAGTTTTATTCAGTGTTTAATGGCAGGTACACCCGTACCTGCCATTAAACACTGAATAAAGGGTTGGGTAGGGCTAAATTAGGTAAAGATAAAGCAAACCAAAACGTCAGGCGAAACATTCCATAGACAAAACACTGTTTAGATTTCTAGTGTAGGTGGTTCGCATCAACCGTTTTGTTACCATGTTTAGAAAAGTGTGTCCAAAATCTAGAAAATTTGTCTAGAACCAGCTTAGGGCTTCGATGCGGTTTTATGTGTGTATCTTTATTTGCGTTGATCAACACAAACATACATTAAAATATTTCATTATTTATGTATGTATAGTATCTGTATTGGTGATTGGTGCATCCGATGATTCTGCACCCAGTTATCGGTTGAAAACCTTGAAAGACCTGACAGCCATGGATAAACAAGGACAGAGTTATTGAGGCGGAATTGAGGCCAATTGATAAATATTGCAGTATAATTTAAATTGTTCGATAACTTAACTTTAATTTACGTTTATTTAAGGGCTTGACATTTAATTCTGTGTACATCTACAGAGTATTGTGTAGTTTTTAATAACGAATAAGGAGGACGCAAGAGTCTCCAACTTTGTAGAAGCATTACTAAAGCTCTCTGTCGCGCAGAAATAGAATTAGTTTGGAAGTTTATTGCAGAAAGGATCCTTATTTAGAAAGTTACCCGTGGGTGGTTCGTAATACAAAGTAAATAGCAACTAAAAACAAATTCAGAAGAGTAGCCATTCGGCAAAGTTCCAAAATAAGGTATAATTGCCGGCACGAGTCGTGAGCACAAATTCCACCTTAACTTTAACTGTCCTCGTCAGCGTCTTCTTGTATTCTGTTTTCTATCTGTATCTAAATATGCTTGATAACGTAGACAGACAGAGTATTCTCTGTCTACGCTTGATAATATATTGATTTCTTTACTCCCGTGTGCAACCTGTTGTGATAGGAAATAAGATTCGTTAGGTTTAAAGGTAGAGTTTGTGCCCACGACTCGTGCCGGCAACTCTACCCAATGTCACAAACTCAGATTATGGAATAAAGGAAAATTCTATAATCTGAGAGAGATCACAAAGATCTCGATGACCTTGTTTAGAAACTATGGCGAATAGTTAGGTATCTACCCTTTTGGATAAGTATGTTTTGCGCCATCTTGTGCCCTTTCAATTTCAGCCACATGGTGCCTGGTGCCAAGCCATAGTGCCAAATCTCCTTTTACATACTTTTTAGCGCCCTGTTATCCTGGCCCCCCGGCTTGTTGCCAAAATTTGCTTTTCCAGCATTATCTGCTGTTATGCATCGTCAATTCTTCCCAAGCCATTACCAAAGAAGTAACAACATCAATTTCTTTTCATATCTCCTTACTTTAAGACTAACAGTCTCATAAAACTTTTAAAGCTCATAAAATCGTAATGATCCGTTTTCGTTTACATTATTAAAATAGGAAGTCCTCCTACACAGGCACGCGCTTCAAGAATTTCATAAAGAAAGCCTCATGTAAACATCGTGTTGTTTGAACATCTTGCCTATAATGTCAGCTTATTGTTTCTTTACTGCTAACATATTGTTTGACTTCACCCTCGTCTTCGAAAACATCCGAAACTAAATCTTCCAAGGATTTCTTTGGGAAGTTCGGAAACTTTTCCGACCTTTTTCTGCACGTGCGTAGTTATCTACTTAAAAGTTAGGCAGCTAGAAAACCTTTCGATATAATTTTTACAAGTAAAAAAAAAATAGACTGGTCCTAGAGCTATGTGCTACGACGTTCTTACTGGGTAAAATAAACAGAAACGTAATAGTACATTATGATATAAGTGCGGTAAGTTGAAAATTACAGCCGAGGCGATATTGAAATTGGTGAAATAAGAGACCCTTTACGAGCAAATGTGTTATAAAATCTTATTAAATATTTATTACATAGATAGGAGAATTTTTAAACAATACTTATCCCTTAGATTGTACTTAATCTAAGCAATATCCATTTTCCATGAAAGTATAAATATTATTATATCCGTAATAAATAAGTAGGTAATTGGAAGATTCACAATTCACAATGGTTGGTATCAGAATGTTACATGATGATTCATCCACGCCCTAGCCGGCCGCTGCCGTTTCATTAATTAATTGATACAAACTGTGACTAATCTACAACATGGAATTATACAGGGTGGCCGGAACATTGACGTCCAAAAATAAAATTTCAGTCCCTCGTATCGTGGGGTATTCGAATCACCCCCATGTATGTTCCGCGACTTTTCATAGTTTTCGAGTTATGAATTTTTTTCTGAATGTTTGAAAATTTTCGACCTGACCAACCTAAAAAAATTCTAAAAAAAAAAGTAGAGGGTTTTATCGAGTTTCTTTTTTTGCAACTGAATTTTCATAAGTAGTACTTTTATGCATAAAATAATCAGCTTCGTAACTGTGATGAAAGTTATGAAAATGTTGATCTAGAGTGAAAAATTTACGTTCGGTAAATTATGACTCAAATTTTCAACTTTAAATTAAAAATCTTAACAGGTGACTTCATAATTCCTAAGTAGGCTTCAAGAATGCGCCAGACTCTCAGCTTTCATAATCATAAAAAAAATGAAGTACTTAATAGGGCTACTTTGTTTAAAATCGGCCTTCAAAGACAGCGAGGTGGAAAAATTCTTAAAATTACCCATCTGAGTAATTATTTTTTTTTGGCTATTTTCTCGTTCCTAAGGTTAATTAATGATAAGAATACTGAAAACTAACCAACAAATAGTTTCAGAGTTGGGTAAGAAAAGTTTTACGTAAAAAGTGGTTTTGAATAAAACACAGATGATAATGTGAAAAAAGTACTTAATTTATTTTTAACATTTACAAAAGGTTTTCAAAGTGGCCACCACCAGCAGCAATACACATTCTACACCTACGTAAGAAATTGTCTGGCAATCGTCTAAAAGCGTCTCTGTTCTCTCTCACAACACGTTCAGCTTCTGCAATCAACTGCCTCAGCTCTTGTTCACTTGAACAGTCTCGGGCGTATGCTATTTCCTTGTAATAGCCCCAAATAAAGAAATCGATGGGGTTGAGATCAGGTGAGCGTGGAGGCCACCTAATTGGTCCGCTGCGTCCGATCCATCTGTTGGGGTATGTTTCATCTAAGTAATTTCGGACCTGGGTTGCATAGTGACACGGGGCGCCGTCATTTTGCAACACCATGGTTCGTCTGAGTTCGAGATTCACATCTGCCAGCAACAATGGAAGTTCATTTTCCAAAAAGTTTTTGTATGTTTCTCCATCAAGTCTGGACGGCAGTTCAAACGGACCAATTAGTTCGCCATTGAGGATACCAGACCACAAGTTAATTTTAATAATTAAAAGAATTTTCCACCTCGCAGTCTTTGAAGGCCGATTAAGGCCAAAGTTAGCCCCATTAAGTCCTACGTTTTTTAATGATTATGAAAGCTGAGAGTCTGGCGCATTCTTGAAGCCTACTTGAGAACCATGAAGTCACCTGTTTAGATTTTTAATTTGAAGTTGAAAATTTAAGTCATAATTTAGCGAACGTAAATTTTTCACTTTAGATCAACATTTTCATAACTTTCATCACAGTTACGAAGCTGATTATTTTATGCATAAAAGTACTACTTATGAAAATTCAGTTGCAAAAAAAGAAACTCGATAAAACCCTCATTTTTTTTTTTAGAATTTTTTTAGGTTGGTCAGGTCGAAAATTTTCAAACATTCAGAAAAAAATTCATAACTCGAAAACTATGAAAAGTCGCGGGGTGATTCGAATACCCCACGATACGAGGGACCGAAATTTTATTTTTGGACGTCAATGTTCCGGCCACCCTGTATAGCTGTATCTAACTACTAGGGTGACCAGAGTTCTAAGAGTTGTTCTCTCGCTAGTCGCTAGGCCCTAATATTGAAAGCCTGTCCAAGTATTCGCGAATCGCGAGGTGTTATCATGTCGCCTTGCACCACCCCAACATGTTCCACAGGTTTTGTATTTATCAATACACGCAGGTAAAACCGGCCTGCAGGTAGGTACCTACCTACCTATATGCCAGCTTGTGACGAAATATTACTAACTTTATCTCACAATGAACTCTTTTAATCGTTTTAACACCGCAATCTAAAGCAATTTTTAAATTACGAACATCAAAATAATCATAGACAATTATTTTTATTTGAATTTTAATGGGCAAAAAAAATTATAAAGAGTTATTTTACTGAGTTTTATAGCACCATAAAATAATTATAATAATCAGACTACTGGCCCTACTGCTATCTACTTCTGGCATGATAGACCGCAAGGCAGCGGCGTCTTGGGCCCCATGCTAATTGAAATATTTTAAAACTTTATATTGACTAAACTACAAAAGACAATTCAGTGAATAATTTGACATGAATTACTAGTTTGTCATAGATTCATTTATTGAGGACTACCTCATAAGAAAATTGGATCATTCGATGGATTGAATAAACAAAAACTTATAAGCGAGACATAGGCATGACAATTATAGCGCTTAGTAATCCCCCAAAGTAGGTCGAAAATATATGACTGTACAAATATTACTTATTACAAAAGAAAAGGCTGTTCAAATAACAATTCCAGCAATATATTCTAACGGACGAATCAAGTACCTACTCGACTTCGCAGTCGTACCTAATGAAGTAATGACTTATTCACAATAAACAATTAAATAACTCGTAAAACAAACACATAGGCCAATGACTTTCCCTTTAATTAATACTAAACATGTAAAACGGGTTGGCATTATGTCAATCATCATTATCAAACACGAATAATTTTATTTTAAAATATATTCTAGCTATTATTAGTATGACGTTTCTGGATCGTTCTAACTGAGGACTCATTACCTATATCAATAGAATTTATCCTCGAGTTATTATTACTTACTTGGTTTATTATTACTTTTGTTTGAAACTGTTTTTATTCGGTATTTTACCCTGTTTAAACTACTTATGTAAAAATACAATAAGCACTGTTAACTGTTTTGATGAAGGATGTACGGTGAAATGTGAAATATTTTGTCTCTTTCCCGTAGAACAACACTTTCTTCCTTCCATATTGGCTGAATCATTTCATTTTCTAACTTTGATTGATTGATTGATTTTTGTTTTCTTGAGATTAGGACTATAGGTACCTACCTACCTATAGTCATAATCTCCAGAAAACAAATTATGCATCACTAATAAAAATCGATGACTAAAACTAATTCACTCCGCTTTTCTGGTTTTCTCTTTTTCTCTCTCTGATCAGATTTTTCCAAGCTTGCTAACTACGGAGCAGTCTCCTAAAACATGTCCATTATCATACTTATTTATCATTGTCATCAAGCTCCCCTTGATAACAACCCTGAACAAACATCCTATTGGAAACAAAAGATTGTTTCCCTGGCCACAGGATGTATTCTGGTTTAGTATACACGCCGAGTTGCCGGCAACAATGACCCCGTATTTTAATATGCAACGAGCGTTAGCTACGAGTACGACTGCGGCCATGCATCACTCGGTTATCGGGAATAAAGGCTGGTGGAAAAAAGAAAAAAATACCACAGTCAATTTAAATTATTATCTGTATTCGCGCTGACTGCTACTGAAGAGTTCCAAAATTAAAATTATATAGAATTGAAGGTTGGCTTTTTAAAGATGGCTGCATGTTGGGTTGTGGGCTCAGAACAATAACAAAGCATAGAAGTAGTCCTAAAATAGCAACTGAACTCAATATATTTGTTTCATTTTGACTTATGGAGCCGCTATGATGTTAAAGAAGGACACGTATACAGAAGACGTTTCGAAATTTTGTAGGTTGTCATTCATTTTATTCTGACTAGTGATGTACCCACTAAATTTCAACGTCGATAGAATTTACAATGACATTCTTTCTTACACTGCCAAGAATAATAACCGTAGGTACACACGGCTACACATCAAACTATACATTTCCAGTTTACACTGACCGCTCATTGTAAGGAAATCCTATACAATGCGAGATCAGCTTATACTGGAAATGTATAGCTTGATCTGTAGCCGTGCGTACCAAAAATTTTAAAGTAACTAAGCATACTTATGATACCAATACTTAATATATTCGTTCAAAATGAAACAATACTTTAAGTATGAACTAAATAGTTCGTCATCATCATCACCAAAGTCTTCCTTGGTTCCCGACAGCTCTTCATGTATTAAATCTGACCCGGCTAAACCAGAATGTATTTAGTTGCCATAATAACTGATGAGTTTATTGAAAAGAAGTGGGAGACATTCGGTTTTGCAAATGTTTTTAGCAACTTACTTTCTCATATTTATTTGAATTTTAGATTACATCATAGACTACTCAACAAAGTCTAGGGAAAAAGGGTATTCAAAGTACCTAATAATTTTTGTTTTAATACTTTTTATGTAACATATATTATTGTAAATCAGTAGAAGCGTAATTTAATAGAGATTTGAATTATTTGATTAAATATAAAAACTTTTTTACAAAAACAAAAACCGACTTCCAAAAAAAAACACTACAAAGTGAAAAATAACTTTAATTTCGGAAGTCGGTGTCTTTGGATCTGTATTTTAGTTTTTTGCCACCGACTTCCGAAATTAAAGTTATTTTTCACTTTGTAGTGTTTTTTTTTGGAAGTCGGTTTTTGTTTTTGTAAAAAAGTTTTTATTTTTCACTTTTTAGTGGTTCAGTTTGTAATTTATCTAAGTTACAATAACCCAATGTCAGCTGCTCATCACGTTTTACAAAATGTTGCTTTTCCCGATGCAGGGCCGTTAATTGTTGAGGAGTTCTCCTAGTAAGAACCAGGAGAAATGGAGCTCATGGTGAAGTCACCATTACCATTATTTTGACGAGCATAAACCATATTAAAGTAATCGAATCGCAACCTGTTATATACTTAGATATAATTGAGTCAGTTCCAGCTCACCGAATGGTACTTTCCGAGAGCAAATGCACGAGTTACTATAAAAAATACCGAAATCGATATGGGTGTGCCCATAAAATTTGAGGGTTTCCCTCGATTTCCATGGGATCCCATCATCAGATCCTGACTTTATAATCATGGGACCACTTGGGACGTATACCCTTTCAAACAAAAAAAGAAAAATTCAAATCGGTCTAGCCATTTTCGAGTAATCGGGGAACATACATAAAAAAAAAAAAAAAAAAAAAAGGTTCCGACGAATTGAGAACCTCCTCCTTTTGGAAGTCGGTTAAAAATGGTTGTTAGTGAAAAAATAAAATTTATTATGAAAATTTAAAATGGTACCAAAGCGACAAAAACTTTTCGTACATAAAAAAATAAATAACGACCAGATAATATTTTAAATAAAAAATAAAATGCCTAGCCATTTTAATAATCTGTTAGTCGAATTCCAGCCCACACCATAATCATTCCGCCCTGGTACGGATGAACTTCCTGAGGATTCTGGAGTCGGCTCTGGCGACCAGGAACTCGCCAAAAGCGCAGTCTTCTTGAATCGGGATGGAATCCAATTATTTCTGAATTTGTTATTGTCATCTGTGTCAAGGATTCCTAAAACAAACAGTTCTCAATAAAATTTATGTAAGATTTTTTATCAACATTTTTATTTAGGTAAATAGTTTTATTTGTATGTCTTACCTGACTGATGTGAGATGATTTCACGAGATGTCAAGATCAGTTGCGATTCATTAATTTGTACCGATGTACTAGGTCCTGTTTCAACTTCCATTGCTACGGGATCCTACAATTACGTATTTTGTATTAAAAATAAATAAATAAATTTGCACTCGATTATATTTCCGACTGGGATAATTAGAAGAATGATATCGCATCAATGATATTTTTAATATAATATCATTGTATCGCCTGTCTTCATGTTAGATTACTGTTGATGGTGAGCGGTTTTTTTAATTTGCAGTATTGCGCTATAAATTAAATTAAATGTATTTATTTACATAGACAACAATGATCCATTAGTGTTAGTTAGTTAGTACAAAAGATACTTAAAACGCTATGTTAGTGTGTTATTATAACTGGGCTCACAGAAAAAACATTTCACCGGGTGTAATGAATCACTCCTGCCTCACCAACACCTGCATGAAGTGATTCATTATCGGTGAGTTAAACTTGTCCACTAACATCTTCAGAATGCCATTAGGACTTGACCGCATTCTCTCCAATAGTGACGCCGTTTTCCTCCTCACCATTGCGTGAAAGTCATGAACACGCGCCTGGGCGAACATGCCAGAGGCATTACAGAAGCGCGGCAGCCCCAAAAGCATTCTGAAGCTGTTATTGTACTGTACCCTCAGGGCATCCATTGTTTTCCGCGTGTAGCTGGCCCACAGGCTGCTTGTGTAGAAAGTCTGGCAGTAAGCCTTAAACAACGTAATTTTAACATCCTTACTACAACAAGCAAACCTGCGAACCAGCATATTGCTTCTCACAGCAAGAGCTCTGCGCTCGCGTTCGATATCTTCATGATCTTTAAGGTCCTCAGTTACATAATGCCCGAGGTATTTAGTTTGTTTCACCCTTTGCAGGGGCTGGCCACTGAGGTTGATAATTGGCTCGTATGACTGCTTCCTACCGGAGGCCTTAAAGATCATGAAAACGCTCTTCTTACAATTATAAACTAGACCGTGGCTAGCAGCGTACCTTTCACAGCATTCCAAAAGCTCTCTTATGGAGCCGGCAGTTGGACCCAGCAGCACCATATCATCTGCGTAACTAAGGTTATTGACGCAAACGTTGTCAATCCAACATCCAATCCGTTTACTGCTGAGTCCAGCGATCAGCTCATTGACGTAAAGGTTAAAAAGCTTGGGCGAGGTCAGCCCCCCCTGTCTCACGCCACAATCCAACCCATACGCAGCAGAGAGTGAATTATTCCATTTTACATAGTTCACTTGATTACTATACCAGTACTGGAAAACACGTATAATTTCAGCTGGCACGCATGCTTCCCCGAGCTTCTTCCATAATATGTCATAGGAGACGAGGTCGAAAGCTTTAGAGAGGTCGAGGAAACACGCGTACACAGGCGTGCTTCTGTCAGTATAATATTGGACAGTCTGTTTAAGACTCAGTATTGCGCTTTCAGTGGAAAGTCCAGGCCTGAACCCGAACTGTGCGTCGTTTAATTCCAACCATTTGTTGAGAGTTTTATCTATTAGACTGTCCAATACCTTAGCCAGTACAGTGGCAAGTGATATAGGTCTGTAATTATTTACATCGGAGACGTCACCAGTCCTATTCTTTATGATTGGAACAACTAATGTGTGCATTAACTCAGGAGGAAGATACGAGTGACTCAAACACAAAGAATAAAACATGGATAACACTCTGGGACAGTGTACACCCGCATGTTTCAAATGCTCGATGCTGAGACTGTCATGCCCTGGAGACTTGCCTCTGGCCATTTTCTGAATTGCAGAAGATACTTGCTTGGCTGTAAAACGAATAAGAGGGGTATTGTGACAGATCTCAGCAGCGACCATTGAGTTAGAAGGCCCCAGCGGCGAGGAAACGCGAAAGTGGTTCAGGAAAGTGTTTGCTATTTTCTCTGGTGTACTACAGCCCGCCACTGTCACTGGCAAAGCTGGTTTAAGATCAAGCCGGGATGTCGACTTCCAAAACCGACTAAAGTTTTTGGACGATCTTTGAGATGATATTATGTCCATTTTTATTTGATGTTGATGATTTTGGCACCATTTAAGTTTGCCTTTAAAAACCTTTTGACTTTCTCGCATCTCCTCCCAAACTCTGCCGGAATTGGGTTTATTGTAAGATAACCATGACTGATACTTAAACCTCGCCTCCACGTGAGCAGCGCGAACATGCTTATTCCACCCAATAATACGCCTTTTTCCTTGCGGCCGAACACCTTCATAGGTCTGTATGGCAGCCCCAGATAAAATACCTACAATATCTTGGTACATTACCTGCAAGCCACGTCTATGTTCTGCGTTATCGCAAACTTTGTCAGCACACTTGGAAAAGAGTTCCGGAAAATGAATATTCTTAAACTGCGAGTTACATAATTCATGATATTCTTTGATCTGATCACCTCCACGCTCATTCCATTTTACTTTGTCTAGCACTAACTGCGTTAATTCAAGTTTTTCCGGAATTGTATGCAAATTGCACTCTATTGCTAAGGGAAGGTGATCAGACCAGAAAACATCATACTGTATGTTAACTCTCTGCACGGAGTGCCAGGCTGTTTGAGTAACAAAACAGTGGTCCAACCAACGTTTGCTACCATTCATGTCGCTCACATACGTATGACTGTCTGATCTTAAACCTAATTTCTCCACATCAGCACATACCCAATTCTGATCTAAACTGAATTTACACAATTCAGTCCAGAAAGGTTGATGCGGGTGCGAGTTAAAATCGCCTAACATATAAACTGCTTCAACATCATTAGCCTCAATAATGGCACTTACTTCACTCAAGCACTCTGTAAATTCAAGAAAGTTTTCTGACGAATCTGTTGGCATGTAAATACTAATCACTAAAATCGCACGATCCTCTAAGCAAGCCTTTATGGCCGAGATTCGAACACTATTACATTGCACTACACATACTGAGTTGAAGAGCCCCTTACGCCACAGCAATGCTACTCCTCCAAAAGGACGTCCTATGAGCATTCCTGCCGACGTGTCTACCGCCGATTTTCCTGTATATTCAAAATCCCTGTGAACAGTACCAAGCAATGACAGGTCATGCGGCAGGAGCCAAGTTTCTTGCAGTGCCAGTATGTCGGCTGTATCACATAAATGTCTTACGCATTCCATTGAGCGCTTCAACGACTTACAGTTAAACGTAATAAACTTATTTAACTTAATCGTATTATAACTAGTCATTATGTTGGTTAAAGTCCTTATCGCTTATCGCTTTGTCTCGAAACTGCACAAAGCGTCTAAAACATATACCATCTGGCCACATATTATCGTTCAAGAATAACCTTAACTTATGCCTAGATACATAGCATATAAATGAGTTATAATCTTTTTCTTTTTTCATTTTAATCTTTTCTAAAGAAACTTTATCTTGAGTTTTATTCCAAATATATTCTATTATGTCCTCTTCCTGTGATTGTTTACAAACATTTGATATATATAATGGTATTCTCTGTATCGGTGCCGCCTTAAATTTGTTATTAAGTACGTTATTTGCTTTTCCTGTATGGCTAATAAACCTATTTCTAAACGACTTTTTATATTGCACTTTTATCCATTCATCCGTGTCCCCTACTTTTTGTTTACATTCACTACTCGCTTTTAGAACGTCAGCCATAGTCGGCCTCGAAACCATCTCGCTTTGCGTGGCTATAACCTTCGCGCACGTACTCGGTGTATTAACTAATGAGTGAGAAGTAACATTAGTAGCGAGCTCTGCTAGCGCGCATACGGAGACCTCGGTCGGTGTGTCAACCAGTGTTGCCGTTTTAGCGCATTTTCCGCTAGATCTAGTGCATTTATAGGGTCTACAGCGCTTTTTTTTTCATAACTAAGCGCTAAAAAATATTTAGTGGAATCTGGTGGAAAATTTAACATTAGTTGGCAACCCAATATGTGATTTAAAAAGGTAGCTGGATGCGTTTAATATTTTGTCTCCCGCTCTTTTTCGAGGCCAAAATGTGAAATATGAAACTAAAAGAAATAGTTAAAAGGATCAAAAAGCACAGATGAGCAGTTTTATTGCTCGCTAACCAAAAAAGGCAATTATGCAAGCTGCCCCTCAAACAAATCCCACGACGCCGACCGGCAGCACTTAATCTAGCGCTAAATAGCGATCATACGGCGATGAATTTTCAATACCGCAGAACAAAACGCAGCCACGTGGGAAGTAACAAAACGCTTTAACTCTATACTTTGCTACACTTTTGCGGGGGATTTCCCGTGATTTAGCGAGGACTAGAGATGGGTCATTGACGGTTTTTGAGTTAATGTAATTTAACTGTTAAACATTAATGGTCAACGGGTTAAAAAAACTGTTAATAAATAACAGGTTAAAATTTCAATGATTCAATCGTAACGAAGAAGTCTTTAAATTATCGCACTTTTTTTTATTTCTATTAAAATTCATTAAAAAAAACTTAGCGGAATTTAGTGGATTTTAGAAACAGGATTTTCGTAAAATATAGCGCATTTTTGATATGGGTTTAGTGGATATTTTTTTCTTCATACGGCAACACTGGTGTCAACGCTCCTGTGTGTGGTCGCTTCATCGGCGTCACTCACACAGACAGATTTTAAGTTACGCTCCGTCGGAACCACAGTGTGGGCTTCCACGCGTTGGTCAGCTGTTAACAATGTATTTATGTAGGTAGGCGGTGTGATTTTTGCGACTTTTTCCGATATTTGAAAAGATGTTTGGGTTAGGTCGCTATTTACAACACATACATTATCATTGTTGGTTGGTGGTGATACGGCGATGTGATTTAAACCCATAGGCCCACTCTCACACTCGAAACTATCCAACAAATGTGCACCTCGCTTGCGATTAACCGGATCAAACTTAAACTCAGTCAGTGACTGTGTTCGCATGGCAATTTGAAATTCATCCAGTTGTTCCCTCGTGATGTATTCGGTTTTTATGTGTTTTATTTCTTGTTGTAGCAATAAAATATCTTTAAGCAATCTTGTTACATCCAAATGATCGAAAGTTACAGGAGGTAGTCGGTGTAATTCTTTGGCAACAAAAGTGGGAAGCCTCTCAGGGTCGGTGGCCTCGGTGTGCTTAATTAATTCTATGATATCTTGTAAATCCCTGTTCGACTTACCTGCCTGTCTTCGTGTTTTCATTTTTTTGGTAGGCACTGCTTCAAATAACAATTTCTTAGCTGCTACAACTTCTTCTGTAGAAAAAGCTGTATCACATATCCGTATTAAGGAAATCTCATCCATCACACAAATCTTATTATGCATAAATGCGAGCACTTCATTTATCACGATATTGCACGAACTACATTTCACTACGTTCGAGGTCATGGTCAAACGGGTGCGCACGCGCGACTGCTATGTCCTTCTTCGCAGACTTCCATAAGTATTTCCTGTAATGTAATAAATCAAGTTTTAATTTGAACGGGATACTATTTATTGCCAATAAAATACCTAAATTATATCATAATATATCAAGACCATTTCATCTGTTCTATCCATAACAAATAATGTAGGAACAGCATGTTCATCCATTTCATAGGTTCATTACCAAATGAATACAAAGTAAAATGTTTGGAGCATATTATGTGGCTGTGCTGTTTGGAGTCCAATTTCGTCTACCAATACAATTTATCCATTTTTTTTTCACATCGTCTAGGAAATCTGTAAAAGAAAAGTATCGACAACATTATTTACGTCACTATGGCTGATCAAGATAACCCCAAAACAATTTCCGAATATTCGCTAATAACTTCTATTGGAATAAATATTACGACTGGTTTCAGCTATATAGTGACACAGCAATATTTGTTATGTATTTATATTCGTTTATCAGATCTTAGGCAACAAGAAATTGAGCAAAAACTTACCGATGGAAGGTCAATATTTGTTGTTCATTTTATTTTCGCTATGAATGGGACTTGCAGCCCCCAACCACACAAGAAATTGCTCCACAGCGTCCACACACTCACTATTTGTAGTTAAACAAAGAATTCATGCAATCTAACAGTAGAAATATTATTAAAACATCGCAAAACCATGGAATATTACGACAGACACGTAAACAATGAACACGCGAATAAGTCAGCTAGTTCAATGAACGAACTGTCAGACATTGAAACAAAGTACTATCAAATTTGGCCGCGTCATACTATAACTTTTTTAACCAAATGACAATTGATCTTGTGACCATGCCAAGAAAGTAAAACAAAGAGTAAAACATTTATCTCTTTCCCACATCCTTTATCGTACCTTTATCGTACCTAATAATAGAACGGGAATAAAGGTAGTTACAGAATTCTGTTTTTAGCCTTCCTTCTATGCTTTGTTATTGTTCTGAGGTTGTGGGACTCCCTGATTAAACGAATCTTCCTGGCCATGTATTTTGTGGATACCAAGGTCCACTTAAGCATAAGGCATTATAAAGTCATTCATCACTATCAATGATCACTTCACACAATCTTGAGCATGCTCAAAAGGTTTTTCGTAAAAAATATTAAATGTTCTAAAAAATGGACCACCTCTCCGTAGTGTTTGTTTGCATCTTACATGTGGGCGAAGATATTTATTTATTTATTTATTTATTTATTTATTTATTTTAAATAGAACGGTCGAAACCAATTACACTATTTAAACATATTACATATATATAATTTATTTAACACAGTCATGCATTCATCTCACAAAAATTCAAACATTCTGACAGTATCATCTTCCATTCAGTCACAAACACATCAAGATCTGTGTTTGAGTTCAGGAGAGCGTTAATAGCAGCTAATGTCCTAGGAATAGGTGACTTGGAGCGTGTAACAGTACGGCAAGTTGGAACAGCCAGTAACCGGTGTTTTCTGCTACGACAATAATTGTCTGGGACAAACAGATTACAGATTTCATTATGGAGATCAGGCACATCAATAATACCCCTAAGAATTTTAAATATTACAGTCATCTGATCGCGCGACCGTCTTACTTCAAGAGAATTGAAACTCAAGCAACCCAACAGGAATTTAGTAGGATACAAGAGAGGATAATACCCGTACAAGTGCTTGTAAAGGTATCTAAGGAATGCTTTTTGAACTTTTTCTAAAGCTAACGCATACTGCTTCTCAAAAGGATTCCATACGCACGCACTAGACTCAAGCTTGCTACGGACCAATGCCTCGTAAACAAGTTTGATAACGTGAGGGTTGTGGAAATCACGACAGTTCCTTAAAACAAAGCCAAGGCGCCTGAAAGACTCCTTAGCAGTGGATGTGATGTGGTCGTGAAAAGTGAGCTTACGGTCGAATATGACTCCCAGGTCTTTCATGGAATCAGTTCTAGTAATTGTATCTCCATTCAGTTTGTATAGAAAGTTGACTGGACGTTGCATTCGACCGAAAGTCATCACGTAGCATTTAGATTTATTAAATTCCATTTTATTTTCTAAACTCCACTTATATACTGAATCAATGTCAGATTGCAGAGCTTGGCAATCGAGCTCAGATTTTATTTCATAAAATAGTTTCAAGTCGTCAGCATATAAGAGGCATCTGGCATTCGCAACTACATCAGGAAGGTCATTAATCACCAAAATGAAAAGAAGAGGGCCGACTACCGAACCTTGACTCACACCCGAGCGAGTGTGGTATGGGAGTGACTCGTACAAACCTAATCTGACAAATTGTTGTCGGTCCCGCAAATAATCTGCAAGAAGTCGTAAAAGCCCCGGAGCAACACCTATTGCACAGAGCTTTGACAGCAAGACGTCATTGTTGACTCTGTCGAACGCCTTTTGGAAATCAAAGTAAAGAACATCTACCTGGCGTCTGCGATCAAGACTAGTAGAGACATAGTTAACTAGTGTAAGTAAGTTGGTATTGACGGATCTTTTTTCGCGGAAGCCATGCTGCTCATTGCACAGGTACCGCTCCAGTTGCTTGTAAATTCCTTGATGTAGGACATTCTCGAAAACTTTCGCGGGAGAAGATAGTATCGCTATTGGACGATATTCATCGACTGAAGATTTATTTGAAGATTTCGGTATGGGAGTCACACGTGATATCTTCCATTGTGGTGGATAGACTCCAGATTTTAGTGCTAAATTAAAAATGTGGTTAAGGGGCCGAATGAGAAATTCCTTTCCCTCTTTTAAGAACCACGGAGGAACATTATCAGGACCAATAGAACTATTGAGTTTTATTTTATTAATTCCGGTGCTTATGTCACTTTCAACGAAGTTTAGTATATTAATGTAATTACTAATATTGCAGTTGCTCAGATTGGCTATATTCTCGAGGTCTAACTTTGGTGCTTCAGTTTGGAAGACGCTCGCAAAATATTCTGCGAACGCTTCAGCAGCTGCTACACCACTGTGAATTTTACCTTTGTGGGTTACGTTAGGCTCAAACCCGCCTTTTGATCTAAGGTTAGAAATATGCTGCCAAAATTCTTTGGGATTTTTCTTAATGTTCCCTTCGATGCGCCTAATGTAAGTATCATAAGCAGTCGATATACGAGACTTTAGGCTAGTTCTATAGTCAGAGAATTGCTTATACAATAGTTCACATTTACTCTTTTTCCAGGCGGAATGTAATTTGACTTTTTTGTGGATATCCAGAATAATATCCGACGTAAACCAGGTAGGATATCTTCTAGTTACCTTTCTGCTTCGGCGTTTTTTAGGGATACAAGTGTCAAATAAACTGTAAATAATATCATAGAAAGCCTGAGTGCTAGTGCGTACGTCATTGGATGATATAACTGCATCCCAAGATACCTCGGAAAGAAGTTCGTAAAGCAGATTGCGATTACATAATTTGAAATTCCAGTCCCTACTACGGTTGACATTACTGGGTTCAATTCTTTCACTTTCATCAGATGACTGTAACTTTACCTGGACGTCCAACGGCGGATGGTACGCATCAGGGGGTACCAAACCTTCAACTGCTTTTACAGATACGTTATGTAGGCTTGCGCTTTCCTGAACTAAAACAACATCCAACATTCCCCCATGCATGTTCTCAACAATATTTCTTTCAGACATATTACAAAATGTTAGAAAATAACAATAATAATTGCGAACATTTAAGGAAGCACTGTTTAAGTTTATATCACCTAAAATTATTACTGTTCCTTTTAAGTCATTTATAAAACTTTCCACTTTTGTAAACCAGGTCATATAATCACTGTCAGTGGCACTTGGTTTTATGTACACAACGCACACGTAAACATGGTGACCATGCCACGAGAAACTCGACCATAGATCCTCACCACAGTCTGTCTCAAGTTCTCGTCGACGGCGCAGGATTATGGGGGTGCGTGCCATAAGGAGCACGCCTCCGCAAGGTGTACTTCTGTCGCGCCTTAATACATTCCACTCAGTATTGACGAGTTCTTTATCTTCAACCGAGGTATCCAAAAAAGTCTCTGTGGCCGCTATTAAATCTTGTTCGGTTATGTGCAGATTGTTGCGCCACATCCGGAGCTTTGTTTTAATTCCACGAACATTCTGATACATACAATTAATTTGTATAGTTCTGGTGCTTGCTCTGAAAGCAGCTGTAGGTCCGGTCACAGTACTAGCACTATGCTGCCTTGTCCCTCTGTGTAAGCTGTTCGTGAAAGGGCTGTGGGGCAACTGCACGCTGGCTGTTAGACTGGACGGATGATTGTTTCCTATAGTTGATCCAAGCCTTGATTCTTGCATTTACTGGCCACACATCTGCGGAAAAGCAGCGCTCATAGCATGCAATGGGAACGCTAATTTTGTATGACTTGTAATTTCCTTTCGGAGTGAGTTCATCAATAATACAAGCATCAGTGCCACATAAAGTGCGAAGGTAGTCTCTAATTTCATCGGCTGTGGACTCCATGTTCCATAGGTGTAAGTGCTTACGAGCCTCTACGGCTTTTAGCGATGTTACACTGGGGCCAGCAGCTCCTTGGATTGACACTGGCCGACGATTTTTAGACTTCTTTGTTACTCGCGTCCATTCCTGAGAGTCTGATGCTTGCGAAGTAGAAGGGGCAATCTGCGTCACCATTTCAGCTGGCGCAGAATCGGTATTGGGTTCACTTGAGCTGGCACAAGGGGGAGCTGGTTCAGAGAGGGGCTCAGTTAAGATGCCCTGCTTTGTACTGCTTGAAGAGTCGATTGGCTTACTGTGAAAGTTTTGTTCCAGACGATGTAGTCTACTGCTCAGTTCCGTGATGGTGCGCTGCATAGAAGAGTTTTGAGTCTTCAGGTTCTCCATAGCTAATTTAACCTCTACGTGCTCAGTGACAATATCCTCAATTTGGGTCTTTACAGCATTCACAGAATCTTTTGCGCTATTGAGTTCCTGTTTCACTGTTCGAAGTTCCTCACACATTAGTACGCTTATGCTGTCATTGATTTTTAAAAGCATACTGCTTAGCTGATCTTGCAGTACGTCCTGCACAACATTACGGATGTCATCAGTTGTCAAGGTATTACAGGAATTTGGGGACGAGTGCAGCGTGTGTGTTTGTTTGTTTTTGGCGGCTCTCACGGTAACATTAGCATTGGACCGAATAGGCGTATTATCATCCCTGGGCTTTTTAGGATTTTTGCTAGAGCAGGACGGGCAATTCCAAGCTTTGGAGCCAAGGCGGTCTTCTTTGTAATTTGTTAAGCAGGCAAGGTGAAAAGCTTTTTCACAAATCGTGCAATTACGATAATTCCCTTCCTCCAATCCACCACCGCAGCATCCCCAAATCAATTTGCCAGCCGATGTAGACATTGTTAATCTTAGTATGCAATAATAAATACGTGTAAGCACGCTAATAAATACCCAACGCGTAATCTAGTGAAGTAGCAGGCGAGCGTTAACTTGCGGTCAGCCAGTTTTGTGTAAGTAACAACAAAACGCTCAGTGAGTGACACGGAGCGACACAGAACGCGATCCTTTCCAACTAGGCGACACCGAGCGTTACCGTGCACAGTAGGCAGAGCGATTTCGCTACGTTTGACACAGAACGACACAAAACGCGACTCTTTCCAACTAGTTAACACTGTGTTTTTCTTTGAGTTCGTTATTCAAATTTTTGTAATTAAAATGGTAATAACTTGAGAACCACTTATTATTTTGAAGTTCTGTTTCCACTATTAAAGAGTAGACTAGTAGTGGAACGTCACAGTATATTTTAGTAGAAGGTTTATTTCGGTTTTGCACGTATCTCGAATTTTAAAACACAGAGCTCGTTTCGACACAACACGAGTCACACGTTCGTCGCGCTCACTATTATATTAAACAGTTAGCTTACAACAATGGCCGTGGTACGCATAATATGCTTGTTAAACTGCCGTTATAGTTCACTCTCCGCTCGACAAGCGATTTGTAATTGAAGAGGTCGCGGAAACCGTGACGAATTGCGATTAACTCATGAACTAATGATAGTTCAATGAGAAGGAAATAATTAGATTTTGTATAATGAGTAAGACCGCATTAAGATTTTATAAAACGAGAGAGATACCTACGCACTGCCAAAAACGCTGCTAAACATAACCCGATCAATTCTGAACTATTCAAAACGTCTCGATGATTCCTAACACCTTCACCATTACAGTCTATCGATTGTTTATTAGTAAACAATAAATAGATAACGTTCTACCGACTCAACAAATGCGATGCTTGATCATCCATCGTCTACCAATTTAGTTCACTAGCGATACGTGAAAGCGGTACACCCACGTCTAATGCAACTTTTAACATTCTTTTATGTCGGTAAATGAGGTTTTTCTGAGTCACCCGAGTTACCACTCGATGGTCTTACAAAATGTACCTACCTACTTTAGTTGTCCAGAAAAATACAAGCAAAGAAAATCCGAATTACGAGTTATAGTTACTAGTAGCTTTATAAGCGAGATTTCAATACTTAAATGAATTGGTATCATGTTGCTACATGAAAAATATCTACCTGAAATAGTTCTAGACAACGCAGTATCTATAGTTCCGTTATGAGTTTCTGAAAACCTGCGGTTTAACAAAGTCAATCATCCATGTAAGAGCGTGGGCGTCGTATGAGAGGGCAATGGCCCAGTGACAGTTGGTAAACCACTGATCATATCACATTCTGTGCAATAACTTTCCCTTCTCAGATAATCCAAAGTTTTTTGTAGCCCACAGCATGCGTCATTTAGATTTTTTTTTTCATACACCAAAACTAACTTCAATTTTCTCTTAATTCCAGATACCAATAAACAATGGCCTGCTCAGTAGATGCCCCCTCCCTCAAGGACCTGCCCAAGGTAGCCGTGGACCTCAAGAGCCAGCTGGAAGGCTTCAACCAGAGCTGCCTGCGTGACGTCGACACCAACGAGAAGATCGTGCTGCCCTCCGCAGAAGGTATGTTCAGGAAATGTTGGGAGACAAGGGCCTTACTTGAGAGCTACATTCGTTTGGTTTTTCCGTCGTTTATAGTAGCTTTGAAGGCTAGTCTGAACAAAAGTAGTAACTAGAACTTACTAAGTTACTATCACCATAGTCCTCGTATAGCAGAAGCATTGCTTTGTGTGTTTGGTAAGAGGAAGAGTGCCGGGAAAATTCCACATGAGATTTTGCCACAATAGAAAACTCCTTGGTGTTGCAGCTGCCGCCCTGTTGGCATAGCACACACATTCAGACCTACTCGTACAATGACATTGGACCTATACCCACTCGTACATCTTCAGATTTCTCGACAAATCTATCATGCCAGTCAAAAAAGGAATTTACCTATGCCAAGGACGTATAATCATCGGAATTTTAATTAGTTGCAGTAAAATGACACTTCTTATCCTTCGTTATAAAATGTTCCCATTTGATGGCAAAATGACAGTAAAAATGACATTAGAAGTGTCAGTTTACTGCAGCTAATTAAAAGTCCGACCATAGTTCAGATATACTGAAATATCGAAATAAAATCATCTAGTCTAGAACTTGTTACAAGTCATGTGGACGTATTAATTACTCATCGTTAATCGACGATAAAGGCAATCTAAAATTGATCTTGATACGATAGTATAATCTTTAAGGTGTTTGAAATTAGAGTGGGGTATCCCTAATTGAATTAGCAATTATCCAACTCTAGTTGGGCGACAATATGACTTCTTTACGGTTCCGAAGCGATCCAATTTGTTCTTATGTTGTTCTGTTCTATCTGTAAGTACCTACATACGTAACTTATTCAAAATCAAAATCAAATCAAATAATTTATTTGCCTGAATATGGGTGTATAAGGTGATACACGTTACATTAATGGCCTTTTAACCATATCCTACCTCAATAGGTGTGCAAATATTTAATATAATTTAAATAAACATAATTACGTAAACTAAACACCACAACTCAAACGCCCGTTGTGAGAAATATTTCTTACATTAGGTAATCCACAATAAAAACAATAGCAAACATTATCTATTACAAATATTAATATTAGAGTATTGTTACGTCGTTGACAATTTCTTCTTTCGTTATTATATCCCGCAGTTATAAGAACTATTTCATCGTAAATAGGTTCGTCATGCAGTCCAGTTGATTGGTTATAAATTATAATATAACAGTAGGGCTAGGCCACACCTCCCTTGCACGTACCAATTTGGAGCGAGCTTCAGGAATCTTTAACTTCTTCCGTTTCAATAAGCTACGTAGAGGTTGTTTGCCCTAGCAGGGATGAGGGACGTTACCTAGCTAATGGTAGGAAGTTACATAAAGAAACAAAAACACGCCCTTATGGGTCGACGTTGACCCGCGAAATTCAAATTTTCTTACATTTTTCCAATTATTAGGTCAGTCAGTGTCAGGTTGTAACTTAATAACATGATTTTAACCTATTGAATCATCAATACATCTCTCGTTATATTTGGTCTAAAATGTCATAATTTCGGAAATTTTACATTTTAGAACAATAGAAACTTAGAGAGATATATTGATCATTCTTATGGTTATACATAATTAAGTATATAAATACCTACATAATTGTTATAGTCGCAAATCATATTTTGATCAAGACAAGACACAACCTGACACTGACCTGCAAATTGCACAAAACGTAAGAAAATTTGAATTTCGTGCCACACCACTGCTTTACGTTCGAGAAACAGGAAAGACTCAGCGTCTAATCGACTTCGATTAGTAATTCGCCTTATCTAAAATCCATAACAAAACACACTGAGAACTTATCTTGAAGCCCGGCAATATTGACGCTTCGATTGAAAACAAACATTCCATGAGTAATCGTTAACAGAATAACAAAGAAATTTCAATTTCACAACAGACGTAGCGCAAGAAAAGCAACACAACGCGCTACTTCAAGGCGTAGAACAATTTCAGACATCCTCCCTCAGGAAAACGGAGACGGTGGAAAAAATCGTGCTACCAAACGCACTAGGTATATCACTGGGTGGAATGCCGCGCCACTAATATATAATAGCGAGCCGCAATACGCCTGTGAGACGTGGCTGCTTTTGCTCATCGCATTCCTTCTAATTTTAACTGGGGAACTAAACCAGGGGACAAAGCTAATATGTATTTTACGACTCATTTGCAGTTATTGTTGTAATTCTAACTACCTACGTTTTACTAAAATAATAACGCGCATGTTTTTTAGACGTTGTGAGAGTGCGCCAAATAATTCAAATTTCGAATATTTTCTGACACGTTTTGTCTATGGTTTTCAGATGTTGCCACCGAAAAAACTCAAAAGTCCCTGTTCGATGGCATCGAAAAGTTTGATGCTACCAGGTTGAAGCACACAGAAACGCAGGAAAAGAACCCACTTCCTGACAAAGACGGTATGTTTTTATATAATTTTCTATTATCAGCACCAGCACCCTGATTTACGCATGTATATTAAGTGCAATAATTTTGCAAACAAAATACAACTTATTTCTAATAAAACTATGATAAAACCTAATTCGCTTACGAGTGGCAATTACCAAGCATATTATTCTGAATAATCATACGCAGTTTTAACGACTACATAAGTCGAAGACTCGTTAGCTTATCAATGTTTTTGTGACCACTTACGGTCTGACACGCTTTTCATTCCGAGCACTCCATAACGTGTCTGAGTCAATTAGCATGTAAATGTTGCCTTTCTATGTATTATTGTGTTACAAATACGAAGACGCATTCAATGCTTTTATTATTTACTTGTATTTATTGTGTTTTGCCTTGCACGATTTGCTTTGCATCAGTTGTTGCCGCGGAGAAACAGCACCAGAATCTGTTGGATGGCGTTGAACACTTCGACAAGACTCAGATGAAGCATACGACGACGGAAGAAAAGAACCTCTTACCGCCTATTGAAGGTTTATTTTTGCTGCTTTATAATATTCTGCCTATTTTAATGTATATTTTGTACTTATGTGGCAATTCCTGCCTGCTGCAGTATTCTAAAAACATGTTTTATTGTGCTGAGTGTATGTTTTCATCATCACGACTGCCTGTAGTTATCTGCTGCCTTTGCGTGACTATATATTATTTGCACGCTTACTTTCTCTTTATATAGAGAGCAGAACTTCAGGCAGCACCAAGACTGTCGATTTGAAAACGTGGGTTCGATTCCCATAAGCAATTATTATTCTTCAGTCAGGTTTGGATACACATCACTGCACGTCATTTGTGAATGTAATGGGCACTGTAAACAAAAACTATTCTAGTGTTACCCCTTAATCATTAGCATCTTATCAACCTTTAAATATAAAGTAAGTGCTCTGAGAAGGGGTATAAACATGTAGGTAGTTTTAAAGACATCAAATGCAAACTTATCATTTCCAAAAATCGGAAAGGGGCTTTTATAGTATTGGAAAATCGCCAACGCGAGGAGTAAACAGGCCCAGTAAGACGCGAGAGTAGATAGATTAACATTTTAAATCTATTTTAGAAATGAAACAACCATCAAGTTCTGTGTAAATGATATACTAACGGATTTTTTCCACTCATAGCTATCGAGGCCGAGAAGGAGAAGAACAAGTTCTTGAACGGCATTGAGAATTTCGACCCTACCAAGTTGAAGCACACTGAGACTTGCGAGAAGAACCCTCTGCCTACTAAGGACGTCATTGAACAGGAGAAAACAGCCTGAACATCGTCATAAAATAACCACCCGCAACTATATCTCGCTAGTATCGCCCGTATTTTAAACTCGTTATAAGTCATAGGCCCGTTTGCGCTGTCCGTTTTAACAAGTCTTTATTTTTATCAAATGACAGAACTTCACCAAGGTTCGATTAGACTTAGAATGGACTTTGTAAACTGGTCCTTATCATTAGTTTATAGGAACCAAATTTTCTATGTCACTTTTTAACGGTATATGTATACCTATTTAATAAGCGTATTTTACGAGCATTTTATAATTTAATTTATATTGAAAGGAATAATTAAGTATGAATGTCCAGTACTGATTTATTTAAGTCGGGAACACACTGCACTCCAAATAATATGCTATGGTTTACTTCAGTCTTGTTCTGTGCTTGTGTTGTCCTTTAAGTTGAGATATGTTTAAGTGCTCATGAGAATTATGCATCTGCGCGTGTGTGATGCTCTGGTCAATAAATTAGGAGTGTAGTTACCAAATCTCATTTGGGTCTAAATTAATTTTTAACTTTATTTCTGCGTTGATATAGTATTTTTGCATTGTATTAACTTAGAAATATGGTAAGAATCATCGAATGTAGTACTGTAACAATATTACTTGCTCAACCATAATTATGGTATAAGTATTCAGTCTGAATCAAAAAGAAAGCAATAGTTTGTCTAAGCAATGATGTGAACAATCATAATTTTTATATTGTCATATACAACCATAATCAAACATTTTTCCATTTTTATATTAACGCTGTCGATGCCAATAAACCATTTTTACCGGAATTTTGTATGTTTTACAGACGGTGCTTTTTATAAATATAGATTTAAAAAATGTGTCGTGTTTTTTATTTCTTTCTACCGAAAAACCCGATCAAGATTCTTTTGAACTACTGTACAATATTTATAATTGCGGAGAGAGATACGTACATCATCTTCGAAAACACGACATGAATAGCGATCAATATAGCGATAGCGTTTTTCTTTTCGCAAGAGAGACGTGAGACCTCAAACGCGAAATTAATAAGCTCTCATCACACATAATAAGAGGTCTCTCTTGCGAAAAAAAAAAAAACGCTATCGCTATTCATGTCGTGTTTTCGAAGATGACTATACTTTCAAAAAGCAATGCTTTGTAATAATAATAAATAAATAAATAAAATAAATATCCTTGGACATTTCACACAACGCCATCTAGTCCCAATTTCTCTAGTCTATTCATCTAGTCCAAATTAATAATAAGTCTAGCGCATTAAAATATTATTTTCCCACTGTACGTCTAAGATTTCCTTACTCCATCCACTAAAATCCACTTGTCTACTTTTGGTCTATCTATAGTTCCCTCGAATGCGGCAGTTTTCTGTAAATTGGAAGCCCTGTTAATTCAATGTCAATTTAATATTTTTTATAAATAAAATTAAAGGATATTTCATGTGGTTCGTAAGTTACAAAGAGCATAATTTGCACAAAAGAATCAAATGACAAAAATAAAACTAAGTAAAATCCGCTATGAAACTTTTTTGAATTTTTCTTTTTTACGTTGGTCTAGGATTATTTCCTTACTCTCTGGCGATGTCTGTGGCTAGCGAAGTAAGCTTCCGATGACTACTATTACATATCTAGCATTTAAGTATCCAGATGAAACAGCAAGATACATTTTAAAGCAAAGTTAAAACGAGATGACAAATGTTGACCTGGAATGCGCTCCTAGTTTGGTAACATTGTTGCAGAAATGCCGTCGTCTTGTAAATTTTGATTTGCTTCCCGCCGGCTGTTGACGGTTTGCTTTTGGCACGTGCAATTTTCATTAGATTTTGGTAAAATACAACTTCGCACATACAACAAAGATTAACCCTGATGCTGACAGTTGGGATATATTATTTCGGTAAGTATTTTCATGTTTTATTAGCGTCGTACGTAAGATTTAAAGTTTGCACGTGTTGTTTAACGTAGACAGCAAAACAACCATTTGCATTCGCCAGACGATATAGCTACGATATGGTTTTTTGGATACCTTATCCGATAACTAACTTTGTTCTGTTCACATCTGGTTGTGAAATGGGTCGGTTTGTTAGAATTTTTTGGCGGATACGTTGATGGAAGCGGCAGCGTCATTTGTTTTTGTTTACCTGCAGATTGTTAGCAGTGTACAATGTCGCCCTCCCCGATCCGCTGTCGCGGTCCGTGGAAGATACACAAGCGTTCCTCGGAGCCGGACAGATGGTTGGACGAGATGGGATTTTTCCGTAAACATACGGCTAGGGACTCTAGCTGCCTTTTCCGCGCTGTGTCTGAGAACATGTATAACACCCAGCGGTACTTTCATAAAGTTCGCCTGGACTGTGTTCAGTTTATGGCTACTAAAAGACACCTCTTCGAAGGGGTAGGATATGCCACATATTTGTCAAATATAATTCAGATTCAGGCAGAATTTTAACATAAAAATACTTTTGTTTTGTAGTCGTTGACTTGTCCGTTTGAAAATTATCTCAAAGAGATGTCAAACCCATCTGAGTGGGGTGGTTTAATTGAAATATCGGCCATGAGCCATCTTTATAGGTAAGAAAAATTTTACATGAAGTTTTGTCTACCCGTTTCTTGATTTATAATTTCTTACATTTCATTTTCATTGACGCTGTGCTTAATACAATGTTGATACTTATTTATAAAGTTCACAAAACAATTGGTTTTTATGAATTTACAAACAATAACATTAGTAATTACAGTAATTGTTGTATCACACCATGTTTTCTAAATTAATTCAGCATACCTTCATTATAAAATAATAAATATGATGATGTTATGTGTAATTTAACAACACATAACATGATGCCTTGTTTTCCTGAAGGGTTGGGCAGACCGCATTTCACCAGCTAATAAATATATGAATCACCTCAAATTTTCTTCACTTCTAATACTAAATGATTGAACTTGTGTTAGGCACACAGCCTCAAAATAAAATAACTTGCCATTAAAACATTGCAGACGTGACTTTGTAATATTTGAAGCTAACAAAGGTCCACAAACAAAAATATGCAATGGTTATGGAGACCCGATATACCTGTTTTATTCGCCTGACACTAAGCATTTTGACGTGGTGTACACTAAAGATTTCATTAACACATCATCGTTTTGCCAATGTAAGTTTATTTATCATTCAATCTCTGAAAATCCTGTTATCATAGGCGAGTTAATATTTTAATGTGTTAGGATTTTCTCATCAGAGTTAAGATTTCTGTCTTTTGTGGAAAGTTTGTTTTGATTTCATTCATTCTGACTGACCTGATTCATGGAACTTTAAAGTATTTGGCTGATGTTGGCAATAATAACTGTGTGCATCCGCGAAAACAATAAAGGTATGATTCCAAACCCCGCTGCATGCGAACAGTGCTGCTGCAGCTGTGCTGTTGCGTTACTATTTACAAAGCAATGCTGCCACGACGTTGCTGCCGTGCTCAGAATTTAATCTCATATAAATCTATAGAGATTGTATGGGGACCACTAGTGCAGCGACAGCACTGCTGCGTGCAGCATGGTTCATAATCATACCTTTAAATCCTTGTCCTAGGGCCTAATATTGTGTGTCAGGCAGGTTGATTAAAATAATTATTAGTATTGGATAAGCTACTGCAAGAAAATAAGCAAACGCCTATTGCACGCAGTGGTCCATTGCTTCTCATATTAAGGACTTGAAAAACTGGTTTCATCATAAGCTAAAAATATATTAAATTAAAATGAAATTCATTGTAATTTATGTTAAATTTAACCCAGATATCATTCAAGTTGACTGTTTATTTTTTTTTAATTTTAATTTTTTTTTACTGCCACCTTGTAAAACCATAATTGTTTCTTTGTGCGTCTTTTAAATAATAGCTTTGCTCAATAAATTATCCACAGTCTAAAACTTATCAAGAAATAATAAACAAAACTTGGAAATAACAGATTCCCATTTGCAGTTACTGACTGCTTGGGATCTTTGTCAGACAGTCCTGTAACTTGACTACAACTCCTCAACATTGGCAATACTTTGTGTGGCTGACACGCCAGTGTCAGCCACACAAAGTATTACCACCATCAGGGATTTTACTTTTGATAACACAAAAATTTAGTCGTTAATTAGTCGAAATTTGTCGCCAAATATAAGAATTTGTCGGTCACTGGTTCAAAAGTTATAAGGGGTCATTGGTGGCCGATCTGGAGAGTCTCCCCAGCTTGGCCACCTTTATATCTCAAAAACTAGGGCACCTAGCGAAGATCTGTTTTCTCCCAGATTTAGTCGCTAATTAGTCGAAATTAGTCGCCAAGTCACAGATTTAGTCGGGTCTTAGTTTAGAAGATATGAGTTCAATTTTTAAGTATAGTACAAGAGCTAGATTGAAGAGTTTACGATAAAATCTTTGATCTAGCTCTTGGTCTATACTTAAAAATTGAACTCATTATATCTTCTAAACTAAGACCCGACTAAATCTGTGACTTGGCGACTAATTAGCGACTAAATCTGGGAGAAAACAGATCTTCGCTAGGTGCCCTAGTTTTTGAGATATAAAGGTGGCCAAGCTGGGGAGACTCTCTCCAGATCGGCCACCAATGACCCCTTATAACTTTTGAACCAGTGACCGACAAATTCTGATATTTGGCGACAAATTTCGACTAATTAACGACTAAATCTTTGTGTTATCAAAAGTAAAATCCCTGATGGTGGCCAAGCCAGTGTCAGCCACACCAATACTTTTGTTCTCAAACTCGGATCCTTCTATTTTTTCCTAGTCTTGTAGACCAGCATAATTTTCTTCTTTCAATGTCTCAGATCAGTCAGAGAAAGTAATAGGTACTACTGATGCAAATAAGCGGATTTCAATAATATTTTTGTATCTTTTTCTATAGTCCATGATCATGGTTTAGGCATTGGCATTCGTTTTAACTTTTATTATTACTGAATACATTACTCTTCTCTATTTCAAACTTAACATGCAACATTATAATTATAGCTCTGGTATATGAAATACTTTACGACGGCGTCTACCAGCTAAAAGACTTGTCTTACGCCGTCGAAAAAATGCTCCACGATATGGTACCTAGTAACCATATCGAGTACTTCATGTCAGAGAATGTGGAACGTCGTAAAAAGCAGAAAGAAAGGACTAAGATATTCATTGAAGCCGCTGATGACGACAAAGACAAGACTAATAAGGCTTTGGCGCTAAAATGTAAGCACCATACCGAAGACTTAGAAAGAGCCAGTCTTTTGAAAGAATCACTAAGCATCTTCGTCTTCAACCGCAGTCTGATACAGCTTGAGAATGTCTGCATGAATTGCTTGAACGTTAACAGCGCGAAAGACCTGCTAGACAATGGTATCACTCCGTTTCCATACAAAGTGGCGAAAGCCTTGGATCCTGATATCTATAGGAACATAGAGTTTGATGTCTGGAGCGAATTGAGACGAGGTACACAAGTTTTTGTCACGAATGGAATAGGAACAGAAACCCTATATAAACATATTTGTGTATGTTCCGCTAGATTGGAATAATTTTCAACGACCTTGCATTTAGTTTTCGATCGATTGGACGTTACTCGTATTGGTATTAATACTAGCTTTCTCTTGCGAATTTCTTATTATTTCGTTATTGGTTTTCGTAAGAGGAAATGCCGGATCATTTTATATGTATCGAGGGCAGAACATCAATTTCAAGATGTGTTTTGTTTGGGCGTTTCAGTTCCCTATTCCATTCTGATTTTGAGGGAATTATTTTATCATACAATTCACATATTTCGGTACTTATGAAATGGTGTTACAGAAATGCGTTATGGCGCAAGATATTCGGATGGAACTACCCTACAAGTGGGTGTCAAATGTTTGTGCAAACTGCAGCCAGAGCAGACGGTTCCTTACCACTGCCACATCCAAGAAATGAGGCCTGATGGTGGCCCTTGCCTCGTGTTTATCGAGGAGTTGGGCGAGAAGCGAATAGTGAACTTTGAGCAGTTGGAACCGCTTCCCCTTGAGGAAATAAAACCCTGGGCCCCTCCCTACAGATACTCGCGGGCCCATTCTCAGTTCATGACCCTAAGCCAAATGTTGCAGCAAATAGGTTCGATATAGTTCAAAATAATCTTTTTTTTTTTGCCCATAATACTTGCGAATGTTTATACAAAATATTTTATGAATGCTTGCCCTCTTTACTACTTATTTTGCACAAATTTTTGGTATTCAGCACAACTTTTTTTTCTTAAAATAGACTTACTCTTGCACAAACTTATTTTAACACTTCCCGTACTCAATGAATGTCCCAAAACCAGGCAACATCACTCTGAAACAAGGTCTCAGCAAGGCCCGAAACAAATCCAAGGTGGCTACGGACGACAAGGCTCCTGAAAAGGCAACCAAGCCGAGCAAAGTGTCGTGGAACGAAGAGACAGAGCTATCCTTCCAAAACAACGTCGATTTCACATACCAACACCTGGACTTTCTTAACTTTGAACCAATGCCTGTTAGTTGTAGCTAGACAATAGAACTAGGTTTTGGATGACTTGTAAGCATATCACTTAACGATAAGTTATTTCTACACAAGTTTTCCGAGAAAATCCTGATATAGGTACCTAAAGTATTTTTCTCGTTAAAAACGGAAATGGCGTTCTATAATTAAATTTTGCGTAGGCGGTAGAATTCTTTCGTAACTGAAGCCTTCGATTCTACGTTTGCTCTCTATTTATAAGTCAATTACGTATAACATTTTTGTATTAATATAAATAGTATTATGTCCATGTAAGCATTCATATGTCCCATCAAATACATGCACATTGTGTTATGTCTACTTTCTATGCAATTAACATACAGTAACACGTCATACGTTTCATTTCTTTATTTACGTTTTTTCATACAATATCTGATGTTTTTTTCCAAATAAACCGATATTCATAACAATTTTCGTCTTGTAAAAGTTTAAAAAAATGATAAGATTAAGTGAAGTGCTTATAAATCTATCCTACAAGTACCATATCGTAGCTATTCTAGAGGTATTCAAATTGGGATAGGTACATGTTTTGTTGTAGTAAGTAGTAATTAGTTAGTTTTGTTGTTGTCTTAGTAGGTACTTAAATGTATATTAGTGGAGTAAATTACTGACAGGGAAAATTAGGGTTCATTAGATATTGTAAGTACTTAACTTGTTTTAAAAAAAGTATAAAGTTTTTTCTCAAATTGTTGTTTGGTGTTATAATTATAACTGTGCGTGTTTTTTTAATCTTGTCACAGAAGTTTTTTTTTTAAATTATTTTAGTAATTTGCTTAAATTCGCTACGAAATATTGGTATCAATTTTAATATACTGGGTGTAAGTGTAAACAGTGGCAATCTTTTAAGGAGTCATTGTACTCATCATTTAGAACAAGTTTTATTAAGGGACCAAACTTGAAATCGCGAAAAAAAAAATCAGCTGTTCAGTACATTTATGTTCGCATAATTCAGCAACAGCTGATTTTTTTTTCACGATTTCAGGTTTGGTCCCATAGTAAAACTTGTTCATAATGATGAGTACAATGACTCCTTAAGAGGAAATGGGGGCGACCAGACTTTTGAAAATTAGGTATTTTAAGAAGGTATTGCTGTCGCTCTGCGAGCGCTCCGCCCTCGAATTCGTGCGATAAGGACAACTGCAGATCCGACTAAATAGCCTATGTAAAAAGTCAGATTTCGAGGTTTGGCTCTCGCCTATTTCCTCCTCCAATATTGGACCAATTTAAAAGATATTTCATAAACTGAACAAGAAGGATATATACTATGCCCCTATGTTTTTCTTTTTTCGTTAATAGTTGTCAAATTGGTACACTAGGTGTCTGTTGACAGCGTTCTGAATAGGCAATTTTGAGCATTTTTGGAGGGTTCTAGTTCTTATAAAAATAATATATCATCAAAAAGGAAAACATAGGGGCATACAAGTAACTGATATTTATATTCCTGTAAAAAATCATTTCTTTATGGTCATTAACCAGGAAGAAAACAGGCGAGAGCGTTTGTATCTTTTTGTATGGAGAAAAGAGCACCCACGTTTCCTCTTAAAATATTGCAACTGTTTACAATTACACCCTGTATAACATCTGAAGAGCAAAAAATAAACAATCAGGGTAAACCCCCGTATCCACGAGCGTAATAAAATCGCGACGGGTTTTTATCGCGCACTGGATTTTCAACTCTCTGCTTAGCGCCGAGAGTTGAAAATCCAACACTGTGTTTTTCGTCGCGCTGGGCTGCACTCTGTTTTTGTTAGGTTGGATTCTCAACGCTCTGCTCAACAACAAGAGTTGAAAATCCAGTGGGCGATAAAATCCCGCCGCGATTGTATTACGCTCGTGCGAACGCCGACTTAGTGCGTATAGCACTGGACAACAGTCGACCGCGCATGCGCCTCGCCGCCTCACAGCTCGCGGCAGCGATTGGTTCGCAGAGGCAGAGGGCACCAAAGTAGAAAATTTTACATAAAAATTGAGCTGAGTCAGTTGCAACAAATTTGCAATAAATCACTTGATACAAGCACCTCGTTCGTATTGCACGTGTCGCTCTCGCTCGCAAACCCGTACCACGGACCCTAACCGAACTGTTATGGTAGTGGTAGTAAGTTTCACTTTTTGCCTACCATGTCCATAATAATAATAACATCTAGTAAGCACCATTTTGAAGAAAAAGATCCGCGAAAAATTTTTGTAATAAAAAAATTTACTGTCAGTAATTTATAAAAGTCATAGTGTTAGTGGCCTCCAATTCGTATCGTATGTTTTATTGGTGGAATGTTTCGTCAGGTTGAAGTTGAAGCACTGCCCCTGATGGTGGACTGCCGGCCTGGTGCGGGTGCTCCGCCCCACGAGCTCGCTCACACTCAGCCGAATGGCGGAGCGCCTACTGAGAACCATCATACCCAGGTTAGTAGAACATTGTTACTTAATTTATGTTGTTTTCATTATGAAACTTGTTCCTTTTTAGCCATTGATATATAAAAAAAATTATATATCAATGTTTTTAACCGACTTAAAAAAAGGTTCTCAATTCGGTTGTATTTTTTTTTAACTTTGCACATTGATTGGCGCCGGCGGCGAATGTTGTGAGTTACGCTACCCTACAAATACACAGCGAGATTTAAAAAAATGTAAATGTTTAGTTATTCATTGATATTTTGTAGTTTCACTTCTAATGCACAATAAACTTCAAATAATATTTGGAAACGTTTCTTTATGTTATTTATTATTTTTGTCTTTGTCCATTTCTGGACAGCATGTTTCCGTTTTCCTCGCAACCTTGCGGGGCTAGCATACGCATGGCTGCTACCACAGAACAGGTAATAGAGGTTTTATATGTTCTATGGTTGGTACGGTAGGCGTGGGTAGGCGTGTTTCTTATACGGTTTGAAAAAGGAAACAATTTAGCTGAGCCCGCATGCGTTTATAAACTTAGTAAGTAGGTATGTACAAAAGCAGAATTAATCTAAAAACCGTGTCGAGGCTTCCAATGATGTTCGTTACTCGTATTTTACCGCAGTTCTGGAAAGTAATTCAATCTGATCTCGAATCATATTTCAAAATGATTTGAATGGATGCTTTTATTTCCGCCAACCAATCACAACAGCTAAAATGAGCTTTGTATGCAGATTTACTGAGCAAAAGTATTCCGAAAAGATATTATTTTTATTTCAATTTGCAAAAATAAAAGCTGTTGCGAGTTATTATACTATTTTTAAAATTCTCAATTCTTTATTTATTTATTTTTTTATTTAATTTTTTTTTATTATTATTGCATAAGTACCATAATGTATGTAGTTGGTAGGGAAATTATTATATTAGTCACAATTATGGACCCTGTCGGGCACAGCATAGATCAATGTAGGGAGAGAGGAGGAAGAAAACTGGGTGCATAATGTGATAAATTGAATTATTAAAATTTTCACAGGCACCCATACACTTAAAATTGGTAGTACTCAGCAACGCTGGTTTATTAGGCACTTTGGCCACGGTAATCATATTTGTGATGAATGATGCAACCAATATTTTGATTTATAAACAAGTGTCCGTGGAGTTTCTTGCCCGTTCTTTTCCATAGGAACCTACTATGCTTTAGAATGGAGAACTACCCTCATTTTTCTGACTGAGCGACTTCTTATAGTGCCTGTAATTGGTTTAATGAAAGTAAATCCTTTGAGTTTCATGTGAATCTTTCTTCGCAGGCTGGAGGTAGCGGTGACATGGGTTCGCACAGCGTCGCTTCCCCGGCGTCGTCGGTGCGTTCCTCCACTCCGGCCTCCAGCAACACGCTTACCACCTATACCAGTAAGTACTTACAAACATTCTAGAAAGAATAATGCCCGTTTTAATATTAGCCGACAAGGAATGAAAATAATGAAGGAAAATATTGCCAAGAAATATTTACCTTACCACGGACCTAGTGCCTTTGCAAATCAATCGGCCTCTGGAGTGTACCATCGGCTTCATTCATTCATTTCATTTTCACCTAGAACTGTTATTCGGCGAGAGGTGCGCGCACCTCAACTATTCTACACTGCGCGATGTAGAACGAAGGCTGCGGTGCGAGCCCCTCTCCGCCGACTCTTAGATACCTATAACTCACAATTAATCGATTTTGATATTTTCGCGCTGTCACATTCTAAATTTAAAAGACTGGTTTCACAATATCTTGCAAGTCGCCAATAAGACGGATGCTTATGTGATCCGCTTCCTTCGATTCGTCGGTTTATAGTGTTTTTCTTTTAAAATGTGTACTTTTTATTATTTTTTTTTTTTTCTTCTCATTTAGCATGCGTTCGTTATCCTTATCATACTCAAATGTCATTTTGTGGACAATAGTGTGGGTTATACTGTTAAATTACTACTTTGTAAATGCTGTACTGTATAACTGTTTTTTGTCCCAAATAAATAAAATTTAATAAAAATAAAATATGACCATATTATTTCATTTTCAAATATGACCATATTACTGTATTTACTATAAGACCAATTTATTATCGAAATGCACATGCCACATTAACACCTTATAATTTAGGCACTTTATTTATCCTTTTAAAGTTTTAATCATAGATATAAGAAAGAAGGAGATGTGGATAATAGTTTAAAATATATCGGAACCCAATGTCTCCACTTTGTCCCCACCAATCCCCAACTACACATGCAGTTCAGTAAAAGCAATAGATATGCGAACAAACTCGCAATTCATAAATCACAACTTACTACACAATCAATCTGCCTAGCCTTTTCCCAACTATGTTGGGATCGGCTTCCAGTCTAACCGGATGCAGCTATTATACCAGTATTTTACATGGAGCAACTGCCTATCTGACCTCCACAACCCTGTTACTGGTCTGATATCCCTTAGTTGTAAGACTTTCGGGCTTCTGACGACCCGTAACGACTGTCAAATATCCACGAAATGTCAGCCGGGACCAACGGCTTAACGTGCTTTCCGAGGCTCGGAGGAGTCTCGGTAAGTATCAGAACTTCACTACACAATAAATTATAAACCTTATCCCATGAAGCACAGCGTGCGTTTACCATGCACCGTACAACTTAATCACACAAACACATCAGTCGCTATCGTTGTGCTTTAAAAATAAAAAATAAAATGTTTATTTCAGAATCAATCCGTATAACATAGGTAATAGTTATAAAAATAGTCAGCATAAAAACAAACAAACATAAAAATTAACAAAATAAAATGATTCGAATTAATTACAAATACAAGAAATTAAATGAAAATACAGAAGATCAAATTAAAAATTCAATGTCAATATTAGATACAATTACGTCAATCAATTAATGCAATGCATGCATTTTTTTTTTGCTTTGCAAAAGCAATTTATTTTACGTATACGCTAGTGAATCTTGTTATTGACTAAATCGGAAAGTTATCGATTCTTCCATTTATTATTGTAAGTAGGTACTAAAAATTTTTGAGTCCTGAAAATAAAATAAATAATAAACCATGTGAATGAGATATAATTATGTATACATACAGATCGATCTTCCTGTCTACTCACTTGACATCATTTCTATGTAAGTTACAAATAGGGCCACGAGAAGCAATAAAGCGGTTTTCCTTATCCGCTCGGAACAAAGGGGAGTTCATAAACATTTAGGTGCATGACGTAATAGATGATGCTGTTATACTTTTAAGCTATTCATTTGTTGAGCATACTCCCTTCGTAGTATGTGGGATACTTACAAAGCTAAATATGCGTTGTAGAACGTACAGTCAAGTCAACTGCTCGGCGCTCGGCAGTAGTAAGTTAGTAACGCTTCGAAAACATTACAGCTGCAGACGGATACCATTGACGTGCCGTTGATTGTACCGTGATAACTTGAGTAAGTACTTACAACAAATAATACCTGATTTTATACAAATGCTTTTGCCACACAAATTGCGAAACATAATATTTTCGTTGAAGCTCTATAAGTGGAGGTCGGGATAGGGAAAATCTAAATGTTAACATTAAAAAATACAAGTAAGGTAAGCCATTCCTGGAATGGAAGAAACTGCTCAAAAGTTATATCAATAAATTCTCTCAAGAAAATGTGAAAGCCGAAACACACGATGTTTACATCAAAGCAAAAACACAAATTGTTATGAAAGTTTGAAAAATTGTATGTTGTGTAGATACGTATCATTTTGTTTCACGTTGTAAACTGAAAGAACGTTCAGGGTCAAAATGTCCAGCGGTGTCAAAATGTCCAATTCCCAAAATGTCCCACCTTTGAGAATGTGGTAAATGTGTTCAATAACTCATGAAAGCGCTTTTTTAATACAAATAATACATGCAAAATACTGAAAGAACTTCGTATAGGTAAATACTCGTAAGCTATGTTGTCATATATCTCTAACATAAAGGTAAATACTCGTAAGCTATGTTGTCATATATCTCTAACATAAAGGTAAGTACTCGTGAGCTATGTTGTCATATATCTCTAACATAATTGTAAATACTCGTAAGCTATGTTGTCATATATCTCTAACATAAAGGTAAATACTCGTAAGCTATGTTGTCATATATCTCTAACATAAAGGTAAGTACTCGTGAGCTATGTTGTCATATATCTCTAACATAATTGTAAATACTCGTAAGCTATGTTGTCATATATCTCTAACATAAAGGTAAATACTCGTAAGCTATGTTGTCATATATCTCTAACATAAAGGTAAGTACTCGTGAGCTATGTTGTCATATATCTCTAACATAAAGGTAAATACTCGTAAGCTATGTTGTCATATATCTCTAACATAAAGGTAAATACTAGTAAGCTATGTTGTCATATATCTCTAACATAATTGTAAATACTCGTAAGCTATGTTGTCATATATCTCTAACATAAAGGTAAATACTAGTAAGCTATGTTGTCATATATCTCTAACATAAAGGTAAATACTCGTAAGCTATGTTGTCATATATCTCTAACATAAAGGTAAATACTCGTAAGCTATGTTGTCATATATCTCTAACATAAAGGTAAATACTCGTAAGCTATGTTGTCATATATCTCTAACATAAAGGTAAGTACTCGTGAGCTATGTTGTCATATATCTCTAACATAAAGGTAAATACTCGTAAGCTATGTTGTCATATATCTCTAACATAAAGGTAAGTACTCGTGAGCTATGTTGTCATATATCTCTAACATAAAGGTAAATACTCGTAAGCTATGTTGTCATATATCTCTAACATAAAGGTAAATGTCATTCATAAGTCTTAAAACAGCGCTTTGATGAGTTATTGAACACATTTACCACATTCTCAAAGGTTTGACTTTTTGGGAGTTGGACATTTTGGGAATTGGACATTTTGACCCTGAACGTGAAAGAAGTGTATCGTTGCCTGTTTTAATTGTTGTTAGCGACTTAGTTCTTTGGAGAGTGGAACTACTTAGTTTCTGTCAAGTTTCTGTAGGTAAATCAAAACAGCTGCACATTGTTATCGCTAGAAAAAATATATTCTCAAATTGGACCCTTTGTAATTTGATAAAACACACGGTTCTTTGCGAAACAGCGAATTAGTAAGGCCCTATTTCACGTTGTCCGAAAAGCCACTACTTACCGAATAAATTCAAAAATGGAACAGAATTTGTATGAAATTATCTGCCAAGTAAGTTATTAGGAACTTAATTGTAGGTGGTGAAACAGGCCCTTCGTGCAGTAGACTATAAATTGAATAATTGCTACTACATGTCCATCTCCCTACTTAATACTTTACCTGGGGATCAAGAGGGATAAAACATGAGGGGACGCAAGTTATTGAAAACATACAGTCAGATCAAAATGAGGCAAATTCAAAGGGACGCGGATTAAAATTTCGCCGCTAGGGCGCACCTGTGTCTGCATGGGCGTAATTGGAGACTATAGTACATTTTGATACAAGTGGAGAACGTTTGTTATTGCGTTCGAGGCGGAATTAACACCCGAGCCGTAGGCGAGGTTGTTTTTGAGCCGAGAACTGCAATAATAAATGTCCACGAGTATCAAACGACGTTTTTCAATACACTTTTGAAGAAATAAAATAAAATAACGAACAATATTTTTGTCATGAATTATTGTGAAACTATGATTGAAATTTTCTTTTTTTTCCGTGCTTTGCTTTCGCCAGGTTGAAGGAGAAGCAAAGGTATAAAGCCGATAAACAGCCTAATATGAAAAATAGAAAATTCAAATATTTTTGAGTTTAGAACACAAATAAATGTTAATTTGTTCATAAACGTTTCTTTTATTGTAATAATCATAGTTTTTGATGATATTCAATATATAAAAATTCAAAAAAATATTAACGCCGTAAAGACGCATATCTCTTTGCCGAGATTTTAAAAAAAAACATTCACATTCGAATAGAGAGTTGTGAATAGAGGCATTGAACCAATTTGGACTAAGTATAGGTATAAGTTATCTGTGGCAATTTTTATTCCCGCACACGTGCGGGAAAATAAAAAAATCGCACGCGTGTGAAATACATTGCATTGTGAACCTAATCGTAGTGCGATATGAACCAGTTTTCGAGGAAGTGTATTGAAAAATAATTATCGGCAGGGCTACACTACAAGCTATACATGTCCAGTATACACTGACCTCTCATTGTAAGGAAATCCTATACCATGAGAGATCTGCTTTATACTGGAAATGTATAGCTTGATCGGTAGCCGTACGTACTATTAATTTTGGGGGAACGTTAATAAGTCCTAGCTCGGTACTGTATATTAAAAGTGACCCATGTATGTATGCATGTGTGTAATTTGAGTGCACTTTGATGTTCTGAGGGGTGGACCGTGGGTGTTATTGGGGTTCGGAATGCTTTTATTAATTAGACTTGCGAAAAATATCGATCCACGTTTTGTTTTGTCATAATACACATTCATTCATAATCATAATGTTTATTTGTGAAACATAGGTAGGTATACAATTAGGTCTTACACATAAAATAGTACGCTATGTTTTGTCTTAAGACATACAAATCTAATAACATGCAAAGTAAATTTGCTAAAGATAATTCAATCATTAATAAAAAGAAACATACTAATATTCATTAAAAATTACAATGTCATATTTTTTTTTTGCAGCATTAATTATTATAACTTTATTATTTAAAAACTTATCTATTGTATAGTGGCATTGCCAAAAATGTCATTAATTAAAAGAAACATTCCAATAGTCACAAAAAACTACAGATGTCAAAAATTAAAAAATTAAAAAATAAATTTAAATGCATTATTAATAATTACTTATAACTCTTTATCGTTTAAAAAGTCGTCTATTGTATAGTAGCATTTGTCAAGAAGAAGTTTCTGCAGTGCGATTTTAAATTTTGACTGTGGCATCATTTTTATGGTATTAGGAATGTTATTATATATTCTAGGAGCAATTCCGAAAAAGCTTTTATACTGTGGCGGCATCTACATCGCCACATATGAACTACGCATCAATGACATGACGTCACGCAAACCTGCATCGCGCAATTGGAGTTTACCACGCGATTAGCATATATACAACGTCCCGACATCAACCGTTGGGCAGTAGCCCACCAGACACAACACCCGTCTGGTCGGAGGATCCTCACTTTTCAATAGAGGATGAGTGAACGTTACACCCTATTCCTCATGCCTCTAAACTGGTGACCCCGACGTGATGTATGTTACATAATTGATTTCATTGTGCATTTGTGTAATGCTAGGTGGGACGCCTTGCCCGAGTCGGCGCTTCGGGTGGGTATCACTATTCCCGTTGAGCTTTCCCATTGACGGTAGTACTGATACTACTTGTTTCACTATTCCCGTTTTTATACCGACTATTTGCGACCAAGAAAACGCTTCTTTATTTCAATAGATACATACTTAAATAGTTCTCGACTCGATATTATGACTCGAGTTGAAATGATGTAGAAAGAAGTACACGTTAAAAGCGTCTATAGTAAATAATTTAATAATGAAAATATCCCGTGGTATCTAAGAGGTGACCAGCCCCTAATGACGGCGCCCATTCACGAACATGACGCATGGACCAGCCAGCACCCTTCATTCAGCACAACCATTTTGAAGGGAACTAAATAATCCAATACACGCGCCAGTATCAGCGACACATTTGAGTGAGCATGATATACTCAGCCAGGGCACATTCAAGTCAATGAGAGACGTACCCCGTAAATGGTAGCCTTATACATAACACACATATAGATAGTGCAATCCACGAAGACGCGCCCCACTACTTTTCCTAACCATTGCTCACGAATACTATAAACGGTTAGGAGTAGTGGGGCGCGTCTTCGTGGATTGCACCATCTTATACATGCCTTCCTGCCTTTAAGAGATTTAATCCAGGGACTTGAAACGTTACTCAAAATAACGTTACGCGTAGTTCCAGTACCGATAATTTGTACCGTTCCACCAGGATCGTAACAAAATTAATACCTTGGCTATAACGATACTGACAAACGGAACGAAATCTTAAAGTGTTCACTAACAATCCATACTAATATTATAAATTCGAAAGTAACTCTGTCTGTCTGTCTGTCTGTTACCTTTTCACGCCTAAACCACTGAACGGATTTCGATAAAATTTGGCAAGGCTATAGATGGTATCCTGGGGACGGACATAGGCTACTTTTTTTTTCAAAAATAATCCTACTGTAGTCCAGTAGACAAAAGAATATGCCCTTCGATAATTCCAAAGTTTTTTATTTTCGCGGAGTGGATTACTTTCGTGAATTCATTGCTATGTACAAAAATGCTAACAGTTTAGAGTTATGCTATAGGTATTAAGTAGGTATTTCCTATTATTTCGTGTTATAACAATAATATAAAATTTAAATTAAAATACTACACTGTTTCTTAATTAGTACTATCTAAAGTATATATTACTGAAAATGCTAACAGATAGGTACTGTGGAACAATGGAAATCTAAAAATGTCCTTTAACTCATTCAATAAAAAATTTAAGTTTTTCAAATCATTTCCTATACACTTAAAGGGATTAGTTATACCTTACAACAAAAGTTCTAACAGCTAAGTAATATGCTTCACAAGTAATTGTATTTTTACTTTGCAATTAGCGAAATATTGAATTTAAGTTTATAAATTTGCGCCCACATATTCGTGATAATAAGCTCTGCTACCATACAAAAGTTTCAACTTGTACGTGCTATGCCTTTTTGTTTAATAAATAAAATACAATTTGGATATTGTGGCGCGCGATGTAAGTACGACAATTCGTGCAGCGCGACGCGGTGACAATCAGACCCACACTCACTGCAAACGTGCACGCGGCTACACATCAAGCTATGAATGTCCAGTTTACACTGACCTCTCATTGTAAGGTAATCTTATACAATGCGAGATCAGCTTATACTGGATATGTATAGCTTGATCTGTAGCCGTGCGTACCTACCTCTATTGAATGAGGCGCAAAATCATTTAATTACAGTCACATCTCACAAATGACTAATACGAGTACAGTCAGCGTCAAAAATATCGGAACGAACAGACTGTTCAAAATGATCTCAAAAACTAAGAAAATTAAACTACTCAATTGGGTAAAGCTCTTGTCAGAATTACAGTGTAATATTATCGTATACTGTCTTCATTCTGAAAACAGTCTGTTCGCCCCGATATTATTGACGCTGATCCAATCCAGTCAGTTATTTTTTCTGTTCCATTCCGTGACCGTGACTTCGCCCGCGCGTAATTATCAACAATTGTCAAAAATAGTCAAAATCCCGGATTCCGGGATTCACAAATTTAGAGTTCTGATTATAGGATCGAATGTATATTTATGTATTGATCGTCAAAATGTCGTGATTCCGGAATTGATAAATTAAGTATTTTTTTTACCATTACTGGGTAACTTGTTTATCACTAAATTTTCACAGGGGATCATCTACTATGAACAACTTTCACTATGGCATCAACACGTAAATCACGAAAAATAAATCAGCTGGTCGAGTAGGTATTGAGCTTTTGTATCAAACATCGTAATTTTTTTCGTGATTTCAGAGTTGGTCCCATAATGAAAGCTGCTGAAACTGTAAATCCAAGATGGCGGCTGCGAATATTTTCAAATGTTTCGTCATGGGTGTCGTTTTCATTGGTTTCGAGGGTGTTAAGGCCGATAGTGACACTAAAATGTAAATCCAAGATGGCGGCTGCGAATATTTTCTAATTTTTCGTCATGGGTGTCGTTTTTTTGGTTTTCGATAGTGTTAAAGCCGAAAGTGATACTAAAATGTAAATCCAAGATGGTGGATGCGAATATTTTCTAATTTTTCGTTATGGGTGTCGTTTTCATTGTTTTCGGTGGTGTTAAAGCTGATAGTAACATTAAAATGTAAATCCAAGATGGCGGCTGCAAAAATTATTAAATTTTTCGTCATGGGTATCGTTTTCATGCTTTTCAAGGGTGTTAAAGCCAACAGTGACATTAAATATAAATCCAAGATGGCCGGTGCGAACATTTTCAAATTTTTCGTCATAGGTGTCGTTTTCATGCTTTTCGAGAGTGTTAAAGCCGATAGTGACACTAAAATGTAAAGCCAAGATGGTGGATGCGAATATATTCTAATTTTTCGTCAAAGGTGTCGTTTTCATGGTTTTGGGGGCTGTTAAAGCCGATAGTGATGTTAAAATGTAAATACATGATGGCGGCTGCGAACATTTTTAAAATTTTCGTCACGGGTGTCGTTTTCATGATTTTCGAGGGTGTTAAAGCCGATAGTGACACTAAAATGTAAATGCAAGATAGCGCCTGCTTTAAAAATGTTGATGGTTTTTTAATTACTATCACACGTGTTTTCAGGTTGTAACGCGATACGCTGCACTGCCGCAGGGTTAGTTAAGTAGGCATCAGCCAAGCGTCACGCATTTTGACTCCTCTATCGGCTTTAGCACACTCTAAAACCATGACGGAAAATTTTTGCAGCCGCCATCTTGGATTTACATTTTAACGTCACTATCGGCTATAACACCCTCAAAAACCATGAAAACGACACCCATGACGAAAAGTTTGAAAATTTTGCAGCCACCGTCTTGGATTTACATTTTAACGTGGCGTTAAAATGTAAATCGCCTTTGAAACCCTCGAAAAGCATGAAAACGACACCCATGACGAAAAATTTAATATTGTTCGCAGCCGCCATCTTGGATTTACATTTTAATGTTACTATCAGCTTTAACACCACCGAAAACCATGAAAACGACACTCATTGAGAAAAATTAGAAAATATTCGCATCAACCATCATGGATTTACATTTTAGCGTCACTATCGGCTTTAACAGTCTCGAAAACCAAGAAAACGACACCCATGACGAAAAATTAGAAAAGATAGAAAATATTCGCAGCCGCCATCTTGGATTTACATTTTATTGTCACTATCAGCCTTAACACCCTCGAAAGCCATAAAAACGACACCCATGATAAAACATTTGAAAATATTCGCAGCCGCCATCTTGGATTTACAGTTTCAGCAGATTTCACTATGGGACCAACTCTGAAATCACGAAAAAAATTACGATGTTTGATACAAAAGTTCAATACCTACTCGACCAGCTGATTTATTTTTCGTGATTTACGTGTTGATGCCATAGTGAAAGTTGTTCATGAGTAGAAGATTCCCTGTGAAAATTTTCTGATAAAAAGTTATCCTCTAATACTCGTAGTAAAAAAATACTTAATTTATCAATTCCGGCATCCCGACATTTTGACGATCAATACAAAAGTAGGTACATTCCATATTAGCCAAAGCCTAAACGTAAGTAAATATACATTCGATTCTATAATCAGAACTTAAAAATTGTCGCTCCGGAATCCCGGGATTTTTTCGATACATAAGTGCAATCCATATTAACTAACATCTGCACTTAAGTAAATTATACATTCGATTCTATGATCAGAAGTCAAAATTTGTGAATCCCGGATTTTTTTTGATACAGAAGTGCAATCCATATTAGCCAACACCTGAACGCAAGTACCTAACTAAACATTCGATTCCAAAATAAGAACTTAAAAAGTCTCGTTCCGGAATCCCGGCATTTTCTCGATGTATAAGTGCAATCCATACTAACTAACATCTGAACTTAAGTACTTAAAACATTCGATTCTATAATTAGAAGTCAAAATTTGCCGATACCAGAATTCTGGGATCTTTCAATCCAAAAGCCCACTCCATACTTAGCCAACACCTCAACTTTAGGTTAATACGCATCCGATTATCCGATCTCTAGTAATAATGTAATGTCCCAAACCCCGGGAGATTAATTATAAAAAAATACAAAATAAAAATAAAAAAGCCTTTTATTTCCAGTAAATTTACATTCCTTAAAATCTATGTATGTGTTAGTTTTGTTTAGTTCATTCTATGTTATTTATTTGTCTCTTACTTAGTATAATTTTATGTATATCCTATGTATTATATCATAGTATTTATAGTTAGGTACTTCATTTTTTTATTTAATCTACAGGAACCCCAGAATGGGTGAAGGCCTCCTCCAGTGATGCCCATTTGACTTTGTCTTCAGCTACTTTTCTCCAGTTTGGACCAGCTATTGCTTTTATATCATCTTCCCATCTTGTAATAGGTCTACCTCTTGTTCTTTTGCCTAGTAGGCCATTCCAGAATGTTACTCTTTTGGGAGATTAATTATCCCGGAAAAAATGTTGTCCTAAAGAAGTCTCCACTGTTTGTCTCCGTTCCTCGAAGTTCTATTCCGTTCTTTATTTATTACCAGAGATCGTATGTTCGGACGCATATTTACCTAAAGTTGAGGTGTTGGCTCTATAGAGGAAAAATAGAATGGATTAGATGGGGTATAGGATATTGATAGTAGGAATTATAAATACAACTAGAACTTACTTGTTGGCTCCAATCGTCGTTATGTATTCCGGCAGCCCATAATATGGTCTCTTGTGTCTCTGATCGTCTAACTACAGAAACCTTTATTCGTTTGTCAGAGGAATATTTTTGTTGCGACTGGAACGTATGTCCTACTGGTGCGGTCATTTGTTTCTACGAGTTTCTCAGATTGACTTACGCGGCTTGTTATGGAAAATAGTTATTCGCAATTTAAACAAAAGCCATAGCACGTATATGTTGAAACTTTTGTATGGTAGCAGAGCTTATTGTCTCGAATGTTCAGGCGAAAATTTACAAACTTAAATTCAATATTTCGCTAATCGCAAAGTAAAAATACAATTACTTGTGAAGCCTGAACATTCTTGTGAAGCCTGTTGTGAAATTTTTTATTGAATGAGTTGAGGGACATTTTCAGATTTCCATTGTTCCACAGTACCTATCTGTTAGCATTTTCAGTAATATATACTTTAGATAGTATTAATTAAGAAACAGTGTAGTATTTTAATTTAAATTTTATATTATTGTTATAACACGAAATAATAGGAAATACCTACTTAATACCTATAGCATAACTCTAAACTGTTAGCATTTTTGTACATACTAGAGTAAAATTAGAAAATATTCGCAGCCGCCATCTTGGATTTACATTTTAGTGTCACTATCGGCCTTAACACCCTCGAAACCAATGAAAACGACACCCATGACGAAACATTTGAAAATATTCGCAGCCGCCATCTTGGATTTACAGTTTCAGCAGCTTTCATTATGGGACCAACTCTGAAATCACGAAAAAATTACGATGTTTGATACAAAAGCTCAATACCTACTCGACCAGCTGATTTATTTTTCGTGATTTACGTGTTGATGCCATAGTGAAAGTTGTTCATAGTAGATGATCCCCTGTAAAAATTTAGTGATAAACAAGTTACCCAGTAATGGTAAAAAAAATACTTAATTTATCAATTCCGGAATCACGACATTTTGACGATCAATACATAAATATACATTCGATCCTATAATCAGAACTCTAAATTTGTGAATCCCGGAATCCGGGATTTTGACTATTTTTGACAATTGTTGATAATTACGCGCGGGCGAAGTCACGGTCACGGAATGGAACAGAAAAAATAACTGACTGGATTGGATCAGCGTCAATAATATCGGGACGAACAGACTGTTTTCAGAATGAAGACAGTATACGATAATATTACACTGTAATTCTGACAAGAGCTTTACCCAATTGAGTACTTTAATTTTCTTAGTTTTTGAGATCATTTTGAACAGTCTGTTCGTTCCGATATTTTTGACGCTGACTGTACTCGTATTAGTCATTTGTGAGATGTGACTGTAATGAAATGATTTTGCGCCTCATTCAATAGAGGTAGGTACGCACGGCTACAGATCAAGCTATACATATCCAGTATAAGCTGATCTCGCATTGTATAAGATTACCTTACAATGAGAGGTCAGTGTAAACTGGACATGCATAGCTTGATGTGTAGCCGCGTGCACGTTTGCAGTGACTGTGGGTCTGATTGTCACCGCGTCGCGCTGCACGAATTGTCGTACCTACACCGCGCGCCACAATATCCAAATTGTATTTTATTTATTAAACAAAAAGGCATAGCACGTACAAGTTGAAACTTTTGTATGGTAGCAGAGCTTATTATCACGAATATGTGGGCGCAAATTTATAAACTTAAATTCAATATTTCGCTAATTGTAAAGTAAAAATACAATTACTTGTGAAGCATATTACTTAGCTGTTAGAACTTTTGTTGTAAGGTATAACTAATCCCTTTAAGTGTATAGGAAATGATTTGAAAAACTTAAATTTTTTATTGAATGAGTTAAAGGACATTTTCAGATTTCCATTGTTCCACAGTACCTATCTGTTAGCATTTTCAGTAATATATACTTTAGACAGTACTAATTAAGAAACAGTGTAGTATTTTAATTTAAATTTTATATCATTGTTATAACACGAAATAATAGGAAATACCTACTTAATACCTATAGCATAACTCTAAACTGTTAGCATTTTTGTACATAGCAATGAATTCACTATAGTTATCCACTCAGCAAAAATAAAAAACTTTAGAATTATCGAAGGGTAAATGGAAAAAATATTATATCTCTACTGGACTAACAGGGGGTGATATAGGGGATGAAAGTTTGTATGGGAAACTCAGTATTTCTTAAGTTAGGGATGTGAAAATTAAAATGTATGCTTTTGATAGGAAATAAAGAAATATGCGGTTCAGCGATTTTGAAAAATCATCCCCTAAGGGTGTAAAATAGGGGTTGATTTTAAAATTTACAAAACTGCACGGAGTTCCACAAAATTTGGCAAGGCTTTATAAAGCATCCAGGGGAAGGCCATAGGATACTATTTTTTTCAAAAATAATACTATAGGGGATGAAAGTTTGTAAGGGAAACCCAGTATTTCTTAAGTTAGGGATAACAAATTTATGCTATTGGTAGGAAATGAAGAAATATGCGGTTCAGCGTTTTTGAAAAATCATCCCCTAAGGGGGTAAAATAGGGGTTGATTTTAAAATATACAAAACTGCACGGATTTCGATAAAATTTGGCAAGGCTTTATATAGCATCCTGGGGAAGGACACAGGCTTCTTTTGGTCTTAAAAAATAATCCTACGGGGGTGATATAGGGGATGAAAGTTTGTATGGGAAACTCAGTATTTCTTAAGTTAGGGATGTGAAAATTAAAATGTATGCTTTTGATAGGAAATAAAGAAATATGCGGTTCAGCGTTTTTGAAAAATCATCCCCTAAGGGGGTAAAATAGGGGTTGATTTTAAAATTTACAAAACTACACGGATTTCGACAAAATTTGGCAAGGCTTTATATAGCATCCTGGGAAAGGACATAGGATACTTTCAAAAACAATACTAGGGGGGGTGATATAGGGGATGAAAGTTTGTAAGGAAACCCAGTATTTCTTAAGTTAGGGATAAAAAAATTATGCTATTGGTAGGAAATTAAGAAATATGCGATTCAGCATTGTTGAAAAATCATCCCCTAAGGGGTAAAATAGGGGTTGATTTTAAAATTTACAAAACTGCACGGATTTCGATAAAATTTGGCAAGGCTATAGATAGCATCCTGAAAAAGGGGCTACTTTTTGTCTTAAAACATAATCCTACAAGGGGTGATAAAAGGGATGAAAGTTTGTATGGGAAACCCAGCATTTCTTAAGTTAGGGATATGCCCTATGTTTTCCACATGAACGTTCCCATGGGATATTTTCCGACATCCACGCGGGCGAAGCCGCGGGCAAAAGCTAGTATTATCAATATATCGTTATTAGTATAACGATATAATAACGTTATTCATTCATTTCGATACGCAACGTTGCCAGCTTCATGACCATGCTGTGTGCGGTGCGGCCACGCATACGAAACGCGTCGTCGTCGCCTAGTCTAGTAGTAGGTACTTATTTCTATGTGCCGAGGCTACCGGGCGACGACGGAGCGGTAGTCAGCGAGAAAAGTTCTTAAGAATAACGTTACAAATGAATCTGTAACGTTTCACCTGTAACGTTATTACAAGCGGATAAGCTTAATGTTACTGATACCTGTAACGTTACTTAAAATTTTGTTCTACGAAAATGATATTCTTTAACGTTTCTTTCTTGTAACGTTATTGTTATTTTTAAGTTTTAGTATCGTTACAAATTTTGGAACGTTATATGATAACATTAATGATAACGGAACGAAATTCATTTCGTTTTCAAGTCCCTGATTTAATCTATACTACAGATTAATACAGATGGGACACTCCGCAGTTTAGGCATGAAGCTACAAGTACGTGGCGGACCCCGTCCGCGGGGCTAATTCAGTAAGTCAGAAGGTATAAGAGTTACGCGATAGAAAGAGAAGCAACTTGTAGTTGAATATAACTGTAGCTAATAAGCGTTGTGCGACCTGAATTGCACTTTATTGTGTCGTTGCAACAGTCGCTTTTTATTTAAATGATTTTGTGGAGTGTTCCATCTGTATTAATCTGTGTCTACAATGCAAAGAGAGTCTTACAATCTTCTCATTTGTACGGTGTACACAATAAAGAGTATTCTATCTATCGTATCTCATCTTGCCACTGAGTATCTTTCTCTCAGCTTGAATTCCAGCAATAACAAAATAAACAATTTCCTGTAGATGCTATGAACCCCGGCGTGGGCGCGCCCCCCAGCGGCGGCTACGGCGTGGGCGGGCCGGGCTGTGCGCCCTACGTGTGCGGCGTGAAGAGCGTGGTGTGGTGCAACGGAGCGGCCGCGGGGCCCGCGCACTCCCCGCATGCGGGCCACGTGCCGCCGCCGCCGCCGCCCGGCGTCAACCCGCATGTCTTCAAGAGCGTGCAGCCTAATGGCTCGGATTTGCCTTTGAATGGTGAGTATTGACACAGTAGAAATCGATTTTGAAAGCAATTGGTTCAGTTTAACTAAAAAGTTCAAAATGGCGGCTATGCGGGTGAAGCCGTGGGCAAGTACTAAAGCATTTACTAGTAGCAACTCTATGCAATAATAAACTTTTCAGTTTTACAAAAAGTTTGGTTGACAACTTGTATATCGACGTATAAAGGTTAACCGATAGTGGTAACACTTGAATTACTAGGTGCTGCCAATTTTGCGGTTAACTGGGACAATCTCATTACCAAAATGTGAACTACTGGAATTTGTCAACGTCATTGACACTTTTAACTTCATATAATACTGCAGTACCAGGCCAGTGCAGGCCAGTACTGCAGAACGGCAATTTCATAGGTAAAGACCTAATATTAGGTCTTATGGAATATAAGTACCGTCGTGGCAGCAACGCGGCACAAGCGGCACGCAACATCAACGACGTTTACGGAGCTAACACTACAAACCAACGCACCACCTGTTATTGGTTTGCTCGCTTCCGTTCTGGAAATTTCGACCTGAAAAATGAACCTCGCGGTCGTCCGAAGACTTTGGTCGACAATTACGAATTAAAGGCGATTGTGGAAGCTGATGATACACAGTCTACGGCTGAATTAGCAGCAGCTTTCGACGTTAGCGTCAAAACAATATTGGTCCATTTGCGTCAAATTGGCAAGGTAAAAAAGCTTGACAAATGGGTGCCCCACGAACTCAATGATCGCCAACGCGAAGTACGCGTCGAGACGTGCCTTGCACTGCTCAACAGACACACAAATGAAGGAATTTTGAACCGCAAGCGCTCAGCAAGTTGGTTGGATCCTGGTTCAGCACCTAAACAATGCCCTAAACGAAAACTTACCCCTAGAAAAGTGATGGTCACTGTTTGGTGGTCTAGCGCCGGTGTGATTCATCACAGCTTCTTACCAAACGGGGTGAGCATTACTGCAGATGTGTACTGTGAAGAACTGAACACAATGATGGAGAAGCTGGCACATCTCCAACCAGCATTGGTCAATCGCTCGTCTCCGCTGCTCCTGCACGACAACGCGCGACCTCATACTGCACAGCAGACGGTCTCCAAGTTGCAAGAACTGGGGTTGGAAGCTCTCCGTCATCCGCCCTACTCACCGGACCTTGCGCCTACAGACTACTACTTTTTCCAGAATTTGGATAACTTCTTGGCGGGAAAAAAATTCAATACCCGAGAGGCAGTACAAAATGCCTTTGAAGAATTTGTTGCCTCCCGACCAGCTGATTTCTTTAAGAAGGGCATCAATAAACTGCCACTGCGTTGGCAAAGATGCATTGATTGCATGGGTGATTACTTCGATTAATACAAATAAAAAATACATGAAAAAAATTCGTTTAATTTTTTTCATACAAAACGGCAATTTCATAGGTAAAGACCAAGAGAAAAAGAGAAAGTTTGGCAAGACAGTACAGTTACCTACAACGCTACAGGTTCGTTTCGGCGCGCGGCCACAATCGGTACTAACTCTGCCGTCTTCTTTTTCCCAAAACAATTTCACAAATGTCAATAGCAACCCCCAATTATTGTAACATCTTGCCATGTGTATGTTCATGTTTTGGACAAATAAATGATCTTATCTTCCCTTAGACATGCCGACGCTCCGCTTCTACTACAACCAGGGCATAGACTGCGTGTACGGCACTTACGGCGCGCCTCCCCCTCCCCCGCCGCGCCACTACTCCCCGCGCGATCTCTCGCAGGACATGCAGCAGATCACACTACACGACCGGCCGCTGATGACGCATACCGTGCCCGAACAGAACCACAAGCACAAGCCTGGACAGCCAAATGATAAGCCGCAGATTAACCAAGGCAAGGGGAATGGACAGCGACCTCTGTTGGGACCCAGGTGAGTTATACAACCTCTTCTAGATCATTGGATACTATCGAGCCTGTATGACCAGTCGCTCCAGGTACTCCAGGTTTTCTAGCCGTACAGAAAAGGAGTACCTGATGCCATGTCATTCGACATCATCTCCTCGATAAAGGATTCAATAACATTTTTTTTGCAACATTTAATTTCATTTTCATATTGGTAACAGATTCAAGCGTGGCGGTGGCAATCAAGATGGCAACCAAAACAACAACCACAACCAGAATAAACATAACAACATGGGCAACAAGGGACCTAACAACCGGTTAGTTTAAAATTGTAAAATTGACTGTGCCTTGTCATTTTCACAGGGGAGGATTTTACTGTGTGGCTTAACTTGAAAATTTGTATAAATAATCTTTGAGTCAAGTTAGGAAAACATTTTGTTTCATCCTAATTTTAAATCTATACAAGAAAGTCTGTTTGTTACACTATTTATAACTCAAGAATGGCTGAACCGATTTGACTGAAAATTGGTGGGGAGGTAGCTTAGAACCAGGAGACGGACATAGGAACGGCTGCACCGATTTAGATGAAATTTTGTGTGTATATTTGAATTTCCTGGATGCCGGTGTTCGTCAGTGGATGGGTGACCATCTTTACATACCGAGACTCCTCCGTGCCTCGGAAAGCATGTTAAGCCGTTGGTCCCGGCTGTCATTTGTGGATCTTTGACTGTCATTACGGGTCGTCAGAAGCCCGAAAGTCTGACAACCAGTATTTACCAAGGGGTATCGTATTACCCAGTTACGGGGTTGTGGAGGTCAGATAGGCAGTCGCTCCATGTAAAATACTGGTATTCAGCTGCATCCGGTTAGACTGGAAGCCGACCCCAACATAGTTGGGATCCTAGATGGTTTGAAAACACAATTGGACCCCGTAGGTGGCGCTGCAGTCGGGTTTTAGGATCGTTCAGACAAAACAACGTCAATCGGGTCCGCTAGTATAATGTAAAATGTTTATTTCTTGTTCGTTTTCAGCCGCAACTCTCACGGCGACACTCGTGGGCCGCATATGGGCTACGGAGGCGCGGGCGAGGGCGAATGCGTCATGGAACAGCCGCTCCTCACGGTGCCCTACATCCCCTATCCGCCGCCCATGTACCCCATACAGTACATCCCCGTCGAGACTGACCCAGGTGAGACACATTATACGACATATCCAAGGTTTTACCTTACACACGAATAGTATTTGCTCGAAGCTCGCTCAGTTTCGAAATTCGAATGTTTGGCACTCGTTATCAATCTATCTAAATAAATAAAATACTCGACGCTGTCGAGTATGGACTTGCGCGATCCATGCGTACATTAAAGTGATATTTGTGCTGTTTTCCGACATTCACGCGGGCGATGTCGCGGGTAAAAACATGTTCGCGAAAAATGCGATTAAATATTTCGATTAATATTATTTGAATAGAATTGGCAGTCGTTACGGGTCGTCAGAAGCCCGAAAGTCTGGCAACCAATCTTACCAAGGGGTATCGTATTACCCAGTTACTGGGTTGTGGAGGTCAGATAGGCAGTCGCTCCATGTAAAATACTGGTATTCAGCTGCATCCGATTAGACTGGAAGCCGACCCCGACATAACTGGGAAAAGGCGAGGCAGATTAGAATGAATTGATGTCTGACTGTCTTTCCTTGTTTCTGTTCATTATGTCCAGTTCCACCAGTGTTGCATAATATCTAACTAATTACTTTCTTCCAGCAATGATGGGCATGATGGGCGGCATGTCGTACATGGGCTACGACGAGGGCGTGTACGACCCCGGCATGGCGCCCTACTACCACGCGCCGCACTACCCGCCGCCGCACGCGCACCCCCACCACCTCGAGCACAAGTAGGCGCCCGCCGACCGCTATGTACCGACGATCATAACACTCTTTGTTTACTAACAGCTTTGTATAGCTCGCACACACACATATCTGCCGGTCTATTCTGTAATAATGACTCCTTGAAAACTTACGTGAAGTTAGCTGTCATTCCATCTTGAAGCTAGGGTTTGACACTACTGACGGCTCGACTCGCATAAGATTACTATGCGCACCAAATAAAAATAGTACTGTCAAGACGCCATTTTGTTCCGCAATAGTATGGCAATACTCGCGAACAGCTATCGTGTGAAGTTGAAGCAAGCGCAATCCTATTCTTATTTGGCACGCATAGTACACGGTGACATTTTTACAGAATAGATCCTCTTCACGCTCAGTAGTTCCACAAGCCGTGGTGGTAACAGATCGACAGTGTCCTATGTGCAACGCGTTACTTGCCAATTGTATTGTCATAGCTGCTTGTGCTTTTAGTAAGTGTTCTGGGTTATGGAGTGGCATACTGCGCGTGCGAGTTATCACAAATGAGTGATGTGAGACAGCAATAAGTTTTAGACTGGAGGTGGAATTAAGAGAAACTAGCAATTTTAAGAAGCATCCATTCCCATTTTCGTTCAAATGTAAGTCATTCAGTATCTATTTAAGTCAACTTCAGTTTAAAAGCTTACCTTGTCTGTCTCGCTGCCGTCAATTACTCGAATAATCAATTAAATCTAATACCAATCTAGCGTATACAAATTATCAATTAGTGGGCCAATTGATGCAGCCCACTGTACCTACTAGCTAGGTATTGTTACCCCATTTGAATGACTAGAAATTTAAATAAATCTTTTTTACAGTCTATTCAACCCATTTTGACTTCTATTTCGTTGGTGGAATGACAAATGGCAGCTGCAGTAAACAGTTGTTATAGTAACCACGTTTTTGCTTTTATGCCATCCTTATGTCTATGGAATAGAAGTCAAAGTCACTGACTAAAAAGGATTTATCAAACAAAAATAAATGGAGTGTACTAGTGAAAACTGCACAATAGTACTTTCCGAAAAAATAGATTTGGTAAATATCGCCTTAGATTACTCGATTAATCAGCCTTGTGAATCGGTACATCTCTAATATCGATAAATTATATCAGTCTATCGATACCTAATTTCTGAAATGATATGGAACTAGTAAAGGCTAACAATGGTGCTGATTCTCTTGTTCTATAACTAAACTAAAATTAGAGAATCGCTAACAGGCAGCGCGAGAAAAGAACGGCTATAGCTATGAACTAAATTACGAGATGTCAAACTATGTAGTTAACGCCTTGCGCTTCACCGTGTTTTTAGTTGACATGTTTTTCGTATCGTCTAAATTTGTATGGAAATATTAGTTCAACTAAAGGGCAATGCGACCTTTTGTATGGACCCTTGGCATCTTTTTTTTTTTCGGCAGTAATGTAACTTAGACTAATATTAGAGTACTATCTGAGAAGTACATAGAAAAAAAACAAGTCGTAACTACTTCTCAGATAGCTCTCTGTAATGATCTCTGTTTCGTAACTGGCGAAAAAAAAAAAAAGATGTCAAAAAGTTGCATTAGCTTTTGACAGCTCTAATTTACGTCCGTCTCTTTCTTGTTTTATTAGAGAGAAAAAGTTAGCAATAGCCTAAATTAAGTTTAGTTTGTGCACAACAGAATCGGCACCAATGTTGTCTCAATACTTAGTATTTATCTTACCACGTTCAAGTGACTTGTTATTCTAAATTTTCGTAAAACTAACTTGTAATGTAAGAAGCAATACATTTGTCACTTGAAACTGGTAAAACTTTCTCGATATATTTAAATACAGCCTTATTAGTTAAGATTCAAACACGACGTATACCGGAGTTATAAAGATTTTTAAAAAGGGCCAAAAGCGTTATAACTTCGGTATACGTCGTGTGTAAAAATTTTTTAGTAAGGCTGTTACTTTTTCAATTGTACACATAAATAGGATACTATTCCATTCTAATTGTAGAGTTCAAATAAAAATATCCCAGGTTCCCACTGAAATTGCTGTTTTGTTACACATATGCCATTTGCCAAGCTAATTGTTTATGTGTAACAATAAACTACAGTGGGTACTATGAACTGAATATGCACTGAAACCATCAGAAAACTAAACACATTCATCAGAATACCAACGCATATCCTGCCTAGGTTGTAAATATCGCAGATGTTTCAGTGTATATTCGGATATACAACTAAACGATCGGCCGAGGTTCATTCGATTTTTAATTAAACTTAGATCGGGTATTTTTTTACAATTTTGATGACCAAATTGATGTTAAAAATCCATAAGCCTCGGCCGATTACGACTAAGTCACCAAAGAGTCGAATGAGACTCGATTTATGGCAGCAAAGGTGACTAATGGTTAAACAAAAATGCTCATCGAAAGACCAGTATACGAATTTCTACAAACACTGACTTATAGGAAACATTCTGAAAACGAGTCAGGGTTATTCCATAATGCCATGCTGTGTATGGGATAAAATAAGTCTCGGTATGAGTAAGTAACTTAGGTCAATTATGTGAACAATAACTCTCCGTCAATTCAACGCGTTTATTTTGAGTATTTATTGAACAAATATTTAGATCCTGTAAGGATAACGAAATCTTTAAATAGTCTGGCATTAGATGCAAACAGACCTAAACACAGCATGGAATGATTTATTTGTTATTTATTACGATTTGGAACTTAATGTGTGACAATTGTTGTCGTAAAATTTGTAAATTTACATGTATTTGTGTACTTAACATAAGGAGAGAGATTTTGTAAAAGCACGTGAGATTAGGAACGAAACGAACTTTTTAGAAACTCTTTAAAATTCCCGATTATTATCGCGCACCTTCTGTGATCAATTTGGACTGATACCTTACTCATTTTTGTACCCATCCTAATATACTCTAAAGTCTAAAACTATTATCTAAGAACCCATTTTAATTCCTGAAGTGTTCATAGGTGCTGCAAAATTGACTAGAACAGGGTTAGCGTAATATTTTTGTATGATAGACATTATACATACATACAATGTTGCGTAGTAATTAGGCGCTGCATATCATTCCCTATAATGTAAGGTGAAACTGTACATTTTAAGCCAATTTAATGTAGTTTTTAATTTGAAAATTTAAGTTTCTGTTTCTTTAGTTTTTTAATCGCTATTCATAACACATGCGCTCAAATTAATACACGCCTTACCTAAAGGTGTGTCTCATCTTTGGGAGCTAAGCTAGCTTCAGTGGCACTGTTACCTAAGTTGCAATTTTAGGCGAGTCGTGTGTCGTGATTAGTTGATTATTTGGCTTAATTTTAGTTTATTTAGAAATAAGTCGATACGGTTTCAAATGCCACAGTTTAGGACTCGCACTAAGAGTAGGTTCTCTTTTAAATATTCCCAGATCTCAGGCTCACGATGAAATCGAAGACCTTATGAATCTCGAATAAAACAAAGTTCAGCTCTTAGTATTAAAAGGTGAATCAAATAACATGAACACAGTATCCTACTTTGATCTCATAAAAAATATCATTTGTAAGAAAAACGTCGGTGCTTGGGTAGTTTATTTTTCTTTATGTACTTAATTAAAATTCACTAACATTTTATAATAATGCGGAAAAATAGGAAACCGTTCCACAACTACTAATTATAACATAGATCTAGCATTGATTCAATGATCCACTTTTCTCAGAGATTAAGAAACTATTTTATTAATATTTTTCTATACAACGTGTAACGCTAAATGCGCAAAACCTCTTAATGGGTCATTTTACTCATCATTATGAACAACTTTTATTATGGGACAAAACCCGAAATCGCGAAAAAAAAATCAGCTGTTCAGTACATATATGTTCGCATAATTCGTCAAAATGTACTGAACAGCTGATTTTTTTTTCGCGATTTCATGTTTGGTCCCATAGTAAAAGTTGTTCATAATGATGAGTACAATGACCCCTTAAGAGGTTTTGCGTATTTAACGTTACACATTGTATATCGAACCTAGTCTATGCATTTACTATTCTAAGTTATGGGCATTTATCGCGTCTCAGAGGCTGAAAGATCAAAGGAGCCAAGTTAAAATTAATGTAGATCTCCTTTTTGGAAACCGTCAGCAGGAGTATACTTCATGCTTTGTGCTGTGTGCATATCTTATGTAACATTTCCTTTCACTGCTGTTATCTAGTTTACGCTTCACTCGAAGAGGTCGTTCGTCTCCGAACCGTTGCTATAATATAACCCCAGGGTACTCGTCGCCTAACGATGAAAAATTAATTTACGTATTTTTGGAATGTTTTTAAAATATTTGGCTGTGATTCGGAAGTAATCTCAAAGCAGAAAGATGATATTGGCAGTCTTCTTGTAAGACGTCATATAGATGTCCCTATATACCTATATAATGTAGTATATTGTCCCCTCACTGTAACCATTGTAGATGTTAGGCCTGTGTCTATACAACCCAATAATTCCTTTATTTCCCTTTATTTTGATCGTCTCTTGATCGCTACGGCTGTAGGTACCTATCTTGATAATTCCGCTAATGATTTTTGTGATCCACATTTTACAATTCTTGCATATATTTACGCATACAATATTATACATGTATTAAACGTATAACGTACCTAACAAAATCTTTGTACAGACCGTTGACAAAAATACAAAAAATGTAAGTATTCTCATGTCATGTTTATGTTTAATGTAAAGTAATTTTCGGTGTTTCAGTATTAGTTTTAAATCACTAGGAGTTAGAATTTTATGTTAGTCGTTAATTATTGTTTACGTAACTATAGTTTAGTATTACTTTAATTAAGTATACCGTCAGTTACTTTGTAATCTCGTTATTTAGGGCGTTAAATATATAATTTTTTGTTCTCACCATAGTTATAATAAGAGTGTGCCAAGTATAGAAAGTTTGATGTATTTTATGTAAATTGGCAGTTACATCTGTATTAACGAACGTGACTGCCAAAGAATAAAATTCTCGTTGTCATATCAGCCTAAAGATAAATAGATACAATAATTGTGTTGTGAATCGTTATACTATATGGGTAGATGTATGTCTTAACTATATGGTTGTACAGTGCTCAAAGTTAGCGTTATGTGTCCGCCTTTGAGATGTTATTTGTATTTTTTTTTTCCAAATTCCATCAAATAAATGTCAACTGATTTTTCAATTTGTGTTTTTATTTTCATAACTCATCATTATTTATCTAATACTAGCGGCCCCGACAGACGTTGTCCTGTCTGAGCGATCCTAGAACCCGACTGAAGCGCCACCTACCGGGTTCAATTGTGTTTTCAAACCATCCAGGAACCCATTCAAATATACACACACTACATTGGTCCAGCCGTTGTTATACCACGTTTTATCCGTTTTTTGGTCGCGTGAAATACCACAGAGCACTACTATACTATATAATACTAATCAATACGGTAATCACCACGCTTCTGTAGCACGGTACATGCCTTTTTAGGGTTCCGTACCAAAATGGTAAAAAAAAGGAACCCTTATGGTGTCACTCAGTCGGTCACAGCTAGATATCTCAAGAACTACTAATGCTATCAACTTGAAATTTAGAATAGTTTTAGATGACGTTTACCCAACTATTTTGCAAATAAGAAAGAAATTAAAATATTTATATTTTTTTTGCAACAGGGACTGAGAGGGGGTCTTAAAAAATCAAAGTGGGGCTACTAGGGCATGTGGGTTATCATATGAAAGAGCGCTGTTTGCACATTCTCAAACATTTTTTTAGGCCGCATAGTTTTCGACTTTGATGAAAAATGTAAAAAAAATACCGTTCCCCCCCCCTTATCTCCTCCGAAGTTTGCAAAGAGGAAAATCTGAAATTATTCTATGTGATAGAAGTTTATGTAAAGATTACAGCAAAAATAAAACGATGTCTCTAAATATCACACTTTTTCAGAAATCGGAACGGAACCCTCGGTGCGCGAGTCCGACTCGCTCTTGACCGGTTTTTTTTTTTTTCGTGGCGAAATACTCGCATACTGCGCTACCACGGGGAGATAGTGCAGTTATGTGGGACCCCAACCCACTAAAACTCCACGGGGTCCTCTGCCGCTTATGGCGGGAACACGGGCACGGGCATACGTTAGTACTCAACCGCGAACCGGCCGCGGCTGTCCGTCACCGGATCTCCTCTGGGGAGTACTGCCCGGCGCACCAGAACACATTGCACGCCGTGACTTACCCAGTGACTAAAGCAGCACATGGGCGCCGCCGTGTCTGGGCACGCTGGGTCTCCTCCCTGCGACGGGTCAGGGGGCCTACTCTCTAAGTCCGACCGTTCATCCGTCCGTCTCACTTACCGATCCATCAAAACAAGTGTAAAAGTTAAATTTTTCGGACGGGCTAAAACACATCGGGAGTAGGGACAACTGTCGTATCGTGTTCCAATTCATACTTCGTTCGGGCCCCGAACCAATCATACGTCCGTAGGTGATACGGAGTAGGAAACGCCCGTAACGAACGTCGAAACTACGGACTTCGTGCTTAGGGAGTAGACCCCCCCTGGTTAGTGGCCCCGCCGCCTACCACTTTTCGGCCGCAGAGAATAGGGAGAGCGGCCACCGACACTCCTCCACTGCGGCCCCACCGCGTCTGCCATCAGATGATCAGACCGCAGTAAGCCACTCGTTCGAGGCTTCACAATTTTATATAGCGTGTTGATATCTCCTAAGGTGCTTGCGCCTTAGGGTCAGCGCACACCAAGAGCAGAGCATTTTCTGAGACTATTGAAAAATTAATCTTATGACAATTCCATACATTGCAAAATTAAATTGTCCAAACTTGATGCTCGACTATGCTCAAGCATGCTTGTCGTGTATTTAATTTTGCAATGTATGGAATTGTCATAACGTTAATTTTTCAATAGTCTCAGAAAATGCTCTGCTCTTGGTGTGCGCTGACCCTTATTACGCAAGGACGAAGAGGCTGCACTTCCTGCAGCGCCGAAGATGCCATTCTCAACTTGCGAGATCGCGGATTTAATTATTTTTTCTCGGCCTCTGTGGTTTTACTTACTTTGGGGTTTTCAAAATATACATTAAAAATCTATTCTACCCTTTTCTACCCAAAAAAATAGCTACTTTAAAAAAGCGACGGCTTACCAACTGCATTGGAGCCTTGTTTTGTTTTTAGTGGTCTGTCCCAATACTAATCCGTGCTGATTTCAAATTATGCTACATAGAATAGGCGGAATAGAGAAGAGAACTGTTTTAACAAAAAAGTATCTTTATTAGAACAGCAGCAGCTCCGCTAGGAGTAAGGCCGCGTTTCCACTGACGCGGAGCTGGGCGGAGCGGAGCGGAGACGTGCAGGAATCGTCCAATTACAGACGAGACAAGAGACGCGATGAGTATTTCAACCATTATGATTGGTCGATTCCTGCACGTCTCCGCTCCGCTCCGCCCAGCTCCGCGTCAGTGAAGACGCACCCTAATAGTGTTCTGTGAGCAGCAGCCATGTCGTACGCATCGGAAAGCGAGAGAGCGGTAAACTTACGTGACCCGATCTGTAAATCCTCGGTGCCAATAATATTCCCCGAAGGATAATAAGTACAGTACACCCACATTTCGAGTCCCGTGTAATAGGAGACAAGCCAATGGGGAGCCACACGCAAAGCTGTTTGTAGATGGCGCTCTGAACGACTGTACATTGTTTTATAAACAAATCCATACAATTTGACAATCGTTCGTTATGTCAAATCAATGAAAAAAGGACAGTCGATCATGTGCCACCTAGCGTGATAAAAAGTTAGTTTTCCTCCCCATTGTCATCAACCGGTCAACCGGGCACAAATCCAGACCCCCAACAATACTAAGCCGACGTTCGCACGGACGTAAAAATATCGCGGGGGGATTTTATCGCGCACTGGATTTTCAACTGTGTTTAATAATAAAAATAATAATAATATATCATTTATTTCGGGTAACTAAGACCCATAACATAAATACCTTACAGACTATCACACATATTTATAAAAAACACAAAACTAAACTACTTATTGCATACGAAGTGACGGCGTCGTATTGCGCTGCGTGGTGTCGCGTAACCTTCCGCGGAATCGCCGATACATGACACCCTTCGGCCAAAACTCTTCCTTGAGGACGGTCTCAATATATTGAGTCGGAACTCGCACCACAAACGATTTGAAATTCGTGCTGTGGCGCGACGCCAACTTCTCGACCCTTAAGGTCCAGCTGGTCTTCGATCGAACATACTCCACGATCTCCTCAACCTTCGTGGTGTGATGTAACCGGGACACATAGAGCTGCGTCGCGCGTCGTAGGTATTGCCGGACGCAGCATATTGGGTCCTGCCAGCGCGGTTCCGCACTGGTTTCGGCTAGGAGGCTTCTTCCTCTTCTTCCGCCGACCTTCGAGAATCCAACCTAACAACAACAGAGTGCATCCCGGCGCGTCGAAAAAACACACTGTTCGAAACTCTCGGCGCTAAGCAGAGCGTTGAAAATCCAGTGCGCGAAAAAAAATCGCCGCGATATTTTTACGTCCGTGCGAACGTCGGCTAACTCTACCAAGAGGGAGTAAAGGACAACGTTATCGATGTAATTACCTACCACTATACCTGGTACCTACTATTTTGTAAAAACTGAAGAAGTTGAATGACCAAAGAACGGTGACAAAAGTGTGTCGAGTACCTACATCATCGAGAGTAGCATAGGATTAAAAACAAAACCGGTCAAGAGCGAGTCGGACTCGCGCACCGAGGGTTCCGTTCCGATTTCTGACAAAGTGTGCTATTTAGAGACATCGTTTTATTTTTCCTGTAATCTTTACGTAAACTATCACATAGTATAATTTCAGATTTTTCTCTTTGCAAACTTCGGAGATAAGAGGGGGGGAACGGTATTTTTTTTACATTTTTCGTCAAAAGTCGAAAACTATGCGGCCTAAAAAAAAAGAAAAAAAATGTTTGAGAATGTGCAAACACCGCTCTTTCATATGATACCCCACATGCCCTAGTAGCTCCACTTTGAATTTTTAAGACCCCCCTTCGGTCCCTGTTGCAAAAAAAATATAAATATTTTTATTTCTTTCTTATTTGCAAAATAGTTGGGTAAACGTCATCTAAAACTGTTCCAAATTTCAAGTTAATAGCATTAGTAGTTCTGGAGATATCCAGCTGTGACAGACAGACAGACTGAGTCACACCATAAGGGTTCCTTTTTTACCATTTTGATACGGAACCCTAAAAACTAGCAAACACGAGCCTTTCTTTAATAGTGCGTTCAACCATAGATTGATTGATGAATAGGGAGTTTTGTTTGGCCATGGAGAGGCCAAACTCAGAGCATGTAACTTTGCGAAACTGGTGAATACTGGCGACACTGGCGATGTCAAATCTGCGACAACTTGCTTCAAGAAGTTACTCCCCTTCGACTTAGTCGCCGGCTATAAGTAAAAGTACTCTGTGGTCGCCGGCCGCTGGCGATTTCAAAATTTCACGTCACACATTGGTCCACACACAGATTTTATCGCGAGCGACAAATTGCGTGGCGACTCGAATCGCTGCATTTGGACCTAGTAAAAGAGTTCTGATTCTAGTTTGGGATTTATAGAGAGTTTATTTTCACCACATCTGCTTTAATTATAGGTAGGTAACATTTTATTATTTATCCTTTTACTGACAAAAGTGACAAATAAAGCCACAAAGTCAAAAAAAGAATAAACCTCATCTTCAGATACATACCTACACATAGCTTGTCCACTCTGAAATGACGCGCCCCACCACAGGGGCCCACTACCGCATTTACCTGTCTACGGCATTTACCGTAGTGTACAGAAGTAGTGGGGTGCGTAAAGTATGTATATCAGAGTCATTTCAGAGTGGACAAGCTATACTAAACTAAACGGTTTTCACAAAAAGGTTATTCGACTAATGAAATAAAATCGCGCATTAGTTTTAATATCATGTCACATCATTATTATTTTGACTTTTCATTGGGGTCCAAAGAGTAAAGTAAGTATAGAGAGATAGTTTGACAGGTAAGTAACCTCTATTTGTGTTTGTATTTTTGCGATTTCTGTGGTATTTTCGCAATTATCCAATGTTATCACTACAAAACATTACTTTAATTTACTTATCCCCTAAAATTTTGTAACTGTAGTATCAAATTACCTACTAATGTTTTCTAGTACCGGCTTACTCCGACCCTTCTTTCTGTAATAAATAGGTATTTATTTTGTTTTTCTAGCGTAAATTCTTATCGCAGCATTCGCAGCACGAGTAGAGAAGCACAGAAGTTTTATTGTACGTTGGTACGCAGTCTGTGACTAGTACAAGAGCTCTTTAATGACCGTCGTAGAGTAGATCTCTTATTGAGTGCATCTTGAACGTGGTAAACAGGGGACAGTCGGCAATCGTCTGACCTTGTGCAGACAAGTGGTTTGTTATCATTTAGAGCTCGAGAGTATCAATAACACTCTTGTTTAGGTTCGTAGTGAGCCTACTGCGACGGAAACGCTGCGTTAGTTAGATATAACGTGTAGGTTTGTAAAGATTTAGATATAATTGCTTTTCAATTGCAATCTGCGTTATTTGCTACGCGTCGCTCGGGCTATAAGGTAGGTGGTCGCTTTGAGTCCATTTTGTTGTGCATTTCATAAGTATTTGGATATTCAGTTAGTTTTGTATTTCTATAAAGCATAATTATTACTTAATAATATCTTCTATCTATAGTGTTTCCTTTAGTATATTCTTCTTTAATTAACTATGTTTAATAAAGTTCTAACCAGTAGGTACCAATAAGCTCCTTAGTGGATTCAATTTATAAATACAAAGTAAAATCTTCCAGTGGAAGATTTTACATTATGGATTTGTCATTTATGGAAACTGACAAAACATTTAAGTACCTACTTAAATAAAATACTTACGGACTATTTTAAAAACTCTAAAACTTATCTTTTATCAAGAGTGATTACTTACTTACCACAGATACCATCTTAAAAAAAAACAGAGTACTTGTAGAAAAATATCAGCAATTATTGCACACTTATTAGATTATTTAAAAGCAACAGCAACATTCTTGCTTCAGGAATGCAACATATCCCAAAATGTAATTTCTGTTCAAACCCTTATTTATTCCAGAATAAGAACTTTCAATGGTGTATTCCCTACCAATCACCTAATATTAAAGTTTTGTTTGATAAACCTCAAAAGCTATTTGTTACATGCTCATAAATTATTATCATTGGAGTGTCTTATCTTTGTTATTATTTTTTTTTGTTAAGTAAACATCAAACGTCTGTAATAAGTTTAAGCTTATTGGTTGTGCAAAACAATAATGATATCACTAATCACTATTTTCATAATAACATAATTGTTTTAAAGAACTTAAGATGGTGAATATAAATGTCACAAAATACAGGCTGGAAGGACATCGACGCGCAAACGGTTACCACGTATTCAGTGCATCATTCTGAGCCCCCCCACATAGAAATTTTTCATCGGTTATTAAAACAAAAATCTACAGTTTCCTACAATAGTGCAATACCTACACGGTCAAAATGTATGGAACAGCCCAAGCAGATTTTTTTTCAATAACCAATGAAAATTTTCTATATAGGGGGTTCAGAATAATGTACCTACTGAATACGTGGTAACCGTTTGTGTGTCGATGTCCCTTCCACCCTGTATATGGTCATTAGAATTTGCAGATCGGAAATTATCCCAGAGGATGTTACTAGTAAGATAAAAAGTATCCTGATGTCCTTACTCCTTACCCAGGTCATGATCTACCTGTGTGCCAAATTTAATCGAAATTTGTTCAGCTGCTAAGGCGTGAAGGGGTAATAGATAGACAGACAGACAAAGTTACTTTTGAGTTATTTAAACTAATAATTAAAATTAGGTACTTAAGTACTATTTGTATGTCATAGTGGATTTATTTTAATTATGGGACAGTGGGAGCTCAATCTGAATGTATGGGGAATGGGGTTTAACCATAAATTAATGGTTTAAACCATTAATTTACATGAAATGCTCATATTCATGCTTAAAAAAATTAATCCAAGCATCTAATTTTTTACAAGTAAGTTCTAGAAATTTTTCATATAATTACCCCATGGTTGACAACTTTGCATTTGCAAACTTCTAAGGATATAAGGGTGAAAAGTGGACAACCGCAGCTTGTAGCTATAATGGAAGAATTATTGTTACTTATCTTCTATTATTATAACTATCTTTAAGAGGCCGTACCTACACGAAATTTTGCCGATTTCGCTGATTTGCGTGATTTTACAGTTATAATACTGTACCTGTTTCTGTAAGTTTTAATGCACAACATGAAAGATCATTTCAATTAATGATCTAATGTATGAGCTACTTTTTAGGGATCCATACCCAAAGGGTACCAAACGGAACCCTATTACTAAGCTTCCACTGTCCGTCCATCCGTCTGTTACCAGGCTGTATCTCATGAACCGCGATAGTTAGACAGTTGAAATTTTCACAGATGTATTTCTGTTGTCGCTATAACAGCACATATTATAAATCAGAATAAAATAAATAACAATTATTTTTGCTCGCTCCCATTCAACAAAATTTCGTGTACGGCCTCTTAAGATCTGTTATCTTTCCGATGCAATCAACTCAGATAATAATAATACTTCCGCTAGAGTTCACGCGATGCTAAAGTACCCGTCGTATTGTTGAATAGCGTAGGCGAGCATAACCCCCCCTGCCTGAACCCGCACTCCAACCCATACGGCCTACAGGCACAGAATAAATAATAGTAATAACGTACTACAGGGCACCCGCCCACCGTCTAAAATGAGATTATTGAGATGAATGATAGCCACGTATCATTGGATTTGTGTTTTCATGCTAATTAGAAAATTAATAAGCCAATCGATTAACAAAGATAAACTCCATAGAAATATTTTTATGATAAACTCATGTTTTACGTCAATTTCCGAATGACATTTATTTTTTTCTTTACCTAATCACTTAATCAGCACCACACGGTATCAGTTGATTAACGTTTCTTTTTCTTGAAATCTTACATGTTTTTGTCGGTCAGAAATATTGTACCCGAACGAAAAGACGTTTGACACGTCAAAAAAAATGTGATGATACTACAAATTAACGATTTTCGGACTTTTCCTTTACTGCTTTGCTAAGACCTTAGCATAAGTATAATCAGTCTGTTTCCCGTTTCCCACACTGCTGGGATACAGGTCGCTTCTTTGTGAGTGGGAGTGGGCCATAATGCATCACGCGGGCCCAGTGCGGTTTGGTAGATGTCATATGTCTACGAATTTTTGGTTCTAGGACATGCCGGTTTGTGTATTTAATTTCATCACCATTGCTCTCAAATCGGTGAAGGAAAATATCGTGGGAAACCGGAATGTCCTGTGAGACCTTGCTTCTTGCCAAATTTCATGATTCTAGGTCAACGGGAATACCTACCTTTTGATTTACTTATTTGCGAGTATCAAAATATGTCGCGTAAATGGCCTTATTTTTTTTTATTGCGTTGACTTGGAAGCTTGATTTTTTTAGAGCTTCAAGGGACCGTAGTCGTAGACCAACGTAAGTATTTGATATTAATTTCAACTTAATACCTCCACGCGTTCCTGAGAAAAATGAAGACTTTTGACATACTGACAGACGGACGGACGGAGGGACAACAAAGTGATTCCGTTTTTTCCTTTTGAGGTAAGGAACCCTAAAAACGTAAGAAATTTTGAATTTGGCGGGCTAGATTCAAGAAATTGATCAAAAAACATTCTCATGCATCAAAGTCACTGCGGCATTTGTAATACGTACCTACATAATTACGAGTATTATATTCTGAGGACCTGTAAGATTTTTCTTGAAAAGTCTTGAAGAAGAAGGACGTATTATTTCGTGTATCTTCGGAGTTCGGACTTAATGCTTACTCTGCCAAACTTAATTTCACATCTTGATAAAACTAATAGTTGTGAAATAAATTTTATTTCTAAAAGAACTAATTAACAGAACAATTTAGCAAGTACTTAATTAAAATTCGCGCACTGGTCAGAACTGCGATAGTGATAGCCAGCGCATACTTATACTGGATAAAAAAATAATAAATAAAACGATGAATAACGTTTGGGTAAAGCGTCTTGTTGTTCGATAAAAAGAACCCTTTCGGCTCAACTGATACCGTGGTGCTGATTAAATGATTAGGTAAAGAAAAAAATAAATGTCATTCGGAAAATGACGTAAAACATGAGTCTATCTTTTTTGATTGTTTGGCTTAATAATTTGCTAATAGCATGAAAACACAAATCCTATGATACGGGACTATAGTTTATCTCATTAGACGGTGGGCGGGTTTCCTGTCTAGGCCGTATGGGTTGGAGTGGGGGGTGAGGCGGGGGGGCTTATGCTCGCGGGCTACGCTATTCAACCTATACGTGAATGATCTGATTGGCGTACTTAGCAGCATGCGTGTTGGGTGTCGTATTGATGGCGTGTGTGTTAATAACATAAGCTACGCCGACGACATGGTGCTGCTGAGCGCGTCAGTCTGCGGGCTTAGGATCGTGGCCACTTATGTTAAGAAGACACTCTTCTTAACATAAGTGGCCACGATCCTAAGCCCTAAGGTTAATGGTTTTTGGGGCCAGGGGTAAATACTCAGAGCGGTATGCCCTTTATAAGGGTGGACCAATTTAAATATCTGGGTCACTTATTGACCATTGGCCTCAAAGTTGATGAGGATATTGACAGGGAGCGGAGGGCGCTGTGTATGAGAGCTAACATGATTGCCCGCAGATTCAGGCGCCTCTAAAGAGGTCAAGCGCACTATATTTAGTGATTACTGCACGTCTTTTTACTCTTGCAGTCTGTGGGCTCATTATACTAAGAAATCATACAGCGCCCTCCGCGTTCAATACAATAACGCATTCAGGGTGCAGATGGGGTTGCCTCGATACTGCAGCGCATCAGGGATGTTTGCTGAAGCTCGCGTTGAATGCTTCTACAGTGATGCGGAAGCAGTGCTCATCCCTGGTTAGTAGGGTAGCACCAACAGCATCCTGTCTATGGTAGCAAGCAGGCTAGATTGTGCGTTTGTGAACCACTGCTGCAAGAAGGTATCGGCTGGGCCCATCACCTTGCAGCAGTGATGTCACAAGTTGTTTCTGTGTTAATATTTTACTAACATAGTTTGTAAGTATATTGTTACTAATACTATGAATCTTGTTATGATAATTAATTAATTAAAAATCCATCGCAAAACATACCTAACAGAAAATTGTTGGCAACTTCGTTTCACCTATTCACTAGGTGTGTATTTTATGTCCAGATGTCGGTAAATGTACAGAAGATTGCGGACCCAGTCCTGCTGGGGGAGGGTCCTCACTGGGATGAGAAGCAGCAGGCTTTGTACTTCGTCAGCATTCTAGATCATACCATCCATAAGTATGTGCCCGCTACTGGAACGCACACAAGGACTAAAGTTGGTGAGTGTTGTAAAGGGACCAACTAGTCATCCTGACAAATTGGACCGTGACCTTTCAAACCTAATATTCTAACAGAACAGACAGCTGTGCTGCTGGACAGTTTGTTGCGCCACTTCTTCCCAGCTAAAGCACTAGGAAGTGTTGAAGGGTGGTTTGGGCGTTCAGAGGCAAAATGTCCAAATCCCAAAATGACCAATTGTCAAAATGTCCAATCTTTGAGAACGTGGTAAATGTGTTCAACAACGCATCAAAGCGCTTTTTTACGACTTATGAATGACAAAATACTAAAAGAACTTCGTAAAGGTAAGGGCCTTATCTTTACGAAGTTCTTTTGTGACATTTTGGGATTTGGACATTTTGACACCGCTAGACATTTTGCCCCTGATTTGCCCCTGGTTTTTGGGGGACTGTCTTTGTAATTTTGACATTCAAAAAGTCCTGGTTCGCAGCGTAATTTGAATGAATGACTTTTGATTTTGAATAAAAACACCCAGGATATATCAAAATCTTAAGCTTTATCCCCTAGGTGGTCGCGTGGGCTTCATGGTGCCGGTAGAAGGCACATCGGACCAGTTCCTTGTGGGGGTGGAGAGGAAGTTCCAGGTGGTGCGGTGGAGTGGGGGGGAGGGGGCGCCGGCCTCTGTGGTGAAGGAGCTCGGCGAGGTGGACCGCGACGTGCCCACTACCAGGATTAATGACGGCAAGGCGGATCCCAGGGGCAGGGTGTTCGCAGGTCAGTTAAACTGCCAGTCGCGAGTAGAAGTCGACGGGGCTCCTTTTTCTTGTTGTGTCAAACCAAGCAACTGAAGGGGATGATGACGCGCGCTTCGTTCACTTGCTCACATCCTGATCCACTTCGAACCTAACCTATCCAAGTCAAACTAACCTCCAATTCCGTCACTCGCTCTTGCATTCTAATTAAATCACATTATAATCTGTACTCGCGGTGGATAGTTTGGCTACCAGCGCCTGCGGCCGTTTCCAAACCCAACCAACCAAACCACTGCCACCACCCTCCAACCAACCAACCAACCAACCAAACCACTGCCACCACCCTCCAACCAACTAACCACCAACCAACCAAACCACTGCCACCACCATCCAACCAACCAACCAACCAAACTACTGCCACCACCATCCAACCAACCAACCAACCAACCGCCGTTAGCCTGAAATCGCCAACCCGTCTTAAGCAAGCGTTGTGATCAATGCTCGCAATGGGACAATATTAGGCTGGTATTAAGATGTTCTTTTACTTAACTATCTTTTTCCAACACTCTCAGGAACCATGGGTAACGAGGACCCACCAGGCAACGTCGAAAAGCATAAGGGAAGCCTGTTCCGCCTGGACGGGTCAAAAATCACGAAGGTGGCCGACCGGATCGGCATCTCCAACGGCCTGGCCTGGGATCTTAACCAGAAGGCCATGTACTACACCGACTCCATGGAGAAGAACATCAGGAGATACGACTATGACGTGGAAACGGGAGAGATTTGTGAGTAGACTACTTCTTTGTATTGTCCATGCCATGGCTGTTCCTAAATTACCCTAGGCTGCTGATTAAATTTGCGTTTTTCCTAATTTTGTTAATAATTAGTGTTAGAGGTCGGCTCCTCTTGATGCATCGTATATAATATTTAACTTTTATGCTGTGCATTTATTGTACACACGCACGGGTACAGATCAAGCTATACATTTCCAGTATAAGCTGGTCTCGCATTGTATAGGATTTCCTTACAATGAGAGGTCAGTGTAAACTGGAAAAGTATAGCTTGTGTACATGGCGTCGTCTGATAACTTTACTCAAGAAATGATTTCGAAATTTTTGACAGTCAATTTTAATCCTCGGATAAAAGATACTGGAATAATCACCCCTTAGTGAAAACCTTTTTATCAGTTTACTTACTCATTTTCTTTCAGCCAATGTCAAGTACATCTTCGATTTTGAGAAAAACAAAGTAGAAGGTGTTCCCGATGGCACGACCATAGACACGGATGGGAATCTATGGGTGGCCTGTTTCGAGGGCTCATGCGTCATCAAAGTTGATCCCAGGACCGGCGAATTACTGCAAAAGGTCCCAATCCCGGCTTTGCAAGTGACTTCGGTTACTTTTGGGGGGCCCAACTACGATATTTTGTTCGTTACCACCGCCAGTATGAATATTCGTGGACCCCAGGATCCCCCATGCGGGGCCACATTCATGGTCACTGGCTTGGGGGTCAAAGGATTCCCCAATGTTAATTTCAAGCTTTAGTTTTGTTATTCAATCATGTTTATATCAATTTTATTGTTTTTTTTAATATCATATAATTTGACAAAAACATCACATTTTTATAAATTATTCGTTAATGTATTAAGTTTATATAATGTTACTAAATTAATTAAGAATAACAAGTGGCAATAAAGATACCGATATTAGACTGAATATTATTGTAACTATTCGATATTTTAACGTTTAAAAAGTCATTATACCATGTTGAATGTATTGTTGTTTATACTCTTATTTTATTAGCACAATGTATTGGTAAACTATTTTAAAATATACGCGTATCCGTTATCTACTAAGTTAACTACCTTTTTTATAGCAACCTGTTGCTGTTGTCCTATTTATTAGGGTTCCGTACCAAAATGGTAAAAAAGGAACCCTTATGGTGTCATGAGAGTCTGTCTTGTCTGTCTGTCTGTCACAGCTGGATATCTCAAGGACTACTAATGCTATCAACTTGAAATTTAGAATAGTTTTAGATGACGTTGACCCAACTATTTTGCAAATAAGAAAGAAATTAAAATATTTATATTTTTTTTGCAACAGGGACTGAAAGGGGGTCTTAAAAAATCAAAGTGGGGCTACTAGGGCATGTGGGGTATCATATGAAAGAGCGTTATTTGCACAATCTCAAACATTTTTTTTCTTTTTTTTAGGATGCATAGTTTTCGACTTCTGATGAAAAATGTAAAAAAAAATACCGTCCCCCCCCCCCCCCCCCTTATCTCCGAAGTTTGCAAAGAGAAAAATCTGAAATTATTTTATGAGATAGAAGTTTATGTAAAGATTACAGGAAAAATAAAACGATGTCTCTAAATAGCACACTTTTTCAGAAATCGGAAAGGAACCCTCGGTGCGCGAGTCCGACTCGCTCTTGACCGGTTTTTTATATGATTAAGTACCGTAATCATTACATTTTGGCTGACCGTCAATCAGCCGTAATAGAAACAGCGCCTTTATTTATGTATTTCGGCTAGACGTTTTGTATTACGCCGCCGCCGTATACAATTTGGCTACGACTTAGGCATCACGTAAAAATTGACGATTGTGTGTGATCGTTTTGGGGCCCCTTACACTATAGAGGCATGAGGAACAGGGTGTAAAGTTCACTCATCCTCTATTGAAAAGGGAGGATCCTCCCGACCAGACGGGTGTTGTGTCTGGTGGGCAACTGCCCGACGGTTGATATCGGGACGTTATATATAGGGTCATGTGTTCACGAATGAAACACTAAAAATTTAAAGCCTCATACACCTTTTGTTTTTACAGATAGAAGTCTAATTTTTTACAGGCATATAGGTAATTTTATTGGGTATTGGATTGCATTTATAGTTTTTTTAAATTAATGTGTAATTGATCAGCAAAAAATTAAAAACTAAAAAATGGGAAATGTTTCACTGTGTCCACAGTGGTGTACACAATGAAACACCACAAATTCAACAATGAAACATAATAATTAATAGTGTCTGTTTCATATTTTGTGTAATATTTAGGAAGTAGGTATTATGACAAAAATGCTGAGTTCATTCAAAAATATTTTATTCTAAATCTTAAGTAGCGTAGTATAATGTAGGACATTGCACTCTTGTGCAGCTTCTCTCCTCGAGCTCTTTCCTTGTCAGTGCATTTGAGTAGCTCAAAGCATATTTTCCGTATACGCCATCCTAAAAAAAAACTTCTAGTCACAAAAGTTATCGTTACGCTGATGTCAGTTATCTCGATCTCACTGAGGCACAACTAGATAAACTTGAGCGACTTCAAAACTTTTGCATAAGATTTATATTTGGCCTGCGCAAATATGATCACATTTCTGAATTTCGTACAAAGCTCAAGTGGCTTCCCATACGTCTTCGCCGGAATTCTCATATCTTGTTTCAGCTCTACAGTATTCTGTTCAATCCTAAAACCCCTTCTTATCTTAAAGAGCGTTTCAAGTTCCTTCATGACACACATAATAGATATCTGAGGTCATCGGAAAACTTGAGGCTAGAGATGCCGCTACATTCCACCAGTTTTTATGACAGATCATTCACTGTTCAAGCAGTGGCCTTAGTGCGAGTTTTTTATACTTACTCGATCGCGTTTACGTTAACGTTGACGTATGTCAATTCGTATGGAATAATTGTGTTTCCCATTATAGTCACCAGGCGGCGCTTATTCATTTTCAGTACAAACTGACGTTTACGTTAACGTGATCGAGTAAGTATAAAAACTCGCACTAAGGCCTCTGTACGATTGTGGAATGACTTACCCGTGTCGATAAGGTGTGCACAATCTTTGTCAACTTTTAAAATGTTGTTAAAAAAACATTTCCTCTCTCTTTAAATATCGTCATTACGTGTATAGTTCCTTGCTCTTTTTCAAGTAGTATATATAAGTATATATTTATATAAGTATCTGTATTTATGTATGTATATATGTTACACCACAGACTACCTACAGTATTCTCTCCTTTCTCCCCATAATCCATCCAAAGGTTGTCTGTAAAAGATCGCTCTTAGCGATAAGACCGCCCATTGTGTCACCCTATGTAAAATTTCAACATTTATATCTGTAATTTTTATGGTGTGCATAATAAAGAGTATTCTATCTATCTATCTATCTATCTATCTAGTTATCAATTTCCATGGAAAATACATGAATCATGAAATATAGTACACAACGAAAGTGTTTCATTGTGTCCATTGTGCAACTGTTTCACTGTTGACTACCTAAGGTTTAATTTAATAACTTCAAAGAAAAATCCACTAAATTGTAACATTTTGACATAAGATATATTCCACGTTAATCTACGAAATACGTGTAATGCTAGGTAATCATGAAAAATATGAAATTTTCTAACATTATTTAATGAAAAATCTATAAAGATTGCTGAAAATACTTACATTTTTGTCTAAAAAATTAAAAATGTTCCGCAGACAGTCTTCTCCTACGCGGCGCCCGCCGCTGCAAACTGGGGTAGGGCGGGGGGTTCTCGAGAGTGTCCTTAAGCGATATAATGCACGATCTGGCAATGCAGCATTTTAGAAATATCACTAAGTTTTACTGTGTACCACTGTTTCATTGTTGGACATCTGACCCTATGCTAGTCGCGCGGTAAACTCTGATTGCGCGATGCAGGTTGCGTGACGTCATGTCATTATGATGCGTAGTTCGTATGTGGCGATGTAGATGCCGCCACAACACCATGCGTTCCTGACGCCTATCATTTATACACAGTCCTTTCACCCTGGTTCTTTCACATTATTTCATACTAGCTATAATATATATACTATATATAGTTTATATAGTATATAAACCGGGATAAAAAGTAGCCTATGTGTTAATCCAGGGTATAAGCTATCTAAGTACATACCTTCATCCAAATCGGTCCAACCGTTTCAGCGTGCAGAAGTAACAAACATACACACTCACAAACTTTCGCCTTTATAATATTAGTGCGAATTGCTCTAAGGTTGCCTTCTTCAACCTTAGAGCAATTCAAGATCAATGTGATGCAAAATCAGAGGTGAAATAACTGTGAAAGGACGCAAACACTGAGTTGTAGATACAAATGAATAAGTGTTTTGCGAATTTGAACTTTATTAGTTCCTAATCGTGTCCATTCGACAGAAGCCAGGAACTGCCAGGAACGCACTCTCTCGGTGGCGGGAAAATAGTAAATTGAAATATATATGTTACGGTAAGTGTGATTAATTGAAAATTATTAATAACTAGCTGCGCCCCGCGGTGTTACCCGCGGTTTATGAGATACACTAAAACGTGTATTATTTAATCGGTGAAAAAAGTATTCACAAAAAAATTGCTCATCCCACGGGTACACTACATTTTTCGGGATATAAATGTGCCTATGTGTTAATCCAGGGTGTCAGCTACTTCCTCACCAAATTTCATCAGAATCTGTCCCGCCGTTTGAGTTTGAAAGAGTAGCAAATATATTTGAATTCCGTGCTCATCCCACTGGAACACTATATTTTTTCGGTATATAAAGTGGCCTTTGTGTTAATCCAAGGTGTCACCTACTACCTCACCAAATTTTATCAAAATCGGTTGAGCCGTTTGAGTTTGAAAGAGTAGCAAATATATTTGAATTCCGTGCTCATCCCACGGGAACACTATATTTTTCCGGGATAAAAAGTATCCCATGTGTTAATCCAGGGTTTGAGCTACTTCCACACCAAATTTAATCACAATCGGTTGAGCCGTTTGAGTTTGAAAGAGTAGCAAATATATTTGAATTCCTTGCTCATACCACGGGAGCAGTAATTTTTTTCGGGATATAAAAAAAAAAAAAAATTTAAAATTTAAAACTTTTTATTTCAAAGAAACATACTTAATTTTGTTTTGATCACACATCGCTTAATCTTAATAATGAAAGATTATGTGCGAGTGAGGCGTGTTTACATTAATATATATTGTTTTTAAAATTAAATTATTTATTTATTTGTGAAAGATCTGGAGGAACTTTGTATTGATCCACTTTAAGGTAATATTTTATTAGTTGTTTTATTTGCAAAGTTGTTTTTGATTTTAATTTATTAGTTAATTGCTTAGGGAGTTTATTCAACAAGTTAGGTAACAGGTACCTCCAGGTCCTTCTTCCATATTCATTGTTACATTTCGGCAGATTATATAATGGTAGGTATTCTAAACATCTTAAGTTGTTGGGTCTTATCTTTTTACTTAAGTTATCAATTTCGTTAGCATATTGTGATATTATAGCTAGTTTTACTTTATCAAATACATTTATTATTTTACAATATTCAAATAACTGATGATAGTTGTCTTTAAATTTAAGCTTTATTTTATATGGGACTATAATTTTTAACATCCTAATTTGTATGTCATATATTTTTTGTAAGTATGTTTTATATGTTCTGCCATAGCTAGATAGACCATATCCAATAATTGAATCTGCCAATGCTAAATATATTAGTCTTTTGGTTCTGTATGGTAATTTATGCCTCAATATGCTTAGTTTTGCCAATATTGACCTGAGTTTGTTACAAACATATTCAACATGGGGGCCCCAATTAAATTTGTTATCAATTTTAAGACCTAGATAAAAGTGTTCCTTTACTACTTCAAGTTGATTACAATTGCACATTGGTGGACACTGGTGCATGCACTCATGTTCGTGGGCCACGACTTTCGGTATACTATTTACTTGAATGTATGGTGAGTGAATATGTAATAGTTTAGTTTTCTGATAGTTAAGTGATAATCCAACATCATGTGCCCACTTACATAGAGTGTTAAATTCTTCTTGTATCAGGTGTTCTGCAATTTCAAGATTTTGGTGTGCTACAATTAAACATGTATCATCAGCAAACTGGTACACAGAGCCATTCCGGAATATCTTACACATATCATTTACGTAAATTAGGTATTCTGTAGGGCCTAAAATTGAACCTTGTGCTGTTCCGTATAAGGTTGGTATTTTGTTGCTTTGTTGCCCCGCTATATTTACTAAGTTGTATCTGTTTGAATGATAGTTTTGGAACCATTCCAGCAGTGGGCCCTGAATACCATTCTGCTGCATTTTTTCAAAAAGAGTTTTGTAATCAAGCACATCAAATGCTTTGCTAAAATCAACCATCACAACCAGAACATGTTTTTTTTCATCCAGGTAATTACAAATTTCATCAGTGAAAAGTGACAGCAATTGTGAAGTACTTTTATGTTTTTGGAAGCCAAATTGTTTTTTGTGAATGATATCATTTTTTGAGAGAAAGTCGTTTATTGATTTACCAAGGTATTTTTATATTATTTTGTCAATACAAGAAAGTAAAGTAATAGGTCTGTAATTGTTAGTGTCTGTGTATTTGCCTTTTTTATGTATAGGTCGTACAATACCTATTTTAAGTTTATCTGGATAAGTACGGCTAGATAGACAGGCATTTACCAAGTGAGTGAGAACAGGCGTTATTTCGCTGGATATATATTTTATGTCTCTTGCTCGTATTTGGTCAATACCCGGGCTTTTTCGGTCATCAATTGATTTTAATATTTTGTGTAAGGTTTCTTCTTTTACTTTGTTGATATTTATAGTGACATTTGGTTCATTTATATACGACTCTCTATCAAGCAATGGCTCCTCACAATTACATATAACTTTTTTCACATTTGACTCAAAATCACACGCAAATTTGTTGGCTAATAATTTAGGGTTAAGTCTAAATGATTTTATTAAAATATCGTCCACTGCTTTCATCATTCTGCCAGTAAGCCTGTTGATAATAGACCATATTTTTTTTTAATTTTTAAAGTTGTTAATTATTTCTTTTTTAATACAATTATTTTTAGCTTTATTCATTAATTTATTTGTTTTATTTCTATACCTATTATAAATCTGCCTATTTTTTTTGTTGTTTACATCTTTTTTCCAAATTTCTAGTAATTCTTTCTTCTTGTTAGACATATAATTTAATTTGTCACTTATCCATTTACATTGACTTCTTTTGTTCACCTTAATTTTAACATTTTCCCGACACTTTTTATAAACAGACTCGAACCTAAGACTTATGTGATTGAAGATTTCGTTGGGATCAGTCAAAGTATAGACGGGTGACCAGTCAATACCTAACAGTTCTTCTTTTAATTTAGTTTCATTCAATTTACTAATTGTTTGGTATTGACTCGCAGCCCGGACACTAGTTATTGCCAAACCGGTTATAAAGTGATCCGCCAGCGCATATTGAACAACTGCTGATCTAATATACAATTGTCTGTTACACACTAGAATTGGTTTACAATCGTCACGGATAAATATATGATCAATACATGTTCTAGATATGCCTTTGGAACTCTTAGCAATTCTAGTAAAGTTTTTAATACAACACTCGAACCCCAACTCACATAAATTGTTCAAATATTTATTTGTAACTGGATTAGATATAAAGTAGCCTATGTATTAATTCAGGGTGTTAGCTACTTCCAAACCAAATTTCATCAAAATCGGTCGAGCCATTTGAGTTTGAAAGAGTAGCAAATATATTTGAATTCCGGGCTCATCCCACGGGAACACTATAATATTTTTCGGGATATAAAGTAGCTTATGTATTAATCCAAGGTGTCAGCTACTTCCCCACCAAATTTCATCAAAATCGGTGCAGCCGTTTGAGTTTGAAAGAGTAGCAAATATATTTGAGTTCCTTGCTCATCCCACGGGAACACTATTTTTTCGGGATATAAAGTGACCTTTGTGTTAATCCATAGTGTCAGCTACTCCCTCACCAAATTTCATCAAAATCGGTTGAGCCGTTTGAGTTTGAAAGAGTAGCAAATATATTTGAATTCCTTGCTCATCCCACGGGAACACTACATTTTTCGGGATATTAAGGTGCCTATGTGTTAATCCAGAGTGTCAGAAGTAGCTGACACTCTGGATTAACACATAGGCCACACCAAATTTCATTAAAATCGGTCGAGCCGTTTGTGTTTGAAAGAGTAGCAAATATATTTGAATTCCTTGCTCATCCCACGGGAGCACTACATTTTTAAAAAGTAGCCTATGTGTTAATCCAGGGTATAAGCTGTCTACATACCAAACATACACACACACACTCACAAACTTTCGCCTTTATAATATTATTAGTGTGATTAGTGTGATTATATCCATCATTATTAATTCGTCTTAAGTTAACTTTATTAATTTAGTACCTAGTGTTTGTGGGTGTGTGTGTTGCGTTAACTTGTATCGCACAACCTCCTTTGTACTCATAATAACGAACAACTTTTACCAAACCTAAAATCACGAAAAAAAATTAGCTGTTCCCTACATTTATGTTCCCGTAATTCGTCCAAATGTAGGGAACAGCTGATCACTTTTTCGAGATTTCAGGTTTGGTCCCATTGTCCCATAGTACAAGTTGTTCATAATGATGAGTAAAATGACTGTGCGTTATTTAAATTACACCTTGTGTATATTACGTATAATTATGTATGTTTAGGTTACTACATAATTATAGTCTAATTTAAGTTTTCCTGTAGGTAATTTGTCTTTCACACACACACTTTGTGTCTACGTCTCTCATCCAACTCTCCTGTCGCAGGTATAATGGAAGAAATTGCTAATGCAAATACTTGTTGCATTAGCAATTTCTTACCTTATTTCTTTCTTTTCTTCTTTTTCTTCTTTCTTTCTTACTTACCTTTGTGCTCTTTTATCTTTATGTATCTTAGCGCGCTTGGCCGTGAGCTGGAAGGTGGCGCCAGCTGGCGGCAAGTTCTGTGCCACGATTCACGGCCGTCGAAGAGACGTTTTGAATGTGAGGTTTCATTTTTAAAATTTCATTCAATGTTTTTCATCCCATTACGTTTGTGAAGTTTGTACAAAATCACACTACCTACGGTAGTTGACCCCAAAAATGTCGTCAAATTAATCCTGTTTAGGGTTCCGTACCCAAAGGGTAAAACGGGACCCTATTACTAAGACTCCGCTTTCCGTATATCCGTCTGTCACCAGGCTGTATCTTATGAACAGTGATAGTTAGACATTTGAAATTTTCACAGATGATGTATTTCTGTTGCCGCTATAACAACAAATACTAAAAAACAGAATGAAATAAATATTTAAGGGGCTCCCATACAACAAACGTGATTTTTTTGGCATTTTTATAGATAACTAGCTGCGCCCCGCGGTTTTACCCGCGTAGATATAAAATTTGTGTTAATCCAGCGTATAAGCTATCTACATACCAAATTGCATCCAAATCGGTCCAGCCGTTTGAGCGTGAAGAAGTAACAATTATACACACACACACTCGCAAACTTTCGCTTTTATAATATTAGCGTGATGGTACGGAACCCTTCGTGCGCGAGTCCGACTCGCTCTTGACAGGTTTTTTTTTGTTTCATCATATTTAGATATCAATGTCCATCACATTGCAGAGTTTCTCTAGCTATTTTAATTCAAACCTGGACAGTAAAATAAAATAAAATAATTAAAATGCAGTCCATTTATTAAAAAAACTTAATTATTAAATCTGACGTTAGCATTAGGGTGTCCTTTAGAGCCGGTGGCAGTGACCTTGAAGGTGGAGCCAGCTGGCGGTAGCTGTTCCGTGCCGCGGTTCATGGCCGCCGAGGTGACGTACAGCACATCCAGGCCCGGCCCGCCGAACGTTGCCGAAGTCGTTTGTAGAGCCGGAATCGCGATCGTTGTTAATACTTTCTTTTTCCTGGGGTCGATTTTTAGCATCTGGAATAAGTATGAAATTGGTTCTGTTAATGTTTTTTTTTTAGATAAAGATAATTTATCTGACACGATGACACGCGTTTCGTCTACAGTAAGCATACAGAATTTTAAATGAAGTATTAAGTACGTACATGTTTTGCCTGCGAGGCAAACAAATGTATAACAAGATAAAATAAAACTGTTTCGGTCGAATTGATTAGTCAGTCAAAAAAAACAATTTCTACAACAAACATATTCAATTTTATTGATGGACTATATTTTTTTAAGCGCTACCTACTTAACACTTATGTGGACCTAAAGTTGTCTTAATAAAAAAATATTAATATTATCTATCAATCTGTATAAATAAAAACGAAATTATTTTTTGTTAAATGTTCGTTTTAGTCCGAAAAAGTTTTTAAGGAAAAAAAAAAAGAAAAGTTGTGGAAAATTAGAAAATTCGGGAGGAAATAAAAGTACTTTTTTTTTTTTATTTTTTTTTATTTGGACGGGGACAGCGTCTGTTGGGTCAGCTAGTTATAATATAAATACATATGGGTTCACTTGCCTGATGTCCGTCGAAGTTGGCGACCCAGAGGTTGCCGTCGGTGTCAATGGTCATGCCGTCCAGGATGCCGTGCAGCTCTGTGTCGAGGCCATTTTCTTCTTTCTTCATTGAAAACACGCTGCTTGGGTTCGCTGGAAAATAAACAAGGGAAGTTATTAATGGAAATTGGTCCGTACCTGGCCACCTTCTGGTTACAGAGAGATTAAAGGTCAAAGATACAACTTTTTTTTATGGTTTTCACGAAAACCACTTTTAAATGTTATAATTTAACTTTAAATACTCCTACGGTCTCAGTACCATTGCATGCAACCATCAACATAATATCTCCATAACCGAAGGTTCCCAGGTATGATCCAGTACGGAATAAAAACCATAATAACTGACTACGATTTTAAAAGTTACACAACCGCGTAATCTATTGTCACCATTAGCTGGCTTGAAATAAGGTTGACAATTGAAAATAATATTTGTGTTGCCGAGATGTGACTAAGCTGCGAATGTGCATTTATTGTCCGGGTTTTCTTTAGATTATTCAGAATATACACAATAAATTAAATAATTGTCCGGTTATAGTTTAAAAAAAATGCTAATTCTAATAGATTCTTTAAACTCAAACTCAAAGCATTTATTTCAATTAAACCAATTACAGGCACTTTTGAATTGTCAAAGAGTCGGTCAGTAGGTAAGTCAGAAAGTTGAAGCTAGTTGCCCATTCCAAAACGTAGATCTATGGATATTTCTTAAAAAAATAATGTCGTCATCGCTGAAAATACAGAGATGTTCGACGCCAAAGTTTATTTTTGTGGAGCAACTTCCAATTTTTTTATTGGGAATACCAAACTATTTTTTATACTATTATATTTTTAAACCCTTAAATTTTTCTTTAAACCCTTCTCTGTCCACGCGTTACGTCATACTCGACAATCCAAGAAACTAATTTTTGTGAATATTGAGCTAATACCGCACCCTAAGCATCTTTTTACACTCGCACAAAATTAAAATAAGTGGTGTACTCACAAATATCTCCGGTTTCCACATCATAGTCGTATCTCCTGATGGTGTACTCGAAGGAGTCGATGAAGTAGAAGGCCTTGTTCGCGAGGTCCCAACAGAGCCCGTTGGAGATGTCGATGTTATCGACCAGCTTGTGCACGCTGCCGTCCGCGTCGATGCGGTACAGGGAGCCCTTCTTCAAGTGGAACTTGCCCGGCTCGTACTCATGCCCCATGGTTCCTTGAAGAAATATATACAAATGATAGACGATGTTTATTTTTGTAAGTAGATTTTTACAAACACTTTTACACGTCAATAATATTTAAAAAAAAACGGTCAAGAGCGAGTCGGACCATACCATCATTTATGTGTAATTTTTGTTGATGATTTCTGAAAAACTGTGCTATTTAGAGACATCGTTTTATTTTTCCTGTAATCTATACATAAACTTCTATCACATAGAATAATTTCAGATTTTTCTCTATGCATACTTCGGACCTATGGGTGGTAAAGTCGAAACTATATGGCCTAAAAAAAGAAAAAAAAAATGTTTGAGAATGTGCAAACAGCGCTCTTTCATATGATACCCCACATGCCCCAGCACCCCCACAGCAGCCCCACTTCGAATTGTTAAGACCTTTCAGTCCCGGTTGCAAAAAAACCATATATATTTTTATTTCTTTCTTTTTTTGCAAAATAGTTGGGCAAACGTCATCTAAAACTGTTCCACATTTCAAGTTGATAGCATTAGTAGATCTTGAGATATCCAGCTGTGACAGAGACAGACTGAGTCATAAAGTCCATAAGGGTTCCTTTTTACCATTTTGGTACGGAACCCTAACTAGATGAGGTCGATTTTTCCTGTAAGAACTACTCTCCAAAACAAACTCAGAGGCCACTCCAGATATTTCCTTGCTCCAAGAGCTAGATCAAAGATTTTATCGTAAACTCTTCGATCTAGCTCTTGCAGCATACTTAAAAATTGAACTATTGTATCTTCTCAACTTAGACCCGACTAAATCTGTGACTTGGCGAAAAGTTGCGACTAAATTTGGGAGAAAACAGATGTTCGCTAGGTGGCCTAGTTTTTGAGATATAAATGTGGCCAAGCTGGGGAGACGCTCTCCAGATCGGCCGCCTATGAACCCTTATAACTTTTGAACCAGTGACCGACAAATTCTGATATTTGGCGGCAAATTTCGACTATATTTTTTGTGTTATCAAAATTAAAATCCCTGATGGTGGCCATACCAGTCACACAACCTTTCTACCCCTTTTCACGGAGAACATCATTCTTGAAAAACATGATAATTATCTCTGATTCTGAATATAAGTTTAGGAACAAATGCTACAATAAGAAAAGGCATTTTCAGTCTATTAATGACTCACCAGCAAACAGTCTTCCCCTAGGATCCGCCTTGGCATCATTGAACCTGTTCTTAGGGTTGTCATGGTCTACTTCCGCGATGGTCCTCACCTCCTTGGCTCCGTCCTCCTGGCCGTTCCACTCGATCTCCACCACCTTTCGGTTCAGACCCACCACAAAGTGGTGCTTCTTACCCTCCAGTGGGATTATGAAGGTTGGCATGCCATCTGGAATGTAATCTTGTATGTTATGTATGAGGAACAGGTGGAAAGTCTTCATCCTCCATAGAAAAGAAAGGATCCTCCAACCAGACGAGTGTTGTGTCTGGTGATCTGCTAGTGCCCGACGGTTGTTGTCGGGATGTTGTACTCTATTTACAATACGATTAGACAACTATAAACAAACCTTTTTTACAGTTCGTTCAACCGATTTATACATCTATTGCGAAAGTGGCATGACAAATGGCAGTTGTAAACACTTTTTTGCCTTTAATGCCATCTTTAAGCCTACCGAATAGAATTCAAAATCGGTTGAACGTACTGTAAAAAAAGTTTGTTTAAATGTCTAATGTTAATAGTATATATGCTAATCGCGCGGATAAATTTGCTTGCGCGATACAGGATTTGTGTGACGTCAGGGTCTTGATTCGTAGTTCGCATGTGGCGATGTAGATGGCACCACAAAAGTTTTATTTGTGTGTTTGTTTGTTTGTTTGTTTGTTTGGGTATTTCAGATTATGGTGGTGAACTGGTGATCTTGTAAAGAATAATGAATTGCGTCGATAACTCAGTAGTCACTCAGAGAAAGACCAGAAACTTGTGTAATAATCATAATAGCATAATCAGCCAAAATGTATAATATTACTACTGCTGGGACAAGACCGAAGTGAAAATTTACTTCGGTACATTTATTGAGAAAATGTACCTATCTAAAATAAATTTATAGTTCAGAATCGTACCATGCACTACATGCACAATCGTAACAACACTTCGACCAAAAAACATTTTAAGAATGCAAAGCATTTTATTTAATAAACATACTTTTGTATAAAAAAGTAATGATTTGACTACCCATTTGTGTAACAGCGCAGCGTCCTTAAACGGTCGAGTAGTATTGAAGATCGTTTGTGTGGGCGTGTGAAAGATGATATGGCTAGAAAGGGAGTGACTACCGAGAGCACGACCATTAGAGAAGTATGGAAGAAAAAGACATGTTGCGCCGACCCCAAATATATTGGGACAAGGGCAGGAGAATGATGATGATGATTGAATAGAGGGCACCTTACAGCACCGTAGATTAGAATATCAGTAGAAGTCTTCATAGAAGTAATAAACTCACCAAACTTAGCCTTCGTATGGATGTCAGTGCTTGGCACATACTTGTGGACGCTGTGGTCGAAGATGCTGACGAAGTACAGCGCCTGCTCCTCGTGGTCCCAATGCGGGCCCTCGCCCAGCCATACCGGCTCTGTCACCGGCGCCACCACTGGTGCCATCTGGAAACGAAGGCTGGCTTAGGAGACTGCGGTACTGAGAGTTGCAGACATGGTTGGTTAACTGAATAAAGGTGGTATTCCATTAGTCAAAGATCTTTGTCCCTGAGGTCCAATATATTTGATGGATGTCTTCTAGTAAATTGGATGAAGTCATCCAATTTCTTTGATCAAATGTAGGAACATTGGACAAAGATTTTTGACTAATGGAATACCACCCTTATCTCTAGATAATACACTATATAAAGTAATACTAATGGCTTTTGTCGAAGAGTTGTTCTGTCATCTTTCATGTTGTGATTGATTGATCCAACAACATTTTGTGACCTATGTTGACTTAAGATTCGATAGAGTACAACGAAGCCTGCTTGCGGACAAGGCTTGTATAGTACTTTTCTCTAATAATGCGCAGAAATTCAAGTAAGTATGTATATTATGAATTTTATTCCAGAATCAATGACGAACAACGAGAATTTTTCACGCGCCGTTAAGTTCATTTGTTTATATTTTAATGCCAAATAGCAAAATAAAGCTTTGATAAGTTACCTCCTTGGTTGCCATTTGTGTCGAAGTAAAAAGTTTGTTCCATTTTTAAATTACACGACAGATATGACGTTCCATAGTGTTGACATAAGATTCGATAGAGAAGGATAAAATAGTACAGACGCCAGCAGGCCAAGCCACCCGAAACTGTCAAATATTCCCAATCAACCTTGAACCTAATGCTTTAGCGATAAAGATGAAAATCTATTAAAGAAATTTGACAGATTGTAGTAGCTTGATGTGCTGGCGTCTGTACAACGAAGCCTGCTTGCGGCCAAGGCTTGTATTAAGGCTTGTATAGTACTTTCTCAAATAATGCGCAGAAATTCAAGTAAGTAGGTATATTATGAATTTTATTCCAGAATCAATGACGAACAACGAGAATTTTTCACGCGCCATTAAGTTCATTTGTTTATTTTTTAATGCCAAAATAAAACTTTGATAAGTTACCTCCTGGTTGCTATTTGTGTCGAAGTAAAAAGTTTGTTCCATTTTTAAATTACACGACAGATATGACGTTCCATAGTAATTTATTCGGCCGCTAAACACGACAGATACTGACAGATACCGTCCTATGGATTTTCATACTAACATTGCCGGCCGCCTGCTAGTATGGATTTGCTGTAAGGCTGTAGCAAAAAAATGGCTGTGTCGATAAATTGATCTAGCTAGGTCTCATAACTGCTCGTAGCTTTTTTTTAAAAAAATCGTTGTACTTACAAGCTTACAAGTTACTTTTGAAACCGGAAGCTACAAGTTACTTTTGAAACCGGAAGCTAGAAGTTACTTTTGAAACCGGAAGCTAGAAGTTACTTTTGAAAACGGAAGCTAGAAGTTACTTTTGAAAATGTAAGCTAGAAGTTACTTTTGAAAACGGAAGCTAGAAGTTACTTTTGAAAACGGAAGCTAGAAGTTACTTTTGAACCCGGGAGCTAGAAGTTACTTTTGAAACCGGAAGCTAGAAGTTACCTACTTTTGACACCGGAAGCTAGAAGTTACTTTTGAAACCGGAAGCTAGAAGTTACTTTTGAAAACGGAAGCTAGAAGTTACTTTTGAAAATGTAAGCTAGAAGTTACTTTTGAAAACGGAAGCTAGAAGTTACTTTTGAAAACGGAAGCTAGAAGTTACTTTTGAACCCGGGAGCTAGAAGTTACTTTTGAAACCGGAAGCTAGAAGTTACCTACTTTTGACACCGGAAGCTAGAAGTTACTTTTGAAACCGGAAGCTAGAAGTTACCTACTTTTGACACCGGAAGCTAGAAGTTACTTTTGAAACCGGAAGCTAGAAGTTACTTTTGAAACCGGAAGCTAGAAGTTACTTTTGAAAAGGAAGCTAGAAGTTACTTTTGAACCCGGGAGCTAGAAGTTACTTTTGAAACCGGAAGCTAGAAGTTACCTACTTTTGACACCGGAAGCTAGAAGTTACTTTTGAAACCGGAAGCTAGAAGTTACCTACTTTTGACACCGGAAGCTAGAAGTTACTTTTGAAACCGGAAGCTAGAAGTTACTTTTGAAAACGGAAGCTAGGAGTTACTTTTGAAACCGGAAGCTAGAAGTTAGGTACTTTTGAAACCGGAAGCTAGAAGTTACTTTTGAAACCGGAAGCTAGGAGTTACTTTTGAAACCGGAAGCTAGAAGTTAGGTACTTTTGAAACCGGAAGCTAGAAGTTACTTTTGAAACCGGAAGCTAGAAGTCACTTTTGAAACCGGAAGCTAGAAGTTACTTTTGAAAACGGAAGCTAGACGTTACTTTTGAAACCGGAAGCTAGAAGTTACTTTTGAAACCGGAAGCTAGAAGTTACTTTTGAAACCGGAAGCTAGAAGTTACTTTTGAAACCAGAAGCTAGAAGTTACTTTTGAAACCGGAAGCTAGAAGTTACTTTTGAAAACGGAAGCTAGAAGTTACTTTTGAAAACGGAAGCTAGAAGTTACTTTTGAACCCGGGAGCTAGAAGTTACTTTTGAAACCGGAAGCTAGAAGTTACTTTTGAAAACGGAAGCTAGAAGTTACTTTTGAAACCGGAAGCTAGAAGTTACTTTTGAAAACGGAAGCTAGAAGTTACTTTTGAAAACGGAAGCTAGAAGTTACTTTTGAACCCGGGAGCTAGAAGTTACTTTTGAAACCGGAAGCTAGAAGTTACTTTTGAAAACGGAAGCTAGGAGTTACTTTTGAAACCGGAAGCTAGAAGTTAGGTACTTTTGAAACCGGAAGCTAGAAGTTACTTTTGAAACCGGAAGCTAGGAGTTACTTTTGAAACCGGAAGCTAGAAGTTAGGTACTTTTGAAACCGGAAGCTAGAAGTTACTTTTGAAACCGGAAGCTAGAAGTTACTTTGAAACCGGAAGCTAGAAGTTAGGTACTTTTGAAAAAGAGGTTCTTGTAAGTGGGAACAGCGGCTGCGATTGTGTCGATTGTAATTTAAGTAATTTTCTCAAATAAGTATGGGTAAGTACGTAAGTTGTTGGTTTTCCGCATCAACAAAAATCTTCTAAGTTGGATCTGTACCTAGCCACCACAGCACCGGTTTGATCACCTTGTTCATATGTAAATGTCATAGGACAATAATGCAGCTACATATTATTATTAATAACATGAGCGTATTCGGTTATATTAAATAGTGTTATTAGGTACTTCTTAATTAGCAAACATTTAGATTATACTGGGAAATATTTAAATATACAAATTAATATCAGTGGATGTGGAAAAAATATAATTTTAGGCATAGCTGCAAATGTACAAGTTTATTACTAGCACAGAAGCTTTGGAATGCAATAGTAGTAAAAAGCGAAAAAAATAAACAAAAAAATTACCGGTTTATACGATACCAGGTACAAGATAACAGCATTTGTTAGGAAAGGTAAGTTATGATTGTGGAAAAACATTTTGTTATCGAACTTGGAACTCTCTAGCTAGACTCCCGACTTAGAGGAGTAAACGCAGCTAATATACCGTATGATTATCCTCAGGTAGATTCACTGAACAGCGGTAACTTTTAGCTCGGGGAACCGGTCATGACGTCATTGTGCGCGTTTCTACTTCGATGCGAATGACGAGGAAAATGAAGATGTTGAGTTTTGTTGTGTAATTTAATTGAGTCATTATTTGTAGGTGGTCAGGGTTATTTATTTATTTAACACTTCAAGCACAAATGTACAGAGGCGGACTTAATGCCATAGGCATTTTCTACCAGTCAACCTTTGGGTGATGCAGAGACAAGCAGTGGCAGGTGCAATTTCGAAAAATTAAGGAATAAATATTTATTTAAATATAAAGATACACATATACCTATTACAAAACTATAAATATAATAATATATATCTAATTATATATAAATATAAGCATAAATAAATATACATAAATATACTAATACAAATAATACCAACAATGAGGAAACATTACCGTTGTGATGACACTGCCAGCTTCTTGCGAATGCGTTCACGAACTTTAACTTTAAAGGATAATCGGTTGGTTGCCATTCTGATTTCCGGGGGGAGCGCATTCCACAGAGAGATAGACTGAATGAAGAAGGAAGAGTGAATGAAGTCTGTACGGTGAGTGGGACATAGAAGAAGACGATTGTGAGATGAACGTAAATTTCTATTGTGGTTGGCGCAAATGTACTGAAAGTGGGGGCTAGATAACTAGGGGAAGAGGGAGAGTCAAGAAATGAAAACAAGGTGGTCAGCGCCCTTTGCTCTCTGCGCTGGCGTATGGGCAACCACTTTATAGGGTTCAATTTGAATTGTGACTTTGTTAGTGTGGAAACGTGTGCTGGGATGTGAGTGGTGTAAGGAAATCTTGCGATTGGCAAAGTGGTTATATTAACAGGTAGATGCTGTAGTGCCTGAGCCACAAAGTTCTTGTAACGCGCTTGTACAATTAATTTACTTTTGTGTAAATGCAGCGTATTCTTATGGAATGCAGAGGACCAGTTTAAAATCAAATCAAAATCAAATCAAATAATCTTTATTGGAACAGAATAATAATAACAAATTTATTTTGTACGTAAATAGCTGCTATAGTTAGAAACTGTGTCGCAGCTATTAACGCCCACCTCCAAGAGGGAGACAACAGCGTTCCAGATTATAAACAAATAAAAAAAAATTAAAATTAAAATAGTATTTAAAATATTAAAAATAGAAAAGTAAAAATTAAACAAAGAAAAAATTAAAATTAAAATAGTAGGTACAAAATTATTAGTAATAGTAACAAATTAAAAAGTAAGTGTTTAATGTTGTGCATGTGGGAGTGTTGTATGTGAGTGTAGTGCATGTCTGAAGGGTGTAAGTATAGTGTGCAACTTCTCCACGAGCACACTCTACGCCACGTGTATTTGGTGTGCATGTCTGGAAGAAAGATCTTTAGGGTTTGACAAACATCTCCAGTTCTTCGTATGAGAGAGTATGAAGCCATTGATCAATCAGTCTTTTGCAATCCCGGAGAGTGAAAAGTAAGTGAAGCTACGGTAACCGGATTTTTATGTCACGAAATTAAACTTTAGCATAGCGACAGTAACCCAGGTCAGCTATGCGTGTGTAGAATTTAGTAATATTGTGAAATGGTTAATCTAGGCTAGCTCTGTATGCGACTGAGATGCACATGAATACCTAAAGAGGTAAGTACCTTTAAGGGCCCCACACATTTACAGTCCGCCAATAGGCGGTCCACTCATAAAAACCGGCCAAGTGCGTGTCGGACTACGCACAATGTAGGGTTCCGTAGTTGGGATGAAATTATCCCAAGTTTGTTCAACTTAATTATAGTTTGTACTCATAATATTGAGAGATTTACCATGTTATTTTAAGACCACAAACTTCTTATATGTTTTCCTGTAATCTACAGGTATAGAACTATTTTTTTCTGTATTTTTGTCAATAGTTTAGGCTCAGTAGTTTCGGAGATAAGGGGGGGGAATGGTCATTTTTCGTCTAGTTTTTTAAATAACTTTAAAACGGTTTATTTTAAAATTATTTCAACAATATATTTGAGACCCTCATAGTAAGCCCTTTCATTTGATATGTCACAGGGTATTTGCCCCCCCCCCAAGTGACCCCGCATTCAAAATTCATTTATTTACTTTACTTTAGCCGTACGTGTTTGGGTCACAGATATGTGTACCAAATTTCAACTTAATCGGTCTATTAGATTCGGAGTAAATTGGCTCTGACAGACGGACAGACGGACGTCCGTGTGTCTGTCTGTCTGTTGGTCCAGAAAGACAGACAGACAGACAGACACACGAGTGATCCTATAAGGGTTCCGTTTTTTTCCTTTTGAGGTACGGAACCCTAAAAATGGACCGCCCGTTTTTATGAATGAACGGACTGCCGCCCGGTGGACTGTATGTGTGGGGCCCTTTAAAGGTATACCGTTGCAATTCAATCTCGGGCTTCTCCCAAGCGCTGTTATTTCACTAGTAAAACTTAGAACTTACCTATGATTTGATTCCTTTTCTAAATTATCACAAATTTTAGATTAGGTAGTTTGTTCGTGTAAATAAATGAACTTCAAGTAAAGAACACTACAAACTTTGTAAGTAGATGTCTATACAAGAACTGACATTAGTTCTTGGGTGTAAAAAAACGCAAGGTCAGACTGACTAATTACTTACAGTAAAAAACAACGGTTTGATTGAGTCTAGATCTAGACCTACACTGTTTTTTTTAACAAACGAGTACCGATTTTAGACTGCGTTGCTATTGGTCCACGCAATCAACATGACGTCCGTTCTACCCCGTCACCCAGCCCGACCAATGGCCCCATCATCCCAATTAATGACCAATGAAATGTGCCAGAGATATACTCAGTACCTGTTTGCTAAAAAAAAAACAGACTATAGAGTACACATTACTTATTCAAAATGTATGTTTGAAGCCAGTAAAGGTCTGAATGATGATGCTTATATATTTATTTTACAAATTTATATAAAACGTAAATTCCTTACGTGGGTTTTTAATATAAAATTTCCGGTAAACGAGTTTAGAACTCCTAGAGCTATACACCTTCCACTTACGTAGGAAACCTTATAAGTCACATAACTAAATTAGGTACAGTTAAACTATTTCACGAAGGCATGTTAGTTATTGCAATTTAAACCTTATGATTAACGACATAAAGGTTTTAAGACACGACTTCGTAAAATAGTTTAACTATATCTATTACGTGGAAACATTACTCCTACTTTTATTGATTCATTGGTTATGTATTTTGACTGTTACTGGCGGCCTTATATATTGTCAACAAATAAATAAATAAATGTGTTCAAAAGTGCGGCTGCCGATGGAAAAGTCTTAGGTTAAAATTCCAGGTCTGGCAATGTTAAAAAAATAGCTTCTTATACACACAAACACGTTTTTATAACCCTTGATTGAAGTAGTCAACAATTAAATTAAAATATAGGGAAATATGTTGGTATTATTGGGGATACTAGGCAGTATGGACGATGGAAATACGATTTGATAAAGTTGGCTCGATAGAATAAATTCGCAAAGTTACCTCTTTTAGAGTCATTTTGTCCTCTATTCCCCTACTTTTTTTAATATACCTAAATAAGTAAATTGATATTATGATGAATTTCTAAAATAAAGTTCATAGATGACTGAAGCTTAAAGTATCTGCGTAACAACAAGAATATACAGAACAGAAATAAGAAAACTTATATTATTATACTTATGATGAAAAATGATGATGATTATTGCAATCACACGAAAATGTCATAGCATAGCAATTAGACTTGTCTAGCTAGATTATAAGTTAACTTTAGATGAGATATTAGTTGGCAACGGGCAACCGCATGAATACAAAATAAAGAAATGAATAACCTGTGGTTCTTCAGTTTAACAGCCTGCTATTTTTAAATGACGTTTAAACCAAAAGTGACTTATTGACGCACTGGGCCAAACATAGTAGTTTCCAACCAACTCGTTTCTACTAATATATGCCAAAAACTATAGCGGTGACCTTGGTTTTACTAAGGACATCCTCAATCTATTTTTGCCTTGGGAAAAATATCGTGTTTGCCCGAACCTGATATTTATTCATTCATTCAAATATCGTGTTTGCCCGAACCTGATATTTATTCATTCATTCAAATTGCAGTAGGTACGTGCGAACCAAATGTGTAAGGGAGAAACAATTAATAATAAAAAAATAAGATTAAGTAGATTACGCGAATGGATTTTGGAAAACTGTTTTTTTTTAACTGAATTCATTTTTATTTTACTTGGTCTTGATTGAACAAATAAATATTAGAAATATAATGGTGACATTTTAAATGCCAATATTGTAATGGTATATGTGTTATTTTTAACTAAGAGTGACAATATAATATAAGTAATGTATTCCAATGAAGTTTAATTACTCTAATTTTATAAATTGTCAATAAATTTGAAATCTTATCTATATTATATAAAATTGAATCCCTCTTCAAGGGAAATATCACGCCATAACTTGAGAACTACTTTACCGATTTCATTCATCTTTTTTTTTAAGTTTTCTAATACTTTGTAGCTAAATAAACAGCAAATCCTGTATGGAATTGGCGGAGAATAGAAACTTGTGGAGTTATTAAGTGAAACCATGCACTATGCATTGAACTTCCTACCACATGCTAATAGCTGAAAGACAAGCACATACAATAGCCGTCGAAAGCGTTGCCGGTGTGCTATAAACACTCGAAATATACGCTCTCATACGCTACCAAACCTTACCAGACCGCGTTCACACTTTATCCCCGCTTCAATACGTTATTTGTTTTAATTCCGAACACTGGTTTCCTAAAATTCGACTATCGGATTAATCGGATTCGTATTAATATTATATTTTAAAGTTGCATCTAGTGCCTTTGTTTCGTTTGTGTGTTGTCTTGTTCTGTTAGAAGACCACCCATCGAAAGCATGGCTGCGACAAGTGCGACTTACTTATTAGCCAATTCATCTTTAGGCAGTAAAAGATTTCATACCAACAATTCTACATTAACTTCTACACAAATTATGTTTTCCTCTTCTAAACTAGGTACCTATAAGTATCATTACGTAACCCAAGTTCACAAAATAACACATGATTTAACATCACAAAATATGTTACAAAACGTGAGTACTCACTATTATATCACAGATACGAGTCACAGTAACAAATGCAGGGAGTCAGCCGTATCAATGTTATATAGCGTTACATTTGTATCTAATCTAATCTCCTGAAGATCTAATTATAACAAGTGCCGATAGGGCTCCTACTCTTGAATTGTAAAGAATGTTAGGTAGTTTGTTCATAGCAGAAAACTATGATGTAGCGGTGTCGCATTTCACACTCACTTTTGTAAAATCGGTTATATCCTATACTGTTTTCACGGCAATATTCTAGGGCGTCAGCACCGTTAATAAAGGCAAGAACGTTATGATATTATACTCTGACTGAATACAATGCAAATGGTATAAAATTAATGGTGCATTTGAAGCCCACTTTAATTAGTTATGTGTTCAATCTGCTATTATATATGTAGCAATACAGTTTCATTTCTTAGTGGTTCAAAAATATATTAGGTACTGATATTTTTTATGAGTATTTTATCGTCAAATCATACATTGTTTTACATTTTGGAATGAGAAAAGTAGTAATTCATACTATAATTATCATAAACCTAAGACTTCGATGTTATTAAAAGCATTAGGTCCCAGGTGGGTGCCTTGGGGTAACCCAATATACACATGACTATGAAAAGAAGCGCAAACTGAACGTTCATTTAAGACATTTAAAATTATTATTACTTATTTTTGGAATACAAATGGCCAGTGTTTAAACTGAAACTATAGGATTATTGTATCTTTTTGTATGTCAACAGTATAAAAAGCCTTACTCTGTTTTTGCGTTAGGCAAAAAATCTTGGATCATTTATTTCTACTTACAAAATTATGAATGTCATGTAGACAGGTTGTCTAGAATTACAGATACTGATAATAGTGCAAGAAGCACTTATGTACAATTTGAAGACAACAACATAATAAGCTAAGCTGACTGATACTGTGGGATTTCTGACAGCTACCGGTGATGAGATAAGATAGAGATTTTTACCGAAACACTATATAAAAAAAACTCTCTCAAGTCAAGAAAGTTCATTCTTATGTGGATAAACTATACACTTTATTTTCTAGCACTATGAGCTAAATGCGTTTGAAAATAAACGTTGCAGTATTTCAGGCTCTATGGATATTTCAATCTGATGTTAGGTAATACGAGCTGGTATCCGCAACTCCACGACAATGCGCATATTTTGCGTATGGATGATGTTATGATGTATGTTATCTGATGTTATGCAACCATCGCGAGAGTGATTGAACAATTAAACAATGCTAACAATCAATCTTGTCAATAATTTTGTTAATAATCATAATCAATCCTGGCATTAATCTATATAAGGCTGTGCTTTAATGTATCATAATACCTATTATTTGTATTACCCATATTTGCAAAATAAATGACTATTGACTATTCTACTCTATTAGCATTACGAAAATCACCGTTTACTGCTATGACATAATGGGGCTGTCAATCTTAATTTGTTACAAATGATGTGGTAAGCATGAAACGATATTAAGTTTAACAGACACACATACATCTTTTTTTTTTATGTGTTTGCTAATTTAACACACACAAACACTAACTCAGATGTCAGCATTAATGTTTTACTCAAACTGTGGCAGATTTACGTTGATTTAAGGATTCTTTGAAATATAATTTTTATTACTATATCATTCAACCATGTGAATCTGGTACCGTCACAATTATAATTATTGACGAAGGCTTGATTAAAATCATTAATTTATCAACATCGTTTATAGTTTTCGCATAAACACAATTATTTATCAGTCTAATTTATTTAGGTCAGAAAACCCTACAACTTTGCCTAAAGCTGAAACCCCTGAGGCGAAGCGGAGCGGGGGAAAATTAACCAATATTTAAAACTGCTCTTATCCATTCATCGTTTACAATCAACTCCCTATTGGTTAATTTCTCCGCTCCGCTCCACCCATAGATATAAGAAAGAAGGAGATGTGTTAAAATGTATCGGAACCCTGTATCACTTTCATGATTTCACTTTGTCCCTTTGTCACTTTCATGATTTTAAAGACAATAGGTACGCTAAAATACTTGTACTTACATATGGAAAGTGATTCCATGATTCGCTTCGGCTTCGGTTTTTACAAGAAACTTCTGAACAAGACGGCATTCTTATAAATTGTCACGGTCACAGTCGAAAGCGCACTAGTTCGCGGAGATAGAATTTGTACTATGAACGGCTTATACTGAGCATGTCGCGCGGACACAGATTCGTCCGCTTGCCACTTCTCCTGTTTTTTATATTTCTATGGCTCCACCTTAGTGGAGTGCCAGCCTAACCTAGAGAACATTACTCACTCATCCATACAACATATTTTCAGCCTACACTGCAGGGTCAATGCCTCTTTATAAACAGAAAGCACGAGCTAAGATCACAAAACTTATTCAAAGTGTGTTGGCAACTATAGGCATTTGTATTTTTTTTTGTAAGTTGGTGGTTAGGAGTGATGCGCTTTATTCAGTTAATTCAAAATGAATCTTATTCCACTTAGAATAGGGTACATATATTTTGTAATAAGAACCCAAGTACAGTGAATATTTGAAAAATACGCCAGTATAAGATATACTATAGCAGTTGATATTCTTACCTAGCAGAGTCGTCATCTCTTCACATGCAGCTGCTCAGCCGTTGTCTCTCCGCCGTGCGATTATTCGCCAACTTTCGGTACAGCTATAACTTCCATTCCCTTTCCGAACACGCACACTGTTAAAGAATCGCTGTAAAATGGAATATACGATTAATAAAAGCGAAAACATTTATTCTACCAGGGGATAGACAAAGTTCGAAGCTAATTAACATTGTTGCAAAAATCTTAGCGAATGATTTACACTTTCTAAAGGAACTCGTAAAGGTTAAGAGCCCAGTGATAACGGCCGCGACTTACGAGTTGTAGGTCGTAGGTTCGACGTTTCGAACCCAGACAGGTGCTTTACTTCGTGTCAATAATTTCATCACCACTGCTCTCAAAACGGTGAAGGAAAACATCATGAGGAAACAGGCATGGCAAATTCGAAGACATGTGACATCTACCAACCCGCACTGGGCCCGCGTGGTGGATTATGGCCCATTCCCTCTCACCGAGAGGCCTGTGTCCCAGCAGTGGGAACGTTCTGTTCCGCAACTCGAGTAGCGGAAGATCATGCGAGTCAGTTGAAATAAACTACTGCGGTTTCGCTGCTATGGTTTCGCGGCGGAGGTGTGCTAAGGGCCTCAACTGCAGATATTTGTCACTATCACATAAAAATAAGAAGTAAATTAACTTGCGAAACGTCACATACATGATGGATATCATTATTAATGATAATAAAATAAAAAATGTAAACTCATAATTTCAAGCGACTACAGCTGATTACGGGGTCAATGGCCACTGGTAGTGTAGTTAGGTACTAGAAATTTTTAGTTTTGTCCTCAGATTAATAAAAAAAGGAAGTTGGAGCGCCGCGAACAGCAAAGTGAAGCCACCTTTTTATCTATGTGTTATAGTATCTATTTATTTCACTACATCACTTACTACAATTTCTTACACTGCATCCATTTTTATTTATCTTTTATAAAGATTTACATTGTAACTTGTGAATTGGTCTGAAACAATTCGTTTTCTTTAAAATCTGAAATAAAAACACCTATAGGTATTTTTCATTGTTATGACACTTACGTCAGGCTGTCTTTACTTTTTCTTCTAACTATCTTTCATAGAGTTTCTTAATGGCATAGACTATGAACGTTTCTTTTGAATTATGTAATCTAAATTCTTTTTGTCAATATGTTAGGTCAAATATTGTATTTTATAGATAATTTTGATTTATTATTGAATAGCTGTATCTTAAATTACTTTTATAAAATTAATCCACACACACTTGAAATTCATCGAAGAGGTTAGAGGTTTTTCAACGTATATTACTGGCAGATTCAAGCATTGACTGTGGCGTTTGGCATTCTGATGACGGAAAGCTTCAAATGTGGAAAGGATCTGAAATTGGAAGACGGATTTCGATAAACGCTGATGAACCGATGTATGGGAAGACTCGGAGACTGTACAGTTCTGCTCCGGAAGCTATAAACGAAACATCTCCTAAAAGTATTCTTCGACCGGGAAAACTGATTCCGTGACTAAAACTTACCCGACTGCGGTCGATCCCTGAAGGAGGGTTATAGAAAATAACCATTAATTTATCGGAGCGATTCAATTCAAAATCTTCCTCTTCCAAACTATCCGTGCGTGTTTGCCTAACCTGGACTTACTCAAATTACTACTTCAAGCTATCCTCTACCTTCCTAAATAGCTGTGTGTGTTAGGTAGGACGTGTTTTTTAAAAACCGGTCTGTATTTTTTATCTTTTAATATTTAATATATTGTTTCAAGTCTTACTTTAGCCCCCTTTTATTTCTGTAGGCTAAGTAGATTTGTTACAGTCTGGCGCCCAACGTGGGGCATTCTGATGACGGAAAGCTTCAAATGTGGAAAGGATCTGAAATTGGAAGACGGATTTCGATAAACGCTGATGAACCGATGTATGGGAAGACTCGGAGACTGTACAGTTCTGCTCCGGAAGCTATAAACGAAACATCTCCTAAAAGTATTCTTCGACCGGGAAAACTAACTCAGTGACTAAAACTTACCCGGCTGCGGTCGATCCCTGAAGGAGGGTTATAGAAAATAACCATTAATTTATCGGAGCGATTCAATTCAAAATCTTCCTCTTCCAAACTATCCGTGCGTGTTTGCCTAACCTGGACTTACTCAAATTACTACTTCAAGCTATCCTCTACCTTCCTAAATAGCTGTGTGTGTTAGGTAGGACGTGTTTTTTAAAAACCGGTCTGTATTTTTTATCTTTTAATATTTAATATATTGTTTCAAGTCTTACTTTAGCCCCCTTTTATTTCTGTAGGCTAAGTAGATTTGTTACAGTGTGTGTCGAAGGGTTGCCATTTGTTAAATTGTTTCCCTATAATTTGAGAAGTAATATTATGTACGTATTATGGCAACCCTCACATTTTTGTTCGTTGGGTTTTTTGTTCCAAGTAACCTAAAACTCAGAATTTATTTAATAAAAAAAACCGGTCAAGAGCGAGTCGGACTCGCGCACCGAGGGTTTCGTTCCAATTTCTGAAAAAGTGTGCTATTTAGAGACATCGTTTTATTTTTCCTGTAATCTTTACATAAACTTCTGTCACATAGAATAATTTCAGATTTTTATCTTTGCAAACTTCGGAGATAGGGGGGGACATATTTTTTTTTTACATTTTTCATCAATTTTAAAAGTCAAAAACTATGCGGCCTAAAAAAAAACAAAAAAATGTTTGAGAATGTGCAAACAGCGCTCTTTCATATGATACCCCACATGACCTAGTATCACCACTTTGAATTTTGAAGACCCCCTTTCATCCAGCTTGTCAGACAGACTGAGTCACACCACAAGGGTTCCTTTTTACCACTTTGGTACGGAACCCTAAAAACGATCTTATTTTAAATACTTACAAGTGAAAAGTGATTCCGTGAGACTTTTTATGTGTACCTATTGCTATTATTTTTACAAGTTTTCACTGCACAGGAAGGCATAATTATATTTTTTTAACTATGTTAAGTAGACAACACCTTGTCACGTACTAAGAGCGGTGAGCATGGTTTTAATTGTATGTGTGTGCGCGAGCGTATATTTTACTTGCAGAACCACAGTTTTGTGGCTCCACTTTTGATGTTCGCGGCGCTTCATCTTCTTTTTTTGTTGATCTGAAGTTTTTTGTTTGGTTTTTCATTGTTTTGAAGAGTTCGATACCGACACCTGTGTAGTCTTGCTAGTTAATATAATTTGACCTTGTATACAATGAGCTGGATAACATCACATTATGTTAGTGTATGATGATTGATGAAAAAAGATGTTATCAACATACAGCAGTGGACCCAATCTCATCGATATGACCACACACCGCTTGCGATAACAGAGATTTAGCCCACGTTCGCACGGACGTAAACATATCGGGCACTGGATTTTCAACTGTCGGTATTGAGCCGAGCGTTGAGAATCCAACAGACTACATCCCAACGAGTCGAAAAAACACTATTCGATTTTCAACTCTCGGCACTAAGCAGAGCGTTTAAAATCCAGTGCGCGAAACAAATTCGCCGCGGGAAAAAATCGCTTGTGCGAACCTGGCCTAATAGAATCAGCCGCTAGCTGTCGATCTGAAGGACACAGCACAAGCCTCTTTTTAAAGAGGCCTTACTTCCGCCCTACGCCCTAAGTCAGCGGTGGCCATGATAAATTCAGACAATACAAAGTGTAAGTGTAAACAGTAGCAATATTTTAAGGGCTCATCATTATGAACAACTTTTACTATAGGACCCAAACTGAAATCGCAAAAAAAAAATTTGCTGTTCAGTACATTTATGTTCGTATAATTCGTCAAAACGTATGAGGATGAGGAGCTCGTTAGCGTCAGAATGGCTGGTTGCCTATGGCAAACGCCTCTGAAAGTATATTCAAGAATTGCTACATAATTGCTTATATTTGCTACATTTCTTCAATAATTGCTACATACGATGGATTCAGAGAAAAATTAATATTTTTTTGACCAGCCATTCTGACGTCAGGATGGCTGGTCGCCTCCGTGTTCAGCATGAAGGACGCAGAATTTCTAAAAGTTTGTTATGTCAATAATTGCTACCTAATTGCTTCATTCACGAATTTAAGTTTGAGCTTCATACATACATTAGGTAAAAAGATATAGCTTTTATTAATTTTTTTACGAAGAAGTGCCTAATAATTTGGAAAGGCAACAGATTTTTTTACTACAACGCAGCGCGCGTCTTGTTTAAATCTTGCAGGCGTTCGCTTAGAGTGATGTTGTTTAATGAATAGCTTTTAAAACGTACCTACCCTCAATAACACAATACATTTAGGTACTAGTATCAGTATGTAAAATAGCTGGGTCAGATAATACGTTGAAAACTTTTAACTTATTTGATAAGTACATCAAAAGCAAAATATTGCACTAAGTAGTGAAAGAACAAAGGCGAAATCGTAGCTGAATTTAATTTGAGCGACTAAAAGTGACTTATATACGAAGGCAGCTCTATTATTTTTCTACGTTTTTTTTTTAAAATATCACCTTAACTAGTTAAAAATACTAGTTTAAATGAAAAGTTATTTGTGTGAAAAGTGTTTAGTGTTGCCATTTTGTATTTATTCTTCCAAGTGACAGTAAGTACAGCATTATTGTATTATAATCCAAATTTTTCGTCATGGGTGTCATTTTCGTGTTATTTTAGGTCGCTGAAAACGATAGTGGGGTCAAAATGAAAATCCAAGATGGCGGCTGCGAAAATTTCCTAATTTTTCGTCATGGGTGTCATTTTCATGATATTTTAGGTCACTGAAAGCGATAGTGGGTTCAAAATGAATAACTATCGTTTTCAGCGACCTAAAATATCACGAAAATGACACCCATGACGAAAAGTTAGGAAATTTTCGCAGCCGCCATCTTGGATTTTCATTTTGAACCCACTATCGCTTTCAGTGACCTAAAATATCACGAAAATGACACCCATGACGAAAAATTAGGAAATTTTCGCAGCCGCCATCTTCGATTTTCATTTTGACCCCACTATCGTTTTCAGCGACCTCAAATATCACGAAAATGACACCCATGACCGAAAATTAGGAAATTTTCGCAGCCGCCATCTTGGATTTTCATTTTGACCCCACTATCGTTTTCAGCGACCTAAAATAACACTAAAATGACACCCATGACGAAAAATTTGGATTATAATACAATAATGCTGTACTTACTGTCACTTGAAAGAATAAATACAAAATGGCAACACTAAACACTTTTCACACAAATAACTTTTCATTTAAACTAGTATTTTTAACTAGTTAAGGTGATATTTTGAAAAAACGTAGAAAAATAATAGAGCTGCCTTCGTATATAAGTCACTTTTAGTCGCTCAAATTAAATTCAGCTACGATTTCGCCTTTGTTCTTTCACTACTTATTGCAATATTTTTCTTTTGATGTACTTATCAAATAAGTTAAAAGTTTTCAACGTATTATCTGACCCAGCTATTTTACATACTGATACTAGTACCTAAATGTATTGTGTTATTGAGGGTAGGTACGTTTTAAAAGCTATTCATTAAACAACATCACTCTAAGCGAACGCCTGCAAGATTTAAACAAGACGCGCGCTGCGTTGTACTAAAAAAATCTGTTGCCTTTCCAAATTATTAGGCACTTCTTCGTAAAAAAATTAATAAAAGCTATATCTTTTTACCTAATGTATGTATGAAGCTCAAACTTAAATTCGTGAATGAAGCAATTAGGTAGCAATTATTGACATAACAAACTTTTAGAAATTCTGCGTCCTTCATGCTGAACACGGAGGCGACCAGCCATCCTGACGTCAGAATGGCTGGTCAAAAAAATATTAATTTTTCTCTGAATCCATCGTATGTAGCAATTATTGAAGAAATGTAGCAAATATAAGCAATTATGTAGCAATTCTTGAATATACTTTCAGAGGCGTTTGCCATAGGCAACCAGCCATTCTGACGCTAACGAGGAGCTCGTGGCTAAGTAATCAGGTTAAGCTACACTTGCCGAGGTTGGTCCGTGGATGGCTGACCATCTTTACATACCGAGACTCCTCCGTGCCTCGGAAAGCACGTTAAGCCGTTTGGTCCCGGCTGTCATTCGTGGACCTTTGACAGTCGTTACGGGTCGTCAGAAGCTCGAAAGTCTGACAACCAGTCTTACCAAGGGGTATCGTATTATCCATTCACTGGGTTGTGGAGGTAAGATAGGCAGTCGCTTCATGTAAAATACTGGTATTCAGCTGCATCCGGTTGTACTGGAAGCCAACCCCAACATAGTTGGGAAAAGGCTAGGCAGATTGATAATTCGACAAAACGGTATCATGTTTAACTTTGGATGCACAATGTCAAACAGTGGAGTAATAATAATGGACTTTGTCAGAATAAATAAATGAAATTTAAAAAAAAAATACCCCCGTTTGTATGGAAAAAATATCGACTAGTTCCACTTTAATGAAAAATTCCAATATTGGCCTACCAAATGCAAAAAGAAAATTTTTTAAATCCGACTGGTAGTTCCAGAGATTAGCACGTTCAAACAAACAAAAAAACAAACTCTTCAGTTTTATTATTAGTAGGTATAGATGTAGATCAATTGCAATAGCAGGCGTGAGGTATAATGAACTCTTATTTCATCGACATAAGGTTTAATATATTTTTTACTGACGTATGCTCGGGAAATAAATCAACAATACCTACTCTTGTAATAAAATACCATATCTATACTAGAATCTCTTGACTATACTAAAATTTTAATGCCTGTAAAGCGTCTTATCAGTTGTTGATAGCAGATCATACCACTAGATATTGTTTATCATACCGTCAACATAGTTTCTAGAATTTTTACTACAATTATCTTTTCGATTTATATCTGCAGCTCAAATTATAATCAGTTACCAAAACTCCGCAGATGTGAAAGGTATCGATGACTAAACACGACGAAACAAAAAAGAATTGATTTGATGATCTTTTTAATTTGAAGTCAACTACCTCTTGTAGTGTTGTTACTTGAGTTGAGAAAATCATTTTTTTTTTTGTTTTATCGTGTTAAAATTACGATACCCAGTATGTCTGTGATGTTTATAAAAAAGAAAACAATTTTTGTAAACTAGTATTTCAAGTAAATACATACCTACAGTCTTGACCCTAAAAAAAAAACGTAAAATCATTTGGGAAATTATTAATCGCACACCAGAAAAATATTCTTAAATCAAACACTTTACATCTAATCTACATGTACACGAAATAAATGATTTCACTACTAATTAACTAATTGAATATCAAAACTTGTACAAATAATAATCAACAATTTTTGTCCATAGTCACAACAAAAATATTAATTCTATATCAAAAAAAAACTAACTGTTCGTCAGAAATAACAAACGCGTATCTAATAAACTTATTATTGCACTAGTATTTAACTAATTGAATATCACAACTTGTACAAATTATAATTATTGGGCATCCCGAGGTTTGGTTTGGTTAGGTTCCTTTAAACCATGCAGACAGAAATAGAAGCCCCGCCCAGCGGGGCTCCGTTGACCTGACGTTCAGTTAATGTGCACACAGTATTTTTGATGTAAGTACGTATTCTGATGGGAAAAATTGGTAACTTTTGATGTGCGTTTAAATACTACCGAAATATTTTTTTTTATCGTGTTTAGAATCAATTCCCATCACGTCAGCGGACTTTAGACAAATAATTTCATTTGACCCTGTACACCTACCACCTAGCATCGAGTGTCGGACACTCAGAGAAGTCTTCGTCTAAGTGTTAGACACTCACAACAGCCTACTCTCACGTGTTAGGGCACTTGTAACAGTCAACCACCAAGTGTCAGGCACTCAGGAAGGCCTACCCTCAAGTGTTCCACTCACGACGTACAACCACCACCACCATTAACCACTTTACACAGATAAGTTCACATTTTCTCAAATCAATTAAACGTGCTGCTGCCAGCCTTTTAAGCACTTTTCCCACTGACAGCGATGCGGACGAATTTTTTGATGCCCTGGAAGAGCTCTAACGGCATCAAACAATTCTCCCTCCCTTTTTTACTATATACTTGTACATAGTTTATATAATTTAGCCTAACCTATGCCCTATATAGTTTATACTATCTAATTAACCTTGTATATTTTTTAAATACTGACATTTACGTAAAAAAAAAACGTAACTCGGGATGAGTTAGCCGACGTTCGCACGGACGTAAAAAAATCGCGGCGGGATTTTATCGCGCACTGGATTTTCAACTCTCGGTGTTGAGCCGAGCTTCGAGAATCCAACCTAACAAAAACAGTGTGCATCCCAGCGCGATGAAAAACACACTGTTGGATTTTCAACTCCCGGCGCTAAGCAGAGCGTTGAAAATGCAGTCCGCTAAAAAAAACCGCGGCGATTTTTTTCGAACGTCGGCTTATACTTCAAGTCGGGACCTAACACCTACGTTTATACACTAGAATCATCAATATATTTTTCTAAATATAAAATTAATGAAAGAAAAATGTTCAAAATTAACATACCCATTGTGGTCTGAAAAGTCCATCCCTTGAACATCGGCGACATCCGTATGAGTTTGAGACAAAAACTTGCATTGTATCCCCTCTTCGCTTATCCGCCATCTAAACAACGTGATCCTCTGATCAATCGACGTGGATAACAGATAGTTATCCACCAGACACAAGCCAGTTATCTGTGAGCTATGGTACTTGGAGCTGTTCCAAATATGTAATACTTTTGTAGAGCTCAAGTCATTCTGGTCCGGGATTTCCAGTACAATCATATGGATAGCATTGTCGTCACCACCTGTGGCTATAAGTATTTTGTTTTCTGATAGAATGCTAGTGGCTATACTGTTTATGCCTGATTTGTTGGTTTTTGTTGAGAAAAATGGCTCAAAATTAGATTCTGTGTGTTTGGTTACATCCCAAAATGTAACATCTCCTCTTGTTGTGCAAGTTATAAGTATATCTTTATGTAGAATTTTAATGACTTTAGTTTTCAATATACATGTTTTGTGATACTTCGAATCTTTAATATATTCCACCTTTTTGCTACCGTCCCTAAACAAGAACACTCTTAGATAAGAATCTGAACAGCCAGCGAAGATGATGTAGGCATCTTTATCTCTTATCAAGTCTAAATCCATGATTCTCATTTCAGGGTCAAAGTCAATGGTACGATTCCTCCATGTTTGATTACCTTTCCTTTCTTTATCAGTCCCTTTAATTTGATAATCTATTAATTCTTCTGATTTTACATGTATTTTATTATTTTCATTTGTTAGTTTAATATCTTTTATGCAGAGTTGAGCTCTTCCGCCTGCAGATAAAACTAGTAAATGATTTTTTTCTAAAGCATATGTTTTTAGGGTTCTAACACTAGATAAATGTTTAAAACAAAATTCATCTTTAAAGTTTATTTCTGCATCAACACCAGAAATTCTCAGTGTAGTGTCTTCTCCACCAGAAATGTATACTGTAGCATTATCAACTTTATGTGCTTTCAAGCAATTAACTTCTTTAGCGTGTGATCCGTTTATCATATTCCTTGACACAATTTTACTTAGTTGGAATGTAGTAACATTGATTTCTGCATTTTTCAAATATATCAGTTTTATAAATTCTTCATAGTTTCCATCTACTTTATCAAAGTATCTGACGGCATCCCAGGATCTGTGTCCACCTCCACAAGGCACTTCTAATATTTTGCTATTATCCTTAATATTATGTACTACAAAAACTCTTTCTTGGAATCCACAAACTATATTCTCGTCTTTATCTAAGAATTTCTCGACCCATTCAAAAGTTAGATCTTTACTGTTCATGTATTTAATAGCATTATCATCAATACTAAAATATTTGATAGTGCCATCTCTCCCTGTTGTTATAATATTATTATTTCTAATATTTATTGATGTGGGACCATATCTGCCATGAACCTTAGGAAAACTCTTTACAGGGTCTTTCTGACCTTTTACAAAAACATGTATATTGCCACATCTGTCTCCAAAAACGAAATTGTTGTTTACAGAATCTATTGCAGAAGCTGTCAGCCATCTTTCTTTGCAGTTTGGTAAAATAAAATTGGCATATTCTTCTACTTTCGCGTTATTTGAAGCTAACACAGTTATATTACCGTCTCCAGAACAGAATACTAAGTGTCTATTGCCAGCCCATTGCATTGACAAAATCTTTCCTACTTGCAATTTTGTGTCAATGACTTTTAAAATGAAAGCCTCATCTTTGCACTTTTCTAAAAACACATCTAGTTTGCCATTCATATCTGCAACAGCAATCAGTTGCTTACAATACGAAAGAGATAGCAATTTATAAGTAGATTCATGATTCAATTTATGTTCAGTCTTATTTTGGCTTAAAACATCGTAATATATCAAGTTACTCTCATCCATTACCAATAAGTTTCTTCTAGCAGTGAATACAACCTTTTTGGGAGTGGCAAAACCAATATCAATAATATCATCATGGCAATAATCAGTGGCTATGGTTAGGGGATGTAAAATGACTCCACAATCACCTCCACCGGTGACCAAACTATGGCCATCAGTGTCTACAGACCAGATGCAACCATTCTGATGAGTTAGGGACTTTTTTAGCAATGTCCCATCATAATCCCAGTAGCATATTGCTGAGTCTTCACCTACAGAAACTATTATGTCATTTGTTATACAACTCCTCATGACCCTAGCCAAATGGCCATACACCTCATGTTGACAAACTATGTCCATGTTCTCCCAATATTCCGCTGTGTTACACGGGTGTATTGGTGGGGTGTTAGGACCCCAGATCCTAACAGATCTGTCATCAGAAGTGGTCACTATTATGTTCTTAAGTGGTTCACAGGATATTGAGAATATTACTCCCTGGAAATAAACATTGTTGTTTACTTACATAAATATTATTCAGTAGCCCTTTAAAATATAGCACATGTCATGGTGTAGTAAATTGTATTATAGAATTTTGTCAAGTCTTAAAGACTTAGATAAAGCCTTACAAATTCAAAGATAAATGATATTATACCTTATGGCCTATCAAGTGATGTAATGGTTGATCCCCACTACACTTGTGTATGATGACCTCAGAGAACACGGTGCCAGCCATCACAAGGACATCACCCTGCAGTGGAAGCAGCAGACCACTGTATAATATGGAGTTGTCTCGGCTAGCGTGTTCAGATATTAGTGTCTGTGTGACTGTGTTCCATTTCTGTAATATACAATACAATATAATACTTTTAGTTCAGACAGAGTCCATAGGGTTAATAACAATTTTACTTAATATCTAGTGTTAGTATATACAGGCACAGATTAACAAAAAACAAAATTAAATTAAATTAAAATTCAGCGTGGAGCTCCATCCGCCTCCGCAACTTCGGGGAATCCCACCGATCAGAGTCATAATATAATGTCAACATTATTTAAACTCTTATTTTTTATTTGTTAGACTAAAATGGCATGACTAAATATCAAAATGACAAAAAAAAGGTTGATTGCACCTGTCACTTCGGAGTTTCGGACTAGCAAATTAAATGTCAGAGTTTACTTATATGTTTAGAATAGATTAATTTCTGAAAGATGCACTAGACTGGGATAACTGGCAAAATGTGGATGTACACTCTGCAACAGAGATAAGTAACCAGTGTTGTAGTGTGCGTGACGTGACACTACAAAACTGTATCGCTACTGTTAAAACGATTCATTACGTACAGCACACAATGCCCTCACGCACACATCGCGTTCATGTGCGAGTGAGTGCGCTAATGTCTTCTCAATTATAGTATAACATAATTTCGCGTTGAAAACTTAAGCGTTCGTAGCCCAACGAATAAGGCATCATACTTCTGAGTACTACTGTGTGAGTTCAAATCTCTGAAGTGATTATTCTTTTTGCGATTTATTATTTTAAGCTAAAGCAATTAGAACAATTTTTGTTAAGAAAATGTTTTATTTATTTAAAATTGCTTAAATAAATAAAACCATTTTTAATAAATATCTTTATTTAAAAAAAAGAACATCAAAAGTGAACATGTTTTATTATAAATACAACAATATGTTTAGAACATGCTATTACTTCTTTTTATACCATTATATAATATGTATACAACAATGGGCGGAGTGAATAAACATGTCACATAGATAACAAATATAATCTGATCCAGTAACAATAACATCACTCACACACTCCTACCTACACAGTACCGCCGACTTAATTTATTATGGCTAAATATGCTGTGAAAGTATTAAGTATTTCGTTTAGGTATCTATTATAAAATAAAGTCGCTTTTCATGTCTGTCTGTGTAGCCGCGTTGTTCTTCTAACGCCACAGATTTTGATGCGGTTTTCACTATCATGATAAATATTTAACTTATATATTATAGAAACCTTCATGTTTTAACAAGTCGTAAAAACCGTGCGAATCAGGGCCGGGTCGCTAGTTCAGTTATATACAGATATGAATTACCTACATTTTTGAAAATTAAAATAAAAACATTTACCACCTGTATCGGAAACAGTAGGTATTATAATTATTACCAGCCATTATTAATTATTTCTAGGAAAATAATAGATTTAAAAACGTTAAAATGTCTGAAATTTAAAGGTAGTATATAATATGTATGTTACGATAAGTCGGTGGTGATTTTCGACGAAGACATTTTTCATCAGTAATTATGACGACATTGTTTTGTCAATCGAAGTGCCGATATTCCGCGATTTTGACGGTGCACGGTATATAACAAAATTTTACGCGTCGGTTTGCAACATGTCAAACCGTCTGCTTGCAGGTGGTTCCGTACAGTTTGCATAATGACGTTGTGTGCTGCTGCTGTTATGCTGGTCTAAGCGAATGGATCTGATGTATGGGTGGCAACAATCTCACGCACGATGCCGAGGCGAAACATTTGTGTAAGCCAATGGTGTCGGTCCAGGCAGGCGACGGTTTATTTCGCTTGTCTCAGTGACAATGCACCCACAGTCAAACGGTTTTTCTCTACAAAAAAAAAAGTGAAAATATTAGGTCTAAACATACACCTCCCAAATTATAAATTAAGAAATAAAAGTTACACAATATAAATACAATGCAGAGAATATATATTTATATACTTAAATACAATTGATATATAAGGCTAGTGGTCAGTAATAATAAAAATTATAATACGATAAAATAGAAATAAAAAGGCAGGGCGAGTGACCTAGGAAATACATAATATCATACTTATAAAAAATAAAAAATAATATAATATAATAATGACACTTATTATTTACTTTATTCATTAGTGCACATATAAAATGTAATTTTTTTATTTTTTCTAAAAAGTATTAAACAATATTATTATACTTTATTTAGAATAGAAATCCTTTGTTTAATTACCATACATGCAATTTACATTTTTAAATATTTTAGAAAAAAAATGAAATCTTTTAAAATTGTATTTTATTATTATTATCTAATCATTTACAAACATATTCATTATTTTTGAATATTTTATTACAAAACACAGATAAAAAACTATTACTATAATACTGTGTAAACCAATAATGGAAATGATTAAATAATTACCTATCGATATAATGAGTGGCTATGCAGTTACCAAAAATGTATTTATTTGTTAACTGCATAGCCACTCATTATACTAAATTCAACTATTCCGGTGTCATTTCCTATTAGATTCAACTATTCATATCCACAATTCGTTAAATGAGATACAACAGACAATCATAATAAAACTACTGGGTGGGATCACGGTGACATAATAAATTAATACATTCTAATAATAATTTCACTCACCGATAGCATTGGGCGCCTTGCGATTTCACTAATAGAAATTTTTTTTTTCTCATGCAAAACAATAATCTGAGCTTTTTGAAATCTTGTTAAATGATGCATGGTCTAAATTAATCAATATATCACAATCACAAACTTCAAGTGCAAAAGAAAGAGTATAATGTGTAGTTGCTAATGCAGACTGACTACATAAGTTCACAATTAAAGGCAGGAATATATTTTTAAAGCGGGTAGTTAGCTTCTAAACTGGGAAATAATTTTAAGTAGGCGAGAAACTTGTGGTAGATTCTCAAACTGGTCAGAATATCGCTTTATTCAGTTAGTATATTCATTTTAAATTACAAAATCTCAAAAATAATATTTTAGTAAACTCGCGGCTCGAACTCAGATCATTCTGTCACTGTAGGTTGAATGCTTACCTGTTGCGCCACGAGAGCAACTATCCTACATTGCGAAATTATGTTACACTATCATTTAAAAGACGTCAGCGCACTCACTCTATGAATGGGATGTGTGCGAGGCTGTCATTGTGAGCAGTACGTACAGTAGGATATAGTTTTGTAGTGTGCGTGTCTGGTTACTTAACTCCTTTGGCCTCTGTACACTGTAAGTACTATAGATACACCTCTGAATAGTTTTTTAATTATTGATTCATTGGATTGCAATTTGATTTAAAAAAAAAATACACATGATTGGTAAACTTACACTAGAGAACAGCACAAATTCATGAATAAAATGAAAGTATCTCTGATAAATCTATTTTTCTTTACAGATTTATAAGATTATATTCTCCTTTATCTCATCCAACATGTCTGCTACTTTAAGAAGGACCTTTGAAGTAACTTTGAAGTACTTGCTGAATAAAACAGAATAAAAATAGCACCTGAATGTAACTACAATAATCCTCCTCTATGTCATCCTATTCTCCAACTATTTACAACTATTTAAGGCTGTTGCCAGTAAGAATATGACTTATGTACTAACCTGGACCACATTGTGTGCTGTCAACAGAGCAACAACTTCATCATCAAGCCACACTGCTGAATGCAGCCAGTCATTACATACGATTGGCTCAAACACTCTATAAAACCCTCCCTTTCCTTCACTAGGTGGTCTGGAAGAGTCTGCAGAAATTACTGTGAACTGTTTACCACCAAAAACTAATAACAAACCTCTGCATTTAGCAGGGACAAATCCATATATTTTCTGGCCATTTAAACCGCATAATCGTTGTAATAACTTTGTAGATGCCTTGTCAAATAAGTTTATTGTGCTCCCAATGCCTGGAAAGAGTAATAAATGCGTTATTTTGAGCTTTATTGGAAATGTAACATATTTTTTCTGAATATAATGTAACCTGAAAACTCACCAGCTAACACGAGATTTTTGTAAAACTTTACAGCAGTAACATCAGTGCGTGTTAGTAAAGACATTTCTGTACGAAAAAATTCGATAAATTCGTAAATAAATTGTGTTTCTCACAGTCTTCGGCTGTGTGCACTTTTTGTGTTTATCCAAATTCCGCCAACATGTGTTTTTGACATAGACTAGTACGTCCACAGTACGTCTGTTCAACTTATCATGTGTTAGAAAGAGAGCGAAATATAAATTATGCTTTTTAAGGCGAAAGCGCCAGGGTAGCCCGCGAAATTCAAAATTTCTTACGTTTTTTGCAATTTGTAGGTCAGTGTGAGCTTGTCTGTTGATTACAATATGATTCGCGGCCGTAGCTAATATGGCTTTACAGAATTATAATAATTAGAATCAGCAATACAACTCCATAAGTTAGCATATACCTCAAACCTCATGATTTCATTAAATCGCTAGATTTGAGATAAATGCTAACTTATGGAGTTGTATTGCTGATTCTAATGATTATAATTCTGTAAAGCCATATTAGCTACGGCCGCGAATCATATTGTAATCAACAGACAAGCTCACACTGACCTACAAATTGCAAAAAACGTAAGAAGTTTTGAATTTCGCGGGCTACCCTGGCGCATCAACCGTGTATCCGTCCGCACTGCCCGGGAAAGTTTTTTTTACTGTCACATTTTGACAATACATTGTTAACATTCCGTTCTACGTTGAAGAAAAATAGGTACGGGTAAAATAAAACAAAATGAAATATTCCTCAAAGACAAAAACACGTTTCCAATAATAATTAGCTATTTGTCTATTTTCTTACTACATTCAGTCACGTTTTAATTTATTTTCATCTCGGCCTAGGAAGTGGATTTTACTAGGAATAAAAGTTAAATAAATAGGGCTGTCCAAACCCAAACTAAAAAAACATCGATAATAATAAAATACAATTTATTCGTTATACAAAAGTTAGGTATTTACACCAGTTAGTCAATCAGTCTGGTATCGATTAGACCGATTAATCAGTCTGGTATCGATCAAGAGGGTATTTATCCGGGTACTTTTTCAAATGTTCTTCCATTTGATGCATCTGTTTTCTGAAAAAAAATATAAAGATTAATTATTTCATATAATTTAGAAATGTAGTAGAATATATTTTGCTGCTAGATCACAGGCATCCTCTCCGAGAGACGGAGTGGGCCATAATTCACCAAATGGGACCATTACGGGTTGGTGGTCAAGATTTAGCACTAGTATGAAATGAGAAATACGCAATAAACTTACTGAATCCTAGGAGGCATGTCATAATAAACATCCTCGAGCATTTCTTTCCAGTGAGGCAGCTTCTTCTTTTCTGCTTCTTGCATAGTTCTAACAACCGTGTCTCTAGATTCTTTAAGGCATGTTTTTTCTGCATCCTCATCCCAAATGCCTGTAGATATAAACATTTGGTTAAATTATAATAACTTTACATCGGCACTCATCTCATGAAGTTTAACTTAATTTAACAGATTCTACAATAAAAAGGACAGGCAGTTTGACCCGCAGAACCTACCTTTGTTTTTCAAATACAATTTAAACTTTTGAAGTGGGCTCTCATCATTGGTCCATTTTTGTATTTCTTCTATCGATCTGTAAGCCGTGCTGTCATCTGAAGTCGAGTGGTGTCCCACCCTAAAATGAAAATGATTAGGTAAGTACATACACATGAGTGGCACGCGTCAACGGCAGAGGCAACTGCAGCCGTCGACACGCGTTGAGTTAGACGTAATCAAATCAAATCAAAAGTCCTTTATTCAAATTAGGCTGAGAATCAGCACTTTTTGAACGTCAAAATTACAGTAAGACAGTCCCCACAAAACGCCCGCCCTTCACCACTTCCTAGTGCTTTAGCTGGGAAGAAGAAGTAGCGGAACAGGTAGACGTGTCGGTGTTGGCGGCTGCAGTTGCCTTGCCGTTGACGCGTGCCACTCGTGCATTTTAAGGATACAGTTTGTTCTCCATAGAAAAGAAGTTGATTACTTAATAGAACACCCTACCCTAAAAATCATACCTGTAGGACATAGCCTCAATCAGGACAGGTTTGTTATTAGCAATAGCAAACTCTCTCGCCTGTTTGACAGCATTGTACACTGCCAGGGTGTCAGTCCCGTCGATGCGGACAGTTTGGATACCGAGCGAGGGTCCTCGGGCTGCAATGCCGTCGCCTTTATACTGCTCGCTGGTTGGAGTCGAGATCGCGTAGCCGTTGTTTCTGCTGTAATATCAAAAAGTTGTTATAAAACATTCACTGCTCATCTCTTCTATCATTTAAGAATTGCTACTTACTTCTTTACTTGTCCAAAATGACAGTAAGCTTTATCGAGCGATTTGTAAGGAAGAACTTACCATAATAATAGCACAGGACAATCTAACGTAGCTGCAAAGTTGAGCGCTGCAAAGGCGTCTCCCTCAGAAGCAGCACCGTCTCCAAAGTAACAGATGACACAGCGGTCGTTGTCCGGCTGACGCTTTAACGCGTATGCTGCGCCTACAGCTTGAGGCATCTGGGTTCCTGAAACATTATGAATAAATGCATGATTTTTCATTTTATTGTAAAACCAAGTGTAGCTAAGATTGGGTCACTTAACATCTCTTAGGCTTATCGATTCGTAGATGTTTCTGTTTACTGTTGAGATCAAATTAAAAACTGTTAACAACCGTTTCAGCGCCGCCACACAATAACGTCACGATGATTAAACTATTTGTAACAACAACAACACATTTGGTTATCTTACCTAAAGGACTGGAGATAGTAACAAGATTGCGATGTTTGTCCCCATAGTGTACAGGCATCTGTCTCCCTTTTCCAGGGTCTTCATGGTTACCGTAACACTGGTTGATAAGCTCAGTGACAGTGACCCCCCGATAGAGGAACACGCCTACTTCACGGTACTGAGAGAACACGAGGTCCCGAGGGTTCAGGGCAGCTGCACTACCAATATGGATGCCTTCCTCGCCGTAGTTGGTCATGTAGAACGATATACGACCTTGTCTGAAAATAATGAAAGCAATGAGACAACCTTTAAGTATAAAAGAAATTCATTGGGAAGGCTCTACAATCTACATACGATAATAATATGGCAATAACTTTACCTTTGGGATTCATACAAAATCTTATCCATTTGAGTAAGCTGTAACATCGTTTTGTACATATTCACAAGTTGGTCATTATCGATACTCGGCTCCTCCCTATTTTCAATCACCGCGCCATTGTTGTCCAACACTCGGTAGATGGGGATGGGGTCGTAGCTTGTTTCGTTCAGGAACTTCATTTCCGTTACGTAGGGAGCCTTGGCGCCCGGAAACTCGGCATTTTTCGTGTTGTTTTGGGCAACTTCCGGCCTTGTGTGGGTAGATAGCAGCTGTAAAATACGTTCGACATACTTTTATGATCACAGGATAGGTTCTGCTACGCTACTCCCTGTCCATGTGACTTCCATAAATAATAACGTAACATTAACAACCATGACAATACAAAAACAAACAGAGAAAGAACGAATTTCTTTAAAAATTTTCCTACTGACGGAAAACGCATAGCAAATGCAGAATTGTTATTTAAATACATTCAAATTAGTTACATGAATATGTTAATTCAATGAAATCGTATCTAGCTTCAGAACATGATGTAATAAAATAACAAACTTATTATTCTTCCACAAAGTTCAATATTGACACTCTGTAGATAAAAATCCAAAACACGATTATCAGTATAATCACTCGGGACTCGGCGCACTGATTTCGTTCACTTAAAATTATCTGAAAACACATATTTTTTGTACAAAAACCTTTGCATGTTTTTGTACAAATTTCTTCGTAATGGAACCCGTATTTTAATGATATTTTAACTAACCCTCACAGCGGCATTGCGTAGCGTGTTGAGCCGCAAAACACTAGCTCCCGTCTTCAACGCCATGTTGTCACTGACGACGACTCATTATAATTAAACTGAGTATCGTTGTTAAGGCATTAGCAATTGTGATAAGGCTATCACACACGCGTGCTGGCTGTTACATACACGATATTTTGAAACCGCTGGGCCATTCAATACCTCTGTAAACAGATGACGGGTTTGAGGTCATGAGGTCAAATACTATAATCTTTCTTGAGAATGAAACTGTTCTATGAGAAGTAGACATTACAATAAAACGAAATTCTTGCAAGCATGTGTGCGTCCTCCATTTGATTCTAATAAACAATATTATGTCTTAGGTTAGGTTATTATTAGGTCGGTAGGTCGGTAGGTTGACCCGTCAGACACCTGTGTGGAGGATACTTCATTTTCAATGGAAGATTCCTGCATTTAGTATGAAACAAAGAACAGGTAACGAGGATTGATATTCCTCCAGGACCTAATATTACGGACGTAACATCACAGCTCGCGTTACCTTCATAAAGCCTGAAACAGCCTGAAACATAAACTTGTTCGGTTCTCAAGCAAGTTTTCATAATCAGCTTCTTCTCAATGCTATTTTTTGTCGTGGTTTTTGGGACTACTAACTATCATAGTTATGTGGTTCATTACGAGCATTACGACATTGCAAAACCTACAGCAATAGGTGGGTACCTAATCTACAAAGACTTGCTGCTGGCTCGCAGTTTCAGTGAGTAAATGCGCTGATATCAAATTGGGCAATAAAAGTTGCGATCTCAGATCAACATTTTTTGTTGATCTGAGGATGCGACTACACGATTTGTGCCAGTGTGTTCCTTTCAGTGGCGATAAATTGATAACATGGTGCAATCTCAGTCAAAAACAATAATTATTTCCTTGATAAGATTGTGGTCGTTACGGTCGATAAATATTAGATTATCAGGATTTTCGTAGGTATCCGAAAAACCACAAAATAAATCAATTAATTCTAATGAAATGAAACAAGCTGTTTTCAAGAGTCATCAACTCATCACGAACCGTCTCGCACGCAGGTTTAACGACTTCCAGCCTCACGAACAACCTGGATTCCGTAAAGGCAGACTTTATCGTAGACCACATACATACGCTGCAGCAGGATATACATAAGACCGAAGAGTTTAACCTGCCTCTCTTCTTAGCGTTTCTTGATTACGAGAAAGCCTTCGATTCGATCGAGACATGGGCTGTACTACAGTATCTTTATCGGTGCCAGATCGACTATCGGTATATTGAAATGCTGGAGTGTCTACAACAACGCTACTATGTCAGTCCAACTCAAGGACCAGACCTGGAAACCTATCCTTCTGCAACGAGGTGTGAGACAGGGAGACGTTATCGCTCCGAAACTGTTCACCGCTGCACTGGAGGATGTCTTCAAGGTTCTGGGCTGGAAACGGCTAGGCATCAACATCAATGGTGAGTACGTCACTCTCCTTCAGTTTGCCGACGTTAAAGTACTCATGGCTGACACTATGGAGGTCCTCAGTACAATGCTCGATGACCTTTTTTTGGTAGAGACCTTAGGTACACCATTAGAAATAAAGTGTCAAAAGTCCCCATCGATCCCATGTGTGCTAAAAAAGTTATTGGGGGTCAAATGTCAAAATTTGAGGGTTTTTGGATTTTTCTCGTAAACGGTAAGTAATATCAAAAAAATAGATGAGACAAAATTGAAGATCATAAAATTGTCTTGAATAATTGTCTGTATACTTTTTTTCTAAGAATCACCATTTCTGAGATATCGCGATTCTAAAAGTTGAAGGGAGCACGTTGTACATGATATGCACACATTTCCACACCACCTGGAGGAAGTGTACTTTGTCACGTTTTTTTTAAAGTCGTTTCCTCGGTAGGCCTACTCCACGAACTGTTATGACGGAATTTTCAGGGACAATAATCTTTTAACTGCATTATGATTATTGATGTTTATACAGGGTGGCCGGAACATTGACGTCCAAAAATAAAATTTCGGTCCCTCGTATCGTGGGGTATTCGAATCACCCCCATGTATGTTCCGTGACTTTTCATAGTTTTCGAGTTATGAATTTTTTTCTGAATGTTTGAAAATTTTCGACCTGACCAACCTAAAAAAATTCTAAAAAAAAAAGTAGAGGGTTTTATCGAGTTTCTTTTTTTGCAACTGAATTTAGTAAGTATAAGTATACTTTCTTTCTTTTTGCAACTGAATTTAGTAAGCATAAGTAGTACTTTTATGCATAAAATAATCAGCTTCGTAACTGTGATGAAAGTTATGAAAATGTTGATCTAAAGTGAAAAATTTACGTTCGGTAAATTATGACTCAAATTTTCAACTTTAAATTAAAAATCTTAACAGGTGACTTCATAATTCCTAAATAGGCTTCAAGAATGCGCCAGACTCTCAGCTTTCATAATCATAAAAAAAATGAAGTACTTAATAGGGCTACTTTGTTTAAAATCGGCCTTCAAAGACAGCGAGGTGGAAAAATTCTTAAAATTACCCATCTGAGTAATTATTTTTTTTTGGCTATTTTCTCGTTCCTAAGGTTAATTAATGATAAGCATACTGAAAACTAACCACATTATATTCAATATTCATAATTACCACACGTGGGCGAATGAAAATCCACTCGAAGTGAGAGCTTCGACATTTCAACATCGCTTCAGCGTTAACTTGTGGTCTGGTATCCTCAATGGCGAACTAATTGGTCCGTTTGAACTGCCGTCCAAACTTTTTGGAAAATGAACTTCCATTGTTGCTGGCAGATGTGAATCTCGAACTCAGACGAACCATGGTGTTGCAAAATGACGGCGCCCGTGTCACTATGCAACCCAGGTCCGAAATTACTTAGATGAAACATACCCCAACAGATGGATCGGACGCAGCGGACCAATTAGGTGGCCTCCACGCTCACCTGATCTCAACCCCATCGATTTCTTTATTTGGGGCTATTACAAGGAAATAGCATACGCCCGAGACTGTTCAAGTGAACAAGAGCTGAGGCAGTTGATTGCAGAAGCTGAACGTGTTGCGAGAGAGAACAGAGACGCTTTTAGACGATTGCCAGACAATTTCTTACGTAGGTGTAGAATGTGTATTGCTGCTGGTACTTTTTTCACATTATCATCTGTGTTTTATTCAAAACCACTTTTTACGTAAAACTTTTCTTACCCAACTCTGAAACTATTTATTGGTTAGTTTTCAGTATTCTTATCATTAATTAACCTTAGGAACGAGAAAATAGCCAAAAAAAAATAATTACTCAGATGGGTAATTTTAAGAATTTTTCCACCTCGCTGTCTTTGAAGGCCGATTTTAAACAAAGTAGCCCTATTAAGTACTTCATTTTTTTTATGATTATGAAAGCTGAGAGTCTGGCGCATTCTTGAAGCTTACTTAGGAATTATGAAGTCACCTGTTAAGATTTTTAATTTAAAGTTGAAAATTTGAGTCATAATTTACCGAACGTAAATTTTTCACTTTAGATCAACATTTTCATAACTTTCATCACAGTTACGAAGCTGATTATTTTATGCATAAAAGTATTACTTATGAAAATTCAGTTGCAAAAAAAGAAACTCGATAAAACCCTCTACTTTTTTTTAGAATTTTTTTAGGTTGGTCAGGTCGAAAATTTTCAAACATTCAGAAAAAAATTCATAACTCGAAAACTATGAAAAGTCGCGGAACATACATGGGGGTGATTCGAATACCCCACGATACAAGGGACCGAAATTTTATTTTTGGACGTCAATGTGCCGGCCACCCTGTATTGTTTAGGTACTGTCTTTTAACTGTAGTTCTGAGTTCTTTTGATATTTCAATCTGATTCATATTCTTCAAAGTCGACTTCAACGGTCATGTCTCTTCGATTTCTTCTTCTTATTCTTCCTCTTCTTCTTGCTGGATGTTCATAAATTGTTCAAATGAAGATGAATCAGCTGTCTCTTCATTGAAATCACATGAATCTTCGTCTGTTGTATTCAATTGGACATTTGAGCAAGACTGGCCTTGGTAATAAGTACCTACACTCTGGAGAACACAGTAACCCCATTCTTCTACAGCCACATTTCGCACTACAACCTTTTTTGCAATTGCAAAAAATAATGTTTAGGACTTTTTCCGGAGTAGGTGGGAGTGTAAACACTATTTTTTGCAATCGCCAAAAAGGTTGTAGTGCGAAATGTGGCTGTAGAAGAATAGGGTTACTGTGTTCTCCACCGTTTTCAAAATAAAAATAAAAAATCCGGTCAAGAGCGTGTTGGAGTCGCGCGCCGAGGGTTCCGTTCCGATTTCTGAAAAAGTGTGCAATTTAGGGACATCGTTTTATTTTTTCCTGTAATCTTTACATAAACTTCTATCACATCGAATAATTTCAGATTTTTCTGTATGCAAACTTCGGAGATAGAATCGGATCTTCAGTCGTCAGACCCCCTCAGTATCTGATGCAAAAAAATATATTTCTTTCTTATTTGCAAAATAGTTGGGTAAACGTCACCTAAGACTGTTTAAAATTTCAAGTTGATAGCATTAGTAGTTCTTGAGATTTCCAGCTGTGACAGACAGACAGTACACCACAGCGGGCCCTATCAGAATACCAGCGCTGCGACACTTATTTTAAATGCCGCAGCATCATGCTGAGATAATCATTAATCATGCTTTTGGACTCGTACATACAGGACTTTCTGTTTTTTTTTTTAAATATAATTTTGTTTTTGTTTTTAACTTTATCATTGTGTTTTAATTTTTAGTTGGTGATCTTCCTGTGCGAGTCACAATAAATACTTTTTCTTTATTTCTTTCTTTAGACAGACAGACTGAGTCGCACCTTATGGGTTCCTTTTTGCCATTTTGGTACGGAACCCTAAAAATATGGCGTTGTCTAGTCTAGACTTTATAAGGATTTTTTTTAATTTCATTAATAGCAACATTGTTTTTCATGCGTTGCTTGTTTTAGTTTTTGGCAATAATCCGCAACTGAAACGTCAAACGTGCTGCTATAACCCTACTAAATTGCATGATCGACATTTTTCAGTATTTCCAATAATATTCAGACTTTGCGAAGCTTTACAATTCAATAGTGTAGTATTATTAGTTGTCCTTGTCACTTGTCGGTTGTCGTCAGAAATAAATAAATGGCTGTGGAGGTTAGTGAGAGTCTATCGATAATATTTGTTGTGTTATAGTGAAGCTACGAGAATGCCTTACTGGTACTATGACAAGAAGGATCTGCAGAACACACCGTCGTTCCGGGATGCCATATCCACGGACACGGAGAACCGGTACAGGAAAGAAGGCGCGAGGTTCATCATTGACACTGGCTCGAAGATGGACCTAGGTTATAATACAGTGGCCACTGGCGTTGTTTATTTCCATCGCTTCTACATGTTCCACTCGTTCAGAACATTCCCGAGGTACATCACCGCGTGTTGCTGCCTCTTCCTCGCGGGTAAAGTGGAGGAGACGCCAAAGAAATGCAAAGATATCATAAAAGTTGCGAAGTCTTTGCTAACTGAGCAGAAGTTCGCTAGTTTCGGAGAGGATCCTAAAGAAGAGGTGATGACGCTGGAGAGGATCCTGCTGCAGACGATCAAGTTCGACCTGCAGGTGGAGCACCCGTACGGCTACCTGTTGAAGTATGCCAAGTGCCTGAAGGGCGACAAGGCCAAGCTACAGAAGATGGTACAAATGGCGTGGACATTTGTTAATGATAGGTCAGTAATGAGCAAGTATTAATGTGTAACAGCTTCTAATATCATCCCAACAGAGTACATTAGTACAAGGGCAGGAACAAAAAGTTGAACAAATTCAGTAATGGTACATAAGTTTTTTTAAGAGTTGGTCACACATTCAATACTTTTCTCATAAGAATGGTGATTCTCTTGCATTTGTTTTTATGATTAGAAACAACCCAACTCAACAAAAGTTTCTAGAATGTAAACCTAACACTGAGAAGATGTTTGAACAAAACAAATTAATCCACCATACATTATAATCAAGCTTTATTTTCTAGTTTATGCACCACATTGTGCTTACAATGGGAGCCTGAAGTAATAGCCGTAGCGCTGATGTTCCTCGCGGGCAAACTCAGTAAGTTTGAAGTTCTGGACTGGAACGGACGGAACCCCAAGCATACCGCATGGTGGGACATGTTTGTTGAAGACATCACAATGGAGTTGCTTGAAGATATATGCCATCAGGTGAGTTTTTGTTATCAAAGGGGTTTTCCTAATTGTAGTTACTAACAGTTTATGCTAAGTTTAAAATAAATAAATAACTTATTGGCTAGTCAGCTAGACTGTAACATGAGTAAAGTATCACCAACTGTTATACCTACTTTATAAAAGAAATAAAAGGGGATTCTTAAAAATAATGTCCAGTATATCAGATAAAAATACTGGTCCGGTTAGACTGGAAGCCGACCCCAACATCGTTGGGAAAAGGCTATACTATGTCCATCCGGATAACAGATAAAATTATCTTTGGTGTGTGATTAAGATAAACTGGAAGTAATTTATGTAATTCATTCATTGACAAAGTATTCCGTAATATTTGTTGCCTATTTGAAACTATTTCAACAGCAAGTGAGAAACACTTAGGTCCATAATATATTTATTATTGTTTAATAATAAAGAATTCTTACTACAAGTAACTAAAATATGCAGTGCTATGAAACTAAATTGAAAAATTAAATAGGGTAAAATTCATAAGAAGTTTTAAATGTACATACAGCTCATTTAATATTTGAACAATACATTAATATTGTCAATTACCATTTGTCACGGTCATGGCTACTGTTTGTATTGGCTACATGTGCCAATGAATTAATCATACTATGGTCCGGCCGTCTGTAGAGAGAATGCATTCTTGACACACAGTCAGTTGGACAATTTCTATAATGTATGAAATTAGCAAAACACATATTCGTTAGTATGAAGCTGACAGGTGTCAATAATGTCAATAATGCATTCTCTCGACGGCCGCGCAATAACCGAGTTTGAGTTGAGCTGCACGATTACTGACAAATGCGTGCACTGACTGGACAGGTCCACTCAATCTGTGTGGTTCTTTCATCAAAAGACCATTTCAGACTGCAATCTACATGGTCTTCACATGATCTGACCAAGATTATGTCTGGACTTTAAAAGAGACTGTGACCTCTGAGTTTGTTTCGGCGTTTCTTCTCAGAGTAGTCAGATAGGAAACGTCGAACTCATCTAGTTTAAAAAAAAATATGTTTGACGTGAAAAAGTGTTTGTACAAACCTACTTACAGAAAATAAATCATTTATCATTTATCATTTTATAACCTATGTTACTAGGTTTTAGCTTTTAACCGCCAGACTTTATATCAGTTGTCGTGGCCCCAACGCCAAGCACAGTAAATTAAAAAATCTTTTTGATACAGCATAATGAAATAAAAAAAACCGGTCAACGGCGAGTCGGACTCGCGCACCGAGGGTTCCGTTCCGATTTCTAAAAAAGAATGCTATTTAGAGACATCGTTTTATTTTTCCTGTAATCTTTACATAAACTTCTATCACATAGAATAATTTCAGATTTTTCTCTTTGCAAACTTCGGAGTTAAGGGGGGGAACGGTATTTTTTTTACATTTTTCATCAAAAGTCGATAACTATGTGGCCTAAAAAAAAATAAAAAAATGTGCAAACAGCGCTCTTTCATATGATACCCCACATGCCCTAGTAGCCCCACTTTCAATTTTTAAGTCCCTCTTTCAGCAACTGTTACAAAAAAAAAAAAAATTTTTTTTTCTTATTTGCAAAATAGTTGGGTAAACGTCATATAAAACCAAATTTCAAGTTGATAGCATTAGTAGTTCTTGAGATATCCAGCTGTGACAGACAGACAGACTGAGTGACACCATAAGGGTTCGTTTTTTACCATTTTGGTACGGAACCCTAAAAAAGCAGATTATAGGAGCTGTGGTCGTAAATATACGACCTTGGCGAAATGGACACAAAAAATATTTGTCGGATTTATCCGACGTAAGCGGTTAAAGGATTAAACAACTGGACTAACTTAAGGACTTAAGAATCCTACCTATGAAGAAAACTGTAAGCCAAATATTATCACAGTAAGGATAGGCCCTTAACCCTTCGTATGCGTGAACGTGGATCCACGCGAGACACAATGGCTTTTTCATTGTGTCTGTAATTACGGCATTCAACTCGTTAAGGTACTAAATAGCAAAATAACCATCTATCTTCACGATGTCCGAATAGGCACAACTCACCAAATAAATTCATAAACGGAACAGAATTCGTTTAAAACTATCTGCCAAGTAAGTTAATAGGAACTTAATCATAGGTGGTGAAACAGGGCCTAAGTATCATGCATTACTCATGAAGTCATGAGTGACTTTTACTTGAGTAGCTGTACCCTTGGTTTTGAATACATTGTGAGAATTTCTCATCAAATCAAAGCTATCTCATGTTATGATAGTTGAACAGACTTTACAAATGCTGGAGTGCAGTTTAAAAGTAATATTTTTGTTCCAGGTGTTAGATCTGTACTCGCCGCAGCCGCAATCTTCGGGCGGGGACTCGCCCCCCGCGCCGTCTGCCGCCAAGCAGCCAAAAAACGACAAGAAGCCCCTCTCCATTACACCGCCCACTTCCGCATCTCCTGTCGCCGTTGTCGTTTCTAAGTCGGTGCTGACCCCCATGAAGAATGGCGCTGATATTAAACTAGAGCCTCCGAAGATGGAGCCGATACGGTATACGTACCCGGCGTATCCCGGACTGACGGCGCCGTACCCGCCGGTGTATACTGCGCCGCCCCCCTCCATCCCCCCGCCCCCCAGGTTACCACTGTCGGGCCCCCCGCCGGCCCCGCTGGTGTACTCGGAGCCCCCGCCCGCGCCGCGCTTCCCCCCGGTGAACGTTCCTCCCCCGAACTACTTCCCCCCGCTGCCCGGGCGCGGCCCCCCCCCTCCCGGCCCGCCGCCGCGGCCCTACTACCCGCCGCCGTGATCCTAATGTAAGCAATAGGTTATTGTATAATTTTTTACTGAAATATAATAATTTTAGACTATGTTTTGTTTTTTTTTAACTAACACGGAAATAGCGCGTAGTTTAAAGAGAACTAAACCATTTGAGTTAGTGTACAAACAGCAACACAAACAGTGAATGAATAATTTATCAGTGTTTAATTATGATTTTTTATCAGTGTTGCTCGCACAAAAACATTGTATATCGCTTCTGTAGGAATTATAATATTCGTTAGTGTTAAGGACGCTGTTACAATACAAATGAGTAGTCAAATCATTACTTTTTTACAGAAAAGTAAGTTTATTAGATAAAATGCTTTGCATTCTTAAAATGTTTTTTGGCCGAATTGTTGATATAAAAATTTTCATTTCATTGGTGGGTTATTGAGAAACTATTTTTTTTACATTTTTCATCAAAAGTCGAAAACTGTGGCCTAAAAAAAAAGAAAAAAAAGTGTTAGAATGTGCAAACAGCGCTCTTTCATATGATACCCGACATTGAATTTTTAAGACCCATGTTCAGGCTATGTTGCAAAAACAAAAATCTTTCTTATTTGCAAAATAGTTGGGTAAACGTCATCTAAAACTGTTCCAAACAAGTTGATAGCATTAGTAGTTCTTGAGATATCCAGCTGTGACAGACAGACCATTTTGGTACGGAACCCTAGAAAGAGAAGTCCTGACTGACTGACTGATTGACTGACTCATCAACACCCAGCCCAAACTCTTCCACCCAGAAACCTGTTTTACACAGAGGTTCTCTTTATAATGTAGACCAGGAATAAGGAAGGAATTCCCGGTAGGGCATTCCCATGGCATATTTTATGACATCAACGCGGGCGAAGCTGCTGGCAAAAGCTAGTTTGAAATAAAAACACGATAAACGTTTCTTAGTATATTTTATTGTCAGTTTCTCACGAAGTTTAGAATGTTTCCCCCGTCTGAAAACCACGGCACTTATGCCTGACAGGGCAATCCACAATAAAGATATCAATACTGGAATTATATAGAAGTTACTGTAGTAAAATATAAAAAAAAATAGTCAATCATAAATACATCACAAAAAAGAACACTATTAACACTGTAAATTATAACTCGTAACTTCACAAGTGACTAAAAGAATGTAAACCTTAATATTTTGTGCATACAAACAAGGTCCAAGCGTATACAGGGTGACACTGAACACATGCGACAAAATTTAAGGGGGTGTTCTACGCATCAATATGAACAACTTTTACTATGGGACCAAACATGAAATCGCGAAAAAAAAATCAGCTGTTCAGTACATTTATCTACATCAAACTCGTCGAAATGTACTGAAAAGCTGATTTTTTTTTCGCGATTTCATGTTTGGTCCCATAGTAAAAGTTGTTCATATTGATGCGTAGAACACCCCCTTAAATTTTGTCGCATGTGTTCAGTGTCACCCTGTATACACGTACACGCACACAAACTAACTATAATATGGAGTTGCCGTCGGACTAGACTGGTATACAGCTTGTCCAAGCTGAAATTGCGCGCCCCTCCATTGCTGTAACACGTTCAGGCCCGCTTGCACCAAAAATCACTAGCATTTACGCCGTTAGAACACTACAATTTGACAAGTTATCGCCAGGTTTTCGCTTACCGGTTTACGCTCAACGCATTTAGGCCGCTTTCCGAATTAGACCATAATCGCTCACAGCGCTCACATCAATATTTTGCGTTCCGATTTAGATATCACGTTTATGACAGCTGAGAGCTATCAACTGGTTGGCGTTATCGCAAGATGGCGCATGTCATGACGTCATCTATGACGATTCACGGGACATCGTTATCGCGCTCACGCTAACTAGGAACGCACCCTTAGTAATGTTTGTTGCGGGCCTTTAAGAATTTGTACAGACACAATGCATACAAATAGGTAAGTCCTCCGTCCTTCAGTCACCGGTTAGATAATGGGAGCTCTTTCCTGCCATTTATTTTACTTTTTGAAATAAGCACGCCTATGAAGTTCCTTATTTATTGACAGGCAACGAACGATAGACGAAAAAATGCAATACTTCATGGACGCATAAGTAAAATAAATGGTTGGAAAGATATTATAATACATTTTAGACATTGAAAATATAACATACATTGCGAAGGGTCGCGCAATTTTAGTTCAGACCAACTCTTACAATACATACAGACAGGTATGAACACATTGATGTACCAACTGTACAATGGGTACGGCTCGACAGTGGAGCGAATTTGGACAGTTTTAGGCTGATCATGCTAGCTCGCCGTCCGGTAAGGACCAGGCCCGGGTCGATGGCGCGTTGTGTTCCACGCGCGCCTCATAGGGATGTCAGCAGTGATGGGGTCCGATAGGGCCGATGCCGCCGGGGTCGCGGGTTGTTCGAAAAGAGGTACCGTGGCCCTGGCACAGGCAACTGAAGGAACACGTGTAGGTTTTAGTCAGTAAAAGTCTGACACCTGCTCCACCCAGAGGGGGAGAAGTCATTTGATGATTTCACATCCACAAAAAAAAAAGCTGATCATTCTGTTCTGTATGTTAAGCATATTTAATGAAATGTTCTAATTAAAATAAATACTTTGAGTTTAATAATTGAAAATGCGTGGAGACTGCAAACAACATAAGCCATACAGTTCCACTGTCGACACATACCCGAGAGATTTTCAAAAATAAATTTCAACAACTAGGCATAATACTTGAATATAATTAAGACAGCGACTGACATGTCTAATATACATCCAATACGAACGGTATAAAACAGTCATTGCGAAGAATTTTAACAATTTCTTACAATGTTGAGAATATAGCTCCTTCAATATAAAAACAAAACTATTCTACAAATATGCAGTAAAATAAACTTTATTTGCTAATAATCGTTTGCATGCAAGCCAAATTCATCATTCATTTTAATGTGTGCACTTGGCGTATTTGTGCAAATATTCGCGATATTTTATTAATACAAAATTAACTTTTAACACAATAGGCAAAGGGTATATTTTGTCTTACCCAAGTCAAACTCGCCAAAGTGAAGTGCCAACATTAGGGTAAACACACAAATTCTTGTATGAGAAAGTGTGCGTTCGATACGCGAACTGAATAACACAATATTTCGTAGAAAGAACGTGTATTTTATGTATGAGCACAGATTAATACAGATGGGACACTCCGCAAAATTATTTAAATAAAAAGCGACTCTTGCTACGACACAATAAAGTGCAATTCAGGTCGCAAAACGCTTATTACCTACAGTTATATTCAACTACAAGTTGCCTCTCTTTCTATCGCGTAACTCTTATACCTTCTGACCTACTGAATTAGCCCAGTAAGATGGGCCAGCCGTCTACTTGTAGCTTCATACCTAAACTGCGGAGTGTCCCATCTATATTAATCTGTAGTATGAGTGAGATTGTTAAAATTCTTCGTAATTACCGTAAACGTAAGTCTAGAAGGCACGCGATAGGTTCATCAGATCCTCGGTAATCTCTGACTAAGGCACGTCGTTACGATTCACACTAACTACTGCGAGGCAGGATATCTGGCTGAAAACACGATAAATAAGGAGTATTGGTGTGATAGAGTATAACAGTTGTTGAAGTAAAAGCATTGGCGAGTATTTTTTTGTGTAGGCTTACTTGAGCGAAGAATATTTACCTGTATTATTGCTTATTTGTTGTAGAGAAAAAAATTCTAGTGGTGATTGAATATAAATACAGTTACATTTTAGGGAATTAGTATTTTAGTTATGTAAATATTTGTTAGCACGAACAGTTAATTACATGATCAATGTACTTTTGATCACGAGAAAACTAAGTATATTAGCACATTTACATAAAATTCACTCAATGGGCACCAGATATCCTGCCTCTTGAATAATACTTTTCATTAATTTACATCATAAATTCATTTAAAACATCCCCAAAAAACGGGTATATCATATAAAAATTCATTCAACAATCACAAAAAAACTCTCTGTAAGTTTATAAAAAATCACTTTCTATACAAACATCAATTAAAAAACGTTAAATAAATACATAATATACAAAATCACTAGATGAAGGTGGAACATTTTTGTCATCTCAGTCATAAATCGTAAAAATCTCATAAGTATTAGATCTATGATCCAGTCGATCGATATTATACCTTATATCTACGTTGATAAGGTTCATACTAGAACTTGATATATTACAATATTGTTTCAACCTTATGGTCAAATTATGGTATAATTTGTGTAAGGCATGCTCTTATATTTACCGTAGTGTTGAGCAACTAGCAGAGTATCGAATAGATGATGTAAATATCGATATCGGTTCACTCAAATATCGATAAAACCTAGTGTTGGGATTTATCGACATTTTGCAATTATCTATCTTGTCTCTTTGATAAGGCACTAATTAGTTAATTACATGCAATAATTTATTAGAAACTTGTTAATTCACTTATGACCTAATCCTGCACTAAAAAGCTAAATTACAGGAAAAATCCTTTTGCATTTTATGAGCACTATCGTGTTATCTTAATTCTGTTAAAAATCTCGATTCGTATTATTGCGTTTTCGTATTTTTCGGTTGTTATTTTATTAATAACTATTTAGTAAAGATTCAATAAGCTGTCCTGCTTATTCCTCGTATAAATAAAGAAAGTGTATAACTCCATCAATATTATTAGCATTTATAGAAGTCTTGACAACGGCCATCTTGAAAAAAAAAAAAATGCTGAAAATGCCTTGCAGTGTATAGAATGCAGATAAATATCATTAGCTTACACGTAGTGACTACTTTTCGCAATCCCACATCTCTAGATCGATAGTCCTAGATTGGCCTTTAAATTCCTAGGTTACATTCCACTTTTTCCTAGGTTACATCCCACGTTTTCCTAGGTTACATCCCACGTTTTCCTAGGTTACATCTGGCGAATTCCTAGGATACATTTGGCATATTTCTAGGTTGCACCTGTTATATTCCTTCCTGGCTAATTTCTAGTTTACACTAGTCCTTTGAAGACGTTCGGTGGTAAGCAGAGTAGGCCTATATGAGCCGCGACTGTTTCAGGTATTGCAGCAGCAACTGATGTAAGAATTTGTACTGGTGCACGTTCTGTATCAAGTTGGCGCGCTGTTGGTGTAGCATGCTGATCGTGCGCGGGATGTCCAGCTCCTGGGGATATGACAAAAGTTAAATTAGTTTATGTAAATTTCGTGGCTAGGTAATAATAGCCGCACGGGTCGATCCATCAGGTTAACCTACGTTTGCCGGGGTTGGTCCGTGGGTGGGTTACACACCGAGACTCCTCCGTGCCTCGGAAAGCACGTTAAGCCGTTGGTCCCGGCTGTCATTCGTGGATCTTTGACAGTCGTTACGGGTCGTCAGAAGCTCGAAAGTCTGACTACCAGTCTTACCAAGGGGTATCGTATTACCCAGTTACTGGGTTGTGGAGGTCAGATAGGCAGTCGCTCCATGTAAAATACTGGTATTCAGCTGCATCCGGTTAGACTGGAAGCCGACCCCAACATAGTCGGGAAAAGGCTAGGCAGACAGATTGAGTTCTAGAACGTATACTCACGCGAATATAGAAAACATGAATGCTATTACAGTGAAAGCGCAAGGGTAGCCCGTAAAATCAAATATTTTTACGTAAGAGAATTTGATTTTCGTGGGCTTTTGGCCGAGAGGTGTCACATTTCGACGTTTCCGAGGACGGGTACGCGACACCACGCAGCGGAACACGGCGCCGACGTTACGTGTACAGTTATAGTTTTAATAAGATTTATTATTATGTATTAGTTTATTATTGTTTAATAAACTAACGTGTGTATTTTATCTATGGGCCTAGTTGCCTGATAATGAAATGATTATTATTAATATTTATTATTATAATCCTTTCCCTAGGGCCCAGACTGGCCACATACCTGGTTGTTATCCAGTATGTCGTGCAGCAGGTCGGCTGCCAGTGCAGTCCCGGCTCTCCCAGCGCCGTGTTCACAGCAGAACACGATGGGAGCACTGGCGCCTTTGACTGCGCCTCGCTCGCCGTGCGCCTCTGCCTCGCATGCAAGGCGGAGACTGTTCACTTCAGAGAGGAACGCTGGAATGAAAATTAATATTTTTATTTTTGTTTCGTATCGGAAACCAATGTATGGTTAGTCGCCGAGTGGATGGAGTAAGTAAACGCTTTATTTATAAACTAGCGACTGATTAACAAACCAATGTATGGTTAGTCGCCGAGTGGATGGAGTAAGTAAACGCTTTATTTATAAACTAGCGACTGATTAACAAACCAATGTATGGTTAGTCGCCGAGTCGATGGAGTAAGTAAACGCTTTATTTATAAACTAGCGACTGATTAACAAACCAATGTATGGTTAGTCGCCGAGTGGATGGAGTAAGTAAACGCTTTATTTATAAACTAGCGACTGATTAACAAACCAATGTATGGTTAGTCGCCGAGTGGATGGAGTAAGTAAACGCTTTATTTATAAACTAGCGACTGATTAACAAACCAATGTATGGTTAGTCGCCGAGTGGATGGAGTAAGTAAACGCTTTATTTATAAACTAGCGACTGATTAACAAACCAATGTATGGTTAGTCGCCGAGTGGATGGAGTAAGTAAACGCTTTATTTATAAACTAGCGACTGATTAACAAACCAATGTATGGTTAGTCGCCGAGTGGATGGAGTAAGTAAACGCTTTATTTATAAACTAGCGACTGATTAACAAACCAATGTATGGTTAGTCGCCGAGTGGATGGAGTAAGTAAACGCTTTATTTATAAACTAGCGACTGATTAACAAACCAATGTATGGTTAGTCGCCGAGTGGATGGAGTAAGTAAACGCTTTATTTATAAACTAGCGACTGATTAACAAACCAATGTATGGTTAGTCGCCGAGTGGATGGAGTAAGTAAACGCTTTATTTATAAACTAGCGACTGATTAACAAACCAATGTATGGTTAGTCGCCGAGTGGATGGAGTAAGTAAACGCTTTATTTATAAACTAGCGACTGATTAACAAACCAATGTATGGTTAGTCGCCGAGTGGATGGAGTAAGTAAACGCTTTATTTATAAACTAGCGACTGATTAACAAACCAATGTATGGTTAGTCGCCGAGTGGATGGAGTAAGTAAACGCTTTATTTATAAACTAGCGACTGATTAACAAACCAATGTATGGTTAGTCGCCGAGTGGATGGAGTAAGTAAACGCTTTATTTATAAACTAGCGACTGATTAACAAACCAATGTATGGTTAGTCGCCGAGTGGATGGAGTAAGTAAACGCTTTATTTATAAACTAGCGACTGATTAACAAACCAATGTATGGTTAGTCGCCGAGTGGATGGAGTAAGTAAACGCTTTATTTATAAACTAGCGACTGATTAACAAACCAATGTATGGTTAGTCGCCGAGTGGATGGAGTAAGTAAACGCTTTATTTATAAACTAGCGACTGATTAACAAACCAATGTATGGTTAGTCGCCGAGTGGATGGAGTAAGTAAACGCTTTATTTATAAACTAGCGACTGATTAACAAACCAATGTATGGTTAGTCGCCGAGTGGATGGAGTAAGTAAACGCTTTATTTATAAACTAGCGACTGATTAACAAACCAATGTATGGTTAGTCGCCGAGTGGATGGAGTAAGTAAACGCTTTATTTATAAACTAGCGACTGATTAACAAACCAATGTATGGTTAGTCGCCGAGTGGATGGAGTAAGTAAACGCTTTATTTATAAACTAGCGACTGATTAACAAACCAATGTATGGTTAGTCGCCGAGTGGATGGAGTAAGTAAACGCTTTATTTATAAACTAGCGACTGATTAACAAACCAATGTATGGTTAGTCGCCGAGTGGATGGAGTAAGTAAACGCTTTATTTATAAACTAGCGACTGATTAACAAACCAATGTATGGTTAGTCGCCGAGTGGATGGAGTAAGTAAACGCTTTATTTATAAACTAGCGACTGATTAACAAACCAATGTATGGTTAGTCGCCGAGTGGATGGAGTAAGTAAACGCTTTATTTATAAACTAGCGACTGATTAACAAACCAATGTATGGTTAGTCGCCGAGTGGATGGAGTAAGTAAACGCTTTATTTATAAACTAGCGACTGATTAACAAACCAATGTATGGTTAGTCGCCGAGTGGATGGAGTAAGTAAACGCTTTATTTATAAACTAGCGACTGATTAACAAACCAATGTATGGTTAGTCGCCGAGTGGATGGAGTAAGTAAACGCTTTATTTATAAACTAGCGACTGATTAACAAACCAATGTATGGTTAGTCGCCGAGTGGATGGAGTAAGTAAACGCTTTATTTATAAACTAGCGACTGATTAACAAACCAATGTATGGTTAGTCGCCGAGTGGATGGAGTAAGTAAACGCTTTATTTATAAACTAGCGACTGATTAACAAACCAATGTATGGTTAGTCGCCGAGTGGATGGAGTAAGTAAACGCTTTATTTATAAACTAGCGACTGATTAACAAACCAATGTATGGTTAGTCGCCGAGTGGATGGAGTAAGTAAACGCTTTATTTATAAACTAGCGACTGATTAACAAACCAATGTATGGTTAGTCGCCGAGTGGATGGAGTAAGTAAACGCTTTATTTATAAACTAGCGACTGATTAACAAACCAATGTATGGTTAGTCGCCGAGTCGATGGAGTAAGTAAACGCTTTATTTATAAACTAGCGACTGATTAACCATCATTTTTGACGTTTAATCGTCGTATAACTGTAATCAACGTTTATAAATAAACCCACTAATAGTCTAAATACACTCAATGGGCACCAGATATCCTGACTCTTGTGTTAATATATACTTGTGTTTTTAGACCGATAATGTATAACTGTGTGGAGTATTTCTTACCAGCTTGAACACTAGGAAGAATGATGATAGATGATCATTTTTAAGGATTGCGTTGCTGGCGTTAAAAATGAGTAGTTTTTAGTAAGATAAGATAATGTTTATTTGCCGAAAACAGCGCAGCTTATAGTCTACATGGCTAGCTTTACATTAAAAAAAAAAAAAACAAAAATAGACTCAAACGAAGCATTTTGCTTATGGACTCCACACTCGGTCGAGCCTGTCTCGTGGAGTTTATGGGTGGTACTACCATATAATAAAAAAACCCATTACATTAATACTGATGGATTGTTACAGTCGAGAAGCACATGAAAAAGCGTTATTATTTTTAAAGTGATTAAAACATTGTCTAGATTTAAAACGGTGAAATTAAGACTGGAAACTTATTAATTCTAGATAGACTATCTAGAATTAATAAGTTTCCAGTCTTCGAACTAGCGTGGGCTCCATGCAATAAAATCTCTGGAATCTATTCAAATTAGGTTGCAATAAGTTGGCCGGTTCTGCTTAGGAAGTCTAGTGAGCTGTCATACCTAGGAAATGTGGGTGTTCTGGCGCGGTACTAGCGTTGTTCCAGAGCGCGAAGTGCACGTGCCACACGTCGCGCACGCGTGCCCCGCTGCGCACGCGCACCAGCACCGACGCGCCCCACGCCGTGCGCGATGATGTGCCCGACGTTACCTGGAACTGGGGGTAGGCGTTGTGTAACTTAGACGGTTTTGGAGAACGAAGGAGTTGGTTAAATAAAATATTGATGATCAATAGGCCTAGCCTTTTCCCAACTATGTTGGGGTCGGGTTCCAGTCTAACCGGATGCAGCTGAATACCAGTATTTTACATGGAGCGACTGCCTATCTGACCTCCACAACCCAGTAACTGGGTAATACGATACCCCTTGGTAAGACTGGTTGTTAGACTTTCGGGCTTCTGACGACCCGTAACGACTGTCAAAGATCCACGAATGACAGCCGGGACTAACGGCTTAACGTGCTTTCTGAGGCACGGAGCAGTCTCGGTATATAAAGATAGTCACCCATCCATGGACCAACCCCGGCAAACTAGACGGATCGACCCGGGAGGCTGTTATTACTTAGCCACGAGCTCCTCATGATGATCATTGTCTTTAATATGTTTTCGAAAGTATGGTAAACGCTAAACGGTTAAGTAGCAAAAGATGTAAAACTTAACCAAACATCATCTCTTTTAGCGACGAGATGGTGAAGTGAAGCTGTTAATATTGAGCTGAATTTCTGCAAGGACTGCAAATGAATCTTATCGTAATTTAAAAATAATAGTGTAACGGTGATACTCTAACGTTAAACTAAGCACAGATAATTATATAGAAATCTTACTACTATTATAAATGCGAAAGTTTGGATGGATGTGTTACTCAATCACGCCAGAACGGCTGAACGGATCTGGATGAAATTTGGCATATAGATAGATTATAGTCTGGAATAGCACACAGGCTACTTTTTATCCCGGAAAAATGTACGGTTCCCGTAGTAGTTCGTATTACATTGGTTCGTTTATTTGAAAAACTTATCTGCTCGACAACATAAATAACAAAAGGAATGTTGTTGAATTTGTGAAAAATCATAATCATCCTTTGGCTTTGAAAAAATTAAAGGCTTTGTGATTCAAAGCGTGTTTCACCATTCCCCACTGGATACAAGAGGGATGGACAGAAAGAAGACCAATGGAATCAATCTAGAGAGGCCAATACCCAGAAGGATATCAAAGATCAACAACAACAGATGGGACACTCCGCAAAATCATTTAAATAAAAAGCGACTTGCTACGACACAATAAAGTGCAATTCAGGTCGCACAACGCTTAGAGAGAGGCAATTTGTAGTTGAATATAACTAGGTAAAGTTATATTCAACTACAAGTTGCCTCTCTTTCTATCGCGTAACTCTTATACCTTCTGACCTACTGAATTAGCCCCGCGGACGGGGCCCGCCGCGTACTTAAGCTTCATACCTAAATTGCGGAGCGTCCCATCTGTATTAATCTGTGGTAATTACAACTTACCTTCCCGAAATCCTTGGTAGTATTATCATGCGGCAGATAGTGCGGGTGGCCCGGGCCGGCGACCCGGGCCAGCAGCGGAGCGCCCACCTGCCAGGCGGCCTGCCACACGAGGGCGCAGCCGCCGCCACACGTGCAGCCCGTCACCACGGTGTTGGTGGCGGTAGCGTTGCCGACCTTGGCGACCACGTAGAAGCGTTGTGTGCTGCCTACTGTCATCTGAGTTGACAACATGGTTTTTTAGGGTTTTTGTTACAGCTTGAGTAATGAATTTACGAGTATTAGGAAGCCTGTCGGATTTCTCACCACCTCCCACATCTCTCGCTCACACGGGATCAAATTTTTAAGATTGTTAAATAAAAACATGCTTTTTAAAAAAAATGTAATCAATTAGCGAACTAGTAAATAATATTAATTTAATAGGTAGGGATAAGACATTTATATTGTGTTATCTAATAAACTCAGCTCATCTGTTTTTGAGATGAGTTAAATAGATGCCACATTAAGAATGTGTTTTTAATAATTACCTATTAAATTAATATTATTTAGTTCGCTAATTAATTAATTTTTATAAAGCATTCTTAAAAATTAGATCCCGTGTGAGCGAGACAGGTGACAAATGCGATAGCCCTCTTAAGTCCAGAAACATTTTAAGACAGATTAATTAACATAATTAATTGATTTGATTGATTTTTAAAGGACTTTATTTACAGAAAGGTAAACACAAGTTAACAAAAAGATCTTATTCTAAATGTAAACTGACATAAGCGAGCGATGTTAAATAGGCTAATCCACCTCTTTTAACTTACAACATATTATGATTGTTAGTGTGACAAATAATTTAATAAATACATATAAGACTGTAGGAACTGTATATGTAGGGTTTGCAGACCCACATTTTTAAATTTAACATAATTAATTAACAGACCCTTTGTAGCGCAATTTAAAAGAATGTAGGGGTTTATCTTTACAATGATTACAATGTTTAGTAGTGATAGGTAGAACACCACAGCTTTAGTCAAAAGTCATTTGGGAATTGAAAGAATGGATTCAACCTGAGACGAATAAAATAACTTTCATAAAAAACGTGACAGCTTCTGAAGTCGCTGCCAAGCTAAGGTAAATGAAGAATGGAATACACCGACTTCAGGAGCTGTTAAGTTGGTTTTTACTTTTGTTAAAGTAAATTTATTTTTCAATTTTTAGTTGAATATACAATGACATGAGCCCAAGACGAGCGAAAGAAGAATCATCACAAAATCGGCTTACAAATGCCGGAGATACAGTATATTTATGCATATAACTTCGTACATAATAATAATTACCTAACATATTACATACTAAAACCTTTCGAAAAGTATGTGGATCACGGTAGTGAAAGAATCATCAAAATTGGTTCATTAATGTTTGATAACATCGACACACGGGTCGAAAACAAAAACTCAATTTTTGAAGTCGAGTAAAAATATCTTACAAAACTGCCTCGTTTGCAAAGCTATATCAACAAATAGAACAGTTTGTTACGTTACCTGTTCGTTCATGTTATAAAGTTATACAAAAGTTCGAAATGAGTCAATTTAGACGAGACGAAAATCAACAAACTAATTGATTATTCGAATTTACACCCTTTTATTCTGAACAAAGTTAGTTTTCTTTTCAAATAAACACAATTAACACAGCACAAAATACTTACAGTAATATGCGACGCATTAATATACCCGTGCGGGTTATTAGGCGTGGGATGCAACCGGACCCGGTTGTCCTCGTACGGCAGATGGTCGGACGAGAACCCGTTGAGCGCGGCGTGTTGCGGCAACAGTGCCGTACGGAACTCGCCGCCGGTGTCACGCCCTTTGGGGATCTGCTCGAAGGCGAACGATAGCTGCTCGTCTGACATCTTGCGTTCTAGGATTTGGACCTGCGGAGTAGAAAAACGGTACAGCAGTGGCTTTTTTGGCCTAGATTAAGGCCGCTTGCACCACAAATCAATAAACTCCATTTACACGTTGCAAGTTTATTGCCTGTGGCATACGAGTACCATAAAATTGAAGGGTAACTAATTGGCACCGTTTAAACAACACGTACGATATTGTTGCACGATACGGGCAAGTTAGTTGCCGTTTAAAACTGGAATAGGTGTGAACAGCATTGTACAATAAAATTGTATTCAATTCTACAAGTACGAACGAATGAAACAAGTTCTAAAAAATCTTGAGAAAACGTTTAACGAACGAACGGAACAAATATTTGTACGACCTACAAGTATTTGTTCCGAGTCTGGGTGTTTTTCTATCTATAATATGTATGTATTTACAAAAAAAAAAGTATATAAGTAGTTTATCAGCCATCTCGTTACCATAACACAAGCATTAGGTTGCTTAGCTTGGGAATAGCTGGCGTTGTGTGAAATGTCCAAGGATATTAGTTAGTTAGTATTAGTAATAAAATTTAATTCAATATATTTGGCAGCGCAAATACGGGCAATAGATGCAGATTCAGATACTTTATTTGCTCAAACATGTGTGTACATACAATTATAAGAATAAGAATAATTTATTTAGCAAGAAGAAGAAATACAATGCATGTTACAATAATATGAAAGTACATTTGTGCTCAATTTTTGTGAATAATGACCCCCATGCTAGGAAAATCCTGTGTTATAGGGGCCATCCATTCGTCCGTTAAGTTTGTTTTACAAAATTCGGGAGGTTAAAACGTGTAACAGCAGCGATAGTGTGTGAGTAAGCGCATGCGATAGGGTGTAATGGCCAATGGGGTAAGTGTATGAATGTGTGATGTGTGATGTGTGGAGTGTGTGATTTGTGTATGATGTGTGTCGTGTGTGTGTAGAGAGGGAAGGTGGTTTGGGTTGTCTGTGGGTGTGTAAGTGTTCGTGATACTAATAATTATTTATTTGTATAGGGGTTTCATTATAAATCAATTTGGGGTATTGAATTATAAAGGGGTCATCAAGGGGTATTCAATTATAAAGAAGTAATAAGTACATGGAGATGTGCTAACATGTTTACCATATTGTCATGGTGTGCAAATATAGAAGCATAAATTACAGAACGAAAAAAAGTGATATGAAGTACATAGTTAAGTACTTGCCAGGTTAAAACCCGCCACATCGCGCTCGAGAAACGTATCCTTGAAACTCTGGCTCATCATTAACACTATGACAGTGACACATTCATTCGATAAAATAAACAAATTCTCGTTCCTATCATCGTGTATCAGAAATGAGTGGTCATAGTGGTACTGACCATCATACTGAACAACTTTGTAATTGTCACCACCATAGTAATCGTGAAAAAAATACAACCGACTTCCAAAAACAACACTACAAAGTGAAAAATAACTTTAATTTCGAAAGTCGGTGTCTGGTTAAATGTATTTTCGTTTTTTGCCACCGACTTCCGAAATTAAAGTTATTTTTCACTTCGCAGTGTTGTTTTTGGAAGTCGGTTGTATTTTTTTGTAAAAAAGTGTTTATTTTTCACTTTTTAGTTGTGGCACGTATCTCACGGAAGTTCTAATACCGCAAGGAAAAAATACGTATTATTGAAGCTAACTCAAAAACTACCAAACCAATGTTAATAAATTTTATATGGGACCAACTTTGACGACCCTCTAGATTAAAACAAAATAAAAAAAAATAAAATTAAAATCGGACTGCACATAAAAAAATATACGTGTCGACTTGAGAACCTCGTATTTTTTTTTCGTCTTTTAAAAAATTATCAGTCATTTGGGTCGAGTAGCTATTGAAGTTTTGTATGAGGCAGCTGATACATTTTTCGCGATTACGAGGTTGGTCACATGGAGAAAGACAAACTCACAGACCAACAAACTACCACCATTAAATATGAGCACGCATTGCTGATGCGCGCTGCATCAGTGGTGCTCCAGTTATAAGCAAGCGCACAAACGGTTAAACTTAATACACATTGCCTTTATTATAATTTGTAAAGATAATAGATATGCATCAGCACCAGATGTGAAAAGCACGATGCGACCGAACTCAACAGTCAAACTGAAACATAATAATGAACAACAAACAAAATGTTGTTATGTGTTGCTGTTTGTTTGTTTGTTTGTTTGAGCAAATTGTTGATAAACAACTCGTGTATTCTCTTACTGATCAGCGTTTTTGCATAGTTGAGATATTTCACATTAGTAGATATGCATCTTAGAGTGGGTTCCACCAAGTGGTCCGTTAGTGCCTTTTCACACGTCCCGGTTGCCGGGTAACCGGCGGCTAGTGTATGGCAGATTAAGCCGGTACGTGTGAAAGATAACGTACATGTTCATACACTTAGTGCCTTTTCACACGTCCCGGTTGCCGGACAGCCGATGCCGGGTACCCGACGGCTAAGTGCATGGACATGTACGTTATCTTTCACACGTACCGGCGTAATTTTTCCGGCATGCCCATACATTAGCCATCGGGTACCCGGCATCGACTACCCGGCAACCGGGACGTGTGAAAAGGCACTTAAAGTTAATTTTAACAGTAACACCACCATGTTGCAGGGACATAATGACATTCGACGCGTCTGACACAAGTGACAGATATTTAACAATAACATTAACCAGCGAAGCGTGGGCGGTTAATGTTACAGTTAAAGTTATGACGTCAGCTAACAAATTGTCAAATGGAACAACCCATTTTTGTCTAACACAATGACATTAAACCTCTAGACGTTGCCATGATTACAGTGTGAAGTGTGGAAGTGAGACACATGTATACGAAATTAGTAGGAAAATTGAGACAAAGCATCGTATCTTCTGTCTCTTACGGCGTGCCATATTTATGCTTGGCGAACTTTTGAATGTTAGCCAAACAAAGTGCTTTCACTGTTACAAAATTTATCTTGCGTCGATTAATTTAACTTTTTTGGACAGTTTTTGCATTGTGCGAATGTATAGACATGGGTTTCAGTCCAAAATATGGAAGATTTCTTACGTTAACTTCATTTCTCATACCACATAACCTAGAAAAGGTATTATATTGCTGTCTCATGACTCGATCTAGATGTCTATTATCTAAGGTCTAACAGGTACTTTAACAAGTATTTGTTATTGTTAAAGTAAGATGGTGCAACCCACCCTTAGATCATGCAACTTTGTTATTTGTCTATTCAAATATTAATTTAATTATACCGGATCACTTTTTTTACCGTCTCGAAAAAAATTGGGTATATTAGGTGAACGGAGTAGAAGCCTATGGCATACCTAACTTTTTTTTTTCAAAAAAAAAAAAATCCAAAAAATCCAAAATGAATTGAATTTCGATATTTTTAAACGATTTATTATTTTTTTCAAAATTTCTGTTTTTATGGTACAAAAATGAAAAGTTTACATCGAATTTGTAGTATTTATTGGTACTTTGATAATTTTTTCTAAGCTATTAAAAAAGAAAAAACTAGGTATGCCATAGGCTTCTACTCTGTTCACCTAATACGCCCAATTTTTTTCAAGATGGCAAAAAAAGTCATCCCGTATAAGTTGGTGGTTTACAGACAGAATTGACTATTTAAGCCATACAAATAGGTACTTACTTATATAATATTATTTATGTATTTTATTGGGTTGATAGGCGGCCTCGATATTTTGATCCTTTTCATAATCAATCCATAGGACACGTAAAAAGTTAATGTTAATTGTTGTTAGTTGAAAATCATGACAAAATCTTCTGACTGAAAGATCTTCAGAACTTTTTTTACCGAAACATTTCAGAATCTACAACCTTCCTCGAATCCAAAGTTATCATTTTAGCTAAGGACTTACTAGCAAAGTCAACCGAAATAAATGTAATAAAAATAATGTGTAAAACAGCAATCAAATTGCTTTAATACTTTCGGTAAATATTGATTGTTGTTAAGCTGCATAATCAGATCAAATTAGAGATAGGAACAGTGTTATCATAAGACTTTACCAACGGAAACATAATTTGGTGAAAAAATTATAAGATTGTGGAGCAAGGAATCTTTTTTGTCCTTTTAAAATATTTATGTTTATCACATATTAACCGAGTGTGTCCGCAACGAGGAATTTAGAAATAGCTTAGATTGTAGGATTAGAGAGATAGGTTACTGTAATAGTGTTCTAGCTGCGCCACTTTCTGATGCAGCTGGAGTACTTTACAAACTAGCTAGAGTATGTTAATTTGACAAAAATATAATTTAATGTATTGTGTTGCGTAAATTATTTTGCATAGGTACTATTGTATCGAATCTAGTTCTTCTAACTGAACAGACAGCTGTGCTGCTGGGGAGTTTGTTCCGCTACTTCTTCTTCCCAGCTAAAGCACTAGGAAGTGGTGAAGGGCGGGCGTTTTGTGGGGACTGTCTTACTGTAATTTCGACGTTCAAAAAGTGCTGATTCTCAGCCTAATTGGAATAAAGAACTTTTGATTTTGATTTTTTGAAATATAGTATGATTTTGTTAAGCCAACCAGCAGGGCTAACATGCGCAAGTCGACAAAATTTTGTCGACACATTATCTCGTGCAGGGACCCAATTCCGAAACGCATTTCGCATGATTTGTGTAGTATTATATAGTGCTCTGTGATTTGTGTCCTTTTTCTGACGTAGGTAGGTTTTAATTTTCAAACTAAATAAAACTATTTTTAATCGTGATATAGGTGTGGAATAAAATTAGTTGTCATGAACTAAAATTCACACCAACATAACAATTTTTTCCAATTTTTTCTTTTGCTTATATCTCGAAAACGGTGTGTCCTATCGCAAAAATAATGAAAATTTGGCCCCCCTTTATGAAACCCATAAACCCCGAAGCCTCTACATGTAGGTACCAAAAAAAAATACGAATATAAACCTACGAATGTAAATTTTGACAGATGTTCCAACGGAGATTTCATATCTCCATACCTTAGGACCAGCCGTGATATCTCGCTGGTTTGCGATCGAAAAATTTATGAATGGAGATCGCTAGAATAGCATTTTTTCGTTTTCGACGGAGATAAGCAGTTTCTCGACTGATATTTCGACCATGGAGACAATTTCCATGCCGCCGGAATTGGGTCCCTGCACGAGATAATGTGTCGACAAAATTTTGTCGACTTGCGCATGTTAGCCCTGCAGGGCGGCATAATCGCATGTGCGACAAAGCCCTTTCAATTTAGATAAAAAAATATATCTATAGAATATTATTTACTTACCATGGTTTCTTTGGTGATGCTAGGCGGCAGTGGCTGAAACTTAGGCAGCCCCGTCGACCATCTATGAGTATGCGGCGCAGGAGTCGCCCTGTTCCGGCCAAGCGTCGCACTTCTCACCTCCCCCTTATTCGCCCGGCCCATAAACACCCCCCATCTTCTCCGTTTCTTCTCCTTACTACTCGTTTTACTGGTATCAGTATCCATGCTACTATTCGTAGTAACACTAGTAACCGTCTCAACGGTACTGGAGCTAATGTCGGCTACGTTCGGCCGCGAATCGGTCACTACGATAGACGTCACGTTATCTGCCTTGTTTATAGTGTTGTTATTCGATACCCGGTGTGTCGATAAACTCTGATAGGGGGTTTCATCGTATTCGCGTTCGTCGTGCTGTAGTGATAACCTGTCGATTGAAAGCGCTACATTTTCGAATTCAGCTTCGCGATTCACTGATCGACTGGAAATAGTCAGGTCTTTAGGCACGCTGGACTCGCGAACACCTTTGATGATTTGTGCGTTCATGTAGTGCCCGTCTGGGTTCTCAATTTTGACAGGAACGTAAGGTAAGTTCATGTTAGGTGACAGGTATTTGTTTATCGTTGGGTGACTGCTGTTCCGTTCGTTTAGTCGTGCGATTTCGTCTGTAGTCGTCAGACTTCGCGCACGATTTCTCATGGTAATCTTCCCTTCGTTTTGCCACGGTAAGGGTACGTTCTCATAAATAGGTTCTTGTGTATCTCCTAGTTTAATTTGTTGTGTTTGCGGTATGACAACGTGCCTTTGATAAGGTATCCTATGCATTGGCATTGAGTACATAATATTCCCTCTTTCGTCGTAAACTTTTTGTATATTGTCTGATATGTGATGGGGGTCTATAATGATGTGTGGTTTGGGGTCTAAGACTGACGCTAGATTGTTGTATGTTCCGTGTGTTCCCGGCATTATGTTAGGCCTTCCGTAGTTAATATGACTAGTATTGATATAACCTAAGTACTGCCTGTTCAGGGCTGTTCTCGTGGAGACTAGGTCTGGACTGGATCCTGAGACGTGAGAGTTAATATAGCCTCTGTGGTAGTTCAGTGCTTGGCTGGCCACAGCTAGATCTGGGGTAGAGTTCGAGGCGAGTCCATTAGAGGGGTAGGGGGGAGGTGGCTTGTAGACATTAACGTAGTGTAGTTGGTTGAGATCAGTTTGCACGTTGGGGTTGACTGCGAAGGGGTAATTTGTTCCCATGAATTTCAGGGGGTAGGGGTAGTCGTCAGTAGCAGGGGAGGTAAGGGGGGCGAGAGGGGCGGGGCCTGTGTGTCGGGTCACGTCGGGGTATACGCGGTGGATGTCAGGGTGCGACCCGTAGGGCTTCGCCGCGGGCCCTAGGGGTGCAGCGTGGTGGTTCTGGTAACGAAGTTGGGCCTCCGCTCTCTGTTGTTGGTATTTTTGTTGGATTGCTGTCTCGTAGTCGGGCGCGGGTCGGTATTGTGGCAGGAGGGCTCTGGAAAGATTATATACCGGTTATATTAGACTTATGATCGACTACTAAGACTTTTGATCGGCAATCTTGAACTTGATGCATTTTTGGGATTATACAGGGCATAAGGGTAAACAGTGGCAATATTTTAAGGGGTCATTGTACTCATCATTATGAACCACTTTTTCTATGGACCAAACCTGAAATCGCAAAAAAAAATCTGCTTTTCCCTACATTTTGACGAATTATGTGAACGTAAATGCATTGAACAGTCGATTTTTTTTCGCGATTTCAGGTTTGGTCCCATAGTAAAAGGTGTTCATAATGATGAGTACAATGACCCCTTAAAAGATTGCCACTGTTTACACTTACACCCTGTAGAAGTGTTGTGGTTTAACCGATTGATTTTCTTATTGGACAGTTACCGTCGGAGACCTGCAACATTCAGGAGTTTACTGATACACTGCTTGCTCGAACGAATATGTTTTACTAGGTCTGCAATTGAAAATCTAGCTGTATTTAGGCCAAGAGCCTTATGGGTGGAGGAATGGATCAACTTTCATGACCTATGCTTCATCAGACCTTCACATAAAGGATGCTCAACTGTTCTGTGACTGTCTGATAGAGCCGACCTGTCACCAGCTCACCTGTTCTGTGGCGGCGGCTGGTGCTGCATATGATGCTGGTCCAGCTCCAGGCAGGAGGTGGAGTAGGCCCTGTGCGCCGCCGTCAGAGGCTCCAAGCGAGGCACGCTGCCCAGCTCCCGCGCATCCAGCTCCTCGCGACTGTCTGATAGGCCGTGTTCCTGGGAAAAATGAGCAAAGTAGCTTATTAATCTTGATATACAATCTTGGAATACAAATTTTCGCGAAATGACTAGTGAGGACCTCAACGTCATGTCTGTCATGGAATTGGAGAAGTCCTCAGCAGCCTCTAGTATGATGTACTACACTTAAAGAGATGTCAGGTGATATTGTAAGTAATGCTCCCCTAGAACCAGGGAACATACAACGTCGGTTAAGAGTTAAGTCTTTCGATGGGGTAAGCCGTTTATGATGTTACCTTTATCATGTGTAACTCCTTGAATGCGTTTTAGCCTTGAAACCCAGTGAAAGGGTTATCCCTTCAATAAGGATAACCCATTGAATGGTTTCTATACTTGAAACCCAGTGAAAGGGTTACCCCTTAACTATTTAAACGTCGATTGACACCCAGGTGTGCATATAACAATAAAAAATCTATTGTGACTGCTAATTGGCGTGCGACAGGTTAATTAAGATAACTTTTAAAATATAGGGGTTTTGTTTGGGTTACCATATCAGTTATTTGTAACATAGGCCCAGCATCGAGAGATCATATTACATTGCTCCAAGACGGAATGTTACGCTGTTACCGTGTTTAAGAGGAAAGGTTTAAGCCGTTCAAAAGGGTTACCCACATCGTATGGGTTTTTGATTGCTTAGAAAAACCCTGTCGAAAACCCTTTCAATGGGTAACCAAAATGGCCCCTTCCTAGAACTGAAATGAGCTGGGCTGTCCTTAGTTGTTTTTTGCGTGTGGCAGATTATGTTGAATACCTAGTACCTGTAATTTCACTGGCATACCCTGTCAAATTGGAACACTGCAAAGTTTAACGGCAGATGTAGCTGACACTCTTTCACAAGTATTTTACACACACACACTACTAGCCTAAAGGAATTTGAACCACATTCCGAGAAAGACTTAACACTATAACTAAGCAAATTTTGCCACAGCTGACCAAAAAAAATCTCTTCAGATTGTGTACTGGCCAAACCAATTTCTACAAACTAACAAAAATAACTAATTTACAACGTATTTGTTAATTAAATTATAACAAAATACCTGCGCACACGCATCGCTACACAAAGAGCACAAACGAACCGCAATCAGTCCAAATATGTGGAACAACTCATTAATAATGTTGTTAACAAGACAAGACAGATTCGTTGGTCTAGCTAGAAATAGAGTGTAGTGGTTGGAAGCGCTCCTGCCAAGCGTGTGGTCCGAGGCACGAGCCTCGGGTTGGGCAAAGTGTTAATAAATCAATGGGCAATCGATGTGATTGGCCTTCTTCATTAGAACAATCTCAATACCAGCCTGGATCGTGGACTTATGGCTAATGGCAATAGATCGCACCCACGGCATTTAAACATAACTGAAACGTGGCCTCATCACACCTCTAGCTACCCTCAATAGGGATGATGCCTGGGTAAAAAAAAAGAAATTCTATTTAGTCCATCAGTCAGATAATAAAAAAATATTAGACACGTATTTTTTGCTTTATCATATTAATAAAAAATATAATTAGCTATCACGCATTAAAGTTGGGGAGTGGGGGCTCGCTACGTCACTTGTACGTATAAAACCTAGCTACGCGTGACGTCATGCCATATTTTAACTCAATGTATCGCCGTAATTTTTTGATTAGGTAAAAAAAGAAAAAATACGTGTCCAATATTTTTTAATAATCTCTATGACGGACAAAAAATAAATTTTTAGTCATCATCCCTATTGACATAACAGGCGTGATTAACGACACGCTATAACGTAATTGTAAAATGACATACCATAATTAAATTTTTATTACTAACAATGAATATTGATATGACACACGATTGTCACTATTAGCTATTATTATTATTTTTACTACCTACATACTAGATTAATACAACCTGACTTAAATATTTGTGTTATTGTATTTTATTTTGTTTTTATTGTTATTTGGATATCTTAACGACATCTAGACGCAAATTATTTTTCCGAAATTATGTTAATTCAATGGTACTATTTCATATTATTTTAAACGAACATTGTGTTTTTGCAGCGCCCTGACAGGTGAACCCTGACACGGACCTGCAAATTGCAAAAAACCCAAAAAATATTGAATTTCGCGGGGGTGTGGGGGGGAGGGGCACTGCGCATCCCCCTTAATAAAAGCAATCAAACTAATTGATTACCGATCAATACACCTTGCATGGTAAGCAGTGATGTCCACTTTCACGATCACAAGCGTATACTTAGTTAATAACTCGATAACCGACAGATCGCGCTCGGACATTCAATAGATAGGGCACAAAAGGTCCGCACACTTAAGACATACGTGTTTACGTACAGCCGTACCTCTATAGTCTATTGAAATGCTTGTTTCCACATACATACATTTAAACTCATGCCTTTTTGCCCATGGGTGTAGGTAGAAAATACAGTTCGTCACCTGCTACGATCCTTACATGACTCTGTGGCGGCATCTACATCGCCACATACAAACTACCCATCACAATGACATGACGTCACGCAACCTGCATCGCGCAATCAGAGTTTACCGCGCGACTAACATATACAGGGTGGAATTTTGTAATGCCACCTGAAGGGAAAGTACTCTTAATACTGTAGATATAAAATTTTACTCAAAGAAAACATTCCTTTTTTTTTTAGTATAAAGAAAACTACATTCAAAGATTTTCGAAAATTCGTTTGCCACACCCGGGAATCGAACCGACTAAAATCTGTAAAAATTACACCCTGTACTTTTATTGCATTGATCGTTAGGATCAAATAAGGATGAAATCTCTCTAACAAACTTGATAAATTAAATGATAGGAAAACCATAAAATCTTCAATTTTAATTTTTTATTATTTTTTAAATCTTAAATTTCAAGCGAATTTTTGAAAATCTTTGAATGCAGTTTTCTTTCTATTCAAAAATAAAGGAATGTTTTCTTTGAGTAAAATTTTCTATCTACAGTATTAAGAGTACTTTCCCTTCAGATGGCATTACAAAATTCCACCCTGTATACAACGTCCCGACATCAACCGTCGGGCAGTTGCCCACCAGACACAACACCCGTCTGGTCGAAGGATACTCCCTTTTTCTATGGAGGATGAGTGAACTTTACACCCTGTTCCTAATGCCACCATAACTCCTTTTGCTTGGTTTATGAATTTAAGTTATTTCCACTTAAACCATTATCAACTTTATGATAGTGTAAGTGTAAATTAAGTTATTATTAGAATGACTAGTATTTTCTAAAAAGTCATAAAAATGTTTAAAGTTGAAGCGAAACTGAACTTTATTATGGGAATGAAAGTTGTTTATCTAAAAACATATACACCACTATTTTTTAATTAGTACAAAAAAAAATGGGGCTCTATCCGTACCCCTTACTGATCATATTTGTGTACTCAAAAGTAAAAAAAAACGAAATACCAAAATTGTCCACAAAAATTTGTCATAATTGGTAAGTTCATGATTATGATACGATAATAGCTGTTGGAGGCGGGGCAAGTTCGAGCGAGAGCACGCGAATGCGAGAGCGAGAAAATAAATACAACTATGAATAGCCTGTACAATATTTCCATACATTGAGTGACATTTTGGGATATCAACAAACGCCAATAACTTTGCTGTTTATGAATATTATTTATTGAGACTTTACATATCTTATAACAAGACCTTCTCTAATAAGCCCTTTAAGTATTTGTACTAATTAAAAAATAGTGGTGTATTTGTTTACATGTTTGGAAACTAACCCGCGAACTTAGTATTTTTGTGCGTACGCTGGGTGTATCACAAACGTGTGATGGTAAACAACTTTCTCCATGGGAACAACATCGTAATCGAGAAAAAATTATCAGGCCTCCCACACATTAGGTAAATTATTTGAAGTTTTGTATGGGACAGCTGATAAATTTTTCTCGATTACGATGTTGGTCCCATGGAGAAGTTTGATGGTCTGTCCCACACCTTTCAGAATACACCCTCTTTAATGTGCCGTCCTTCTGTACGTACTTATTTATTGTTTGGTTCGGAAGTGTGCTGGATCGTCGTGGGGCGTGCGCGTGCGACGCTATCTCGCGATCTATAACGCGCGCTGCGCATGCTGTTACTGATTGTGATCGCGTTGTTTGTCTTCCGGTCGCGTAGATCATTAATTTTGTTGTTCAAATACAGTTTGTTCCGGTTTTCATTGTATCTTTATTTGAATATATTTTACAAACATAACTTAAATAGGTAGTACGGTAGCTATAGGCACTGTTATAATTTCATTTTTTTTTTCAATTAATATTACTCTTACATTGAAGTGCTTACTTATTATTATCCTATATTAGCAAAAACACAGCTTGGCACTTTTATTTTTTTTATTTTTATATTTAAAATAAAAAAAATAAAATAAAATACTTTTAATTCTACTTTTTCAGAAATCAGTATGCTATTTAGAGACATCGTTTTATTTTTCCTGGTATCTTTACTTATACTTCTTTCACATAGAATAATTTCAGATTTTTCTCTTTGCAAATTTTGGAGATAAGGGGGGGAACGGTATTTTTTTTTACATTTTTCATCAAAAGTCGAAAACTATGCGGCCTAAAAAAAATAAAAAATAGTTTGAGAATGTGCAAACTGCGCTCTTTCATATGATACCCCACATGTAGGGCATGTGGGGTATCATATGAAAGAGCGCAGTTTGTAGCCCCACTTTAAATTTTTAAGACCCCCTTTCAGTCCTAGTTGCAAAAAAAATATAATTATTTTTATTTCTTTCTTATTTGCAAAATAGTTGGGTCAACGTCATCTAAAACTATTCTAAATTTCAAGTTGATAGCATTAGCAGTTCTTGAGATATCCAGCTGTGACAGACAGACAGACAGACTGAGTCACACCATAAGGGTTCCTTTTTTACCATTTTGGTACGGAACCCTAATAAAAACTTTTTAACAAAAAAAAAACCGACTTCCAAAATTCACTACAAAGTGAAAAATAACTTTGATTTCGGAAGTCGGTATCTTTCGTTTTTTATTTACTTTCTTTTTTTTTTGCCACCGACTTCCGAAATCAAAGTTATTTTTCACTTTGTAGTGAATTTTGGAAGTCGGTTTTTTTTTTTGTTAAAAAGTTTTTATTTCTCGCTTTTTAGTGGGTCTGTTTATATTTTTTAAAAGTTAAAATAGACTAATGTCAATTGCTCACCACATGTTACAAAATATTGCTTTTCCCGATGCTGGGACCTTAATTGTTGAGGAGTTCTGCTGGTAAGAACCAGGAGAACTCCTCGGCAACCACTCACCACACGCATTGTGTGACGAGCGGAAATTGCTTAGCAACCATATTAAAGTAATCGAATCGCATCGCAACCCGTGAAATATTTATCATTGAGTAGTTCCGGTAACCATCTGTGGTCTTCATCATCAGTTCCACTTCACCAAATGGTGCTTTCCGAGAGCAAATGCACGAGCTACTATAAAAAATACCGAAATCGCTATAGGTGTACTTATAATATTTGAAGATTTCCTTCGATTTTACCAGGATCCCATCATCATATCTGGCTTTTGACAAAAATGGGACCATTTGGGAAGTATACCCTTTCCGACAAAAAAATAATTTTTCAAATCGGTTGCCAAGCAACGGAGTTATGCGCGAACAAACATAAAAAAAAATAAAAAAAAATCGAGAACCTTCTCCTTTTTTAGAAGTCGGTTAAAAAGATGCGAAATTTATTATCAGAGAAATGTTATTATCAGACAAATGACTTCTGGAATGATACTTTTTGATTATTTAATATTGTTTTGTACTGAATATATTTCAATTAATCTCATTATAATTTAATTTTGACACATTGTATTTTGTAAGTATTTCAATTTGTACGCCATAGTTGACAAAACATGTTCGTACATTTTTATAATTTAAATACTCTACATGCCCGACTAGTCGCATGTTTTATGACAGATAAATTATCTCTATCTCTCTCTATACAATACAATGTATCAGTCGCGCGATCGCATCATCCATTGAATGGTATTCCGCAAGTGAAGCGTCGCAAAGATGCCGCGAACACTTTCATACCGCGCATAACTTACTAATTATTATTTAACGGTAACACCGTCTAACGATTTACTGAGCTATGCTGATAGAACATCGCACAAAAACTATGCAACAACGCTTAGCATAATGTGCGGGGTTTTTGTCCTATTTGTTCTAGAATAGGAAATTATACAGACACTTTTCCAGTAAGAATTTATAAATATATATAAATCTATATATATATAAAACAAAGACGGGTTTGTTACAACACTTATAAGTCGAGATCGGCTGGATAAATTTTCATGGTTTTTGTTTCGTTGGATTTGTCTCCGCCCTGAATAGCAGAATACATTTTAAAAACAATGAAAACTTAACGAATACATAATTATGAAAATGAATAATTTTCCATTTAATTATGTTCCTTTGTTTGGTACCTGTCAAACATTTGTTTTCCTCCTGTCATCCTGTCAAATACTGTGATTGACATTTATGCATGCGTTCAGAAATGTATTTTGTGTAAACTATTTAAAAAGGTTAAATAAGTCTGTATTTTTTTTAAAGAATTAAAAAGGTTGAAAAGTGTATTAAGCAGATTTGAATAAAAGTTCCTCAAATATTTATGCGTGCGTTCAGAAATAATGACAAATGGTTAACATTTACGTGTGCGTTCATAACTTTATTTTGCGTAAATTAAAGTTTCTATTTTCGAAAACAATTTCTAAGATTTATTATTTAAGTTATCGAAAGCGTAAATGTCTTTTTAATTGTCTATGATTTTCTAAGATATGTAATTACAAAGGTTAAAAAGTGCAGTATCCAAAGTAGTAGCGGATGAATGTATTTACGCTAATATTTGGCTAATTCTTTTTTTTTGTTGTATTTGTAATTGTCAGGACAAGGTTTGTATGAAAGAAACTTCTACACAGTTTATTATTACAGAGTCAATTTACTTACACTACCTACTGTACTAAATATGTGGAGATTTGATACAAGTTTCCATTATCACAATTTACTTGGGGTCTGCGCAACATGTCCCTTTCTTCCATACTTCTCTATTAGTCGTCATCTCGGTAGTCACTCCCTTTCTAGCCATGTCATCTTTCACACAATCCATCCATCATTTATTTGGTCTTCCCCTACTCTTATAGCCATCGAAATTCATACTCAAAACAATTTTCTTTTTCAAATTAATTGGCTTTAATTAATCCTTTTCATATTTTTGACTTTTTTACTTTAAATTTATTCCGGTATATTACTTTTAAGCAAAAAATCGTAGTTCAATTCTTAAAATATAAATTAGTTTTTCTACACAATTCGGGAACTTCGCGCGTTTACATTAGAATATTCATAGCTAAGACAGGACAACGTCTGTCGGGTCAGCTAGTATATTATAAATGTCAGTTTCTTTTGCAAGTTATTTATATGGAACTGGGGATTGATTGAAGCGGCAGTAATTAGGGTAACATGAGTAGTATAAGGGGAAATCAGAAGAAATTGGTAATTCAAATTCAAAAACTTTATTTCGAGCGATGACTCATAAAGGCCATAGGCATCTGCCTAGCCTTTTCCCAACTATGTTGGGGTCGGCTTCCAGTTTAATCGGATGCAGATGAATACAACAGTATTTTACATGGAGCGACTGCCTATCTGACCTCCACAACCCAGTTACTGGGTAATACGATACCCCTTGGTAAGACTGATTGTCAGACTTTCGGGCTTCTGACGACCCGTAACGACTGTCAAGATCCACGAATGACAGCCGGAACCAACAGCTTAACGTGCTTTCCGAGGCACGGAGGTGTCTCGGTATGTTAAGATGGTCACCCATCCACGGACCAACCCCGGCAAGCGCAGCTTAACCTGATGGATCGACCCATGCGGCTGTTAGTACTTAGCCACGAGCTCCTCTTTACTAACACTTAAAACTAAGTGTTAGTAAACAACACGAAACGATGGCACTTGTAACTGACAGCAGTGGATTATATACGGACAGACCACTCTGACAGCAATCATTTTCAGAACCCTGCTAGGGCTGACTGAAAATAGGGGGAATGTACGCCTTCTTGAAAGTAGCCCGAAAATTCACTACTGAATGTGGGGCTCTCATTGAACGTGTATAGAACGGATATAGCAGATAATTATTATCACTACCTATTTTTTTTTTTTTTGTGGATGGGAAATCATCAAATAATTTCTCCCGCTCTGGGTGGAGCGGAAGCGTGTCAGACTTTTACTGACTAAAACCCACCCGTGTTCCTTCAGTTGCCTATGCCAGGGCCACGGTATCTTTTTTAAACTACCCGCGACCCCAGCGGCATCGGCCCTATTGGACCCCATCTGTTGCTGAAATCTCTTTGAGGCGTGCGTGGAACACAACGCGCCGTCGACCCAGGCCTGGTCCTTACCGGACGGCGAGCTACCCGCTACTCACCGTCCGCAAGCCCGCGCCTACGGTGGCCGGAAATCGCCTCGCGATTCCCGCCGCCCAGGGCGTCTCCTGCGGCGACTGAGGGCGTGAGGCTGCCTCTCCCTCACGCGTTCCGCCTCCTCCTTCGCCAGCATTACTGCTTCGCAGAAGGAGGTGACGGCCTCCCATGCACTCTCGCTCCGCACCACGGCCTGGACCAGGCTCGGACGCGAGAGATCGCCGCCGCCGATTGCCTCCGAACACGGCGGTGCTCTGCCCAAGCCGGGCAGACTTCCACTGTATGCTCCACCGTGTCCTCGGGGCGATCCACACAATGGTAACACCCGGGCGTTTCCTCCCGCCTTATGCGAACAGGAACCTCCCGAAACAACCGTGTCCGGTGAGGACCTGCGTCAGGCGGAAGGTGAGGACGCCGTGGCGCCTCTCTAACCACTCCTCAAAGAGGAACTTATCGCCGCAATTGTGGCGTGCCCAGCGTTGGGTTGCGACAGTCGCACTCTCCATGTTGCCATGAGATCCCGCCGGAGCTCTGTCCGCTGTACCGTGATTTCTCGCGGCAGCGGAGTAACGCCCCGGCGTTTCGCCTCGCGCCACTCCCACACGTGCGCGAGGTCTTACGAGGTTCCTACGATTGGAATTGGAAGCCGACCCCAAGATAGTTGGGAAAAGGCTAGGCAGATGATTGTCATGACCTACGATTAGAATTGGGATTACAGTTGGCAACAACGCAGAAAAACAGACGCTATTTGTTGTCTTCTTGATTGAATCTCATGGAGCAAAATTCATGTGGTACCAATAAATCATGCGATCAACTGGCAGCCTGGGTAAAGACCTGAACGGACTCGGGTCGAATGTAAAGTTGTGACGATTCTTGGAGCAGGCCTATCTCCAGCTCAGCTAGTATCATGATGATGATGAAATTCATAAGTGTATATGTTTGCCCCCACACAAAGTTTTAGATGATCGAGGAATTTTCCGAAGGGCTTTTATCTTAGTACTAGCTGCGCACCGCGGTTTACCCGCGTATATCGGGATAAAAAGTAGGCTATGTGTTAATCCAGGTTGTCAGCTACCTCCATACCAAATTTCATCCAAATCGGTGCAGCCGTTTGAGCGTGAAGAAGTAACAAACACACACGCACACACTCAGAAACTTTCGCCTTTATAATATTAGTGTGATATCACAAAGACATCTTACCTGGAACTTAGGCCTGTGCTCGTCTCTAGGAGCCTCGCTGAGCGCGCTCTGGTGCTTCATGTAGAAGGTGTGCTGCTGCACGCAGGACCACCACACGTACTTGCCGTCCTCCGGGCTCGCCAGCGTGAACGACGCCGAGCCCGTCTGCTTCTGGCACTCGATGCTGAACGTGCGCTTGTGGTTGATCACGTTCGTTATGTCCATCCATCTGGGGGTGACAGGGGTGGATTTTATAAATTTTCGGACGTAAATGGGGAAACAGCGTGTTATTTTTGGGTACTTTTCTTCTTAAATTATATTTATTTCTGTACGCAGTTTTATCAAACCAGATGGGTTCGGTGTTTCCCATCCGACTACTCAATCGGGTTGGCTTCCAGCCTAACCAGATGCAGCAGAATACCCGTATTTTGCATGGAGCGACTGCCAATCTGACCTCCACAAGTTAAGTACTGGGTAATACGATACCCTTTGGTAGGACTGGTTGTCAGACTTTCGAGCTTCTGACAACCCTTAACGACTGTCAAAGATTTTAACGTGCTTTCCGAGGCACGGAGGAGTCTCGGTATGTAAAGATGGTCACCCATCCACAGACCAACCCAGGCAAGCGTAGCTTAACTTGATGGATCGACCCGAATTGTCCGAATTCCTATCCGACTACTCTGAGAAGAAAAACCAATAAAATGTCCGTCTCTTTTATAGTCCTGACATTATCTTGGTCAGATCAAGAGAGGTCATGTAGATTAGTGTCTGCAATGGTCTTTTGAGGAAAGAACCACACCACACAGATTTTAGTGGACATGTTGCCGGGAGTGGTAGTGGATGGCTGACCATCTTTAGATACCAAGACCCCTCTGTGCCTCGGAAAGCACGTTAAGCCGTTGGTCCCGGCTGCCATTTGTGGATCTTTGACAGTCGTCAGAAGCCCGAAAGTCTGACAACCAGTCTTACCAAGGGGTAGCGTATTACCCAGTAACTGGGTTGTGGAGGTCAGATAGGCAGTCGCTCCATGTAAAATACTGATATTCAGCTCCATCCGGTTAGACTGGAAGCCGACCCCAACATAGTTGGGAAAAGTCTAGGCAGATTGATGCCCAGTCTTAATGGGTTTTGTTAATTCTTCTTTTATCGTCTCAGCACGAGCGATACGATGAAGCTTCTACCGTGATATGCTGCTTAGCCTGTCCAGTTGGTAAAGAGAGCTCGCTGCCCAGACTACGTAGATGGTGACAATGTATCCAATAGTTTCGAGTTGTTCCAATTTTTACCCGACTTCGACGAGCCAATATGTAATGGTTTCTACTAACCATACTTATGAGACAACAACATTTACTATACTCCATTTACAAAAAAAACCTAAACAAACCTTTTTAAGCATACAACAATACAGCCCTAACAAGCATAATATATTTACAATAAGATTAGACATTTAAACAAACCTTTTTTCAGTCCGTTCAACCGATTTTGACTCCTATTCCGTAGGCTTAAGGATGGCATTAAAGACAAAAAAGTGGTTACAATACCAAGTGTTTACTGCAGCTGCCATATTTGGTCATGCCACCAACACAATAGAAGTCAAAATCGGTTGGACGGACTGTAAAAAAGGTTTGTTTAAAAGTCTAATCTTAATGTAAATGGAATAAGTATAGATGGAATTATCTACGCGTAAGTGAAATCAATATCAGTTTAGGTAGTTTTAATACACAAATGTTTTCAAAGCTATTATTTTAAACCAACTAGAAACTTCTTTCTTTTCTAGCGACAGCCAACTTTCTCCCTATAAATAAGAACTGAATACATAGAAACGGTGGCGGTAAATAAAATCCTTTTACCCAATAAACTACAAGTCGCGATTGAAACACGTTTTCATTCTTAGATCAACATGAATATTGATATGGCAAATTAATGTGTGCACGCCATTCGTGAACGTAATCGATCGTCGGAGCGACAAGTTACTGATTACGGTGCGTCTCCACTGATGCAGAGCGGAGACGTGCAGGAATCGAGCAATTACTTTGTTTGAAATCCTCATCGCATCTCGTCTCGTCTGTGATTGGACCGTTCAGGGTCAAAATGTCCAAATCCCTAAATGTCCAATAGTCAAAGTGTCCAATCTTTGAGAATGTGGTAAATGTGTTCAATAACTCATTAAAGCGCTTTTTTACGACTTATGAATGACAAACAATAAAAACAAAATACTGAAAGAACTTCGTAAAGGTAACTAAGCTATGTTGTCATTATCTATAGCATATAATTTATACTATTACTAAGTTCTTAAGTCTTTACGAAGTTCTTTCAATATTTTGTTTTTATTGTTTGTCATTCATAAGTCGTAAAAAAGCACTTTGATGAGTTATTGAACACATTTACCACATTCTCAAAGATTGGACATTTTGGTAATTGGACATTTTGCGATTTGGACATTTTGACACCGATGGACATTTTGAGAATTTGACATTTTGACCCTGAACGGATTGGACGATCCCCGCCCCGCTCCGCCCAGCTCCGCGCCAGTAGACACGCACCCTTACTAGTGTAAGCTGGGACCATGTCTTATTAACACGAATGCCCACTGTTGAGCATGATAGGCCAACAACCTGTAAATTGTGAATTCTGAGGGTTTTTTTTGCTTTGCCTCTGCTACTTTTGACGATTAATCGGTGATCGATAACCGAGCCTCCACGAGTGGTAATACTTTAGTAAGTTCAGCGCCCCCTGAGTAGTTCAGTTCAGCAGTTCAGTTTGTTGTTGTTTATTGATTGTTCAGCAGTTCAGTTCAGCGTCCCCTATGCCAACCTTACTAAGAATTTATGTACAGCTCGTATCGAAATAAAAAAGAATAAAGTCGATGCTAACGCGAGCAATAATGTTTCCTTCACTTTTCGAGCAATTACTTATTTGTCTTTAAAATTATGCTACATTCATACTCGGTTTTACGTAGTTTAGACTCTTAATTGATATTGATTCACAAAATTATCTATTTAAGCGAATTCCTTCCTTATGCTCAGTCTTTGAGGTCCTCAGATAAGTCCTCGATAGTAATTCACTCGACTTTTAAGCTAAATTCTTCCTTAACGAAGTGTTCAGAAACACGAGATCGGCTCAAATCACTATCGAACGGATAAACTTCGTTTAAAAACCTCGGAAACATCAATTATTGTTTCTTAAAATTCAGATTCTTAAAACAATTAAACAAACTAAGCGGGCTAACTATTACTAACTAATATTACAAATGCGAAAGTGAGTTTCTTTGTTACGCTTTCATGATAAACGGCTGAACGGATTTGCATGAAATTTGGCACAAGGGTAGACATGACCTGGATTAGGACATAGGAGACTTTTTTATCCCGGTAGTTCATTCCTGTGGGATATTTTCCTACCTCCACTATGGCGAAGCCGCGGATAAAAGCTAGTTCACTATAATATAATGCCATTAAACATTGTAATCGAATCTTAACGATGATGGTTCTGATAATTTGTATACTTTTTTCAATTTCCACGATGCCGCTGGATCCCGGCCAGAACAAGGGGGCTAAAACGGCCACTTTGGCAGAATCACAATAAATAATAAATCGTAAAACGGTCACAAACTGGCAATATATTATGAATTGTCAGTTTGTGACCGTTTTACAATTTCAAATATTATTCATAATATTATCCTATTATGATTCTGCCAAAGTGGCCGTTTTAGCCCCCTTGTTCTGGCCGGTATCCAGCGGTATCGTGGAAATTGAAAAAAATATACAAATTATCAGAACCATCATCGTTAAGATTATGCCTCCCAGAAATGTGCCGAGAGATTTATCTTATTATTATTCGTTTAATAAATTGTTTCTTTTAATATTTCTACAGCTAAATTTTTTTTTTTGGAATCTTCATCATCTCCCTGACCTTATCCCATGTCACGTGGGGTCGGCGCAACACGTTTTCTTCTTACATTCTCCCCTGTCAACCGTCACGCTATCATTCACTCCCTTCTCTTTCATATCATTCGTCACAGAATCCATCCAACTTTTCTTTGGCCTTCCTGTGCCTCTCTATCCGTCAACATGTATATTCATCACTCTTTTAGTCACATGCGTTTCGCGTCTTTCATCACATCACACTCACATATTTCTTTTGGAATATTAATCTTTATTTTGGGACGTCATCGCGCTGTGAGCAAATGTAATTATCAATGCCAGTTCCTCCTCTATGTGAAGAGGTTACTGGCGTTACTGCCCCATAGATGATAGAACGAGCTGATGATATCATTTTGTGTCTGCTCGGGTAAGGAGAATCCGAGCCCTGTCATCACTTAGGTATTGTCATTTGCACGATACTAATTATCGTGACTAAGGTCACTCTAGTAATTTAAATAATATAATTATGTTCTGATATTATCTATCATCTTGTCCTGACTGATTGAGTCATCAACGTAGAGCTGGGGCTCCAAACATGAAATTTTGGCAGCCTTTTATGTTGTAAGTATGTTAAAATCCTTGCTTGTCGGATACCAAAGAAGGATTTTTGGAAATACGACCTTTAAGGGGGTAAAACGAGGGATTTTATTTGTATGAAAAATCTTATTTCTTGAGTTAATAAACTTGAAACTTGGCACGAACACTTATCTAAGTAAATTATAAAGTTTGTTTTTTTTGTTTTTCTAAAGGGGGATGGGGGGGGGGGGGTGTCAAAGTTTGTATGGAAGAATTTTAACGCGCGGTCCGATTAACTCGAAACTCAGTATTTATACATACGACCGAAAATATAGAATAGAATATAAAAGTGTATCAGGATTTTTTGCAAATCTACCCCTAACGAGGTACTAAACTACGAAATTCACGCCTGTAGTGAAAGTGTAGTCTACAAACTGTATGTTAGTACAGTGATGTTATTAGGTATAGGTCCAATGAAGTACAGCCATCCCTGCATCAAAAGTTAAACGTGAATAGGTACTTATAAAAAATTATAATAATAAAAAATAAATAATTAATTAATTATATTTATTTTTAATTGATTATAAAAATATGTATGTTCAGGTTAAGTTTTTTTTTCTATGGGACCATGTCGCCTGAATTAATTGTTTTATTTTTATTTTTTTATTAGGATTATAAAAATTCAATGATAGGGTTTCGATGCAGCCAGAGGGGCAATTCCGAATTTTAAAGCACGTTCGCATTTTAATCAGAGTCTCAATCTGTCAAAAAAACCTCTTATTTCCCTAAATTTTTGACATTGATTGTCGCTGAGATGAGATTGGGATTGCCTTCTGATGAAGTTGAATATCTCCGCTAGGAAAGTACCTACTTACTAATTAAAATATTAATAAAAACAACTTTGAAAAGCAAAACAGCTGTATAATGCAGTAGGAAACGTACTTGTCATTCGTAGATCTTTGACAGTCGGTCATTAGACAGTCCGCCGGATGACCGCCTACCGGTGGACTGCCGGCGGACTGGAAATGTGTGGGAGCCCTAACGTACGGGTAGTTATAAGACCAAAAATATAATTTCCCCTATACTATAATGAATATTGTTTGTTCTAAACCTACATTTAATATGAACAATGAATGTAGACTAAAGGCTGTGCTAAAGGTTTCCAGGTTCCAAAATGTAAATATTGATTTACTTGTTATGCCTAGACAAAGGTACTTCTTACATTGTGGCTTAAATCGGTTTTATAATTAAAATTTTTGTACAATTCGAAAACTAGTTTTAAAATCAGAAGCTTCCTTTCCAATCCAAGCCATCGTTATGTCAAGGTCAAAAGCGAATGACAGTGTGTTTAACTTTGAAATTACTTTCAAATTCAATTAACAATTATTACTATTAGGGCTGTTTAACTGTTTTTGTTAAATGTTTGCATACATAAGATTAGCCAGCCAACAAGGTTATTAGTGGGATTTACGTACCGCGTATTTAAGTGTCATCACTAGTAGAGGTTATTTTAATCTATCTTCTATCTATATAAATAAAAAGAGTCCTGACTGCCTCATCAACGCCCAGCCCAAACTCTTGGGCCTAGAAAGCTGAAATTTTGCACAGAGGTTCCCTTTATAATGTAGACAAGGAATAAGGAAGGATTTTTAGTACGTTCCCGTGGAATATATTCCGACAACCGACATTCACGCGGGCGAAGCCGCGGACAAAAGCTAGTTTACAATAAAATAGACTAATCAGTGCTTGCCGAGGTCTGTCCGTGGATGGGTGCCATTCTTTTCATACTAAGACCCGTACGGGTCTCAGAAAGCACGTCAAACCTTTGCTCCCAGCTGTCATTCGTAGATATTTGACAGTCTGTTTGATAGTCGTTACTTATGGGTAGTCAGAAGCCCAGTCTGACAACCACTCTTACAAAGGGGTATTCTCTACCCAGTAGTTTGTGGGTTGCAGTAGGTTGTGTGCGGAGGTACAGATATGCAGTCGCTCCATGTAAACCATTAGTATTCAGCTACATTTTGTTGGACAGGTATACTTGGCAAAAGGCTAGGTAGATGATGACTATGGTGGCCGCCACTTAAATCTGAAATAAATTTCATTGCTCTTTCCTTAATTTCTCTGCGTAGGTACCCCGAAAATACATTCAAAATCAATCTGCCTAGCCTTTTCCCAACTATGTTGGGGACGGCTTCCAGTCTAACCGGATGCAGCTGAATACCAGTATTTTACATGGAGCGACTGCCTATCTGACCTCCACAACCCAGTTACTGGGTAATAATACGATACCCCTTGGTAAGACTGGTTGTCAGACTTTCGGGTTTCTGACGACCCGACTGTCAAAGATTCACGAATAACAGCCGGGACCAACGGCTTAGCGTGCTTTCCGAGGCACGTAGGAATCTCGTTATGTAAAGATGGTCACCCATCCACTGACCAACCCCGGCAAGCGTAGCTTAACCTGACGGATCGACTCGTGCGGCTGTTATTACTTAGCCACGAGCTCCTCCCCCCGAAAATACATTATGAATCGTTTTTTATTATTAGAAAAAGTTAAGGATCACGATAATGGTCGTTTCGGGACATGTTTATGTCATTATTTCTGTTTTCAGAATTACGCATTTGAATAAATGTATGCGGGTCAATGACCTTTAATTCAGATTTATTTGACGTTAGGTATCGTAGAGGTTCTTTTAATTCACCAAAAAACAGAATGCCATCTGCCAAAGTATTAGCAGTTATCAGTTCACTACTCATGATGGCCTGCAGCCAAGCTTACCTGTAGAAGTGCGGCGTCTCGCTGCTCTCCGTTAACACCCTGATGCCAGTGAGTGAGATGGCGATGGTGACCTCGCTCTGGTTGAGCTGGTCGCGCGCACTGAACATCTCCTGGCCGTAGCCGCGGAGCTGCTGGCAGGTCGTGATGAAGCCTTCTTCTGCTTGCGCCTGGGGGAGTTGAAAATGCTGTTTTATTTGAGGGGTTGGTAGAAGGAGTATAGTGACAATCTTTGCAGAGTAGCTGGTTAGGTGATAGTTGGATGAGACTAGCCAAGTGGCGTGTAATAGGGATGCTGGCAAATTTTTTTTTTGTCCGTCATTTTGATTAATATAAAATATTGGACACGTATTTTTTTCTTTTTTTACGTACCTAATCAAAAGATTACGGCGACACATTGAGTTAAAATGTGGCTAAGTACTTACAGGAGCTCGTGGCTAAGTAAGTACAGCCGCACGGGTCGATCCATCAGGTTAAGCTGCACTTAACCTCGGGGTTGGTCAGTGGATGGGTGACCATCTTAACATACCGAGACACCTCCGTGCCTCGGAAAGCACGTTAAGCTGTTGGTTCCGGCTGTCATTCGTGGATCTTGACAGTCGTTACGGGTCGTCAGAAGCCCGAAAGTCTAACAACCAGTCTTACCAAGGGGTATCGTATTACCCAGTATCTGGGTTGTGGAGGTCAAACAGGCAGTCGCTCCATGTAAAATACTGGTATTCAGCTGCATCCGGTTGGACTGGAAGCCGACCCCAACATAGCTGGGAAAAGGCTAGGCAGATTGAGTTAAAATGTGGCATGACGTCACTTCTTGCTAGATTTTATACGTAGTTTGTTATACTTGTGACGTACCTAGTGAACCCCCACTCCCCAACTTTAATGTGTTCTATCTAAGTCATATGATAAAGCAAAAATACTTGTCTAATATTTTTTTATTATCTCACTGACGAACTAAATAGGTATTTTTTTTTTTACCCAAGCATCATCTCTTGGATTTTTTTGATGGATTGGAGAGGGCTATGTGTGAAGTGGTCTGTTGTAGGCTGATGCTGAATATTAGCAATTTAGCATGCGTGAGATAGAAGTAATATCTAATTTGCTCTTGCATAGAGCTGCTTTGATTATGGAGACTGGGATTTCGCGGTGATAAAGTTCTTATTGTTTAGATAGCGAAAACGAGGCCTGGCAACATAGTTCATTAGCCTTTTCATTAGTTTTATTTATATCTATCTCGAGATAAAAATTAATCACTGTCAAAAGGGGAAGGCGGCTTTACTAAGTTCGCTTCTTGCGATTATGTCAGCAGACTAAACCCCCGTTTCCACGAGCGTAATAAAATCGCGGCGGGATTTTTTCGCGCACTGGATTTTCAACTCTCGTTGTTGAGCCAAGCGTTGAGAATCCAACCTAACAAAAACAGAGTGCATCCCAGCGCGACGAACAACACACTGTTGGATTTTCAACTCCCTAAGGCGCTAAGCAGAGAGTTGAAAATCCAGTGCGCAATAAAATCCCGCCGCGATTTTATTACGCTCGTGGAAACGCCGACTAAAACACATTTCGTTCTCAAAATATATTTACTTAAATAACTACATAACACTTATAACTGTAGCTGACAACATACCGGCGACATGACACATAACGTTCAACGTAAAGTGTGTCGAATTGATTTCATTCACATTTAGGTACACATACAATAATAGTACGCAGACGTACGGAGGACGTACTCAAGTTAATGGTTACGTGTCGACGTGGGGAGCTCATGGCCATATCATTTTTCAGTCATCATCGAATGCAGTACATCCTCTTTCTCAAAGACCTCCTTAGCTTACATATTTCTGCTATTTAGGAAGCAGAAGCAATGGTACTTGGCTTTGTCTAAAGTCTAAACCACTGTCCCTGTTAGAACCCCCAAGAATTTAAACTTCCTTCCTCCAAGTGTTTATCAAATTCCACATGGCAGGCCTCAGGCCAAGAACTTCCGGGCCTGCGGATGGCGAGCAATGGGTAGCTCGCCGTCCGGTAAGGACCAGGCCCGGGTCGACGGTGCGTTGTGTTCCACGCGCGCCTCAAAGAGATGTCAGCAATGATGGGGTCCGATAGAGCCGATGCCGCCGGGGTCGCGGGTTGTTCGAAAGATATACCGTGGCCCTGGCAAAGGCAACTGAAGGAACACGTGTGGGTTTTAGTCAGTAAAAGTCTGACTTGTCGTCATGCTCCACCCAGAACGGGAGAAGTCATTTGATGATTTCGCATTCACAAAAAAAAAGGCCTTTGGCCATGAACTTCAGAAAAATTGGAAGACAATTCATGCCTCCTATTAACCGTACCAAATTCAACGTAGGTACCTACCTACAAGTTATGAGTTCTTCTAAAGGCTTGTTTAAAAAGATCGCCTATTACAGTTCATATTCCTTGTTTAACTCCTACGTTTTGTCGTCATCTTTAAACATTTCTTGTTACTTAAATATAGACTGATATCGTGGTAATGAGACACGGTGATATTTTATTTGAAGGCGTGTACTTGAGGCGCCGGCGGACGTGTCTTATCAATATACATAACGATTACATGAGAGATAACGGCGAACACTTTGAAACGTATTTACTTTCATTAAGTTGACATGGTTTAATTTGCAATCAAGTAATGACCGAATAGTTTTGTATTATTTTGATGACTAGGTGCGTTAGTTAGGTCAGTGCTGCCTGCTCGTGAGTCATGACTTCATGAGCAAATGGTATCATACATAAATCTTCATTATCAGCAGACTTCCACATAGTCCTGTGCTGACTATCGAGCAACTCAGTACCTATTTCGCAGTCGACAGCGGCACTGCCAAGACTTTCTCAAGAAAATGTCGCACGTAGACGTTTAGGACGTTAGCACACATCCGTCGCGAAACCGCAGTAGTTCAATTCAACTAAATCGCTACTCCAGTACCAGCACATCATGCGGTTTCCCGGCGGAGGTGTTCTAGGCCTTTCGTTTACTTTCGGTCTTGTCATCTTTCGAGAGCAGTGGTGGCTCAGTGGTAACGGCCCCGACTTTCGAGTTCTGCTCTCAAAACGGTGAAAGAAAACATTGTGAGGAAACCGGCCAACCAAAAAATTCGAAGACATGTGACATCTAACTCTCACTGGGCCCGCGTGGTAGTAGATTACAGACCACTCCCTCTCTAAAAAGAGGAGGCCATGTGTCCCAGCAGTGGGAACGTTATAGGCTGATTATGCTTCTTTCGAGAGGTATGTACTTATCCATCTGTTCTGGGTAAGATGAAGGGTATCTCTGACGCTCTTTCTTCCAAGTTTTGCCGGGCTCGGTGTTATTTGAGCTCATATCGATTGATTCGATATCGGGTGAAGGTTTACTTCCTGTCTGACGTGGGAACACTGACTTAGCCATGGAGCGACTGTCGACTGCTGTCTGACTTTACAATACAATTAGTAGAAGACTGATGAGTGATGACGATGACTACCCACAGATGTCAGTCTGACATCTGAGCAGCTGAGCTACTATCGGCGAAATGCGAATTTCGCGGGAAAACTAGAGCTAGTTCAAGATCGGGTTTGAGTTGATTTAAAAAAAACCGGTCAAGAGCGAGTCAGACGCGCGCACCCACAGTTCCATGTGAAAAAGTGTGCTATTTAGAGACATCGTTTTATTTTTCCTGTAATATTTACATAAACTTCTAAAACGTAGAATAATTTCTGATTTTTGTCTATGAAAACTTCGGAGATAAAGGGGACGATATTTTTTTTTAGATTTTTCATCAAGTCGAAAACTATGCGGCCAAAAAAAAGAAAAAAAAATTGATAATGTGCGAACAGCGCTCGCGCGTCGTTCCGTTCCGCACTCAATTGTGCAGCCCACTGTACCATAGTTAAGTATACCAATATTGTTTATTTATAACTGAGGAGTTGTTTGTATATGATTACAATTTCTTGATAACTCAACCCTGAGCTTTCCAATAAACATATCTCATACTCAAATAAATCCGTCTGTAACAGTAAAATTCCACACAGACTGAGCAAAACAGTTGATTATATTAGCATGGATACAGTTATAAATAATGTATTCTCAGTGGCATGTTCATGACAGTTTTACTAACTAACATAATAGGATTATAATTTAATTCTTTTACACACAGATTACAAACTGTATTGTTTATGTTATGATCATTATCTGTGGCACCTCAGTTGTGTTTCTGTAATGTTAGTGTAATTGCTTGTAAGAATGTGGGAAAATAATCTAGTGGTAGATTTAACAAAGAATATTTTGAAAATGATTTGATTGAACTTATAGTAACAACAGTTTTTACTATAGCTGTTTTTACCTTGTAATGTTTACCTGTAAACAAATACGTCTACTTTGTTTAACAATTTTTGAAAACATTAGTTTTAATACATTCTTTGCACTTTTTTTTTTCTTAACATTTTTATTTTAATTTTAACATTTTCTATAGTAGAAAATCTCTTCTACATAATAAGTCTGTTACAGTTTCAAAACTTGTTCAGAATAGGTAGTTATGGTTATTATGACTAAAGCAATATTTAAAACAGGTTAAATTGTGACCTGTTTTAAATATTGCTTTAGTCATATTAACCATAGCTACATAAATTATTGTAAAGATGTATGAATGAAATTAACTAGGTAAGTACTTAGTTCAAGTTGTGTGTACACTCATTTCTTATGAGAAAGATCTTTACAATACAAAAAATAATTAATAGGTACAACAAAAGATTTATTATTTTGTCTATCAGTTAGATCTTTAGTTTACAAATGGCAGCAGTGAAATGACAAGTAAATATATCAGAAGACATTATAGAAACTGTTTCCCACACAATGATTCAGATGGGAACAAACCCATCACACAATCACAATGTAGGTTTTATGTCATTATCAGATCTGATTGATACTACTAAAACACCTATTGACATACATACATACAGATTAATAGTATTTTGCAGACTTTGTGAAAGTTTGTAAAGGTCAAGTTTATTAGTTTTCAAATGAGAATCACGTTTATAAATAAGATTGACTGGTCTGTACAGTTATTTATAGCAGCCACACATGTTCCAGTTATATTTGCTGGCTGGATAAATATTCTGCTGACTAAATGGTTGAATTAAATTAGTACAGTTTGATTTATGAGTTGATTATAATGAATGAGGAGCTTGTGGCTAAGTAATAACAGCCGCACGGGTCGATCCATCAGGTTAAGCTTCGTTTGCTGGGGTTGGTCTGTGGATGGGTGACCATCTTGACATACCAAGACTCCTCCGTGCCTCGGAAAGCATGTTAAGCCGTTGGTCCCAGCTGTCATTTGTGGATCTTTGAGTCGTTACAGGTCGTCAGAAGCCCGAAAGTCTGACAACCATTCTTACCAAGGGGTATTACCCAGTTACTGGGTTGTGGAGGTCAGATAGGCAGTCGCTCCATGTAAAATACTGGTATTCAGCTGCATCCGGTTAGACTGGAAGCCGACCCCAACATAGTTGGGAAAAGGCTAGGCAGATTGATATTATAATGAATGTGCTTACCTGTGACATGTTGTGCAGAGCCATGTGATGTTGTATGACTGCCTCAGTGAGCCACTCGAGCCGCCCAGTCTCAGCCAGAGTACTTCCATCGATGATCTGCCCCCCATCCAGCATTTGTTTAGGGAATGTCAGCAAGTTCTTCAAGTACTCGACTGTGTGTCTTTCCCGGTCATGATTACCATACTCTGCTTGCCTACTGTAGGAAGCAAGCACCACAGCCTGCTGGCAGTCACAGATGATTCTGCCTTCTATCAAATCATTCTTGAGTTGCAAGAAGTAATGGTACCTTGTAACCTCGTCAGTGATCAAGCTTGTTCCAGATATGACATAGTACATGACTCGCAGGTACAGCTGGTGGGAGGAAGCGTACTTCTCGAGCTGCCGCTTGAGCGGGCGCTCGAGCTGCACCCAACGCGGCTGCTGGCTGCGGTTCACGTAGCGCAGCCCGAACAGGTCCGGCTGCATGACGGCCTGCCGCTGGCACACGTTGTCCAGGCACTCCTGTCCCGTGCTGTCAACCGACAGCGTGCAGTCCGCCACCCCGCCATCCAGCAGCTCCACACTTATCACAAACAAACTCTTCGACGCGACATTGTACTGCCGCGTCTTCTTCAGCTTCAACTTGAAAGGCATCTTCCTAAGCTACCCGGCACCACTTTGCAATAACATCACATAGGAAACAAACGTTACGTTTCGTTTATTATGGCGAAGGAATGTAGGAAACGATGCATCCGTTACGCGCGCCACATATTTATGACATTTCGTCTTCAATTCGCGACGTAATACCGGTCACTTGAACGAATTTATGTTACTGTGGCGATGACGTAGGTGTATCAGCGGAAAGCAATAAAAGTTGTCGAGTAAACACATATGTATTATGAAAATAAGAAATTCACGTTCACAACATTGAAGCCATCGAGAAAGTGACAATTTGGTTTGACAGTTGTTTTGGAATTGCCATTTTAAGTTTAAAAGGTCTACCAATTTAGTAGACATTTTCATGATTTAGTAGATTTATTTCATTCAGAGGATCTCGTTTCTTTAATTTTCTATGAAGAATCAAGATCGATTCGTGCTACTTTTTGAAATCAGTCAGATGTGTTCACGTTATGGTTTACATGACACCGATAAAATTACGTTTCAGTGTTAATTTTTCGATCACTCGGAGCGCGATTGAAAGACGAAATGCCGAAATCTAACATCGCTGGATACTGGATCCACGCAGTAGAAAAAACCGGCCAAGTGCATGTCGGACCACGCACAATAAAAGGTTCCGTAGTTGACAAGAATTTATCCCAAAAACAAACTAAACATAGATGAATGAAAAACATGTTCTCCCTCCCACACATTGATATTATGTCACGGACTCACGGTCAATTCATTCTTAAACTGCTAAGTTTTGTAATCCAAAAAAAAATTATGTTGTGATAAAACTACAAATTAAAGATTTTCGGACTTTTTCCTTTACTATTCTGTGAGACCTTGCTTCTTTATTATTATTATTTATTACATTTGGGAAAACAAACAGTAGTATACTAAGCATAAACAGTGTTGTCTTACAATTAAAACTTTACAAATATACTACCTTCTTACATAGGTCAACGGGAAGTACCCTCCATTTTTTTGCTAGTATCAAAGTATGTCGCATAAATGGCCGTATTTTTTATTGCGTTGACTTAGAAGCTTGATTTTTGTAGAGCTCCAGGGGACCATAGACCTAAGTATTTGATATTAATATTTCAACTTGATACCTCCACGCGTTCCTGAGAAAAAGGGTCTTGAGTAGTCTTGACAGACAACAAAGTGATACGGTTTTTTCCTTTTGACGTATGGAACGCTAAAAAATACAAAAGTTAAAAGCATCTGCTAACAGCTTTTTCTCTCTTTTGCGCTAACTTGCTTTTGTGGTGTATAATGTGGGAGATTGTTAGATTGGTTGGTTTTTCCAAGATTATTCTTTCTCGAGTGAAATTAAAATTACATTCAAAGAATCACAAGTCAAATTCCAAAGGGGAAGGGGTACAAGAAGTAATAAAAAAAAAACTGTTAAAAAATATAATTTTAGTTACATTATTTATAAAATCTAAAAATTACATCCTGCGTTTTTAACGCTGTGTTTCTTGAATTCCTCACCCATAAATGTACATATTTCAAGCTGCGGACCGCTGCTGTTGTTTATTTAAATTCAGCCAGTCGAGGGGCTCTTTCAGGACTCGCATTAGCTTTTCTTCAGGCGAATTTTGTTTGGGTACGTTCATGTACTCCCATTTCTGAAACAAAACATGTTAAATGCACTGTGTCAAAATAATAAAAATAATTATATGTGTATTCGGCGAGTTATGGTTGTATCGGTGTTATAGTTATATCCCTAAGGATAGAGCTATCTACCGTAATACAGTTATATGAAAACTGTCGGCGTGCCCTAATTTTGCTACTGCGACCAATTTCAACGTAGGCCGCGGCACCTCTCGCTTCTCTCGCGCGTAGTTGGTCACAGTTCTAACCTATTTGGTCGGAGTGTCCTAATATTCCTAGTGAGATAATTATGAACCGCTTTCTTATAACTATATTACGGTAGACAGCTATATCCCTGGGGATATATGTATATCACGGCTACAACCATCTTACTGCGACTTAAATATGGGGTATAGAATTCTCTATAGTTCTGTTCCGTTTGAGGCGTTAAAAGAGTGATTAACTAAGTGACAATGATCTTATCGCCACTGAAGGTACACTGCTTTATGGATCATTTGGCGCTCGAATGACGTTGGCAGGTGACCGCTATTGATTGGTACAATTGTTTTATGAAATGTATTGAAAAACAAGATGGCAGCGTTAGTTCTGATTTAGGCCACGCGCCAAAAGATCTTTGCACAGTGCAAGGATCTTTTGGCGCGTGGCCTACATCAGAACTAACGCTGTCTTCTTGTTTTTACTGTAATGACAACATTAATTTGACACGCGTATACGGTTCAGCGTTTTCATTTTATAAAGATAATTATTTTGATTTCATTAAACGTTATTATTTATTCATTCTTTTATTTAAAATTTTCTAAAATAGCATCTTAGAGCAACCTGTAGCGCAGAGATGAAATTGAAATGAACGAAAACAAAAAAGGCCACGCCACTCTAGTTTTTTTTATGAAGTTACTTAACAGCTGGGTCAGGAAAATAGACCAACGATGTACAGAAAAGGTGAGCTCTCTAATGACTAGCAAAACCAAATTTCAACTCACAGCGTTAAGAGGTAGCGACATGAGTATAGACTCGTAGCGCGCCTGCGGCGTGTGGAGCCCGAACTTGGTGCCGCGGTCGTACATGAGGTTGAACTCCACGTAGCGACCTCTTCGGAGCAGCTGCCACTGGCGCTCATAGTACCCATAGGCGTCGTCTTTGTGCTTTTGAACTGGAAAATGAAGAAAGATTTTCTTGAAAAAAGTAGGTGTGACAGCCAGTTTCTTATTCAATGAGAGTTAACTACTTTCTCTGCCTTGTTGGTCAAGTGGTCGCGCAACGGGGTTTTCCATAAGGAATTTCTCAGTAGCTGCCCAAAGTCTGGATTTGTGACCGGTTGATGGCCATCGGCTCACCCCCTACCCAGTACTTTCTGGCTAACCCTTCGGCGTCATGTTATGTTAACTACAAATCCTTACCAATAGGTATATAACTAGGAATGACGGCTTCAGCGCAGGACGTGACGAAGTTGAACGCTTTCTCCTGACTCGGCGTGTCGACGTCATCAAAGAAGATGCCACCGACGCCGCGGCGCTCGCCTCGGTGGGGAATGTAGAAGTAATCGTCGCACCATTTCTTGAATCTGGTCATTCATAAAATAGAATAGATTTTTGGTTATAAATAGCTTTTGCCAGCGGCTTCGCCCGCGTGGATTTCGGAAAATATCCCACTGGAACGTACTACCGGGAAATCCTTCCTTATTCCTTGTCTACATTATAAAGGGAACCTCTGTGCAAAATTTCAGCTTTCTAGGTACAAGGGTTTGGGCTGGGCGTTGATAAGTCAGTCTATCAGTCAGTCAGGACTTCTCTTTTTGTTTATATAGACTAGCTTTTGCCCGCGTGGATGTCGGAAAATATCCCATGGGAACGTTCACGTGGAAAACATAGGGCCATCCGATATAACTGTGCAAACTCAAACCGCTACGATATATCGTTGCCGTGTATGGTGGGCTTAAAGCTCCCAGTTAGCATGATTTTTTCCGACATCTTTAACAATCGTCATCATATTTCAGCCAATTTACACAAAACCAAGGAATTATACACTGAATTACTCCTTTCATTGGTGAAAACCGTATGAAAATCCTTTAGGTACTTTTTCACTTTATCGCATTCAAACAGACAGACATACGCGGCGGGGGGACCCCCGTAGGATTATTTTTGAAAAAAAAAAGTAGCTTATGTCCTTGCCAAATTTTATTTATATCCGTTCAGTGGTTTAGGCGTGAAAAGGTAACAGACAGACAGAGTTACTTTCGAATTTATAATATTAAGTATTGATTGTTGTTGGTAAGTGGTTAACAAATACAGTTGAAAAAGGATCTCTATCAACAACATGCCTCTAGGAAGTACAGTAATAAGAAAATCAAAATCAAAATAGGAAATCGGGTCAAAAACAGTGATTAAGCTGTTTACAAAGTATAACATACAGCCTCCATTTGAAATCACAATTATTTTAATTTATTGGTGATTTCAAACCACGCCATTATGATTCTCTACTATCAATATCATAATAAAATAATTAACAGATGAATGGAACGGTACGTGTGCAATGCGCTGAACAAATTAATGTACCGTAAAATTGATTGATTGGTATTTTAATGTTGCCAGTGAAATAATAATATTCTACCATAGAATGTAATCTGACTGGCATTTTGGTAGAAAATAAAAAAAACCTATCATTTTATCTAACTATGTTATTGGGCGCGAATACAAATCTTGAGGAGGTAAACTTTGAATAGGATTTTTTTTAACTAATATTAAACTCACTTTTCATAATATGTTTCGTCGTGTTTGTCGCATGCATTTTTAAGCGTGAGATGGAAATGTACTGCGTCCTCTTCGTTCAAGTAGTAAGGTGTTAAGTCGGTGCCGCCGCCGAACCACCACTGGACACCTAAAAAATTAATATATTTTTTATTACACCGAAAAATTATCTTACAGGAGTTAGAATAAACACGAAACCACGACCAAGAAAATACACAACTGGATGGAATGCGAGTTCCCAACCAACTCATATCGTTTCGGTTTCCGCTTTCGTCTCAGGGGGCCTACTCCCTAAGCACGAAGCCCGTAGTGTCGGCCTTCGTTACGGGCGTTTCCTACTCCGTATCACCTACGGATGGATGATTGGCTCGGGCCCGAACGAAGTATGAATGACAACATGATTTGCCAGTTGTCCCTACTCCCGGTGTGTTTTTGCCCGTCCGAAAAATGTAACTTTTACACTTGTTTTGATGGATCGTAATGTCAGACGGACGGATGAACGGCCGGACGGAAAGACGGACGGACTTAGGGAGTAGGCCCCCAGTTCCATATCTAATCAAATTAATTAATCGGCCTAGCCTTTTCCCAACTGTGTTGGGGTCAGCTTCCACTCTAACCGGATGCAGCTGAATACCAGTATTTTACATGGAGCTACTGCCTAGCTGACCTTCACAACCCAGTAACTGGGTAATACGATACGCCTTGGTAAGACTGGTTGTTAGAGTTAGAATTGACCTCAAATCTCATGTCATGTGAGATTTGAGGTCTATTCTAACTTATGGATAATTATTATAATTCTGTAAAGCCATTTTAGTTACGGGCGCGAATAATATTTTAATCAACATAAAACGTGACACTGACCCGCAAATAGCAAAAAACCAAGAAGAAATAAGAAAATTTGAATTTCGCGGACTACCTTAGCGCATCCCCTTAGCCGACGTTCGCACGGACGTAAGAATATCGCGGCAATTTTTTTTCGTGCATTGGATTTTCAACGCTCTGCTTGGCGCCGAGAGTTGAATATCCAACAGTATGTTTTTTCGACGCGCTGGGATGCACTCTGTTGTTGTTAGGTTGGATTCTCGAAGCTCGGCTCAACACCGAGAGTTGAAAATCCAACAGTATGTTTTTTCGACGCGCTGGGATGCACTCTGTTGTTGTTAGGTTGGATTTTCGAAGCTCGGCTCAACACCGAGAGTTGAATATCCAACAGTATGTTTTTTCGACGCGCTGGGATGCACTCTGTTGTTGTTAGGTTGGATTCTCGAAGCTCGGCTCAGCACCGAGAGTTGAAAATCCAACAGTATGTTTTTTCGACGCGCTGGGATGCACTCTGTTGTTGTTAGGTTGGATTCTCGAAGCTCGGCTCAACACCAAGAGTTGAATATCCAACAGTATGTTTTTTCGACGCGCTGGGATGCACTCTGTTGTTGTTAGGTTGGATTCTCGAAGCTTGGCTCAACACCGAGAGTTGAATATCTAACAGTATGTTTTTTCGACGCGCTGGGATGCACTCTGTTGTTGTTAGGTTGGATTCTCGAAGCTCGGCTCAACACCGAGAGTTGAAAATCCAACAGTATGTTTTTTCGACGCGCTGGGATGCACTCTGTTGTTGTTAGGTTGGATTCTCGAAGCTCGGCTCAACATCAAGAGTTGAAAATCCAGTGCGATAAAATCCCGCCGCGATGTTTTTACGTCCGTGCGAACGTCGGCATAACGTGCTTTCTGAGGCACGGAGGAGTCTCAGATGCCGAGGCATTCCGAATGAATTTTATTCTCATATTACTTATGGTATATTCCTATTCGTCGCATAAAAATCCCGTGTCGTACCGTGTCATCATTGGGTGCAGGCCCTAACTTGATCGGCAAGTCATTTTACAGCAAAAGGGATGGTGCTATTCGTCTTGTATAGCTCCATCTCTCTCCAAACACGTAATAATCCGGGCAGACTTACCGTCTTTATCTCTGACTTCAAAGTATCGGTAGTTGAAGTGTATGGTGGGCACCATGGGGTTGCGCGGGTGGATCACTGCGCTCACCCCGGCCGCGAAGAATGGAAGCTCGGAGTTCTCAAGTTTTTTACCTCTAAAAGAATGACATAGGTATTAGATATGGTTGGTTTAAGACGCGGTCTGACTACGGTTTTAAACGTCATACAACCGCGTAATCTATTGTCACCATTAGCTTGCTTGAAATAAGGTTGAAAATTGAAAATTATATTTGTGTTGCCGAGATGTGACTAATCTGCGAATGTGCGTTTATTTTCCCGGTTTTCTAGATTATTTAGAATATACACAAAGAATTAAATAATTGTCCGGTTAAAGTTTTAAAAAAAAATGATAATTCTATTAAATTCTTAAAAAAAAAGAATGTTGTTATCGCTGAAAATACAGAGATGTTCGACGTCAAAGTTTATTTTTCAATTCAATTCAATTCAATTCAATTAATTTTATTTCAGATTCATTACAAGTACACACACAGTTATTGCAAATCATCCATACATTCAAATTACGACAAAATACTAAAACGAACACAAGAAACAGACATAGACACAAAACAATAGAAATAGGATAGAGGAGGCTTGGATTAGGACCGCACCACTCGCAGATGTAGTTTTGTCCAATGCTGCATGAAGGCGCAATCCACATCCATTCTCCCTGCAATAAGCTGCAGGACGCTGTTTTTTGTGGAGCAACTTCCAAATTTTTTATTGGGAATATTAAACTATTTTTTACTATTCTATTCGGTTAAAGTTTTTCTTTAATCCTTTCTCTGTCCACTATACAGGGTGACTTTGAAAACATGCGACAAAATTTAAAGGGGTGTTCTACCCATCATTATGAACAACTTTTACTATGGGACCATACCTGAAATCGCGAAAAAAAATCAGCTGTTCAGTACATTTTGACGAATTATGCGAACATAAATGTACTGAACAGCTGATTTTTTTTTCGCGATTTCAGGTTTGGTCCCATAGTAAAAGTTGTTCATAATGATGGGTAGAACACCCCTTTAAATTTTGTCGCATGTTTTCAAAGTCACCCTGTATATATTATGGTGACTGGTAATTAGTGACCGATACCTAAACACATGACTGTGCTCATGATAACAAACAACTGTTACTATGGGACCAAACCAGAAATCGCGAAAAAAAAATCAGCAGCTCCCTACATTTTGACGAGTTATGCGAACGTGAATGTATGGGGCAGCAGATTTTTTTTCGCGATTTCAGGTTTGGTCCCATAGTAACAGTTGTTTGTTATCATGAGCACAGTCATGTGTTTAGGTATCGGTCACTAATTACCGGTCACCCTATATTTTTTACGTCGGATAGTTTCGTTGCGTTACGTCATACTCGACAATCCAAGAAACCAATATTTCTGAATATTGAGCTAACACCACGCCTTACTAAGAAAGTGGACTGGAGAAAATAGTGGCCTAGAAAATAGTCGTTGCTCTCCAGGTGTAAAGTACATGGAAATAAATCAAATAATTATGATTTTAGGGTTAAATTTATACAAAGTTCAGTTCGCAACCGCACCACGTTTCCAGCTCACGACTATACAGGGTGACTGGATCTGGACCCGCCATAGCAAATTCACATATACAAGGTGTAACATAAATAACCCACAACCTCTTAAGGGGTCATTGTACTCATCATTATGAACAACTTTTACTATGGGACCAAACCTGAAATCGCGAAAAAAAATCAGCTGACCAGTAGGTACATTTATCTACATCAAACTCGTCAAAATGTAGGGAGCAGCTGATTTTTTTTTCGCGATTCCAGGTTTGGTCCCATAGTAAAAGTTGTTCATAATGATGAGTACAATGACCCCTTAAGAGGTTGTAGGTTATTTATGTTACACCTTGTAGAGGAGGTCATTGACTAATTATTGGACCTTGCTTTCCCTAGCAAAAGTTTTATAGTTTGGGAGATATGTCAATTTTTATACTTTATTGAGATTTTTCCAAAATTTTACCTTCAAGCATTCCTAACATTTTTTTAGCATTATTTTAGTAAGTAGTTTTAAACATTGGTGATTAAAATACCTCGGAACTTCCCTCAAAGTAGGGTTAAAAAATAAGATAGTACGCTTTTAAACAAAAAAGTACTAAAAAATCTTTATGATCAAATTCAATATGAAATTTAAAAAAAACTTACGGTGTTTCAATAGATATAATAATTGGCATATCTCCTAAACTATAAAACTTTAGCTAGGGAAAGTAAGTCTAATAATTAGCAAATGTCTTTCTCCTTATGCGAATTTGCTATGGCGGGTCCAGATCCCGTCACCCTGTAGAGCTCCGTTTGTGTCCACGTGAGTACACACGATAATAAGCAGATTATCAAGTAAAAAGAAGCGGCGCAACATAATACGAAAAAAATAACCATTTTATTTGAATTTATTTTTAGGCCTTTTCGGACATGATAACATTTCGGGTCATATTCATATCTATGGCCAGCTCTAAAATTCTAAGTTCTCGCTCCGATAAAATAGTTTGAAGAAAAACAAGAACATTCACACTCTGATAAAACCGATAAAACGTTATTCAAAATATCCATACTAATAGTATAAATTCGCCACGCCTATCCACTGAACTAATTTCGATAAAATTTGGCAAGGAGATAGATGTATCCTGGGGACAACGTAGTCATCCTATAAGAGTTCAATTTTTCATTTTGTCATTGGGACAGACAGACAAATAATGTTTTATAGGGTTTCCTATAAAACATTATTTGTCTGTCTGTCCCAGTTTTCATTCCGTAACGGCTGAACATATTTAGATGACCTGGATTATGACATAGGATACTTTGAATCCCGGTCCTGTGATAATTTCCGAAGTTTACGCGGGCGAAGCCGCGGGCAAAAGCTAATACGTCGCATTTAGGGGAACATATATATATTCCGGTTTATAACAATCGTTGCGACGAGCGTAACTGTTTGCACAGATGTCTTAGGTGTGGTCTAATCGCGCATTTCTTTCTCGTTTTTCTTTTTCTTTCTCGTGAATAAACTGTTTTTCTTTCTTTCATTTGGTCGAAAATGCAGTGACATGTCACCTGCATGTGAATTGCGCATTTATACAGGATAATTTTTTAAGCAGTGCGCAAATTTTCACAGGGTCCTATAGTAAAAGTTGTTCATATTCATAGGTAGAACACCATGTGAAAAATTGCGCATTGTTTAAAAAATTATCCTGTACATTCCCGTATACATATCCGGTATAAATGATCCTACATTTTCAGAATTTAAACAGGAAACTAGTTACAGATAATAATTGAGTCTCATTCAATAGGTTCCAGGTGTAATGGGTACTAGGAATATCTACATAATCTTGCTTAAGGCGCAGATTTCCTGAAAACGATCAAAAAGGTGGTTTTTTAAAGCTGTGTATCTCATAAACCGTAAATAATTTTGACATGTAAAAAAAATATGATATTTTCAAGTCCTTTTCGCATACAGTGATGGAAGCCAAAACATAATTAAACATACTTTAATGCACCAAAAAATCTTTAAACATACCTCCATATAATCTTTAAAAGCTGTTTATCCCTTCATTAGCAATTATAATTATAATTAAAAACATACCATGAAATGTCAAATTCCAAACTGCATCCAGTGATGGATTACTTTTTATTAAATAGTTAATTTCTAATTTTATACGATTTTATTTGCACTTTTACGACATAACTCCGGCGCGCGTGAGAATCTTCTATCTTGTGCGTCAAAGTAGACAGCCATAACGCCATTTCACTTACACACCGAGCTAAACCAAGCTTGGAACCTGAATCTTGCACTCTGAAAAACAAGCGGAATCCGGTATACGACCGATAAGATACGGTTCTGAAGCATCTCATTGAGTGCCTTCTTGAAACAAGGCATTTATTTTGTTTTCTTTGCACACAAACTCAATCTTATACGAGTATAGTCCGCGAGGCCTAAGCTGAGCTTTGCATTTGTGTGAGTGCACGTAAATAGTGTAGGTGTGACGTCCTTTGGTTGCTTTAAAACCGGTTTATACTGCTTTTTGGCAATCGGCTTTTGTTCTTTTAGTAAGTACGAGAGGCCATGACCAAAACCATGTCGCATAGTTTTACGGCCAAAACCGTATAAAATCGTTAGTTTAGATTATTCTGAACCCGACTCAGTGGGCAGCACCGGTCAGAAACGTCACAGTTTTATGGCAGTCCATTTCTGCAATGTCAAAAAAAAAATAGGCACATGGTTTTATCCCAATATGTCTGATATTAAAAATGTAACTAGACAGGTTTCATAATTTTATTACGAAAAAGTTTGTTTTCAGACATTTTGCCCGTCACATGTGGTTTTAGTCGTAAAACGTTAAGATAAAAATTTTGGTCATGAGCTCTCGTACCATTTTGGTGATCACTCACACAAATGCAAAGCTCAGCTTTGTCCTCGCGGACTGTAGAAGACTTGACTTCGGCCTTTTTAGGGTTCTGTACCAAAATGGTAAAAAAGGAACCCTTATGGTGTGACTCAGTCTGTCTGTCTGTCTGTCTGTCTGTCTGTCTGTCACAGCTGGATATCTCAGGAACTACTGATGCTATCAAATTGAAATTTGGAATAGTTTTAGATGACGTTTACCCAACTATTTTGCAAATAAGAATGAAATAAAAATAATAATATTTTTTTTTGCAACAGGGACTGAAAGGGGGTCTTAAAAATTTAAAGTGGGGCTACTATGGCATGTGGGGTATCATATGAAAGAGCGCTGTTTACACATTCTCAAACTATTTTTTATTTTTTTTTTAGGCCGCATAGTTTTCGACTTTTGATGTAAAATGTAAAAAAAAAATACCGTCCCCCCCCCCCCCCCTATCTCCGAAGTTTGCAAAGCGAAAAATCTCAAATTATTCTATGTGATAGAAGTTTATGTAAAGATTACGAGAAAAATAAAACGATGTCTCTAAGTAGCACACTTTTTCAGAAATCGGAACGGAACCCTCGGTGCGCGAGTCCGACTCGCTCTTGACCGGTTTTTTTTAAATATAGAGATTTTAATAAAAGACGCATTATATGCTATTTACTCATGACCTGGCTAGAGTATTTGTGGCGGAAGATGGATTGCTTTGCCCCGTCTATTGGACGTCACAGTTTATTTGCTTCTTAATAGGTACAGTTCGCGACCGTAAATATGGCACCATCGGCGTTATGGAGCAATGAGAATGTATCATATTATTTACAGCCGGATAATATACACTGGCCTGCAAAACTAAGCAGCAATTTTTTCTTAAATATAGAAGTTAGAGATTTAAAATAAACATTTTATAGTAACATTTTTAAGTCTAAAAAAAGATAAAACAATAAAATAGCCATTTTTAGCTTAGTTTCATAAAACTCAATTAACATTTACAAGTATGTGTTACATGTTATTTATTTTTTAATAACTGGTATTGCCTCCTCGGGCTCTGTTCCGAGTCGATTTGGCTACTGAACACGAGGTTTCGGAGCCGATGTTGGGGAACATTCTCCCATTCTTCTATCTGGGCCTGTTTTAGTGCCCTGAGGGTGGTAGGTGGTGGTCTGCGGCTTCTGACTAGCCTCCCTAGCTCATCCCAGGCGTGACAGTTTTTATGTACAAAATTAAAGTCTTTTTCGAGTCCTTTTTGTTTCGAAAGTATATCTTGTGTACCTACTTAAAAAGTTATTGCAATTTTAGTTCTTTCACGAAGCTTCATGTCCTAGCAGCTTTTGCCAGCGGCTTCGCCCTATTCTACTAGAGGTATAAAAGGTATCCTATATCCCAACCCAACCCAAATTCTACCTGTGAAGCAAATTCCATCGTAATCCATTCAGCCGTTAAGCTAGTTTTCGCATTTACAATAGTAACACTACTACAATAATGGTACTGGGTGGCTGGTGGTGGGTTACTATAATAATGTCATAAATTATAAATGTCCAATACGAAAAATGTCCAAAAATAAAAATGCCTAACACGAAAAATGTCCAAAGATAAAAACATCCAATACGAAAAATGTCCAAAAATAAAAATGTCCAATACCAAAAATGTCCAAAAATAAAAATGTCCAATACAAAAAATGTCCAAAAATAAAAATGTCCTATACGAAAAATGGTCTAATAAATATAAATATAAATATCCTTGGACATTTCACACAACGCCATCTAGTCCCAAGCTAAGCAACCTAATGCTTGTGTTATGGTAACGAGATGGCTGATAAACTACTTATATACATTTTTTTTTTGTAAATACATACATATTATAGATAGAAAAACACCCAGACTCGGAACAAATACTTGTAGGTCGTACAAATATTTGTTCCGTGCGGGAATCGAACCCGCGACATGCTGGAAGTATGGATTGGCTGACCTGCTCCTCATTTGCTGGACGGCGCCCGGTGGTAAGGTGCCGGACACGACAGAGATGTTGACGCCTGCCTTCTCGAAGACCCGGCCATCTTGCAGCACGCACGTGATGCCGCCGCCGCCTTCCTTGCGGAGCCATCTGTCCACTTGGAATTTAGCTTCCTGATCCATGCAAATTAATGACGGTGCTTCAATAAAAATGGTCTGCGACACAGCTAAAGTCAAGGGAAGATAAGCTGGGAAAGGGAGAGGCGAACTCGCCTAGCAATTTAAATAAAATAATATCTACCACTAAAAAGGAGATGTCTGATATGCTTTATCAATCAATCTGCCTAGCCTTTTCCCAACTATGTTGGGGTCGGCTTCCAGACTAACCGGATGCAGCTGAATACCAGTATTTTACATGGAGCGACTGCCTATTTGACCTCCAAAACCCAGTAACGGGGCAATACCCCTTGGTCAGACTGGTTGTCAGACTTTCGGACTTCTGACGACCCGTAACGACTGTTAAAGACCCACGAATGACAGCCGGGACCAACGGCTTAACGTGCTTTCCGAGGCACGGAGGACACCCGATATGTAAAGATGGTCACCCATCCACGGACCAAACCCGGCAAGCGTAGCTTAACCTGATTGATCGACCCGTGGGGCTGTTATTAGATTACTTAGCCTCGAGCTCCTTTGATATGCTCTATATACTATGTATTATTAATTCCTAGTGTGGCTTAAATTTATTTAAAAATAAATAGATCACAATTTTCATGACGAAAATACATGTGCTTAGCTTTCCTGCACTGCAATTAGCAGAAAGGAATGTCGATTCCCCATTAAATAAATATTAGTACTATGGAATAGGATTTTTTTTATTATTATTGACATATTGATCCTGTTAGACAACTAAAATAATTTTAATGGTTTCGTACCGGCGACATTAAGAAAACATCGTTGTCGAAATCATACTCATCAGCAGTTTTTTCATCCTCCCAAGCCTACAAGAAAATAAGTAATTCATGTATGTATTTGTTCAGAGAGATAGCAATCAATATGATAATTCACTTTTTAAAATACAGATTGATGTATAATTTCAAGTGACCTACAGTCTACAGTACTCTATAGAATTATGTGAAAAGTAGAGTATTATGCTAGATTCCATGATCACCATTAAGAATTACTGGTTAATCAACCACAACTTAATTCCTGGACCTGTTTCTACAAAAACTTCTTATTTGAAATACAACGCCTCACCTGGTCCTCCTCTTGTTCCAGAGCCCTACAGAACTCTGCCTGTATCCTCATGATGAGCAGTTCCATTTGTGTCTTCATATCATCCATGTTTTTCTCTAGGTCTTCAACTGGTGTGATGGGCTCAGCCATATAATTCTTAAGCTGCATTATTTCCTTCATCTCTGCTTTGTTTTTTTTCAGCTGGTTGTATGCTACATAGCCTGTGCCTAGCAATGCTGCACAGTATAATCTGAAAACAACAATGAGTTTAGTCTATGGTCATCATTATTTTTAAGCAGTCTGTGGCAGTTTTACAGATTAACAAAGAATGGATGGGAAAAATTTGTTGCTTCATGTAAAATACTGGTATTCAGCTGCATCCGGTTAGACTGGAAGCCGACCCAGATTGATTGATTGTATGGGAAAAATTTGATGTTTATTTTCTGCAATGAACTGTCATTAGTTATTATTTACCTATCTCAGGTTGGTTATACGCTGACATAAGTAGACAATTTTGTAATGACCAAGATCATCTTATTGTGCTTGAATTGTTGATATAATTTGGCTGAGAACTATATTATAGAAAACATAGCAGTTTTATGTTCTATTTGCAATGTATTACAGAAAAGATATAACTTGTTTTTATTATTTTACTATGTCAATGTGCTACAAGTGGCGTTGACCTACTTTTCTTATCTTTCACAATAAGATTGGAAATTATTTACTGTCTACCAAGATGTAATAGATATGGGTCTATGTTATGGTCATATAACCACAGTTTTTATTTACTTAGGGTGCAGTGCAGTAGGGTAAACATTATTAAAAGGTTAATTCAACAAGTAATCCTTCTTTGTTATTGTACTTGTAGCTGTTGGAATGAAGACATTCATAAAATATATTCAAAAAATCTCTATGAATCCTCCAGTTAAGTGTGTGGTTCTTCACAATATACATAGGTATTATTTACAAGATCGATGACTCAACAAACATTCGATCACGTACGCCAAATTCACACAATATGAACAGTAGAAATACCCAATTAATTTACTGCATAAAATACGTTCTTTAATAATAATACAGCGAGTTATTAATACTTTTTTAATCTTTTTACGGAAAATTATTAAATGTTTATTTATTTATACACAAAATACTCCACCTGTAAGCGGGTCTGTCCCTGATCTTCTTGTAACTCTCCACAAAACTCAGCGTGTTGAAACACCTTGTTAACACTTTATACGACATTTTGTGTGTATTTCAACTCGAAAATCACCGGTAATAAGAAGAAAAATTAAAGAAAATTCCAAAGACCAAACTATTTTGACAGAACGGGGGGCTACCTGGCTAGCCAAAGCCGGGTTTGACACACTGTTTGACACTTGACTTGACAGATGTGAAATGTCACAAGTTGTTATCATGCGCGCGCCACCCTGCGGCGGCATGCGGAACTATTTGGTTATCAGCTGTGAACATTTTCTTCCGCAAGACGCGCCTACATGCGCAATATGTATTCATCTCTTTCCCGAGCGGGACCGAGCGCATCGATCGGTCGTGTCGTGCTCTTTCCGGCCAGTCCGCGGCGGCCTCGCTGACAGCGTGTCGCCAGTGCGCGTGTGTACTCTGCTGTCCCGGCTATCGATCCGTTAGTGGAGCCGCATTGCCGTACATTCCGGAGGCGGTGCCTCGCCTAGTTTTCGTCGATCGTCGGCGTGACGGGCGCGTGTCGGCGTCGGCGGCGGCCCCGGGCGGCCCTGCGCAGTAGCGACCAAGTGTAGCGCGGGAGCGACCGACCTTCCTTCCGCCAAAACCGGCTCGCTGTCCGCGGCGGACGGCTGTGATGTAGCCGCGGCCGGCGCGAGCGGCCTTCGGACAAAGGACCCGCTACTCGGTTAAATTCGCGATGAAGAAGTTCACGTTCAAGGGGGTGCTGGACGGGTTCCGCAGCTCGGTGCAGGCGGCACCGCGAGGCACCGAGCAGGAGATCCAGGAGACTCTGCGCCCCGACCACTTCCAAATCAAAAAGGTGAGTGGTTTTATCGCGCGGCGCGGCCCAAGGTCCCGCTGATAATGGCAATGAGCGGCACGCGAGCACGAGCAGGCGGCTTCGGGCATGGGGAGAGGGGCGACCACGCTCCAGCGCCGGTGCCGTATTTATAACAGCACTCACCTGAGCCGCGAGCGACGGCTGCGAGCGTGCAGCCTCTGTTGTGTAAACTGTACGCACGCCGCAGCCGCCAGGCGGTGACAGACGACACCCACGGCCTGCGACGAGGTGCATAATATCAAAACAATCACAACAGATCTCGCACTCGCCGCTGCACCAACAGATCGTCTATGACTCAACTTTGTTGACATTTCTTTAGCCAAGAACGTGTTCCACGCGTAATGTGTAGTTATCAAAATATTTCGTAGTCTTGTACTGCAGAAATTTCGTGATTCCGTTATTCGCTTACGTCAGTGAGCAGCCTTGACCATCTACTGGCGTTATTACTTATTACTAAGAATGTAATCTGCTTACTGGCCAGTGACCACGGCAGCCTAAAAGCCTGGAAGCACGATTAGGCAATTTTAATATATAACGTAGCGTCTAATAAGCTGATATTATTTTTCGTCAGATTACTGAACAGCACCTGTAGGCGGTGAATAGCAATCATAATATTGAACTGATAACAGATTAGATAACGGCTGCACTGCCTTTGCCCTTTGTCGTGTAACTTTTGCTACATGAAATGCATGGGTACAGCTCTTAATTACTAATTATTCGCAGGTTTCTGGATGACGATGGCAAAAATTGACAAGTCCGTCGGAAGTTCGAAACCAATTTTAAATACCTACTTACAAAAATAATAACTGAAAGAAAAATTACGAAAATGAGGGTATAAGTTACTACTTATTCTCTTGAAATACCCTCACTTCCCACATAAAAAATGGCGTTACAAAAATACTTTGTCAATAAAACGTAAACTTGCTGAAATCAGGAAAATGAAACATATCCATGTCAAGGTCTAAATGCCTAAACACGGGTAAATGTTGATGATCAGAGTAAAAGTGGAAAGAAATAATAATAACCGACATTCGACCGTAACCAAACAGTCGGGAATGGAATCGTTGCTATCTTCCCTTTCAAAGTTCTTCTTATTGTGAAAAGTTTCCTCGGCCCACCTGGTTCCGCGTGCGAATCCTGCCAGCCGCCGGAAAATTTAATGAGCAAACTCTTAAATAGTAAATTACGTCGCGGTCGTAACAGAAGATGGAAAACAAACATTTATTCGTGATCCTTCTCCATTGAATACCGAATTTGAACAGCGGTATGCTTTTAAAACTTTTCCCTTTCTTTGCCAGAATTTGCGGAGCAAGTGAATTTTCGTCGGATCCGCGGCTATCCATCCATGAAAGAAACAATTTTTAGTTAGGTAGCTAATTCTTTTCTGAACTGTGTGAGAATTCCACGAATTTGTTCCCGAAAGTTGAATGAATGTCTGAACTGAATTGGGGGTTTAATGTAGTCGCCCTCTCCGTATTTGTGTGGTTATTTACTGTTTTCCTTTTCGCCATTGTCTTGTGAGTAATAAGTCGCAAGAAAGCCTACATTATGCGGTAAAATCATTGTTCCTTTTGAAGTTACAGCTTACAGCCTACAGGTATTGAGAGGAATATTTCAGTGAGGAGCTGATAAAAGAAGTCAGGCCGTAGATTTCATCAATGATAAAACTCGCTACTGCGTAGGTATGTGATCTATACTTACTAGCAAATAGAGTATCGGCCCGATGTTTAGTAACAAAGATAAAAGGAAAACAATGTCATTCCGAACACGTCGCTATTTATTTTTAATACGGTATGATGTAAGCGAACATGAGTTCACAGCTGGATCCTACCGATCTACAGCCTCAGGGCAACGGTGACTCATAGCAAAGGATTTATCGGCAGAATTATTTATTAGAATGGGTTTTTACTATAACTATTCAATAAGTTATCGTTATGACACGGATTACAATATAGATTTCTAGTTTCTAGCTGCGTAGCTCATTGCAAATTCTAAAATTAAACTATTATGTATTCTAGTGCCTTGTGGAACGCCTCGTTTTGTGTTAACTTTAATATATTTCTGTCGAAAATTCTGCAAAGGCCTCGCGACGAATCTTCAGATTACAAAAACTTGTCGCTATATTTAGAAAAGGAGTAATTTGAAACTCCTAAAACAACAAGTCCGGGGGGGTACAAGTCCGGACACAATCCCACGACAGAAAAAGTTATACCTTTATACATAGCTAAGTGAAGTAAGCTGCATTCTGCAACGTTTTGCCAATATGTAGTAAATTGAGCACGATAACAGTTCCTCGTATATCGCGGTTATCTTCACCGCTGCATAGCGCTGATAAATATTATAGCCACACATCCTCTGAATACAACCTTTTGTGTTGTGGACTAAACCAACGGGAAAATCAATGATTGATGCGTTATTTTCACTTTACTAAACATTGTAGGATTATATTCGATGTATTCTAAAGGAAATTGAAACGATAATGTTTATGCCGTTGCTTTGAATGTAGCGGTTCTTTTAAATGATTTATAATCGACATCATTGATCAGTTGATCAATATAAGAGTGTTCACAAACATTACTCACAATCCAAGGGGCTGTTTGCTGACTGTGTAACAAAATGGATGAAGCAAAGAAAAAACTAAGGGAGTAATTAATAACGAGAGCTGCAGAAGTTGCAAGGCACAAAAACGAAAAAGTAAAAAACCGTTTAATTACCTATTAGGTGTCAAAGAGAATCTAAAACATTGCACTTACATTGTAAAACATAGTGTTGTGCACTACGCAACACAAATAACAGTTCATAATAACAGTTCCACGATGAAATACCACAGTTAGTGTTATTCGGGTAGTGATGTGGCGCGCACAGACGAGCAGTCATTATCATCTGCTCTCCCGAGATAAGTAATTACAGGGGGAATTGGATTTGTCCATTGTTATCTCGGACTTGTGCTAGTGATTCATTTAATTAAGGCCCCACACCCAGACTACTTACTTTCGCCTTTAGTTCATCGCTTTATGAACGTTTTTTGGTTCACGTAATAATTATGTTGTGTTTTGCAGTAGATTCTATGTTCCACATTACGTTGCGTTCCATATTATTATGTTGCGTTAAGGAAATTGTTGGTACAATATTCGTTATTTATTATTCTATGTTAGCAACTAGGAAAATATGGTTATAATACTTACCTACCTTAGGAATATTGAATTTTTATCGCCAATAATCCCAGTATCGCTTTTCCTTTATTAATAACGTATTTGAACACATTTACTAACCAATAATGACGGCAAAGGAGAACAGATAAAATATTATCTCTTCTGTGCGGCAAAGGAACTTTACGTAACAATTTTTGGAGTCTTTAAAGAGTAGTAAAGATGATAAGCGCATCAAAATCTACTCAGCGGTTTTTGAGACTGCAAATTGTGTCATCCAATGGCTTAAGTTGGCCCTTTATAACATTATTATCTTTTGATTCTCATTACACATCGAAATATGCGACCAATAGATCAGAAGTATTTAATTACTTCAAAAACGCTTTGTAGACTAATATTGTACGTAATTGGACTGGTATTGGTTGTTCCAAATTCCATAGACAAAGATAATTAACCGTACAAGTATGTCAGCTACAAATTCCAAACTCAATTTGGTACAGTTATAAATTAGATACAAGACTAGGACTAAGGATTTGGGAGACGAGCAATTTTTCATCACGCCGTACGCGTGTGTCGGTGTGTCCGATGCCGACCTATCCTAAGCCAGTCATCAGTAAACTACGTCAGTTTCTGTATCATAATTAATCTGGCTGTTGTGGTCACTGTCCGAGAGGATTTGTAGACTTGGCGAGGATTACCGGGATTCTGCGATGAATTACAATATTGTTTCGGTAGGGATGTGGCAGCAACAGCGGGTCTACTCCCTAAGCACGAAGCCCGTAGTTTCGGCCTTCGTTACGGGCGTTTCCTACTCCGTAACACCTACGTACAGATGATTGGTTCGGGGCCCGAACGAAGTATGAATGACAACACGATCTGACAGTTGTCCCTACTTCCGATGTGTTTTTGTCCGTCCGAAGAATTAAACTTTTACACTTGTTTTGATGGATCTTTATGTCAGAGGGACGGATGGACGGACGGACGGGCGGACGGACGAACTTAGGGAGTAAGGCCCCTGGTCTCGACATTCCGCCGTATTGTATAACATAGATACTTATTCTGTTTTTGAAATACCTATCATGGTTTTTTTTTTGATAAAGATTTTTGTGGGGAAAAGTATCTAGGTATGTCAAGTAGAACAGCAAGTTTTGACAAAGTTTGCTATGCTACCCAGCTGAATTAATTTACTGTAAGCACAGAAACTTTTTGACTTTAAGGAAGGGGTTAGGTATACTTTCGAATTATAATTAGCCCGTAAACTTCACTGCTGAAAACAAAGCCTCTTACCGAAAGGCTAATGTTTTTGCATTAAAAAAACCTCCTTCTTAGTTTAATCGATCAGGCTGATGACACGGAGGTGCAGCACATGCCGTACTCGTAAGTGACCAATGACCTAAATCGATAGGACCTATTATAGTTATTATGTAACTAGTTACATAAAAAAAAACCGGTCAAGAGCGAGTCTGACTCGCGCACCGAGGGTTCCGTACTGATTTCTGAAAAAGTATGCTATTTAGAGACTTTTTTTATTATTCCTGTAATCTTTACATAAACTTCTATCACATAGAATAATTTCAGATTTTTCTCTTTGCAAACTTCGGAGATAAGGGTATTTTTTTTTACATTTTTCATCAAAAGTCGAAAACTATGCGGCCTAAAAAAACTAAAAAAATTTTGAGAATGTGCAAACAGCGCTCTTCCATATGATATCCCACAGGCCCTAGTAGCCCCACTTTGAATTTTTAAGACCCCCTTTCAGTCCCTGTTGCAAAAAAATATAAATATTTTTAATTCTTTCTTATTTGCAAAATAGTTGGGTAAATGTCATCTAAAACTGTTCCAAATTTCAAGTTGATAGCATTAGTAGTTCTTGAGATATCCAGCTGTGACAGACAGACAGACTGAGTCACACCATAAGGGTTCCTTTTTTACCATTTTGGTACGGAACCCTAAAAATAATGATTAAAAATAATAATTTAATGGGTACTATGGATATGGTTATTTACCGTAGGTATGTATTGTAAGTATATTACGACATATAGAACGATGAGACTCGCTCATTGACGACAATTGTGTGTATTAGTATATTGTAGTATGTATATACAGTACACATATTTTGTCTCGCATCGTAAATCACCGTCGAACGTGATCGTAATTATGATAGCTTGATTATAGTGAATAAGGCGGCTCATTCGATTTGTTCTATGAAATACTCTGTTCCAAGAACATGAAGAAAATGCTCATAACTGCCGCCCTGAATATACTTAATAATGATAGATATCGAAAATGTACAGTAATTTTCGTGGCGGCTTTATCAGACAAAGGCAAGCTCGGTTTAGTTAATAAATCCGGTGAAGCAATTTATAATTCAGAACATCTAGAATATAGTCATTAAGCAACTGTCTGGAAAAATAAAGCGTGAAAAATAGCAGTTATTATTTCGTTTATTACAATATTATAATATCATTATTTATTACGAATAGATCTTCGTTGAAGTGTTATTTATTAGTCTTGATTCGCCGAGTTTATTAATAAGAAGATTTCGTAGGGGGTAACGAAATATTTCTGAAAAGGTTTATTCTTTGTGTACCTACCTAATTACTTAGTCCTGAAATAGCGCACCTACATTTTGGAAGAACCATTTAGAAATTTCCATCTTTCAATTTTCTATCGCCTGGGGAGCTTCACGGGAAATGTTTAATTAATTAATTTAGCCTTTTATCAGAAAATTATTAAAGATTTTAATACGCCGGAGTCTCTATTAAGGCAGAGAAAAACGACAGGTAGATAGGTACTTAAAATTAATTAAAAAATACTTACTTAACTTGCATTTAAAATAGGGAGGCCATCTGCTTATAAATATGTCCATACTTCATACCACAATTTATCAACAGACAGCGAATCTGTATCACATCCTAATTGTTCCTAATTATAACAGGCGAAACTGCTATTTTATTAAATCACATATCGCTGGCTACTCACGAATTAACAAGCGGGTGACGTAACTAGTGATTCATTCAAATTTCGAACGGCATGGCGGCAGCCATTATGAGTTTGCTGTACAATCCATTGCTTTCGGTCTCAAATGAAAACAGTATTCCATAGCTATGCCCAAAGTTATATTTAATTATATAATCAAAGGCCAAGCCATAGACGTACCTACCCGTTTTTCAGATTCAGTTATTATGATATCGATTTTGAATGCTCGCCTACGTCACTGAAAATAATGAAACTTATCTATGCAGACGTTCCACTTGGGTGCTACAGAATTAACAAACATCCCGCGTACAAAAGAAAATAAATACTGTGTTAAGAAAATTATGCGAAAGGCGATATTTATATTTTTAATATTATGGTTTTGCTACTACCTACACATAAAAATCAAACAGTGTGAAAAATATCGAGATGATAGAGTTCAATGTTGATTCGTATTCGGATCGTGTATTTTTAAGGCCGGTTGCATTGTACGGACACAGACAATGCGGCTCAGCTATGATTAAAACGAGATCCGATTTATAGCTGGACCGTGCCTACTGATCTTTTTTTAATATTCGAAATACGAAGCGCTTTGTCGGATAAATTATTATTTTTCATATCATACGGTATTGTTATAGTTTTCCTATTTGTCTCTGAAACAATCTTGCTGCTAGTTCTAAAATAATTAGGTAATGTACATACTTAAAATATCTATTATTGACAGAATTAATTACCTACACCTATTTACTTACTTACGTTATATTTGCATAGAAGGACCAATAACTGTAGTATTGATCATTAAAGTTCAATATACTTACACAGAACATGTACTAACGTAACAATAGTCGGAAATGTAATTATTGTGGGGCTTGAAGCCAATGAACAATCACGGTATCTACACACTTACATTACTCCCTGATTCTGAACGATTTGTTTTAAACAAAACTTAATGATTTCACGGACTTCGAATCCGACTACATTTGGTGCTATGATTTTATGATCGCGATCGTTACGGATCGAAGGCCAATGCTGTGATACCAATTTTATTTTATTTTTTATTTAAGTAAAATAAAAATAAAATGGGGGTGCCGCTTGTGACAAGCCACTGAAGAACCACACAAAGCACAGCCAAATGGACCGAAGGACCAAAAAGATGTTGGGGATTTCTGCCGGTTTAGCCGCAACGCAGTATCCTCGATTGTAGATTATGAAGGGTAAAGTATATTGTCAGTAACACCAAAACCACCGATATTCATTCAAAAGGTATTTTTCAATATACTTCCTGGAAAACTGGTTCATATCGCACTACGATTAGGTTCACAATGCAATGTATGTCGTACGCGTGCGATTTTTCATTTTCGGAAATGTGTAATTCAATTTGTGGCAATTTTAAAAATTGCCACAGATGACTTATATAACAGATACTTAGTCCAAATTGGTTCAATGCCTCTATAGTCCAGTAGACAAAAGAATATGCCCTTCGATAATTCCAAAGTTTTTTATTTTCGCGGAGTGGATTACTTTCGTGAATTCATTGCTATGTACAAAAATGCTAACAGTTTAGAGTTATGCTATAGGTATTAAGTAGGTATTTCCTATTATTTCGTGTTATAACAATAATATAAAATTTAAATTAAAATACTACACTGTTTCTTAATTAGTACTATCTAAAGTATATATTACTGAAAATGCTAACAGATAGGTACTGTGGAACAATGGAAATCTGAAAATGTCCTTTAACTCATTCAATAAAAAATTTAAGTTTTTCAAATCATTTCCTATACACTTAAAGGGATTAGTTATACCTTACAACAAAAGTTCTAACAGCTAAGTAATATGCTTCACAAGTAATTGTATTTTTACTTTGCAATTAGCGAAATATTGAATTTAAGTTTATAAATTTGCGCCCACATATTCGTGATAATAAGCTCTGCTACCATACAAAAGTTTCAACTTGTACGTGCTATGCCTTTTTGTTTAATAAATAAAATACAATTTGGATATTGTGGCGCGCGGTGTAAGTACGACAATTCGTGCAGCGCGACGCGGTGACAATCAGACCCACAGTCACTGCAAACGTGCACGCGGCTACACATCAAACTATGCATGTCCAGTTTACACTGACCTCTCATTGTAAGGTAATCTTATACAATGCGAGATCAGCTTATACTGGATATGTATAGCTTGATCTGTAGCCGTGCGTACCTACCTCTATTGAATGAGGCGCAAAATCATTTCATTACAGTCACATCTCACAAATGACTAATACGAGTACAGTCAGCGTCAAAAATATCGGAACGAACAGACTGTTCAAAATGATCTCAAAAACTAAGAAAATTAAACTACTCAATTGGGTAAAGCTCTTGTCAGAATTACAGTGTAATATTATCGTATACTGTCTTCATTCTGAAAACAGTCTGTTCGTCCCGATATTATTGACGCTGATCCAATACAGTCGGTTATTTTTTCTGTTCCATTCCGTGACCGTGACTTCGCCCGCGCGTAATTATCAACAATTGTCAAAAATAGTCAAAATCCCGGATTCCGGGATTCACAGATTTAGAGTTCTGATTATAGGATCGAATGTATATTTATGTATTGATCGTCAAAATGTCGTGATTTCGGAATTGATAAATTAAGTACCTATTTTTTTTACCATTACTGGCTTAGATTATGAATTCATAATCTAAGATTACTGGGTAACTTGTTTATCACTAAATTTTCACAGGGGATCATCTACTATGAACAACTTTCACTATGGCATCAACACGTAAATCACGAAAAATAAATCAGCTGGTCGAGTAGGTATTGAGCTTTTGTATAAAAATTAGAAAAGATAGAAAATATTCGCAGCCGCCATCTTGGATTTACATTTTATTGTCACTATCGGCCTTAACACCCTCGAAAGCCATAAAAACGACACCCATGATAAAACATTTGAAAATATTTGCAGCCGCCATCTTGGATTTACAGTTTCAGCAGCTTTCACTATGGGACCAACTCTGAAATCACGAAAAAAATTACGATGTTTGATACAAAAGTTCAATACCTACTCGAACAGCTGATTTATTTTTCGTGATTTACGTGTTGATGCCATAGTGAAAGTTGTTCATGAGTAGAAGATTCCCTGTGAAAATTTACTGATAAAAAGTTATACTCTAATACTCGTAGTAAAAAAATACTTAATTTATCAATTCCGGCATCCCGACATTTTGACGATCAATACAAAAGTAGGTACATTCCATATTAGCCAAAGCCTAAACGTAAGTAAATACACATTCGATTCTATAATCAGAACTTAAAAATTGTCGCTCCGGAATCCCGGGATTTTTTCGATACATAAGTGCAATCCATATTAACTAACATCTGCACTTAAGTAAATTATACATTCGATTCTATTATCAGAAGTCAAAATTTGTGAATCCCGGAATTTTTTTGATACAGAAGTGCAATCCATATTAGCCAACACCTGAACGCAAGTACCTAACTAAACATTCGATTCTAAAATAAGAACTTAAAAAGTGTCGTTCCGGAATCCCGGCATTTTCTCGATGTATAAGTGCAATCCATACTAACTAACATCTGAACTTAAGTACTTAAAACATTCGATTCTATAATTAGAAGTCAAAATTTGCCGATACCAGAATTCTGGGATCTTTCAATCCAAAAGCCCACTCCATACTTAGCCAACACCTCAACTTTAGGTTAATACGCATCCGATTATCCGATCTCTAGTAATAATGTAATGTCCCAAAACCCGGGAGATTAATTATAAAAAAATAAAAAATAAAAATAAAAAAGCCTTTTATTTCCAGTAAATTTACATTCCTTAAAATCTATGTATGTGTTAGTTTTGTTTAGTTCATTCTATGTTATTTATTTGTCTCTTACTTAGTATAATTTTATGTGTATCCTATGTATTATATCATAGTATTTATAGTTAGGTACTTCATTTTTTTATTTAATCTACAGGAACCCCAGAATGGGTGAAGGCCTCCTCCAGTGATGCCCATTTGACTTTGTCTTCAGCTACTTTTCTCCAGTTTGGACCAGCTATTGCTTTTATATCATCTTCCTCGACTACGACGAATTCGCACTGTTACGAAATAGACAGCGACATGTTCAGGAGACTTGTTACAATAAATATTTGCAGGAGACGGAACATAGTGTGAAAACTGATCCGAAAAAATTTTGGACCTATATAAAGACCATGCGTGGAGGTTCGAATTATCCGAAAATGTTGTCTCACAATAACGTTAAATATTCGGAAGGACAGGAAATTTGCGAGGCTTTCAATGATTTTTTCCATAAAGTTTTTGGTGAACCTTCTGACTATGGCCTTGTAAGTTCTCAATTCAATTCTCAATTCTCAATTTCTTTATTGCGTACCATAATGTATACAGTTGGTAGGGAAATTATTATATAGTCACAATTATGGACCCTGTAGGGCACAGCATAGATCAAGTAGGAGAGAGGAGGAAGAAAACTGGGTGCATAATGTGATAAATTGAATTATTAGCAATTAAATATATTTGTAATTATTGAATTATTTTAATTTGTATTTAGTGAGATAAACTGTTTTATTATTACAGAATTGAATTTAGAATTATAGCGATTGTTTTTTTTATTTTTTATTATAATATTATATACATTTATTTATTTATTCATTTCTATATTTATTTATTATTGTTCTGACATCATTTCTAATTTACAATTTACGACGTTAACCGTGGAGAAGACACTTAGTGCTTTAAGCGTCGATAAGGGTCCTGGTTGCGACGGAATGCCTCCAGTATTTTGGAAGAATTGCGCAAAGTCTTTAGCATCTCCAATTACTTTTATTTTTAATCTCTCTTTAAAAGAAGGCACTTTCCCAAACGAATGGAAGAAAGCATTTATTGTTCCAATACATAAAAAGGGTTCGCGAACAATAATAGGAAATTATAGGGGAATTTCAATACTGAATACAATAGGCAAAGTATTTGAAAAACTAGTTTACAATGCTATCTATCCATACATCCTTAGAGGCATTTCTTACAAACAGCACGGTTTCTTAAAAAAACGCTCTACTATATCGAATTTGGCTAGCTTTTCGAATTTTGTTCTTGAGAATACAGATGGCGGTGGGCAGGTTGACGTGATCTACACGGATTTTGAAAAAGCTTTCGATCGCGTCGATCATGCCATCCTGCTTAACAAGCTATACAGACTGGGTATACGCGGCGACCTTTTACGATGGGTCCAATCATATTTATTTAAAAGATCACAAGCTGTTGTAATAGGAGGATACCGTTCTAACTTTATTGAAGTCCCCAGTGGTGTCCCGCAAGGTTCCCATTTGGGGCCTCTCTTTTTACAACGCATATTTATTCGATATCACTGATTCTTTTAAACACTCTGAACACTTAACGCTGACGACAAAAAAATATTTTGTAAAATAAGATCACTTGATGACTGTAGGACTCTTCAAGAGGACCTTAATAACTTAAATGAGTATTACGTAAAAAACAAGATTACAGTAAACGTCACAAAGTGTCAATGTATTAGTTATACACGTAAAAAAAAACCTATTGTTTACTCATATAATTTTAATGGTATTGTCATTAATAAAGTCAATATAGTTCGGGATTTAGGAGTTATGTTTGACAATAAATTAACATTTTCAGATCACATTGACTTGGTTAGCACAAAAGCCTATAAAAACTTAGGCTTTGTTATTAGGTCATGTAAGGTATTTAAAAACATCGAGGCTCTTAAATCAGTGTATTTTGCATATGTGCGCAGTGTCTTAGAATATGCGTGCCCAATCTGGTCACCCCAATACATTATTTATAAGAACCAACTAGAACGGGTTCAAAGAAAATTTATTAACCACCTCAACTATCGCCTCCGTAAACCTCCGATGGCCTATGAAAACAGTTGTCGAACACATGGTTTGATAGTATAGATAAATTGTCGAAAAAGCTTAGCGCTGCAGCATACGCCGTGAGGAAAATTCGTGATTTAACTTGTTTAGAGACAGCCCGTTTAGTTTACTTTAGTTATTTTCATAGTGTGATGTCGTACGGTATTCTGTTGTGGGGAAATGCCGCCGATATTCAGACAATTTTTGTTTTACAAAAAAGGGCTATTCGTTCAATTTACAAATTAAGTCCCAGACACTCCCTCAGAGATAAATTTAAAGAAATTAATATAATGACAGTGCCTTCTCAGTATATCTATGAAAATCTTTTGTATGCTCATAAAAATATCAATTTGTTTAAAAAATACAGTGACGTCCATAATGTGAATACTAGAAACAAACACAAATTTGTTGTTTCTACAACCAGGCTTAAGAAAATAAGTGGTTCGTTTAGTTGCCAATGTATACGTTTTTATAATAAACTACCTAGCCACATTCAAGAACTAAGCCTTAATAAATTCAAAAATTGTATAAAGCGGAAACTTTGTCAGAAAGCCTTTTATACTGTCAAAGACTATATTGAGGACAAAAAGGCTTGGGATTGAGCTGCTCCAATAAATTTGCACTATTAATGTTGATTTAAATACCTTTTTACATATTCTATACAATGACATGAATATTTACTTTGTAAAGTATTACTTATACTATTTTTAATTATTGTGAATGTGAAGACTACTATTTTATCCTTTTCTCAGTTTTAGTTATAGTCTGACAGTTTGAGTAATTTATGCGGCCTACCCAAATGTCTTTTCTTTGGTATTGTTCGTCGAATCGTTAAGCTCCTTAAGTTTTGAGTTGATCTGCACGATTACTGACAAATGCGTGCACTGACTGGACAGGTCCACTCAATCTGTGTGGTTCTTTCATCAAAAGACCATTTCAGACTGCAATCTACATGGTCTTCACATGATCTGACCAAGATTATGTCTGGACTTTAAAAGAGACTGTGACCTCTGAGTTTGTTTCGGCGTTTCTTCTCAGAGTAGTCAGATAGGAAACGTCGAACTCATCTAGTTTAAAAAAATATGTTTGACGTGTAAAAGTGTTTGTACAAACCTACTTACAGAAAATAAATCATTTATCATTTATCATTTATCATTTGCTAACACTCGATGAAAGGCGCAAAGTTATGGATATGTGTTTGCTTTATGACATACTTAATGGACGCCTCGATTGCCCCGAGTTGGTCGCACAGGTAACTTTTAATACTCCCCTACGGCGCACTCGTCACACTACGATGCTACACGTGCCTCGGCACTCGACTAATTACGCCAAAAATTGTGTATTGACCCGTATTGCTCGAATTTATAACACAGATTTCTCTCATGTAGATATATTTAACTGTAATAAACCTGCATTCAAAAAACAAATAGTAAAAACCATAAACGAAGACAAATGACAAACTTCTAATCTCTTAATATTCAAACTTCTTTTTTTTCCATTTAAAATTTAAACTTAGTTTTAAGTAATATACCTGAAATTGTACCTTGTGAATTTAAATATTTATTATGAGTCCGTTCGCATGTTATATACTTATCCTAGTTATACAGGGAAACCTATTATTAGCCATACTATTATTTAATTTACATAATCTGTTACATACTACATGTATCGCTGTTGGTTGCCATAATAAAGAAAATAGAAAATAAAAAAAATAAATCTTCCCATCTTGTAATAGGTCTTCCTCTTGTTCTTTTGCCTAGTAGGCCATTCCAGAATGTTACTCTTTTGGGAGATTAATTATCCCGGAAAAAATGTTGTCCTAAAGAAGTCTCCACTGTTTGTCTCCGTTCCTCGAAGTTCTATTCCGTTCTTTATTTATTACCAGAGATCGTATGTTCGGACGCATATTTACCTAAAGTTGAGGTGTTGGCTCCATATGGATTAGATGGGGTATAGGATATTGATAGTAGGAATTATAAATACAACTAGAACTTACTTGTTGGCTCCAATCGTCGTTATGTATTCCGGCAGCCCATAATATGGTCTCTTGTGTCTCTGATCGTCTAACTACAGAAACCTTTATTCGTTTGTCAGAGGAATATTTTTGTTGCGACTGGAACGTATGTCCTACTGGTGCGGTCATTTGTTTCTACGAGTATCTCAGATTGACTTACGCGGCTTGTTATGGAAAATAGTTATTCGCAATTTAAACAAAAGCCATAGCACGTATATGTTGAAACTTTTGTATGGTAGCAGAGCTTATTGTCTCGAATGTTCAGGCGAAAATTTACAAACTTAAATTCAATATTTCGCTAATCGCAAAGTAAAAATACAATTACTTGTGAAGCCTGAACATTCTTGTGAAGCCTTGTGTTGTACTTAGCTGTTAGAACTTTTGTTGTAACTAATCCCTTTAAGTATATAGGAAATGATTTGAAAAACTTAAATTTTTTATTGAATGAGTTATGGGACATTTTCAGATTTCCATTGTTCCACAGTATCTATCTGTTAGCATTTTCAGTAATATATACTTTAGATAGTATTAATTAAGAAACAGTGTAGTATTTTAATTTAAATTTTATATTATTGTTATAACACGAAATAATAGGAAATACCTACTTAATACCTATAGCATAACTCTAAACTGTTAGCATTTTTGTACATACTAGAGTAAAATTAGAAAATATTCGCAGCCGCCATCTTGGATTTACATTTTAGTGTCACTATCGGCCTTAACACCTTCGAAACCAATGAAAACGACACCCATGACGAAACATTTGAAAATATTCGCAGCCGCCATCTTGGATTTACAGTTTCAGCAGCTTTCATTATGGGACCAACTCTGAAATCACGAAAAAAATTACGATGTTTGATACAAAAGCTCAATACCTACTCGACCAGCGGATTTATTTTTCGTGATTTACGTGTTGATGCCATAGTGAAAGTTGTTCATAGTAGATGATCCCCTGTGAAAATTTAGTGATAAACAAGTTACCCAGTAATGGTAAAAAAAATACTTAATTTATCAATTCCGGAATCACGACATTTTGATGATCAATACATAAATATACATTCGATCCTATAATCAGAACTCTAAATTTGTGAATCCCGGAATCCGGGATTTTGACTATTTTTGACAATTGTTGATAATTACGCGCGGGCGAAGTCACGGAATGGAACAGAAAAAATAACTGACTGGATTGGATCAGCGTCAATAATATCGGGACGAACAGACTGTTTTCAGAATGAAGACAGTCTACGATAATATTACACTGTAATTCTGACAAGAGCTTTACCCAATTGAGTAGTTTAATTTTCTTAGTTTTTGAGATCATTTTGAACAGTCTGTTCGTTCCGATATTTTTGACGCTGACTGTACTCGTATTAGTCATTTGTGAGAATGTGACTGTAATGAAATGATTTTGCGCCTCATTCAATAGAGGTAGGTACGCACGGCTACAGATCAAGCTATACATATCCAGTATAAGCTGATCTCGCATTGTATAAGATTACGTTACAATGAGAGGTCAGTGTAAACTGGACATGCATAGCTTGATGTGTAGCCGCGTGCACGTTTGCAGTGAGTGTGGGTCTGATTGTCACCGCGTCGCGCTGCATGAATTGTCGTACTTACACCGCGCGCCACAATATCCAAATTGTATTTTATTTATTAAACAAAAAGGCATAGCACCTACAAGTTGAAACTTTTGTATGGTAGCAGAGCTTATTATCACGAATATGTGGCCGCAAATTTATAAACTTAAATTCAATATTTCGCTAATTGCAAAGTAAAAATACAATTACTTGTGAAGCATATTACTTAGCTGTTAGAACTTTTGTTGTAAGGTATAACTAATCCCTTTAAGTGTATAGGAAATGATTTGAAAAACTTAAATTTTTTATTGAATGAGTTAAAGGACATTTTCAGATTTCCATTGTTCCACAGTACCTATCTGTTAGCATTTTCAGTAATATATACTTTAGACAGTACTAATTAAGAAACAGTGTAGTATTTTAATTTAAATTTTATATCATTGTTATAACACGAAATAATAGGAAATACCTACTTAATACCTATAGCATAACTCTAAACTGTTAGCATTTTTGTACATAGCAATGAATTCACTATAGTTATCCACTCAGCGAAAATAAAAAACTTTAGAATTATCGAAGGGTAAATGGAAAAAATATTCTATCTCTACTGGACTACTATTCACAACTCTCTATTCGGAGGTGAATGTTTTTTTTAAATCTCGGCAAAGAGGTATGCGTCTTTACGGCGTTAATATTTGAATATTTAAATAATGTTTATAAATAGAATATCGTCAAAAACTATGATTATTACAATAAAAAAAACGTTTATGAACAAATTAAATTAACATTTATTTGTGTTCTAAACTCGAAAATATTTGAATTTTCTATTTTTGATATTAGGCTGTTTATCGGCTTTATACCTTTGCTTCTCCTTCAACCTGGCGAAAGCAAAGCGCGAAAAAAAAAGAAAATTTAATTCATAGTTTCATAATTCATGACAAAAATATATTTTCCGTTATTTTATTTAATTTCTTCAAAAGTGTATTGAAAAACTTCGTTTGATACTTGTGGACATTTGTTATTGCAGTTCTCGGCTCAAAAACAACCTCGCCTACGGCTCGGGTGTTCATTCCGCCTCGAATGCAATAACAAACGTTCTCCACTTGTATCAAAATGTACTATAATTGAATCGCACTTATTAGGTATATCTACGTCACAATCACGCGTGACGTACGATACGCTGTGTTGTTAAGTTACGACCAATGACCTAATAAACGTCAATACAACTTAATTTACTGTGATAATGAGAGTCTTCATTATTTTAAAGTACTACTGAATGAAGGCAAGATTGGAAACAGACATTTACCCAGTTACTTTTATCTATCTGTGTAGGTGTCTGGTTGAAATACCACAAATTGTAAACATAACACCCACGTCACGACCAGTTAGCGGCTGACTAAATAAATATTACTTAACTACCCAATCGTAATATGTTACACTGTGGCAATATTAATAGCTTTGTTTAACAAATAGGTTAGTTAGAATTAGTAGCACAGTTGAAGTTACTGATTGAAAACGATTAGTGTGACAACCAGACAAGCAATTGTCGAGATAAATATTTATACAATGTAATACCGAAGTGTACCAGTACAGATGTATTCACTTGGCTGAAATTGTTTGGGCTCCGGGCAGATGTCCGTTCATTTGTGATCAAAATCATCATCAATGCCTCATCTACATGAATATTTAACAGGGTTCTCCAATCTGCTGTTAATCCTACAAGTTTGTGGGACTGGAAAGTGGTTTTTCAATCTCAGGTTTTTATGTTTCGATGCCTTCATCTGAAAACATCAACAGACATTCTGAAAGGATCTAAATACAATAATAAAGGTCATTAGCACACATATCAACTCGGAAAGGGATCGTCACCGTATCAACTCTCGAGCCGTGCAGTATTCTTTGTATGAAACTCTTTACTGCAAGGCAATCGGAATCGTAACGGCGATGATACGGAACAGGGGGCCTACTCCCTAAGTCCGTCCGTCCGTCCGTCCGTCCGTTTATCGGTCCGTCTGACATAACGATCCATCAAAACAAGTGTAAAAATTTCATTTTTCGGACGGGGAAAAACACATCGGGACAACTGTCGTATCGTGTTGTCATTCATACTTCGTTCGGGCCCCGAACCAGCCGGTCGATTCTGTAAAAATCTCACCGTGAAAACTTAGGTGAAGTGAGTTTGTTTTTGCTAGGAATTGACACTATTGACAGCTCACTCCACGCTCACTTCACCTAAGTTTTCACAGTGAGATGCTTACAGAATCGCACTGCAGTCATCTGTCCGTAGGTGATATGGAGTAGGAAACGGCCGTAACGAAGGCTGAAACTGCGGTCTTCGTGCTTAGGGAGTAGACCCCAAGATCCCTTTACGACTTGATATGTGTGCTATGACCATTTAGGGCTTAAACATTTCACAAAGTGACATGACCATTATTTAAATTCTGCCAACATGAAACCTGTTGAATAAATATTGATTTTCCCAACAACACATAAAAACGTCGATCACAGTTCACAACAGACCGACAATGGCAGACAATGCGTTATCTGAATTTGTGCAAAGATTAGCACATATCCGCAGCGCGCGGTCGCGTGTGTTGATAACCGTGCCGTTTCTAATACACAACACTATTCACTAGTATAGTGTGCCCAATATACCTTTGCATAATGGCGGCGCTGCATGCAAATGTATATGACAGCAAAATGTCAAACGCAGTGCAAAATTTGAATTTAGTTCCCTTTTCCGCCGAATGTCAACGTATGATGCTGGCTACTGTAGTGTTGTTTATTCGATTGGAGCAAGTATTTGAACAAATATTTGCTTTTAATATCGAATTCGGCTGGCAGCCGTACAAATAAATAGTAGTTGTTATGTTAGCTCTGTGCATATCAGGAACATGCATAACGTTGGTTTGGACATTCATGTTGCAAATATTGTACGTTGCCCGATGAAATTGTTTATTTTATTATTGCGCATGAATACAATCTGTTTGTACAATTTTCAATTAAAGTTTATCTGTAGCAATATTGATAGCACCGAAATTCAGCCTCCACAATGAAGGGTTCTGTAGTTGGAATGAATTTATACCAAAAACAATCTTAACATTGTAGTTGATACTCCATACATCGATATCCATATATCGTCACGGTCAATTCTCCAACTGCAAATGTAAGTTTGTAATCGCAAACAAATTTTTTTTATGTGATAAAACTACAAATTGACGATTTTCCTCCACGCGTTCCTTAAAAAAGGGTCTTAACAGACTGACAGATAGACGAACAACGAAGAGATCCTATGAGGGTTCCGTTTATTCCTTATGAGGTACGGAACCCTAAAAAAAGACTTTCAAATCTGGAATGTGCTGTCAAACTAATGTCAAGTGTTGGCTACCTTTCTTTTTTTTTTCTTTGGTATTTTAGCTAACCAATCAACAGATAACTAAATATTGAGAGCAGAGTCTGATCAAAGACTTGCTCAAGCTGTCGGGGCAGAAAGTAGTGATGCGTATTTGCGAAATGATGCAAATAGTCGATTAAATTGAAGCGATAATACGAACTATCTTCATCGAACTGGGTTATTCTCAATCTGGATAGTTCATATGTAACGAATAGTGTCGGGTAGATGACATAATATATCTTAGAACTTAGTAAGTAGCACAGGCAAGTGTTCCTCGAGTTAAGATCTGTAGGTGAAGTTTGGTATCAAGCATCGCGCACCAAACATTGGCCAACTTTGCCTGGACTGCAAAATGCAATATCCAATATCACAAGTTTTCTTTACCATCTTTGTTTTAATATCACTTCTTTGGCTGTTTTAAATGCGGATACTTATCGATTATCCGTCCCAAGTTTACACTATACGCTTTGGTGAGTTTCAGGCGAAAATAAAGAGGCCTTTCGGCTTGTTTTTAGGACATAGATAGCAGCAACGAAACACCTGAGTAGACCGCAAATAAGTACGTTGACAAAAAAATACTTCGGACGGAAATAAGGCAACAGTTTTGTCAATTTGACAAAACAATCTTCCAAGTCTTTTCTCAACTATGTTGGGGTCGGCATCCAGTCTAACCACATGCAGCTGAATACCAGTATTTTACATGGAACAACTGCTTATCTGACCTCCACAACCCAGTTACTGGGTAACACCCCTTTTTAAAACTGCGTTGCCAGACTTACTACCCGTAACGACTGTCAAAGATCTTCTAATGACAGCCGGGACCAACGCGAGGCACGGAGGGTTTTGATTATGTAATGGCGGGTCCCCATCCACGCACCGATCCCGACGAGGGTGGCTTAACCTTCGATCGACCCGTGCATCTGATATCATTTAGCCATGAGCTCCGTTTTGTCACTTTGACACTCACTTGTTTTGTCTCCAAACTGATTTCACAATGACATTTTAGAAAGGCAGTAAAAATCGAGTCATCGCTTACTAAAAAAAAACTGGTCAAAAGCGAGTCGGACTCGCGCACCGAGGGTTCCGTTCCGATTTCTGAAAAAGCGTGCTATTTAGAGACATCGTTTTATTTTTCCTGTAATCTTTACATAAACTTCTATCACATAGAATAATTTCAGATTTTTATCTTTGCAAACTTCGGAGATAAAGGGGGGGGGGGAACGGTATTTTTTTTCACATTTTTCATCAAAAGTCGAAAACTATGCGGCCTAAAAAAAAATAAAAAAAATTTTAAGACCCCCTTTTAGTCCCTTTTACAAAAAAAAACATAAATATTTTTACTTCTTTCTTATTTGCAAAATAGTTAGGTAAATGTCATCTAAAACTATTCCAAATTTCAAGTTGATAGCATTAGTAGTTCTTGAGATATCCAGCTGTGACAGACAGACAGACAGACAGACTGAGTCACACCATAAGGGTTCCTTTTTTACCATTTTGGTACGGAACCCTAAAAATACCGAAACAATCCTGACATAATATTTCTCACCGTAATAATAACTTCTACAATATGACGACTTCATCTGTCTTCTGACATCTGAGCAAAATTCAAGAGCCGAGTGTACCCTTGATTGAGTTGTCAGAATATTCCTGCGACCTACATTACTTTGTGGGAGGGGGATGGAGGATGTCTTCACCTCCCTCACGCAGGGTGGAAGGATATTTATGATGTAGAAGTGAATGGGTAAGGTAAGGCAGAGTGGTACATTCTCGATTCGTTTGTGTTCGGATTATTCGGCGTTCGTGTCTTGTCTTGCCGTATGTTGCGGTTTTGCGAATCGCTTCTGTTGGCAATCTGTATTTTCAAAGAGTTTCTTTGTTGTGAGCTCTGAGTGTAAATTCGTGCAGAAATAATTTATTGCGGACTGGTTTACCTACACCGCGACATTTCTTGAACTTAGAGTCGGCTCAGTATTCAGTCTTTACATTATGTGATGGTTTTAAAGTTTCGGAGAAATTATCTGCTCCTGAAACCATTCAAATAAAAGTCTAGAGACTATAGAAAGACCATATACTGTAGAAGTCAAGACAAGCACCTTCAATTCCTCAAAACACTCGTTGCGTTGTAAAAAAATCCTTTCAGTATTAAAAAATCCAAATTAGTGCTGATGGATAGCCAGTATATTTCCAGTGAACCCAAGTAAACCAGGGCGCCTAGCTAGTTAAGATTTTAGTAGCTCCACTAATTTTATGAACCAGCGGCCGTATAATAATATGTGTTAGTGATTAATAAATTAGCCAAGTGTTATGACCTCATAAATGACACGACGACGCTTAAGGAAAATGCAGTAACTAGCTATTAGGAAAATTAACTAATAAATGATTGTGATAATAACAAAATGACTGAGATTTACTTTTGACGTAATTGGATTTGTGACGGTACTTTTAAACGGTTTAGGTATTAAATGACTAAAAAAACCGGTCAACAGCGAGTCGGACTCGCGCACCGAGAGTTCCGTTCCGATTTCTGAAAAAGTGTGCTATTAAGAGACATCGTTTTATTTTTCTGTAATTTTTACATAAACTTCTATCACATAGAATAATTTCAGATTTTTCTCTTTGCAAACTTCGGAGATAAGGGGGGGGGGGGAGAGGGGGGTGACGGTATTTTTTTTACATTTTTCATCAAAGGTCGAAAACTATGCGGCCTAAAAAAAAAAAAAAATTTTTGAGAATGTGCAAACAGCGCTCTTTCATATGATACCCCACATGCCCTAGTAGCCCCACTTTGAATGTTTAAGTCCCCCTTTCATAAAAATATTTATACATTTTTTTGCAACAGGTACTCTGTTGCAAAAAAATGTATAAATATTTTTATGTCTTTCTTATTTGCAAAATAGTTGGGTAAACTTCATCTAAAACTATTCCAAATTTCAAGTTAGTAGTAGTTCTAGTAGTTCTTGAGATATCCAGCTGTGACAGACAGACAGACTGAGTCTCACCATAAGGGTTCTTTTTTTACCATTTTGGTACGGAATCCTAAAAAGAAGGAGTTTATATGTTCGTCTGTATGTATTTTTTGTCCTGCCCTACAAAAGGTGGAGTAGAAAACATTTTGATTTGTATTGCTTAACTGTAGGCTAGTCATGAAAAATTTAAGTTTTCGACCTCTTTTTTTACTTCAACAGTGTTGACTTTATAACAACAATATCTATGAGAAGACTATAAAGATAACAAAATATCAATAATTTTTTGTGTTTGTATAGGGTGGCAAAAAACCAAAATACAGATCCGAAGACACCGACTTCCGAAATTAAAGTTATTTTTCACTTTGTAGTTTTTTTTTTAAGTTTAAAAAAGTTACGTTTGTAGCTTTCCACACAAGGGAAATCTTATGATTTATTTTCTCCAAAAGTATGTTCCTATTTTAGTGATTGTAAGATAACTGTTGGATAATATAAAGACTACAAACCTTTAGTAAGTAGATTCAGTGAAACCTCTTGCATCATCCATCATTTAATTTTCATACTGACATATTTTAGCACAACCATCTTCATCATATTCTAAATAAATAAATAAAATAAATAAATATATTTGGACATTTCACACAACGCCATCTAGTCCCAAGCTAAGCAACCTAATGCTTGTGTTATGGTAACGAGATGGCTGATAAACTACTTATATACAATTTTTTTTTATAGATAGAAAAACACCCAGTCTCGGAACAAATACTTGTAGGTCGTGATGAGACTAACCATAATATCTAAGCACAAATATCCCTTATCTGCTTAACTATTTATTAAACATTAAACCAAAGACTTAAGATTTACCGAAACTAATACAAGAAGTAATTAAGTTGTATCGATGTAGCCTGCATCCCATAAATAGTGTTCCAGAATCTAGCTCAAGGCTAACTCTAGTTGGCATCCCTCCACAATCCATGAGGCTATGTTCTGAGTCCTAGGATTTACTAACCTTGGCATATATTACAACTTTTCCTTTGATATCTGTTTTGGCAAAACAACATGACTGCCTCATGGCAGATTGAAAATGTTTTGACCCTGATTTTTGCAATGTTCTCTTTTCTTTTCTTGCGTGTTACAGAATGACAATACATTGCCTTTATCAATAACTGCATCTTATTTGTTAAATTAATGGAAAAGTATAGGGTAGACCCTTGCCCAGCTGTGGCTAGAAGACTGACAACAGGATTGTGACCCCACTTCACTAGTATAACACTTCAGGAGAATATAGCTCCTTTTAGCACATCCAAGAAATTAGGTGTATGTATACTGGGCTAAGTTGATATATTCGTAGTCAACCTTTTTTCCTTCAACCTCTTTATCTTGCAATCGTGCGTACGCGTCCGTATATCGCAGTGACCACGTGTTGCTATTATGAATGCAATAATAACAAAATTGGTAACTTATCGCCTTGTTGTTAATGCGTGTTGGAAAAGATTATTACGTTCGCGTATTACCGGGGCCTTGTTTACAAACATTCCAGTATTTCGTACTAAGGAAACGGTCATCTGAGATGTTTGTGTCAGATCGAGGAAAATAGTCGGTAGGCTGTTAGAAGTAGGTAGTGTTGGAGACTTGGAGTGTTGGTGGCACTGTCAACATCGATCGTCAACAACTAACGCATCATTGTGTAGTTTAAATTGTTGTAGAGATGTCCGATTTTGTTTTGCCTTTCGCTAGTGGTGTAGTTTCAAAAACGGACTCTTTAAACTGTCATTTACAGAGCTTATTAGTGTAGGCTTTCAGACAATTCTCATTCATTTTACAAATATTCGGCAACTATAAAAACGGCTATAATTCCATCGGCACTGCTCTTTGTGTGACAGCCGGCAGAGGGCGTACATGCGAGAGGGCCTTCAAAGGGACCCTCCACTCGCTAAATACAAGAGCCCTCCGCAGAATACCTGCCTCATTAGCGGGAATTTGTGGGCTTTTCCAACCACTCCGGGATTCGTTTCAATTGTTCAATTATATGGTAATGTTTGGTTTGTTTTTGGTATGATTTCCGGTTCATGTTGTTTATTTATTTCTTTCGGCAACATAAAACTTACCACTACAATGATCAACACCATCACCCCTTTTCAGTAAAGGTTAAGTCTGTTCTCAAATTCGTCCTTAAATCTCTGAGCCCGAGATCCATAAACGTTACTTAGCTCGTGCTTTGAGTTAGACATGTTCCCGTCGATATCTTGCACTTGTAGTTGTCAGTTGTGCGACAGTGACAGGAATATTAGCTTAGCCAAAATACTCAGCTACGTTTATAGATCTCGTGCTCATGAGTCAGGTTTTTCTCTGACAAAGTCTATCTTCGTCTGGGCTTGTGGGTTTAGAAGTCAGCTCAATATTTTATTCACCACAAGCTGCACAGTTCGAAGACTAGCAAGCAAGAATAGTCGGTTAATTAAACGTTATCGGCGAATTGTGGGTGGTCGGGTGCACGGAGCACTAGGCTTAACCTTTAGATAACCTAACAATTAAATACTTGACAATGTTAATGATTTATTAACGGTTGAAAATTTTATATCAATTACCAACACGATAGACCTGCCGGTGAGTCAGCTTAACTCAGCAACAATATCTACCAGACGCGTTTCTTCACTGAGCATGGCCCGACAAGAGGCGAGTCCATTGCCAGTAACCGGGCCAGGCTCTGAGCTAAGAATGACTAAAAATTTATATCAATTACCAACACGATAGACCTGCCGGTGAGTCAGCTTAACTCACCAACAATATCTACCAGACGCGTTTCTTCACTGAGCATGGCCCGACAAGAGGCGAGTCCATTGCCAATAACCGGGCCAGGCTCTGAGCTAAGAATTACTAAAAATTTATATCAATTACCAACACGATAGACCTGCCGGTGAGTCAGCTTAACTCAGCAACAATATCTACCAGACGCGTTTCTTCACTGAGCATGGCCCGACAAGAGGCGAGTCCATTGCCAGTAACCGGGCCAGGCTCTGAGCTAAGAATGACTAAAAATTTATATCAATTACCAACACGATAGACCTGCCGGTGAGTCAGCTTAACTCAGCAACAATATCTACCAGACGCGTTTCTTCACTGAGCATGGCCCGACAAGAGGCGAGTCCATTGCCAGTAACCGGGCCAGGCTCTGAGCTAAGAATTACTAAAAATTTATATCAATTACCAACACGATAGACCTGCCGGTGAGTCAGCTTAACTCAGCAACAATATCTACCAGACGCGTTTCTTCACTGAGCATGGCCCGACAAGAGGCGAGTCCATTGCCAGTAACCGGGCCAGGCTCTGAGCTAAGAATGACTAAAAATTTATATCAATTACCAACACGATAGACCTGCCGGTGAGTCAGCTTAACTCAGCAACAATATCTACCAGACGCGTTTCTTCACTGAGCATGGCCCGACAAGAGGCGAGTCCATTGCCAGTAACCGGGCCAGGCTCTGAGCTAAGAATTACTAAAAATTTATATCAATTACCAACACGATAGACCTGCCGGTGAGTCAGCTTAACTCAGCAACAATATCTACCAGACGCGTTTCTTCACTGAGCATGGCCCGACAAGAGGCGAGTCCATTGCCAGTAACCGGGCCAGGCTCTGAGCTAAGAATTACTAAAAATTTTCCAATAGAAAAATCCAACACACTGACCGATCGGGGATCCAAACTAGGACCCCACGCCAAGGAGTCACACTCTCTAACGCTAGACAAACGAAGCCGCGAAAATAAAACCATGATTCCTATTCTTCTTCATTAAGAAGGGAGGTTCCTCCCACGCCAGGTAAACAGCTCATTACGAAGCACGTGCCTGCTAATCCCCCAGACAGGAATCCGACAAATACACGTCGCAATGAAGATCAACCTTGTCACTAATTGGACAGCCTACTTGAAGACACGGTCGATACTTGTGACTTTAAGTCGGAAATACATTACACGTGCTGGATTTTAATTAGGAGGTGGAGAGCAAGACACGTCATGCTGACAAAGTTACGAACCCTCGAGTCCATAACGATATTCATTGGATGCATATAAAAGTAGACTTGAGTCGACGTACATTTTTATCAGTTTGAACATAGTTTATTCTATTGCTGTCCACTTCCGGACATAGTTTTATCCAGTCGCGTATGTGCTGTACGTATAACTGTTATAAAACTGACAAACAACTCTTCCTATGCAGTCTAGTCAGACTTTTAACCAATCGAACTCATAACAGATAAGTTCACTCCCAAAATTAATAGAAACAAGTGACGGAACTACCAAAAGCACTTAGCTATTCTGTTTCCAAAATGCAGCTAAACTGTCTGTAAAACAATGCTAATAGCTGTTAAAACTCTGCACCACTCTCAAACTCTTGAACGTCTGAAGGTAGTGCCTCGCGTGTGTGAATGCTTTGGCCCCTTCACTCCAAGGGCCTGCAGATAGCTTGCTACATGAGTGGAAGCATTGTTTATCATCACGTTAGCTTGTAGCAGGTCTCTAATTAACTTAAGCTATTGAATATACTATGGTACGCTGAATGGTGCAAAGGTGGTTTCAAACATTTATTTAATAATAGCTGCGCTCCGCGGCTTCACTCGCGTATACCGTGATAAAAAGTAGCCTATGTGTATGTGTTTAATTTAGGGTATAAACTATCTCCAGCCCAGCCATCCAGGGCAGGCAGGGGCAGGGTCCAGCCGTTTGAGCGTGAAGAAGTAACAAACATACAAATACACACACACACACTCACAAACTTTCGCCTTTATAATATTAGTATGATATGAAATTTTACCCTATGTGTTTTGTGTTAGTTGTTTGCCCGCGGCTTCGCCCGCGTGGATGTCAGATATTATCCCACAGGAATCTACTACCGGAATAAAAAGTATTCTATGTGTTAATCCAGGTTATGAACTATCTGTGTGCCAAATTTCATCCAAATCCGTTCAGCCGTTTTTGAAACTTTCACATTTATACTTAATATTAGTAGGATTATAGAGGGATCCTTGTCTGTCTTCTTGACATAATGTTTTTAAGTCACTTTCTTTTACTCCAACATACTTCCATCAAAGCTATATTAAGCTAGCCTTTTTAATGTTGTCTGCCATCTGAACAACAGTTACATCAGCGGTATGTGGTTGTAACTCTAAATGGTATCTTGTTTCTCTGGATTGTTGGGTCCTCAAATGGAGAGGTTAACTTTTTGCCTAAGTATGCACTTTCGCTTTCGTAATACATATATGATGCAATTATATCGCAGCGCCTACAAACTACCTACATAATAATATATGCCGTGTAGAAAAGAGAAAGAATATCGTGTTTTATAACAACGGTTCATTACATTTGAAAGCGATCTGTACTTAGTTTACCTCCGTCATAAGGTTTTCGATTTTTCACTACAGCAATCATATTAGGTAGGTATATGATTGTAGTAGCTCTCACATATACTCGTATTCTCCCAAATATTCTGGAACTTATTCAAGTCTGAGATTGAATACATCACGTTCCGCTATTCGCCTCTACGTCGACGGTATGTCATATTTCAAATACGACATACCGTCGACTTTACGCCCGCAGCCTTAGATTTCAGATAGATTCCTCTTCCAGACAGGATTACATCCAAAATTTTGTGGCATTGCGGCTTGCGAACAACTTCAGCCATGTAAAATAATATACCCAAATCTGACTGGAATAACGGTAGGACAATATTGAAACCAAACCAGAACTCGTGTTGGAGATTCGTCGGAATGTGAAAAAACTGAAGGAAACGTAGGTATTTTATTTAGATTCTATTATTGATAGCTCGGATAGGCTATATGATATAGATGTTAGCAGTCACCGTTACGAATGGTGTCAAAATAGTAGGAAATACGATTTTGAATTAGAATAACAATTAAGTAAAGTTTCCAAGCGCTACTGATGTTTCACTTTGTAGAAAATGTAAAGTTTGGTAGAACAGCAATCTTTCAGAGTCCTCTTCGTATTTATATGTATTATAGATCGACGAACCACGACCACCACAATCTACCATCACCATCCACCATCCACGATCCAACATCCCATACCACCAACGATCCATCCACCACCATCTACGATCCACCATCCACCATCCCATACCATCAACTATACATCCACCACCTTCCAAGATCCACCATCCCGTCCCATCAACTATCCATCCACCACCATCCACGATCCACCATCCCATCCCACCAACGATCCATCCGCCACCATCCACGATCCACCATCCACCATCCCATACCATCAACTATACATCCACCACCTTCCAAGATCCACACTCCCGTCCCATCAACTATCCATCCACCACCTTCCACGATCCACCATCCCATCCCACCAATGATCCATCCACCACCATCCACGATCCACCATCCCGTCCCATCAACTATCCATCCACCACCTTCCACGATCCACCATCCCATCCCACATACGATCCATCCACCACTATCCACGATCCCACCAACACCACCACGCCACCACCACCACCACCGACGGATATGGGTTTTGATTGAATAATCTTTCTCCTGGAAAACTAATATTTCAATTCAAGTTTCTTTTACTTAAGTGCTGCTTAAACTTCGTAGTTCCTCGTAATACAAATCGCTCTATTTCCCTCAGCCGACATTTTTACGCGCGTACGGCTTTTAATTTCCGTATCAGCATGGGTGACTTCCGGCTTCCGAGGACACAATTACTTACTATACGTCATTGCCGACGTTTTACTGAAATCTATAACTGTACAGGATGTAAAAGAAAAATTTGTTTAAGACTTTGAAAATACATAGTGAAAATTTTCGCAGCCGCCATCTTAGATTTTCATTTTGACCTCATTATCGTTTTCAGGAACCTCAAAAACCATGAAAATGACAGCCATGACGATAAATTTAAAAATTTTCGATACCTTTACATATATACCAAAAGGCGTGAGTTTTGGTAGAAACTACAACGATCCGAAATACTATATTGCTTTGTTTACGTTCATCTTGTCATACTTGCTTTGAAAATAATTTAGAGGATTTACTTAAACATGCTACAGTAGGGGATTCCGATTTATAAAATAAAATAATTTTTCTATGGATACGATGCGGATTCAATGTTCAATGTTGGTTGGAGTTCAAATGGAGGTTCAATGATTTCTGTTTGCTTTCGTCCTAGAATCCCAGCACTTGTATACTTCACAGCTGCATCTTTATATGAAACCTCGGAGGTCGAATCGATCTTTTCACTTTCCTTAAAGTTTAAACTATATAAATAAAATAAATATAAATATAAATATCCTTGGACATTTCACACAACGCCATCTAGTCCCAAGCTAAGCAACCTAATGCTTGTGTTATGGTAAAAAATGTAACTATAAACAAACAAGAACTGCAGGGTTTATTCCCTAGTCCTACAAAACAAAAGCAAACTTTTACATTGAACAGCGCTGCATTTTTGTTATTGCTACACAATTTCACAGCTTGTTCTAAGCATTGATATATATGTTACACTAGATTAGCAATTGCCGCGCCAAGGCGTTGCCACTTAACATACGGCCACGGCCGTATGCGTAACTAACGTCAGTTCAGTGCTCTTTACGACGGCAGCCGAAGTGAACCGAGTGACACGCGACAAAAAATATCGCCAAAATGGGTAAATGCGTAATGAAAGAATGCGATTCTAGATCACAAAAACTACCGGAATTACTTTCCACACGTAAGTTTATTGTTTCTGTGTTTATATCATCGTAAAAACGCAGGAAAATAAATAAAATGTAGATTTTTTTTTAATTATGATCAATGTTACAACTAAAAACTATGTTTTAGTTTCCCACATTTGTGGGAGTTTTTAATTTATGGAATAAGCGATTTTAAATATTTTTTAATAATGATTAACAATGTTCCAGAATACCTAAAGATGATTCTCAATCAATAATCCGATTGCTGAGAAAAGATACTGACTGGCTACCTACTAAATCTACTGTCATTTGTTCGAAGCACTTCCGTGATCAAGATAAAATAGGACCAAAAAGCGAATGTGGCCGTGTTTATTTGTGTAATCAAGGAATTCTAATGCTTATTGTAAAAGTAATTATTTTTTGCGGCAATTAATATTATCAAATTATAGGTAATGCCAACAAAAAATGCCTTCCCATTAAACTCCCCCAGCAACAAATTAGTTTATATCGACTCAAACTTAGTTTTTAGTTTGTAAAGAGTTTTTTTGCCTACAGTAAATTGTATATTTTTCAGGACAACCGTTATTCTAATAGCAGGTGGAGCTTTCAGAAGAAAATATGGATGTGGATGCTGTGGAAACCGACGAAGAGATAGACGAATTAACTAAAACGCCCCGAAAGCACAAAATGAGGAAAATAATTCACCGGTTGAAAAATGTATCGGCTAAAAGACTAAGAAAAAAAAAAATATCACAAAAAAATAAAAGACTAGAAATAAAAAAAATAAACGATGTTATTAGAGGAACTGAGTTGAGCGAAGAAGACGAAATGCAGCTAAATGGAAATGATAAAACAGTGCAATTCATGGAACAATTAAAAAACCTTCAAAAAGAAAAGGACTTAAAGAAAACTGACTCTTTGGGGAAACCGAAGGTTTTGTTTTTGCGATTATGGACGAAGTTATGATGACGAACAACTACTGGAAATATATTGTGAAGGACGGCACGGTTGACATCTGTCGGGCATTCCACCGTCCGGGGGAATCAGTCCGTCAATTATTTCTGGCTGTTCTCGTCTGGCTAACGGAGACTACTTGCAGAGGCACAACCTTGTAGCCAGGATTATCCACCAGCAACTTACTCTGAAATTCAGTCTTGTGGAATTGGAAGTACCGTACTATAGGTATATGCCCGACCCAGTTCTCGAAAATGGCAATATCACGTTGTATTGGTATCGATCTATCATCACTGACAGGACTATTGTTGCCATTAAGACAAACATAGTGGTGATAGATCGATTTGAGCGTCGCCCAATGATTATTGAAATAGCGGTCCCGCATGACGAGAACCTCGTGAAAGCTGAAAAAGATAAGCAGATTAAGTATCTCGATCTGGCTCGCGAGGTTGTCGACATGTGGGATGTCGATACAGCAATCGTTGTGCCGATAGTCGTGACGGCCAATGCCTTAATAGCCAAGAGCCTCGATCAACACATGAAGAGGCTCTCGTTAGGCAGCTGGATTAAGGAAGATTGCTCCAGAAAGCGGTACTTCTGGACACGGCGCGTATCGTTAGGAGGTTCCTCTCTCAGCAGCCCTGACCACCGGTACCCTGGACCCTGTTCCCGATACCGGTGGGCTACTATTTTTTATATTCTTAAATGTTTTTTATATTCTAATATTTATAAATGTAAATTATGTGTATGGAAATGTACTAAAGGAAATAAAAAATGTTCAAAAAGAAAATGTCTTGATTATTTTCATTAGTTATAAACTTCTAATACACATCCAATAAGAAATACATAATTCACATATTTAAAAAATAACTTAACGTTTAACGTTTAAACGTTACGTTTTTTTTTCAACGTTTAAAAACTTGGGTAAAATTTCGCATGGGTAGGCAACCCCATCCCGCCATTCACCACCATTGCATGTTTATATTGCGATCTTTGTCTAATCTAAGCGACAGTATTGTTCTTGCGACTTGTGTAAGTGAGAAAGATATATGTTTACTTTTAAATGTTTAGTGGTTTCAAAGCTACGTCGTCGCGTTTAAATAGTGGTTAGACTTTTTTTACACATTTTAATGAGGTTTGCTTCTCTAGTTATATAACTCAATGGTTCTAAGCCTTATTTCTTCTAGAATTGTCTTCTTTTCTTCCACAATTTTCTTACATTCACTTTTTCTAATTTGTCCGTTCTTTTATATTCACATTTTCTTACTAAATCTTCAGCCTGTAAGTAATCAAAAACCCTTAAAATATTGAAATTCTAACAAGCAGGAAACTGTAATGTCGTCGATAATAACAGCGTTTGGTCTGTTATTAGCTGTTGATTATATGTGTAGCTGTGGTTGTGTTGTTTGGGGGCCGCTGATTGCCCTGGTGATGGATACTGGTATTGTTTCAAACGATACATGATGTATGAATATTGCTTTGTCTATGTGGTTCCTTTTACTTGGCTACTTTGCTACAACTTGCATGGGTACACAAACACATACAGAGTGGCCCTTTTACCGTGTGACCAATATGATTATTAAAAGCCAACGGAAGTCTTTGCTACATTACCTTAGTTTAATTTTACGTACTGAAAATTTGGAAAGAATTTTGTCGAACAAAATATTCCTCTTTGAGCTAAGTTTTCTACTAAACTATAAATAATCGCTGAACATACATAGGGGTATTTCAGAAATCTCTTGGAGAGATGCTTCTAAAATCGTTTTGGACCACTGAACAGGACGGCCTTTATGTTTTTAATTAACTTTTTATAGGAGATCTACGTATATAAACAATCCGGACTTACCTATCTCTCTTCTTCGTCATATAATTTAAAGTACCGTCATGGCGGGTTACTTTGACTCTAGGGCATAACTTTGGCCCAAATCGAGACAAATGTTTGAACTGCCCGCCGTGTACGACACAACCGAACGTCGTATTTCCTTCGGTAACTAATAGATGGTGATTTAGACGCGTACGCACGGCTACAGATCAAGCTATACACTTCCAGTATAAGCTGATCTCGCATTGTATAGGATTTCCTTCCAATGAGAGGTCAGTGTAAACTGGAAATATATAGCTTGATGTGTAGCCGTGTGTACTTGCGGATGTGTTGTCTGGATTTAGTGACACTAAACATTTGTCTCGATTTGAGCCAAAGTTATGCCCTAAGTCAAAGTAACTCGCAATGACGGTACTTAGTTATAATTATTATGTATTAAGATCTAAGAAGTAAGAAAGGATGAAAGAAAAAGCGTATTATTGCTACTTAGGATAAATGCATGGCATTGCCATGCCAGACACTTTATCATGCATGATATTGATAATATACGTTACGGCAAGAGATCTCCAATAGGTTCTTAATTAAATTATTTCTCATTTGAACTTACAATTTAGGATCTTCAAAGAAAAGTTATAAGTGATGCCAGTACCCTTTGATGTTTTGGACATAGAGTGGGCGTCCCTCACTTAAATTGACAAATATTTTAATTCGGGCAATGTACTAAAATGAAACAAAACCGACGATCTTGTGATAACCTCTGTAGTAGGATGGACGTTTCGTAATTGCTAACGTTGGTAAACCCATTAAATTGATTGTTGTTGTTTATTGTACTGTATTGGCGTTTAGTTTCAAGTACCTACCTACATCAGAATCAATGAGGTTGCCTAGTTAGGATTCCAGTAGGTTTCCAACATCATCTTAATAGTTGCTTATTTAATTATTACGAAACCATTTCGTTGCTACCTTGAAGGAAACTAAATTAAAAAATACTAAAGAAAAAATCTTAATGTAAATGTACCTAAGTATAGGTTTATTTGTATTTATAGATGACTGAAGAATGCAGTTTTCTCAGTTTCATCTGACGTTCCAAATCCAAGGTCAGGCAAGATCCAGACAGGCACATATAATTCCTCATTATCGAGCGGAGTAATCACAGCACTGAACGTCACATCCATGAAATCTGTCATGACAAAATCTGAAACTATACGCCTTCTGGTCTTTCATCTTAGCTCTTCTACAGTAACGTATGCATCTTAATTTCACTATCGTCGTGATGCATGACTCGCATAAAGTTGGCAGGCCGGACGCGGGCCGTTGGCAAGCTCGCAACGCGGCTGACCCGACCTTCACCTCATGATCTGCATTCACGATTCATACGCAAGAGTTCATTGCAACACTTAGCCTGAAGGTGCAGCGGTGTAGAGGTGGATGTTACCTTGGAATATGACTGAATATCTTCATGTTTTTGGCGTTATGGTTGAAATTTAAGCGCTACTGAAAAAGTTGGGAATGGTTTAAAATGAAAATTGTGTTACGGGAAAGGGATGTTGATGAAATAACCCCCTTATTTACAGTAAGGATGGTTCTAAAAGGTTACCTCCGAAAAATGAGAGAGAGGGTCACAGTTTGTTTTAGGAGAAAGATGACGTTGATGATAGGCAAAAGGAATAACTCAGGTGCAGACAAAGTTTCGGTAAAATCTCTTAAGTATACTAATAATGAAATTCGTTGACCAATCCACATCGTTTCGTAGAAAAGATGTTTATGTACTTAAGTCAGTTTCGAATATCCTGGAAAACGATGCTAAGATCCGGCTAGTTGAGAGATTTATTTGGGTCTATGTGTCGATAATTAAGTGGATTAGCATTTAGTTAATCGGTTGATTTTCAGCTCATTACGAGGTTAAAGCGGGATTGGGGTATGTTTGTATAAACTTTTGGTGCGTATTTGAATTGGAGCTAATTAGCAGACCGTGTGAGGTTTGTTACGTATGGCGAATTAGAACTTTATGTGGTCTGTGGTCTTCGTGAATAGGTAAAGATAGAAATTTGGTGTTTTTCTATCTATAATATGTATGTATTTACAAAAAAAAAATGTATATAAGTAGTTTATCAGCCATCTCGTTACCATAACACAAGCATTAGGTTGCTTAGCTTGGGACTAGATGGCGTTGTGTGAAATGTCCAAGGATATTTATTATTATTATTTTTGTGTGTCTTGACAATTCTCGGGACCCTGGAGTCCCGGACCTTTAGAAGGCGTACGAGGGGCCAAAGCCAACTCGCAGAGGCCCGTTAGACGCTTTCAATGAAATGAGGCACCAACCGACGATTATCCCTGTACGCACTATGCAAGTGCACCCAAGGAAAACCCCCGGTTGGTGCAGGACTATTGCAGTATATGGAAATAAAGAGATTGGACTATGGATTTGAGTGGCTAAAGTGGACTGGTTGCCTAGAACTATGAAAGGACTATGGCCCCTGCCGGATCAATGTTTTGTAATACAAGGATAAAATGGCAGGGGGTGACTTGCACACGCAATAATGGGCCCCCGAAAAGGTCGCTAGCACATAGTGTCGTAGCGGCAAGGGAGCAACATGTCCTGAGGTGCTTGTGAGGAGTGGAGAGGTATCCCACGGTTCTCAGAACAATCCCAGAGCTCGGAAGATGGTCAAGATCCCTACAAACACTTACTGGAATACTTCCTTCCTCCGAGCACGTTTGCTCTTGCGAATCTCCACTCAAACCGGCCAATAAAGGCAAGAAAGAGGTGGGAGCTCTGTTCCTCGTCAGTGTTCACTCCAGCCGGCCAATAAAGGCAAGCGAGAGGTGAGGAACAAGACTTCTCCCGGGAGATAGGGTCCGTGGGGTCGCTCCTTCCCAACAGCTCGCCACATGCTGCCCTGCGGGTTTCTGTATCTCTCTTGGTCTGGCTCCTCATCCTAGACCTGTTCCGGCAAAGTGAACTCTACCGGCACAGACCTTAAATTCGGAGCGCGCAAGCCCCACCACGACGTCAACGTAGAGATACTGCGGTGGGGTTATTATTATTATTATAATTGAAGTAACTAGAAACAAAGGATTCCTACATTAAGATATTCTCGGAAGAAATTAATAATCTGACTGCGGTAGATGAAGACCATGCAGCCTAATTACGCAAAGTACATTTTGAAGAGGTCGATCGATAATATTGATTGAAAATAATAATTAATTCTCCCGAGATCTAAAAATAAACATATCCCAAACAAAATCATGAGCAAAACGTTTTGAACTATAAATAGATCGTTGACTTCACCTGTGTAGTACCTAAGATATAAACCGCCAGGGTCTAATTTCAAAGCTGCAAACTTATATACCTATATACGTTCGTTAACTGTAGGCAATATTATTAGTATCTCTCGTAGGGGCGCAATCGATCGGGGCTCTGTTATCTCGGCTCGTCGACACATCTTGGTCTGACGTGTCGCAGCCATGACGTCAGGGCTTATCTCATCTTGCGGTGGATGAGTGGTTTAGTTTAATTCTTTGAGAACTTGGTTCTTCGTTCTTCAGTTGTATTGACTGACGTAAGCATGTATAATGTTCGCTTTTGGGTTCTAAAACTTTTACGAGGTCCTAACCATGCTATGGGTGCTTGCATAGTTCTCAGGACAGGACAAGTCCGAAAGGATCGGTGTGGGTAAAATATTCCTGTATGCGGTGTATGTGCTGTATATATGTAGGTTTAAACTTGTCGGTACTGACTAACTACACTTTTTAATACCGGGCATTCGTGAGTTGATCTGTACCTATGAGCACCGACCTGTACCGATTAATCGGGACCGGAGAACCTCTTCGTTTATGCAAGCACATTATATCTATGTCAATTCAAAGATATCATCTTTTTGGTTACCATAATAGATAATCGAGTGTTCAATATTTCCCTTTCGTCTTCTTTACGTACAGTGAGAAGCGCTGTTTTACCTTGGCATCTTCACTTTGTCCTGCAGCTGTAGTGAGACAGTCATAGGCATTGGACTCATATGCAAGCCAGTATAATATCTGACACGTAGTTACGTTAGTTCTACGAATGTCGTAAGACGTCGGATTCAACTAGTTTGTGACACAGTACGATTGCCTCCAGTCATTAAGCTGAGCCGAAAGTTTATGTCTTTGCGTGACTCTGTCATGTTTCCGAAACTAACTTTATTGATACCACACAAACTTAAGGTTATTAGAAGCACTTGTTCTGGGTCAACGTGAATGTTGAGCGTAGTATAATGTGTGTGTTGTTGTTAAAGTAATGGCGTATGTTTCCGTCTTTTATTAGAAGCGAACTAATTGCTACGGTTTATAGGTGTTGTTCTAGCATATTTGTAGTCTTGAAAGGATTGATTGATTTCCTCTCTGCGCATATTTTGCCCAGTTACTGGACTTATGATAGAAGTCTACGGGATCTAGGGTAACTCTTCAATTGTTTAGAAGCGTTTCCTTTTCTTATTATTATTATTGTCTGTGTTGTCTCACTCGGGGCGATGGCCTCCCTGCCATCTTTCCACTTTTCCCGCTGTAGGTAATTTAGGGCCAATCCTTTTAATTCCAATTGTTGCTAATCTGGCCATTTCCTTACATTTCAAAGGACCTATTAAACGTTTCCTAAAGCTCTGATTGGTTATTGAACGAGTGGTTTTTTTAAAATTTCAAGAACTAGAAAATACAGAGACAAACAAAGAATTACCATGGTAACACACTGACCTAATAAAACCCAGCTAAATAATACATTTCCTGAATAAAACATAGATTATTAAATCTGCTAACAGGAACCAAGATAACTTATCAAGCCGGTGTTATTATGATGTAGTATATAACGAAACAAAAAGTGCAGGCTTATTATTAGTGTTATAACTATTTATTTAATTACTGTTATCGACTGTCGTAATGAGTCGTTATCAGAGAAAAGTAATTAATACTAAAAATAATGCGTTGATAAATGATAAGAGTTCGGTTTGAAGTTTTAATGAATAATATATAATATATCCAGGTACATTGGCACATGAGAGCTGAGTAGGCTATTTTTCTTTCCAAATTATAATATTAACCTGCAGCCTTAAAAGATTTTATTTGTATTTTCTCGAAACTTTTGGCAACCACATTATTCAAACACAAAATGTCAATTGCAGTAAAACTTGGCACACATATTATTATTTAAAATAGTATCACCCGTATCACCAATAGATTATGACTTTCAGTAATGTCCTCCGCTTATTTTCTTTAGGACACGACCTCTGGAAAGACCCATTTAAGCGATATTCTTGGCAAACATATTGGTGACGAAAATGTCGTTATGAGATTCGAAAAGCATGGTGTTACCATACCTCTGATATACTAGGTAATGTCAAAATATGAACTAACCTCAAAGAAAAAAAAAACCATCCAATTTCAGGAACCACAAAGTTCAATCCTGAATAAATATGCTACTACGAGTAGGTATGTTATCATATTCAAAATCTTGCCAGCAGCATTTACATAAAGCTGTTATCTCCTAACACCCTCTGCCCACGACCAATAACTAAATTACGAGTACCCTATAACCTAATAATTTGAACCCAATCGTTCGTAAAGGTCAGCACGAGTAGTTACCGGTGGCGCTCTGATACTAACTCCATTAGTATCTCGTGTATCGTTTGAGATAGTGCACAATTACTCTGAGCACATTGGCACGTGTTCTCACTGCTCGACGAAGCACTGACCACTGGTCTTCAATTTTAGTAATAAGTACTTTGTTAAAACACGTCACATTTAAAACATCGTTCTGTTTCTATCAATCGTTTGAAAATGACAGAGATGGAATGATGTTTTAAATATGTTTAGCGTTAAATTACAGAAGCTGCTATTGTGACTTAACTATGATAGTTAGATATATTGCCTCGCAGACTTTTTTGAAGGAATAATGAGTACTTTAATCATGTAGTACATACTTTTTATGTATCATCAATAGTTTTCTCAGCGCACGCCAAATAATGAATTTTATAGGCAAAATTTTGCTACTTGGGGTTACATTATTGCAATTTTCTTAAGGATCTCTAAATTTTTTGAAAATAAATTATAGCCTATGTTACTTTCTGATAATTTAGCTTTCTATTGGTGAAAAAATGGTTAAAATCGGTCCAGTAGTTTCGGAGACTATTCGGTACAAACAAACAAACAAATCTTTCTTCTTTATAATATTGGTATAGATTTATAATATTGGTATAGATGGTATAGATCAATCAATCAATCATTTATTTATTTGTTAACATACAGGTACACAAAGAAATACAGATATTATGTCAGGTACACAGGGCGCTATGTTATGCCAAAAGGCGTACAAATTTGTAATTTTAGATCCATAATAATATTCTAATTCTAGATTAATTCGTAATTCATGTATTCGTCTATAGTGTAATAACATTTATACCATTCCCCCTCTAAAAAGCTTATTTTATTCACTGAAAACAGTGAATAAAAAGCACTTTTACTCACTGTTTTGATGTTTGAAAATGGAACACACCAATGTATTCGACCACAGATTTAGAGTACCTAGGCTAGATACGGCATGTTATTAGATAGTATGAAAACCGAACGTGTCATCTTTTTTATACCTACGATAACTTCACCCCAGCCATTTAGTGATGTGCTCAACGTAAACAGAATTGTTTCAATCGCTAAGCGTCACTGAGCTAACAGACTTTTTTTAGTACGAACAGTTGAACATGCAGGGCACGCTTGGTCGTGGCTTGCCGTATCTAGTGTAAGTGTAGTCTTTGTATTCGACCTATATTGATGTGTTCTAAATTCAATTTGATTGGTCGACATTTTCGACAAGGAGTTTAGCATTAGAATAAAAACTGTTTTGTGTTCTTTGCTGTCCTTAGTAAATTGGCGCTATTTTGAATACTGTAAGTGGTACGAACACAAAGTTTAGTGTTACTCTTTAATTTTGTGTTTTGTTTAGTGTTGTTCTAATCGATTAAAAATGCATTCTAGTGATGAAGATGTGTTAACACCTGAGCTTATGAAAGAGAGGGCGGCCGATATAGTGGAAAACTTGCTACCCAAAAAATCACGGCTGGTTTACATCAAAGCCAATTTAACTTCTTTTTCCTCAATATAAGTCTATTTTCACTTTTCTTTTTCTCGTAGTCATGGTATAAAGTATAGTATGCAACTCTTGAATAAAACGGATTTATATCGAGGGCCATGAATCACTCGCGTCGCTCAGGATTCTAACACATGAATCACTCGCTACGCTCGTGATTCAATCATCATGAATCACTCCCTACGGTCGTGATTCAATCGTTAGAATCCTTCACTAGCTCGTGATTCATCTATGGCCCTCGCTTTAAATCCGTCCTTTATTCACTAATTGCATAATATACTATTATTACTTAGAAATAATTTCATTTGTTCATTGAAATGTGTGACATTTAACGGTTTTAGTGGTTTGTTTGTGGTGCAAGAGGGCCTTCATGTTTTTGATGCTAATAGTGACTTCAGGGTATTCCATGGAATTAAGGCTTATTTTGTAATCTCGGTATTTCATCATATTACAATTTTTTTTTTATGGGACCAACCATGAAATCGACAAAATGTATTTAACAGCTGATTTTTTTTTAGCGATTTCAAGGTTGGTCCCATACAAAAAATTGTTTAAAATGATGAGTACAATGACCCCTTTTCGGGTTTAGTGTAAACAAAACCTAATGTTGTATAATGTTCCCACTGCTGGGACACAGGCCTCCTCTGGGTGAGAGGGAGCGGGCTGTAATGTACCACGCGGATCCAGCGCGGGTTGGTAGATGAGTGAATGATCGGTCGGCCTAATTTAGAAAAATCATGGAACCATGATAAATTGATAAAGATCAAGTACAAAACTAAATCACCCTATTCTCAGCCTTCCGCAGATGAGCTCGTGGCTAGGTAATAACAGCCGCACGGGGTTGGTCCGTGGATGGGTGACCATCTTTACACACCGAGACTCCTCCGTGCCTCGGAAAGCACGTTAAGCCGTTGATCCCGGCTGTCGTTCGTGGATCTTTGACAGTCATTACGGGTCGTCAGAAGCCCGAAAGTCTGACAACCAGTCTCACCAAGGTATATCGTATTACCCAGTAACTGGGTTGTGGAGGTCAGATAGGCAGTCGCTCCATGTAAAATACTGGTATTCAGCTGTATCCGGTTAAACTGGAAGCCGACCCCAACATAGTTGGGACAAGTCTAGGCAGATTGATCTCAGCCTTCCGCATTTTACCGCAGTCTTCTTTTTTCAGTCCGCAATTTCCTTCGTCAGTCGATCTTCCTGTGGGCGACCATTCCACTTCGATAGTCACTTAACCTTTGATAGTCTGTTGAACATGCCACGAAAATAAACATCAATCTTCAAGTTCATTCACCCCGACCTTGTCATAGGTTTGTTGTAAAAAAGGAGAAAGTAACGCATATTGGCCATGTTCCAAACGTGTCAAGGACGGCCATATTTACAAGTGTGCTCCTCTTGTCTATGTTCACTTGTCATTGGACGCGCCAAGTTTCGGTTTTCATACGTTTGGGTACATTTTATTGGATTCTAGCGACTTATTCACTTGTTCCGATTTAACTTGTGTTTTTTTATGTTCAGTGTTCAGGAAAATCGGCACTGTCTATAGATTTTTATCTATAGAGTTTGAGAGATTGATAGAAACCAGATGTAATTTTCATATTCTGGCTGAAAGTGGTTCTTAAAAACGATACATACAAACTCAAACTCGAAGCCTTTATTTAAATTAAACAATTACAGGCCCTTTTGAATTGTCAAAGAGTCGGTCAGTTAGTCAGTAAGTTGAAGCTAGTTGCCCATTCCAAAACGTAGATCTCTATGGAGAAGAACGGGCAATAAACTCCACGGAAATTCTTTTAAATCAAGATAAGTAATACAACATCCTGGGTACACTATTGTTGTTGCTTTTTAACCGACTTCCAAAAGGAGGAGGTTCTCAATTCGTCGGAACCTTTTTTTTTTTTTTTATTTTTTTTTTTATGTATGATTACTCGAAAATGGCTAGACCGATTTGGATTTTTCTTTTTTTGTTCGAAAGAGTATACGTCCCAAGTGGTCCCATGATCATCAAGTCAGGATCTGATGATGGGATCCCATGGAAATCGAGGGAAACCCTCAAATTTTATGGGCACACCTATATCGATTTCGGTATTTTTTATAGTAACTCGTGCATTTGCTCTCGGAAAGTACCATTCGGTGAGCTGGAACTGATGATGAAGACCACAGAGGGCCATCGGAAATACTCAATTATAACTAAGTATATAACAGGTTGCAATTCGATTACTTTAATATGGTTTATGTTCGTCAAAATAATGGTAATGGTGACTTCACCATGAGCTCCATTTCTCCTGGTTCTTACTAGGAGAACTCCTCAACAATTAACGGCCCTGCATCGGGAAAAGCAACATTTTGTAAAACGTGATGAGCAGCTGACATTGGGTTATTGTAACTTAGATAAATTACAAACTGAACCACTAAAAAGTGAAAAATAAAAACTTTTTTACAAAAACAAAAACCAACTTCCAAAAAAAACACTACAAAGTGAAAAATAACTTTAAGTTCGGAAGTCGGTGGCAAAAAACTAAAATACAGATCCAAAGACACCGACTTCCGAACTTAAAGTTATTTTTCACTTTGTAGTGTTTTTTTTGGAAGTTGGTTTTTGTTTTTGTAAAAAAGTTTTTATCTACATGTGAGAACAATGTAAAAAAAATAAAAAAAAATATTTAAAAACAAGTCAAAATATAAAATTGAAATAAGCCCTGGCAGATAAGGTATGACCAGTCTCAACTGACGGCGCCCGTTCACGAACATGACGCATGGATTAGCACCATCCAGCTCAACCATACATAAACTCACGCCTGTTTCCCATGGAGGTAGGCAGAAACTACAGAACTACGCTGCGACTAGGCTTGCCAGATAAAAAAAATAAAATTCCGGAGTAAATTCCGGACATTTCAAGAAAATTCCTGACTTTTTTGTAAATAAGTACTTAGGTATAATAAGTTAACGTCGAGTTGTTTCATGCTGGTTTTCGTTATATATAAATGAGAGTGAACTAAGCAATTCACGTTTTCGCGAATATTCTCGATGAGGGGCGAGCGGGGGAGAGGTAAGTGACCGTTCTCCGCCCACGCTCGATGACAGTTAATATTGAATTAATATATTTTTTTATTTTATTTTTACACAAATAAAATTATAGAAATTCCGGACGGCTTAAAATTCCCCCCACATGCCGGACATAGACTTATATTACCGGACATGTCCGGAAAATTCCGGACGTATGGCAACCCTAGCTGCGACCCACACATGTATTTATGTTCCTTTAGCTTCGTTTACGTTTAAACACGTACGCCGGTTGCGAGTACTAACGCACCTGACCTGTCTGAAGAACATCACCAATAAGGTCACTATCTGCTTTCATTAGGTACCACTTAGATATCTGTTATTACCATAGAATAGGTATTACTTAACGGTTGTTACTTAAATACTATCTTAGAAAGCCGACAGCGTTCATTGCCAGGGCCAGATAAGAAGCCTAGCAAGAAGGCGGTTAAGTAAATAGTTCCGCTTGTGAGATCATAATAAACGATGCCATCACTCGTCTTTATATTAGCTTTAATATTAGAATGGTGGATTTTGAATCGTTTCTTTCAAGGGGTACCTGAAGGAAAATTATTATTAACTAGCTGATCCGACAGACGTTGTCCTATCAGCATTTCAACATGGTCTGGAGTTCATAGAAGAAAAAGGACGTTTTAACATAGAAAATAGTTTGGTTCGGGGGAAAGATCTAGTTTTATAAATATTGTGTAAAAAGTGCGCAGCCTAGTTGACGGTTGACATACGTCTCTCTCTAAAAGTCAACAACAAGGCTGCGCGTCATTTGTTTCGAAGCTTCTAGAACCTTCTAGAAGCTTCGACTCGACCTTATTGGACGAGCGGATTGTGGCGGGAGCTGTTAGAAAAGGGTTCACGTAATACGAGTAACGTTCCGTTTTTCCATTGAAATTTTTCCAGGAAACATTCCAATTTTTCTTTTCTTAAAAACCTAATTCGGAGTATAACGAACATTTTAAAAGCAATAAATAGCCAAATCGGTTCAGCAGTTCTCAAGCGATGCGTAAATACTTAGATCTAACGACACCCTATGATTATCCTAAAGTTTAGGCCTTTTTACCCAATTTGCCAATAATATGCCTAGCGTCTTTTTCATCCTATTACATAATTTTCATTATTTACCTAAACTTTACTTCTGCAACTTCATATATTATCAAAGTTATAAACTCGTTGATTGATTAAGTTAGAATTTGCGTAACACAAATTCGATTTGCTAAATTGGCGAAGTTCAATTCGATTGAGCGTCTGTTTTCTCAATCAATATATTGAGAATATCTCACATAGAATAATTCTCTATTGAATTATATTATTTTGGTAGTCAATGTGTCAAAATGAGTTATCATATTGTGATGTTGAGTAACTGTTACAGTAACACATACATAAATATAACGATTGGTGTAGGTAATATTTTCCAATTTGTTTTGAGTTGGGAATCCTAACCTATCGTAATACTGTCAATCCATTGTCTGTTATCGGTCGTACAAGAGGAAAATGGACTTAAAGCTTTAATTAACTAATTATATTACAACAGGGTGGGTCAAACGTTGTGGTCCAAAGGCAAATAGGGTAAAGCGAAGGTGGCCATCAAATCATAAAAATAAAAAGTTGGGATTCTATATTCTATGCTAGAGGTTTTGGTTCCTTTTCATTAAAATCGTTAGAATGGTTCTTCACACTTCAAAACACAAGAAACAAACCCTCGTACCTTCCCAAGAGTTCTGTTGTTCATCTCAGTGTAACCCGAATTGTGTTGTACCCTTGTAATGACGGCTTTACATCGAATTAATCAACGGTTTCTATAACTGTCTGTTTTGTTACAGGTAAGCTGCTAATCTCGGCTCCACGATGATTTATAGTGAGTAATGTAATCTTATTTAATGTTCGGCCTAACTCTGGTTAAATGAGTGGGATTAGGTTGGGAAAAGGTGCGGTTAGAATTGGAATGAAAATGCGTTTGTTGAAAGCTCTTAGAGAAAGAGAGTATTTTTGACTCGGAAGAACTAGTTCTACTGCATCTAGAATAGACATGTTTACGGAAATAATCATCGGAAGTGTTGATTGACACAATAGTCTATAAATTGGGTCTTCGATTAGAAATAAAATCAAGAAAGAAAGTAAACAAGTTGTCTTTTTTCGCCTCATCACCAACAAGCGATCTTCATAAATATCAAAGCACCTCCCACTTTCCCTGAGGCGGTTACTGCCCAAAACTTCTGACAACAACCGCAATTCGTTTTATTCATAACTTGCCAACAAGATGTATCACTTCATACCGTACATATTCTCCTTTGAGAAAAAACTTGCTTCTTTTGCTCAAAGAAACTAGTTGCTCTAAAGTTTATCGTAAATATATTCCGGTCCTAATTCAAATTTCGATCCTTTGGGACAAAATTACAAGATGGCGACCTTTCGCGCCAAAGTTTGACAACTATTTTCTTGTTAGGTTCTAATTAGGGGTGTCACCCTGTCATTATTCTATACGTGTCGTAGTTAAGTTAATGTAATGGATTAATTTAGCTTGTTTATAACCCTATTTGTTGAGGAAAATGGGGTCTTAAATGGATTGAGTGAATTTGTAGCACTTTTTAGTGGGACGTGTTTTCTGAGAGTATTTCCTGCTTCTCTGTCTTAAGTGTCACTAAGTACATTAAAACGCAATATTTTAATCAAATTTAAAAACACATCAGCCTCCCAACACTCTGATCGTCCCGCTGTTTTCTTCGACCAAATTATTCTTAAACTTTATCAGCGTCACTTAAAACTTGAGTTTCAGCTGAATTCAAAGGCTTTAGAGGCTTCTTCTGTAATTATCATAACAATTACCGTAGCCTGATGGTTTGTTATTATCTACGTCAGGAGAAACGGGAGATACCGAACGGCGCCACTTCAAACTTTAGAAGGGATTTAAAGTGTAATTTGCATGATTTTGTATGTTTTGAATGTGGTTTTAATATTGTGAAACGTGATTTGTTTAGCATACCAAATACCCATGGCTATATTGATCTTATTTTCATCAACGTATCAGCCAAAAGATGTCCTCTGCTGGACATATAGGCCCCCCATGGACAAGAATTGTCAACAAAAACCATTCAAATCCTTTACAACGCATTTTTCCGCATCCCGCATCATTTTTTCCAACGATTTTGGGGTCGGCTAACCGGATGCAGCTGAATACCAGTATTTTACATGGAGTGACTGCATATCTGACCTCCACAACCCAGTTACTGGGATAATACGATACGACTGGTTGTCAGACTTTCGGGCTTCTGACTACCCGTAACGACTGTCAAACATCTACAAATGACAGCCGGGACCAACAGTTTCCGAGGCACAGAGGGGTCTCAGTAAGTGTAGCCTAACCTTCGATCGACCCGTGCGGCTGTTATTATGTAGCCACGAGCACCTCTTTTCCGCACCACGCATCACTAAAAATAAAAAAGAAGAGCTACAATAATGGCCTTTTTTCCAAGCTATAAATACTACAATAAAACGTGTCTATACGTCCTACGTACCTCATCAGTACCTCGCAGAAGGCGACCATCCTCGCCGGTGACTTGAACAGCAAGCACCCAGCGTGGAACTCATATACAGCGAATACCGAGGGGAGACGGCTCTTCGCGGACGCGGAAGCCTTCGGCTATACGGTGTCCGGCCCAGAGACGCCCACCCACTATCCGGACGCCCACATCTACATGCCGGACGTGCTGGACATCGTAGTCCACCGAGGGCTACAAGGCCAGATCACGCAACAAGTGATAGACGACGAGCTACAGTCAGACCATCAGCCAGTACTCGTCGTCTTATCGGGTATGCCGACCCGACTGAAGCCCATAGCGCCACGTCGAATAACGGATTGGACAGCGTTTCGAGAGAAGTTAGAGACCACCACGCCGACTCGGCCTATTGTTTCCTCCGCGGACGTAGAGCAGACGGCGAACGACGTCACTGCTTGCATTCAAAGCGCCTTGGAAGCGGCGACAACAACGCAGCCGCAGGGGAGAGGGCTACTGCCGCCCCTGCCGACCCACCTTAGAGCTATGATCGCCGTGAAGAGGCGCCTACGCAAGCAGTGGCAACAAACTAGATGCCCAACTATGAAGAGACAGCTCAACCGTCTCGCGGAGAAGGTTAAGGCCGAGCTGAGGGCCTCGACCGCCGCGGGCTGGGAGGAACGAATAGAGGCCGCTACAGATAGCTGGCCTTCTGTTTACAGACTCTGCAGAGCACTATCGAATACCCCAGCTCCGGTGCGCCCTCTACTCAACAGTGACGGGGCGCTCAAGTATGTAGCGGAGGACCGGGCGGAGGTCTTCGCCGAGCACCTGGAGCGTCAGTTCCAACCGAACCCGACCAGCGACAACGAACATGTCGCAGCAGTCGAGAAACACCTGGAGGCCTACTTCGCGCCGCCGATAGCTCCCGAAGAAGACGCCATATTTTTCTCGCCTGGCGCAGTCAGACGCGCCATCCTGAAGACGAAGCCCCGTAAGGCCCCTGGTGCTGACGGTATCACCAACACAGTGCTGCGCCACCTGCCGTACCGCATGGTAGCGGCGCTGGCGCGCCTGTTCACGGCGATACTGCGCACGGGGGTCTTTCCTGCTGCGTGGAAGGAGGGGCGCGTCATCATGCTGCCCAAGGCGGGAAAGAACATCCTGAAGCCGGAGAGCTATCGGCCGATAACTCTGCTGTCCACGATCTCCAGGGTGTTCGAAGCACTCCTGCTGCGACATCTCCAACCGCACATCGCGCCGCGTCCGGAGCAATTCGGGTTTCGGGCGGAACATAGCACGACGCTCCAGCTGTCGAGGGTACTGCACCTACTCGCGGCCGCTAGAAACAAGAAAGAATACTCGGTCGCAGTACTCCTCGACATGGAGAAGGCCTTCGACCGCGTATGGCATGACGGCCTTGTCTACAAGCTGGCCACCTCAGACGCGCCCCGTCGCGTCGTTAGGGTGGTTTCTGACTTTCTCTCGAACAGGACTTTCAGGGTGGTGGTCGACGGCGCGCTTTCTAGCGCCCGCCCGGTGTTGGCGGGCGTACCCCAGGGTAGCTGCGTGTCGCCGGCGTGTTACTCACGATACACGGACGACATCCCCACTACAGCAGAAGCGACGCTCGCGCTGTATGCTGACGACGCCGCGTACATCACCACTTCGCTGAATGCGAACTACGCGGCGGTCAAAATGCAGCGCGCCCTCGACCTCCTTCCCGACTGGCTGGCCAAGTGGCGGCTGTCGGTGAACGTGGGTAAGACGCAGGCGATAATTACAGGGGCTGCGCGTCTACCACCACCCCTCAGGCTGCAAGGAGTCGACATTGATTGGTCGCCCCGGGTCAAATACCTGGGTGTCACCATCGATCGTCGGCTCACCATGGGGCCACACGTCCGCAATGTCGCCGCACAGGGTAGGGTCGCCCGCAACCTACTCAGACCTGTGCTCTCGTCCCGCCTCCCGCATCGTGTCAAGTTGGGCGTGTACAAGTTGTACGTGCGCCCAATCTTGACCTATGCCGCCCCATCATGGTTCGCCCTCACGAGCGAGCCTAGCCGAAAGCTGCTCCGCGCGCAGCAGAACCTTGCGCTGCGGACAATAGTCGGCGCACCCCGCTTCGTGAGGAACGACGTGCTCCACCGCGACCTCGGGATTGAGAGCCTGGACAAGTTTGTGGGCCGCCTGGCGAAGGGGATGTTCGCGCGTGCCGACGCGTCTGCCTGGCCACATGTCAAGCAGATCGCGCCCTGGCATACGCGCCCCCCGGACGCTAGACCCCTGCCCCGCGACCTGCTTGCGGACGATGACCCCATCACCGTACCGGACTGACCTTCCGAGTGAGCCGCTCCCGGCTACACGCGGCTCACTTGTGACAGCAACACTTTCACCACAAATACATACGCTGTCACGTGGTGCGTGCTAGGATAATTTAGGCGTATCACGTGGCAAACCCCAGACATGCACCTCTATACAGGCACAAAGTACACACGCGAATACGCAGCGCGGGCGTGCGCGTATTTGCATAGACACCGGGTGGCGGCACACAGTACAATGCCACCCTCACACCCATGACACGGTCCCCCTAACCCACGCAGGCTCGGCTAGCTCTGAAAGTGTGATGGGCGGGGGCCACTCACCCTTCTGTAGGAACGTCGAGTCCGTACCTCTGTCGCTGGTCGCCTTCTGCTGGGCTTCACCCATGTAGATGGGGGTTCCACCTGGTAGGGGCTGACCGCCGGGGTTCGGTGAAAAAAGCGGCGCTGACTAGCAGCGTCGTGGCGTGCCTACAGACACAAATATAGCATCTACACACAGGGGCGCCAGGCGCTCCATCAGCCTAGGCCGTGTTAGGCCCACAGAAGGAGGGGTCCGTATTTACGGACCACCGTAAAGCTTCCGCGGTCGGGGGGCTTAGCCCTGGAGCCGCACGCCACGCCCCTTGCGGGGCGTAGCGATATCCACGAGGTCTATACGTTAATAGCCATTATAATCTTTCCGTAGTATCTCGATGGAGCTGATTCATGACTTCATTGACTGCAAGCTACAGTGGGAACGCAAAAATCTTACGATTCTATTGTATTGGTATGTGTCTGTCATTCATTATTTTATATGAATGGTAGATTCATGAAAGATTTTCTTATCGAGAACTTGGATTTTTAGGGTTCCGTACCAAAATGGTAAAAAAGGAACCCTTATGGTGCGACTCAGTTTGTCCGTCTGTCACAGTTGGATATCTCAAGAACTACTAATGCTATCAATTTGAAATTTGGAACAGTTTCAGATGACGTTAACCCAACTATTTTGCAAATAAGAAAGAACTATAAATATTTATATTTTTTTGCAACAGGGACTGAAAGGGGGTCTTAAACATTCAAAGTGGGGCTACTAGGGCATGTGGGGTATCATATGAAAGAGCGCTGTTTGGACATTCTCAAACATTCTTTTCTTTTTTTTAGGCGGCATAGTTTTCGACTTTTGATGAAAAATGTAAAAAAAAAATACCGTTCCCCCCTTATCCTCTGAAATAATTCTATGTGATAGAAGTTTATGTAAATATTACAGGAAAAATAAAACGATGTCTCTAAATAGCACACTTTTTCCACCCCTCGGTGCGCGAGTCCAACTCGCTCTTGACCGGGTTTTTTTACCTGAGTGTGCGAAGCTAGGAAGCTAGATAGGAAGGATTAATATGTTTTTAGCAGTCTATCATGTATGTAAAGTGGGCAGCGGTGGCCCAGTGGTAACGGCCCCGACTTACGAGTTGTAGGTCGTGGGTTCGAACCCAGGCACGCGCTTTACTTTGTGTAAATTATTTCATGACCATGCAGGCATGATTTAGATGAATGAGGAGTCAATCGATTATGACGGATGTTGCATCTAAAAACTCTGACTTTTTGTTATTTGCAATATTTCTGCAATTAGCAAACAAAGTCTTCAAGCCAAGCTGCTTCTCCCGTCTCTCGGGTCTCCTCACTTTCCTGCGAGTTACTCTGTCTTGGCTTGTCTGTTCTGGCAGTCTAGGTTTTCAATGTGACCACCGGCCTCTGATTCTCTTTTGCTCCGGCAGATTTAGTGCAAAAAGTTTTTAAGCCAAGCATCTATTCTATGGCAATATCTCCTCTGACCTTTCTGTATGATAACTTTGCGAAACTCTCGTCCAAGCTTGGCTTGTTGTGGGCTATGATTTGTTGTATTGTAAAACATGAGGACATCAATGGTTCAGTACACAATGATACAGTGAACCTATCGCGTGTCGACCAAAATAACTAAACACAGTTTGTTGTGTCGTTAATCGTTAATTATGAGTTTATGACGGTTAATGGGCAGTTTCGATGTTAATTTGTAACTTATGTCGATAGTTTCAGTTTAAAAGGTCAAATATGGATCCCAAATGTTTTATCGAATAGTTGTTAGGCAGCAACAAAAGTCGATTTTTTAAATCTTAATTATTGAGGAAGATATTTAATTAAAATCGCAACAGAAGTAAAATTAATTAAAGATCTACTAGAGTCTTAGGTATTTTAGGAAAAAAGGAGACAATCAAATCATTTTTTATCAATTTACATGTTGTGTACCTTACTTAATAAACATATTTTAATAGATATCTGTAAACTATTAATAGACTGATTAATATGAATGTAGAATTGGAAACGTAACTTTCATTTAAATTTATAGCAAAGATAATTTGTCAGTCCGAAAATATCCTGAACATAGGGTTCTGGCCAATATAGGCTTATTTTCATTGAACTTTAAAGAATGGTCTATTCTTTTCCGGAAACTCAATGGAAAGCGAAAGAAAAATAGTCCTTGGGGTCTTCATAGAAAGCAAAAGCCTAAAAAAGGCTTCCGGTAACACACTCATATATCAAAACCGTCACCATCCATCTATACACGATCATACCCTTGGGATCAGACACCATGAGCCACTGAGCAGATAAGCACAGAAAGGCAACTTCATAGTAAAAAAGTCGGGAGGTGTCGTGGGGCACCTGGTTGGAACCAAGTACCTACCTTTCGCTGTAAGTATTTGTTATAGGTATACTAGCTATCCGCATGAAATTTCTTGTCCCTGTTGCAGAAAAAAAAAAAAAAATTTCTTTCTTAATTGCAAAATAGTTGGGTAAACGTCGTCTAAAACAGTTCCGAATTTCAAGTTGATAGGATTAGTAGTTCTTGAGATGGGTGTTTCGTCGTTTCGCACCACGAGTGGTTCGGACCGCGGTGATATCCAGGCTGTGACAGACAGACAGACAGACAGACTGAGTCGCCGGCTGTGACAGACAGACAGACAGACAGACTGAGTCGCCAACACGGTTGTGAAAAGGCTAGGCAGATTGATTTGATATTAGTGTAGCTGATTTATGAATCCACTCCTAAAAAAAAAAAATATACGCAGACAAGGTAGAAACAGACTGATTCCCAAAACCATTTTTAATTTGCTACAGACAGCTAACTCTCTCGCATTCTGATGATACCTGAATACTAATTCCTGATGCCGTAACTGTGGGCCTTCTCCTGTATCCTTATATTCCAGTATTTTCCTTCCATTATCCCCATCAATATAGGATCAGTGTAACACTCTCCCCTAACTCCCGGGGGATGGTCCTCACTTCCTCAGTAGGTAATTGTTTCTGCTGGCCAGCGGACACCGACGGACTACTAATTAAGACGAAGTTCTGGAGTGAAGGTTTTGTTTATTTACAAGATTCTGAGGTGGGACTAACGTTGCTATGTTTTTTTCTTGTAGGATTTTAATGTTAAGTGTTGCTGTTGCAATCTTTATAACTGTACTGATGTTTAAAATCATGCAAATCGATGACAAAGTCCTTTGTTACTGTGCTTTCAAATTTCCAAGGCATAGGTAAGGAGGTGTACGTAAACTAACATCTATTTGATGATGCTTATACGTTAGTACCCTTTATTTATACCTCTTTATTTGTGTTACATAACACAAATAAGTAGTAATGAAAATTATCTGTACTTACCTCTTAATTTCATTTACTACTTACTTAGCAATATTCTGTTATACTTATTTACATGAATTGCCGAGGTTGGTCCGTGGATGGGTGACCATCTCTACATATCGAGACTCCTCCGTGCCTCGGAAAGCACGTTATGCCATTGGTCCCGGCTGTCATTTGTGGATCTTTGACAGTCGTTACGGGTCGTCAGAAGCCCGAAAGTCTGACAACCAGTCTTACCAAGGGGTATCATATTACCCAGTTACTGGGTTGTGAAGGTCAGATAGGCAGTCGCTCCATGTAAAATACTGGTATTCAGCTGCATCCGGTTAGACTGGAAGCCGACCCCAACATAGTTGGGAAAAGGCTAGGCAGATTGACTTAGGTACTTATATGAATCATTATTTTCTCTCATACATAAGCTTTGAAAAATAACTCTTTTTAAAATGTACTTAATAAAATAACATTATCTAATCGAGTAATCAGTGTACTTGCCATAAATCATAACAAACAGTGTAACGTATGCAGTTAAAACGAATTTAATTGTTACAAATGTGACTCCAGCGTTTTAGAAACCGCGTAATTAATTACTGGGTGTCAATCTGTCGGTTGTTTTACTGCGACATAATTACTAATTACTACCGCGGCGACTGAATACTGACACTTTCTCTGATACAATTGCTGCACACGATAATAAAACTTACTGCTGTCAATATTAGCATGTTTATTCTTTGAATATACATTTATTTTATGGTGGATGATTTAGCCTGATGCTAGCTAGTCTTTGCCATTATAGTGTGTGTGAGAGGGAGAGAAGATATAAAATTATAATAATTTAAATGGTGATTCTAATTTTCCTTTAACACATTTTAGATTCGGGTCGGTAAGACAGATTGGATCTATCGGTTCACTAATTAATAGGCATAGACTTATAAAAAAAGATGGACTCCGCACCACGCATATCGAAAGTGAAGCACCCTACCGATCTATGTGTGCGTGATTTGAGTACCTGCAAAGACGCCGTCGCTCGTGTAACGTAATGGCGGCCGGTAGACTTACTATGGTGTGAATGTGTGCGTGCTGGCTTGTAGACATTAGTGCACTGACTTACTATGGGTGCTTCAGTTATTGTTAAAGGAGACGGCGTCCGCCTTTTTTTTTAGGTCCATGGTAATAGGGGTTAAAGCCGTAAATTGCCGTTTTATTGTATTAGGTACTTCGAATTGACATAGAACCTTCATGGTTTGAGATTTTTGAGTGAAACTTTTTTCACATGGTACCTATGAAGTTTGTCTTTTAAAAAATGTGCAACATTCGATTATCAACTTTCAGTTGTTTTTTTTATTCAACTTAGACAAGAAAGATGGATAAGTACCTACTTCGAAAATTCGAGTTATTTTTACCGACTTCACAATAAAAACTTTTTTACAAAAAACAAAACCGACTTCTAAAAAAACACTACAAAGTGAAAAATAACTTTAATTTCGGAAGTCGGTGTCTTTGGATCTGTATTTTAGGTTTTTGCCCCCGACTTCCGAAATTAAAGTTATTTTTCACTTTGTAGTGTTTTTTTAGAAGTCGGGTTTTGTTTTTTGTAAAAAAGTTTTTATTTTTCACTTTTTAGTGGGTCAGTTTGTAATTTATCTAAGTTACAATAACCCTATGTCAACTGCTCATCACGTATTACAAAATATTGCTTTTCCCGATGTAGGGACGTTAATTGTTGAGGAGTTCTCCTAGTAAGAACCAGGAGAACTGGAGCTCATGGTGAAGTCACCATCACCATTATGCATTTGGACGAGCATAAACCATATTAAAGTAATCGAATCGCAACCTGTGATATACTTAGATAAAATTGAGTATTTCCGATGGCCATCTGTGGTCTTCATCATCAGTTCCAGTTCACCAAATGGTACTTTCCGAGAGCAAATGCACGAGTTACTATAAAAAATACCGAAATCGATATAAGTGTGCCCATAAAATTTGAGGGTTTCCCTCGATTTCCATGGGATCCCATCATCAGATCCTGACTTGATAATCATGAGAAGTATACCCTTTCGACCAAAAAAAGAAAAATCCAAATCGGTTCAGCCATTTTCGAGTAATCGGGGAACATACATAAAAAAAAAGAAAAAAAAAAAAAAGGTTCCGACGAATGAGAACCTCCTCCTTTTTGAAGTCGGTTAAAAAGGAGGAGGTACTATGTTCGGCTGATTGTATGTTTTTTTTTGTATGTTTGTTCATCGAATACTCCACCAATTATCGGCGGATTTTCAAAATTCATTTTTTATTTGAAAGGGTATACTCTCGAGGTGGTCCCACTGTCACCAAATCAGAATCTGATCAGGGGATCCCATGGAAATCGAGGGGAACCACGGGGGCCGTCACGGTATTTTTCATCAACAGTCGAAAACTATGCGGCCTAAAAGAAAATAAAAAAAATATTGAGAATGTGCAAACAGCACTCTTTCGTATGATACCCCACATGCCCTAGTAGCCCCACTTTGAATTTTTAAGACGCCCTTTCAGTCCCTGTTGCAAAAAATATATAAATATTTTTATTTCTTTCTTATTTGCAAAATAGTTGGGCAAACGTCATCTAAAACTGTTCCAAATTTAAAGTTGATAAGTAGCATTAGTTGTTCTTGAGATATCCAGCTGTGACAGACAGACAGACTGAGTGGCACCATAAGGGTTCCTTTTTACCATTTTGGGACGGAACCCTAAAAAGGATTGATTTGACGACTTATAGCATTAGTAGTTCTTGAGATATACTGCTGTGACAGACAGACAGACTGAGTCGCACCATAAGGGTTCCTTTTTACCATTTTGGTATGGAACCCTAATTATAGACTGTATCTATGTCTGAAATATTTATTATAATCACTGCCAAAGAAGATTGTGTATTTTTGTCCAAATGTTTTAATCTACATGTTACCAGTTAATTTAAAGCTGTTGGTTGAATATAAATAATCCCTTTTATTGCCGGAACGAGAAAGGGTTCTATTTGACCCAGAACTCGACACTCAACATTTATAAACAGTCTCTCAAAATTAACCCTTTTATTGCGTCTCGGCAATAACCGGATGAAATGTACGAGTACCTGGATATGAGTGCCATCCATCATCCCCCCAACGACACTTGAATGTAATAAACTTAACCAAGCACCGTTTTGACCTCTTCAAGGTCACTGCGAAGAATTCTGACCTTAGTGTTAAACCCATTTAAAATGCTAATCTGATCACTATCTTTAGCTGTCGTGTGAGGAACTGAAGAGCCATGCATATCTTGAAATGAATCAAGTTGCAAGAAAGTTAAGGATGCTTCAGATTCTTGCGGAAGGAGCAAAATACGATGGTGACTGGTGTGACGTAATATGGGAATTGATTAAAGAGTCTACTGATGACTAAGATGTCACTAGAAAACATGTTAACACAGCAATAAACCTTTAATTTGGCAACGACTTGCTAAAACCTTTAAAAAAAATCAAATTCCAACTTTTCAAACATATTAATCGTCAAAATTAATCCGACGTTTTTCATTTCAACAAGTTTTTTTCCAAATATGAAAATGAAAACACAAAACAAATGAATCTAAATTAAACTTAACAAAAAAAAGCTCAAATTCCTCGCATTTTTTACGGCAATAATTTAGGTAGCAAACAAATAAAATAAAAGCCTCATCTGAACCCCTTTGGTATCGAGTTATAAGGGTCAGTGGGGCAATCATGGCGCTCAGAGATTTATCTTTGGCGGCTGTACGTTGCCATGGTAATGACTCGTGTCGGGGATTGACGAGTATTTACGAGGGTGATTATGTAGCGTATGTATGTGAAAGCATGTCGAAAGGAAGTGTTAATTCGACAGGGAATGATTGGGGCTTCATATGGACCAATTCGGGGAAAATTCGGAGAAGATTGATGCTCGGTCGGAGCCGTGACAAGAACCTGCAAACCACGTAAGTGCAAGATTACGAAACTATTGAATTAATATTGTAAAGTTCATGCTCAAATGGTACTACAGATGAGCAAAATTATATATAACGCAATGTAAAAGCGGCTCATGTCGAACATGGTTAAGCAAAAATTATTACCTTCCTTCGGAAAAGTGTTAGCAATCTACTTTGGTATTGGTTTCAGAGGAGCCTCCTTCTCTTGAACCATTATTACGTGTCACAAATAAGCTCCGATCCTCCATTGATTAAGAGGCGATATAAATTCCTATAAAAATGCCTCTTTATCTTAGCAGAATTCTCTCATAAAGTGAAGCGTCCTATAATATGGAACGTTTAGCCCTAAATATGAGTACGTCGAACCCTTTGCCGAAGATTAGGCGCGTGTGTGGGTTATGAGGTCACTGGGCCACCATGGAGGTGATTTATTTGCAGCGAGTGAGCATTATTAACGGGATGGTAATATGCTGGGGTGCGGGAGTATCCCGTGTCACCCATGTGAGGATGGGATCCGGGATGAAGTTTTGTAAGGAAGACTAATTATGGAAAATTAAGCGTATTAAGTTCGTAATTAGTTTGTGAAGAGGGGTTTGTTGTGGGTATTCTTGTATTGTCTTCCTTTATTTGTGTGTATATCGTTAATTTTAGAGTGCTTTTTAAAGAATGTCACATTATTAAAATTGAAAATATTTGCCGCATTTTCGGACTTGTCTGGTATATAACCTTTGTCTGTCGCAATGGAAATTGGAATCCAATATCTACATTCCCAAACCAAACTATCCTATCCTATTATATCCAAATAGGATTACTTTCGGATTGAGATCCAGAATTTTGCACTGCGGAAATGTTGGCCCGCGTAAATAAAATGCGGAAGTACTCAAAGAATATCTTATTTTTAGATTCAGTTTTCTTATTCCACTTTCTGCACGTCCTCTATTGAGTACTCCAAATGGTTCACTAATCAGATTAATCAAGAAACTACTGCCCCAAATCAAAAGAAATCTCTTTTACGTCCAGACATTTAATTCCGTCCATCAAAGTAATGCGGCCCCTAAATCGTCTAGATGACTCAATTAAGCGTTAGATTAAAGAAAGTGCGTGATTGTGGTGCAAAAGCGATGTGGTGTCTGCCATCGACCTCGGCATCGCGTGGCCGAGTTTTGCGTTTGTATGTTTGTGTGTCTTACGTATCGGAGAGGCTTGGACTATGATGGCCGTTCGAAGGGATTGGGGTGTTGGCAAGTGGGTATCAGATTGCGAGATTGGAAAAGTGGGATTATGGTCTTTGTGTGAAGAGACAGTGTTGAATTTATGGCTTACGGGGTGTTTTTGGGTTTTGAGAACATCAATTACATTAGATATAACCAGATTTGGGCGACATTGGTGGTCAGGCAGTGGCGCCTGATCATTTTGCAGAACATGACGTAATAAGACGACATTTTATTTCTGTAAATTCAATTGACATTGAACCCATTGCATTAATACGGTTTGGGCTGAAAACAAAAGTTCGAGTAATTTTTGTCTTTGCGAATTTCACAGATGCGACATGTTGTCTTAAATTTATCAGTAGGTACCTATATAAATGTTAAGGGTCGAGAAGTTGGCGTCGCGCCACAACACGAATTTCAAGTCGTGTGTGGTGCGAGTTCCGACTCAATATATTGAGACCGTCCTCAAGGAAGAGTTTTGGCCGAAGGGTGTCATGTATCGGCGATTCCGCGGAAGGTTACGCGACACCACGCAGCGCAATACGACGCCGTCACTTCGTATACAATAGTTAATTTTTGTGGTTTTTATAAATATGTATGATAGTCGGTTAGGTATTTATGTTAGGGGTCATTGTAACCCGAAATAAATTATATATTATTATTATAAATAACTCATGTTCACTTGATTCAATACTTCATTTCCAAAGACACGTCACTCAAAGTGGAAGCAAATTAAATTGAAAATGGAGTATACCTAAGGTTCGATCAATTTAAGCAGCACTTACTTCAATGTACGAGTAGGTATGTCATGTTACAAATTAGTTCTCCATTTTTCGTGGAACAAGGTTGGATCAAAATGGCTGTTAATTACTCGACAGAGTTACTGAGTATAAACTTGGTTACGTTTTGGAAGAATAACTTTAATACTAAGTGTCCTGGCTGAGTTGAAATACTTAGGAGCACCTAATCTAGACATAATTTCACACTTTGGACACTTTGGGAGGTTGAAACCAATGCTTTGTACTTTTTTGTACGTAGGTAAGCGGCTTATACGTGGTAGGAAAGTACTGAGACCAAAATACACTAAAGCCATAATAAGCTTAGACGTTAGACAGACTTTAAGGATTCTCCCGAATGAACTAGTTTTTCGTCTAAGAATAGAAAAAAGTGAAAGAAAGAAAAACAATTTACTGGGACTCGCACAGGAAGATAACTACAGAAAGTAGAGCATTATAATTTTTGGTGGCAGTCGGTCTACAGAGACAATATTTAGCATTCCTATTATCACATGACACTAAGAGCAAACCAAACCAAACACCAAAGTCCACCAACCAAAAAAAAAGAAAAAAAAAAAAAAAAAAAAAAAGTTGACCAAAGTCGGATATCTTCTATCCGTGGCTTTACTGGTTATAAAAGTTTGGTCGAATTCACCATAAGGGGTTAAGACTTCGATTAACTTTCACAGACGTCTGCTTTATGGAAGGAGTTCCTAGTTAATCATTGCTGACCTAATTATACCCTGTCGTCTGGTCACTCAGACCAGACATACTTTGTAATCTGAGACGGCGACCGAGGGTCATTGTTCGTTGCTAGCATTAGATGTTGACTTACGAGAAAAGTGTGACGGGATAAAATAAATACTAGTTATTATTGAAGACCTTAGCTTTGTTCCTGAAATACATATAGAAATGCCTATTTAAATCACAGGTCTGTTTAGATCAGTTGTCAACCTTTTCTGGTCAGCATAGCTAATACGGTTTTGACAGCAAATTCCTTGATCAAATACAAGTTTCCAAATACAGGGCTTAAAGGGAATCCGCAGTAGTAGCCGCGAAATTCAAATTTTCTTACGTTTTTTGCAATTTGCAGGTCAGTGTCAGGTTGCATCTTGATCAAAATATGATTAGCGACAATAAAACATATGTATTTAAGTAATGATAACCATAAGAATAATCAATACATCTCTCTATGTTAGTTTTGTTCTCTTTAAGTTTGATTTCAGAAATCAAGACATTTTGGACCAATTTAATATTTTGATCAAGATGCAACCTGACAGTTCTGATACTGACCTGCAAATTGCAAAAAACGGAAGAAAATTTGAATTTCGCGGCTACTACTGCGGAATCACCTTAAGTGTCAAGACAGGACATTGCACAGATCACCATAGACTAATAGATAGACTAGTAGATATAAATTTCCAATCGCCCTTGACTGGACGGTATCTAGCCCAGACGCGCAGTAAATCTTGGTCGACGCCGGGGCAAGGTCATGTCGCACATCAAATTAAACGCGAGCACTGATTGGTGACACGGCGACACCCGCGCGATCGTCTATATAGCAGACTGAGGAGAAGGGTCACTCCAGACAGACCTTGAAAAACAATTCAGAATTCGTTCGTCAATTTAGTTATCCATCTATTAGGGTAAGCTCTCGCCTTTTAACCAGGTATGTACTTAAGTCTTCCTCTTTTCAAGTATGTTAGAGGCGGCTACGCTGCAGGGATTGTAATAGAATAAAGTTATTGAATGAATTTAAGTTCCTAGTTTACAAGGAAAATGTGTTGTCGGTTTTGTCCAACTTGTCCCAATACTCAGAAAGGTGGCCTCATATATTGATCTCTTAAACATTTAAGAATGTGTTTTGATCATCACAACAAAGAAAGCAACAGCTGATTTCCCAAAAGGGCCCAGTTGTACATTTTCTTGATTATCCACGACTATCTGATTTGTGTGACAGCCAAAGCAGACGACCTAACGTGCTAAGATGAATGACTTCATTACTTTAAGATTGATCTCTTACGCGTAGCACTTGAAGCAGCCTTGATGGATCTTTAAAAGCCATGAGCTAGATACGTGTCTTGGGTCCTGAACCTTCTGTGTCTTCTTGCATTTATTGCGTTCGTGAGTGACACGAATTACCGCCGCCAGCTCATACAATATGGCGCCCCGTGACGTCATCCTCTTAGATGATATCATCCCCTATTTGAATTATTCGCTCCCCTATCTTATTGCGATCTTTAAATGTTATTAAGGCACGTTCTTTGAAGCGTTTAAATGTAATGTGTGTTTATATGGGACGCATGAGGTAATGTTGAATATGTTGATGTCGTATGCGTTCTGGCTTTTATGTTAATGTTCCTGTTTATTTCGATTCTAGGTTTTGTTTTATGTTATAGTTGATCTACTTACTTCTTGTATTTGCATCGACTACAACAGGTGACAGCTGATTTTTTTTTCTCGATTATGTTGTTGGTCTCATGGAGAAAGTTGTTCAGTTGTATGGTCTGTACCACACCCTTACATTTGACTACATCTTTCTGATGTCAACTACAATGTAGATATTATAGTAGATTTGCTGAGATTTATCCTGACTTCCATCCTATTGAGTTAGGTGTCAGTCAACCAGGGTCTCTTCGCCATATTTGTTTTTACAACTTGTTTACGACAAACAGTAATCTCAAGCTTCAGGATCCAGGACATCAAAGTGACAATCGTCGCGTCATAAAACTTTAATAATATATCTGTATCTCTAATAAAATATCTTGTTCTTAAAATTTACTCAGACTTTCCTTAACCCCTCAAGTGTCTGAGTTTGGCTGATTTTAGACCCAAAACCCCAGCGAGTGAGGAGGGTTGGGGGTTAGTTGCGAACCCCATAGGTTCACAACTACTGATAATGATATGTTTTCCATCGGATGATGTTTTTTACGTTTATATATACGTGATCTAAGCTTATATACCTATTATGTAAAGTTTGTCCTTTTGCACACTTGGGGTGCATTTGACACGCGGTGGGGGGAGGGGAGGTTAGCTGCAAACTCCATAAGTTCACAACTAATGATTTGATTGGTTTTCCATCGGATGATGTTTTTTTACATTTATATATATGTGATATAAGCTTATGTACCAAACAAAAAACGGGTTTTTCTTATGCACACATGGGGTGCATTCGACACTTGAGGGGTTAAGTATATTGCCCTACGTTTAACTTTGTTACAAATTAGAAACATGTCGTACCTTAAAGTTAAAGGTATTATATCGCACGTGATTACGAGCCTGCAAAGGTGTATTAAAGTGAAAGCTTCAGTATTTAAATTAATTCCGGAGTTAGATTTGCCTTTTCATTTGAGTGAATGTTTGAGAGTAACATATGCTTACTATATTTAATATTGTTGAGATGATTATGAATTTTGTATTACTTTTATGTTAACTCTAGTGTCTTGTGGTTTTGTTTGCTTTTATGTTACTGTGTCTCTTCTTGTGTCTTGTGTTACTGTTTGCTTAGTTTCGCTGTATTTAGGTAATTGAATTTTTAATGTGTTCTGTCTATCTAGTGTTCTAATATAAAAATGTTGTTGAGTTTATTTCACCTCTGAAGCTGTAAAAATACAAGATGTTTCAAATTTTTTGTGAGTCTCATCTGTATTCATATTTGATGTATGTATGTATGTCTCACGCTCACCGTCAAATATATTTCTCTTCAAAACCAACGTCGTCTTCGAATATTCGAAAATCTCTTTGTGTTAAAAAATTGGTAATAATTGACCGAGCGAGCGTAGCGTTTCTGCTTCAAGTCTGGCAAAATTTGCTTTCGTCTGTCAGTTTGTTGCTGCTCCTCTACAGGTCGTATTTTACAACCGATCTGGACGAAACTTGGTATACTTACATTTTATATTTTTTTTTGTAGTCGGGGATTTGCGATTGGAGGGGTACTTCCTCCAAAAAGAGGCAAAAAGGGGGCTACGTTATCTGCGTTTTATAAGATCCGAGATGGTTCTTTTTCATTTGAAAGGTAGTAACTTTAACTTGGTTTCATAAAAATTTGGTGAAGATCTGATGAGGATCTTCGGCATGATGAACAGAATAGCTCTTCAAAATGCAGTAAATTGCCACTTTTAGATTTCTATCAGTGGAATCGGCGGGAGTGACTACCGAGATGACGACTAATAGAGAAGTATGGAAGAAACAGTCATGTTGCGCCGACCACAAATAAATTGGGATAAGGGCAGGAGAATACTGACCAATGGAATCGGCCCTTTAAAAGGGAGGGATTGATAGAGCACCTGGGACTACCTTCTTATCACGAAACTATAGAATTATAAAAATAATTATCTGAATTCTTAAAACGAAGCTATAAAACCAATGTTAATGTTAGTTTTACAATAAGGTCACTAGATGACGCTACTGTGCACCGATAGATCGCGCTGTGTTGCAAAAAAGTTTATGCTCGCCAGGTTGACCTACTGTTCGCAGAACCACTAGTTATAAAGTGGGCTTGTTTCTTCAACGCTCATTAACTGACAAAAAAGGATGAATACACAACACATCAAGATTTATACTCGTAGAACGTAGATCTATGCCATATTTCACCCAAATGTTTTCTTCGAGCTTTTAAACTTATCTTTGCTGTCATCAGTATCGGTTCGTTGAACCGCCTTCTTGTCTTCTTTTTCATTAAGTACTTAGTTATTCCGTGAAAAATTCATACCTGCCAAACTTAAAAAAACCGGTCAAGAGCGAGTCGGACTCACGCACCGAGGGTTCCGTTCCGATTTCTGAAAAAGTGTGCTACTTAGAGACATCGTTTTATTTTTCCTGTAATCTTTACATAAACTTCTATCACATAGAATAATTTCAGATTTTTGCTTTGCAAACTTCGGAGATAAGGGGGGGGGGGGAACGGTATTTTTTTTTACATTTTACATCAAAAGTCGAAAACTATGCTGCCTAAAAAAACATAAATGGTTTGAGAGTGTGCAAACAGCGTTCTTTCATATGATACCCCACATGCCATAGTAGCCCCACTTTAAATTTTTAAGACCCCCTTTCAGTCCCTGTTGCAAAAAAATATTATTATTTTTATTTCATTCTTATTTGCAAAATAGTTGGGTCAACGTCATCTAAAACTATTCTAAATTTCAAGTTGATAGCATTAGTAGTTCTTGAAATATCGAGCTGTGACAGACAGACAGACAGACAGACAGACAGACAGACTGAGTCACACCATAAGAGTTTCTTTTTTACCATTTTGGTACGGAACCCTAAAAATAGTTAACTCTTTAAACATCGATTAACACCCAGGTATGCACATAACAATAAAATAGTAGATTATGCACCGAGGGGCTAAAGTTGTGTCTTATGTCACGGGCGTCATATTGAATCTCGAGCGCAATGAAGGATTCGGGATTTAACTCCCGAGCGCAGCGAGGTAGTTAAGAGTTTAACTCACGAGCGAAGCGAGGGAGTTAATACAAGAATCCTGAATGCAGCGAGGGATTCAAGCTAGCCCAAGGCAAAGACACCTTTAGCCCAGCGGAGGATACTCTACTTTTTACACCTACTGTGAGAAAATAATAGCCATAGTACGAAAAACAAAGTATTTATTAAATAAACAAACAGTAAGAATAACATATTTAGAACTAGTTATTTATATGCACTTACATATTAATTGAAGTTAATGGTAACATTTGAGACATTAGTCCAGTTGTGCAAAGATAAAGTTAAGTTTTTATTTGGTACGTTTATAGATGTTGATGTGGAATTAAAAAAAAAAAAAAAAAAAAAATTGTTCGTAGTTATCTAATTATTCTTACAATATTATGTCTTCGAAAACATGGCAACGATATGAAGAAGCAGTCGTTATGATTTTGTAGGAAATCGAGAATATCATCCACGCGTAGTAAGGGTTTCGAGAATAGCTTTCCTCTTTCTGGCACCAAAAGGTGTTTACTGCCAATTTAGCTGAGCATGTGAGATTCCAAATTCAAATCACATTATTGACCAGCGGGTCATAATGAAATCCAGTACAACATTATTGACCGGCTGTGCCCCCGGCCACTAATGACTCACTTTAGGTTAAGGTTGCTTGACATATAATTTGACATTTTCGAGCAGGTGGTGTGAAAAATCTATTGTGTCTGCTAATTGGCGTGCGACGGGTTAAGTAGTGCTAAATAATTAAATGGATGATGATGAACAAAATTCCCTTTGCTCATATCATTTGACCACTATTACAGACATCCCTAGCAAGTGTAGTGCAGTGTTTACACGCTACCAGCAGAATACCGAGTACCGACTGTGTACAGCACACACGGTGTCGCCCTGCGCCCGCCACACGGATCACTCGATTGATTTAGCACAGAGCTTCACTGACACTTTTGTTATATGTGTGATATTGTGCCCGCATGACCGACACTTGGGTCAAGCTGCTAATATTACTCGTTTATACTAGGTTAAGCCATTTGCTAGATATCTGCGGGATTAATGCAGCTCATTTTTAGATTATAGGAACAGAACTAACCTCTTTAAATATCTTTAAGAATCGACATAATCGAAATCGACGTAGACGGAATGATTTCTTGAAACTCTTATAAGACTCTTGCACATCAATTTATACGACGTATAATGTACATCGATATAATTATGGGGTAGATACGTAAGTAGGTACACCAATTTTTTAGGGTTCCGTACCAAAATGGTAAAAAAGGAACCCTTATGGTGTCACTCAGTCTGTCTGTCTGTCTGTCACAGCTGGATATCTCAAGAACTACTAATGCTATCAACTTGAAATTTAGAATAGTTTTAGATGACGTTTAGCCAACTATTTTGCAAATAAGAAAGAAATTAAATTTTTTTTTTTTTTTTTTGCAACAGGGACTGAAAGGGGTCTTAAAAAATCAAAGTAGGGCTACTAGGGCATGTGGGGTATCATATGAAAGAGCGCTGTTTGCACATTCACAAACTTTTTTTTCTTTTTTTTAGGCCGCATAGTTTTCGACTTCTGATGAAAAATGTAAAAAAAATAGCGCCCCCCCCTTATCTCCGAAGTTTGCAAAGAGAAAAATCTGAAATTATTCTATGTGATAGAAGTTTATGTAAAAATTACAGGAAAAATAAAACGATGTCTCTAAATAGCACACTTTTTCAGAAATCGGAACGGTGCGCGAGTCCGACTCGCTCTTGACCGGTTTTTTTTTGCTGAAATTTTACTAAATGTCCGTAAATGTGTGGTCAATATCGAGTCGAACTCTGAATTTACGGTTGCCATGAATTTATTGTAGAACAATAGAGAGATTACTGGTCTTGTTAACCCGGGTGTGACCCGGGTTTTCCTAGAGTACGCTATTCCTATAATAATCACGTAGGCATATCGTATGAGGTTCTTATACCATGCATACATGCTATAACTATTAAAAAACCGGCCACCGGCCGGGTGTTGGACCACGCACAATGAAGGGTTCCGTATTTGGATAAATTTTTCCCAAGAACAATCTTAACGTTGTAGTTGAAAAACATGTTCCCCCATTCATTCCAACTGTAAATGTAAGTTTGTACTCACAATATTGAGAGATTTACCATGTTACTTTAAGACCACAGACTTCTTGTACGTTTTGCTGTAATGTACAGTAAAGAACTATTTTCCATATTTTTTTAAAAATTTTAGGCTCAGTTGTTTCGGAGATAAAGTGGGGGGGGGGGGAATGGTAAATAGTCTATTTTATTAAATAACTTTAAAACAATTTTTAATCGGTCCATTAGATTCGGAGCAAATTTGCTGTTATAGACGGACAGACAGACAAACACACGAGTGATCCTATAAGGGTTCCGTTTTTTCCTTTTGAGGTACGGAACCCTAAAAAAAAGCCTAAGTACATGAGTAGCGTGACTGCCTATTAAATAACTTATTACATTTGTCGCTTCACATGTGCGAAAGAAATGCTCGCAATGTAGACTTTGAATAATTCATGTATGAAAATAAAAGCAGATTAAAACACATTACCAAAAGTAATGTGTTTTAATCTCCTTATTTTAATATTTGGGTATTTTGGTTTTTTTGCAAATCAATTTCTTTCTTTCGAATTGATAGTCAATATGGTACTTCGGGTTTTTGAAAACGTTTGGATGCGTAGGCGCGTCATCTCTCTTAGGGCCCTCGCCCACGGCGACTTTTTGTAGCGATGCTGTCGCGCGTTTACGAAATGCGCGACTGCATCGCTACTAACCCGCGTTAGTCGCATTTGCAACGCGCTACAGAAGCGATGCCAACGCGCTATTAACGCGCTATAGTATCGCGACTGTATCGATGCAAACGCGCGACCGTGTCGGACGACATCGGGGAGAGAACAGAGGGAGGGTGGCGCGTGAGTGGAGAACCGAACTTTCGTTGCCTACGCTTCGGCTGCTTACGTAAAAACAGCACCAAAGACAACGTGACTAATGTTGCCTCAACGGAGTCCATCTTGCAACTGTAGCGATCGCAGGATAAAAATAAGTCGTTGAATGAAATGGTGGGCCATTTCATTCAACGACTTATTTTTATCCTGCGTAACATTTCACGCTCGCTGATATAATTTCTAGTTCGCTCCACCGTTATACATACGTTTGCTATAATTTATAGCTACATAATTATTTTTATGTTTATAGGCAGTTCAGGTTTTTTTTTATAGAAACTAACTTTGTTTGTTTAGAAAAAGTTCTTATGATATAAACGTCAGTGTTGCTGTTGGGTTAAATAAAAAGTAAGTTTTATGGTGCTAAATATAAAATAAAAAGTCCCAAGTGGACGTGGAGTTTTCTTTATAAGAATGTTTATTAGAAAGTGTTTGTTTTTGCTCAAGGTGTTTAAAAAAAAGTTTTTCTTTTTCTCTAAGCATTTTCAGGCGTTTTGCTTAAGTATAATAGGTAGCATCATCATCATTGGCAGTCTTGTTCCACCCACTGATGAGGACAGGCCTCCTCCCTGCAATGCCATGCTTCGCTGGTCCGTGCGAGTCTCATCCAGGTCTTCCCCGCGATCTTCTGTAGGTCATCCACCCACCTGCAGTGCGATTCTGTAACCATCTCACCGTGAAAACTTAGGTGAAGTGAGCGTGGAGTGAGCTGAGTGTCAATTCCTAGCAACGACAAACTCACTTCACCTATGTTTTCACGGTGAGATTTTTACAGAATCGACCGGCTGGTCATTGGTCTGCCAACACTTCTACCGCTTCTCGGCAACCATTTCGATAGAGGTCTGCTCCTGCCATTACCCATCTAGCCCTCCTCCAAAATAGGTACCTATACTTTATTTAAAAATATATACTAAGTACAGAAAATTGGGATCTAAATTAACGGATTCTGCTCCAGTAGATTTATCAAAAGCCTTTGACAGTGTGTGCAGCTTGGATCACTTTGGCAGAGGTAAACGGGTGCACGCTGCAAACTTGTTAGGGAGACTAATGCACACTTTGAATGTTGAATATGTTTAACATTCATACATAATCACGCTTGTAACACAAATGAGTTCAGCAGAATTGTAATTAGTGCTGAAATGTTACTTGGTACAAGTTTGTCGAAAGTTGCTAATAGCTTTTTAGATAAATTGAACGTTTTTAATGTAACGCTTATTTGCTACCAAAGATATTTTAGTTAGATCAGTAATTTGTCTGTACAAATGCAAAAAATAAATCAACTCAAGTTGTGATTTATTTTGGCTATCCAAGTGTCCATTTATTCCAAGAACACTTCTTGCTCTATTTTTCGTTTTGTGATTGTTCAAATCAAAACACACATCATAATATTAGCATTATGCAACATCATGTCTCTAAACCCATTAAAACTGCGTACGTCTTCAGTTTTTAATTCAAAATAGCTGGCACTTACACGAAATGCGCCATTATGCTAATGTAAGCGATCGCAAATAGCCGCGCGCACTCGCACGGAGCGCCGAGCGCCCAGGGCGAGCTGAGTTCCCGGAGTAGGGGCACCATTTCCAAATTTGAAAAGTACTGACAAAACGCTCAACATTTGCAAAAAAGTCCAGACATTTTATGTTTCTTTTGTTAATCAGAATAAAAAAATAAGCCGTTAGTCCCGGCTATTATTCGTAGATCTTTGACAGTCGTTACGGGTCGTCAGAAGCCCGAAAGTCTGACAACCAGTCTTACCAAGGGGTATCGTATTACCCAGTAACGGGGTTGTGGAGGTCAGATAGGCAGTCGCTCCATGTAAAATACTGGTATTCAGCTGCATCCGGTTAGACTGGAAGTCGACCCCAACATAGTTCGGAAAAGGCTAGACAGATTGATTGAATAAAAAAATCTGCCAAGTCTTTTCCCAAGTTTGTTGGGTGGAGACGGGTTCCAGTGTAACCGGATGCATCTCAACATGGAGCGACAGCCTATTTGACATCTACAACCCAGTTACTGGGTAACACGATACCACGGGGTAAGACTTGGTTTGACATTAGTCAAAAAAACTTATTTTCTAAAAAAAATCCCCTACATCGAAAAGTACGAACAAATGGCCGGACAAAGTCCAGATGGAGGCAAAAAACCGTATATGTCCGGACCCTACAAATCAGAATGGATGGTAACCCTAGCCCGGAGTAATGAACGCGATGTATGGAGACCGCACGCCGTTACAACGTCAGCGCGTGCTGTTGGAAAATGAATTGTGAGATACGAATTATTATTTAATAGCTTGAATATTATAGTAGTCCCGCTTATGAAGGAGAGGAATTGATAAAGAAGAATCAGTTTTGTCTGGTTCACGAGTTGATTGAAGAAAGCTTCAGTGTACTAAGAGGGTTTTGAGAGATTTTGAAGAACTTTGTTTTGGACTTTGACGCCAAAGGGCCTCTTCTTTCAAAAGGTTGAGATCGCTATAATAACTATGTTTGATGAATGGTAAAGGCTGTATGCTGTTAGAAGTATATTAAAAGTCTTTCCCAAGCCTACCAGAGGAGGATAAAAAAGACATTAAAATAGATAGGGTCCTCCTACTACATGGGACTTAAAGCGTACCGCTAAATGTGGATGTACCTACTACAGATACACCCCTGCCTAACCCTTCGGGCACGCAGGCGTACTGTTATGTTATAATAGTCACGTTAGCTCCGTACTGGATCATGTCCTCGCTTATAATAAGGTGGAATCAACAAAACATATTATTTTCAACAAATTACGGAATGGAAGAATGGAATGCTGCAAGGCTGTATCCCGAGTTCAAATAACAAAGTGCTAAAACAAGAACTTGAAAAGAATCGTATCACAAAGTTTTGGTAATCGGTTTATATCTGAAAGCTGTATCCCGCAGCTTCGCGGGCGTCAAACCAAATAATTGGGTTCCCGTCCTTAGGGGATCGGATTCGATTCCGGATTTGTACACATATTTATGTACCCACAATGCGGTACATTGTAAAAGTAACAATACCGAATTTATCTTACTATTTTTTGCTTGGTATGGTAGTCATATTGTGACCTGTTTCTGGAAATAACTCTTTGTTGGAGTGTACAGTTTCTTAAGAATCGATTTTCATATAAGGCTCCCGGTATGGAAATTTTATGAGGAGTGAAATTTACACAAGCGTTAACTCAAAAGCGTTACTTTTTTAGCGCAACTTTTAACTTTGAAATCAGAGGGGCAATTCTCGTATTTTTAACAACGTTCGCAATCTCATCTCAGTCTCAACCTGTCAAAAATTGTATAGCGTTTAACTACATTTTTGACATTTGATTGACGCTGGCATGAGATTGTGAACGTTTTTAGGTACGAGAATTGCCCCTCAGGTATGTGTTTACTTGTTTTGTTTATTTTCGGCCAGTTTTCATTGTAGCGGTTACTCTATCGATTATATTCAAAGACAAGGCGGGTGTAATGTACATACATGAACTTAAGGAGTAAACTCCCGTCGTGTGTTGGAGCTGACACAAACACTTTTTTAGGGTTCCGTACCTCAAAAGGAAAAAACGGAACCCTTATAGGATCACTTCGTTGTCCGTCTGTCTGTCAGTCTGTCAAGACCCTTTTTCTCAGGAACGCGTGGAGGTGTCAAGTTGAAATTAATATCAAATACGTAAGTCTATGGTCTCTTGAAGTCCTAAAAAACTCAAGCTTCTAAGTCAACGCAATAAAAACATACGGCTACTTATGCGACATATTTTGATACTTGCAAGTAAATCAAAACTATAGGGTACTTCCCGTTGTTCTAGAATCATGAAATTTGGAAAGAAGCAAGGTCTCTCAGCACAAGTAAAGGAAAAAGTCCGAAAATTGTGAATTAGTAATTTTATGACATAAAAAATAATTTTTTTGGGATCCAATGCTAAGTTTGTTTTTGGTATAAATTCTTTTCAACTATACAGAACCCTTCATTGTGCGTGGTCGGACACACACTTGGCCGGTTTTTTCCATTGGATTTTATAAAAAGTAGAGGATTATGGGTAATGTTATCATTGAATATCACCATAGTTATGACTGTCCTGAGAAAGGTCAGTAATTGTAGCTAATTTTAATAGTATGTATTTACTAAAAGGAAAACTTTTTGTGATGAGAATGTTCTCAATGAGATACCTAGTATCCAAATATGTCAACACGTACATCGTCTGATGACAAACTATTCAGATGTCAATCATTTGAAACAAACAGATTGAGAAAAAGCTACAGAACGTGGTCGATACCACGTCGTCACGGAGCTATAGACAAATATTGTGACAGATAGTTATGTCAGCGCTCTCGGTAAACATAGTCACCATCAACAAGTGTTGGTATTGTTTATGGGGTTATTGTCCCTTATTTCTTTCTTACATTACTCTTCGATAGAGTTTATAAAAATAGAAGATTCTTTCTTTAAATCAGTGTCTTGTATGTCTTGGGTATTTCAAGGTAAGTCTTTGCTTGGAGTTTCCATCCAACTTTGGAAAATATAGCTTTTTTGTCGACTACAGCTAGGGCTGCAGGTGGATTTGAGTCGGAATTTATTGCTTATTGTTGAATCACGAGGTTTCACTTTAGACATCACGATTTTTTACTTCAATGATTCTATGTTACTCTAGGTTACTAAGGCTCGTATTTATAATCAAAGTAATTACTTGCTACTAAGTAATTTCATACTTAAGGGTAGAATTCTTAAGTAATGAAAATGGTGATTATTACTTGGCTAAGAATTCTAAGCTTTGACAGTTCTAACTTCAAGCAATTACTAAACTATAGAAAGAAAATCATTGCTTGAGTAATTACTTTTACTTAAGTAATAACTTTTACTTGACTATAAATACGACTGTAAGGGTTGAATACTTAGCCTGCCTTCAGTGGATACTGAAAACGTTTCGACTTTATGAAAACGTTACGAGACACGAGAATATTAAGACGTTCCATAAACCTGACAAGAAACCCCATGGAAGAGCCGAAGTTCATAATATAAAGTGATTTAATAAGGAAATAATAACAAAATGAGTGAGACATCATGCCCTGCCTCATTACCAGGCATTACCTCTCATACTCGCTAAGAGAAACGTGCTTCAAACTAGGGTTGCTCATTACATCCGAGAAGTTCCCAGAGTTCATGTCAATTAGTAGACTTCGCATCTTAGTTGGAAGTTAGCTGCAGGGCTGTTTTTGTAGTATCATCAAGACATGTCGCACTTCTACAGGAGTTGCGATGTTTTGTGGTAAGCCTGTAAGTTATGAAAATAATTGTATTGAAAACTATCTGATCCGACAGACCTCTCGTCCAAAATTCAATAATTAAAAGAAAAAGGGACGTTCAGTTTATCCTGTGTTCTGTATCTGTATGTTCAATTAAGTTTTCTTGAAAAAAAAAAAAAACAAACTGGGAACCGAAAAAAAGTTCCAATTTTTCTTTTCATGAAAACCTAATTTGGACTACTACGAATATTTTCAAACACAAAATAGCCAAATCAGTCCATCCGTGCTCAAGTAATGCGCTACCAACCAACAGTATTTCAAAATCAAAATCAAAAGTCCTTTATTCAAATTAGGCTGAGAATCAGCACTTTTTGAACGTCAAAATTACAGTAAGACAGTCCCCACAAAACGCCCGCCCTTCACCACTTCCTAGTGCTTTAGATTTGATTTGAGTGCTCTAGTATTTGATTTATATACACCACTATTTTTTAATTAGTACAAAAAAAAAATGGGGCTCTATCCGTACCCGTTACTGATCATATTTGTGTAGTCAAAAGTAAAAAAAACGAAATACCAAAATTGTCCACGAAAATTTGTCATAATTGGTAAATTCATGATTATGATACGATAACAGCTGTTGGAGGCGGGGCTAGTTCGAGCGAGAGCACGCGAATGCGAGAGCGAGAAAATAAATGCAACTATGAATAGCCTGTACAATATTTCCATACATTGAGTGACATTTTGGGATCTAAACAAACGCCAATAACTTTGCTGTTTATGAATATTATTTATTGAGACTTTACATATATGATAACAAGACCTTCTCTAATAAGCCCTTTAAGTATTTGTACTAATTAAAAAATAGTGGTGTAGATGTAATGCATGTCACTATTAAGTGACAAAATATTGACTGTTTCTGTTAATTGAGCTGCTCCGCTGGACGAAACAATGGTGAATTAGAATCAGGAACGGCTCCGATAAGAAGTAACAAGTACTTACGAGAATAAAATCGAAGAACCTGGATGAATCTATTATTTCATCACCACCTAAATACAGTCCACAATAGTTCTATGTGACTTATACGTATATGTTGGTTGCCACTGTGATATGATACTGTTCCTTGCCTTTGCCGTAATCGTGTTAGATTCTTCTTCTCAGTAATGATTACAGCTTGACAATATTGTATGCTCCAAAAGAGTTATTTAGCTAATTACCGTCTTCACCATTGTTACTGCTTCTAACCAAATTGAATGCAATTTCTAAGTTTCATAGTTTACGTTAATGAAGGTTCCTCGTATCTTACTTCTAGTTAGTTTACCTGCAGAGTAGTAGTTGTCGTTTCATCAAGGAGACCTGTGTTTGTGTGTGTGTATGTAATGTTTGTGGATGTGTTTACTTGTGTCCCCTGAGGCCTTGCACAGTAAGCGCTTTGAGTGGAAAGCAATAGAATGGGAATTAAATGGAATTGTAGAATTAAATGCGTCTTTGTCTAGTGGGAGTTTGTAATGTCTTTGTTTTAAATTGTATTAATGATTGCTTTCTTCTTTTGATTGTTAATCTATATAAATGAAAAGAGAAGTCCTGACTGACTGATTGACTGACTCATCAACGCCCAGCCCAAACCCTTGAACCTAGAAAGCTGAAATTTTGCATTTTTGAGGTTCCCTTTATAATGTAGACAAGGAATAAGGAAGGAATTTCCGGTAGTACGTTCCCATCGGATATTTTCCGACATCCACGCGGGTGAAGCCGCTGGCAACAGCTAGTATTATTATATAACCCACTTTCTTTCCCATCAAGTTTGTCTTATATCTTTAACTCGTTAATATTCTGCTCCTTTATTTGCAGAATATTGTTTTCCTTGTATTAAGGAATTCTTTGGAGTGATCAGATCTCTTCATAATCAAATTCCTCCGTTCTTTGACAAAGATACGGCGAAGTATTCTTTTGTTGACGTCCACGAATTCCGCTAATATAGAGATCTTCGGAAAGCGACCCGTCTTCGAAACAAAAGTGAGAGTTATCAATGATTACCTACTTTCAGTTTTATTGAAGTTAGTTTAGAATAGAATTTTCGTTTTGAAATAATTCCTGCAAGATCTATTATCCCCTCAAAAGCTATGGTGGCTGCTACGAATATCACTGGACTATTATATTAATTTATTATAACACACATCCTTGTTCCCACGGGGGTAGGCAGAATCTACAGAACTCCAGCTGCTACGATGCTTACATACTGCTTCTGCCTCGTTTACGTTCCTACATCTGGCCACACGCACGCCGGTTGCGCGTACTACGCACCTGACCTTTCTGAAGAACATCATCAATTCACTATACCTTCTACGCCGTCCCCTCCCGGCGTTTCCACTCACTTCTGCCTCGTCGCCTTTTGTTAGTCGCCTTTCATTCATTCTTTCAACACGACCAAACTATCTACAGTTCTCTTTTCAATTTTTTATAAGTAATGATCAAATCATTGCACTTAATATCCTCACCACGAACGACATTCAAACATCCCCCTACTTAATCTTCCCCAAACAACTTCAAACGTCCACGTGCCGACATTCCCTCTCATAAAACTTGACAACTACCCTCAAACAGAAAAAGATTACCGTTAAGGGTTGCATATTAAAGTGAAACTTTTCTAATTATGCTAATTCCGTGGTTTCAACTGTTAATTATTCTGACCTAATTAGTTCAGCTCAACGGTCCGGTGGCGCCATCTATAACGTGGTTTTTAGAACTGCATTAATGGTTATGGTGACTGCAATGGATGGAATGGATGAATCCTCACTCCCTCTTAGCTTTTAATATCTCTTAGGTATATTAATTTTTTGTGCGATTCTTTTCCCGTAAATCCAACGGTTATTTTTAAGAAAGTGCTTTTAGCAATATCAGCGCCTATTGTGCTGCGGTATTAATATTATTTCTGTTCATTTTTTCCTGTTTGTACCCTGAGAAAATTTCTTACCCATCAGCTTAGTGGTTGAAATGGATTTATTACGTATCTTTATGGGGTCGATTCAGGCAAAAATACATTTTAACTTTCATCACACCGGACGTGGAATATAAATAGTTCAACTTACTACCAATGTTGTTAGATCCCTAAAAAGTTCCCCTGCAAAACTTTCTCGGAGTTTGTTTCATATAAAAATGCCTTTTTACGACAATTTGCTTGTCCTCCACTTAGGCATGCGCTAAAACGCTGGCGTAATAAACCCTACTCACAAACTGTTGGCAGTGTTGGCTGTTGCCCTCACTCGTAAATAAGAATATAGGTAGAGTTGTTTCAAACTACGTTCATAATGTTTTTATTAAAGAAAGTTGGGTGACAAATTGGAAATAATGACTCGAAATACTTGGGAAACACGAGACGAAGTTAGTAAAGTAGTTTTTTTTGTTGATTTTGTACTTAGTGAGTTTTCTGAAACGTTTTTCCGTGATATACTTACCTATGTTGATAAGTGGTGTTGTATCACTAATTACTATTTTACTTGACGCGTCACAGCGGTCATTGGCCTATTTAATTTCTTCGTTAGCTACAGGGTATTAACCCCATGTCAACTATATAAAAACTGTCAAACAAAACATACACACAGGTAAATCAACATCTCGGCATTAACATACAAAGTGCAGTACACACTAGCGTGCATGATACGCTGCGATAACCGCGCGCGGCGTACTGCGAATCGTATCGGTTTTACGGAAACGTGCCGTTTTATGATAAATCCTGTGCTGCAAAAAATTGTATAGAATTTAATCCTCTACAATATTTATTATGAATACAAATAGCATAAAACCCATAGGAAACGAGATATTTGCAATAAATGTGTAAAAAATCGATTTTATGACCTTTGACCTTGGAATAGTCTGTAGTCGCGGGCACCCTACGATAAGTAGGTCTTGAGACAAGTTTTAGCGTGCCAAAATAAAGGTTTAAGTATACAAGTTTATAGCTGACTACGAGTATCTCTTATTCCGAGGTAAAACCACTACCTAATATATTCCTGGACTATTCAATCTGCCTAGCCTTTTCCCAACTATGTTGGGGTCGGCTTCCAGTCTAACCGGATGCAGCTGAATACCAGTATTTTACATGGAGCGACTGCCTATCTGACCTCCACAACCCAGTAACTGGGTAATGCGATACCCCTTGGTAAGACTGGTTGTCAGACTTTCGGGCTTCTGACGACCCGTGACGACTGTCAAAGATCCACGAATGACAGCCGGGACCAACGGCTTAACGTGCTTTCCGAGGCACGGAGAAGTCTCGTTATGTAAAGATAGGTCACCCATCCACGGACCAATCCCGGCAAGCGTAGCTTAACCTGATGGATCGACCCGTGCGGCTGTTATTACTTAGCCACGAGCTTCTGGACTATTATTCATAACAAACTAAAACGCTCTATAAACCTATTTTAGTTAGGTATAGAAGTGTTTTGTGTTCTTCTTTCAAACTCAAATCATAATTCGAAAGAAATTGAAAAACCCTTCTACAACTAAAATAGATTTATAGAGCGTTTTAGTTTTTTATGAATAATGAGGTTAGTAATTTAGTATATACTAATGTGTTTAACCAGTCAGGTACTGTTATGATATATTGTATATTTTGATCTTACTTCCATACTAAACTCTTATGTGTACCTCTCGTTGTAAGGAAATCCTTTATAATATGAGATCAGCTTATACTGGAAATGTATAGCTTGATCTGTAGCCGTGCGTACACAAATTCACGTTTCACAGTAATTACAAATATGTAGCAAATGGATCCCTCCAATACGGCTTAGAAGTACCGATACGTATTTATTAGCCGCTTATAATATCGAGGCGGGCACAACCGTCTTGTGCGGGATTACACGTGGAATAGGATTAACTACGCGCTTTGTGGGCGCTGTAGTAGGCAGTGGAGGTAGTTGACGAGCCCTGCAGGCGTGTTGTGGAGTTGTGTCACTAGCTTTGTGGGCGCTGTAGTAGGCAGTGGAGGTAGTTGACGAGCCCTGCAGGCGTGTTGTGGAGTTGTGTCACTAGCTTTGTGGGCGCTGTAGTAGGCAGTGGAGGTAGTTGACGAGCCCTGCAGGCGTGTTGTGGAGTTGTGTCACTAGCTTTGTGGGCGCTGTAGTAGGCAGTGGAGGTAGTTGACGAGCCCTGCAGGCGTGTTGTGGAGTTGTGTCACTAGCTTTGTGGGCGCTGTAGTAGGCAGTGGAGGTAGTTGACGAGCCCTGCAGGCGTGTTGTGGAGTTGTGTCACTAGCTTTGTGGGCGCTGTAGTAGGCAGTGGAGGTAGTTGACGAGCCCTGCAGGCGTGTTGTGGAGTTGTGTAACTAGCTTTGTGGGCGCTGTAGTAGGCAGTGGAGGTAGTTGACGAGCCCTGCAGGCGTGTTGTGGAGTTGTGTCACTAGCTTTAAGTGTCACTTTGTTGACAGTAAAACGGTGGGAAAAACGTTTTTCCTTTTGCAGAATTTATTAATAATTAATTTGGAAACTAAGGTTTTCGTTGTATTTACCTAGATTTTGTTAACCTTAGCAGCGTTAGGAATAAGAGTAGTGAAGCTTCTGAACTGCAGTAGACGTTTCAGGACTTTTCAGGATTTTAATAGGAAACAATAAAATAAAATAAAATAAAATTTATTGAAGTATAAAGTAAAAGAAAGATTTAAATTAATTACAATCGAGGAAAATTTAATTCTAACTGTAATGTAGACCTGATCTAGATTTATGAAAACCTGTGTTTCAGGCCCTCTACTGACCAGTCTCTCTTTTTTATCAGAATAAAGATACGTACCTGAGGGCTTAGACAAAGTTACATATTCTCAGAGTAATCAGATAGGAAACGCCGACACATCTAGTTTAAAAAAAAATATGATTGAAGTTTAAAAGTATTTGTACAAACCTACTGATGAAAATAAATCATTTATCACTTAATTCTATCAGCGTATTTGCTATCATAATCATAACCCAATCCCGTTGAAAGTCGTTGTAGAAATACACGCTTTGACAGCGGTTACTAGCTGTCTAGGCCCTCAGACCTCGACCACTCGTAGATAAGCCAAAATATCTCTTGATTATACAGGTACATACCTATCATTTACCTATTTGAAGACTACCTCAAGTCTAGAAGCAGTACCTCCAGGTTTATCGCGATGTAAAGATAAGTGGCGCAGCACGGAGGGCGCGGCGACGCTGCGCAACGCCCATCCATTTGGCCGCCGGAGGTCATGGAACTTGCTAATATACTTGAGTGGAACTACGTTTTAACGCTGATGTTTGTGACCATGAAAAATATATGAAAATTGAGATATATTTGATGTTTGCTTCTGAAAAACGGCGAGCAAAGACTGTCTGAGGGAAAAGTAGAAAATTATGGAATTAACGACCCTTGTTGTCTGTTTGAAGATTGTGCAAGTTACAGATAAATAGATGCCTTATAAGTTTTTCATTTCATTATCTACTAGAGAGATTATTACTGGAGGACATAAGCCTCCCGTAAGCATCACCACAACAACCAGTCCTGCACTCCCCGCATCCAGCGGATGAATTATTTATTCCTCTTTGCAGTCACTCTGTTGGATTTCTTTTGTAACTTTTAGTTGAAAACAACCATAGAAATATAAAAAACAGGAGAAGTGGCAAGGGGGCGAATCTGTGTCCGCGCGACATGCTCAGTATGAGCCGTTTATAGTGAAATGACCGTCTCCGCGAACCAGTGCGCTTTCGACTGTGACCGTGACAATTTATAAGAATGCCGTGTTGTTCAGTGGTTTCTTGTAAAAACCGAAGCCAAGAGTCACTTTCCCTAAGGGAGTATTTTACGTATTTGTCTTTAAAATCATGAAAGTGACAAAGGGACAAAGTGGAGACACAGGGTTCCGATACATTTTAACATACTGGGCACATCTCATTCTTTCTTGTATGTATAGAAACAACATTCTCATATCAAAACATGTCCCCACATATCATTGTTCACTGTTTCCTCGTCCGGCATATACCTACGCCACAGTCCTACTGTCGTCCACAGAGCCTGCAGTACGCCGAACACGACGCGTATTCGTAAACGTATAGGTACTTATAGTAGTCCGCCGGGATGGTGCGGTACGAAATATGATTTGTGCGTGGCCGGTGCCGCGGTAGGGCTGCCCGTAGTAAAACGCGATGGAAAAAAAAAGAAAACAAAATCAAAGTGTTATTGTTAAAGCTTTGTCTGCAGTTGTTCACATTTTGACGTAGAGATTGATAGATTCTCTTAAAATATAAGACAACAAGGATCGGTCATGTCATTTAGATCAATGTCATGTCAATAAATTAACTCAACTTTATAGGACACAGTTTAGTTGATCTCTTGTACCTAGGAGTGCACCATTATAAAAGGAGTATGCGCTAAGGTAGCCCGCGAAATTCAAATTTTCTTAAGTTTTTTGCAATTTGTAAATCAGTGTCAGGTTATATATTGATTAAAATATGATTCGCACCCGTAACTAATATGGCCTATGGCTTTACAGAATTATAATCATTAGAATCAACAATACAACTCCATAAGTTACAATTCCATCCCATTCTCTCCAAAAAAATGGAGAATTTGGGAATAAGAGGGGTACAACTTGAACTTTTTGTGAACTACTTAAGTGAGCGTACCCAGTGCGTTAAAATAGGTGAACATGTTAGTGACGAACGAACAGTCACTTATGGCGTCCCTCAAGGAAGCGTGTTAGGTCCCACTCTATTCCTGATGTATATTAACGACCTGGGCATGCTCACACTCCCCAAAGGTAGGGTAATAACTTTTGCGGATGACACAGCGCTCCTCTTTAGCGCTGATACATGGGACGAAGTTTTTTCATACGCGCAATCGGGCTTTAATACTGTGTCAAATTGGTTACGCAGTAATGTTCTTACACTCAACGCGGAGAAAACCAATTATATGACCTTCTCTCTTAGAGCAAATGGTAACATCCCAAACGCCTCAGCGCCCTATACAATAATAACACACAATTGTCCAGAACCTCACGATAACAATATGTGTACCTGCACTCACCTTCGCAGCACTGGATACGTTAAGTATCTGGGAGTTACAATTGATGGGACCCTTAGATTCCAGGAACACATTGATACACTCAAAACCAGGTTACGCAAGCTAATATATATTTTCAAAAACTTGAGACGAGTAGCTGATGACAAGTTAAAGAAAACAGTATACTTTGCCCTTGCTCAGTCACTGTTAACCTACTGTATCTCTGTTTGGGGAGGTGCTCCGAAAACTACAATTATTGATTTGGAGAGAGCCCAGAGAGCTATCTTAAAGGTGTCCTCATTCCTGCCTTACCGCTATCCCACAGAACTCCTTTACAAGGAGGCTAAAGTTTTGACAGTGCGTCAACTTTTTATCCTTAACATCGTGTTAAAACAGCATTCATTACTTACCTATCATCCCACAGCCACACATCGCAAAAGACGGTACACCCCCGTAGACCGCCGTCTAACACATCAATCTACTACTCAGTTTTCTAAACGGTTCTTTTGTCACCTAGGTTGTTTTCTATACAACAAAATACACAGAATGTCACCTATAGTTAACCTCACTAAAACTATGTGCAAAAAGAAAGTTACTGCCTTACTACAACAACTTAATTATGAGGATACTGAAAACTTACTTACCAATATGGTGTAATATGGGAGTTATAGCTACAACCTTATTATGTACAAACCTACGTACATCTTCACAAGTCAAGTTAGGTACCTTTAGGTCACATAATAATATATAACACTTTCATTCAGTCACGCACGCCCAAAAAAGCGCCTAACACACATACACACACCCACACGTCACTCGCTCAGACCAACACCCCATCACACACACACACACACACACACACACACACACACACACACACACACACACACACACACCACCCCTTACACACACCCTCACACTCTTCCACACACAAGTAACATAACAAGTAACCTAATTTTAAAAAAAAAAGTTTAGTTTAAGTATATGTAAAGTCTGAAATTTTCATTCGAGCCACCAATATTTATAAAATCTTGATTTTTCTTTTTTTATCTTTTAAATTTTTGTCAGTGTACAAGTACATACCTACATAAAAAGTTTTATTTTGTAAAAGGGCGGAGACCTGGTGTCCTGAAATACAGGCCTAGAGCTTAGCTCAGGCACCAGTCTCCCACAATATTCAAATAATGTATTAATAATTCATGGTGTATTGTGTATTTTCAATAATATTGTGGTGAGAAATAAACATTTATCTTATCTTATCTTAATTGGCCTCAAATCGTTCAATAGTGTAATTTGAACGATGGTTGTAGGTATTGATGTTTTTTATGATTATAATTTTATAAGTACTTAATGATACGGCGGCGAATCATATTTAGATCAACATACAACCTAATGCTGACTTGCAAATTACAAAAAACGTAACAAATTTTGAATTTCGTGGCCTAGCCTGGCGCTTTCGCCTTATGATAAAAACTTGTGCTGACTTTCATTATATGAGAGCAATCTTAAACTTTTCAACGTCTTTTCACCATTCATTTGTAAGAAAAAGTCGTCAAGGTTCTGTGCCAATGACAATGAAACGGCCTCGGGTAGTCGCTGTACAAAATATGATTTGTGCGTGCTCGTCGAGCTAGGGTTGCCGCTAACGGCTCCGTGGCTCGCTGTCGATAGCCGCGCCATTTTACAGGTCATTGTTTCAATTTATTGTTAAAGGGAATTGTTGGTACCTACGTAAAAGGGTTTTAGAATTCTGTGACCAGGTTTTTGGAGGTTTTGAAACTGGTGTATATCTACAATTACCTACCTGTGTGTAACGGTCGTAGACTGTGTTTATTATCTATCGTTTTCTGAACGCTATCTTCATCTGCTGGGTTTCAAACGGTTCGTCAAGTTTCTAAAGGCCATCAAAAGACGTTAAATCAATAATTTATCTTAGCACACAAACTAAGATGCTCTTTAGAGTGATGAACATTTTGCGACAGGGGTAATCGTTCAGAGTAATCGAGTCTGGTTAAACCACGCTGGGATCGGTGCATTTCATTCATTCAGAACTTAAAAGTATTCGCTTTTTAAACCGGTTACACAAGATAACCTGCAAAAGAGATTAAAAAGACTATACAAGTTTTAATTCATGAGCTAAGATAAATACTTACACGTAAATCTTTTAGTGAAGTGCTTCCGATTTGCTTGTAACGAAGAAGAATACTCGAGTGGTAATGGCGCCTAGGAAGCACCACTTAGACTGGATGTGTCGGATTACAGTTACGAGTCATTTACTCAGCGAGATTGTGAACAAGAACAGCTCTTTATGTGTTCAATAAGTATTATTGCCTTTGAAGATAGACTTTAAAGAAGGTACTTGTACCTAGGTAATAAAGGCTGGTATCTGCAACTCCACGTCAATGCGCGTATTTTGCGTACTAGATATCTATATAGTTTTTTGTAGATATTTTTTCTTAGCGTGTATAATACGTATTCTTCCCACTTAGTCTATGTATATGATGTTGTAATAATTCCCTGTCACTGTAATTTACACAGCAGGTAGTGGTATTCGAACCTGTGTGGGGTACCTACGTACCACAACTAAAAGTGAAAAAAATAAAAACCTTTTCAATAAAAAGTTTTTATAAATAAAAATCTGCTCATAATTAAGCCTTTTTGGACATTCAATTTTGACATAAAGAACTGGAGCGCTGGACACTGGACAACTGTCCTATAGATAGATAGATAGATAGATGGATGAATAACTGTCCTATCTTGTTTTATAACAATATATCCTAGACTGTTCACGTTTTAGCAGACTTGGGATGGCTATGTTCAGAAGTAGGTGGTTCTCGTCTAGGACAGCTATAAGTGTTAAATTCTGCTGTTAATAGTAAATATTAGTCCTACTATCTCATGTTACATTTCAGCAAACTAATCAGCACATTACACCAAACAGCTACAATATTGTTTAATAATAACATAGTTTGTTGTTTGTGGCAGCCCTGACACAATAGTGCGCCCTCGGGACGTCCCGATGCTGTCCCGAAATAGCCGTATCTTAGATAAGTTAGCCAAACTACGGCTATTGTACCGTTGACGTGCCCGCTTTATATTAAAATAGTATTTTGGTACCTACATGTCCATACGAGATCACATATTTATGTAAACTTTCTAATAGTTTTGGTATTGTTCTGTTATTATTTTCGGGATGAACTTGATGCTTTTAGGAGGGATTTGTCCGTATTGGCTCAGAATCGAGTTGAGTGGAAAAAGGAATGGGCCTTTGCTTTGCAGTGGACCGATAAAGGCTGATCACTACTATTTTAAAAATGTCTGAGCTATCTCGGGGCCCTGGGGTCCCAGAACTTTAGGAAGGCGTACGAGGGACCGAAGCTAACTCGCAGGGACAATTTTAAATGGAATGAGGAACCAACCGACGATTATCCCTGTAAGCACTATGCAAATGCACCAAAGGAGAACCCCCGGTTGGTGCAGGACTATTGCAGAACATGGAAATAAAACATATTGGGCTCAGCCCAATATCAGCATATTGGGAACAGCTCGCCACACATGCTGCCCTGCGGGTTCATGTATCTTTCTTGGTCTCCTCACCCTAGACCTGTTTTGGCAAAGTCACTACGACGTCAACGTAGAGATACGTCTGTGGGGTTATTATTATTTATTGTTTTGTGCCCTAATATTAGCCTGGGTGTAGGGATGGGTGGAGGGGTGAGGGGTTGGGAAGTTTTGTTCTTTACAAAAAAAAAAAAAATGGAAAGTTTTCTTTACTGCTATGGGATTTGAAAATCCATGTCCTTCAAAGAATAATAAATCTGCTTTTGTATAGGAACTAAGGAACAGCCTAATTGTGCATTTTCAAGTAAAACGAAAAGTTATTTGTGCGTAGGTACGTTTTGATAATCCTAACCATTTCTTGTGTTGGTTAAAGTTACGGCGAGCTCATAACTCAGACTCGTAGGTATGGTTAAAATTGTTTATATTTGTCACATTTCTTTCCCGAAGATTTAGTACCGAAGGCCAAAGACTGTGTAAAAAACAATACGCGCAAAATGAAAATATCAAAGACAACATGTTGTTAGACTTTTTTTCGCGTCGGCTATAAATTACTGAAATATATGTGCGGTACCGCTTTCTACACTAGTATTTGTTCCTTAGTTTGTTTGTTTTCTAGTCACGTATATGAAAAGCTGTGACAATTTACAGACGTTTCTTCTTGTAACTCAGGTATAAGGCTTTTTCTAAAGGAAATCGCATGAATACGGAATTAGGGTTCTGAACTTTTTGTTTTTATTAAATCCTGTATTGTATTTGTTGGTTACGGACGGTAAAGAATATTGTATTGCTGGATTTTTCCCTTGGGTAATAAATTAATAATCTAGGAAATCTGATTAATATCAAATATCAGGTGGGCGGTAGAAGTTGTCAAGGTAGAGACCTATTATTAAAATGAAAAAAAAAACAGGTTTACGAGTGACACCTAATATTATTGGGAAAATTCGTCATGAAAACCAATATTCTGAAAAGTTACGAGTAACATAACTAGATGATAAACTATATTTTACAGTAGGTACTCGTACTAAATATAAGTACTTTAATTACCAACAAAATATCACTTCAACTCTCTCTAGCATATTAATGATTTGGTTATCGTGTGGACAAAAGTTTTCCGAGCCGATGGGTCCCACTAATTGGGCCGTGCGACGTGACTACTGTCCCTGTTGCGGCCGCACCGGTGAAAACAGTTATATAATTGGAATAATTGCTTTTATATGGGCACATGCCACTTAATTTGGGATACTAGAGAAATTATAACTATCTAGCTATATGAGCTTTGTTTTAAAGTTTCTTTGGTTTTAACTATTAATATTTACTCCTTTTGCTGTTTTGGATTATAAATCTGTTTTTACTGTTTTTAAGTCCTATTGTAAATTGCATATTTACATAAAGGGATGGGTTAGGCAAAGGTGTACCTATTAGTATCTACTCATTATAAATTAAGTGTATAATAATCATAACCTAAAAAGATACTGATATCATGAGTTCGCTCTGAATTTGTGAATCTTAGTAATTTTGTGAGCTTTTAAATATACTTATTTATTTCTATTATTATGAAAATACCGCTCCTTTAAATATTTAGATATTATTTCTATTATGCAATAATACAGCTCCAAACTTTATGAAAGCGCTATTCATTGAAACGAACCCATTTGGAAAGATTCCTTTGAATGGAATCTTAAGAAATATCTCTTGAGTAGGCATCTTATTTGTATGAAAATTTACTTATTTCGACAATTATAATTTTGTGAAGCCTCTTCAGACGACCTGATAAAGGTCACGTAACGCGAAAAATAACAAATTGTTCATACAACCCAATACTTTTGCCCTAATACGTCCTGAAGGGCCACAGGTCCTTAGGGACGGCCCTTGTGACGTCAGCACCGGGGCCATATTTACATAATGAAACTAAATCGTGCGGAAATGACGATAAACGAGGAACCGGCGTGTGACGTGACGTAGGTAATGCTATTTGCTTTACAATTGATTTTTTGGGTTTGTTTGCTCTTCGAAGGCTATTGGGATTTCATTGTTATGGTGTGGTGAGTTTCCTGTATCGAAAATGAGCTTGTCAGAGGCCTCAGAGTTCGTTTCGGTGGCTCTTTTCAGAGAAGTCTGATAGGAAATACCGCCTCATCTAGGTAAAACATCATTTAACAACGTGTTGGATATTTTACTTGCACTGTTTTATTGCAGACGATACAAAACTCAAACTCAAAGCATTTATTTCAATTAAACCAATTACAGACACTTTTGAATTGTCAAAGAGTCGGTCAGTTAGTCAGAAAGTTGAAGCTAGTTGCCCATTCCAAAACGTAGATCTCTATGGAGAAGAACGGGCAAGAAACTCCACGGACACTCTTTTAAATCAAGATAAGTAATACAACATCCTGGGTACAAACTATACCTAGAACCACATCTTTTGATGCACCAAGTTTAGTCCTTCAAGTCTAGAGTCTCACACGGTCGACAACGTATTCCAAGTCAAAGCATTTAGTTCAACGAGACACACTACACTATTGAACAAGTACTCGAGAGGAACCTATGACACCACTCCACAAGTCCACAGTGTGGGATTCCTCGAAAACAAAACCAATCAAAAGTTATTCACTCAAACTAGGCTGAGAATCAGCACTTTTTGGACGTCAAAATTACATAAGACAGTCCCCCAAGACGCCCGCCCTTCACCACTTCCTAGTGCTTTATCTGGGAAGACGATAAAAGAGAAAAAAAAAACCCCAAGCCAAGTGCGTGTCGGATCACGCACAATGAAGGGTTCCGTAGTTGAAAAGAATTATCCCAAAAACAATCTTAACATTGCAATCCCAAAAAAATAATTTTATTTGATAAAACTACATATTAACAATTTTCGGACTTTCCTTTTCTTGTGCTGTAAGACCTTGCTTCTTGCCAAATTTCATAATTCTAGGACAACGGGAAGTAGGTAATCCGTAGATTTTGATTTACTTGCGAGTAACAAAAAGTGACGCATAAATTGCCTAAGAAGCTTGATGTTTTTAGGACTCCAAGGGACCATAGACCTACGTATTTGATATTAATTTTAACTTGATACCTTCACGTGTTCCTGAGAAGAATGGTCTTGACAGACAGACAGACAGACTGACAACGAAGTGATCCTGTAAGGGTTCCGTTTTTTCTTTTTGAGGTACGGAACCCTAAAAAGACAGAGAAAAGTTCCAATCCTGTGTAGTATTTAGTAGGTAGTATTTAGTGGAACAACAAATATAGAAATGAACTGCATTTAACACTTAGTAACATTCGCTAATTGTCTTGTTAGTTTCCAGTCTCTGACTCAGACGGGCATTGAACTCGGAATCTTGGTCTAATGATCACGCGTCGAGGAACAATAATTAATTAGAATAAATTGCTTGATCTTGCAAAATAATCTTATTATTAACTAGCTTCTAGCTGAGACTTCTTTCGCATGTTTTAACATAAAACATACATACCCTACGGCACTTCACAATAGTGTAGCTTTAATCAGTGCATGATGTTCTGCTACTGGAGTAGCGGAACATCAGCGAATCACAAATGAGAGAAGATTCGTAGTTAAGAATAGTGCGATTATTGTGGATCATGATTATGAGTTATACGAGTCATCATCTGCCTGGCTTTTTCCCAACGATGTTGAGGTCGGCTTCCAGTCTAACCGGATGTAGCTGAATACCAGTACTTTGCATGGAGCGATTGCCTGCTATGCTGCCTGATAGCTGTGACCTCCACAGACTTTTGGACTTCCTAACTACCCGAAACGTCAACGTCCCGGCTGTCATTCATGTAGTAGACTACATGAATGACAGCCGGGACCAACGTGGACAGGTCTTGGTATGTAAAGATGGTCACCCATCCACGGACCAACCACGGCAAGCGTAGCTTAACCTGATCGATCGCCTCGTGTGGCTGTTATTACTTAGCCACAAATTTAGGCTTTTCTAGCAAACATAGGCCTTTACAAATAGCGTCAGGGCACCTTGTCCCCGCCTCAATCTGTCGATCCATCTTGTCCGAGACGTTCACACTACGTTAGACAATATTGTTATCTGAAATATTAATGACAATGGTCCGGTTTGCCGGACGAAAACGATCCATCATCAGCTTTTTTCATGAGGAAAATATTCCGATTGAGGAATAGATGATGGAAATGGTGTTGATTTTTCCGCGTCATTTCACGTTATTAAATATTAATACATTGCTTGATGGAAAAGAAAATATCGGAGTTATTGATCCTATTATGTATTTGTTGTCGGCACAAAACATTTGCAACACACACAACTGTTACTTTCTATTTCCTATGATTCTACCGGAAACTCATTGGTTCTTTCTTAGTCTTGTATTTTATCTCTATATCTTGTTGCTAAATAGCAAAATATTGATGTGAAAGTCAACTATTTAGTGTTTTTGACTTGGTTTTTAGTCTGTCCTAGTGGGAACTATTGAAAGTCGTATGAGGCATTTTTGAATTGGTTTTGAATTGATTGATTTTAGACAGCAAAGTACTTTTTTACCTTCACTACTTCTCAAAGTTCACTTATAGACCGTAAGTTCTAGTGAGTTGGCAGACCTCAACACAAGCCAGGTCTTTTCATCCCAAGTTTGACAAGTTCAAGATCATATTGAAATGTTTCACGCAATCACGCGTTATTAACATTGAATTTCATGATCGGTAATTCCCAAATAAGTATGAAATATAATGAAGCAACCATATAAATCTTCTTTCTTATATCTATGGGAGCAACCACAGAACAGATAGAGCAACGCATTGGACTGATTTATCGGATGTCCGTCTCGCATGACGCATGATCAATGAATTAGTGATTCTTATTGACAGGTGCCAATTAACCATCACTGCTGGGGCTCACAGGGGCATGGCTACAGGCTATGGGTATGGCCATGGGATATCACTCCATAGCATCACGCCAGTAATCTCTGAAGAGATAGCCAGAGTTGTACGGTATTACATGTAAAAAGGGGCGAGCATATTGCGTATGACATCAGACTATTTTTAAAGAATTCCTTCATGAGACGCGATTAAATATTGATGTTATTGTTGATAGGAAAGTAAAACATGAATAGTTTTAGACAGATGTATAAAAATAATAAGAAGACTATTACTTCAAACCTCTACCCAAACTCATATGTAGCAAACAGTGTAAAGAAATAACTTGGAAAAATTTAATTGACATGCCTGATGTGATAAAAGAAGAACATGAAAATAGTGCAGCCTCAGTGCTGCCTCAGTCCATTTCCTGCAGAATGATACGGCAACAGACAGCAAATAAATAAAATTCTAAGAAACCAGCATTCGAAGAAAACACGAAATAAAATGGAAAAGTTTTCAGAAATATTTCACAGGACGACGCTGATTTTCGTGAAAACAATTTTACGAGTAGCACGAGACGGAATCAATTGAGTCTGCCACTGTACGAAGATTGAGATGTCATAATAACTGGAGTATTGTCTGCGATCGTAAACGTATAGGATCACAGAGCACGTTCATGAATTTAAATTGATATTTTATTGTTTAGGAAGTCACGTTATATGCTGTTTTTGTGATAATATGAACATTATGGGACATACAAAGTCGATAATTCAAGTTTGCTATGAAATTCTTGTGCATATCTCGTAATCTTACTAAAAGGTAAATTCGATTGAAACCAAGACTGTTTAACCATAATATTCCGTTAACTAATAAAGGCCACTAATAATGAAATCCAGTCAATTTTATAAATCAAGCTAACTGCCCCACTTTTGCAAAGTAAATGTAAACGAAGACTAATGGTTCTAATAAAAACAAGATACAATTACAAAATGGTGCACAATTTAGTGTTAGACAGCACAAAGAAAAGTTTGTATGATAATAAAAACAAAGCACAGTAGGGAAAGCAATACTGAGAAATGGATGCATTGTGAGCGGAGAGCGACGCGGATGTTTTAATAAAGTGTTGCAGGCCATTTTTTTTTGTTGATAATTATGAGGAAGTTAATCGAATAGCTGAAGTCGATAAATATATTTTCGGGATAGGAAGTTAAAACCAAAGCTTCGGTTTCCTAGAAAGCGGTGAATGGTCACACAAAACGGCTGTCTAAATATAGAGCGTTTTTGACAACGATGTCAAATACTAGAGAAAATGACAGATTTTAATGACGGCGGTTATAATATGAATATGACGAAACTGCTTTAGCAACAAACAATAACACAAATTGTAAAGTAACTATCAATGTAAAAGAAACGTTAAGTACATGTAGTTGGGTCGCGGGTTGTTTTAAGAAGATACCGTGGCCCTGGCATAGGCAACTGCAGGAACACGGGTGGGTTTTAGTCAGTAAAAGTCTGACACGCCCTTCCGCTCCACCCAGAGCGGGAGAAGTTATTTGATGATTTCCCAAAGTACATGTAGTTCCCGGCCATTAACCAACAGTTCATTAAAACTTAAAACTGCTCGCCAAAACATCGCTGTGAGGAGCACTGCAATTTGGCAAATGATCAAATTATCACAACAAGTTATCTGACCACTATCTGAAACTACGTTAAAGCAAGCCAAAGCTTTAATTTAGATATAATCTTTAAATTACCTCTTCAGGGTTGTAAATACCATGTCAATCAAGCCATGCTGTGCTATGCTATGCTGGCTATCAGTAGCACCGTGGGCATCCGGCCAATTAGATTTACTCAGAGTGGAAATAGTGAAGAGTGGAGGAGGCAATTACTACCCCCTTTTAGCCATTGACCATAGACTAGATACAGAAGGATCATTTGCCTAGTGTCGAAAATGTTGACTTTTTATTTTGGAGTCAAGCTATAGATAACAAACCTATTCATTATTTTCAAAAACGATGCCAAAACGCAATGTTTAATCTGTAACATCCCATGCGATTTCGGCTACGGTGCCAATTTTTATTGGGTAGTATTTAAATGCCCAATAATTATAATTTGTACAAGTTTTGATATCCAATTAATTAATTAGTAGTGCAATCATTGTTTTGGTGTTCATGTAGATTATTAGATGTAAGAATATTTTTCTGGTGTGCGATTAATAATTTCCCATTTTTATTTTTTTTCTGTTCTTAAATACGTACGAGTATATCAACTTGGTTCCTAAAGCCTGATTTGCTGTGATTGGTTTTTTATTTTTTGGGGAATGGCGTCCTCCCAAATCAACCTCCTGTCGGCTGCCTTAATAAATTAAGGTCTCCAGGCAAGGCATAAAACTTAGAAACTAAGCCACTACGCTCTAAAAGCACCCCATTTGGGTACGGAGGTTGTGGCAGTAAGGGACAGGCAGTCAGGCTGTATCGGTTCAATATGATAGGTTGATTAAAATAACAAGTTAAAAATATTTTGTGACATAACATTTGTTAAACAGATTTACACCGGCACCCTAATTGCGTAACACATTATCAATCGGAATTTGAATCATTTTGAAACAAATTGCTAATCCATTGCTTCATATGTTCGAAAAATTTGTCTGCTCATCAACGTAAACCACTCAATGAATGTTGTTGAACTGTCAAAATGAAACCAACTCCGATTGATAATGTGTTACGCAATTAGGGTGCCGGTGTATGAATTGAGAATTTGAAGTTGAAAACTTGTCAAACTCTATTTCAGCATTTCTTGTTTGGTTTCATTTCAGTTTATTGTTTGGGTTCCTGCGGAGAGATATTAGGGAAAGTACAATGACCGCTATTGCCACGCTAAAACGCGACAGCTATAGTAGCCTCGTCCTTCCTTCTAGTCGTACTGTCGTAACACTGACATTGGCATACGCTTACGTAGCGTCGGCGTACGGATTAGGGGCGTATGGCGCGTACGCCGTTCGCCCGACCTTCGCCGCTTAGTGCTCAGTTGAAGCCTTATAGCCGTAGGTATGTAGGTACTAATCGTTCACGGATGTGGTTATAGTTTCTTGTGTTTATTTTATTTTTATTTTATTTTGGCAACAAACAGTCATGTACTTACAAACAATATTATTTATGAAAGAATTGGTTCCTTACAAAAGACCTATAGTGCCGACAATGTGGTATAGTTCTAAAAATATGTACAATAAACTCTTAACAAGGAAAGACGTGCAAGAAATACATATATTAATTTTTGTGTCAGATTTGTGTGTATTTTTGTTTCTAGTAAAACATTTTCTCGGTCAATATTTATACCGGTAGGACCGTTGTGTTCCACGCGCGCCTCAAAGAGATGTCAGCAAGTGATGGGGTCCAATAGGGCCGACGCCGCTGGGGTCGCGGGTTGTTTTAAGAAGATACCACGGCCCTGGCATAGGCAACTGAAGGAACACGGGTGGGTTTTAGTCAGTAAAAGTCTGACACGCCCTTCCGCTCCACCCAGAGCGGGAGAAGTTATTTGATGATTTCCCACCCTCAAAAAAAAAAAAAAAAAGGGTGAAGTTATTGAAGGGAAGAATAGCGTTGCCAACTAATAAATAATTTTTTTTTTTTTGATGTGGTAAGTAGTACCGATGCTGCCAATGTCAGATCATCTTTGTTTTAAATAGAAACAAACCGTTGGACGTAAAGTTAAGGACTAACTTACAGCTGCCATGCATGGCAGCATGGCAGCTGTAAGTTAGTCCTTAACTAATATAATGTAGAATCAAGGCATATTAAAAAAAAAACATATATTAAAACGACACCCGTCTGGTCGGAGGATCCTCCCTTTTCTATGGAGGATGGGTGAACTTTACACCCTGTTCCTCATGCCTCTACACTGGTGACCCCGAGTATGGAAATAGCTTAAATACGCGATCCTCAGGTCTGTTACATAAAACAACAAGTTATTTAGTTTCACAGCTACAAACTTTGAAAGAAAGAAAGAAAGAATAATGTTTATTTGACACGGTTCCATGGAATATCTAGGAAACTAATTTTTAACCGACTTTTCAAAAAAAAAAAAACCGGTCAAGAGCGAGTCGGACTCGCGCACCGAGGGTTCCGTTCCGATTTCTGAAAAAGTGTGCTATTTAGAGACATCGTTTTATTTTTCCTGTAATCTTTACATAAACTTCTATCACATAGAATAATTTCAGATTTTTCTCTTTGCAAACTTCGGAGTTAAGGGGGGGAGGGGGGATGGTATTTTTTTACATTTTTGATCAAAAGTCGAACACTGTGCGGCTTAAAAAAAAAAATGTTTGATAATGTGCAAACAGCGCTCTTTCATATGATACCCCACATGCCCTAGTAGCCCCACTTTGAATTTTTAAGACCCCCTTTCAGTCCCTGTTGCAAAAAAAATACATATATTTTTATTTCTTTCTTATTTGCAAAATAGTTGGGTAAACGTCATCTAAAACTGTTCCAAATTTCAAGTTGATAGCATTAGCAGTTCTTGAGATATCCAGCTGTGACAGACAGACAGACTGAGTCACACCATAAGGGTTCCTTTTTTACCATTTTGGTACGGAACCCTAAAAAAGAGGCGGTTATCTATTCGTCGCGTATATATATATATTTTTTATTTTTGTACACCGATTTCTCCGTCAATTGTGGACCGATTTTAAAAATTCTTTTTTTATTTGATAGGGTATGCTCTCGAGGTGGTCCCATCGTCACCAAGTTAGAATCTGATGAGGGGATCCCATGGAAATCGAGCGAAACCCTCAAATTTTATAGGCACACCTATAGTGATTTGGGTATTCTTTACAGTAACTTGTGCATTTGCTCTCGAAAAGCACCATTTGATGAAATGGAACTGATGATGAAGATCACCACGATGATGAACTACTCAATAATAAATATTTCACGGGATTCTATTACCAATTTATGCTGCTCCGTCACAATGCATTTATGGTGAAGTGAAGCTGATGGTGACTTCACCATCAGCTCTAGTTCTCCTGGTTCTTACTAGGAGAACTCCGCAACAATTAACGTCCCAGCATCGGGAAAAGCAATATTTTGTAAAAGATGGTGAGCAGATGACATAAGACTATTGTAACTTAGATAAAATTACAAATTGACCCACTAAAACGTGAAAAATAAAAACTTTTTTACAAAAAAAAAAAAAACAACCGACTTTAAAAAAAAACTGCAAAGTGAAAAATAACTTTAATTTCGGAAGTCGGTGGCAAAAAAACTTAAATACAGATCCAAAGACACCGACTTCCGAAATTAAAGTTATTTTTCACTTTGCAGTTTTTTTTTGGAAGTCGGTTGTTTTTTTTTGTAAAAAAAGTTTTTATTAGATATTTTAGATTGTTACTCTAACTGGCAATGCTCAATGATCTAACATTATTATCATAATGAACTAATGAATATCTCTTGTTAGCAATCACATGTATTTATATCTTTCATTTATTTGTTTCAGGTAAAGGCGGAAAGTTAATTACAACAAAAAGGTGCTAAATGAGTGAGTTGGCTCCTTGTTAATGTCTTTCTGGATTACGGCCTAAAAGTCTAGGTGTAGTCTAAAAGTTAGGTTAACGCTGGCTCATTAATTACTTCTATAAGACGAATGTTAAAATCGATAAGGGAATGGACACACTCCTTACTCTCCAGCTGGACTTCTGTGGGATGAGTGTAAGATTTTGTCTAATAATAGGTATACATTTTCTCAAACATGCATGGAAATGTTGTCATTATTTTCGAATAAAGAACACGCGAAGGATCGAATATACGGTCAAAGAAAATCAAATCCATTGCAGGAGCGTTTTTTGAATTTGGAACATTACACCGCTCCAGCCCAGCAATGTTGTATGAAACGGCGTGCTGGGGTTACTAAATACTCTTTCATTGGATCTCTTTTATCATTCTTGGCATACCAAAGGCAGTCTCTTTGCTTAGTATAAATTGCGTTCACGTGGCTGTATAGATAGCCACAAATGCTTTTCGGCACAGATGTTAGATAGAAAATTGGCGGCAAAGCTGAAAATTCATCTTGATTTGAAAATTTATATTTAAGTATTATGTATGTAAATAACAAATTTACATTCATAATAAATATAAAGTGAAATGAAGATTGATTGTAGGTACTCCACCAGATTTAAAATCAGAAGCCAAATTGGCAATGGAAATTCTGCTTCCAGCGAAGACAAAAGAAAAATACATGAAACTAGGTATATGAAAATTTTATGATTTGGAAAAACGAGAAAAAAGTGATCATTTTCTCTGAAACAGTATTTTTGGCGTATTTTAATGAGATTGCTAAAACTAAAAACCCATCTACATTATGGACAATTTATTCCATGCTGAAATGTACAGTTCATATTAAAAACGGCATTAACTTGAAAAATTATGGAAACTTAACTACTTTTATTTCCCTGCATTCTTTTGAGAAAAGCACTATATATGTGTACACGGCGATAAGGTTGCTTTATTGCTTGTTACGACTCTAAATAAAACTTCGTGTGGACTGTTTGACGGTTTATTTCTCACTAGCTAATTTGTAAGGTAATGTGGACTGTAAAGACATGCATAGGTACATATGAATAGCTATGTATAGGCTACTAACATTCGATGTTGCGCTTGGACAATATGCCTCGGCGGAAATGGCAATTGCCTGTCTCGTATTAGTGAAGTCCTCGCCTACGGCTCGGCCTTCAAACTCATACTCGACCTGCAATTGCCTATTTCACGGCCTTTGCAATAATGTACTATTGTCGTCAAAAAACGAGCCTACTAATTGCCTACTAAAGTGTTTTTACGATTCTTTGTACCTGTCTAAGTGTTGCGTCTCATTCGACTTGAGAAACGTTCGCAAGGCTTCAGTGGAGCAATTTATTGAAAGATGTGTGATTTGAGATGTGACAGATTGCCTTTGAGTGCCAAATAAAATGTTTCGAGAAGTTGCCAGTCATGTTTGAAGTAAGTAATTTTGTGTTCTGTCATCTACCTACGTTCTTTCAAGTATTACAAGTACCTCCTGTAAGGATTCAATATAAAGAGAGTATCTACTTAACATATAAGTACTTGCCTGTTATTTTGTAAAGAGACAAGAATTTTGTTACACTTTTCTCGAATTTTTTAAAGTATTTTAATCTAATTAAATTGGAGCAGGTTATCAATTCGACTGTTAGTTTTTATCATGTTTGCTCGGCACGTAAAATTAGAAAAGCTCATGTACTTATGCCTTGATTAAAAGCGGTACCTACCTAGGCAGGTAGGATGAGTGCCTAGGGTGCGCAAGACCTTCTAAAGTATCGTCACTTGTAGTCTCTTAATATTAATGCCCGTTTTCATTAACACTAGATGACCCCTAAATGAATGCCTAAATAAAAGTTGATGTTCAACGCTCGGCTCAGCGCCCATGGTTGAAAGTCCGACAGTGCAGCATTATTTATTGATTACTAGCCGACACTCCGACAGACGTTGTCCTGTCCCAATTTCAATCATTCAAAATTCCTATAGAAAATCCAGTTTCAGTTTTCCCAAATTTTCCAATTTTCTCGGCAACTTTTCCAATTTTTCTCACCGTTCAAACCTTCCCTGGACTACGACAAACACTTCAAAACCAAAATCAGCTAAATCGGCTCAGCCGTTCTCGAGTTTTAGCGAGACAAACGAACAGCAATTGATTTTTTTAAATAAGTACCTATTGATTTAGGCGTTCGTTTAAAAAACGGCATAAGAAACCCCTTGTAAGAAGGTTCTAGAGAGCGGGTATAGCTAGCTGTAATAACAAAACATTGATTATAAAATTCGTAAGCACCTACCTACATCTAATTTCCGTTTACGAGTAGAGTAGGTACTGTAACTTCGACCAATTTCCTGAATTCTAACAAAACGAAAGGAAAGTAATTGATACTAAACATGTTCTTTTCTCAGGAGAATATTATATAAAAGAGAAACACTTTTCCTGAGTGTTGTTTTAGTCTTGTAGTACTTAATAATACCTAAATTAGAATGCCTGTTTGACTGCCAAGGTTTTTGTTGCTTGCTCATTGAATTTGCTAACATGTTTTCATCAGGCGTTCAGTGATGTAGGTACTGAGATAAAGTACGACTCTCGTGGCTTGTTCAGGACGAGTACAAAATATTATTCTTGCATTTTATGTCTAGTAGAAACCTACGGGCAGAGTTGTTTTGGACTAATTAAGAGTGCTGTCGCATTTTATCATCTCTCTCGCTCACACGAGATCAAATTTTTAAGATTGTTAAACGAAAAGATGCTTTTTTAAAAAAATGTAGGTAATCAATTACCGAATAAGTAAATAATATTTATAACACATTTGCTCGTAAAGGGTCTCTTATTTCACCAATTTCAATATCGTAATGTATGTCATTACGTACTTGTGCGTTATAAAACGAACGGTACTTTTTTAAATCTTAGCAAAGAGTTTATATGTCAGAAAAGTGGTCAACATTTTATGAATAAAATTAACTTTGGGAAATAAAATATAAAAAATAGACATTTAATTCTTTAATTTAATTAATTTTGACAATAAATTACAATTATTTATCTGTAACAACAAAAAAAAAAAAACGAGAGGACGAATTGATGGAACGAAGTTCAAATATATTAAGAATGTGAAATGATATATATGAAAATATCTGGCTTGCTTTCTATAAGAGAGAAAGATACAGAGAGAGAGACAGACAGACAGACAGAGAAACATGCGACGCCGCACAGCTTACAATAGCTTACTATAGCAAAAAGTGTCGTGACAACTTTTCGTAAGAATTTTTTCCGTCTAGCCCCCTTTCACAACGCGCGATAAGGAACTTCGTTCCAAAAAAAAAAATACTTTATTAGTAATACTGGCTGTTTTTGTGACTGCCTTAAAAAAAACCGGTCAAGAGCGAGGAGTCGGACTCGCGCACCGAGGGTTCCGTTCAAATTTCTGAAAAAGTGTGCTATTTAGAGACATCGTTTTATTTTTCCTGTAATCTTTACATAAACTTCTATCACATAGAATAATTTCAGATTTTTCGCTTTGCAAACTTCGGAGATAAGGGGGGGGGGTGGGGGGGGGGGGGGAGGAACGGTATTTTTTTACATTTTTCATCAAAAGTAGAAAACTATGCGGCCTACAAAAAGGAAAAAATGTTTGGGAACGTGCAAACAGCGCTCTTTCATATACCCCCACATGTCCTAGTAGCCCCACTTTGAATTTTAAGACCCCCTTTCAGTCCCTGTTGCAAAAAAAAATATAAATATTTTTATGTCTTTCTTATTTGAAAAATAGTTGGGTAAACGTCGTCTAAAACTGTTCCAAATTTCAAGTTGATAGCACTGGTAGTTCTTGAGATATCCAGCTGTGACAGACAGACAGACAGACAGACAGGCTGAGTCACACCATAAGGGTTCCTTTTTTACCATTTTGGTACGGAACCCTAAAAAGCGCTGATGCGCGCGTATCGCTAATTTGTGAACAAGTATAAATTACTCCGCACGCTTTTTCTTTTCGCTGTATTGTTTTTATTTGAAAATGTCGTCAAGTATTGATGAATTTATTAATTTGACACCACTAGAAGTCTCAGAGGCAGCGGAAAAGGCTACTCTAAGCCTCTTGCCCGAAAAATCGACCGATAGATGAAAACAAGCAAAGATGCAAATTCATTTTCAGAAAGTGTGTTTTTAAAGATTTATTCGTTCAAGAAAGTCCGAGTTTTATATATTTCCTCGCAAATATGTTATAAAACGTCGTATGACATACGTGCGCTTTGATAACTACAGCCTTTGCTTTCTTGTAGCCCTCGCCTACGGCTCGGGCTAGCAATATCGCCTCGGCTGTAATTTTCAACTTACCGCACTTATATCATAATGTACTATAATTTAATAGGTACCTAATTTTAAAAACACATTTCTATTATGGTATCTAATAAACTCAGCTCAAAAAGATCTCAAGAAAATCTGTTTTTGAGATGAGTTAATTATATGCCACAATAAAAATGTGTTTTAAATAATTACCTATTAAATTAATATTATTTACTAGTTGGCTAATTGATTACATTTTTCAAAAAAGCATTTTTTTATTTAACATTCTTGAAAATTTGGTCCTATTTGAGCGGGAGAGGTGATTAATTCCTAATTGAATGAATAGTTTTGTATACGGGTCTACTACCCGTCTACAAAACTGTTCATTTATGAACATTAGGAACAAGAAAACTGTAACTTCAAATCCTTCTGCAAAGAATGTTGAAAATAAACTATTTTCAGGTTCAACTTGTACCTACTAGGTAGGTTTTCTCTCTTACCTTCTCTTATACCTACCGAAATATTTTTTGGCAAGTAAGCAAGAAGTAATTGAATTCCAAATTATTTTAAGCAACTTTAATATAGTAAAGCTAACATAATTAATTGTAATTTAGCTGTAGGTAAGTAATTAATAATACTTAGCACATAGGCGAGTGTTTCGATTGACTTAGATTTCAAACCGGGTGAGGTAAATGTAAATATTTCGTTACGGTTAGTTTGGGCAGATTTAATTTTGATACTAAATACTATGACGATGTGGGTTTCTTAGTTGGTCTCGATTTCTAGAGCTTATAGTTTTAGGGCTTAGTAGGTAGGGTTATTTACAATTTAAATCGGCTATACAACATAACATAACACCACGCATGTAATTCCTGAGGGGCTGGGCAGCAGTGAAAGTACCTTAGCAAGTACAGTACACCCATATTTCGCCTTATGGGGGGCGAGAAGTCTAATAATCTGCAATATGATAAGACTGGCTTTGAATGAACATGGGTACTTACCTAAGTCATTATTATTAATGAGTGAAATAACTGTACACCGAAACATTTTAATAATTCGGATTACCTACCAAATGACGCAAATAGTTACATCATTGTTACCTACAACAAAAAAAAAAACATTTTTCAACTCAAATCCCTTTATTTAGAACAGTAAAGTATTTTTATAACAGAGTTTCACAATTTGCCGTGATGAAAATTGAACAATAAATTGGTTTAACAATAGCTGGTGAAAATACCAGTACCTTCGCAATATTGTACGGACCAGTTTTATCTCCGATGATTTGTTGCCGTAGTTACCGAAATAATAATCCTTAACTACCACGATACGGCATGACATGAATGAAGACTTCTTGGGATGATTTTACTTTGTTTTTGGTAAATCATAGACATACAGACCGCTACAAGCTTCTTTTAGCGCATGGCTAAAATCAGCATTAATCCCGCCATCTTGATTTTTCAATATATTTCACAAAACAATTGAAAAGAATGAAATACAGAATTTTTTTTTATTCTGCACAAACAAAACGCACATTACAAAAAAAAAAAAAAAATACACAGAAAGTAGCCAGAAGCCTCGTTTTCAAGCAATAGCAAGTTGACAATTTTGTCCATTTCTTGATTTCAGGACCAGGCAAAGACAATTTTCATTGCTCTGTGTTGCGACACTGGCAAATGACAACAAACAAACAATCAAAACAAAAACAAAATGCTAATTATTGAGTGGAAAAATAACTACTTTTGTAACAAACAAACAACAAGAACAATAATTTATGCCGTGCGTCGCATCTGTGCAAGAACAGCACCATAACTGCGTAACACAAAATCGGAATCTGAATCATTTTGAAGCAAATTGCTAATCCATTGCTTAATATATTCAGAAAATTTGTCTGCTCGACAACGTAAATAACGCAATGAATGTTGTTGAACTCGATTCGAACGTTCCTATTGATAGTGCTCGTTGCTCAGCACAATGCTGTGACTTCGGTTCGTCCGAAGTCACAGTATCGTCAGCAGCGCTGATTTTCAGCAACTACTTCTGTAATGACGCAATGACGTCCTGACATAATAAATCAGGCACGTACAATTTTTCACAGAAAGAAGTGTGATTTTAGCTGAACATAGTATTTATTACAAAAAAAATATTTAGCAGCCATTTGCAAACGGTATGCACCGAAAAAGCATCATCGTTTAACGACAACCATATGCTTTTTTAGTCAAAGCTGTAAATTGCACAAATGTTCACCAACAGCGCCCCCTGTCGACGTCATTCGAACGGCAAAAGATCCTGTAGCAGTGTAATTTGAATAGTAGATAGCTAATCTCGTAGTGCCGTATCGTCAAAGGGCAAATGATTTTTTTTTGGTTTTCTGGATCATCTTCACTGAAAATTTTAAACCAGCTAATAGCTGGTGTGCCATTGCTCTCTATGTAAAATGAATGCCGACATTTCATATCAACAACAATTTTGCAATCATAACTAAACTTCAAATAAAGTACCTGCGAATGAATTCGATTTCGTACGATGATGGCCATCATTTAACTCGTTTGGTTCCCATTTATTTGTAATCAATTAATTTAATTGGATTCCAATTAAATTAATTGCGACAGCCGATCCAATCGCTCCCAAATATCATTTAATTGATATTCGTCTATCAAACACAATCACATAGGTAGGTACATTAATTTATAATGTTTTACCATTCATATTTCATTCTCACAGTTTTACCAAGGGGTATCGTGTTATCCAGTAACTGGGTTGTGGAGGTCAGATACCCCATCTATCTATATATATAAATACTAGCTTCTGCCCGCGACTTCGTCCGCGTAAAATTTCTTGTACTCCCCACCCACCAACCCCGACGCATCGCATCGCTCGGCTCCTAAGGGCCCTAGCGTGATGTTAAATAGACTATATCCTTCCGCATCGCCTGCCTGCGCTATTACTTCGCGCTCGGCTCCAAAGGGCCCTAGCGTGATGTTAAATATACGATATCCTTCCCCATCGCCTGCCCGCGCTATTACTTCGCGCTCGGCTCCTAAGGGCCCTAGCGTGATGTTACATATCCTATATCCTTCCGCATCGCCTGCCCGCGCTATTACTTTGCGCTCGGCTCCTAAGGGCCCTAGCGTGATGTTAAATAGGCTATATCCTTCCGCATCGCCTGCCCGCGCTATTACTTCGCGCTCGGCTCCTAAGGGCCCTAGCGTGATGTTAAATATCCTATATCCTTCCGCATCGCCTGCCCGCGCTATTACTTCGCGCTCGGCTCCTAAGGGCCCTAGCGTGATGTTAAATAGCCTATATCCTTCCGCATCGCCTGCCCGCGCTATTACTTCGCGCTCGGCTCCTAAGGGCCCTAGCGTGATGTTAAATAGGCTATATCCTTCCCCATCGCCTGCCCGCGCTATTACTTCGCGCTCGGCTCCTAAGGGCCCTAGCGTGATGTTAAATAGCCTATATCCTTCCGCATCGCCTGCCCGCGCTATTAATTTGCGCTCTGCTCCTAAGGGCCCTAGCGTGATGTTAAATAGCCTATAGCCCTCCTCAAGAACTGGGTTATAAAATGCAAAAAGATTTTTTCAAATACGACTGGGGTAGTTCCAGAGATAGCGCGTTCAAACAAACTAACAAAAAAACGAACTCTTCCGCTGTATTCCACCGACATTTTGCACAACGCCATCTATGGGTAAATTGATAAAACGTCCGCTCTAAACATGTTTGCTCAAGAGGAACCGGTATGAATTAAAGTTATTTTGCGTTTTAGTAATTTTATATTATCTCCGAATCTGTATGACCAACTTCCATACTGTAAAGGCCAAATCTTATCTCCATGATGTCTTTGTGATCATGAAATATCTTATTTTGATAAGGATTAATGTTTTGTTGTTTAAATAATCATCCAAACGTAAGTATGTCTAAAAAATACTTTTTTAAAACAATAAAAGATGTATAAAAGATAAAATATAAAAGATAGAAATATGGTATCGGGGACTTTTTTGTAGAATTATTTAAGACGGACCAGACTGCTATACATTGTTCTCAATTATAAACAACCGTTTAGGCAGCGCATGCAAAAAAATCTGTTTAAAGAGGTATTTCTTTCCGAATTGTTAGACAAAACTTGTGATAGCTCGGCTAATATGCATGATATAAATATAATTTATAGCCTATAGCACTCAAGAATAATGTAGCTTTCTACCAGTGAAAAAAATTTTAGAATTGGATCATTAGTTCCGGAGATTACCCCCTACATACAAACTTACAAACTTACAAACTTACATACAAATTTTACCTCTTTATAATATTAGTCTAGATAAAAAGAGGAGTTCTGACTGACTGACTGACTCATCAACGCCCAGTCCAAACCCTTGAACCTAGAAAGCTCAAATTTTGCACAGAGGTTCCTTGTAGACAAGGAATTAGGAAGGATTTGCTGCATCCGGCACGCGGGCGAAGCCGCAGGCAAAAGCTAGTGTAAAATACCAGTATTCAGCTGCATCCGGTTAGACTTGAAGCCGGCCCCAACATAGTTGGGAAAAGGCTACAGTAGATGATGATGACACCATTCTCACATTGCCTGATTTCGACCCGAAAAACGGACGGTTGGCGATTCGATATCTAATTTACCAGGTAACTGTCACATGTTTACAAATAAATGTGAAAAGTTATTTTTGATCAATATCTGATGCTCAACACATTGTAACTATATGTTCAGCTGTAGAGTAACAGATATTATTGAGCCTTTTAATATAAAGGTACGTAAAAGTAATTGTGTAAGCGATAAGGTGACTAATAAATGTCACATTCGAGTTATTGGGTTCAGTTCAGCATGTAAGTATTTGATGTTTTATCGGGAGGTGGATCTAGGGACGTATGTTTGATATTAATGTGTCGTGTTGGGTTTCGGTTAGATTAATACGATACGATAAATTAATATGACGAATTGTATATTGGTTGTTTAAAGGGAATCTGTTTTTGTGAACCTCAAATAATTCCCATTGTGGGGTTCAAAAAATGCAAAATAGCCAGGTAACTGCAATCAACTTGGATGTAGGTTGTTCACAGTTGTAACCAAACCGAACCCGTTTGGTTGGAGCACCCTAGCTTAGTTACTGTGGCCAACTGTGGAAAAAATAGGTTTATTTATTTTAAAAAACCGGCTAAGTGCGTGTCGGACCACGCACAATGAAGGGTTCCGTAGTTGAAAAGAATTTATCCCAAAAACAAACTTAAAATTGGATCCCAAAAAAAAAAGTTTCAAATCATAAAATTACAAATTCACAATTTTCGGACTTTTTCCTTTACTTGTGCTGAAAGACCTTGCTTCTTGCCAAATTTCATTATTCTAAGTCAACGGGAAATACCCTATAAGTTTTGATTTACTTGCGACAGTTGTGAGTATCAAAATATGTTGCAAAATGGCCGCATTTTTTATTGCGTTGACATAGAAGCTTGATTTTTTTAGGACTGTAAGATGGGGGCAAAACGGGCAAAAGGAAAAGCACAAACTCATCGTGTAATTTATTCGTATGACGAATCAGAAGAAACGATATCATCCATTCCTTTTCCTCACGAGTCGACTGAGCGTACCCGACCAGTTCACAAGACCCCATAGATCTTTAACTTTCAAAGAAAGTATCAAGTATGGGGGAGGTTTTCTCTAACTGGTTTTTCCACCGAAACATTTTTTCACCAATTGTTTGACGTCATCATTTGTCAAGTTTTATTGAAGTTTTCTTTCTATCTCTTTACCACTTGTTTAGACTCCCAAAAGCTTTGAGTTTTTCACAAAAAACATGAAAAGGGTAAATCCTACCATTCATTTATATTTGCAAATGGCCGTCCCAAAGCCGTAACCGAGGTTCAATGGGACCCTAATCCATATTTTCCCATTTCAACACAACTTTCTTCAAATCGAATACAATAAGTAATATTTTACTGTTTGTGAATGGTTCTTCAGGGAACGGTTATGACATTTTATTCGCGAAATATTAAATTGATGGCTGACAAACTTCGTTAAAATTACTTCGATTGCTACTTCCGAAAAGTTTTGCCTTATTTATAGTTGTTTGATCGCTGTTCGAAAACAAGTTGTAAAAGAATAAGAAGTACAAGTTGTCTAAATAAATAAGTTCACTCAGTAAAGAAGTTAGTGAACGACTGAACGAAACATAAAATTCTGTGCGAGTGAACTCAATCTTTAAATGATATAAAAACACACGAGCGGCAGCCAGGAACGGCGCCGCGCCGGCTATAAACATAGCTTATACAGTGGCTGTTTATGGGCAACGTACACAATGTTGCCGTTGTAAAACGTCATACATTTTGCAGTTTTAAAACTCTTTGTTTTCTACAAAGTAATGTGAAATAAATCGCCCCCCCGGGGCCGTCATAAAACGTGTGAACATGACGCTTCTCCGCAGGTTTTACATCTTTATATTGTGTTGGATCGCCTCGCTGGTTGCAGACAGATTTATTTGCGAAGTTCTGCACTTTCTTCATGTGCAAACATTAATCGAATGGAGTTGTTAAGTAAAACAAAATATTGGCTGTTCGGGAAAGACGCCACCTCTTTCCACAAGTAACTTTGATTACTCCTTTGAATTCAGCTGCATGCAGTAGCGTCGCTTTTGAACTGCGGTTCTATTAATTTCAAACTAATGGCGATTCGAATTCGATTGAATCCAACATCAGAACTACGATTGCTGATTCAGTATGTAGTTAGACGAGTTTGTAAGAAGATAGAAAAGTTAATTATTGTTGAAAGCAAAGATTCTAAGTTCGTTAATGTTTACTGACTAACTTTATAACGATGTGATGTAGTCGCGGGGATTTTCTTTCACTCGTGATGGTCTACATCGTGAACTAAAAGTGGACACAAGTATTCAAGACATTGGATTTCTTATTTAACTTCGACTGTTCACAGTACACAAGAGCGCAAATATCTTCCCAAAATAGACCCACCATTCTAAAAACCAATTCTTACAGTTTCCCGCACATAATTTTCTCACGGAATGCTTACGGAGAATCGTCTCACTCGCTATTTTCCTTAAAAAATGTCCCCTGTCTCACGAACCCAATATCGTCTTTGTTGCTTGCTCTATGCTGCTGAGGCTCCCTTTGTGCTTACCCCTCTCACATACTGCCATTAACTACATACGATATGGTCACAGTACGCAAAGAGAACAGAAGATCCATTCTTTCCGATCGAGGTATTACACTACTTATCAGCATTTGCATTGCAAACGCAACTAAGAATTCCAGTTTGAACTTTTGCCGGAAGTTCCAGTTTCTAGTTTCTCTAGAATTTCTTTGAAAGTAAGTAGGTAGTTGTGACTTTGGAGCTTTTGCTTCCACTTCTAGAAGTGTTAACTAGAATTTCTAGTTTGCTGCATTTCTGCTTTTTACTGTCGTGAGCTTGAATTTTACACAAATTGTAGTTTTGTCTTGTAGGGTAATATTATGTTACGAGTACAAAGATTTTTAGGTGTATAACTTGAGTAATGTTCACCGTGTAAGCAAGACAGACAACAACTCAATTCAATTCTTTATTGCTGAACACAGTACATAATAGTTACATATCTAGATGTTAGTGAATGCGCAGTTCACTGTGTCCTTCCAATGCAAAATTATCTGTCACAAATGGTCACAAATGAGAATTTTAGATACAATAAAAGGTACAGTCAACAACAAAGTAGAGAGCCTGTAATCTCGTATGATTGCAGTGTATATCAGTACCTATATAACATTTTTGTATACTAGCCAGTATTATAAATAATAAATAAATATTTAATAACTCGAGCAAGATGCACTCCAGCACTATGTAATAACGTTTAAGTTATTTTAAACTAGCTTCCGCCTGTGGCTTCGCCCGCGTGGTATGTCGATAAAAAATAGCTTATGTCATTTTCCAGGTCATGGTCTACCCGTATGCCAAATGTCATCCAAATCCATTCAGTCGTTCTAGCGTGAAAGCGTTACAAACAAACTCATTTTCGGATTAGGATTCGCATTACATATAAAGGGTTTTTCAATAGGGACGCTCGAACTTGGATAGCGTATAGCGGCCATCTTGTTAAAGTGACAGCTGTCAAATTTCATACGATTATTTATTTAGTCTTGACATTTCACCATGTAACGCTTCACGCTTCAACAACGCGTTGAAATGATTCAAATTTATTATCAAAATCAGTGCTCTATTCGACCAACGTTTCGTGTCTTTGTGTATTTCGCGTGGTGGCGACATCAACTGGCTACCAAGATCGTGTGACTTAACACCACTCAACCAACTAACTAACTTAACTTCCTGTGGGGCTACGTGAAATCTCTGGTTTATGTAGACAAAGCACAGACAATTGCCGCCCTGAAGGCCAACATAAGTCGCGTTCTTCATGAAATTGAGCTGCAGCGCGGAGCCGCGGCGGCCATTTGGCCGAAATTATATTCCATAAATAATGTCATTGAATGTCCTTTAAAATAAAAATAAAAATGAGGCAATATCACTTACACAAGTTGTTTTATTTAATTTCAAAGCTCGAGCGCTCTTAATGAAAAGCCCTTTAGATAGTAATAAGCTAATACGAGTATACCTTCTGAACATGTTATCTTTGTCGTGATGTGCGCCGTTTAATCCCATATTGGTAAGAGCGTCCTCAATGTGTTGCCAGCGTGCGTGTTTCTCCCATGTTTGAGGGTACGTTGGGTGCTATGGGTGATCAACTTTATGGTCATCGGGGGTTTAAGGAAAATGTAATGCCATCTCTGTAGAGTAGTTAGCGAGGATAGTGAATGGATACTGTTATCTTTTTCACCGGTTTTATACTTAGGTAGGTAAGCTTTCACAAAATTGTTTCAGAAAAGCTAAAAAAAATTCAGAATATCTTTTTTTAATCAATTCAGAGCGAGGAACAAATGCTTTCTTTTAAACATAACTAAGTATCGTACACTAGGGCGACGTAGTCAGAGTGCCCAATTAATTTAGTCGAGACATCGTCGCCAAGCGGTTGGTCGACTCACATAGTCACGTGACCAGAGGGCTGGCCTATTTTTGGCCGAAAAATCAGCATTGCCATACAACGTGGCAATGCTGCCAGCCTTTTGAGCACTTTTTGATAGGACGGACGTATTTCAATCAAAGTAAATAATGCACATTCAAATACACCATCCACCAAACCAACGATGCATCCAACCAAAACCATAAAACCATATCCATCCAACCCATCATTTTGGTATCCATTAAACTTTTTAAACTTTCGCGATTTGTACACATTATAAAATATTATCGAGAACAAAAATAAAAGAAAAAAAGGAAAGAAAGGAAAAAGAAAGAAAAGTTTCAGACAAGAATATCGCGATAAGACCCGTTCTCGATAATATTTTACTTAACCATTTCCAAATAAGATTTCAATATAATATGTAGGTTAACAGCTCAACATCTACCATATTGAAATATAATAATATCCAGACCTGTCAAAGTTTGCAACCCTTGTTCTCGCAGTTCTCATAAAGAGAAGATACTCGCAGATCACTTTGAAAGCTGAGAACATGTCACAGTTATTAGATTGTACACCTTTGACAACTCGAGCACGATAATGTAGCAAGCTTCAATGTTAGATTGTAACTTAGTGACTTTGACAGCCACTGAAGCCTGAACACTTTGACAGCCACTGAAGCCTGACCACTTTGACAGCCACTGAAGCCTGAACACTTTCCAGACGAAGGCGAAAGTGGATTGAAGAGTGGATGTAGATTTTTGCTCTTTTACTGTTGTAGTTGAGGAGACGTCATTGGAGCAGAACAATAAATTCGTATATTACAGAGTATTTGGAGAATAATTTGGTACCTATGTACTTGTAAATGTTCAGGTGCTTTATTTCTGAAGAGCGGTAAAACCGGTACCGTTTTTAAGGTTCCGTACCCGAAGGGTAAAACAGCACCCTATTACTAAGACTCTCTGTCCGGCTGTCACCAGGCTGTGTATCATGAACCGTGATAGTTAAGATGTTCACAGATGATGTATTTCTGTTGCCGCTATAACACCAAATACCAAAAAACGGAATAAAATAAATATTTAACGGGGCTCCCATACAACAAACGTATTTTTTTTGCTCGTTTTTGCTCGATATTGATAACGGCAACAGGTAGACGCTTGAAATATTCATAGAATATATAGTTATATATTCACTTTAAAAATAAATAATTAAATTAAAATAAAACAAATATTTTAGGGGGGCCCCGCATACAAAAAACGTGTTTTTTTGCCGTTTTTATAGATAATGGTTTCTTTCACCTTTTGTGGTATAGTGTAGTGTCTTATCTAATCACGTATATGGGCAAAGAACCGAGTTTTTAATAAGTTCGTTTTGAATAACACGAACGTCTAATTATCAACGGTATAAACCTAGATTTACCTACTTTTGCAGAAAATCTAGGGGTTATATTAAATGCAATTTTACCTAATTATCTTCACTTGTAAATCAGAAACCACGATTTTTCCTTTCCACAGAAATCCATAAGTAAATTATGTATGTTGGCGAAGTTTCGTGGCTTGGGTCTCTAATAACTGCTGGAATTATAACGTTCAGCACGCGACGGGGGCGTTATCGTGAACTTGAAATGTTTTGCTGTGTCCTGTTCCAATTATATTATTTGCATGTATTTTTGTTAACGATTGCCATGGCAATGACATGTTTTTGGATAAGAAGACGCTGCTGTTGCCCTTGTAAGCCCTTGTTCAGAGGTAATTTTTTTCAGTGGCTTGTCTATGTTAGCACTAATGATACACTGGCCTAAAATATAGTGTCCACGATTGGTGACAAGGGAGCTAAAGTCATAATCTAATCCAAAAAACAAAAAATCCAAAATCCAAAAAAAAAAAAAATGCAAAATCCATATGAATTTTACTGACAACACTTAATTAAGATTTTTATACACTGCTACTTTTTGACATCATCTAAATTAACACAAAAAGGTACGATAACCTGCTTTTTAGAATTTCATTTATTAGTTATGAGTTAATTTTCTATAAAATTTACATCTGTTCCGATTTTAAAGAAGTATTTTTCTCAATAATTAAGTTTTAGAAAACACAAGTGTTATTATTTGTAATTTCAGTCCGCTGAAAATAAGTTTCAATTTTAAAACCGAGATTTCTGAAAAGTGTGCTATTTCGAGACATCGTTTTATTTTCCCTGTAATGTTTACATAAACTTCTATCACACATAATAACTTCTAGTCCGGGCGTTTGCGTTGCAAATACAAAAGTCTTAGTAAGCCGGCTCATGTTGACATGGTTAATTGATCTTGTATGACTGATAAGTGAACCGACCGTCAGCTGCTCAAGTAGCGGTGGGTTTGGGTGTGGGAGGATGCGAAAGTTGTAAAAAAAAAAAAAAAAAAAGTCATAGTACGCCGGCTGAAACCTTTTCACATAAATAGTTGACATCATACTGAGCTGAAAAAAAATAGTCAGCTGCACTGTGGAAGGGGGAATATGCGTCAGCTGCTCACATGAAGTTGTAAAAAAACACGTAAATACAAAAGTCATAGTAAGCCGGCTGATGTTGACATGGATAGTTGATCTTGTATGACTAATAAGTAAACTGACCGTCAGCTGCTCAAGTAGCGGTGGGTTGGGGTGTGGGAGGTTGCGAAAGTTGTAAAAAAAAAAAAAAGTCATAGTAAGCCGGCTGATGTTGACATGGATAGTTGATCTTGTATGACTAATAAGTAAACCGGCCGTCAGCTGCTCAAGTAGCGGTGGGTTTGGGAGTGGGAGGTTGCGTAAGTTGTAAAAAAATAAAATAAAAAAAGTCATAGTACGCCGGCTGAAACCTTTTCACATAAATAGTTGACATCATACTGAGCTGAAAAAAAATAGTCAGCTGCACTGTGGAAGGGGGAATATGCGTCAGCTGCTCACATGAACTTGTAAAAAAACACGTAAATACAAAAGTCATAGTAAGCCGGCTGATGTTGACATGGATAGTTGATCTTATATGACTAATAAGTAAACCGACCGTCAGCTGCTCAAGTAGCGGTGGGTTTGGGTGTAAGAGGATGTGAAAGTTGTAAAAAAAAAAAAAAGTCATAGTACGCCGGCTGAAACCTTTTTACATAAATAGTTGACATCATACTGAGCTGAAAAAAAATAGTCAGCTGCACTGTGGAAGGGGGAATATGCGTCAGCTGCTCACATGAAGTTGTAAAAAAACACGTAAATACAAAAGTCATAGTAAGCCGGCTGATGTTGACATGGATAGTTGATCTTGTATGACTAATAAGTAAACCGACCGTCAGCTGCTCAAGTAGCGGTGGGTTGGGGTGTGGGAGGTTGCGAAAGTTGTAAAAAAAAAAAAAAGTCATAGTAAGCCGGCTGATGTTGACATGGATAGTTGATCTTGTATGACTAATAAGTAAACCGGCCGTCAGCTGCTCAAGTAGCGGTGGGTTTGGGAGTGGGAGGTTGCGAAAGTTGTAAAAAAAAAGTAATAGTACGCCGGCTGAAACCTTTTTACATAAATAGTTGACATCATACTGAACTGAAAAAAAATCGTCAGCTGCACTGTGGAGGGGGGAATATGCATCAGCTGCTCGCATGAACTTGTAAAAAAACACGTAAAATAAAGTTATGGTACGCCAGATGAAATGTAACTAGGTGATTGTTTAAATAATTATGAGTATGAAAAATCATATCGACGCGCGGGGCAATCTTCCCCCCGTGTAAATCCGAGCTACGCCAGCATTTACTGCGCACGTCGTACATAGCGCACCTTTGGAACCATGCTGACCTTGAAGACCCTTCTCAATTGTCGCCCACTGACTGGGGAAGGGAAGAAAAAGAAGAGAAAATATCTTCAAATGGTTCGAAGCAGATCAAGTACCCCCATCAGTCACGAGAATATCGGATGATAGCAGCGAAAATATTGCCGGTATGGATTTTTTGTCAGTGACACTTTCTTTAAGCTAGTATATTTCTGGTAGCCTAATTTTAATGATTAAAATGTTCATTACAAGATGATGGTGAAGAGGATCGAGCTCAAGAAGTTGAACAAGATGAAGAGAACGTTTTAACAGAGGAGAGTTCTGATGATGATTTATCAGAGAACGATTATGATTGCGATACCAGTCATAAAGAATAATTTCTGCAGTCATTAATTTTTATATTTCTATTCCTATTTCTATTTCTTTACATTAAATGATTATATTTCCTTTTTACAGTCAATATTATTTTATATCATGCATTTCGTTTAAATATCCTAATCCTAACTAATATTAAAAATGCGAAAGTAAGTTTGTTTGTTTGTTACACTTTCACGCTAAAACGGCAGAACGGATTTGGATGAAATTTGGTACACGGATAGACCATGACCTGGAATAGGAGATAGAGTCTGTGCGGAAAGAGAAGCGGCGTGGCGTAAAATGGAACTAACATTATGTATGACTACTAAAAATTTCATCAAAACAATTATTAACACAGAATCTAAAAACATTATAATATTCTAACACAGCCTCATAATAATCTAGACGTTATATAATGTCGCACTATAATGTCGTAACAGTGTTGACAACATCACAAATACGGTAATTAAGCACAGCTGCGCCACCAAATCTTAAGCCGCTTCTCTTTCCGCACTGACTCTAGGACACTTTTTATCCCGGTAATATGTTCCCGTGGGATAATTTCCGAAATACACGCGGGCGAAGCCGCTGGCGAAAACTAGTATAAAATAAAACAAGAAAAAAAAACAAAATGTTTTCTTACGATATAGTTTTACACATGTCCCGACATTAGCATTTAATTACCACTATGCCGGTTGAAATTTGACAATATGATAGTTTAATAGTTACGTTTACAAAAACTATCAGTCAGCTGGGTGCGGGTAGGGGAACTCTGTCAGCTGGACCCTGAAAGGTACTGTGCATTGCTCGAATAATCTGTATCTTTACTGCGCCAGCTGACGGTCTTTCCACCGCTACGCACGCAGCTGATTGTTGTTTTCGTACTTTAAATTATTTAAACAATCGCCTAGTTAAATTTCATCCGGCGTACTTTATTTTACGTGTTTTGTTACAAGTTCATGTGAGCAGCTGACGCATATGCCCCCCTCCACAGTGCAGCTGACGATTTTTTTTCAGTTCAGTATGATGTCAACTATTTATGTAAAAAGGTTTCAGCCGGCGTACTATTACTTTTTTTTTATTTTTTTATTTACAACTTTCGCAACCTCCCACTCCCAAACCCACCGCTACTTGAGCAGCTGACGGTCGGTTTACTTATTAGTCATACAAGATCAACTATCCATGTCAATATCAGCCGGCTTACTAAGACTTTTTTTTATTTATTTTTTTACAACTTTCGCAACCTCCCACTCCCAAACCCACCGCTACTTGAGCAGCTGACGGTCGATTTACTTATTAGTCATACAAGATCAACTATCCATGTCAACATCAGCCGGCTTACTATGACTTTTTTATTTACGTGTTTTTTTACAAGTTCATGTGAGCAGCTGACGCATATTCCCCCTTCCACAGTGCAGCTGACTATTTTTTTTCAGCTCAGTATGATGTCAACTATTTATGTAAAAAGGTTTCAGCCGGCGTACTATGACTTTTTTTTTTTTTTTTTTTACAACTTTCGCAACCTCCCACACCCAAACCCACCGCGGGTGCGTCAGCTGACGCTTGGTTTACTTATTAGTGATTCGAGAACTACTGAAAAAATAGGCAATCGATCGGCGTATAATGGGTACCTGAAATGCAACGGTACCTCCCGGACTATTCGGAGATAAGTGGGAAACGGATTTTTTTTACATTTTTCGTCAAAAGTCGAAAACTATGCAACCTACAAAAAGAAAAAAAAAATGTTTGAGAATGTGCAAACAGCGCTCTTTCATATGATACCCTACATGCACTAGTAGCCCCACTTCGAATTTTTAAAACCTCCTTTTAGTCCCTGTTGCAAAAATAAAAAAATATTTCTTTCTTATTTGCAAAATAGTTAGATAGATAGATAAAACATTTATTTAGTAGTAGCACACAAAAGACATAGCACAACACACAAAAGTACAATTAACAAGGTGCCAATAAAAAAAAGAGAAGAAAAACACAATGCAAATAAAAGTGACACTATGACATCTTAGGTAGTTGAGCAAACGTCATCTAAAACTGTTTTAAATTTCATTAATATAATTATGTAGTTCTTGAAATATCCAGCTGTGACAGACAGACTTTTTTACCATTTTGGTACAGAACCCTAAAAATGAGCACTAAAACAAAACTTAACTTGACACTGTAGCAGAACTTGCACAATTTTAACAAACACATCCTATATTAGGTACAAGTTACAAGGTTTCATTACCTACAATATAGTGTTGGCTTCTGTTCTGTAGGCTTCCTGTCAATAAAGAACAGGAGTATACCTACTGATACCTGGGAACTCGATAGGCGTCGGAGAGCGCTAACGAAGTAGCAACTCGTTTTATTGTGTTGCTGCAACGTAAAACGTGCTGCAGCAACCGACCGACGAACAAAAAATATAGGGTTGTCGCTAGCCAGTTTATTGGGTTACACAACGAAATATGGTGTGATCGTGATGAGTTATGGGTTGTCAAACGCGGAAATGCCGAACTGAAATTACTTGGGATTAGATGGATGACACAGTTCGTCTGTGCTCTGCCGATAATTCATTTTGTTTGGTTCGTGTTTTGCTCAGTGTTTGTAGCTTGGATGGAATCATGAGCTTCTCAAACAGAATTGCTTTAATTCGTTCATAGATACGCTTTAAAGTGGCCTTAGTGCGGGTTTTAATACGTACTCAATCACGTTAACGTAAACTTCAATTTGTACCAAAACTGAATAAGCGCCGTCTGGTGACTATTATGGGAAACACACTTATTCCATACAAGTACGTTAACGTTAACGTAAACGCGATCGAGTAAGTATAAATACTCACACTAAGGTCACAGATGATGGTGCCGATTCTGTTGTGCACAAACTAAACTTAATTTAGGCTATTGCTAACTTTTTCTTTCTATTAAAACAAGAAAGAGACGGACGTAAATTAGAGCTGTCAAATTTAGTTGAACTACTATTTCCATAGAGATTTAGACGACACGTAAAAACATGTCGATTAAAAACACGGTGAAGCGCAAGGCGTACACTCGTTTGACATTTCTAACTTAGTTCATAGCTATAGCCGTCCTTTTCTCGCGCTGCCTGTTAGTAAAAGATAGCGATTCTCTAATTTTGGTTTAGTTATTGAACAAGAGAATCGGCACCACTGTCTAAAAACTTAATTCCTTAAGTTTTCCAATCACCTAAATATTTCTCAGAGAGAAAAAAGAAGAAGAGAAGAAGAAGAGAGAAGAGAGAGTGAAGCAATTTTCCCAAACGGCCAATTTGCACATAATATTACAGCTAACCTTAACACCCACCTTAACCGATCCCGTTTATTTCATACCATTTAAGAACAAAATGTGCAAAAATTCAGCTGAAAGCCTCAAAAAAGAAAGCACAAAGCAATGCCCTTGAAAACTCTGGGGTGTTTAAAACTCGTAAAATATGTGTCACTGTCAACCCTATACAATTGGTAAGTAGGTCAGTGCCGCTACTATCAAACCGACTTTATGTTTACCATAGCCACAGCACGGTCGGTCGCTAAATTTATGTACACTGCCCGCTCCGTTCCCGATTACATTGCCGCCTACGCGACCGACGAGCAATGGATAGCTTACATTTAAAACTGTTGTTGTTTCACCCAGTTCTTTTTGTAAAGTTGTACGATGTTTACTTAATGTGGGCTTGATTTATTTTATGGGGCTCGGTTTCGCGGATTTTGGGTAGGTATTATTGCTAACGGCTGATATTATTTTTCATTTGTAAGTTTTGCGTAAAGAAAATGAGTGTTTTCAGCTATTGTTATTCGACAGTTGCTTTTTCCATATATGCAAATCTTTGACGAAACAACAATATTATCAAACTAAGTACATATAAGTTGAACTGAAGGACAATTCTCATACTTAAAAAAACCGGTCAGAGCGAGTCTGACTCGCGCACCGAGGGTTCCGTTCCGATTTCTGAAAAAGTGTGCTATTTAGAGACATCGTTTTATTTTTCCTGTAATCTTTACATAAACTTCTATCACATAGAATAATTTCAGATTTTTATCTTTGCAAACTTCGGAGATAAGGGGGAACGGTATTTTTTTTTTACATTTTTCATCAAAAGTCGATAACTATGCGGCCTAAAAAAAAATAAAAAATAGTTTAAGAATGTGCAAGCAGCGCTCTTTCATATGATACCCCACATGCCCTAGTAACCTCACTTTGAATTTTTAAGACCCCCTTTCAGTCCCTGTTACAAAAAAAATATTTTTACTTCTTTCTCATTTGCAAAATAGTTGGGTAAGCGTCATCTAAAACTGTTCCAAATTTAAAGTTGATAGCATTAGTAGTTCTTGAGATATCCAGCTGTGACAGACAGACAGACAGACTGGGTCACACCATAAGTGTTCCTTTTTTACAATTTTGGTAAGGAACCCTAAAAACGTTCAATTTGAAGTCATAATCTCATCTCAGCGAGAATCAATGTCAAATCTTGTCAAAAATGTCGGTAGTTAGACGTATTTTTGATTGACAGATTGAGACTGATTAACCTTTTAACCGCCAGACTTCATATCAGTTGTCGTGCCCCCAGCACCAAGCACAGAAAATTAAAAAATCTTTTTGATAGAATACAGCTTATCGAAATTAAAAAAACAGATTATAGGAGCTGTGGTATTTGGTCGTAAATATACGACCTTGGCGAAATGGACACGAAAATATTTGTCGGATTAATCCGACGTAAGCGGTTAAAGGGTTAAAATGCGAGGATGCGGAACTGCCCTCTGGTTTAGATTGAGTACAGTAACACAATATTATTAGTTAAAACTAATTAAACAATATAGGTACATATAACAAAAAATCAATCTGCCTAGTCTTTACCCAACTGTGTTGGGGTCGGCTTCCAGTCTAACCGGATGCAGCTGAATACCAGTATTTTACATGGAGGGACTGCCTGTCTGACCTCCACAACCAAGTAACTGGGTAATACGATACCCCTTGGTAAGACTGGTTGTCAGACTTTCGGGCTTCTGACGACCCGTAACGACTGTCAAAGATCCACGATGTCAGCCGGGACCAACGGCTTAACGTGCTTTCCGAGGCACGGAGGAGTCTCGGTATGTAAAGATGGTCACCCATCCACTGACCAACCCCGGCAAGCGTAGCTTAACCTGATGGATCGACCCGTACGGCTGTAATTACTTAGCCACGAGCTTACCTAAAACATACCTACTTAAATAAATGAAATAAAAACTAGTTATTAATAAAATAAAAATACAATTATCAGAATAAATAAATAATAATAAACAAAAAAGAAGCGCTCTTCCTCCTCTCTCCTACTATGCTGTGCCCGACAGGGTCCATAATTGTGTCATTCATTTTAAGCTTACCAACAGTTTTACATTATGGAATGCATTAAATTATTGTTTACTTGGGTCGTGGGGCTTCCGGGACCCGGACCGCGGTCCGCGGTCCCAGATTCTACCTTTATTATTTTTGAGTAGTATTTTGGGACCACAAATAAAACAAACAAAGTTATGTCTTGGGAAGGTACGGTCAACTCAAAAATTTAGAAGCTATTACACAACTGCCAAAAAGGAGTGTAATGTTTTCAGCGTATGTTTGTGAGTTTCTTCACTCCACGGTAACTCTCGAGTGCCTGAATTTGAATGTACCGGCTCAGGCGCAAAATTTCGCTTTCGCAAAATGTCTACTGGTAGTAAAATGTCGCTTTCTCATAATGTCGCTTTCGCAGAATGTCGCTTTCGCAAAATGTCGCGTTAGTAACATAGAAAAAAAATTTGCCAGGTTTAAAAAAAAAGGTTATTTTTTTCCCATTCCTTATTAAATGTTTACAAGTTTTACAACATATTTAAAGCTGTTTGGAGTTTTTTTTTCCTTGGCACCTTTTCATATTCATAATTAAGCTGACACAATTTTCGATTACCTACCTACATAGTGAAAAACGTAAGAGCCTCTTCATCACAGAAATATAAAAACCAGGAGAAGTGGCAAGCGGGCGAATCTGTGTCCGCGCGACATGCTCAGTATGAGCCGTTCATAGTGCAAATTCCGTCTCCGCGAACTAGTGCGCTATCGACTGTGACCGTAACAATTTATAAGAATGCCGTGTTGTTCAGTGGTTTCTTGTAAAAACCGAAGCCATGTAAATCATGGAATCGCTTTCCATATGTAAGTACAAGTATTTTACCGTATTTGTCTTTAAAATCATGAAAGTGACAAAGGGAAAAAGTGGAGACACAGGGTTCCGATACATTTTAACATACTGGGCACATCTCCTTCTTTCTTATATCTATATGGTCTTCATAATGATTTATAACCTCTTGTCACTAAAAATCCAACAGTAAAACTGAAGTTTACGAGATAATCCTGCGAGCTCCGAGAGTTCCGAGTCGTAGTTGTTATGCATTTGATGTCAGACAATGCTCCGGGGCATCGTCTTATCCACAAGTAATGCTCGCTGCACTTAGCTACGTAGCTCTATGTTGAGATGTTATGAAGAGAACTGGCTGGTTTAAATTATATATACAGTGAAGAAAATCGTTTTCTTTGTGTAGATAACATAAAGCAAGAGTTTCAAAAGCAAAAAATGTCTGTTTAGAAATCCTGGTTCATTATTTTGTAGTTGGTTCATTTATATGGAACCCTTCGATCTCAATAGATCAAATACTTAGATTTTCCCACTGTTTCTATAATGATTATTCTGCCTTAGTTTATCGAAACTAATCAAAATTTTCGTATTTGAACTAGATTTCACAAATTCTAAAGTAAAACCAATTACCAACTTAAAAAACTGTTCGTTTTTAACCCCGAAACGAGATAAAAGATAAATTAACATCCTCATAAAATCAGGTCGAACATTACCTTCAATTTAATCACTTTAACACTCAAACGATCTATGTGCCCGCTTCTACTGCCGGAAGCTTCCGAAAAATCCTCTGTAAAACAATTTTTGTGTAAAAAAGTAACGTTCGGGGATTAGCCCCGTCTCTACGGTAGCTAAATGTGAAATATGTGTAGTAGACGTAGTGGGTAGTGCGCTAGTGGACGGGTGGGTGCTGACCAATAGAATTGCGCCGTTGAAAATCGACGTGGAATTAGGTTTTATCCAGGTTCGGTTTGATGTTTTAATCCGGGATTAGAGAACGTTGGGTGCTGAATTATGTGCTTGTGTTGCAGGAGTTTTATCTAGTATTTTCTGAGGTGTGAAATGTTAGGAAGAGTTTTACGACATGTAAGAATTATTCAGGATCGTTGATTTTAAGTTGGCAGCCCTGTTTACAAGTGGAGAACAGTGAAACATCAGAAACTGACATAGCAACGGTTAGTTCTTTATTACCTAAAACTGATTCTTACATAAAACTCACGCCTGCCTGCCGTAAGGGTAGGCAGAACTACAGAAATGCTTCGATCTTGACATTGTTGTGAGTACTACGCACCTGACCTTTCTGAAGAACTTCACCAATAAACGCCGGGAAGACATATAGTGTGTCTTCCCGGCGTTTCCACTCACATCTGCCTTGTAAATACCTTTTGTTAGTCGCCTTTCGTTCATCATCTCAACATAACTTTTTGTGGCTTTAAGGTGCTACGGAGAATCACTGACTCCAAAGTCACAGGAACTTACAAATAGTTTGGGAGTCAGAGTATTTAAACACTGAACTTTGTATTACGCCTAATAATTGTTCGTCATAAGGATATTGTTATGAGCTTTTGGTGAAAATAAAGAATTTATGACCACCTAAGCATACTCTTTTCAATGTTTGTCACTACATCTTCTTTTAAACCGCACCGTTCTAAGCGAAAAACTTTAACCTATTGTCACGTATAACGTGAATTACTTTTGTTCTTATTTTCATTCTCGTAAAAATACGAAAAAGTTACCAATACACGAGAAGTTTACTAAGGCACAACACTACGTATAGGTACCAATAATTACTTAGGGAAACCCCCGCCTAGAGTTCGCCAATCTTTACCAAAGGGGGTAGCCGCCCAAACACCGCTGAAGCCTAACTTACCCTTCAACACCGCTAATAGTTGGGTCGACTTAGCGATCAATTGCCGACCGTATCATGTTCTTTCATAAGTTTCAGCGTCCATTCATCGCCGCTAATAGGCTTTCGAAGTCGATGCCGGTTGAACTTCGGCTTTGGTTTTATACTGATAGGTACTAATCTTTTGGAATGTTTTTGGGTGTGAGAGTTATTGATATTACCAATGAAACTTATTCCAATATAACCAATGATGTTACCTATATAAATAAAGAAGTAGATATGGCACGAGCGCGCGCAAATTGTTGCAGAAAAATTCAGTCAATTGTTGTCATTTGATGGCTAATAGCAGCGAGCGAAACAAAGCATGTAATGCCAAGCTATCTCTTTCTGTATCATATGTTCCGTATTATCTATCGCAGTCGTAGTTGAAAACTACTATACACCTATAATATGTAAGTATATTTGTAATAACAACGCAACAATATCCGAACGCCGCTCAGTATGAACGTAGCATGTCTTTCCTTTACAATATAATTGAATATAAAACATATTAATTTTACTTTTGGTTCTTATGAAGAAATGTTACAGGTATGGTGTCGCCATCTTTTACGTTAATTATGTGTTTGTATTGGGAAAATATTATTGTATGGATGACAGCAATATTCAGATAAAAATCTCCTAAAACCATAACATTCGTTATTATGAAAAACAAACCTTTCTTTAAGGTCATAAAGTTAAAGATTTCCTTTAAAAGTTATTCCAAAAACTTTTTTTTATCAATTCAGATTTAACCCCACGTCAGTAAAGTAACACAAGTTCACCTCAGGGAGTGCTTAAAGTCCTTCATCAATAGAAAGGTAAAAGTAAATGATTTTAAACCAACTCCTGTGGTCCCGTATTTTACTAAACTTGAACGGAACTTCAGGCTTATCTTATATCCCGGAGGTATTACTGCTCCCGTGTGCGAAATGAACGGGAAAATGCTCCAATGTATGGCTTAAAATGTGGCAGGAAATTTAACGAAAATACTTCTCATCACAAGATTTCGTGCAGTAAGCCCGTTTTGAAACAGTAGTAGAGGTCGTTGTGGACTTGCTCCGAATAAATTGAAACAGTAGTAGAGGTCGTTGTGGACTTGCTCCGAATAAATTGAAACAGTAGTAGAGGTCGTTGTGGACTTGCTCCGAATAAATTGAAACAGTAGTAGAGGTCGTTGTGGACTTGCTCCGAATAAATTGAAACAGTAGTAGAGGTCGTTGTGGACTTGCTCCGAATAAATTGAAACAGTAGTAGAGGTCGTTGTGGACTTGCTCCGAATAAATTGAAACAGTAGTAGAGGTCGTTGTGGACTTGCTCCGAATAAATTGAAACAGTAGTAGAGGTCGTTGTGGACTTGCTCCGAATAAATTGAAACAGTAGTAGAGGTCGTTGTGGACTTGCTCCGAATAAATTCCTGGATACAGGGTGTAAGTGTAAAAAAACAGCTGTTCCCTACATTTTGACGAATTAAGGCTCTTACAGACAGAGGCGATATCGCGTCGCGACGTGTCGCGTAGCGGTGTTGCGACGAGATAATATCGCAATATCGCTCGCGATATCGCCTCTGTCTTTAAGAGCCTTTATGCGAACATAAAAGTACTGAACAGCTGATTTTTTTTTCGCGATTTCAGGTTTGGTCCCGTAGTAAAAGTTGTTCATAATGATGAGTACAATGACCCCTTAAAAGATTGCCAATGTTTACACTTACACCCTGTTGAATAAGGAATTTCTGCCTGTTTGTTTGAGCCTTAAGACGGCTGTCGCATTTTATCAACCCTCTCGCTCACACGGGACCAAATTTTTAAGATTCCTAAATGAAAAGATGCTTTTTTGAAAAATATAATCAATTAGCGACCTAGTAAATAATATTAATTTAATAGGCACCTAATTATTAAAAACACATTTCTTATTGTGTGAACAATAAACTCAGCTCAAATAATATTATCTGTTTTTGAGATGAGATGAGATAGATAAATGCAACAATATAAATGTATTTTTAATAATTACCTATTAAATGAATATTATTTACTAGTCCGCTAATTGATTACATTTTTTAAATAAAAACTTTTTTACAAAAACAAAAACCGACTTCCAAAAAAAACACTACAAAGTGAAAAATAACTATTTTCGGAAGTCGGTGTCTTTGGATCTGTATTTTAGTTTTTTGCCACCGACTTCCGAAAATAGTTATTTTTCACTTTGTAGTGTTTTTTTTGGAAGTCGGTTTTTGTTTTTGTAAAAAAGTTTTTATTTTTCACTTTTTAGTGGTTCAGTTTGTAATTTATCTAAGTTACAATAACCCAAAGTCAACTGCTCATCACGTTTTACAAAATGTTGCTTTTCCCGATGCAGGGACGTTAATTGTTGAGGAGTTCTCCTAGTAAGAACCAGGAGAAATGGAGCTCATGGTGAAGTCACCATTACCATAATTTTGACGAGCATAAACCATATTAAAGTAGTCGAATCGCAACCTAACCTGTTATATACTTAGATATAATTGAGTATTTCCGATGGCCCTCTGTGGTCTTCATCATCAGTTCCAGTTCACCGAATGGTACTTTCCGAGAGCAAATGCACGAGTTACTATAAAAAATACCGAAATCGATATAGGTGTGCCCATAAAATTTGAGGGTTTCCCTCGATTTCCGTGGGATCCCATCATCAGATCCTGACTTGATGATCATGGGACCACTTGGGACGTATACCCTTTCGAACAAAAAAAGAAAAATCCAAATCGGTCTAGCCATTTTCGAGTAATCGGGGAACATAAACAAAAAAAAAAAGGTTCCGACGAATTGAGAACCTCCTCCTTTTGGAAGTCGGTTAAAAAGCATCTTTTCATTTAGGAATCTTAAAAATTTGGTCCCGTGTGAGCGAGAGGGATGATAAAATGCGACAGCCGTCTTAACATCAGGTGGACTATCTGCCAGTGTTATTCGTGAAAACAATAAACAGCAATAGTTCCAAGGCATCCTTATATTCCCGAAGCTATATTGTTTCAGCGCAGTATTTGTAAAACTTAAATTATGATCTGCGTTACTAATACAAATACAAATAACAGCGTATTCTCTCTCAGTAGTTATTAGTAAAAGTTTCCACGGCATTTTTCTTTATCTTTTTTATCTTTTAAAGTGGAGAGAACTTTCTTTAAAAGGATATTTAAGACGCTGCAAACTGGGCTAAGAAAAAGGTAAAAGACTGGAGTAAACTTGAGCGGAACCAAGATTAATAAAGATCTTTATCTTTCCGATCTTTATTAATCTTGGTTCCGCTCAAGTTTACTCCACTTTTTTACCATTTTCTTAGCCCAGTTTGCAGCGTCTTAAATATACTTTTAAAGAAAGCTCTCTCCTTTAAAGTTTCACTACAAAGTACTAGACTAGATCCCCTTAAGCACTAAGTGGCTTAAGATACGTGTTTACTGAATCAACTTAACCCTAGTCTTGTTAACAGGCCATAAAGCCGTGTAACTCAGTTACGGCTAGAGAAAAAGTCATTAACCCTTAGTGCTCTGCTCTCGGGCGCAAACGGGTTAATTGGCCGTTACTGTCCTGCCCATACCACTGGAGGGTTAGGCAGCAAGGGGCTGTTCTAGTGTTTAGGTCTTAACTTAAGATCTGAGGCTTGCAGGCATTTGTTAAGGTACTGTATCTGAATACAAATCGGCTTGTTAAACTGTTTTAGGTACAATCTGTCAGTTTCAATCAATGTTATGAAACAGCGGAGCTAAGTGATATACAATGCGTTTCAACTAAGAATAGGAATGACCATGCGCCATATTGTGAAGATTTAGCAAAATAGCATCTCGTTTACACATTTGCAAAGTCAGTGACATATTTTAACAAAAACAAATTCCAAAAACAGAACTAAAATGGATAAGCATAGCACTACAAAACTTTGCAAGTCTTAGATTTCTAGCTTCAGTTGACAGTTAGAGGTCATTGACTTTCCTATTCTTAGTTGAAACGCATTTTACACTGAATTTCGTACTAAGTTAAGGCAGCTGTAACCAAAAACTTTCCGATTCCTGTACAAATAGTGAATCCATAGACTAAGAGTGTATGCCACAGAGATTATACCATTAATGAAGCAATTTTTAGGGTTCCGTCCGTACCAAAATGGTAAAAAGCAACCTTTATGGTGCGATTCAATCTGTCTGTCTGTCCGTCTGTCACAGCTGAATATCTCAAGAACTACTAATTCTATCAAATTGAAATTTGGAACAGTTTTAGATGGATGACAATGATGATGATGATTTAAAAAATAAATTGCAACAGGTACTGAAAGGGTCTTTAAAAATCGAAGTGGGGCTACTAAGATGTGGGGTGTCATAATGAAAGAGCGCTATTGGCACATTCTCAAACATTTTTTTTCTTTTCTTTAGGCCGCATAGTTTTCGACTTTTGATGAAAAATTTAAAAAAAAAATACTGTTCCCGCTCCCACCCCCCGTTGTCTCCGAAGTTTACATAGAGAAAGATCTGAAATTATTATTTGTGATAGAAGTTTATTTAAACATCACAGGATAGATAAAACGATGTCTCTAAATAGCACAATTTTTCAGAAATCATCAACTCCGACTCGCTATTGACCGATTTTTTTGAATAATGTAGATCTAGTATACAGGGTGTAAGGGACAGCCCTCCGCAAACTGATAGGGTGAATTCAGTATGTCATACTAAGATGACCGGTACATGGAATTTTTTCAGGAACGTTAAGGGACTCCAATAAACCTGATTTGTTTGTGTTTTTGTGCACAAATCGGAGCGTCTATTACTGGTTGGGAGGGGTAGGTAATAGGTATGCGGTGACTTCGATGAACTTTGTAGCTAGACAGAAAGTGAACAGCTGATTTCACGCGTCGTTGGTTAGAGTATTTCAACATCCATTGCTGGTTTTTTTTTTTTTGCTGTTTTTTTTTGCAGTTTTTTTACATAAATGGAGTGCTGCGAACACACAATGCAATTTTACATTGAAATAATGAAAATGTAACTGAAAAAAAATTTGGAAAAATGAAAATTTTCCTGAGAAAATTTCCGGTGGAATATGATTCAGAATGAGGAGCTGAATGCACCCTGTTAGTTTGCGGAGAGCTGTCCCTTACACCCTGTTTGTAATGTATCCCATTAAAAAGTACTACGTATTAGGTTTCTTTGAAGGAATTAAATGTTTCTTTGAGAGTACAGTGTTCAGTGGGTTTCCTTTGGGAATGAAGTTTACAAAGTGAAGTAAAACGAGAGTGTGTGTTACTCGATGCGTCGGGATCTTTACTTTCTTTATAAATACGATGTACCTAAGTCTTGTGTTTCTTTTTAACTGAACATGGAACCGTATTTTACACTGTAGTAGCTGAATACTTATGTTATATTTCTTATTTGTAGTGAGTGTATTTTTATATTATATCTCTTTCAGCCGTCATCTCAGTATTGATCCTATAATAGCCCTTTAACATCTTTTACAAAATTTTGCCATCGTTTCCTTGCTCTTTCTCAATGTCTATAGACATCGCTATTCACCTCAAAACTCTTCTCTCAACCAAAAATTCCACGCAAAAACTTGATTTTATTACCTAATGTCCTACGTGTAGCCTATTCAGTTATTACCTAGGTACAAACCCAGTATTCAATCCCTGTATCAGTGACAGCGGGATCTATTTCTGTGGTGAGTGAGTTAGTTCGAGCCATTGAATACGAGCGCTGAATAAGGGCCGCGCCGCACAAGCGCGCCCGCGCCGGCTGCCGGTGACGGCCGCTGACGCATTGAGCGGTTGAGTTCCGACGGTATTGTTAGCGCTGTTGGAATGGGATGAAATGTGGGTCTGATTATAACGAGAAATAATAGACATACTACGTGTGACGACACGGTTGGCGCAGTGGTTGAGCGATTGACTGCTGCACAGCATGTCGCGGGTTCGATTCCCGCACGGAACAAATATTTGTACGACCTACAAGTATTTGTTCCGAGTCTGGGTGTTCTTCTATCTATAATATGTATGTATTTACAAAAAAAAAATGTATACAACGTGTAACGTTAAATGCGCAAAACCTCTTAAGGGCTCATTGTACTCATCATGATTAACAACTTTTATTATGGGACCAAACCTGAAATCGCGAAAAAAAAATCAGCTGTTCAGTACATTTATGTTCGCATAATTCGTCAAAATGTACTGAACAGCTGATTTTTTTTTCGCGATTTCAGGTTTGGTCCCATAGTAAAAATTGTTCATAATGATGAGTACAATGACCCCTTAAGAGGTTTTGCGCATTTAACGTTACACGTTGTATAAGTAGTTTATCAGCCATCTCGTTACCATAACACAAGCATTATGTTGCTTAGCTTGGGACTAGATGGCGTTGTGTGAAATGTCCAAGGATATTTATATTTATTTATTTATTTATACTTTATAGTCTGGTCCAAAAGTATCTTATGAAAATGTAAACAAATGGGTCAGAAAATGTATCTGTGGATGCCTAATTTGTAGTGTCTACTTACAAAGTGAATCAAATCAAAGGATTTGATTATTTGAATACTTTAACCTGAAATTATTATTTTAAATTACCTTGAAGATGTTCTCCAGATGACAATGGAGGTTCATTTTATAACCTCCATTTTCGTTGATGATTTTTCAATTACAATTTATAAGTGTTGAGTGCCGGCACAATATATTATTAAGCTTTTTGTTCTAGTTCAGTTATCAGAAAGTAGCAACAAAATGTCTCGAACTTATAATCTACTATGCGTGCCAAACAAGAATATGGTCGCGCTTGCTGCCAACTTCACACGATAGCTGTCAAATTAGTACTGCCGATCTGTCAAATACACGATAGCTGTCAAATTAGTACGCATTGGTAATGAAGTTCGCGAGTATTGCCTTAGTATTGCGGAACAAAATGGGGTCTTGGCAGTACTATTCATAATTGTCACGCATAGTAAATTAATAGAACTATTGGCAATGTTGGCATCCCTAATATGTAAACCATACGACACGATACAAAGCATTATAAACTAAGCAAATTAACAAAAATATTAAACACAGTAATAAACTTAAAAATAATCCATAAAATGTCCTGACCGCTTTGAAATGCCTCTAACATGCCAAAGTGAGTTAATGAGTGCTATGAAAGAGCTCGTAAACCGGACGTCCGGCTCCTGGCGCGGCCTCGTCCGGATCCCGGACACTATCCGGCCTGTTATGGGACTTCGTAAAGGGAACTGTGTAACTATTTTATTTGGACATTAAAGTTGTTTGAGCATGTTTTAGAATCCTTCCGGCTACTAATGTAAATATGTTTAGCTGTCGTGTATGTGGCTCATGTTTTTCTGTTCAGAGCCGGGTGAATGTTTTGCCAAAAAGTTTTTTTTTTAAATTATATTTCTCCAACATACATTAATTTTTAATTTAAGTAAACAATTTTACCCGCCAAACTTTTAGGTTTGATGGCGAGTAGCGCTTGTTAAATACACATACTTAAGTATACCTAATATAGCAAAAACCAACCCTAAAACTACCAACTAAATTTACAAAAAAAAAAGTTAAAAGTTATGTTATGTTTTAAGTTATGTTTAAAGATACTTGTTTTGGTTTTTGGTTGAGTATTTTATCTATCGATTTGTGTGATCTGTATCTACAGTAAAAAAGTAAGGGACACTCAAAATTCACGTAAAGACAGCTTGCATGAGAAAAAGCGTCTTTTTCTCAATTTTTAGGGTTCCTTACCTCAAAAGGAAAAAAACGGAACCCTTCTAGGATCACTTCGTTGTCCGTCTGTCTGTCTGTCTAGAGGTATCAAATTGAAATTAATATCACATATATTATAGTCTATGGTCCCTTGAAGTTCTAAAAAAATCAAACTTCTAAGTCAACGCAATAAAAAATACGGCCATTTATGCGAAATATTTTGATACTCGCAAGTAAATCAAAACCTATATTCCCGTTGACCTAAAATAACGAAATTTGGCAAAAAGCAAGGTCTCACAGCACAAGTAAAGGAAAAAGTCGGAAAATTGTTAATTTGTAATTTTATCACATACAAAACTTTTTTTGGGATTACATTGTTAAGTCTGTATTTGGGATAAATTCCTTTCAACTACGGAACCCTTCATTGTGCGTGGTCCGACACGCGCTTGGCCGGTTTTTTTTTTAAATTAATAAATGAGCCGTACAAAAATACTTGCATGTTCAGAAACTCCTCACAAGTTCAAGACCAGGCGTCCAGCGTCGTAAGTGGTCAATTTGTGTGACGTCATCAATCAAAGGGTCAGCGCAGTTGAACTCGACCTCCACTCGCTGCTGGGAAGACAGCTGCTCTAAATTATTAATAACGCACGATAGCTCTATGTTAAAGGTAAAGTGTAAAGTGCACGTTTTGGTTTAGGAAATTATTTTTAATCCTACCAAAATTATAAATGCGAAAGTTTGGATGATGGATGTTTGTTACTCAATCACGCCAGAACGGCCGATCGGATCTGGATGAAATTTGGCACAGAGATAGATTATAGTGTGGAATAGCACATATGCTACTTTTTATCCCGATATTCCTATAGTTTCGAGACTTACGCGGTTTCATGCTAGTATCACAGATTTAGAGTAGGCTAGATACCGCAAGTTCATTAGATAGTATGAAAACCGAGCTAGTCATCTTTTTTATACCTACGATAACTTCACCCCAGCTATTTAGTGATGTGCTCAACGTAAACAGAAACGTTTCAATCGCTAAGCATCACTGAGCTGATACAGACTTTTTATATCCTCGACTACACAACTCGCCAGTGGCGCGATCGAACACAAAGTAAAATAGTACCGCGTCAAGTTTGTGCACAGCACAAACATGCGGGGCACTTTTTGTCGGATGGCTTGCGGTATCTAGCCTACTCTAAATCTGTGGCTAGTATCATATAATAGTTTCACTGCAGGGCAACGCATTTTCTTATAAAGGCAAAGAATGAGTATAGATCACAACACTTCGCTTCCTCATAGGCATGTTTGTGAATGTTTAAAATTAGGTACTGAAAATCTCGGTTTTTCTTAAGAGTTATTTTTTACCGTCAATTTATGAAATTGATAAATGTATCCACAACAATCAGCTACTGAATCAGACGGGATCTTAATAATTAGCACAGAAGTAATTTACGTATGTATAGAACGCATTGCGGTTGCACGCTAAATACTAGACAATCGCTTCTTCGCCGCAATGCGTCCTTGCGAGCTGAAACTGTCTGTTATATTCCAAATGCTTTGTTTCCTTACAGCACGCTGAACTGTTGTGGTTTTCTTTAAGGCGCAGATTTCCTGAAAACGATCAAAAAGGTGGTTTTTTAAAGCTGTGTATCTCATAAACCGTAAATAATTTTGACATGTAAAAAAAATATGATATTTTCAAGTCCTTTTCGCATACAGTGATGGAAGCCAAAACATAATTAAACATACTTTAATGCAACAAAAAAATCTTTAAACATACCTCCTAATAATCTTTATAAGCTGTTTATCCCTTCATTAGCAATTATAATTATAATTAAAAATATACCATGAAATGTCAAATTCCAAACTGCATCCAGTGATGGATTACTTTTTTATTAAATAGTTAATTTCTAATTTTATACGATTTTATTTGCACTTTTACGACATAATTCCGGTGCGCGTGAGAATCTTCTATCTCGTGCGTCAAACTAGACAGCCATAAAGCCATTTCACTTACAAACCGAGCTAAACCAAGCTTGGAACCAGGGCCTTAAACTCACTGTTTATCCACCGCACCGGGAACGGGACGTCAACGACTATCGAGATTTTTCTGTCAACATTCAATCGTCTGTCGCCAGTGAAATGTCAAAGTGACATAAGCTTTCAAAACGTGGCGTGATCGGCAACAGCTGTCATTCTTATACATATAAATATATGAACGTCTTTGCCGGGAGAGTGGCCTTTCATTTGTAGATGCATTGATAATATTCGTACTTGTATACTATGTGGAAAAGCAGTTCTTACAAGCTTAAATTATTTTGCCCGCATTTCCACACTCCAATCTGTCTCAAACTTGGAACACCACTCTCCCCATCCATTTATCACCTCCACCAAACTGTGTACTTATTTCCCTCAGTGTAGCCAACTAAGAAATGAAACGAACATTAGTTTCCTTTACTCCGTGAACCTCAGTTTTTACCACCGAGTTTAAAGCCAAGTCTTTTCGCAGTAACTCAAGTTTTTTATCAAAACTTCAGTGGTACTCTGTGGTTGACTGCAACCATTTAGTTAGCCTGTGGTCGTCTGAAAAGTTGGGACGAAAAAACTTGATTGTTTTTTGTTTTTCTTCTTGTCCGCAATTTCTTTTAGTTGAAAACAATGCTTGGTGAGAAGTTTTGTCCTGAAGACGTTCGCCGCATTTTTAAGAAGCCGTTTGTGGTTCAGCTTTATGTTAAAGTTATTAAATTAGAGTGGTCTTAAGCGATGCGATTGTTGTACTGCTGGCGTTCAATATTTAGGTCGCTGGGGTTTTGTGTGCGTTTTGATTCTCATACACTGGTTGTTTAATGACAAACCTTTTCAATGATTACCCTGTAACAATCCACTCTGTGTTTTTAATTAAACAGATTTATAAAAACACTAGCTGCGCCCCGCGGTTTGTTCCGCGTTGACCGGGATAAAAAGTAGCCTATGCGTTAGTCCAGTGTATAAGCTATCTACATACCAAATTTCATCCAAATCGGTCCAGCCGTTTGAGCGTGAAGAAGTAACAAACATACAAACACACACACATACAAACTTTTGCCTTTATAATATTAGTGTGATATTAGGTCTTTACCTATGAAATTGCCGTTCTGCAGTACTGGCCATTTCAAATCAAAATAATTTTTGTTTGGCTAAGAATTCTAATTTCAAATTAATTTTATTTTAAAAACATGGATTTTTTTTTCCAAAAGTAGTCATTTGTTTATTGATTAGTGTTACATTTTCATCGCATTTCAATCTTTTTTGTCATCATGGATACGTTAAAAATTCGAGTAATTATGGAATACTAGCTTCTGCCCGCGACTTCGTCCGCGTGAAATTTATTTTTTGCTCGACCCACCCCGTCGCATCGCATTGCCTACCCACGCTATTACTTCGTTTTCACTTAGCGTTCTTTCAGACTTTTTTTCTTTTTGCTCGGCACATAAGGGTCCTAGAGTGATGTTAAATATGCCTTCTATAAGATTTGGGCTATCATTAATGCAAAAAGATTTTTTAAAGTCCGACTGGTAGGGTAGTTCCAGAGTTTAGCTCGTTCCTTCACCACATCCCCTTCAGCTACCTCTCCCTCCCCCTCTCACTCACTCTCACACCGCCTTCACCACTTCCCCTTCGCTCTCTCTCTCTCACCACACCGTCTCCTCCCTCTCCCCTTCTCCTCCACCTCCGGCTCACCAACCCCTCCCCACCCCTCAGCCTTACCATGTCTTCCTCCTCTCCTCACCAATTCCTGCCCTTTCTCCCTGCGTCCATCATCCTCCCCCTCACACTCTTCACCACCCCTCCCTTGCCCCTCCCCCTCTAACCCTCCCTCCGGGGTAGTTTTAAAAAAAACTAATAATGACAAACTTAGGCAAATATTTGTGCCAAGTTTCAAGTCAATTAAAACCAAATGAATAACATTTTTCATGTAAATTGTATTCCCTGTTTTCACCCCCACAGGGGTGGAATTTTAAAAAATGGTTTGAGATATTTCCATAGCTTGACTCAAAGATTATTTACACCAATTTTCGAGTTAATCAAGCCACGCAGTAAAATCGTCCCCTGTGAAATTGACTACCCCTTTTCACCCCGTTAGAGGTAGATTTTCGAAAAACCCTGACACACATTATTTTTTATTTTTGGTTTTAAGTATAAATACTGAGTTTTGAGTTAATCGGATTGCGCGTTAAAATTTTTTCATACAAACTTTGAGACCCCCCAGTTCCCCTTTAGGGGGTAGTTTAGAAAAACAAAAAATCACAAAAAACATAATTTACTTACATAAATATTCGTGCCAAGTTTCAAGTTTATTAACTCGAGGAATAAGATTTTTCATACAAACAATATCCCCCCTTTTTACCCCCTTAAAGGTCGAATTTCCAAAAACCCTTTCTTAGCGGATGCCTAGGTCATAATAGCTACCTGTGTTCCAAATTTCAGCCCAATCCGTTCAGTGGTTTCAGCTGTGTGTTGATAGATCAGTCAGTCAGTCAGTCAGTAACGCTTTCCTTTTATAGATATAGATGAGTACCGTCGTGGCAGCAACGCGGCACAAGCGGCACGCAACATCAACGACGTTTACGGAGCTAACACTACAAACCAACGCACCACCTGTTATTGGTTTGCTCGCTTCCGTTCTGGAAATTTCGACCTGAAAAATGAACCTCGCGGTCGTCCGAAGACTTTGGTCGACAATTACGAATTAAAGGCGATTGTGGAAGCTGATGATACACAATCTACGGCTGAATTAGCAGCAGCTTTCGACGTTAGCGTCAAAACAATATTGGTCCATTTGCGTCAAATTGGCAAGGTAAAAAAGCTTGACAAATGGGTGCCCCACGAACTCAATGATCGCCAGCGCGAAGTACGCGTCGAGACGTGCCTTGCACTGCTCAACAGACACACAAATGAAGTAATTTTGAACCGCATTGTTACCTGCGATGAAAAATGGATTCTGTTTGATAACCGCAAGCGCTCAGCAAGTTGGTTGGATCCTGGTTCAGCACCTAAACAATGCCCTAAACGAAAACTTACCCCTACAAAAGTGATGGTCACTGTTTGGTGGTCTAGCGCCGGTGTGATTCATCACAGCTTCTTACCAAACGGGTTGAGCATTACTGCAGATGTGTACTGTGAAGAACTGAACACAATGATGGAGAAGCTGGCACATCTCCAACCAGCATTGGTCAATCGCTCGTCTCCGCCGCTCCTGCACGACAACGCGCGACCTCATACTGCACAGCAGACGGTCTCCAAGTTGCAAGAACTGGTGTTGGAAGCTCTCCGTCATCCGCCCTACTCACCAGACCTTGCGCCTACAGACTACTACTTTTTCCAGAATTTGGATAACTTCTTGGCGGGAAAAAAATTCAATACCCGAGAGGCAGTACAAAATGCCTTTGAAGAATTTGTTGCCTCCCGACCAGCTGATTTCTTTAAGAAGGGCATCAATAAACTGCCACTGCGTTGGCAAAGATGCATTGATTGCATGGGTGATTAATTCGATTAATACAAATAAAAAATACATGAAAAAAATTCGTTTAAATTTTTTCATACAAAACGGCAATTTGGTCGTGAAATCTGGCAAGGTTAATGCAATACTGTAGTAGCAAAGTTAACTTGTATAGAGTTGTTTTTGCTCAGAAGCTCAAGAAACATAGTCTGAGTTTAATATTAAACCAATTAAGAACATCCGATACCATTCGAATTACACACCCTTACAATTAATTTAATTCCGTCCCACTTAAAAACAGAAACAATCGTAAACATGTAATAACTTGGAGTTCCATCTATCTCATGATTTACGAAACGTTTCGAAGCACGAAATATTAATTAGTAGATCCAGCGAAGCCCCGCCGGAGTTCCGATGTAATTACTTCGCTTTTAAACGTAATTCCGGATCAAATGGGATTAAAAAGTAATCAGATATATTCTCCTTGGAGTTATGACAGAGAAATTGTATTTAGAATGAGTGTATGCTACTTTTGTGATATGTTAGGGTCCCATTTTGAAATTGACAAATGAATATCAATGTCGTAATAATTGCACAAAGTTTAGGCATAGCTTGCAAATTGCTAACCACTAATTAAGCTTTACCATTTACCTACTGGTTACAAAATCATAGATAATTGGAAACTAAAACGATCGAACCGCATGCATTCGATGCAGGGATTAATTAACATGAAGTCAAATAAGATAGCCCGGGGTTGAAACACAGAGTTGTTTCACCCCTCTCCCCCCGGGGGAGGTTGTGTGTACGATATCAAATGTAAATTGGACCAATATTCTGAGTTAAATACATTGATATGTAATGTGCAATGGCGGCTTTTGGATACGTAGTTACGTATTTTCATGTAGATGTGCCTTGACTTTATTAATGCCAATAACTTTGAGTGCATTTTGGTCTTGTGCTAATTTAATTATGATTCTGAACGAGTTTTTTCTTTTATGTTAAGTGAAAGAAAGGGGGTGAAATGAGTAAGTAGTTCATATTTTGTTAAAAAATAAACTAAGAAGACGTCTTAATTTTGAACTTTTGTGCCTTAATTATTTTTTTAAAATTCTTAAGCATATTTCTCGATAACATTGTAAGTAATAAATCGCAAAACTAAAGATTTATAAGAACTAAAAGCTAATACAGTTAAGTAATAGTTGCCAGTATAAAAAATATAAGTTACGACTTTAAAACAAAACAAAAACAAATGCAACACTTTGCTTTATACGCAAGCTAATGAAAAACCCATTTGCGAGCGCACTTCACCATAATATATGGAACGTTGTCACTAGTTTATGGTAAAGAAAATACAGTTAGAAAGCAGAGTTGGTTACTTGTGCCTGTTATTTGTAGAGTGGAGTTTTTTGCATGGGTTTATTGTTTGTTAGAAGATTGGTTTTATTTTGGTAGACGTCAACACCAATACTTTCGGATATTTTGTTACCAGCGCTTGTTTTGTCATTCGCAGAGTAGTAAATGTTGTCACATACACAAATTATATGTTAGTTTTGAACCGAATCAGAATTTCGAATGCTCTTTTTTGTCAATTAAAGCATTTGTATATTTGTATTTGTACAAAAACATTCATGATGCATGTTTCCTGTTTACGGCAACTTTTTATTTTTGTAAATTAAATCAACTCAATTGTCATGTATACAGCCTTTTGCAATTAAACCAAGGGGTGAAAATTGAATTACCTAGTAAAAATATTACGAGCGTTGAAAGGCCTCTTATTTTTATGTAGCTATTCGTACCTATGTATGAATATAAGTAATTATTTAGGTACGTGTTTTATTTATAAGTCCCTTCTATGTAAAGCAGTGGGGGTTTATGTGGGTGTGTGTGTGTGTGTGTGTGTGTGTTTGTGTGTGTGTGTTCAGATTGATAATTGCTTGCTTCCAACTTTTAATTAACTAAGCATTATATTCCAAGCAAACGTTCACGATCATTGGAAGCATGCCGTTTCTTTCTTTTCTTTCAAATTTCATACAAATCCTTTCACCCGTTTTAGCGTGAAGGCGTAACAAACAAACAAACAATTTTGTTTGTGGATCTTTGACAGTCGTTACGGGTCGTCAGAAGCCCGAAAGTCTGACAACCAGTCTTACCAAGGGGTATCGTATTGCCCAGTTACTGGGTTGTGGAAGTCAGACAGGCAGTCGCTCCATGTAAAATACTGGTATTCAGCTGCATCCGGTTAGACTGGAAGCCGACCCCAACGTAGTTGGGAAAAGGCTAGGCAGACTGCGGATATTTTGAGCTGAAATTGTACCTACTGCTGCTAAAAGTGATTAATCACAATAATTGCAAGCACACGCGCTATTCCGATTAATTAATTAATGAAGTAACTTTTCATTAGTAGCAGAGGGAGGATTTACCCTACAAAGTGCTTGCAACATTAATAGTAAGAGCACACTTGACCATTTCACCCCTTTCTACTTAACATCAACTTAATCCCTTTCAGAACGCGAGTTCGCTCGTCATGCACTTTCATTTCATTTTTGGTCCATTTTCTTAGTGGCCGGGTGGAGGCCATACTTTTAGCAAAGGGATTATGTTGTCAGTGGGATTAATTAGGGCATCAGGCTGAGACTGTCGACATATTACGTTACCAAGGACATTGGTTTTTGTGGCAGTATGTAATAATAACTTGAAACTTTGAAACTTTGAACAGTCACTTCTTGGGTTACTTCAAGTACCTACTTGTAACTATTTTTGAGAAGAATTTAGAGGCATTATAATAATAAATTATAGTTTAAAAATTAATTAATTAAAAATTATAGTTTTTTTAAACTATAATTTATTTTTAAATTTTTTGTCGAATTTCCCAAATAAAATTTATTCTATCATTATTACATTTATGTACTTAGATATTATTTAAAAATAAATATTTTTTAAAGTATATTTTATTATTTTTATTTTAAATTATTGTATTTTCACCGGGTAAGATAAGTGTGCAAAATTTCGAATTAATTAAACACAACATTTAAAGTGGGTAAAAATCGAGTTCAAAGATTCCGTTACATACAAACATACAGGTGAAGCTAATAAAAGCGTGTTAAAAATTAATCAAGTTTTACTAAAATATTTAATAAACTTTTACTCACCTAACATAATCCATACTTCACATGGATTTGCATGGATTATAAGCTCAGCTATTTTTATTTTAAACTACGTTAAGAATTCTAGTTGTTGAAGCGAGCATAAACTAGAGGCGCTCAAAATGCTCGCGCCTTCGCCTTGTCGGATGTGGAAACATACGGGGGCTGGGACGGGACCGCGATGATGACAAAATCAAAATCAAAAGTCCTTTATTCAAATTAGGCTGAGAATCAGCACTTTTTGAACGTCGAAATTAAAGTAAGACAGTTCCCACAAAACGCCCGCCCTTCACCACTTCCTAGTGCTTTAGCTGGGAAGAAGAAGTAGCGGAACAAACTCCCCAGCACAGGAGAGTAAGGAGAAAAATATATCCAGTTAAACTACCAGAAAACTTTTTTATTCGACCCACAAGACCGCATACCTAGGTGGTTACTTAGGTGAGATAACACTTTTGTTTTCTAAATTTTAATTATTGAGAAAAATACTTCGTTAAAATCGGAACAGACGTAAATTTAAAAAAAATAACTCATAACTAATAAATGAAATGCTAAAAAGCAGGTTATCGTATCATTTTGTGTTAATATAGATGATGTCAAAAAGTAGCAGTGTTACGTTTTATTGATGACGTCAGCAGGACCGTGTGTTGGTATACGTCTCCAAAATAGCAATAAAAGCGAAATAAGTAGACGTTTCTTGGCAAAAATTACGAAGACTATGTTATTATTATTAAGACAGTACATGTCCTGAATTCGCTGCTCAAACTAAGCGCGTTCCCGCTCAATATACGAGCCCGATGTTTCCATTATAAAGGTGGAGCTTTTAACGAGCGCATTAAATATTAACGCGAGAGCACCGCAACAGAATAACTTACAGCATCTGTGGACCTCTCGCTGTATAGATGGAGGAATGCTAAGCTGACAGTTCGCAAATGATAGCTGGGCTAAAAGTTTGTAGAAAAGTGACATTACTTTGGGTCGTATTGTAAGCTATTTTCTGAAGTTTTTGAGTTCGGCTTGTCTGACCCCGATGAACCTGAAAAGTTATGAACACTAATATCTAGCTAATATTACGTGATTTTATTTATGAAAACTTTAGTACGTAAGTAAGTATTTGGTCCTTTTTGCGGTGAGACATTTTTGTTACAAATATGTATTGTAGTTATGTAAAACAAAATGGCGACCTCTCCAAATGCAAAGACGACAGAGTAACTTTACAAAACGATGTAAAGTTTCCAAATTCAAAATCTTTCTTGGAATTGGAACGCCTCGGAATATTTATCGTCATTCAACACGATCCGATACGTTGGGAGGAGGAGGTAATCTGAAAACGGTCCAACGAATTTTCTGGAAAGTTTGAGAAATTGCCAGAATCCTGGCAGGTTGCGAACTGGCATCAATTGGCTGCAGCTCCACCTTGCTGTCAGGTAATGCGCTGTTTGTTTGCCGGTTGACAGTGACAAATATCCCGGACCCAGCGGATCTTTTCCTAGAAATTTTAAAATTGATTCCTGAGGCGAACATTTTAAATGGAACATTTCAATTACTAGAAGCTGTTTGCTTAGTCCATGTCGAATGGCAAACGAAGAGGATTCTGTCTTCGAAGTTATAAAATGTAGTCGATTGGGTCTCAGATGAATTGCTTTGTAATAGAGAGCCTTGGGACTGATACTGTTAGAGATAGTATTTGTGCAAATTGTGTAATTTGTGCTCGAAACATGAGCTAAGAATAGTTTCCTAACGAGAAATCGTCAGCCAACTGTTGCCACTGGAATAATAAAACTATTTTTAATCTCAACACGCTATTGTTTTTTTTTTTACTTAACTTTGCACAAGCGTATAATATTAGAAACCATTGTAAGGTAAGCTAGCATACTATAAATTAGTTTTAGTTGAGTATAGCTGCTAATAGCGCCACCATTGACAAAAAAAAATAATAAGTCCGGAGCGTTAACTGCTATATCTTCGAACCTAGGAGGTTCAGTGTTGACTTTATTGATACAAAAATTTCTACCTCATCTGACTAAAAATGTGAGCATAGGAAATTTCAAAATGTTCCATATCTCCTGACTTATGATTTTTCAATTGTGGCGCTACCGGTTTGCAGCTCTACTCGCCTTAACGAGCTTTTGCAGAAACAATATTATTGAAAACGAAGCTTAATTTCCCATAGCTCATGTAGCCAACAGACCCGCGGTAATTATTCAAACCATTGATTCAAACCAACAAAAATAAAAAACAAAACACTTATCCTTGCAAGTTTTTATACAGCTTTATGAATAACATAATAAGTACTGAAGTAACAGCAATAACGCTAAGTGGCTCCGTCTCCTTCCACCATTCATTTACTTTTGGCACAACCCTAAAAAACTCAAAATTATTCCACTAGTGCCAGATTTGGCATGGATTTAATAACAAGTATTGTGCTGATGGTCTGGCATCAGCTGCCAACTGTGCCATGTGCCATATGGATGTCAGTCCCGCGGGGAATTGACATCGATACTTTGAGGTTGTTTTAAGTTTGAAACAGTTGATGTAAGATGAAACGTGTTGGTAAGTTGTAGTGAAGTTTATTATTATTTATTTATTTTATTTTACAGAAAGCTTACAGACTAATAGCTAAAATTTACAATGTTTCGTAGGTCGGAAAAATTGCTAATGACAAGCTTCCACATTTAGACGTCTAGTTACACATACTATGCGTTGACTGTGTTCATTAACAGCGATACAAAAATAAAAGTTAAAAAAAAGGTTATAAATTTAATAAAAGCTAATTATAGATAATTAGTCGAGTCGTGCAACATCAAAACAGTTTCGACATGACTATCTCCAAAATATTCCTTGTTTAGGATCTTTCTAATACTATATTTAAGTTATTTGAGAGTTTGACGTCAGTTGTGTTGCAGAATCTGAGGGGCAATTCTCGTATTTTTAACAACGTTCGCAATATCATCTCAAGACTCAATCTGACAGAAATTGTATAGCGTTTACCTTCATTTTTGACATTTTGATTGACGCTGGCATGAGATTGTGAACGTTTTTAGGTACGAGAATTGCCCCTCTGTTGTTATAATATTAGGTCTTTACCTATGAAATTGCCGTTCTGCAGTACTGGCCATTTCAAATCAAAATAATTTTTGTTTGGCTAAGAATTCTAATTTCAAATTAATTTTATTTTAAAAACATGGATTTTTTTTCCAAAAGTAGTCATTTGTTTATTGATTAGTGTTACATTTTCATCGCATTTCAATCTTTTTCGTCATCATGGATACGTTAAAAATTCGAGTAATTATGGAATATGAGTACCGTCGTGGCAGCAACGCGGCACAAGCGGCACGCAACATCAACGACGTTTACGGAGCTAACACTACAAACCAACGCACCACCTGTTATTGGTTTGCTCGCTTCCGTTCTGGAAATTTCGACCTGAAAAATGAACCTCGCGGTCGTCCGAAGACTTTGGTCGACAATTACGAATTAAAGGCGATAGTGGAAGCTGATGATACACAATCTACGGCTGAATTAGCAGCAGCTTTCGACGTTAGCGTCAAAACAATATTGGTCCATTTGCGTCAAATTGGCAAGGTAAAAAAGCTTGACAAATGGGTGCCCCACGAACTCAATGATCGCCAGCGCGAAATACGCGTCGAGACGTGCCTTGCACTGCTCAACAGACACACAAATGAAGGAATTTTGAACCGCATTGTTACCTGCGATGAAAAATGGATTCTGTTTGATAACCGCAAGCGCTCAGCAAGTTGGTTGGATCCTGGTTCAGCACCTAAACAATGCCCTAAACGAAAACTTACCCCTACAAAAGTGATGGTCACTGTTTGGTGGTCTAGCGCCGGTGTGATTCATCACAGCTTCTCACCAAACGGGGTGAGCATTACTGCAGATGTGTACTGTGATGAACTGAACACAATGATGGAGAAGCTGGCACATCTCCAACCAGCATTGGTCAATCGCTCGTCTCCGCTGCTCCTGCACGACAACGCGCGACCTCATACTGCACAGCAGACGGTCTCCAAGTTGCAAGAACTGGGGTTGGAAGCTCTCCGTCATCCGCCCTACTCACCAGACCTTGCGCCTACAGACTACTACTTTTTCCAGAATTTGGATAACTTCTTGGCGGGAAAAAAATTCAGACCAGCTGATTTCTTTAAGAAGGGCATCAATAAACTGCCACTGCGTTGGCAAAAATGCATTGATTGCATGGGTGATTACTTCGATTAATACAAATAAAAAATACATGAAAAAAATTCGTTTAAATTTTTTCATACAAAACGGCAATTTCATAGGTAAAGTAAAGACCTATTATTATGAGTCCTGGTAGCTTAGCTTAGACCTGTATCATCATCATGAAATGCTGTAGCAAAATCTGGTCTTTAGCAAACGATAAGGACGCAGAACCACTTTGATTCTTCGGTGAAAAATTGAAAATGATTTTTTTTTACCTGCACTTTTTGTCATGTTGTCATGTAACTATCTAATGATTTGTTCCTTTTGTTTTAGGTAAGAACATACCGGTCCAACTCTACGGAATAAAACTTGACATAGCAGAAAGATAGCAAAAAAACCTACAGGTAAGTTATAAAATAGAAAAGTTAACACAACACTAACATCAGATATAACCTTGTTCCAGTTTAATTAAAAGCAGCCCTGAAGTATTATAACTGCAAGCTGGCAATCATCAAAGTAACGGGCAATATTGGCATAATCAAAAGCAATTTCCGCAACAGTAGTGGAAATAAAACTTTCGATTTGTTTTTAATTCTGACAGTAACGGAGACGCGGTGCCCGTAGGGTTGCTGCGTTTACTAAGTTGTAGAATTTGAGGATATTGTAGCAAATAATTATTTAAAAGAAAATATTGATATGCTTTTTTATCAGTAAATTGCTTATAAATAACACTTTTACACGTCTGTGTACATTTTTAAACTAGATGATTTCGGTGTTTTTTATCTGACTACTATGAGACGATATTTATGTTTAGGTTTTGTTAGTAGGTACAATTGTTTTTAAAATGTAATCTGTACGGCGGTTATTTATTAGATGGAATGCAAAACCTATTAGAGAGCATTAGTCAACCTATTAGTCATCTAATTTAGTAAACAAATGCATACATATTTTACCTCTGTACCAAAAATAAACAGCTTATACAAACAAAGTTCGCAAACGACGAGTCCCTAACATCTAAAGCCACTAAATAATAAACTAACAGATAATTTATTCGTGCTTTTATATGCACTTAAAAGTCGAAGTTAGACAACCCTAATGTATATTGAAATGGGTAGAGTAGGGGTAGGTCGGGGTGAGTCGCGACCTCTGCTAATGAATACCTTTTAACTTGATAGTTTGTAACGTGATTTTGTTCTGCTATGAATATTAAATGTTTCATGGGTTTGAGGATCATCTTCTGAAGATATTTCTGTGTCAACATAAGCAATACTTTGGCTAAAATTGCTTGCTATATGTATTCAGTAGCAAGTGGCGAGGTGTGAATTTTTGTAAGAGAGAAGCCGGTCTTAACATACTTATCAATAAAGTTAAAATTAATTTGGTAACTTTGAAATAATAAAACTTTACTGAATTTAATACCATCTATCGTCAAATGACAGAACCAAAAAGATGTTATCTCTACACAAACAAAATTTTCAATGTTTTAGTTAGAGAATTAAACTCAGCTAAATTAAGTACTATCATTCAAAAATTATTATAGGAATATAAATAATCGAATACAATACAGTTGAATAGGTGAAAACTAAATAAAATGTGCAATATTTCTCCATTTTGTTCTCGCTACGCATTTTTTCTCTATCTGTCTCTATCGTAACCCGTTGTATACCCGTTGTATATAATATGCGTTTTTGTTGTTTGCATGTTATGGTGAATTAAATACCCGTAGCGTAACTATATTTTTTGGCAATAGTAGACAATATTGACTATGCCATTTTTCAATAGCGGTAAGTATATAGTTGCTGATGCGAACTTTCGAAGGGAAGCCGGTAGGAATCGTGTTGTAAGGTGCTTTCGCCACTGTTCAGTAGGAATCGTGTTGTAAGGTGCTTTCGCCACTGTTCAGTAGGAATCGTGTTGTAAGGTGCTTTCGCCACTGTTCAGTAGGTTTAAAAGTGGTTTGCTTATATACAGCGCCAAAATTATTTATTTAATAGTTAGGTGTACGGGTATCATCTGAATAAGGAAATTAGGAAATGAGGTTTAGGATTTAGTCTCTCCAATTTTCGCATTATGACCCCATTTTGCACAACATATATAAACTATATTTCCGACTGTCCCTTTTCATTAAAACATTCTTCACACACATAAAACCAACCAAACAAACCAAAATACACCGTTTTATCAACCGTGCAATACTGCCGTTCCGAATTTCACAAAGCCATGTTACAGACGAACATATTTCCCTTTATTAAACCTTTGCAAACGTGGATACATATGTCAGGTGGGGCGATTCTGTCCATATAAGTAGCATTTCCCTTTGATGTCGCCAGTGTATGTTGCATGACGTGCAGTTATGCATGGCTGATGAAATATGGCGCTGTTAATGGATCGGGGAGCCGAAGGGATTGATCGGATTTTGTTCGTGAAAGGCTTTTTGTACGCGATATTTTTAATCATGTTTTTTTTACACGGATGTTGGCGTGCCTTTGTCGTGTTTTTATTGAGAGGACTGCCTTTTGTTTTTAGTTAAATAACACTGGATACTAGCTGAAACAGGAAAATGATAAAAGTGTCAAAAAAAGCTGTTTGTTTTACGTACTCATTCAAAAAGAAATCTGTTTTTATAAAGTCTCTGAAACCATATTTTACTGGTAGGTTGTACTCCAAAAATTAAATAAGGCTCGCATAATTCAACGAGCTCTCTAAAATATTTCCACGAACAGACGTATATAGCGACGGATGCTCATATTACTTTACAGGCTAAATTACTCCACTCTTATATATTCTCGTTAGACAGACGAACCGAAATCCTTTGTGGATTGCTGTGTGCCGTACGTTCTACATGTTTCATGTTAGACTGGCACCAAGCTTCGTTCGCTGGTTCAGCCGCCATATTGTTTCTCCTGTCAAATTGCATTGCGCGCCATTCTTTGTTTTCCGAACACGGAAAAGAAGTTTATGTTGTGATTGAATCGCAAATACTATGGATTTCCTGCGTCTATTTGTTCTTATAATTAAGTTTTCTCCCGATTTGTTGGACATTGATTGAGCCGGTAGAATGTTTGCAAGTTCCTAAATAAATTATACTCTTTTTGCTTGTCTTGCATTCGGTGCCTTACATTTTCACTTTGCTAACTGAAGCGTAATAATTTACACGGAATTTTCTTTTCAAATATTTGAGCTTATTTTATTTGGCGGCGTTATTTCCTCCGTGTTTGAGCTTGAAGGTTTAATGAATAATGTTTCTGCGTGAAATATACATACGTAGGTAATTAATTACATTAAATTAACCAGACGTATAATTAAATAAAGTTCCTTATTTCAGTAATATAATTATAAAGTAATAAAATATGATTACATGGTTAGCCGTCTCGTTTCTCGCATTGGTAAGGTTTATTGGGGTAATTCCGATTGATGATAATATCTACCAAATGCAGCGGTTTTTTACATATATTGGCAACATAATAATTAAACGCCATTTTATCGGCCGCCGTCTTTCGCTGTCGCTATATAAAATGCCGCTACGTTTGGTATAAATTATCATCAGTTGGAATTACCCCATTATCTTAATTATCCCAATAAACTCTACGTATAGGTCAGTCACCTAGACACCTATAGTTACCTATGCGATAAACGAGACGGCTAACAAGCAGGCAAACGCACGCAAAAGCGGCAAAGACACCAAACATGTTATTAAAAGCCAGTGCTTTCTTCCAAATAAAACACTAACATTACAATCCGATTAAACTATCGCCCGATAGAAAGTCTGTGGTTTGGGTATGCTCTAAATGCCATAGATTCATAAGGCACAAATAACATTGATCACCACCCCTAACCTTCACTCAACTGTTTCCAAGAATCCAATCATTCGCAGTCAACAGGTAAATCATACAGTCGTGAACCTGTTGGTGCTCATCAAGTATTAACGAGAAGTATGCGCGCCCCGGTAGGCTGTAGACATGTTGTAATGGTGGTAGGTGGTGGTAGGGACGGGTTGATTGGTTTGTTTGTGAGTTCAAACGGCTGTGGAAGGGTTGGAGGGTTAAGTGTTGAGTTGAAGAAAATTTGATGTGACGTCTTTTGTGGACACCGTCGCAGTGAGCGGTATTGCCACCTTACCACCTTGCTGATTGTGGACACCGTCGCAGTGAGCGGTATTGCCACCTTACCACCTTGCTGATTGTGGACACCGTCGCAGAGAGCGGTATTGCCACCTTACCACCTTGCTGATTGTGGACACCGTCGCAGTAAGCGGTATTGCCACCTTACCACCTTGCTGATTGTGGACACCGTCGCAGTGAGCGGTATTGCCACCTTACCACCTTGCTGATTGTGGACACTGTCGCAGTGAGCGGTATTGCCACCTTACCACCTTGCTGATTGTGGACACTGTCGCAGTGAGCGGTATTGCCACCTTACCACCTTGCTGATTGTGGACACTGTCGCAGTGAGCGGTATTGCCACCTTACCACCTTGCTGATTGTGGACACTGTCGCAGTGAGCGGTATTGCCACCTTACCACCTTGCTGTTTGGTTAATAGTATTTTACCACGGTATTAACCATTCTTACATGATATGAGAGAAAAAATACTAGTCAGCTAGATCATCATCATTTCACCTACTAAGACACCTCTGTGTATAACTAGGTACCTACTCTGCATGTCATTAGTCTACGTAAACACAACTCCTATCGTACTCCTGATCAAATGATCACACTGGTCTACAACACTAGCCGGTCATACTCCCAGTATCAGCTCTGAGTTACGACTCTCCGCACGTTCGGTCTAGATTTCATCAAACTTTTCTCTTTTACTCTAATTAATTCGCCACAGACTCCGGGACAGTTTAATTTTCCCCAGACACGGGGATATTAGATCTGGCTGTAATTGCTCCGCAATTCCCCTTGCCTATCGCTGCTAATATTGCCAGGGAGGTAAATTAGAGGTACGCTGGGGTAAACTTCATTTTAATTAGAGAGTTTGGTCTTTTTGCCTTTTTTCTGGGTATGAAATAAATTCTGCTTTACGTTTTTAAGCTAGATTGCGGGAGGGGAATTAATAGGAGATTTTTATTGTGAAAGCCTACTTATTCTCTATCTTCTAGATTTCGTTGATAGAATTTTAATTAGCACTTTTCTCGGAATTGTTCTTCTTATTATACATACATACCTATATTTTTATTATACATACATGTATAAATTTTTGTGAGAAACTTTGAAAAACTGCGCACTTACTTGGTAAACTGATCATATATGAACTTCCCTAGAGTTTTCTAAAAACATGAACTAATTAAATAACTCCTCTCGAAACATAATAATTTCGCACCTACATCCCGAAACTAATTAAACTACATGTGGTAAAGTTCCCGAGTGCGCTCAACGCGCCATGCTCTCACGCGCCATGCTCTCACGCGCCATGCTCTCACGCGCCATGCTCTCACGCGCCATGCTCTCACGCGCCATGCTCTCACGCGCCATGCTCTCACGCGCCATGCTCTCACGCGCCATGCTCTCACGCGCCATGCTCTCACGCACGTCCTTTGTTTACATTCGAACTTGCTGTTGCACTGCCTCGTAGGGAAGTTGCGATCAGTTCCAGCTACTTTAGTTCCGTGGTGAATTGTGAAACAAACTGCTTGTTAGAACAAGTTTGTGGAACTTACTTAGTTATAACTTAGAATACTTAGTTTATGTTCAAGTTGAGGGACTAAAGATTCTGTGAAAGTTTGCTAAAAGGAATTATAGGGTGTAATCACTAAAGTCAGCCACATATAAACACAATTAAGTTAACAAACACCATAACTTAATGATAAATGTAAGGTACCTATATAACACCATGTTGTCACCAGAACTATTAGCTCGCCGGTAACTAATGGGGCGCTTTAGTTTCAAACTTTGATTGTCAATATTAGCACAAACTCTCGAACTTCAGACCGCTTCTCGTCGTACGGCCTCATTCTCACCTACCGTTCATTAAATTGGGCTCCATTATAAACTTCGTAGTTTACTGCTATTACTAAGGTGTAAACTAGGTTTCAGTTTGACGCCTTTTTGACGAACGGGGGTGAGGTTTCATAGTACCTATCTATTTATGAGGAGTAAAATAATACAAGCGTTAACTCAAGAGCGTTATGTTTTTCTGCGCAACATAAAAAGAAACAAACTCCTGTACACCTTAAAGTTGCTTTTTGTATAGCACTAATTCATTGAAGAAACCCTGCCCCTATGGTCCTTTGTTTTCGTTCAACAATAGAAAGTCGGAACGGCATAAAAAAACAGGAGTAAACTCCAGTCGTGCGTCCGAGCTGATACAGACACACTTTTTTTTCTCGTACAATCAGCCGCACATGGTAATACTTCTACTACGAAAATCACCCGAACTGCTACAATATAAAGACGCTGTCAAAATCAAATTGTTACCACCGATATGCGGTTGACTGTACATAGTTTTGTGGTGTTTAGTTGAGCATTTTGTTGTGCTGTTTCTTTCCTAGCTGGAAACAGTAAAGGATGGGGAGCTGTGTCAACTATGTAAATGTTCAAAGCAATAACTGAAAGCTTAACTTTGAGTTAAGCATCGCTCCACTTATAAGTCCGATAACATCGCAACTTGCACAAGTAACATCGATTCACATCGAATATTCAACAAGCTTGCAACTAAAACTTGCGGTTTGTTAGCCGTACTTGTGAGGGTAAGTACACTTGCAGTTGGAAGCACAAGTCGACGCTATTGGCTCGTTATACCTTTGGTCGTGACGTCACTACTTGCAAGCGCTGAGTTTAGCTGTTATTACTAATGTTGGCGTTACTTACTGAGGAGTAGGGTTGTCATGTTTTGAGACGTCGCGGTCGATTCTACTATACCCAAGCTGTAGACTTTATTAGAAAATATATAGAGGAATGAAAACCATTTCTTATAGCCTCTTTCTTTCGTCGAACGATAACAAGGTCCATAGCTCGTGTAATCAATATGGCATTTTACTTCCTCCTGCACACATACAGAAAAATAAAATCCCATTACGTACCTAAAGAACATCCACCCTCGTTGCAGTCTTTCCCTCCCTTTTGATCAAAAGGGTTAAGCTTCTACTCTCTTTAAAACGATAACAGCGTAACATTCCGACTCGGAGTAATGTAATATGATCTCTCGACAAATGGCCATACGTTGCAAATTGCTGATATGGTTACCCGTACAAAACCCTTATATTATATAGGTTATCTTAATGAAGGGGTAACCCTTTCACTGGGTTTCAAGTATAGAACCCATTCAATGGGCTATCCATATTGAAGGGAAAACCCTTTTACTGGGTTTCAAGGTTAAAACCCATTCAAGGAGTTACACATGATAAAGGTAACCTCATAAAAGGCTTTCCCCTTCGAAAGACTTAACTCTTAACTGGGGTTGTACGGTCCCTGAACTCATGTGACAAAATTCCTCTGAACTTCACAACTGTTTGATAGATCACAACAGTTTTCAAAGCAAAGTCGTTGCGCTTGCGCACTAGTTACGTAACTTATAACTTTAAGCAGAACATTAGTATTTAAAGTGTCGTCTACACGACCTGATAATGTCGGTCGCTCCAACTTGTACGATTGTACTCAGGGTTTTATCGATACAGAATCGAGTTGAATTAGTTTTCGATTCGAAGTTAGTTGGTTTGATCTGAGATTGCGTTTCAATTGTAACTTGTTTAAATTATTTATCTTGTACCTATTTATAGTAAGTAAACTTGTTTATTTGCTGGTGGCTACTAAGTAATAATAGCCGCACGGGTCGATCGATCAGGTTATGTTACGCTTGCCGCGGTTGGTCTGTGGATGGGTGACCATCTTTACATACCAACTGTGCCTTGTGTGTTTCCGTGCTTCGGAAAGCACGTCAAGCTTTTGGTCCCGGATGTCATTCGCGGATCTTTGGCAGTCGTTACGGGTCGTCAGAAGCCTGAAAGTCTGACAACCAGTCTTACCAAGGGGTGTCGCTCCATGTAAAATACTGGTATTCAGCTGCATCCGCTTTGACTGGAAGCCGCCCCCAACATAGTTGGAAAAATACAAGACAGATGATGAAACTTGTTTCTTTGCTTCTGGTTTTATGTAATTCTTTTGTGATACCTACTCTTCGGTTCCATTTCAAACAAAAAGGGATGTTATCCTTTATTGGCTCAATTTAAAAGATAATAGGTACTACACTATCTTCTGCCCAAGACTTCGCCCGCTTGGAAACCAACTACACCATGAAACATATCCTATGGCTCTCGGCAATAGTATAGCTTTCTACCAGAAAAACATATTTTTCAATACACTTCCTCGAAAACTGGTTCATATCGCACTACGATTAGGTTCACAATGCAATGTATGTCGCACGCGTGCGATTTTTCATTTTCGCACCCGTGTGCGGGAATAAAAATTGCCACAGATAACTTATACCTGTACTTAGTCCAAATTGGTTCAATGCCTCCATGCACAACTCTCTATTCGGAGGTGAATGTTTTTTTTTAAATTTCGGCAAAGAGATATGCATCTTGACTTTAATAGTTTTTGAATATTTAAATAATGTTTATAAATAGAATGTCATCAAAAGCTATGATTATTACAATAAAAAAAACGTTTATGAACAAATTAACATTTATTTGTGTTCTAAACTCAAAAATAATATTTGAATGTTCTATTTTTCATATTAGGCTGTCTATCGGCTTTATACCTTTGCTTCTCCTTCAACCTGGCGAAAGCAAAGCGCGGAAAAAAAAGAAAATTTAAATCATAGTTTCCTAATAATTCATGACAAAAATATTTTCCGTTATTTCATTTTATTTCCTCAAAAGTGTATTGAAAAACGTCATTTGATACTCGTGTACATTTGTTATTGCAGTTCTCGGCTCAAAACAACCTCGCCTAAGCTACGGCTCGGGTGTTCATTCCGCCTCGAACGCAATAACAAACGTTCTCCACTTGTATCAAAATGTACTATTGTAATCGGGTCAGTAGTTCCAGAGATTACCTCTCACAAACAAATTATTATTTTACGTCTTTAAAATGTATATTATTGTTAAGATTAAATAATATGGCCCTGAAGGATGTCATAGCTTTATAATAATTCAATTTAGGTACCACTAATAGTATAATAGTTACTAATGACATTCGGCAACAGATATTGATATAATTGATTTAATGTCAATACTATGTAGTATGTTGCTAATCCTTAGATAATTGGTTTTCAATCCTCTCAATGCTACTTTGTTTGATCAAAGCTTAAGCTGTCAATTAACATCTCTAGCTATCAGTGCCGAAAGCACCATACAACACGATTCCTACCGACTTGCCTTCGGAGCCGGAGCGCGGAGGTTCGCATCAGCAACTCTACCGCTATTGCAAAATGGCACAGTCGATAGTGTCTACTGCGGCCGAAAAATATAGTTACACTACGGATATCTAATCCACCATAATATTCAAACAACAAAAACGACTATTATTAGCTTTGAATTACAACAACAACAACAAAAAATATTTTCTTAAATAACCATGCGCCAAAACTTCATAATCGGGAACTAAAATTCATACAATAGCGATCCCGTCATGACGTCACTTTAGATCACGTGGCATCGCTTGATAATAGACGAGAGCAAGCCGCTGTACAACGGGTTACGATAGAGGTAGATATAGAAAAAATGCATCAGCGAGAACGAGATGGAGGAATATTGCACATTTTATTTTGTATTCACCTGTTCAACTTTATTGTATTCGATTCTATATGTAATACTAAATTGACATAATCACTCATATGATACAAATTACCTATGTGCAAACAGATACATTTACCCATTTACCATTGACGTGGGTAATTTAAATAAGCCTCACAGAACCAAATAATTTACCCCACATTATAAGAAACCTCAATAAAAGTGTCTCAGTCCCATTCTAACAGGACAAAGGAGTTTCACGAATTGATCACAGAATTGCTATGACATAGGTACCTGGGGGTGGGAGATGAAGGTATTGAACGTTTCGGTTATAAATGGCGGATTTGATTATTGAGGATAATAGAAGGGGCTTGTGTATAGATGGGGCCGGCGCAGGTAAATAAAGAAATCTTGGGAGTTTGAGCAGTGTAGACAGATTAACCTTTATTCAGTGCGCTAAAAGACTCAAATCACAAAAGCACAGTTAGTTAATAAGGCACATTTTGTAATTATAATTAAGATAATCAGAATCTGCAGACGTAGTTATCTGGTCAAGCATTGAAGAACGATTTTTACATAACTTGTAAATGTCGCGTCTAGGACTTAGAAAACTTTCAGTCAACCTTGATTCAGACAGACAGTTTGCCTAATCATATCAAGAATAAAACTAAGGTGTAGATAAGGTATCATAATTATGCATCCAACGTTTTTTTCAGAATTAGGTAAAAGCTATTAAATATATAGGTTTATTTCCTCCCCATTTTATAAGTGCGAGTATATTTTATAGAGCGATAAAAAAGTCATTCAATACGTAATATATGGCAAACCTTTGATTCTCTGGGGGCTATGCTATTCCATTCATAGATACCATGATCTCTTTCTAGGGAAATAAAATAATATTTTTGTAACTGGTGCATGAAATGGAAGGTTTATATTCATGTGTGTTCGTCTGTCTGTGACCTCTATAAAGAGGCTTTGATTTTATATCTCGAATGACAGGTGGAAATGATTGAAGGAGATTGGGTGAGTTCGGTTGTAATATTGAATATTTTCCCGATACATTTTAGATGTTTACAATAACAGTAGCTTTCTAAATTATTCAGTCGCTAGATGTACAGGAAATGAATCCTCTATAAAGTTTATCTTTGCTCTTAAAAGGGTTTTTTAACATGTTTTCTTGTTTTCTTTTTTATATTTATTAGCTATATAAAGTCTTATATGTATTTCTTATTAGGAATTTAAGAAAGCAACCGTATCCACAAAAATCCTTTCGCGTTTATTGGATCTTACCTACCTTCATAAACAGATAGTAAAAAAACCTTAGGTAAATTTGACGTTACATAAAGATTTCCTCATTTCCCCTTATGCTCCTAGCTGATTTAGTAAGAACTAAAGCACGTAAGGATTAACTTTATCACATACTAGCACCAGAACCCCTCGTACTTACCTTTCTACCAATATTTCTTCTCGTGACATTTCGCACTGCGGACCAACCCGACTCCCTAATTCGGGCCCGATTTACTAGATCAGAGAAAACACACAGGAGTCGTTACTGCGGCGGGAACGCGCCGTCAAAATTAACTGTCAGGTATTTGTGATTTTATAAAAATAAGCGGGATTTATTCCTGTTGATAATGCCGTCAGATTTTATGAATTCGGTTTGGTTGAACGCGAAAATCCTTGATTTATGTCTCCACCGCTGCTGTAATACGCTATTCATGTCACTTTAGCGGAATATTTCACTCTTATAGGTGTGTTATCAGCATCCACAGAATAGCTTTGAATGTAAAGTGAACTTTATGTAAAGTGCGCTCATTTATTTCGAAAAAGTATTTGTGGTATGTGATGTTTTTATTGTAATATCTAGTCAGATGGTTCAATTTATAGCGTACTTGTGATCGTTAAAGATATGCTGGTATACTAATATCAATATCCTATTCTAATACCCGTACTAGCGTAGCCACAATTTAGCATTATTGCGTTTAAACCTGCTTTATATAAAGACAGTAAACAACTAGAAGCTTAGCCACTCCTGCAAGATAAAATCTACGCTAAAATAAACTACCAACTCCTCTGCGAGCTGCGTGTCATTATTAACACCTTTTAAATCAGACTCGTAAATAAACCCTCTCAACACTCGAGAGCCACCTTAACTCTCAATCTAACACTAAAACTCGGGCACAGTTTAACTGGTCATTAACAAACAATATCTGTATCCGCTGCAATTAATTGGAACTCCTAACGAGCCCTATTACCAGGTCTGCGCAGACAAACGAGCCAGGTAACCAGCGCTTTGTCCCGCACCATCCAAATGCTCCGCTTAAATACCGCTATTAATTTTCCTAGGTTGAAAACATAGGGACCGCGGTCGAGGCGGGACCGCGGCGGTAGTTAATAGAAAATGTAAAGGTATTGCGTTTTATAGTTGAGTTTTGTTTTGATAATGAGTAAGATTAGATGTTGAAGTAATTGATTGAACGCAAAGACGTGGTGAAGTGTTAATTATAGTTATTCTTTGAATAATTACTGGCTTTGTGTCGTTGTAACTTGTACCTAATTGAACATGACGGGATAATTGTGGGTTTAGTCACACAATAAAGAGTGAACAATTGAACAGAGCCATTAACAATAACGATGATGAGAATTTAATTTACATTTGCGAACCTTACAAATTGAATATTGCACAGCATCCCACGAGACAGAACCGCGCACCGCGCCCGCACAAACCCCTCCCCCGTGTATTCCTCCGATGCACTGGAGATGCAATTTATAAACTCCCAAGTGGCACTTGTTACAGATGCTGTCCGACGCGACTTTAGCCAGCCGGCCATTATTCTAGCCGCTCTGGCTATTATTTTAGCCGGCTGGCTACGACAGAGTAACTTGGCTGATTGTCTGGGCTTGAGGTAGATCAAGTGGCTTTGTAATGGTTTGAGATTTGGCAACTGTGGTTATTATGGTAACTGGACTATTGAGTGTTGACCCATATTGTTGACTTGATATTTTGATCAGAGATATTGACAGTTTTTGTTGTAGATCAAACTAACAATGTTCTTAAAAGTAGTGTCATCTCATCATCTGCCTGTTTCCCGACTATGTTCGGATTGGCTTCAAGTCTAACCAGAGTCAGCTGAATATCAAGAGGTAGTGTCATCTGTGAAAAGAAATGTCACAAGTTTTTCTTTTTTTTTGTCTAAGCAATTAGATAAGGAAGAAAAAGGAGTTCATATAAGTTGAAAGCGGGCCAGAAATGTACTTGAATTTTTGAGTACATTTAAAGAAATCCTTTGTTGTAGTTACTTAGAGTACTCTATAATTAACTACAACAAAGGATTCCTATAAATAGCAGAAGCTTACGTTTAAAACGTGTACAAACCTTATCTTTCGCTCAAAAGCTGGCGTATCAACAAGCGTGTATTTGGTTCAGAATGCCCGCAACAGCGCGGAGGCACGGGGGCACAATGTTGTCGCACAGTTAGTACGAACAATACGCCCGCACCGCGCAGGTGGCGCGGAAAACAATGCGATTGTGCTTCCCTAGGGAGGGGGTAAGTTAGGAGCGGGCGCGGTAGCGGGGAGTGGACTTGAAAAAGTTGCAGAAGATTTAAGAAAGTTAGTTTATTCCAGTTATGATAGAACTCGAAATAAAGATTTGTTATTGGAGATTTTATTAGGTTACGTCGGCGTCGCTTCATCATCATCTGCCTAGCCTTTTCCCAACTATGTTGGGGTCAGCTTCCAGTCTACCCGATGGAGCTGAATAACAATATTATACATGGAGCGACTTCCTATCTGACCTCCGCACAACCCAGTGACTGTGTAATACGATACCCCTGGGTAAGACTGGTTGTCAGACTTTCGGGCTTCTGACGACCCGTAACGACTGTCAAAGATCCACGAAAGACAGCCGGGACCTACGGCTTGAGGTCACGTCGCTTCACTACTCATAAATTACTTGTCGAAATCTGACTAACTGGTCTAAGCCTACCTAAGTATACAAATGGTGTAGCCGGAGTAGCAAGGCATTAAAGCGATTTCTATCGTATACATTCTTAGTTTAAAACCTCTCTCATATTAGTCCACGTACGCACGGACGTAAAAATAACGCGGCGATTTTGACAACGACCTGCTTAGCGCCGAGAGTTGAAAATCCAACAGTGTGTTTTATCGACGCGCTAGAATGCACTATGTTGTTGCTAAGTTGGATTCTCAATGCTCGACTCGTCAACGAGAGTTGAAAATCCAGTGCGCGGTAAATCCCGCCGCGATATTTTTACGTCCGTGCGAACGTCGACTTAAGATTGGTACTAGGCCTGAGAATCCAGCTATACCTAACGGGCTAACCATCCAAAGTTTGTCACTATACCTGTAGAATGAATTCGACCGAATTCAAATAGGCGCGGGCGAACTCATTCATACAGGTCTTTTATTACCAATTCGCTTATAACTTGTACCGCAATGTTTTGTGGTGGGCTTTAAGTTTTGTTCCGAGTGTTTTGTAGAGTAGAAAATGCAGGCGCGGCTTAATCTGTGACCCAATTCCGAAAAATATGCTTATACTCGAGCTGGTTGCCACTGAATGAGCGGTTTAATTTGGGCTTATTATACACGTGCGGGCGGTTACTTTCCAGTTCAAAAAGAAATTTCCATAATCGGCCTATAATGTTCCCACTGCTGGGACGCAGCCGTCCTCTCTGTGAGAAGGAGTGGCCCGTAATCCACGCGGGCCCAGTGCATGTTGGTAGAAATTCGAAGACATGTGAGATTGTCTTCGATTTTTTGGGTTTCCTCAATGATATTGTCAAAACTTTATTTAAGCTTGAGTTTTCGACTTTTGATGAAAAATGTACCGTTAAAATAATACCGTTCCTCGAGCTTATTTCCGAAGTTTGCATAGAAAAAAATCTGAAATTATTCTATGTGATAGAAGTTTATGTAAAGATAACAGGAAAAATAAAACGATGTCTCTAAATAGCACACTTTTTCAGAAATCGGAACGGAACCCTCGGTGCGCGACTCCGACTCGCTCTTGACCTGTTTTCTTTTAACTTATCAGCCTTTTTACAGACCTGATAATCTTGAATATCAAACTAATTTCCAAGCTGTAAAAGGCGTAATCCAATAGCCTGAAACATTTCAAGTTTAACTTGGTAACGCACGGAATGGTAAGACATTCCGGTTAATGGCAGAACATTAGGAGTTAGGACCTTCCACTCAACTTATTGCCTCTGTAAGGAGTGTTGACCTTTTTTAACGTAGTTTTTTAAGGTCCAAAGTGATACAAAACAGGTTGGTTTTCAGAAAGAGATGGTACTGGCGACATTGACACTTATTCGTCGGACCGAGGCTTATTTCATCCACTGCGGGATTTGTTTACCTTCTCATCAGCGCATTTTTGTTTTCTATCTCGCGCTATAGTGGAGAGGCTACATTGACTATTACTGAAATGAGACATCCTTCTGTCCTGTAGATTTCATTAATTCCTCGCTAGTAGGTAATGCCTCTACTATAAATAAATAAATAAATATCCTTGGTCATTTCACACAACGCCATCTAGTCCCAAGCTAAGCAACCTAATGCTTGTGTTATGGTAACGAGATGGCTGATAAACTACTTATATACATTTTTTTTTTTTTTGTAAATACATACATATTACTATCATAACGTGACAGAACCACAACATTATTCTTTCTCCATAATCAGCTTATAATGTTCCCACTGCTGGGACACAGGCCTCCTCTCTTCGAGAGGCAGTGGGCTGTAACTGAAATCTACCACGCGAGCCCAGTGCGGGTTGCTAGATGTCACACATCTTCGAATTTTCGGTTCTAGGTCATGCCGGTTTCTTCACGATGTTTTTCTTCACCGTTCTGAGAGCAGTGGTGATGAAATTATTCAGGGTGTAAGTGTAAACAGTCGCAATCTTTTAAGGGGTCATTGTACTCATCATTATGAACAACTTTTACTATGGGACCAAACCTGAAATCACGAAAAAACAAACAGCTGTTAACTATATTTATGTTCGCATAATTCGCCAAAATGTAGGGAACAGCTGATTTTTTTTTTCGCGATTTCAGGTTTAGTCCCAAAGTAAAAGTTATTCATAATGATGAGTACAATGGCCCCTTAAAAGATTGCCACTGTTTACACTTACACCATATTTACACAAAGTATGGCGCCTGCTTGGGTTCGAACCCTAACCTACAACTCGTAAGTCGGGGCCGTTATACCACTGGGCCACCGCTACTCTTTCACTTAATTCTTTCACCAGATGTGCTTTAACTAAACAAAATTCATCAATTATTTCGCTAAATACCAAATGAAGTTATACCAAATCCGCCGAATATTTATTTATTATTTATTGATTTATTCACTATTTCCACTTACATTTGTTTTTACAGGTGGGAACCCAATACAACAATGTAGTCACAATTTCCACACTCAGAGACGTCACTCAGCAACCAGTTAAGACACCACCACCACCAACAAAATTATTGCTATTAAGCTATATTGACTGACAGGGTCCAAATTTATATATACCTGTCGATTAGTGTGGATGACAATTATTCACAAGCCCCAAGTAACGACTGAGTATCGACACAAGTCATACAGAGGACAATATGCTAAGTGTCACCCTCTGGAATTCCGCCAAAGAGCAACTAAAGATAATTCCACTCGCAGAGAGACGCTGTTGAGTAAAATGATAACTACGTCTGTCTTGTATCTTCATGATAATAGCTGTTACAAAAACCAGCTGCTAACAACATTTTTACGTTTTGTATAACAGAAGTAGGTATTCGTTTATAGCCTCTCTTTATTCACTATCGGCTTTATACCTGGTTTTGTTTGAGAAAAACGGGATTAGGGCCTGCCTCTGTTTTGTACCGGATAGCGAGCAGTCGGTACATGACCTAGATACGATTCTTTTGTGTAAGGCTTTGGATGGCGCTTGTTCATTCATTAGTGTTATCTACAACAAGATAGTTGGGATTAGGCTTTGTGGAAATTATTTTCAGTTCTTTAAGTCCATGTAAAATTCCAATAGGTACCTAGTCTTTTTGCGATTTTAGATTTGAGCAGAAAACTCTTCTTTAAGTTATTAAATAAATAAAAAGAGAAGTCCCGTCTGACTGATTGACTGACTCATCAAACCCTTGGACCTAGAAAGCTGAAATTTTGCACAGAGGTTCCCTTTATAATGTAGACAAGGAATAAGGAAGGAATTCCCGATAGTAAGTTCCCGTGGGATATTTTCCGACATCCACGCGGGCGAAACCGCGGGCAAAAGCTATGTTAATTATGTAGGTTGATGATGATTATAGAAAAAATAAAAAAAACCCGGCCAAGTGCGTGTCGGACTACGCACAATGAAGGGTTCCGTAGTTGGTATAAAATTATCCCAAGAACAAACTTAACATTATAGTTGAAAACCATGCTCTCCCATACATTCCAACAGTAAATGTAAGTTTCTACTCACAATATTGAGAGATTTATCATGTTATTTTAAGACTACAAACTTCTTATAGGTTTTCCTGTAATCTACAGGTATATACCTATTAACTATATTTTTTTCAAAATTTTAGGTTCGGTAGTTTCGGAGATAAAGGGGGGAATGGTCAATTTTCGTCAATTTTCTTAAATAACTTTAAAACGATTTATTTTAAAATTATAAAAAATATATATATTTAAAACCCTCATAGTAAGCTCTTTCATTTGATATGTCACACGGTACAGTTTGCAAAACTTTTTTTTGAATTTTCTTATTTGCCCCCTAAAAGTGACCCCCATATTCAACATTCATTTATTAACTTTAGCCGTACGTGTTTGGATCACAGAAATCCATATGTGTACCAAATTTCAACGTAATCGGTCCCTTAGATTCGGAGAAAATTGGCTGTGATAGACGGACAGACAGACACACGAGTGATCCTATAAGGGTTCCGTTTTTTCTTTTTGAGGTACGGAACTCTAAAAATACCAAAAATCTTAAAAAGGCTTGTTTTGGAACTTTCCAAATGATTAGGTACTATAAAATAAATAAAATAAAAAATGAAAATGTTTTAATGTCGAACACAAAGGCCCATAGCATGTTAGTAACAAAGATGACTTAAAACCTATGTTAGTAGATACAAATTAAAATTTTAAATAGAAAATGGTAGGTAGGTTTATCGAGCTGAATGCATAACATGCAGCTTGACAAATCTATCCAGCGTAGGCCCATCCAGTCTATCCGCAAATACCTTAAGGATGCTGTTGGTGCTTCCCCTGACTCTGCGCAGTAGCGACGCAACTTTCTTACGCATTATCGCGAAGTAATCATCTGTGTGCGCATCCGCGAACATGCCTGACGCACTACAATAAGGTGGAAGCTTCAACATCACCCTGAAGGCATTGTTGTATTGAATGCGCAGGGTATTGTCCGCCTTTTGGGTATGATTAGCCCAGAGGCTGCTGGTGTAGAATGTCTGGCAGTAAGCCTTGAAAAGTGTGATTTTAACGGGTACTGAACAACCAGCAAACCTCCGTGCCACCATATTTCCCCTCACAGCCAACGCCCTGCGCTCCCTTTCCATATCCAAGTCGTCTTTTAAATCTTCAGTAACAATATGGCCTAGGTATTTAAATTTGGTTACTCTTTGTAAAAGTGACCCGTTTAGTGTTATGGGAGGGACATACGATGGACTTTTATTTTTACCTGTAAACACCAACAGTTCACTTTTCTTAGGGTTGTACCTGAGCCCATGCTGCTCGGCATAAATTTCACATAGCGAAAGCATCTTTCTAATTCCACATATTGATGGGCTCAGCAGCACCATGTCATCTGCGTAGCTTAAATTATTTACATTTACTCCGTCCACGTGACATCCGACATGTGTGCTGCCGAGCTCCACAAGTAGTTTGTTAACATAAATGTTAAATAATCGTGGGGATGTAAGACCACCCTGCCTGACGCCACATTCGAGTTTATAAGGGTCAGACAATGCATTTGACCACTTTACAAAATTTCTCTGCTTCCCATACCACAAAGATAGTATGGATACCATTGAGTCAGGTATACCCGCCTCCCGCAGTTTCTCCCATAGGACATTATACGAAACCAGGTCGAAGGCTTTTGATAGGTCCAGGAAACAAGCATACACTGGTGTTTTCCTCTCTGTGTAGTATTTGACAGTGTGCTTCAATGCATAAATTGCACTCTCAGTTGACAGCCCAGAACGGAAACCAAATTGTGAGTCATGTAACTCTGCGTATCTACTGAGGTGAGAGTCGAGCACACTGTCAAACACTTTGGCAATCACAGTTGCAAGCGAGATAGGCCTGTAGTTACCCTTGTCTGCTATGTCTCCTGTCCTGTTCTTTACTATAGGAACAACAATAGTATCCAGTAGCTCCTGCGGTAAGTGCAAATGTCCTAAACATAGATTAAAGAACAAAGTTAACACTCTCGGTAAATGTGTACCCGCATTTTGAAGGTGCTCGATGCTGAGCCCATCGTTACCTGGCGATTTACCCCGCTTCATAGACTGAATTGCACGTTTTAGTTCTTTACATGTAAACCGAAGAGGTGATCCTGATCGATAAGACTCAACATCGTCCACCCTATGCACACATTCAAGAGGTGAGCTCACCCTAAAATGATCCTTAAAGACATTTGCTATCTCAGTATAGTCACTCTTACCTTCCACGCTAACTGGAAGAGTCGGGGTATTATAATTTAGTTTTTTAGTACCCTTCCAAAACTCCGAAAAAGATTTTTTTGCGTGAAGTGAGGCCAGAATGTCCATTTCTATTTTTTCTTGATTTTTAATGCACCATTTTAATTTGCCTTTGAATATTTTACGAGTTAATCTCATTTCCTCAAAGATAGGCCCGCTACTGGGTTGACCATACCACTTCCACATTTTGAACGTGAGTCTAGCTTGTGAGTGAGATTCTTTGACATATTTATTCCAGCCCTTTACATTCTTAATACTCTTATTTATTCCTATAATGCCTTTTGGGGTTTTACTACTTTTGGCAGCTTCGCTTAATATACATACAATTTGTCTATACATATCATCTAATAAAACTTTATGGTTGTTGTTGTTGCAAAATTTATCCGCACACATTAAAAAGGAATCAGGAAAATCTAAGTCCCTAAGTTTACTATTACACAGAGACAAATATTTATTTATTTCTTCTGTGGTTCTTTCCCCCCAATAAACAGTATTAAACGAAGAGTTAGTAACACAGGTTTTTTCTCTAATAACCATAATATCACACTCACATTTCAAAGGAAAGTGGTCTGACCAAAACGAGTCAAGAATAACCTCAATATTTACAATTGATTTTGCCGCCGATTTGGTAGCAAGACAGTGGTCCAGCCAACGCTTACACCCGTGTGAGTCACTGATGAATGTATAAGTTTGCGATAACAATCCCCAATAATCAATGTCTGCACATACTAGTTCGTGTTCAGTACAAAAGCTAGAAAGTTCATTACAAAATGACTCACCTGGGTGCGCATTGAAGTCCCCTAAAACAAACACTGATTCAATATTATTGCCTTGCATTATAGAATACATTTCACCGAGACATTCCGTAAAATGAGGAAGGTTTTCACTGCAGTCTGTTGGCATATACATATTTATAACCATAAAACATCGATTATTTGTCACTACTTTTATTGCACAAATCCGATTGCTATTACTTTGCACAACAGACACTAAATTAAATGCACTTTTTCGCCACAATATAGCAAGACCCCCGTATGGTCTACCTTTACAAATACCGGCTGAAGTGTCCACTGAAGACTTCGCAGTATAACTGAAGTCTTGATCAATATTTTCAAGAAAAGATAAGTCGTGAGGGTATAACCACGTTTCTTGTAACAACACAATATCAGCTGTCTTGCAGAGTGAACGCACGCAATTTACGGATCTCTTCACCTTCTTACAATTAAATGTTATTATGTTCATTTTTGTTGTGCTATCCATTATTAGTTTTTCTTATTTCCCCGTTCTGAGAAAGATTACTTTCGCCTTCTCTTCTATTCCTAAAATAGATAAAACGTCGAAATGATATGCCATCAGGCCATAACTGATCATCTAAAAACGTTTCTAGCCTGCTTTTCGTAACTAGGACTTTAAAGGCATTATATGGCCTTTCCTTCTTCATTTTCATTTTTTCCAATGTTACGATTTCCGCGGTTTTATTTTTAATATATTGGCAGATATCATGTTCAGATGTCTCCTTATTTACATTCGAGATAAATAATGGGATTTTTACGTCTGCTGCTTTAAACTTCTCGGCGAGGTCCGTAGCCGCTTTTCCTGTTTTTCCATCAAAACGATTTCTAGACCTTCGTTTTTGAACTGTTATCCATTCTTCCGTAGGTTTATTTTGCATTTTCCATTCACCATTTTTCGCGATTTCCGCCATAGTAGGTTTCTCTAATTCAACAGTTACTGTGTTGCACGCATCGGACTCGGACATCTTTGCGCACAGTTCATTACTATCCAGTAACGTTGAGTTAATCAGTGCGCACGCACTTGGTTTACGTGTATCGGTCTGAGCGCAAGAGAGCGAGCGATACTTAGGTGACTCATCGTGCTCTGTACTCGACCGCCTCGAGTTGACGCCGGCTGGCGATAAGCCGACCGGCCCACTATCAAGCACATACCCTCCTCTTTTTCTCGTATTGATATTACATGTTAAAAACGATGCTGGGGGCCTGACTGAATCCAGTTCCATTTTTAGCGCGTCCAATTGATTCACCGTTGCATAGTTTTCTTTTATGTTATTAATATCATTGCGCATAATTACTAAATCTTTTAATAATTTGGTGACATCAACATGGTCAAATGTCACAGGCGGTAATTTTTGCAAGTCACGCGCCACAAAAATGGGTATAATATCAGGTTCAGTCACTTTGAAAACACATATGATATCTTCCAAGTTTCGCTGCTTTTTACCATCCTTACGCCTGGACACTTTCTTCTGGTTAGTTTTTATAGAACTGAACAGTAAATTTTTTGCACGTTCTACCTCCTCCTCAGAAAAAGCCGTTGCACAAATCCTTATAAGGCTCTCATTATCTATCACTGCAATCTTATTTTGGATAAATGATAATAACTCGTCTATCACAATGTTAGGTAAATCTTTAAGAAGGGTATCTTGACAAATTATTATTTTTTTTTTTATTTATTTAACGTTTACACAAAAGAATACAGAATTATACTTACAAATAGCAACCAAAAACCACTAAGGTTTAAACTTGTGCTATCATGCTTGTGCTATCTCAATATCGAACTGTATAATGATGTATTTCGTTATTGATATCGATACAATAGGTAGGTAGGTAAATGTTCTAGGTATTATTTATTTAATGGGCTATCAATAACACTAGCGAAGTAATTTAGGGTCGTAGGCCTTACAGTTAGAGGCCTCTGGAGACGAATGAGATTTTACGATGACGCAGTTTATTACCTTTTGTATTAGACTTTTAGGAGTTCTAAATTCAAGGGTGAACACTAAAAGTTAACTAGATTTTGTTATTGGAGGAAAAAAGATATTTGTAGTTATTACTTAAGAGGAAACGTGGGTGCTCTTTTCTCCATACAAAAAGATACAAACGCTCTCGCCTGTTTTCTTTCTGTTTAATGACCATAAAGCAAAGATTTTTTACAGAAATATAAATATCAGATACTTGTATGCCCTTATGTTTTCCTTTTTGATGATATATTATTTTTATAAGAACCAGAACCCTCAAAAAATGCTCAAAATTGCCTATTCAGACCGCTGTCAACAGACGCCTAGTGTACCAATTTGACAACTAATAACGAAAAAAGAAAAACATATTGGCATAGTATATATCCTTCTTATTCAGTTTATGAAATATCTTTTAAATTGGTCCAATATTGGAGGAGGAAATAGGCGAGAGCCAAACCTCGAAATGTGACTTTTTACACAGGCTATTTAGTCGAATCTGCAGTTGTCCTTATCGCACGAATTCGAGGGTGGAGCGTTCGCAAAGCGACAGCAATACCTTCTTAAAATACCTAATTTTTCGCCCCCATTTCCTCTTAATATAAGAAAATTCAGCCGTCGCTCGTGGGACGCCTGGCAGAATGTGTCTTCCACCCTGTATACAAAATATGCATGAATGGATGGTATACTTAATAAGGGAAATAAATCAAAATACTTATTAACATTTTTTTTAAAGAAAAAAAAAACATGAATTGAATACCTAGGTACCAAAATTAATTTCTCCGCATTAGATATTTCTCATCAAAAAGTCGGGATGTATGGTCGGACACCCAGTTGGTGCAGAACAAAGTTACTTTCGCTGTATCATGATCATCATAATTCTCCTGCCCTTTTTTTTTTTTTTTTTTTTTTTTTTTTTTTTTTGAGGGTGGGAAATCATCAAATAACTTCTCCCGCTCTGGGTGGAGCGGGAGGGCGTGTCAGACTTTTACTGACTAAAACCCACCCGTGTTCCTTCAGTTGCCTATGCCAGGGCCGCGGTAACCCTTTCAGACAACCCGCGACCCCAGCGGCGTCGGCCCTATTGGGCCCCGTCACTTGCTGACATCTCTTTGAGGCGCGCGTGGAACACGACGCGCCGTCGACTCGGGCCTGGTCCTTACCGGACGGCGAGCTACCCGCTGCTCACCGTCCGCAGGCCCGCGCCTACGGTGGCCGGAAATCGCCCCGCGATTCCCGCCGCCCAGGGCGTCTCCTGCGGCGACTTCTCCTGCCCTTACCCCAATCTATTTGCGGTCGGCGCAACATGTCCTTTTTCCATACTTCTCTATTAGTCGTCATCTCGGTAGTCACCCCCTTTTTAGCCTTCCTTTCGCTGTATATTATGTTAATACAGAGACATCTATGGTCTCAAGTTACAAGTGAAACTGACGCAACAACCGGCATACTCAACGCTTATTCGTGACGTCACAATTTTTGCCACTTTATTCCTGTCACAAGCCTCGGTAAAGAATTTCGTTCCAATAAAAAATATTTATACATAGTTGTTTTTAAGTATCTTCTTATGTATAAATCCATTGATAAAATATGGTCATGTAGACGACGCAATTATTATTAAGGATATATTGCACATTTGCTACCTATCAATAAATGTGCACAACAGGAAAAAGTTGTTATTTATAACAATCTTACTTTTCTTCTCCATAGGGACCTACTACACTTTGGAATGTGCAACTAGCTTCATCTTTCTGACTGACCGACCCAAGACCGACCCCTTGACAATTCAAAAGTGCCTGTAATTGGTTTATTTGAAATAAATGCTTTGAGTTTGAGTTCATCGATCATCAAGGGTTTTCCAGAAACCTGATCAGTTTTAACCACTAACGTCACAGGGAGACACAGGGACCAGTCGCTAAAACTTTTCTCTCCGTGATATTAATCCCATTAGCGACAACAACAGAAGATATAATAAAGTCTGCCATCTTGCGAGTCCACCCTTCCCTCCATTATATTTATCAACATAATTAGTTCCGTTCCGGATCTCCCGGACTTCCACAAAGTTTGCGATGTCCTCTCCGCTCTTAATTCTATTAAAACTGCAAGTTATATTAAAACTGTAAATAATTTGTTTCTAGAAAGCTTTGTCTAGTTATGTAAAATGGACTTTTAAGTATGATGTAGCCCGGTTAATAAACTAGTAGTTCGAACAGTAGACCTCGCGAGCACAAAAATTTTTGCAACAATTAATAAACCACTAAAGTGATTTAAAACGGGTTATCTACCGTTTTTTTCTTCATCAGATCTTTACCAAATTTTCAAACCTTTCAAATAAAAAAAGAACCATCGAAATCGGATCTTATAAGTCGGAGATATCCAGTAGCCCCATTTTTGCCCCCTTTTTGAAGGAAGTACCCCTCAAATCAAAAATCCCGACGAAAAAAACATCTTTAAAGTCGTAAAACCTGTAGGTATACCAAGTTTCGTCCAGATCGGTGGTAAACCGACCTGTAGAGGAGTAGCAACAAACTGACAGACGAAAGCTTGTCAGACTTGCAGCAGAGACGCTTCGCTCGCTACTCAACAAATCCAAACGAGTTATTTGCAGCACTTCTTCCCAGCTCCAACACTAGGAAGCAGTGAAGGGTGACTGTTTAAGGCCCTGACGTGCGTTTTTCTAACGCATAATTTGTGTATGAAATGTCTTTGAAGTGCGCACTGCGTTGAGAAAAACGCATACGTTTTGTTACCGTAGGCCCCGCCCAGTGCGGCAGAACTAACGCAACGTATTCCACCGCACGGCAGTGCGCGCAGGCACTTAAGTCTTTGATGACTTTGACGTTTAAAGTGTTGTTTCTCAGCCATATTTTAGAAATTGATTGAATTTAATTTCATTCAAGAACTGTCGAATTGCTAGTCATAGTTAGTAATGTAATTTCGTACAGTCGACCGCACGTCAATGGTAACACTTTGACGTTGAGCTGGCCTAGCGTAATCAGGAATTTTAATAGAATAAGAGGCTAGCTTATACTGGTTTTGTTACCATGACTTGTGGCCCACTGTACCTACCTACGGAAATGTCAACTCAAATTATATTGCAATAATTTGCATTTCATAAGCTTTGTAACTACATAACATAGTGTTAGATTGAGTAAATAATCACACTCGCACTAATATTATAAAGGCGAAAGTTTGTGTGTGTGTTTGTATGTTTGTTACTTCTTCACGCTCAAACTGCTGGACCGATTTGGATGAAATTTGGTATGTAGATAGCTTATACCCTGGATTAACACATAAGCTACTTTTTATCCCGATCTACGCGGTTGAAACCGCGGGCGTAGCTAGTGAACATATACCTATGTGTGTAGGCATGTTTATGTAAAGTTTAAAGCTAGACACGGGCATTCATTAATCTTGATACGAGTATGTGGCCCGTTTTAGTGCCGACAGACTAAACTTTTGGGTTCAACACAATACATCACTTCTTATTAATAATTCATGAACTTTAAAGGCATGTAGACAGTCTTGCACATAAATAACATTGGCGAGTATCTGACCCCGCTGCACGGCATTTATCTCTTTTGCTCACACCGAAAAGACACAACTCTTTTACGAACAATATTAAATAAAATATTGCCACAAATGTTCATTAAACTGTCCAAAGATATTTCATCATAAACATATTTTATCGTTCGTGTTATTACGAGTTTTAAAAGTAGATATAAAAGAGAGTTTAAAGTTTAAAATTAACCGTGTTGCCTATAAGTTTATTTTATGTTACTAACTTTAAACTTTTACTTCTGTACGTTGAGGTCTTTCCAAAAACCTAAACTATTAACTTTAGGAATATCTGCATTACCAACATTCATCATCATCAGCCTGCAGCAATCCACTGCAGCTCTCGGCAACTCATCCAGCTGCTACCAGCCCCCCCGCGCAGATCGTCGCTCCACCAGCCTGAGCCGTCCTACCTTACGTTTACCGATTCGCGGTCTCCACTGAAGAACTCGTCTACCCCAACGGTTATCGGTTCTACGGCTAATATGGTCGGCACATTGCCACTTCCTCTTGCTTATTCCGGGAGCTATGTCGACAACTTTGGTTCTCTCTCACCTCGTTCTGGATTCGATACCTCAGAGAGATTCCTAGCATATCCCGTACCGCATGTGCAGTAGTGCCAACATTGGCCCAATATAATTCGTGTCCAATTTAAAACGTCCTAATTTCGTTTTTCTTTGTTTACAGGTAAACACATCGTCAGCACAAGTTGGTCGGCGGCAGCACGTGCCGGCCGTCCCGCACTGTGCCCTCAATGATGTTCAAAGTAATTGCAACTTTTACGCGTCGTAAACCTCGGATTAGTTTTGGCGGCGGAATCTCTAAGCTGGATTTTGATGGCCAAATAAGTTCGGCGAACTCACGCCAACTTCGAAACTCCTATAAATAGGTGTCGAAAGGTATTTGCGGAAAGTAATTTGTGGGCCTTTTTTATCTAAACCTTTGTTTTAGGACTTTCGTGTCTCCGAGGCCGTTCGTCTTCGCCGTCGCAAGGCCTGTGTTACCTAACTCAACGTTTTTCTCGATTTGTCTCGGACTTTTTGGGTGTTTGAGGATTTGAATTGATAAAACGAAACCAGAAAACTAATAAAAGAAAAAGGCTTTGTAAATGTGTTTAGTTAAAAAGTCATTTCCATTAGATGTTTTCTATCTGATTTTGCCTGTTTATTTAGAAATTCGGTTTATCTTCACTTCTCGGAACCTGTTCGGGAAATTTTAAGAGAAAAGCTACCAGCAAAATATCTTATAAAAATAATTTTGCCGAAATAGCCGTGAACGAAAATAACTTCTCGGAACTTTGCTATTCTTGGTAAACACTGAGATATATTCATCGCTCTCTAACGTTGTTGTATAACTTCGCGGAACATTTCAGTCATACTATGCAAACGACTTTAGTTCTACTACTGTAATAAAGTTCTCAACGAGAAATGATCGCTTTCGATACGTGCTAGAACTTGTTGATGGCTGATGCCCTGTAGCTACAGTTTAATAATAAATTGAACTCACCTTAAAGTAAAACAAGTGTACTATTTTTTTTATTATTTCATTTTATTATTTCATTTTATTAGTGTGGATATCATCTAGGACCAGAAACCTTGTTAAGACGAATCAAAAATGCCCCAACTCGATAGGGTTGTGAAGTTTTATTATTGAGTTCCTATGGCCACATTCCGGCTCCATCATCAGATCAGCTCCAAGTCATAATAATATTGCATTGCCATCCGATTTACATATGATTTTTATTTATTGAATCTGCTGAATCGGAAACGGGTGGGTCAAATTTAAATTGCAATATTAGATTACAGACTACAGACACTGTGTCTATCTGACAGACATACAGACAGACCGACAGATAGACACCGGGACAGGCGAAACTAAATAAAAGCTTGTAATCATTAAAAAGTGTTTTTTTTTCACAGCGTATTTGTACACTAAAATTGGTACCCACGTGTAAAGCGCGTGTCGCTTCGTGAAATAATAAGTGACAAGCTATACTCAACGCGTTCGTTCTCGTAAGGTACCTATTTCCTCGAGTACCTACAGCTAGAAACTAATAATAAACGTGTAAATAGCAAGCGCCAAGTCCACCAAAATATTTACATTATATGTAACGCACGATTTCTCAACTATTGTCAACTATTCGTGTTAAAATTGTGAAAAAAAATTGTGTCATTTCTGTACCTACTTATATAATGTAATATTTTTTTAAAATATATAATATTGTTTTCGCTGTGTCTATATCGATTAATATTGTGCAGTTGGCTTGTATCTTGGCTTGTGTTAATTGCTTGAACAGTGTAACGATTGTAGATAGACTAAAAAATAAAATAAAATAGTTAAAAAAAAAAAAACTAATAAACACGCTTGGTCTTGTCAAACCGAGTCAATATGAGCCCAAACTAGAGGGGTTTACTATTAGCAATTGAAGAGTTCCACTAACCACCTCCTGGCTCCACCATCAGATCGGTTCCAAGATACTAAATTATATTATTGTCATTTGAACTACATATACGTACATACAAAGTTTCATTTCGATACGACAGTATTATGAGTAGGTTAAAATTGACTTCCAATATTTTTTACATTGTTTGTTTGTTACTTAAAAGTGAAGCTAATAAAAGCGTGTTATAAAAATACGATAGGTACCACTAAAACGTTACTTTCAATTTCTATGTTTGAAAAACTTAGACAAAAAAAAAGTAATTAAAAAAACCCGACTGTTGTAAAAAACTAAAACTGAAAAGCTAAAAACAAGCCCATTTTAAATTTAATAAAAGTTGGAAGCAGGCGGGACCCATTTGTGTTTGAAAATATAAAAAATGGAATGGGTCCCGCCTGCTTCCAACTTTTATTAAATTTAAAATGGGCTTTTTTTTAGCTTTTCAGTTTTAGTTTTTTACAGCAGTCGGGTTTTTTAGTTTTTTTAGTCACTTTTTTTATTTCCAGCTTTTTAGTTTACAAATGTGAAAGATTTCGCAGACGATTTAGTTCTTGCAAGGAGTTCTGGCCGTTAGGGTTATTTAAAAGCTTTTTTGGAAAAGTGCACAAATAGCCAAGCCTTCGAGGTAAAAGTCTGCTCAAAGCAATTTTTTTTTATCAAAATTCAATTTGTCACTTCGAATTACTTTTAAACATATAAGTTTTATGTATTTTTGTAATCACCTTTTAAAACCCTTTATTTTAATCCCCACTCGATGGTATTAGAAGACAAAAAAAGTTTCGAACTCCACAATATGTCACACCAAATCCGCCATTATACTTTATTTTTGATGTTAATGTACACAGTTACACTCGCGCCACCAAGACAAATCTAAAGACGTATAATTTATCCAAATCCGTTCATTCGTTTAGGAGTTACGAGGGAACAAAGAAACGGACATAATACATACAGGTCAAACACATAACCCTCCTTTTGGGCTTCGCCGCAGTCGGGTAAAAATAAACAATAAATTGTAACACAGCAGCTTTATTTTTTTAACCCGGAATAACAATTTGAGTACATAAAACAACTTGTCCTGACTGTCACCAATATATTGGAAGTATTTCTTAGATAACTTAACTTAATTTCGTAGCCTGTATAGCATATATCATGTGTTGGAACTGCGAGAAATCCCATTTGCCAGTCAAAGGGTTGTAAGTCACGCCGTAGGTCAGTTCCACATGGCAATTATCTGTAAGTAATAAATTAAGATGAAGATCCAAATCGAAATAAAATTTAGAAAAAAGTATCAGAGTATAATCGTTTGTTCTCTTCATCATTCAATCGTTTTTCATTTGACAGTAATTGAGGTTACTGTTGATGGTTTTTCAATTACAATTTAATGTTAATATAACGTCGTGGGTTCGAACCCCGACAGGCGCTTTACTTTGTGTAAATTATTTCATCACCGCTGCTCTCAAAACGGTGAAGGAAAACATCGTGAGGAAACCGGCATGTCCTAGAACCAAAAATTCGAAGACATGTAACATCTACCAACCCGCACTGGGACCGCGTGGTGGATTACGGCCCGCTCCCTCTCACCGAGAGGAGGCCTGTGTCCCAGCAGTGGGAACATTACAGGCTGATTATGTGTGTGTTAATATAACAATAATTTGTTGTAAAAAGTGGTGTGATATAAAGTTGATACCTTCTAAATACAGATGAAAGTGTTACTAATTCCATTTCGTGAGTAGTTGCGTAAGAATTTAACCTGAACAGACACTTTCATCAGATAGTTTTGGAACAGATTATAGCAACATGCACTGGGCTCGCATGGTGGATAACGGTGGGCCGTTATTAACTGCCCACTGTCCCTCAAAGCGAGGGGGACCTGAGTCCTCGGCAGTGGGAACAACATTAGAACAGGAGCAAGAAGAAGCCTATACCGCCTTACTGCCTTCCCAAGTGGTTAAAGGCCTAATTTAAAAAATAAATAAATACAGTGATTGCAAATACTTACTTCTTTCTAATAAAAATGTGAGTTCATTAGGCGTAATAAATTTTTCGAACTGATGTGTCCCTTTAGGTATGTATTTTAGTACATTTTCACCAAGGAATATGACTAAAAACTGAGACAGTCTTGTCCTGTTAGGAGTCGTGAAGAATAATTTGCCTTTAGGCTTGACAGCCTTTATGCAAGATTTAACAAATAACTCCTGGTTCTGTACATGTTCTATGACTTCTGAAGCCACTACTCCATCATAGAGGTTTGAAGCCTTTTCTGCATGCTCCTGAAAGAGAAATAAATAATAAAAAATAATAATAATAATAAGACCACCTCCGTATCTCTACGTTGACGTCGTGGTGGGGCTTGCGCGCTCCGAACTGTAGGTCTGTGCCGGTAGAGTTTACTTTGCCGGAACAGGTCTAGGGTGAGGAGCCAGACCAATAGAGATATAAAAACCCGCACGGCAGCATGTGGCGAGCTGTGGGCAGTAGCGACCCCACGGACCCTATCTCCCGGGAGAAGTCTTGTTCCTCACCTCTGGCTTGCCTTTATTGGCCGGCTAGAGTGAGCACTGATGAGGAACAGAGCTCCCACCTCATTTTTGCCTTTATTGGCCGGCTTGAGTGGAGATTCGCAAGAGCAAACATGCTCGGAGGAAGGAAGTATTCCAGTAAGTGTTTGTAGGGATCTTGACCATCTTCCGGGCTCTGGGATTGTTCTGAGAACCGTGAAATACCTCTCCACTCCTCAAGCACTTCAGGACATGTTGCCCCCTTGTTGCTACGTTACTATATGCTAGCGACCTTTCCGGGGGCCCATTATGGAGTGTGCAAGTCACCCCCTGCTATTTATCTGTGTGTGTGTGTGTTATAAATAACATTGGTCAGGCAGGGGACATAGTTCTACCATAGTTCAAGGTACCCAATCCACTATAGCCATCCAAACCCATAGCCCAATATGTTTTGTTTCCATGATCTGCAATAGTCCTGCACAAACCGGGGGTTGTCCTTGGGTGCACTTGCATACTGCATACAGGGATAATCGTCGGCTGGAGCCTTCTCGACATTTAAAAGTTGTCTAAGGGGCCTCTGCGAGTTGGCTTCGGGCCCTCGTCTCTAAAGGTCCGGGACCCAAGGGTCCCGAGATATGTCAGAAAAAAAAAAAATTTATTCAGTATTATAAATTGGTAAAATAATAACATAAAATCTAAGAAAAAAAATACCTACAAAGTTCTGAGCTCCAAAAAATACCTAAATAGAGTGGGGAATATGCAAGTTTGTTGCCTGTGGCATATAATAAAATTGAATCGCAAGCAATTAAATCGCACTTTGTATATCAGGCTTATTTTTAATCCACTACCTACTGCCCACGATTTCGTTCACGTGGAAGTTTATTTTTATTAAGCCTTTATTGCTAACATTTCAAAATTAATTAATTATTCAATTTAACATTTAACATTAATATATCATAGTTTTCATACAGTTAAAATAAAATCTCATAATAGGTACTTATATAAATTATTATTGTGTGTTAGCGTGTCTTTGCGACACGAAGGCCTCCTCCAGCTCTTTCCAGTCCACTCTAGTTTGGGTTCTTCTGTGCCACAATGGACTCGCAATCTTTCTGATTCCGTCCGACCAACGTTTCCTTTGTCTCCCTCTTTTCCTTTTTGTTTGAAATCTAGGGTTCCATTCTGTCATATGTTTTGTCCACTTATTACAGTTTTCTCTCATCATGTGGCCTACCCACCTCCATTTGAGTTTTTTGGTGTGGACTACAACATCTTCGATTTTCGTAATGTGTCTTATATCTACAGCTCTTTTTCTATCCCTTTTTGTGTAACCCAAAATACTCCTCTCCATGGCTCTTTGACATGTAATCAGTTTTTGGTCCTGTTTTTGTGGTGTTTTTGTGTTTTTGTGGTCTGGCAACCGTAACTTAATATTGGTAATATGCATGTGTTGTATATTTTCCTTTTTATTGCAATATTATATTGTTGCCTTTTAGCACTTCCTTGAGAGACCAATATCTCTTCCATGCATTGGCTACCCGTCTACTCCGTAACCCACGCCGTAGCCTTCAAAACATGCTCCAAGATTTGTCACGTGAGAGCAAAAACGTAGGTCACGTGGAAGTACAATATACTAAAATAACAGCCACATTTTTATAAAACTCCCTCTGCTTGCTCCTGACCCACCGCGTCGCATCACATCGCATCGCCTCGCGATCGCGCTCTTATCTCGTTTTCTGTTAGTATTCTTTATGATTTTTTTTATTTTTGCTCGGCTCCTGAGAATTGGGCTATCAAATGCAAAAATAATTTTACAAACAAAATCTTCAGCTAAGTATATTAGTAAAATTTTTTTTGTTTTAGCCGACGTTCGCACGGTCGTAAATTAATCGCGGCGATTTTTGTTCGCGGCGCTAAGCAGAGCGTTGAAAATGCTGGGATTTTCAACGCTCTGCTTAGCGCCGGGAGTTGAAAATCCAACAGTGTGTGTTTCGTCGCGCTGGGATGCACTCTGTTTTTGTTAGGTTAGATTCTCGAAGCTCGGCTCTACACCGAGAGTTGAAAATCCAGTGCGCGATAAAATCCCGCCGCGATTTTTTTACGTCCGTTCCAAAGTTGGCTTTAAACAACGTTCTGTGTTGCCCCACTGCGAGGCAAAGGCGTCCCTTTCTCCTTTCTACTCCTCTCTGTCTAGAGCTAGTGGGGACCAATCCTGTCTGTAGGCGTCAAGCTCGTCTCGCCATCTTTTCGTGGCCCTACCTCGATGTCGCCGGACGTTTTCTGGGACCCACATGGCGGTACATTTGGCCCATGACTCGTGCGACGTATATACCTACGGTAAACGTGTCCGCAGTGCCACTTCAGTTTGGCTGCTGTTTGGGTAACGTCGACGATTTGTGTTTTGGAGCGCAGCACTGTATTATAGATATTTTGTCATGTAAAATTTTAAATGGTAAATATAAAAAAAACTTACTTCTATAGTACAATTGATGTATTCAGGTTTGTTCATTGCTATTTTAGGGTCAACACATTTGTGTTTTTCGGCAACACGAATGAGGTCTTCGCTAGCATCGATACCCGTTACAGATGCTCCAAGTCTTGCTAATCCCTGAAAATTATATATTTTTAAAAAACACTAACTTTATTTTATATCTATTTCTATTATACTAAATATACTGGCAACCAACCCCAGTAAAATATGACTTTATTCATTACCGAAAACAGTATCAACAATTATGGTGACTTTTAGAATTATTTCGTTATAAGTAGGTATGCAACTCAATTATTGAAATTAATTTCGCAGACATGGTTGGTGGGCATCGATAACTATAATGACGTAAAGCAAAAAAAAACGATCAAGAGCGAGTCGGACTCGCGCACTGAGGGTTCCGTTCCGATTTCTGGAAAAGTGTGCTATTTAGAGACATCGTTTTATTTTTCTTGTAATCTTTACGTAAACTTCTATCACATAGAATAATTTCAGATTTTTCTCTTTGCAAACTTCGGAGATAAGGGGGGGGCAACGGTATTTTTTTAACATTTTTCATCAGAAGTCGAAAAATATGCGGCCTAAAAAAAGAAAAAAATGTTTGTAAATGTGCAAACAGCGCTCTTTCATATGATACCCCACATGCCCTAGTAGCCCCACTTTGATTTTTTAAGACCCCCTTTCAGTCCCTGTTGCAAAAAAAATATAAAGATTTTAATTTCTTTCTTATTTGCAAAATAGTTGGGTCAACGTCATCTAAAACTATTGTAAATTTCAAGTTGATAGCATTAGCAGTTCTTGAGATATTCAGCTGTGACAGACAGACAGACAGACAGACAGACAGACTGAGTGACACCATAAGGGTTCCTTTTTTACCATTTTGGTACGGAACCCTAATAATAAAGATTTTCTAAACTCATTGCGACGACTCCAAGTAAATTGGGACAAGGCAGGAAGATGATGATGACTTTCAATTAAAGAACTACAGCTGATTACGGGCGCTGGTAGCCATAATCATCATCATCATTTCAGCGCCCCCAATCACCGCCACTTCCACCGGTTCCGTGCTTCCCGCATCCAGCCGATCCCCGAGGTCTTCACAAGGTCATCGGTCCACCTCGTGGGATGCCTTCTAACGCTACGTCTTCCCATAAGAGGCCGCCACTCCAGAACCTTTTGACCCCATCAGTCATATGTTCTGTGCCCTGCCCACTGCCACTTAAGTTTGGCAATTCTTCGGGCTAGGCCGGTTAACTTGGTTCTCCTGCGGATATCTTAATTTCTATGTCACTGTGACACCGCCTCTATTCTCAAAAACAACAATTGTTATAGCTATTATTGTTCATTGTTTTTCTTTATTTTTGTTATTTTTTATTTCTTTGTTATTCCTTGTTTTTTTATTATTATAAATAATATTATGGATTATATTATTTTGAATCTTACTGTCCTCACAATAAAGTCATACCAATTGTTAAGGTTTTTTTCATCATAGTTTACAAAAACTTTAACATGTTTACGCTATCTCATTGTTACTGTGTTGCAGACAGTCTTTTACCACGACAAATATATGGACAGTAAGGAAACTACGTACAAAAGTGCGAAAAGGTACATTCTCACAGACCGAGCACCGACGGCGCGGCCCCAACCGATAGTCGCGGTGCTCTCAGTATATTTACTGTGGCTTAGGGGGCTTATTGGTATGCACAAACGGAGAATATAGAATTTTAAAAATACTTTAAAATATTTATTTTTAGAATTCTTTAAAGGTATGCTGTTACATTAAAATAGATCCATAATCCTCTTATGTCTTTAATAATGAACGTGTAGATAGAATAGAATAATTTTATAGAAATTACTTTAATTACTATATAATAAAACAGTTTTTTCTCATAAATAACGGTAATTTTGAGGAAATTGCGATTTTTTTGTATTGAGCCAAATTATGTCAATCGTCGTGATTTGGCTGTCATATACAGGGTGGCCGGAACATTGACGTCCAAAAATAAAATTTCGGTCCCTCGTATCGTGGGGTATTCGAATCACCCCCATGTATGTTCCGCGACTTTTCATAGTTTTCGAGTTATGAATTTTTTTCTGAATGTTTGAAAATTTTCGACCTGACCAACCTAAAAAAATTCTAAAAAAAAAAGTAGAGGGTTTTATCGAGTTTCTTTTTTTGCAACTGAATTTTCATAAGTAGTGCTTTTATGCATAAAATAATCAGCTTCGTAACTGTGATGAAAGTTATGAAAATGTTGATCTAAAGTGAAAAATTTACGTTCGGTAAATTATGACTCAAATTTTCAACTTTAAATTAAAAATCTTAACAGGTGACTTCATAATTCCTAAGTAGGCTTCAAGAATGCGCCAGACTCTCAGCTTTCATAATCATAAAAAAAATGAAGTACTTAATAGGGCTACTTTGTTTAAAATCGGCCTTCAAAGACAGCGAGGTGGAAAAATTCTTAAAATTACCCATCTGAGTAATTTTTGGCTATTTTCTCGTTCCTAAGGTTAATTAATGATAAAAATACTGAAAACTAACCAACAAATAGTTTCAGAGTTGGGTAAGAAAAGTTTTACGTAAAAAGTGGTTTTGAATAAAACACAGATGATAATGTGAAAAAAGTACTTAATTTATTTTTAACATTTACAAAAGGTTTTCAAAGTGGCCACCACCAGCAGCAATACACATTCTACACCTACGTAAGAAATTGTCTGGCAATCGTCTAAAAGCGTCTCTGTTCTCTCTCACAACACGTTCAGCTTCTGCAATCAACTGCCTCAGCTCTTGTTCACTTGAACAGTCTCGGGCGTATGCTATTTCCTTGCCCCAAATAAAGAAATCGATGGGGTTGAGATCAGGTGAGCGTGGAGGCCACCTAATTGGTCCGCTGCGTCCGATCCATCTGTTGGGGTATGTTTCATCTAAGTAATTTCGGACCTGGGTTGCATAGTGACACGGGGCGCCGTCATTTTGCAACACCATGGTTCGTCTGAGTTCGAGATTCACATCTGCCAGCAACAATGGAAGTTCATTTTCCAAAAAGTTTTTGTATGTTTCTCCATCAAGTGTGGACGGCAGTTCAAACGGACCAATTAGTTCGCCATTGAGGATACCAGACCACAAGTTAACGCTGAAGCGATGTTGAAATGTCGAAGCTCTCACTTCGAGTGGATTTTCATTCGCCCACGTGTGGTAATTATGAATATTGAATATTCCGGATCGCTCAAATCGTGACTCATCTGACCATAAAACTTTATTGAAAAATCCAGGATCCTCTTGCTCTTTTCGTAACATGGTTTGGCAAAAATCAACGCGCAATTTGTGATCTGTAGGCAGTAAAGCTTGGACTCGTCGGATGTGGAACGCGTGGTATTCTTCATCGTGAAGAATGTCTTGGATAGAAGTCCTTGGGATGTTCAGAGCACGAGCCATACTTCTCGTACTCGTAGACGGATTTCGCTGAACTTCTTCCAGCACCATTTCTCTGCGATCCGGGTTGGCTCTAGGGATTCCTTCATGACTGCCGCGTCGACCAGGAATGCGGCCTGCCATCAAAGTGTTGTGCGTGTTAATAAAAACACGATGGTCGGGATATCGCTCAGGTTGCGGCCCACCACGACGTTGAAGTTGTTCGCGATACAGTCGCGCTGCTTCATGGCCGTTTCCTTGTGCAACTCCATAAAAATAATGCATTTCTGCATATTCACTTAACGTGTAACTCATTTTTTACACTTCCACGTAAAAAAAGTCCAAATCAGAATGCAAAACACAGTCCAATAAACGAGCAAAGTAGTCAAACAAGTAGGCAGCGGAGTCCGTGGGCAAAGCGAGTGTGGTAAAGACAAAATGGCGACACGCGTATAGCAGTAAACACAATGTGAGTACGACTGAGGTACTTGTTCGACTGAGGTCTTTGTTGGCTTCGGTTGCGCGCCTTGCGTGAGAGAGATAGCAATAATTCGGTCTCTTTTCCTTTCGGTCCATTGTTATTGCAGGTAAAAGAGTTGCACCCTCGTTTACAACCCATAGTCCACGAGAACGGATCGCGCAAAATTCATTAAACTAACATTTAAAAAAATCTCCGTGTTTAAATCTTAGCTTTCCTGCAGTCATTTTTGGTTAGCAAACTAAATAACCTTAGGAGCGAGAAAATGGAAAAAAAATTTATTAATCAGATAGCTAATTTTAAGAATTTTCCACCTCGCAGTCTTTGAAGGCCGATTAAGGCCAAAGTTAGCCCCATTAAGTCCTACGTTTTTTAATGATTATGAAAGCTGAGAGTCTGGCGCATTCTTGAAGCCTACTTGAGAACCATGAAGTCACCTGTTTAGATTTTTAATTTGAAGTTGAAAATTTAAGTCATAATTTACCGAACGTAAATTTTTCACTTTAGATCAACATTTTCATAACTTTCATCACAGTTACGAAGCTGATTATTTTATGCATAAAAGTACTACTTATGAAAATTCAGTTGCAAAAAAAGAAACTCGATAAAACCCTCTACTTTTTTTTTACAATTTTTTTAGGTTGGTCAGGTCGAAAATTTTCAAACACTCAGAAAAAAATTCATAACTCGAAAACTATGAAAAGTCGCGGAACATACATGGGGGTGATTCGAATACCCCACGATACGAGGGACCGAAATTTTATTTTTGGACGTCAATGTTCCGGCCACCCTGTAGAAAATCTTCTATTTTTATAATCATGAAAAAGAATAAGGCTTTCTAGTTTTTGAGAACAAAAATTGATTTTGCATGCAGCCGAAATGCGTCAAAATAATTATCTTGTTTGGGACCCAGTTCGCCTTAGCCCACATTCTCACGGACGTAAAAATATCGCGGCGGGATTTTATCGTACACTGGATTTTCAACTCTCGGTGATAAGCCGAGCAGTGAGTATCCAACAGAGCGCATCCCAGCGCGTCGAAAAAACACAAAGTTGGATTTTCAACTCTCGGCGCTAAGCAGGGCGTTGAAAAATCGCTCGTGCGTACCTGGGCTTAAGGGAGTGTAGTACTCATGAAAATAAATATCTTTTACTAAGAGACCAAACGCTAAAATATGAAGAAAAATAAAACTGGTGTTCCATTCGAAAGTGTCTGTTAAAACAGAACCAAAAATGAATTTAAAAAATTAGCTAATTAGGTAGATTAGATTTTGGTGTATTATAAATTACATTCTACCTATTTATTGATATATAATATATTGATATTATTTGTGGTTCTCACCTCCGCTAGTATACCTCCACCGCAGCCAACATCCAAAATCGTTTTACCCTTGAGTGGGTTCAAACCTTTTTTGGCAGTAGAAATGAGTCCGTCTCTGAGAAAAGGGACCCTGTAAATATAAAAAAAAACCGGTCAAGAGTGAGTCGGACTCGCGCACCGAGGGTTCCGTTCCGATTTCTGAAAAAGTGGTGCTATTTAGAGACATTGTTTTTTTTTTTCAGAAATCTTTACATAAATTTCTATCACATAGAATAATTTCAGATTTTTCTCTTTGCAAACTTCGGAAATAAGGTTAGGGGGAACGGTATTTCTTTTTAAATTTTTCACCAAAACTATGCGGCCTAAAAAAAAATAAAAAATGTTTGAGAATGTGCAAACAGCGCTCTTTCATAATATGATACCCCACATCATGACCTAGTTAGTAGCCCCACTTTGAATTTTTAAAACCCTCTTTCAGTCCCTGTTGCATAAAATGTATAAATATTTTTATTTCTTTCTTATGTGCAAAATAGTTGGGTAAACGTCATCTAAAACTGTTCCAAATTTCAAGTTGATAGTATTGGTAGTTCTTGAGATATCCAGCTGTGACAGACAGACAGACTGAGTCACACCATAAGGGTTCCTTTTTTACCATTTTGGTATGGAACCCTAATAAGAGTTTAAATTGATTAAAATTATGAATGTGCGAGATGGGCGGACGACATTGTTGACATCGCTGTAGCACCTGGATGAGGCTGGCACAGCAGCGTGGGGACGGCACAATATAAGCGAGGCCCGGCAGTGGGTGGAGTCGGGCTGTGGCTGATCATGATGTATGCCAACTAGTCCTGAGGATCTGTCTACATGTAGTTTTAAAATAAGGAGTACTTATTGAATGTACCAGTTGTTATCTAGGTAATTTAAGTTACTTTTCTATTGAGTTTGGTAGTGACATACTGATGCAATAATGATATACCATTAAGCTAAATGCAGGATTTTGATGTGTTTATTATATTAAACACATCAAAATCTCAGTTACTCTTTTGGACGCGTCAAAATCAATCTGCCTAGCCTTTTCCCAACTATGTTGGGGTCGGCTTCCAGTCTAACCGGATGCAGCTGAATACCAGTATTTTACATGGAGCGACTGCCTGTCTGACCTCCACAACCCAGTAACTGGGTAATACGATACCCCTTGGTAAGACTGGTTGTCAGACTTTCGGGCTTCTGACGACCCGTAACGTCTTTTGGACGCGTGTATTTAACTAATATATTGATGAATATACATGGTGTACCAGAAAGGTGTGGTAGGTACAGACCATCAAACTGAACTACTTTCTTCATGGGACTAACACTGTAATCGACAAAAAAATATCAGCCGTCCCGTACATTTTGGGTCAAGTAGGTATTGAAGTTTTGTACGGGACGGCTGATAATTTTTCCTGGATTACGATGTTGGTACCATGGAGAAAGTTATTCAATTCGATGCCTTTAAGTTTGACCACATTTTTCTGATAATATCCTGTAAATGTAGATAGATATGAAGACCAAAGAAAAAATGGATAGACTGTTGAAAAAGAAATGAATGTTACACCCCAAGCAACGTGGGATAAGGGCAGGAAGTAGAGAAGCGCTACTGGTACTGCATACATGCAGTGTGCTTGTTACATACATAGCAAGTGTAGGTCTGTTAGGGTCAGCGCAACCCTGCGCTGCGCTGACCCTTATCATTCAAAACTGGGAGGTTTGCAAAACTAAACTGAGTAGGAAAAATTTATCAAAGTATTGTTTAAGACATGTTGCGCCGACCACAAATAAACTGTGTTAATGTGTGATGATTGTTTCTTGATGTTATTTATCCTGAACTCCTGAATGCTATTATAGACACCAACCCATGATTTTTAGACACTTTTATTAAGGGGGAATCGCCAGGGTAGCCGCGAAATTCAAATTTCCTTAAGTTTTTTGCAATTTGCAAGTTGGGTTAGGTTTGCAAATTAGGTTTTATGTTGATTTAAGATGATTCGCGACCGTAACAAATATACGTATTTACGGAATTATAATCATTAGAAGTAATTTAATATAACTCCATAAGTTAGTATAACCTTCAAATGTCAAAATTTCATGAAATATTCAAAAGGATTACCTGGTCTTAAAGAGAACTTGTATTGATGACTTTAATAATAATAATTCTGTAGATACATACTTGTTACTATCGCTAATCGTATTTTGATCAACATACAGCCTTACTTGCAAATTTCAGAAATCGTAAGAAAATTTGAATTTTGCGGGCTACCCTGGCGCTTTCACCATAACGTCTTACCTTAGTAAATTCATACTGTGTAGCAAAGCCATTTTCCCATTAGGATCCCACCAGTCATTCATATATTTAGAAAAGAATTTCACATCGGCGACATCGATCGTTGAGGGAGTCTCTGTAGCAACCGCTGTACATAGCCTTAGATTCTGTGTAGGAACTTCGTTGCTTCGTATGGATCTTGAGGACACCAGGAAACCCCGTTGAGGTAATTTGGATGTAGTAATATTTCTGTAAGTTTTAAATGAACATTAATCAATACAAACTTTAACATCACCAATTCTATTTAACTGCATCCACGGCTAATATACATACATAGTCTTATCTAAAACACATCTGCTTAATTTCCAAGACAGCATTTTCGTAGTTTTTTTACGAGAAATTATTTGTAATTAAACACCGGTTTTTATTAGTTTTAATTTAACTTTGACATTAATAACATAACCTCACTTTTTTTCGTCGGAAAGATGTTCTAAACGAAAACAAAATTCAATGTTCAATCGAGTAACGATAAATGAATCGGTATTTTTTCAAGATTTTTTCAACGTTAGTGATTATGTTTTTGTAATCGGTGCTGTATCAGCAACAGCGGAGCCGGAGCTTAGATTATTAGATGCCGATGCCGACCCCGTAACATGGGGTAAGATGATGACGATGATGATGATGCTGCTTGGCAATATTTACAATATAATATATTTAATAAGACTAGAACTGTGCTTCAAACGTCGACGCTTTTACGACTAAGTCTATTTATAACCAGCAACTAGGTTTTAATGATTTAGGTTAGCCGGCAATAAAATAACTATTTATTTTTAAAACATGATCACACGATTGTATTGTAATGTAACCTGCTTCGAAAAACACTTTGACTTCCGCCTGACGATAAGACAATAAGGCCCGTTGCACGTTTAGTCGGGTTAAAGTTAAGGCGAAAGCGCTAAAATCTAGCGATTTCATGAAATCATGAGGTTTGAGGTAAATGCTAACTTATGGAGCTGTATTGCTGATTCTAATGATTATAATTCTGTAAAGCCATATTAGCTACGGCCGCGAATCATATTTTAATCAACATACAAGCTCACACTGACCTACAAATTGCAAAAAACGTAAGAAATTTTGAATTTCGCGGGCTAGCGTGGCGCATCAACCTTAAGTAATCAACATTTCAACTCTTACTAGCTGCGCCCCGCGGTTTCACTCGCGTAGAGAAGGATAATAAGTAGCTATGTTTGTAATCCAGGGTATAGGCTATCTGCATATCAAATTTCATCCGAATTGGTCCAGCCGTTTGAGCGTGAAAATGTAACAAACATACAAACACATACACACACTCACAAACTTTTGTCTTTGTAATATTAGTGTGATTACGCGTTGCGCTACTAAAAAGTGACACCGGGTTTGTTAGCATTAGTGTTTTTAGGGTTCCGTACCTCGAAAGGAAAAAACGGAACCCTTATAGGATCACTTCGTTGTCCGTTTGTATGTCTGTCTGTCTGTCAAGACCCTTTTTCTCAGGAATGCGTGGAGGTATCAAGTACGTAATCAAGAAATTAATATCAAATACGTAAGTCTATGGTCCCTAAGAGTTCTAAAAAAATCAAGCTTATAGATCAACACAATAAAAAAATGTGGCCATTTATGCTACATATTTTGATACTCGCAAGTAAATCAAAACCTATATGGTACTTGCTGTTGACCTAGAATCATAAAATTTGGCAATAAGCAAGGTCTCCCAGCACAAGTAAAGGAAAAAGTCCGAAAATTGTGAATTTGTAATTTTTTGACATGAACAAATTTTTTTTGGATCCAATGTTGAGTTTGTTTTTGGGATAAATTCTTTTCAAATACGGAACCCACGCACTTGGCCAGTTTTTTGAGTTGGGAACACATCGCTGTTCAATCGACGATACTTATAATAGAATTGAATAGAATCCGATCAAAAATGAATGAAGAAAAATTGTATACCTACCCATCTCTTTTACTGTACATTACGTACTACTTACACTAAGGGCCTATTTCACGATGTCCGAATAGCCACTACTTACCGAATAAATTCAAAAATGGAACAAAATTTTTATGAAATTATCTGTCAAGTAAGTTAACAGAAACTTAATCATAGGTGGTGAAACAGGCCCTAACCCAGAATTTAGTGACTTAACTCTCCCACATAGGTGAGTTAAATATTTAAAAGTTTAACTCTAGGTTTACCTCTAACTCTTGGTGGCGCAAGATGAATTGTTTGATTAACCCTGACTTAGCTGTTAACTCCGGGTTATTTAGCTTAACCCATGAACGCGCAAGTGGCCCTAATAGAATACGCTCGGTTATAGGTAATTCAAATAAATATTGACCCTTACATAGCTCAACAAACAAGGTATTCGGTCAATGACTACCTTTCACATAGAACACGGGATCAAATTTTTATTTAAAAATCAATTGCCGTGCGTTAGTCTCGCAAAAACTCGAGAATGGCTCGACCGATTCTGATGAAACTTTGGTAAGTGGTTATGTGCGCGCCGGAGAAGCATTCATACAAAAAAAAATAGGCATTAATCTACCTAGTTAAATAGAAGAAAAAAAAACTCGAGTATAATATAGTCTAAGAAAAAACTGATATTTAGGGTATTGTGCCGAAGCCGAAAACTTTTTGAACATAAACTTAAACCAGGAACTAACCGAAGGTTTCAAGCTGGCTGGACTATGGACAACGAGGATAGCACAGGAATATTAAAGAAGCAGTAAGACCTTTGATGCTAGGTAGGTTGCTATTAGTTTTAGGTAGGCACTGTGAAGACCCGGACTTTACAGGGGTTTTCGTAACTAGCTACAAATAAGTAGAAGTACACGGGTGCTATAGGGCTGAAGCCCGCTATATTGATATTCAGAATCAGACTTAAAAAAATAACACTCCCTACGCGGAGCCCTAGCTAAAATCAGTCTAGTCACCCTTGAAGAAAAACGAGCTTCACTTTTCTTCAAAAGTAATTCGACGTTTGAATCATAGAATGTCGGCCAGTATCATGCTAAGGTTCGACTAAAGTATGAAATCTCCACAGTACTTATTTACCTATCCCATAGGTAAGTACCTATAACCTACAGGTTCCTGTACCTATAAATACACGCAGTACAATTTATTACCAACTATGTATAAAAAGACTTACACCTATAATCATTATAATAGACGCCGCGGTGCACATCAAGAGAATGGTACCTATTTATGCATATTACGTTTTACAATTGAAGTAGGTTCACATCACTTTTGTTGGAGGTTTTTTCATAATTAGTCCCGAGAATTGCATTCATGATAAATTAATTAATAAGAAACAAAACAAAGATAGTAGGTATAGGTACCTAACCTACCTGCTATAAACATTGTGACCGAACATATGATCTTCTGCGGCATCCACACCTAACAGTATCAACAACAAAAACAGCCCACCACCTCACCACCACCACCACCACCTCATCATCATCATCAGCCCGCCCGACTTCACCCGCTGCTGGGCCTCTCTTTTCTTGAGCCAATCCTCACGCTCCTGTGGCAGCCTCACCCAGGTGCTACCTACATAGGTAATACAATAAAAAAAATGCGTTTCAGAAAATAATAAAACTGTGCTTCGCTAACTGATCTACTGCATTATTTGGAATTTGGATGAATGTATGCACTGAGTTTCCTGTTGAATGTGATGAATTTAAGCAATTAGGTACTTACCTAGATTTTTCCTGTTCTATTGTTCGTCAAAATAGTATTTAAATTATGCAAAGATCTAGAGATTAGCGCGCTCGAGACAAACAAACAAAAAAACGAACTATTCAGCTTTGTTAAAGTAAATTTTTGTATAGATTCGGAATATGAAGAACATTTAAACTGAGATCAATGTTTGAAACAATATTTCCTGGTTAATTTGACTTGATGATTAATCAAGTCAAATTAACCAGGAAATATTGTTTAAGGAAGGATAGGAAGAAAGTTTCCTTAAAGGCGAAAAGGATTTCATTAGTCCTACAGATGACGACACCTAAAAATGTCTCAACTTTTTGGTTCAATAAAGCAAGCAATGCCTGGACTGTGCTGACAGGTGTCGGTGTTCAACTACCTGATGATATAGTTTGATGGGTTGCGAGATGCACTACTGGCGAAGTTAACGTAAAGTTAGAGCCTCGCATAAGTTATTGATTTCTAAAAACCGGTCAAGTGCGTGTCGGACCACGCACAGTGAAGGGTTCCACAGTTGAAAAGAATTTATCCAAAAAAAAAAAACAAACTTAACATTGTAATCCCAAAAAAATATTTTTTGTGTGATTAAATTACAAATTAACAATTTTTGGACTTTTTCCTTTACTTGTGCTATGAGACTTTGCTTCTCGCCAAATTTCGTAATTCTAGGACAACGGGAACTACCAAAGGTTTTGATTTACTTGCGAGTATCAAAATATGTCGCATTAGTAGCCGTATTTTTTTATTTCTTTGGCTTTATTATTTTAGGACTCCAAGGGGCCATAGACCTACGGATTTGATATTAATTTCAACTTGATACCTCCACGCGTTCCTGAGAAAAAGTGTCTTGACAGACTGACAAACAGACAGATATACAGACCGACAGACGGACAACGAAGTGATCCTATAAGGGTTCCGTTTTTTTCTTTTGAGCTACGGAACCCTAAAAATAGGGAAGTCCATCGTAAATCACCAATAAAAAATCCAACAAGACTTGCAAACTTATTTTAAAATCGCCTGTGAGTGCTAAAACAGTTTCGCTGCCGTTCAGCGCTTTCCACCGGCCAGCATTATCGGACGAGCGATAAATCTGCCGGTCCGCACGGTCGGACACGGCCCGGTTGGGACGGCAGCTCTTTTGTTATATATAAGCTTTGATTTTTATCAAGGAAATGCAAAACGGACGGAAAAATGGAAGGTATAATAGGGAAAAGATAGCGAGTGTACGAGATGAGGAAAATGCTGTTTTTTCACGTGTTTACCTGATCAGTATCTAAACGTTATTATATTATTGTAATGCGATGTTCCATGATAAGCGTGAGGGTACTTTATAATCCAAGATTGCATCTTTGTTTTTTTTCTTGTAAACGAATTCGCGACAAGTGGCGCGGTTTTCGGCCATTGTTATTTATTTTGCTTAGGTTTTTACATTTCCAAATAAGTCTCTTATAATTTAGAATATAATAATTCTATTAGACACGTGGTTCAAGTAGATTTTGACTGGATAAAGTAGTTTGTTCAAATTTGGATATTGCGGCGAGAGCAGTTTATAATTTACGAGTTCTCAAATACTTACTCAGTACGAAATTACTTGCGCATTCCTGAAAGAAACATGTCAATTTTGAACAATTTCAATAGATCCCTACCCTAACCTATCCCTATACAACACATTTAAACTTGCTTACAATTAAAACCAACTTTCTTCCGCATCCCGGCGCAGACACCTTCATTACCTGTCCACATCCACCTGTCTTACATAACCGCCCTCACCCCTACATTTGTAAACGGCCTCCCCCTCCCCCTTCCCTGACATTGTCTCATTTTGTGGTATCACACGTGCGATCAATTTTCTCGTAATATGTACCACCGTCCTACGGGGAAGGATGGAAGATTCAAGATGGTGCCGATTAAGATAAAGCCAAGCTTTGTAATATTTAGGTTTTGTTTTGATTTATTACTTTAGTGCTTACGACATCATAATCAGCATTATACCGTTCCCACTGCTGGGACACAGGCCTCTTCTTTGTGAGAGGGAGTGGGCTGCAATCCACCATGCGGGCCCAGTGCGGGTTGGTAGATACAACAAAACTGCGAAAATTGTATACTTATTGTTATTTTGAATTAAAAGGTGTGTTACGCCTGGATATATTATTATTGACATATGAGGTGATATATGTTCGTAAATTGTTTTACGAACATATATCACCTCATATTACATTAGGAATAAATAACTTTCTAAATAGCAAAAGTTTCTGCTAGCTCACAAAACAAAAATATTATTACTAACAATACATTTCACGAACGTAATACAAGGTACTTCTTAGCATCTTGTTTACACCTCATTTCTCTCGTTTTGTTTACAAGTTTTTGCTGAAATAACAAAACGCATACTTAACGTAAACATCTACGTTTCGTCCGAGTGAGTCTGCGTTTCCTTTCCTTTACGATAAGTGCATTAGCTATTCGCTTAAAATCTCGTGTAGTACTAAAGTGCTGGGTTTTAACCAACTCTCTCTCTGGCTACATTCTGTGGAATTGGTGGAAAAAATAAACTAGGTCCGGAATTTGTATTTTGACGCTTAAATTGTGTTGTTTGCTTTTATTTTCCAATAGAAGAGTTTTCAAATGGTTTTAATGTATGTGTCGCAAAATACGCGCATTGACGTGGAGTTGCGGATACCAGCCCGTATTACCTATTACCTACCTAAGTATGTGTTTTATAGTTTTGTTAGTAGTGATTGACGACTATTGCAATCATAGTAAACAAATAAAGTAATTTCTACATTTTAAAGTAGAGTGCGTTCTCACGAAAAAATCTCAAGCATCATTGTTTGTAAAATAAACCATAGTTAACAGGATGCACACTCTAAACAAAACAAGTTGTTGGGTTTTAACAAATGTATTAAATACATTAAGTAAAAACAAAAGTAGTCTTTTTTTTTCCTGTATTATTCAAATTCAATTAATACAGGAAAAAAAAAGACTACTTTTACATATCCTAGAATCTGTAAATGCAACACCATAATTATTTTTTCTCAAACATGCATGGAAATGTTGTCATTATTTTCGAATAAAGAACACGCGAAGTATCGAATTTACGGTCAAAGAAAATCAAATCCATTGCAGGAGCGTTTTTTGAATTTGGAACATTACAGCGCTCCAGCAATGTCAACATTGCTGGAGCGCTCCAGCAATGTTGTATGAAACGGCGTGCTGGGTTAAATACTCTTTCATTGGATCTCTTTTATCATTCTTGGCATACCAATGGCAGTCTCTTTGCTTAGTATAAATTGCGTTCACGTGGCTGTATAGATAGCCACAAATGCCTTTCGGCACAGATGTTAGATAGAAAATTGGCGGCAAAGCTGAAAATTCATCTTGATTTGAAAATTTATATTTAAGTATTATGTATGTAAATAACAAATTTACATTCATAATAAATATAAAGTGAAATGAAGATTGATTGTAGGTACTCCACAGATTTAAGATCAGAAGCCAAATTGGCAATGGAAAACCTGCTTCCAGCGAAGTCAAAAGAAAAATACATGAAACTAGGTAAGTATTTGATAATTTTATGATTTGGAAAAACGAGAAAAAAGTGAACATTTTCTCTGAAACAGTATTTCTGTCGTATTTTAATGAGATTGCTAAAACTAAAAACCCATCTACATTATGGACAATTTATTCCATGCTGAAATGTACAGTTCATATTAAAAACGGCACTAACTTGAAAAATTATGGAAACTTAACTACCTACTTTTATTTCCCTGCATTCTTTTGAGAAAAGCACTATATATGCCTCGGCGGAAATAGCAATTGCCTGTCTCGTATTAGTGAAGTCCTCGCCTACGGCTCGGCCTTCAAACTCATACTCGACCTGCAATTGCCTATTTCACGGCCTTTGCAATAATGTACTATTTCTCAAACATGCATGGAAATGTTGTCATTATTTTCGAAAAAAGAACACGCGAAGTATCGAATTTACGGTTAGAGAAAATCAAATCCATTGCAGGAGCGTTTTTTGAATTTGGAACATTACAACGCTCCAGCAATGTTGTATGAAACGGCGTGCTGGGGTTATTAGATACTCTTTGATTGGATCTCTTTTATCATTCTTGGCATTCCAAAGTAAGTCTCTTTGCTTAGTACAAATTGCGTTCACGTGGTTTTGTATAGCCATAAATGCGTTTGCCTTTCGGCACAGATGATAAATAGAAAATTGGCGGCAAAGCTGAAAATTGGCTTGATTTGTTATTTACATACATAATAAATATAAATTTAATAAGTAATTATTAAAATGAGTTCCAACGGTTAAGAGAATGAAATGGAGATTGATTGTACTCCACCAGATTTAAGATCAGAAGCCAAATTGGCAATGGAAAACCTGCTGCCAGCGAAGGCAAAAGAAAAATACATGAAACTAGGTATATGAAAATTTTATGATTTGGAAAAACGAGAAAAAAGTGAACATTTTCTCTGAAACAGTATTTTTGGCGTATTTTAATGAGATTGCTAAAACTAAAAACCACACACACAACATACATTATGGACAATTTATTCCATGCTGAAATGTACAGTTCATATTAAAAACAGCATTAACTTGAAAAATTATGGAAACTTAACTACTTTTATTTCCCTGCATTCTTTTGAGAAAAGCACTATATAAGTATGCCTCGGCGGAAATGGCAATTGCCTGTCTCGTGTTAGTGAAGTCCTCGCCTAACTCATACTCGACCTGCAATTGCCTATTTCACGGCCTTTGCAATAATGTACTATTAATGGACATAGTAATCGCCTTACTTAGTCTTGCTCAAACAGATACGTGTAGGTAGTAGCAACCAGTGTTACCTTTTATTTATCCGACAGATAATAAAATACGCATAAGTACCGCCAGACGCGGCACTTCGTTGCTGAATATTCATGAAGCCGTGCTCAGCTTCCCGCCAGTGTTGCCAGCCCAAATATTTACTTGCTTACCTTATGGTAATATTTCTAGTGGTTTTCGTTCGGAACTTCAAAAAAAAAGTGTTGTTTTTAGAGACTTTTAATTTTAACAGCGTTTAATTTTTGTTAGCTGGTAATACTGAAATGAAAGGTTTTGTTGACTGTTTGGTGTATAAAATTGTAGTGTGCTTAGGTTTTTTGGAGCGGGAAAAATCTCTAAGGACTTGCTGAAATTAAAAATGTTGCTGGTTAATGTGGTAGCTACTTGCTGAATTTTTTAAAGTTATGAGTGTGTGCTTTTTCATTTTAATGTTTACATTTAGTTCACTTTATACATTTAAAACGAAAACTAGAAAACTATTTTTTTTGTCTAAAGTATAATCAATCAACTTTGCTTATTACAATCCAATGCACAAACAAATGCATTAACATAGTTTAATGTTTTACAGAAAACAGGCTTGTCTTGTCTAAACTAACAAATGTTCAAATCAAGTAACAATAATATTGTAATGACATCTCCAGCTATAATTTCAGTTAGGAGCTGTCAGAACCTTCAGCTGAACAAATGGACAGCCCGGCAGGTCCCTAAAGTTAGGTAGTCATTTAATTACATTATATCGGATTGTGGGAGAGATCAGAATTTGATAAGATTTGAATTTCACCACGATAGGTATTAATTGTATATATCTTAAGCACGCTTGCAGCATAAATAACTAAATACGTTGAGCGTTAAACGTATTTAAAACATCGTTCTGTTTCTGTCAATGGTTCGAAGATGAACGAGACAGAATTATGTTCATAGAGTGAAAACTTCTTTAGGCGCGTTGAGCGATCTTTCGTGTCACCAACATGCGACATGCTATGCATATTTTTACGTTTAAGATTTCACTTCTGTCGGCGTTCCCCATTACTGCCTATTTTCTTCTTTAATATGTTTTTGAATGTATGTTATCACTGACTATTTACTACTAAGATCACTAATACAATTGAAAAGAGTGTTAATTATGATAAAATCCAACTGTTCCTTGTCACAGACCTTCGGAGCACACGTTCAGGGCAGTCAACAGTACCATATCACCGTACTGGCGGGCTAACCTTTTTTACCAATGTTTGGTGTATTTTCGCATGCTTCATGCCGAGACGATAGCAGTAGAATCAGAGTTAAAGGTTTTATTTGATAACTAGCTTTTGCCCGCGGCTTCGCCCCCGTAGAGTTCGGAAAAAGAAAGAAAGAAAACTTGTTTATTCTGCACAAATACAACGCACTAAAAAAATAATAAAAAAGACAGAAAGCCATGTAAGCAAAAGCCTCATATAACTAAGTTGGCAAATACTTTTCCATTGGTTTTTCATAAAAAAAAGAAACTTGTAAAAACCTTCTCCATGAAAAAAATTACATTTTCATTGAGCGGGTTTTTATAGGTTTCAGCCAAGTTTCTCGGTGTTTGGTCAAACGGTGTTGATGTTTATCAATCTAATATTATGTGAATCAATATCCATTTTATATGTACTTCAATCTGCCTAGCCTTTTCCCAACTATGTTGGGGTCGGCTTCCAGTCTAACCGGATGCAGCTGAATACCAGTATTTTACATGGAGCGACTGCCTATCTGACCTCCACAACCCAGTAACTGGGTAATACGATACCCCTTGGTAAGACTGGTTGTCAGACTTTCGGGTTTCTGACGACCCGTAACGACTGTCAAAGATTCACGAATAACAGCCGGGACCAACGGCTTAGCGTGCTTTCCGAGGCACGGAGGAATCTCGTTATGTAAAGATGGTCACCCATCCACTGACCAACCCCAGCAAGCGTAGCTTAACCTGACGGATCGACCCGTGCGGCTGTTATTACTTAGCCATTTTATATGTACTTTTAGATGATATAAACAACTGACATACAAATACTTAAGCTTAATTTGACCAATAACAAATAGGGCTTTCTGTGAACATGACAGTTCTGAACAACAGCTTGGTTAATATTCGACTGTCACGTGGTCGTCAATTACTGTGTTTACTTGAAAGTAATCCTATCATCGCCTGTCAAACTGACAGCTGCTGTTTATTTACATTGTATAGTGGAGCCACGCCCACACGTTAATCCTTTTGAATATTAAATAACTAGTTTCATCCACGAAGTAAAGAAAGATTATTTATTTATTAATAAAACTTACAGAATATATAGAAAAACTAAAACTAAAATTATAAATTACTTAATACAATCTAATTTCACCATAAAATTAAAAAAAAAAAACGTTAAAATAATTATTAAATAGAAAATACAAATATTTTACAAAATTACCAATTTTCAAAAAACCCGCCCCTAACTGTTCCTGGCGCAAAGGTGCCCATAACGCTTGCAGCATTGCCACGTTGGATGGCAATAGCCAACCTTTGCACCAAGAACGAGCCGGAGCGGGAGTCACCCGTTTTTTCACGGAGTTTGTGCCCTATCTCACCAATGAGCTTCCTGGCCTCAGTTCCCCAACAACCCATGGTCGAAGTCAAGTGATTTTTAATATTCTGACCACGTGCACGTCTTAATCTAGCTAGATTAAGAATTTGTATTCATAGTTATTATCATGAAATAATTGTAAACTTTGAATAAATTGAAATTATGATATTTTGGTACTGGTTAGCTGGCACAATTCCTACTCATCCCGCACGTGGTCAGAATATTTAAAAAAACCGGTCAAGAGTGAGTCGGACTCGTGCACCGAGGGTTCCGTTCCGATTTCTGAAAAAGTGTGCTACTTAGAGACATCGTTTTATTTTTCCTGTAATCTTTACATAAACTTCTATCACATAGAATAATTTCAGATTTTTCTCTTTGCAAACTTCGGAGATAAGGTGGGGGGAACGGTATTTTTTTTACATTTTTCATCAAAAGTCGAAAACTATGCAGAATAAAAAAAAAATAGTTTGAGAATGTGCAAACTGCGTTCTTTCATATGATACCCCACATGCCCTAGTAGCCCCACTTTAAATTTTTAAGACCCCCTTTCAGTCCCTGTTGCAAAAAAATAAAACTATTTTTATTTCTTTCTTATTTGCAAAATAGTTGGGTAAACATCATCTAAAACTATTCTAAATTTCAAGTTGATAACATCAGTAGTTCTTGAGATATCCAGCTGTGATAGACAGACAGACAGACTGAGTCACACCATAAGGATTCCTTTTTTACCATTTTGGTACGGAACCCTAAAATCACTTTACTTCGTGGATGAAACTAGTTATTCAATATTCAAAACGATTAACGTGTGGGCGTGGCTCCACTATACAATGTAAATAAACAGCAGCTGTCAGTTTGACAGGCGATGATGGATTTTGACCTAGGTCAATAAAATACATGTGCCTGAACTAGGTAATCCTGTGTTAATAGTGGATTGATTATTATCCAAATCTAGTCATCGATTATCTTGACTTCAAATCAGGCAAGTATTTTATTCGCTTCAAGAAATTAAAGTAATACAATAAAAAGATGGCGAGCAATAATTTTAGCGAAATATGGTGATTTTAGAAGTCCCTATCTACCGCCATTACAAAACATATGATTGATACAAACTGAGCAATCCTTTCAGCCGAAAGAAGTGCACTGCTGGGCATAGGCCTGCACAAGCACCGCCACCTCCACCGTTCTGAGCTTTCCGCATCCAGCGGATTGCTGCGGTCTTCACAAGGTCATCGGTCCACCATGAGGCTTTCCAACGTTATGTCTTCCCTGTGCCCTGCCCACTGCCACTTACTTTGGCAATTCTATGGGCTATGGTTTACCTTGGTTCTCCTGCAGATCTCACTCAGCGGATCGGACTCAGCATTATCTTCGTTTAATAAAAAACCATAAGAACAAAACAAGAACAATACCATTTAAAACTGCACAGTAATAAATGCATTACTCTAATAAAACATTATTCCTTCAGTTAACATTAAACTAGCGGTTAAGTAGAACCACGTGTATGATAACACTCGCTGCGCCCGCGATGCGCCTGGTACGTGCTCACTGCCACTGTTATGTAATGCACGGAGTGTATTTAAGTTATAATAATTATGAACTTAACTGAAAACGAAATACATATTTTGAAATGAAACAGGGAAACAAGAAATTAGGTACCTGTTTACCTCGTAAAAAGAAATATCGCGATAAGACCCATACATCTGATGGTCAATTCTCGTACCTAAAAACGTTCACAATCTCATGCTAGCGTCAATCAAATGTCAAAAATGTAGGTAAACGCTATACAATTTTTGACAGATTGAGACTGAGATGAGATTGCGAACGTTGTTAAAAATACGAGAATTGCCGCTCTGGTCGAATGGTTGAATGGTGCTTACTGAAACTCGCGCTTCAAAACATCGCTCTGTGCTAAATAGACAATAATTATTGCATTTCATCGATATTTATGGCTTAAATATAACAAAAACACTCGGAGTGAATAGTAGTATTAGTGTCAGTGTTAACTAAGTATAAAAAAACGACATACACTAGATAAATAAAGCGAAAGCGAAAACAGTGCAAGTGCGAATTCTCTAGCGATTAAAGGGCAATCCATCAACAACACCATCAAAACAGGTTGGCTATAAATAATTGAGAACACCAAGATGATATTAAGCTAGAAAACACGGAATTCTGGGCCCCAATAACAAAATTATTCCAAAAGAACTGTTATGAAATTCAAAGTCTGTTTTTTTCTCTCAAATGTAAACAACAAAATTAGAAATAGCTGACTCATTCGTCCAATCACCAATTAGCTCACGAACATGACAGGATAATCTTCGTTCGGAAACTTCACTAATTATATTTGAATACGAGCGTTTTGAGACTGCGTTTCATTACACACATAATACTGTATTATATTATAAAATATTTTGATAACAATGGAAGAATGTAACAATATTACATACCGTAAAATACACCGAACCAGTTCACTAGTCGACATCTCCAGAGATAGTTCGGCGCTTTTCGATGCAACCATGATGAGTTTGCCAAATACGTCGCTAAATATTAGTCAGACCGCACTCGATTTAAATGACAAAGTCAAACAATTATCGGACGATTTATTAATAGCGCACCAGGAAATCGAAAATCTTAATTCCGAAAACTTTTGCTTGAAATCGGATCTGCAAAAATATCTTGAAGTCATAGAAACATACAAAAGTATTATAACTGACAATAAAAACGTTACACCTCGATCTGGAAAAAACCGTAAACAAACACATAATGCAGCTACTGCGATTACCTCAAAAAGCAAACAAACAATGTCCACATCAGCACAAATAAGCAATGATGCAACCGACACTCCGAAAACAACAAAATTAAAAACGACTAGTACACCTCAATCCGAATCCATAAATGAAATAATAGAAATTCAACGAGAGGAGACTAAACTGTGTACTAAACCAACGCAATATAAAAGCACTACATCTACACAACCAGAATTGGAAAAACAGTCAGCACAAGTAACTCAAAATAACAAATCGGTGCATAAAAATCCAAAGTTGTGCATCATTAGTAGTAACACCACGAATAATATATTATCAACAGCTGAAAATACATTTCCGGAAACACAAATATGTCACTTTCTCTTACCAAACAGGGGAACCAAAAATCTTTTATGCAACATAAGTACAAAACTAGCCAACTACTCGAGAAGAGACTACTGTATAATTTTCATTGGCGAAGAAGATTATCGTAGGACGAACAATTATTTTGACATCATTATTTATATCCGGGAGGCATTATTGACTGTACAACATACTAATGTAATAATATGTTTGCCGACTTTTAAATTTAATGGCCATTCTATAATGTATAACTCGAGAATTGAAACTTTTAATAATCTGTTGTATCTTGACATTCATACTTATAATTATGCAATACTGTTTGACTCTAACCTAGACTTGACATATGACCGTACCCTGTTTAAGTTTAATGGATCAATTAATTATTATGGCATAAAAAATATATTTGAAAATTTAAAGCATTATTATGTCATTGTAAATACTGACATTCAGGAATATAACGAAAATGTATTCCCTCATCTTTGTATTCTCCAAACAGTTGCAACGCAGACAGATATAATGGGGAGCGATGACATTGAACATAAATTAACGCAAAGCTTAATGACACATGCGGATGACTCTGAGTATGTACAGCAATCCGAATTTTTTCGTGAATAACTTTGACTTGCAAAACCAGTACGATGACCTTACTCGTTTAAATGTTTTTCATCAGAATGTCTGTGGAATTAATAATAAGAAAAATGAACTAGAAGTTTATGTACAAACCCTCCACAAAAAATTAGACTATATATGTATAAGCGAACACTTCCTGAATGAAAATGCAGCGTGCATGTTTAATATGAATAACTACAAGCTAGTCTCGTACAATACAAGGAAAAATAAAAAAAGAGGAGGTAGTTTAATTTTAGCACATGTAGATAGGCAAACAGAAATGATTGAAGCTATTAATAAGTTGTATAAATTGGAATGCTTCGAGATATGTGGTGCTAAGGATGTTCAAACAGGTTTGTACATCTGCTGCTGTTATCGCAACCCTGTTGACAAAAATTTTGCTCACTTTTTAGAAAAACTCGAGACATTACTAGATTACTTGTTCAATAGGAAATGTGTAATCTGTGGTGATTTTAATATTGACCTGCTGGTGGACGACAAAAAACGTACTGAATTCCTTAGTTTGTTACGGTGTTATAATTTTAGGCATCTGATTGGTTCTGTAACTTTTAGTCGGAACAGTAGCACTTCATGTATAGACAATATTATAACAAATCTGCCCGATTCACAAATTTTAGGTAGTGATGTAGATCATAATGGCTTAGCAGATGGGCATGCTGGTATCTTTGCTGATATTAGTCTTAAAAATGAATTGTCTCTGAATAATAAAACTCCGTTTATTGTCGTAAATAAAAGAGTAGTCAACAAGAAAAATGGGGTAACTTTTTCACAGGGTATCCTCAAAGAGAATTGGTCGCCTATGGGAATAAATACATTTCTCAAAACGTTTAACAAATTGTTTAGAAATAGTTACAAAAAAAGGGAATGTAAAATAAACCTTATGAAAAAATCGCAATCAGGGTGGATCACTAAAGGAATAAGAACCTCCAGCAAAATGAAACGCTTTTTATGTGCGTGCAACGGAAATTATCTCGAATCTAGTGTCTTGAAGTATAGGAAAGACTATGTCAGTCTATACAGAAAGGTTATCACTAAGGCTAAAAAAAGTGCAATAATGATGCAAATAAACAAATCAAAAAACCTGAGTAGAGAAGTTTGGAAAGTCGTGAAAAAATGTACTAATAAAGAGAAAACAGTACACCCGCAGTTACGTCTTAAAGTTAATGATAGATTGATAGTGAATCCAGATGATATATCCAACATACTTGCAAAACAATTTGACTACAAAAGTATATCTACTGAAAATGGAGTAGATCAAGCAATGTTGTTTTGTCATCAATACACAAATAAAATCAATAGTGAAATGCAAATTTCTCCTGCCACCCCAAATGAGGTACATACTATGGTGAACGGCATGGAAAATAAACTTTCTTGTGGATACGATGAGATCCCGATAACCGTAATCAAGGAACACATCTTAATATTAGCCAAGCCTATATCTGACTTTATTAATCGATGTATTGAGGAATCGATATTCCCGGATCAATTAAAAATGGCAAAGGTAATACCTATTTATAAAAAGGGCAGTAGGACAGATCCTAAAAATTACAGGCCTATTTCCTTGCTACCGGTTTTGTCAAAAATATTTGAAAAAATCATAAAGAGTCGGCTATTATCTCACTTACGCGTAAATAGAGTTTTGGATAACAGGCAATTTGGTTACCAAAAAGGTGTTGGCACTTCAGATGCTATATACACCTTACTAGACATAGTGACGGGAAAAATTAATAATAAATTGAGAGTCGCAGGGATTTTTCTAGACTTGAGTTCCGCATTTGACACAATAGACCATAAAATACTTCTCGAAAAAATGAGTCATTACGGTGTAAGAGGTAAAGCCTTGCAACTATTCTCTTCTTATATAAATAATAGAAAAATGTTTGTTGAAATTGACAAAATACAAGAAAATGGCTACAAAAAGGCATGCAAATCAGCAATGGTAGGAATCACTATGGGCGTCCCACAGGGATCCATCTTAGGACCTATCTTATTTATTTTATTTATTAATGATTTAATTAATTATATGAATTTAATTTTACCAGACATTGAAATAGTAATTTTTGCTGACGACACAAATGCCATAGTAGCAGCAAATGACTTAGTAGAGCTGACAGAGAAAGTTAATGCAGCACTGCAAGCCTTTCATGTGTGGTTCAATGCAAATAAATTAACTATCAATACCACAAAGACCAAGACAATGTTATTTAGAACAACAGCGCGTAATAAAGATGACATGAAGATTGTATTGAATGAAGACATAATTAAGCTTGTCAATGAAGTAAAATTTTTAGGTATACGAATTGATGAACTGCTTAATTGGAAACCGGAACTAAAGGCAATAGATGCATCTATATCGTCCGCATGTTATGCTTTGAGAGCTCTGAGAAGCGAAATCACCGTAGAACAACTGAAAATGGTATATTTTGCGTTAGTGGAGTCCAAAATTAGATACAGCATTCTTCACTGGGGAAACGGTTATAGTTATAATATTAAAAGAGCCTTTGTACTGCAGAAACGCGCAATACGGACAATAGTCCGTATTCCCCAAACAGAAAGTTGCCGTCAACATTTCATAAAGTTAGGTATACTTACAGTTCCAAGCATTTATGTCCTTGTACTTTTAATTAATATGGCTAAATACCTTCATGAATTTGAGACACTAGAAGAACGAGAGATAAGGGAAGGCACCCGTAGAAAAGACCTTAAAGGTATGATCAATCCAAATTTCAATGTTGTGAAACACAGTCCACGATACCAATCAGTAAAATTATTTAATAGGTTGCCTTTAGATCTAAAAAGCACGGTCCACACTAGTTCCTTTAGAACAAACCTTAAAAATTTTCTATTGGACAAATGTCTGTATGCCATTGAAGATTTGTAGTGCTTATCTGATTAATTGTATTATTTAGAATTATTATATGACATATGATATTGAACTAATTTTGTAAAATCAATGATAAGTATATGTCTTGTTTTGTGTGTAATTTAATTTTTTGAATGTAGATTTTATTTTATTTTTATTATATTATATTTTTTTTTTCTTTTTGTGTAAATTCAAATACAAATTATTGTTACTGAATAAATGACTAATGACTAATGACTAATGGTCATACACCCACGCCGTTTGCGAGCACTGCGCACCTGACCTTTCTGCAGAACATCGCCAGTAAGGTCACTATATGTCTTCCTAGGGCGCCCCCTCCCGGTTTCCACTCACATCCGCCGTGTGACTATTGTTAGTCGCCTTTCATTCATCCTCTCAACATGACCAAACCATCGAAGCATACTCTTTTAAATCTTTGTCACTACATCTTGCTTAAACCGTCGCTGTAGAAGGAATACCTTGTATGTCAAAAAAGCATTTATTTTTTATTTTTGTAAAAATTGAATGAAAACCTCGTATTTTATAATACGGCGAAACCGTGAACCAAATATTTTAAATATTGACGAAATGAACCATTTTTTTCGTTTCCTGTAAAGTTTAGATTTCTGGACATACGATGTTATCATTATAAAACAATATCGAGAACGGGTCTTATCGCGATATTCCTTCGCGATAAGACCCGTTCTCGATATTGTTTTATACGATGTTATCATTCTACAGTGAGTCAGCGACGCAATGAATGACTATGATTATGACTAAATTGGTGGCCACAGCAATTACTCAATATAACTGCACCTAATAAGAATTCCCGAAATTAAAAACGTTAAAAATCTAATCGTAATCTCATCTCAGCGATAATTGAAGTCAAAAATTTAGGTAAATGAAAGGGTTTTTTTGTCCCGATCTGTTCTTAAAATACGGGAATTTCCCGTCTTTAGTTTAGTTTTCATCTCATAACAACGAATTTAACAAAAGAACAAAAAAAAAAAAAAAAAATTTAAAATTTAAAACTATTTATTTCCTGAAAAATTGACGTGACGTTATACATAAAAACAGCGCTCAATCTTGCATTACAATAAGATTATGTGCACTATTAGCTTATTTAGAGTTTACTCACTTTAGATAAAGCCTACACGCAGACCTCCTCCATTCCAAACTTCCCCACGGTAAAGTAGGCTTTTAAGATATTTTTAATTTGTTGACTATTTTTGTTTTCTATTTTTTTTACAATTTCCTTTGGCAGCTTATTTAGAATGTTAGGAACGGCGTACGTCCAGGCTCTCTTACCATACACATTGTTATACTTTGGCAGCTTACCCACACCCACTGCAAAACACAACAACTACAAGCTACATCCACTGTAAAATCAAGAAACTCTTTGCTACGTATCTCGTAGCACATGTCTACGAGACACCTACGCGCCAGGTGGACGACCGCTACGGATGCTACGTCGTAGCACACCTGCTACGACGCTACGTTCGTAGATATGCTAAGTAGTCTTTTGCTTTGTTTGAATAATATGAACAGGTGCCGTGACGTCACAGGTCACCGACCGGTACAATAATGAATATATTTTGGGCTAGAAATAGAGGCTAGATTATTACCTAAAGTTGTAGGTTTGGAATATTTTAGTAGGTAATAGTAACTTTTTTATGTAATCCTCTGTCGTTTTTGTTGAATTTTATTAATAACTAGTCTTTGCCCGCGGCTTTGCCCGCGTGGATGTCGGAATTTATCCTAAGGGAATCTACTACTGGAACAAAAACTATCCTATGTGTTTATCCAGGTTATAAACTATCTGTGTGCCAAGTTTCATCGAAATCCGTTCAGCCGTTTTTGCATGATTGAGTAACAAACATCCAGACATCTTCACAAACTTTCACATTTATAATATTAAGTAGGATTTACGCAAAACAACAAGTCCTAATGATTCATTAGTCGATAATATTTAATATTAATTGATTATGCTATTTAATATTATGTACTCCTAATTTAAAATAACAAATCATAATGAAAACTAATTAAATCTAAACTCATTATTCCGCCGGATTTCACTTATCGTCATAATTAACAATAACAATTAATTTAAACGCAAAAAACAACGAGATTACGTTATCGGTCCGATACGCGTATTATCGGACCTGCTTACTATCGGGAATGCGTATCAACATACGCGTATTCTCCGCAGTCGGGGCGGAGGCTTCACACTGGTAAGACTAGTTGTATATTTTATTAATTTAAGTTTAGTTTCCGTGTACATTTCATATGTGTTGTTTCAAAGTTTTGTTTTGTGTGCAAGATACAGTAACACATCATATAATTTTTCAGGAAGGCTTTCTGGTATTGCATTATTTTGAAGGCGTCAGATATTTCGCCATATACATTTATATATTTTACATTTTTTTTTTGCTTTGTGATATTATCTGTCGGAATCTGGCTTTTATTGTCATACAGACTATATTATGTTCAATGCCTAAATAGAAGAAAATATCTCAGCCCAAATTGTTTTCTCCGAACTGACTTCAAACAGTTTTGGGGCCAGTGTCCCCGGGATCGTGTTGCGGACAATCTCGCATTGCAATCCGAGAGCGACAAGAAAGCTTTAATTTGCTCTTTGTCGGCTTTGCCCGGGCAACGTGACACGCCGCTTTGCTCGGCCGAAGCTGTTAATGTCCTCGTTAAGACTGTTTTATGGTATTTTTTACGCTGTTTTTGAGGTCAGTTAGATGAGCTGTAAGATAGAGTTTTTGAAGGGAAAACTTCTTAAGGCGCCTTGAGCGATTTTTGGTAGGGGAAATCTTACGGTCGGTCGGTCTTGACGGTGACACAATCACCGACATGCTGTGCATAGATTTACGTTTAAGTTTTCACTTCTGTCGGCAAGTCTACATGACAGCCAATGTTTTTTTGTCATTTTAATAGAGTTTATACAGGGTGTCCCGTAAATAATGGATAATCTCTTAAGGGGTCATCGTACTCATCATTATGAACAACTTTTACTATGGGACCAAACCTGGAATCGCGAAAAAAAAATCAGCTGCTCCCTACATTTTGACGAGTTTGATGTAGATAAATGTACTGGTCAGCTGATTTTTTTTCGCGATTTCAGGTTTGGTCCCATAGTAAAAGTTGTTCATAATGATGAGTACAACGACCCCTTAAGAGATTATCCATTATTTACGGGACACCCTGTATAGATTAGCCTACAAAAGCAATACTATTAAACTGCATTTCATGGCGAAGAGATTACAAGGCCCGTTCAAGATCTAGTCGTAATCTCTTCTCGTCAAAATTATGAATAGTCAATGTCAGAAATGTACGTAAATTATTATAGATGGTTTTGACAGATTGAGTTTAATTTTTTTTTTTTAATTTCGGGTGTTGCCGCGCAGCACACTTTGTAGGTATTGTATCTGAATAAAGTATCTGTTAAAAAGTTACAAAGCACACAGTAACTGGTTAATTCCGTTCTTCCCAAGAGATAGTATCAAAGGGATCGTATGTATGCTAAATGATGCCATTTGTCATGGTATACTGTACCATGCCAAATGGCACCGTTTAGCATAAATAAGTCATTATTAACTAAAGGCAATAGTGATCTATTTCCACTAAACGCTTTCGATACATAACAATAAAATCAGCATCAAATACTCTGTGATTTCCAATCGGCGCTGAGCAATAAGCGGATTAACTAAACGCGAGGTCTATTGCAATTTAGTTTAATTAATAATAGTTTATGTAAGTGCTCAGTTTACAGTCGACAACGTAGGTAAATGAACAGGCAGCTAAATACAATATCGTTTTACTGTACTCGGGTGTTAATATAGTTCATCGAGCTTTAGAAAGACACTGTCACACAAATATGAGACACTGTCACACAGATATCAGTGACGGAGACGATGTTCTAAAAAGCTGTTTTTTTTCTCGTGTTTCATGGATATTGTAAAACTGATCAAGTCCTCCGCCGCGTCTGTCTGTAATGTATGTATGTGCGCGATGATCTCAAAAACTACCGAACGGATATTCATATGGTTTTCACCAATGGACGTAGTGATTCATGAGGAAAGTTTAGGTGTATAATTAATTAATACAAAAAATCTTATTTTTTGTAAATTGGCTGAAATATGATGATGATTGTTGAAGATGCCGGAAAAAAATCATGCTGACTGGGAGAGTTACTGACATGCGCGTTACTATAAGTAATACGTTTCCGTTGGACTATTTCCGACCACCACGCGGGCGAAGCCACGGGCAAAAGCTAGTAAAAAATAAAATAACAGTTGCGCAGTGTAAAGATGATGGTTTCTTGCCTGTTTTGTTGACTGTACATGCAATTATCACTAATGGGTATCGTTGTTTTGCTTCTACGGACATTATAATTAATAATATGAGCCTCGTTTGTGCTTTGAATTGCGGAGGATCCGGAAATTGGGTTCGCTCGTAGTTAAACTAAGTAACCCTTTATTACTGATGAAATAAGCGTGTGCTATTTTTGTCACGTACATTTTGGAGATATTCGAGATACAGGAGACTCGAGTACGTATCATGATTTTGTTTCTAGAAGCTTTGACTACTTAACAGTTAAGAAATTGTTGCGTTATGTGATTTTGATGGCAAAGTTGATAGTTGCACAATTTTAATAAATATTTTTAATACACAATGAAAGGCAAAAGGCACATATATTATATCGACCAATATTTTAAACGTTCATTAATAAATACGAGTTGTGCCAATATTGACCATTTGACGGGTAACCGAGAACGAATGAACGAATGAATGGGATTGGGAATGAACGGCGGCCATCAATGGCTCTTCACAGGAGCACCGCTCACAGAACTGCGATATGAACGAAAAGATTGGCTCCATTTATTATCCGGAAAATATGTACTTAAGTGGTATTGAAAATAATATTCACAGTAAATGCGCAATTTGCGTAAAGTTTCAAACTTGCAATTTATCAACTGCTTTTTTTAAAATATTCATATTGCTAGAATGTCCCTGTATATAATATCTATCTAAAAAGCACTTTAAATAAAAAGCAACTATAAAAAATATATGTCGTGCTGTAAAAATGTGTATTAAATACAGTGATATGGCTTGGAAAATATCAGTTTTATGGATATTTCTTTGTCACAAACTTAAGGGTCAGGTAGCAGGTGCGAATTTTTATCGTCGCGCCTCCTAGTAAGTGGAGCAGTAAACGCTAACACAGGCGAGTGCCCTCAGAATAATATAACCTGAAGGGTATTTTTTTACTTTTTACTTAACCGGACAAGCTGTGTGTAGTAAAATACTTTCGAATTGGCTCAATTGCGACAGCCGATAAAAACACAGACCCAAAGAATGTATGGCAGGTTTTTTTCGTGGCGAGGAAGTTAGAAGAAAAGATCTATTTTTTATTTCTAGAATATTTGGACGTAGTTTAGCAGTAAGGACTCATTCCACAATAATTATAATTATCATGAGAAAAACTTTAACTAAACATATTATCTATTTAAAATGACATATCATATTGTACTAAGGATTTTATTCTTTATGTACATAATATATAAACTAACACAGATTAAAATAATAATATGTACATTGTATAAAAAAAAGGAGGGGAAAGGATCATAGGGCATCAAAAAATTCGTCCGCATCGCTGTCAACAGGAAAAGTGCCCAAAAGGCTGGCAGCATTGCCACGTTGCATGGCAATGCTGATTCTTTGGCCAAAAAATAGGCCAGCCCTCTGGTCACGTGAAGAGTCGACCAATCGCTTAGCGATGTCTTGGAAAACTAAGTGGGCACTCGGACCCCATGGCCCTAGTGTTTCAACCCCAAACGGCTCGAAAATATAACTCCCAAAAATATTTGAATATTTTCGCCGTTTGAGGTTTTCCGCACCTGCAGCAGCCGCACCAGCACAGCCCACTGTGCTAGGAAGGTGGGATGGCGCAAGGGTATCGACACACGTTGCGTCCCATACCAAAGGCCGACCTAACTTCCAAGGCATTATGGTCATTCCGTCAGGTCTCTTTCCATCGTCGCGTGCCAAACCGTTGGGTTCTAAAACAGCTGGCACCCCGGCGGTGACAAGAGCACGACGGATGATGTCATTAATGCTAGCGTGCCGTGCTATCCGGCCTGCGCTCTTACTGCAAGATAGCCCATGGTGTCCGAGGCAGTCGACAGCTTCACCGCACTGGCAGCGATGCGGAGCCCCACAAGGAGCGCCCAGACGTAGATCATATTGTGGAATGAGTCCTTACTGCTAAACTACGTCCATTTTATGTGAACCATTTGACTTAGTATAATGTCGAAGATGAAGCTTAGTTGGAGTTAGAATAGTTTCCGACAAATGTAGTTAGATCCCTGTTGCATTGAACGTAATACCTTAGAATGACATGTGACAATCCACGCCTACCTAGGCTTGAAGGATCACTCTCACGGCACCTGGACTGCGCCACTCCATATTATGCCACTATTGCATAAACAGAATATTTGATACCTCTCTCTCTCCGTTTGAACGCACAGAATATGTTTTATTTTAAATTCAATTAGTTTCGCTTGATTGAACCTGATATTAAATTCTGTGTATTGGATGTTACGTTTTTGTATAAAAGAGAATATTTTATCAGTTATTCGTACCGTATGTAATTAGTTGGATATTCACCGAATTGGAAATAAAAGTTTATTGAATGTAATTCGTACTGAAATATTCAATTCTGTTTTATTTGAATAGTTTTGAAGGGCATAGTTTTATTGAAATTGTTTTTTGTAGGCAGGTACGCTGACTCTAAAGTTTTATTGTAAGCCATTTTCTTCACCGTTACAAAGTTTTGGCTCGAAATAATGGGTACACCTTGAAACACTTGGATCTATTGGGACTGTATCATTTACGCTTAGATGTTGATATTTTCTTGTCCTAGACAAGACTATTCTATTATAAACTATGTGTCACGATTCTCAGTGCAGAGAGACAGACTGTAAAGAAAGAGAGACAGAGCCTGTTTGTGACCTCAAGTTTTCGTGAAAATAAGCATTTCCTCAGAGTCCTATCGTCTCGACAATCTCTATTTCCTTGTGGTTTTGAGTTGTCCACCAATAACATAATAATGTGCTCGCTCCCGAGCTTGTGATAAATTACATATGTTTTGGAGCCGTTGACTTTTCAACAGGGCTTCCAGGGAGAGACCTCAGATTCTGTCTGAAGAATGAAAGCATCAGTGCAATGAGTAGTGTGGATAATTAAAGTTCATTATAAAGACCTTCGTAGGTTGCTCATAATTGAGGGATAAAGCGTTTAGTCCATTATTTATGCAATTGTCAATTGCCAATGTAGTTTTATATTGGTTAGCACCTTAAGTGTCTGCCTATATATTTAAGAACCCCCATAGGTTCACAACTTCTGTAAGCCCGTGGTCGCCATTGGATGATGGTATTTTACGTTTATATGTATACGTTTATATACATATTATGTAAAGTTTTTCCTTATGGACCAATGGTGTTCATTCGACACTCAACGGGTTAGTATGGCGATTCTTACTCTGAACTTGAAACAGTATCTCATTGCTATAAACTGAGGACCTCGACCATATTATAAGCTCCACGGCCACCTGAACTAAGCGCTATGTACACCTAACCCTTATTCAGTTACGACGTGTTCCACCATCTTTTTTTTACCAGCCCTGTGCCAGCAATCGGCAAATGGTTCCGTAACCGCCATTTTGACCCATCTGTGTCGCGCGGTAAATTAGTTCCTGAAGCTTTTAGCACCGCCTTGTGACTCTAAATATTACGTCATTGTTGTTACGTCACTATATAAGGTAAAGTGAACCATTTTTAATCCGACGAAGGATTTTATTTGCATTTTGATTCGTTTCTCAGAATGTATGTGTAGGTATTTGTTTTTGACTGTACGGGTCAAAACTATAAGTTTTAGAAGATAGAAGTTTTTGAAGTACTAGGGTACTTGTATTTGCTAGTAATTTTGTTGTTGCTTTCTTGCACTTAAAGTTATCTTAACAACATCTTTACAGTTGTGTTAACTAAATTATTGTCTCATTAAAGTACTATCTTAAAGTACTTTGCACCAATTCTAGAAAAACACTGAATTTGTTCATTTCCACTTCTCGTGAATAGCTAGTTCGTGCCAATTGTTAATGGAGGCGCAACCAGCCCCGTAATCACATGTTCTGTCTAAAACTAACCACTAACTACTTTGTTTTTAGCTAAAAGTATTTTGGAAATAGTTCAAATGGAACCTATTTTTACACTTTTTAACGAAGACGTTCTAACTAACAAAAAAGTAAATTTAAAAAATCAAAAACCTGACTGCGTAAACAGTGAACTCTAAAAAATATGAAAACTTACTTATTTTGTCTCCAAAAAATCTCATGCTGGAGATTAAGACCTATTCTCTCCGACTGCATGAGATTGTTTGGAGACAGAAATAGGTCATCTTGTTTCCATCTTTTTTAAAGTTCACTGTTTACGCAGTCGGGTTTTTTGATTTTTTAAATTTACTTTTTTTTATTTACACTTTTTAGTTAGGATTATTTTTCTCTCACAGTATTAAGTAATGCTTTAGGGTAAAGGTCGTCTAAATGATCTTTCAAAATAATAAAATTTTGGGTTTGTTACTCGATTTTTAGGGTTCCGTACCAAAATGGTAAAAAAGGAACCCTTATGGTGTGACTCAGTCTGTCTGTCTGTCTGTCTGTCTGTCACAGCTGGATATCTCAAGAACTACTTATGCTATCAACTTGAAATTTGGAATAGTTTTAGATGACATTTACCCAACAATTTTGCAAATAAGAAAGAAGTAGAAATATTAATATTTTTATTGTAAAAGGGACTGAAAGGGGGTCTTAAAAATTCAAAGTGGGGCTACTAGGGCATGTGGGGTATCATATGAAAGAACGCGGTTTGCACATTCTCACCCATTTTAAAAATTTTTTTTAGGTCGCATAGTTTTCGACTTTTCATGAAAAACGTAAAAAAAAATACGGTTCCCCCCCCCTTATCTCCGAAGTTTGCAAAGATAAAAATCTGAAATTATTCTATGTGATAGACGTTTATGTAAAGATTACAGGAAAATTAAAACGATGTCTCTAAATAGCACACTTTTTCGCCGAGTCCGTCTCACTCTTGACCGTTTTTTTTTAAATCATACGTGAGAAGGAATTTCGTTCCTGACGGGGGTCCCCCGACCGCACACGTTTTTTTTTATCATTTCTCATTACAAATTACATTTAATCATATAATTTGCAAATATTTTTTTTATCACTTTTTAAAATCCTTCATTTTGATATCCCACTCGATAGGTTTGGGAGATTTTTTTTTAAACATTTATTTTGGCGCCAAAAACCCCAAAATATTTTTATAATTTTAATATACCCAGTGACACTCGCGCAGTAAAGACGAATCTAACGACATATCATTCATCAAAATCGGTCAAGCCGTTCGGGCGACAGGAGGTCACAAAAGAACGGACATACATCCATACAGGTCAAAAACCTAACAACCTAGTTCGAAGATAATCTAGCTTCTTACTAGGTAAGTAGTTCAATGAATTGTTGGTGGGCAAACTCGGTAGGTCGTCATTACGCCTACGGAACACGTACTTAAGTCTGAACTACCGCGTAGGTATACACAGCACCTAGGTGTACGAGTACCTACTGAGCAGGTAACATTGGACGCAGACCGCAATGCGGAGATTATCGACACCTCTCGCTTTTTGTAGATCATTTGGGTATTGACCTTTCACGGGTGATAAAAATAACGTTTTCTCGGTTTTCATGACGAAAATGTTCAGGTTTTGTGAAGGAGTGGCGAGGCATGTTGGGTAGGTACAATGTTATTGTTAAACTATAGAATTAAATATATTTTCCATCTAGCTATACAAAAAAGTAGCTCTAGAACATTAGTATAATTAAATACTTGTTTTTAAAGTCTTCTAATAATACCTTTTGCTCCTGCTATAATAAACTAGGCAAGCAAAGAGTTTAAAAGCCCAGTCATTTTATATTATGAACATTATAATCTCATCTATAATATTTATCATATACAATGTAACTAAGAGGTGTTAAAGTAATAACTCTTAACTTCATTCTTCATTTGCAGCGTTATGAAAACTGTGCTTATATTAATAAAGAAACATTTTATCCTACCGCACCTGCATCTGATCTATATTACTGATATTTATTGTTATAAAGCACGAGAAAGATGAAGGAAAAAGAACGAGGGAATAATGTGTCTTCATTATTACACCGGACATATTTAAAACCTTATAGAATTGGAGGACATTTACTTGAAAAGAAAGAAAAAGACGGCGTTTATGAAGCTATAAAGTAATAATCGGTAGTCATTTGAACGTGAATCGTTTTAAGAGCATTTTATATGGCGCCTGCTAACTGGCTTTGGTACCAGGAGGACATAAGGATTGCGATGTTCTTTTTGTAAATCCATTTAGGAGATAAAACCTTGGCATGTCGCCGATTTTCTGGAGAAGGAAAAAAAATATTTTTTCTTTTCCTCTCGGTGGCAATTTTCAGCAACTATCAAAACGTATTTATTGGTATAGATTGGGTTGAGTTTTAGTTGACCCATAAAGTAAATATCTGTATGAATGAGTGTAGGATTCAGATATTGTTAATTGGATAATTAATATTAATTAATTAATATCATATTTTGTTAATTCGCTGTGAATAACTACGGTATGTTTTTTATTTTTTTATTACGCTCGAGCCTAATTCTTTTGTTTAGACCATTATGACCATGTTAGGCCACGGTTACGCATACGGTATTTTACTCTATAGGCGAAAAAATCTAAAAATATATTATTTAGATAGGTTAAGCAGAAAACAGTCGGAAAATGTTAGCTTTAGTTCGTAAAATAACAATATAAATTTTAAAATTCAATTCAAAGTTTTCAGTCTTTTAATCTGTTTTCTAACACAGTGAAAGTAGCCGCCATGTTATTACGTCATTACGGCTGTATAAATTTAAAAGTGTCAATGTCAACTGTCAACTGAGGGGCAATTCTCGTATTTTTAACAACGTTCGCAATATCATCTCAAGACTCAATCTGACAGAAATTGTATAGCGTTTACCTTCATTTTTGACATTTTGATTGACGCTGGCATGAGATTGTGAACGTTTTTAGGTACGAGAATTGCCCCTCTGATCTGCGTATAAAAAGTGTTTGTTTACTGACTAACTGACGTCATGACCACAGAGCAATACGGCGTCCACTGCGTTGAGCGTTTTCGCGCGAAATTTGAAAATGTAAAATTTAAATGCATTTTTATGGCACTTATCGATTGAAAATAGACCACCTACAAATTGCGTTCGTTTAATTAGATCAACATGATTTACAAATTCCCCTCGCACTTATATACGTAAACAACGATACAAGCCGCGGTGCTACCGCCATCCGCACTCCAAGACGTGAAAGAAGTCTTAACAGTCATGAAAACCTCGCCATGTACTCGTATAATTTATGTTTTTATTGCTCCTCGCCTTGCTTAATACGTGGTGCAATACCGAGCAATGTCGGGCAATGGCGCAGAGGTGTGTTGGCAGTCGGCCAGCGAGCCAGCACAGCCAGTTTATCATGCTGACGGATTTTTATTAGATTTATTACTCGAAACATACGAGAGGAACTGTTGTGGGTAAATAGCGAGATGTTTCGTGGGGAGTTTAACGATTCTAGGATGTTGTTGTTGAGGTAGGTCGTGAGAAATGCCAGCTGTTGGTTTTGGCAGACGTCCATTGTTTTAGTTTTCTTGTTAAAACTTAGATATACTATTATTGAGGAGTTTTGTCTATGAATTATACAGCTGAACTACATACATACATTTATCTACACCCATGCCATAAATTCTCTATAAAAGTTTCTGAGCCAGTTAGCTTATTGCCAACATTAAAACAGCCAGTGTCATAGTAACCATGGTAACCATAATAGCATCCCAACGGGTGCTTTAATGTTGTACTGAATTTCATAATGCAACTCGTTTCAAAAAAAGAAAATTGTAATGCACGCGCGTTTCACTACAACAGCGCCGTAATTTAAAAAAAGAATTTAAATTCACGTCGTATACTATGACGCCGGCCGCCATGTTCGATACGAGTATTAGTATTGCAAAAAACTGTTTCAGAACCTTTTATAGAGAATTGATAACATGGGTGTAGATAAAGTCTTGTATGCAACTGTACATAATTAGGTATTAAAACACTCATGTGATACTATTATCACATAAACCCACATTCGTGTTTTAAGACCCCTTATTATACGTCAGTTGCATAAATAACTATTATAGGTCGATATCAAATTAACTATCATCTCCTATTAATTAGTATTTCACACTCGGCTAATGAATAGTCACTAGAATTAGTTCAGTCACTTCAAAGAGGATCATATCCAGAGTATAATTAGATAAATTGAATATTAATAAGACATACCTACATAGAATAATTACCTAGCAACATTTCAGTGTGAACATCAAACGTATGATTAAATTCCTAATGACATACCAACTACCAAGTGGCAATTGTCTTCACAAAAACTTAATAATAACAATTGGATTGACATAATGTAATTAATTGTGTGTCATTTGAATGACAGTTTCCAAATGTATTATTATTTTCTTTTCTAAACTAACTTTGCTCAGTTTTCGCAAAATTAAAGTATTATTTTTTTGGCTAAGCTTGAGAGCTTATTAAGCCATTTATTTATTAGCTAAGATAAGCGTTTATTATTTAAAACATTAGGTATTATAGTCAGTCTCAGACAGATGAGGTACTGGGATCGATTCCCCGGGTCTGCCAAAGTAAATAAAATAAATAAATATCCTTGGACATTTCACACAACGCCATCTAGTCCCAAGCTCAGCAACCTAATGCTTGTGTTATGGTAACGAGATGGCTGATAAACTACTTATACAGGGTGTTCGGCGCATGGACCGACACAATTTTTTGGGGGATTGGGGGGGTCATTTGCTAGGTTTCACCTAAAGACCTCCATGTCCTAAGTGTGACGGTAATTGAGATATGTTTTTTTTTGTTCTTTCTTTGAATTACCCAAAATCTCGCCTTTGAATCGATATATTTTTTTTGTTTATGGTTGCAATAGAACAAAATAAATTTTATAATAGTCTGCAATGTATTTTTATTCTAAATAAATTATTATTTGATGTAATTGATCAGTAGAAAATGACTTATGTGCTTCCAAAGTCTTAAAAATGTTTAAATGTATGAAAAATTACTACTCTTAAATTCATTTTTTTTTTTAAATGAAGCCATTTTGACCTTATTTTTATCTCAAAAAGTTCTTTAGCTTGTACCCTTTCTAAGGGTATGCTACACGCTATGAAAAACAATTCAAATGTAGTCAAAATACTAGTTAGAGAGTCAGTTATGGAGTGTTTTAAGAAAAGACTTATTACGGTAATTATATTTTTTTATTTTATTTCGAATAATAATACATTGTAGACTATAATAAAAATTATTTTATTCTTTTACAACCATAAACAAAAAAAAAATATCGATTCAAAGGCGAGATTTTGGGTAATTCAAAGAAAGAACCAAGAAAAACATATCTCAATTACCGTCACACTTAGGACATGGAGGTCTTTAGGTGAAACCTAGCAAATGACCCCCCCAATCCCCCAAAAAATTGTGTCAGTTCATGCGCCGAACACCCTGTATACATTTTTTTTTTTTTTGTAAATGCATACATATCATAGATGGAAAAACACCCAGACCCGGAACAAATACTTGTAGGTCGTACAAATATTTGTTCCGTGCGAGAATCGAACCCGCGACATGCTGCGCAGTCAATCGCTCAACCACTGCGCCAACCGTGTCGTCATCAAAGTGTTATTGGGTTTTTCTGTCACGAATTTCTCAGCAGCAACCCGGAGTCTGGGTTTGTGCTCGGTTGATGGCAATAGGCTCGCCTCCTATTACATAGGACTTGAACATAACTGGAGAAATATTGGTGTACTATAGCTACACCTCTGCCAACCCTTTGGAGATTACAGGCGCGATGATATGTTATGTTATTTAAAACATAGATAGATAGAAAAGTGAACGACTTTGGTTTGTTGCCCGTTGTCATATGAATAGGTTGCGCCACGCGAGACTACCCTCGGTTGCAGTGTTTAGTTAGTTAGTTGGTCGTGAAATCTATGACGTCAAGCCAGGCCACAGTCCGTGAGGTGGGCTTTGCATTTGCCTTTTGCTTGCATCTGCCGGCCGATGGCGCGTGCCGCTTGTGTGTGCGGGCGCTGGATGGTTTAAGTAGTTTGTTCTGTATGTAATGACCGAAATTATTTGTAAAAGGAGCTTTAATCCTGCCGACAAACTGTCTTGCAGTTTGGCAGGTTTTATAAACTTGTATTTGTGTTTGGTCAAAATAAATGATTTATTTATTTATTTTTTATTTTTTATTTGTGTGAGTGATCACCAAAATGGTACGAGAGCCCGTGACCAAAATGTTTGTCTTATCGTTTTACGTAAGACAAAATCTTCAATCGTCTTATCGTTTTACGTTTTACAACGACGTGACATGGTTTCGGTCATGACCTCTCGTACTAAAAGAACAAAAGCTGATTGTCAAAAAGCAGTATAAAGCCGTTTTAAACCAAGCAAAGGGCGAATCGCGCTCAATGGCCGACGTCACTCCTACACTATCTATGTGCACTCACACAAATGCAGAGCTCAGCGTACCGCGATTTAGTGACGAATAACACAAGCTCAATTACTGTGTCAATATACACGTCATGATGAAAAGGCTTTTCAGAAAATTGCGTAGTCTTCAGCGAAATTGCGACCGAAATAAGTGCTTTGTCAGAAATATTATCGACATTGAACGTATTCTTTCTTCATGTTAGGTATGTTTAGTTGATCTTTAGGTTCTATATTATTATTACTTTACTTTATTAACCCTTTTTTCTGATGTCTATTGAAATATTAATGGAATTGATATCTATTTTGGTTATAGACAATCTTTTGTTAAGATCTTTCGGCAATTTTTCTTGTTACCTGTTTCGGCATAGTAAAAGGGTTTTTTCTTAGACTAAATAAAAATAACTATCGATCATGTACTTAGGCCGCCCGTAGGAATAGACAGACAGATATACTGTGGTTCTTTTTATGTAACAAGCTTGAGGACATTCTCTAAAAAATCGTAAAAGCTTTCGATTTACCATGCATGTTTGGGGTTACGTCTCTTGATATATTTTATAAGAAATATAATAAAAAATAAATAAAATAAAAATAAAAATATTTATTTGACACTAGGAAATACATGTTACAATCAAGTTATAATAATAGCACACTAATGTATTGTTACAAATAAGATCCTAACCCCCAAACTAGGCCTGGACCTGTATTTTGGGGGTCAGCGTTCAGCCATGGGTTCTATTTCCAATCTAACAGCATTTAAGAAGAGTGTCAGTAGAAGTTAACAGCCAAGGTTATTGCCATTTGGTAACACATATAGGTCAAAATAGCTTTCATTAGGTACAGAAGAAGGTAAAACACAAAATATGTAGGTATTAAAATTACAAAAAGAAAGTAAAAATGCTAAAAATTATTTGTATTTGATTTCTGTGTGTGTAATTATGAGAGTTGATGAGTATATGTGTGTATGCGGTGGAAGTGTGTTGTGTGTGTGCAAGGGAGTGAGTGAGTGTCTGGTTTGGTTCGCACCTTTGAATGTGTGTAAGGACGGGAACAAGTAAGAATGGATGACAGTGTGTATGGGTTTCAGATATCATATTATGTTAGGAATGTGAATAAACTTTCAGTTTCCTGATAGTCCATCTTTTGGAGCCAGTCTGCTACTTTCCTTTTCATTTCCCGCCGGCACATTCCAGCTATGTTTAGCTTTTTATTTGCGAGATTGTAAAGTTTGCTGCTTAAGCTATTAAACTGGTGTTTGGCAAATGAGGTACGGCAGGGAATAGTAGGGCATATGGAGGATTTACTACGCTTTTTTGAGTCGGGTAAGGGAACAATTCCTTGTTTTCTTTGGATGGATGTGAGCACATAGAGCTGGCGGACAGTGAGGACTTTAATTTCAGAGAATAATTGTGAGGTGGGGAACCTGTACGGTTTCTTGGTCATAACCTTGAGAACAGCTCTCTGTGCTCGCTCCAATCCCAGCAGATAGGTCTTTCCTGCACCTCCCCACACGGTTATGCAGTATTGGATAATGGACTGACATAGGGCTAGGTAGACTAGTTTTAGGTTTTCCAGTGTTGCAGAATCCCTTAGGGTCCTGAAAACATTTATAAGTCGCCTAGTTCTGTTAATGATCGATCCAATCTGCCTGTCCCACCTCAGTCCATCATCCATCAGCACTCCCAAATATTTTGCCGATTCTACCCGAGAGATAACCTGGCAGGTACAATTGTGTCGGTTCTCGCAAGTATGAGCTGTTATGGAATAGTCAGGCAAGGGTTTAGTGTTGGGTCTCAAGGAAAAGGGTAGAGGTAAGGGTAGAAATATGTTTAATATTCATTTTGATAACCGATTTTGAGGATTGAATGGTATTTTACCTACTACGTCGTTAATTAATCATTAAAGTAGGGTGTGTGTTCTGATCAATGCTTCCAGGTTGAAGTTTTTTGCAAACAAAATTTTATTTGTCTTCAAGCTTCACCGCATTTGAGTTTAAATTAAGCTAAGAGTTTATAATGAATCCCGTTGTCTTGACGACACACATCTAAATAATATATTACCTATGCCTGGCTAGGTTGCTGTCTGTACAAGGCCTATATTCTTGCCTAGGCAAAATTGAAGACGTAGGATTCAGTAATCATATCAAGAAATAAGCAAAATTTAGGCTATTTGGGAAAGTCAAACAGACCTACATGCTTTGCGCAATGTGTGAGTAAGTGTGACTCGAACGTGAAATTATTTATGAGTAGCAGTAGTAGAATATCACTCGACTTACTACCAAGAGCTGTACTAGCACTACTTTACGCTAGACCACAGGTAATATAATAGCTAGATACATTACTAAACTTGCTTTTAACTTGGTTCTACTAAACACTCTCTACTAAAAACATACATTTTGGCGTCAAAAGTCTGCTATTTTTTATAATTTTAATATACCCAGTGACACTCGCGCAATGAAGACGAATCTAACGACATATCAAGATCGGTTCAGTCGTTTAGTAGTTACGAGGGAACATAGAGACGGACATGACGTGGTTAATTTGCGATCCAGTCATTCTGATACCAACCCATTCATACATGTCAAACAAAACCCTCCTTTTTTGACTTCGCCGCAGTCGGGTAAAAACACAACTCGTTGCCGTTGAGAAACGCCATAATCTTCAAGATTAACAAACATAGCAGACATCAAAATCGCCATATTTATTTTGAAGCAAAAAAATTACATGTCAAAGGTGACAGGACCACTAAAGGTGTTTGTGACATAAGGTCCTGGATGGCGTGAAGGGCGACACAATAGATCGCACCGACGACACGTGTCGCGGCGGCGGCGCGACTATTTGTACTTGTTACCGATTTTATTGTCGCTTTCTGTCTTCTCAAGATATTCTCAGCGGTAAAAGCTTTTTAGGGAATATTATTTTTAGCACGCGCAGGCTGCCTCTGAATAATAATATTCTTTGAAATAAGACAACATCACTTAGCTACTATAATTCATCCCACTGAGTGATAGGAAAATATGTTATTGGAAAATGTTCTGAATTTAGGATAAGATAAGATATAAGATAATTTTATTAATTTCTCATCACAAATGTTGTTGTGAACAGGAAGTGCTTAATCTAAGAAATATAGGCTTAATATTTGTGAGAGACTGGTGACCGAAAAAGGCACAAAATAACTGTGTTACGGGTCACCAGGCAAACTACTTGACATACTCACTATGTGTTGTAGACGAATTTCATGCCAAACTATTCGCCTGACACACCTTGATCTATTTTATGCAGTGGAACTCGAATAGTGTAGTATTTTTTTCTAAAAAACTTTTTTAGAAAAAAATACTACACTATTCGAGAGAGAAAAAAAAACTGAAACAAAACCAGTAGTCGGGGTGCAGTTTTTTTTTAACTTTTTTCGTGTTCTTGTCTAATAAAAATCATGTAAGGTTTTTTTATTTATCAAGCTCTATTTCAACTTTTTCAGCACCAATTACATTCTTTACAAGAACCATTATTTTTGTTGATTCTGAAAAGTTACAATTAATTGACAAATGCCTTTTCGAAATGACGGGTTCAATTAATAAATTAACAGCAACGTATAACGTGATCAACAGCAAACATTATTCTTACTCAGTCACGGTTTTGATTTTTACTGTGCACTAAATGTATAACTTTTTTAGAAAAAAAGGCGGCTTTTATTTCACTTAGTAAAAAATATTGTTTACACACACAGTTTCGTAAAACGATCCTCTGAGTCTGTAGGTCCGAGGGGATCGTGTACCGACGTGTGAAAAGGTTTGCATTCGCGCAAATGGACAAGAATAATAATATAAACGGAAAGCGGGTAGGTGCGAAAAAGGTTAACTGGATGTACTTACGGGATAATCAGGAAAATAACTACATAGACATAGTTATAATACATATATTATGTTACTAACCTTTTTTAGGGTTCCGTACCAAAATGGTAAAAAAGGAACCCTTATGGTGTGACTCAGTCTGTCTGTCTGTCACAGCTGGATATCTCAAGAACTACTAATGCTATCTACTTGAAATTTGGAATAGTTTTAGATAACGTTTACCTAACTATTTTGCAAATAAGAAAGAAATAAAAATATTTGTATTTTTTTTGCAACATTGACTAAAAGGGTGTCTTAAAAATTCAAAGTAGGGATACTAGGTCATGTTGGGTATCATATGAAAGAGGGCTGTTTGCACATTCTCAGAAATGTTTTTCCTTTTTTTTAGGCCGCTTAGTTTTCGACTTTTGACGAAAAATGTAAAAAAAATACAGTTCCCCCCTTATCTCCGAAGTTTGCAAAGCGAAAAATATGAAATTATTCTATGTGATAGAAGTTTATGTGAAGATTATAGGAAAAATAAAACGATGTCTTTAAATAGCACACTTTTTCAGAAATCGGAACGGAACCCTCGGTGCGTGAGGCCGACTCGCTCTTGACCGGTTTTTATTATTTGTGAAAACCGCATGTAAACATGTAACTAAATTGATCCATATTTGGTTTTTAATTCACTGCGTATATTTTCCGTGAAATCTGTGGTTGATAATAGTCGCAAAGATATAATCACGTTATTATAATCATAGCTCGTGAAATTGCACAATTTTAAATTAAACTCAGTGCATAAACGGTCACAAAGCTTATCAATTTGGTTGGCTGTCAGAGACAATTTTGGAACATATTCACAAAATATAACATCGCAATTTAACGTATCTGTTGTTGACAAGGAATTTCAGTAAATTGCAGCGAATTTTGGGCAAGTTATCAACTGAAACAAAGCGGGTTAACCGTGCGACGGCTAGGGGTCGAATAGGCCCCCCTTTGATGTGAGACCTGATGGATCGCACGTGCTGCTTGACAAATATCATGATAGCAAGTGATGTATTATTCGCTATTTGTCAGATTTAATCTAGCCGACTTCGGATATTGCCTCCAATTTTGATACAGCACTGTTTTGTAAATGACTGAGTTACGTATGTCTTTACAGAAAGTACATACTTCCATTTGTATTTCATGGCATTATTAGAAAGTGTGCCAAGAATAGACATTATTCAGAATACCATAAGGAATAACAGTCATAAAAATTCATGCACATTACCAAAACATTCATCTCTTCACATATTCAAGAGGTCTTAAGAGGCCAAACAAAAACAAGTGAACCTCGCGTCGCGTGGCCTCAAGGACCGCGTGATCGATGTGCGACATTATAGCCGCCTGATTGATCGCTCGCTTGTCGCATTGTGTGAGCCACACGCCTACTAGTTGCGTGAGAAAAATGCCTGCTGGGGGCTATTGTTTATTGATGTATTGCGTATTTTGAGATTTATTTTATGTTCGCAGGTCGTATACGGGTTTTGAGAGAGCAAGGTCTACGAAAGTCCCAGTAAAGTTGTTTGATGAAAACAAGATGATGTATTTAATCTGAAAATTATCTGTTCTCAATTTTTGCCAAATTAAATTAATACTTAATTTAAAGTACGTCTACACTAGACTAAAAACTAAATACTGAAAAACTAAAGAATATTCGTAGCATTAAACATTTACCTCTGACCTACAAGATATTTTAAAGTAAATAGTTGAGCACCCAAGATTTCTACCTTTGCAATAAAAATGTACTTACCTACTTTAGCGAGCGGACTGAGCAAACATCTCACAATCGTCGCTGCTATTATATTCTGAACAGGCCCCTGACTCACAAACACTTATTTACGTTAGGTTAGCGGCGGCGGTCTCAGACATGCTTACATCAAGTATCGGCCTTTTTTCTATTGTTGAAGTTACTCAAAATACGTCTTAGTATTATAATGTTGGAAAGAACTTGCTTTATTCGCGAAAAACTGAAATGCGAGGTATTTATTTATTGAATAGAAACGAAGCTGCGAGGGTGGCACTAGTAGCAACCTTATTCTGTACAAACCGATTGCTTTTTCGAAACCTGATCGTGTTTCTGAACACGAATCATATGTACGTTGTGATTGGTCGAAAATATAAACAACAATTAATCAAATCATTTGTAAACATGAAATTCCGGATTGAAAACTCTTCATTCTTTGAATTCCATGAAATTTCATTTAAGCTGTTTAATTGCCGCTTTTACATTCGTCTCCGTATTTTCTTAAAAGTTTTCATTTCCTAACACAATCTCAAACTTCAAAGTACAATACAAATCTAATAATTCCTAATTTTAAGCCCCGGAAGAGGCATCTTTACCTTTTACATAAAATTACAGGGTTATAATGGAATTTCCTTTGCTAATTGCCTCTTGAATCTTGGAATTACTCTAATCCCGTTAACGGGTGACCTGTCTTTCACAATGGTGTGTTTAAATTGGGTCGGATTGGCCCCGGTACGGGGCGGCGCGCGGCGGGTCGGAGCGACCACGCGCGGCCGCGGGAGGGTTAGCAAAAACTGGTGGGAGAAGGGCGTTTTGTGAATTGTTTTTTTTTTTTGTTATTTGTCAAGTATTTTGAACAGTTTCTCATTCATGTGTACAAAACCTTTGTACACATTTAGATGTCGAACTGTTAATTCTTGTGCACTCGTATAGTTTCATTCGTTTCCAACTCGTAGAACATTGTTTTTGGCACAAAGCAACATGTTGCGTTTTGAAGTCCAGAGACAAAGAACGGTTTCTTTGTCTGTGGACTTCAAAACGACAAATATAGTTAACATAGGACGTTTAAGAGTAGGTATAGATACGGTTAGCTACCCACTCTTAAACGTCCAATGTTAACATAACTCGTAGTTTCTTTCATATCTTTTCAAAAGAACTAAACTAAAATCTCTAAAGCAACCTAAATCAAAACCTCACATTTAGTGTAACGAATTCCAGCCGTCACATTGTGCGAGTACGTTTGTGAGTTGCGGCGAGACGGCCCGCTTCCGTCACGCGTCCGGCGCCCGTCCGGCCCGGAATCGGACGAAAGCGCTTCCGGGAGGCCTAGTTGCCTTTGTAATAATGTATGTAGGCTGAGAACTAACGACACTTGTATGGCTCAGACTCGTATAAACAGGTTGTATTCGTTCAGGCTGTTGATATTCTTTCTTGAATGATAAAATGTAACTTGTGCTTAAGTGTTAGAGTAAACCTTAGGAAATTAAACACTGATATATTAATTAATTAATCAATAGTGCCTATTTTCTTAAGCGGCTTCACATTCTCGATAGCCGTTCAACAAGTAACCATAAATTATGTTCAAAGTACTCGTAGGAAGTTTCAAGTCTAATAACTCAAGGAATAAGATTTTTCATACAAACTGTCATCCCGTATCTAACCCTCTTAGGGGTGGAATTTCCAAAAATCGTTCCTTATTCCTTGTCTACATTATAAAGGGAACTTCTGTGCAAAATTTCAGCTTTCTAGGTCCAAGGGTTTGGGCTGGGCGTTGATGAGTCAGTCAGTCAGTCAGTCAGTCAGGACTTCTCTTTTTATTTATACAGATAGATAGCTACGTCTGTGACGGCCTTAAATGTCTAGAGGATCAATCACCCACATATTATTGCTTGATAAAAACTGAATGGGATAATAAACTGCAACATTACTAATATTTTTATCATTCGTGCATAATGAACGATGAAATAAAACGGTACACCAGTTCATTCCCGTGCCAAGCAGTGTGGGATATTAGCCTAATTGACGCTTGGCACTCGGCCAGGAATCGAACCCGTTACCCGATGCACTCAATGTGTTCACACTCCAATACTTCGCTCTGTTATTGCCAATACTGTGTGTTATTGCTCACAATCTTTTTGTGAATGGGGCAATTGGAAGTTTGGTAGAAAAATGTTAAATACTAGAATTTGCCCGCGGCTTCGCCCGCATGGGAGTCGGAAAATATCCCACGAGAACGTGCTACCTGGAAATCCATCCTTATACCTTCTCTACATTATAAAGGAAACCTCTGTGCAATATTTCAGCTTTCTAGGTTTAAGGGTTTGGGCTGGGCGTTGATGAGTCAGTCAGTCAGTCAGTCAGTCTGGACTTTTTCTTTTTATTTATATAGATTTATTTAATGTTTTTAGTTTGCCTGGCATGAAAGTACGGCGTAATTAACTAATGAAAACTAATTAAAAACAGTTGCCAATGTTTTCATGAATCTCCACGGAACTGGTTTTATAAGCAAATTAAGTAATGAGGTTGTTTCCGGAGGCTTCGCTGCAAAAGGGCGCTGTGTGTTAGTCACTTGTCAAAGTCATCTTGAAGACAAACCGATCGGCGACAAGATAAAACCACTTAGCTCCATCTCGCGGCAAAGTTTTCAGCAAGGAACTCCATTGGCAGCTGAAATAAAGTAACAAAAACTCAGCGCCATCTACGTGGAACTAATTTGGCAGTTTTCTTCCCCTTCTGATGACGATGAAGGGGGCTTCATCGTCATCATCATCATACCGCAGCCAACTCCAGCAGCCTCCTGAACCTCTCCAACTGCACGCCACTGATTTCGATCTTCAATCCTCTCCATCATCCATTTCTAAACACATTGACATCGATGCTTATTCAACGTATAATCGCGAAGTAGCTTTTCTCTGATTTCGGAATTGCCCAACTTGCTTTCACCCCCTACAGTATCTGCTACCTACCTTGTATGTGCGGGTGTCCAGTACCTTTGTATGTGTAGCCTAGCTGTACTGCTCCACTCGCCCGAATAATTGAGTCGAGTGGAAGTGTCCCGCTGCCTGAGTGACTTTGTACACCACTACGTATGTTAACAGGATTACGTGCCTCGGTTTACTGCTGGTTTCTGCTACAGGTATGGTCAGCAACAGAAGTGGGTTAACACTGCTACTTTTTGACATCATCTGAATTAACACAAAATGATACGATAACCCGCTTTTTAGCATTTTATTTATTAGAAAAGAGTTAATTTTCTTTAAAATTTACATCTGTTCCGATTTTAATGAAGTATTTTTCTCAATCATTATGATTTAGAAAACTCAAGTGTTAATCGACTTTTTTGTTGACTGTATAACCGGGTATTTCTACGTATAATTTGTGCGACTCGTACTTGACTATTGATAGTTTATTTTTTATTTGTTCCGCATTTGCCTCGCAAGGTTCGCCCCACATAATTATGATATTCCTTGTTATATTGTCTGATATTTATGTCTGTAATTCAATAAAACTTATGCACGTCCAAAAAAGTAACAAATAACTTATCAAGTTATCACTCAGATTGTTTTACTTTTAAAACTGACATTTTCATGGTCTCCTTTCGCTTCAATAGGCCAACAGAACCACATCACACATCACATTGGAAAGTTAATTATAAACTTGACATTAATAATTCATCACGTAGTGTAACACGTAACATATTAACCTCTGCAACATGTAATGTAACGTAGTAGAGCCGACGCAGACGCGATCTTCGTCAGCTGTCTACTTAAATATTAGCTGACCCGTCGATTCCGACCTTAAGTAGGTGCCCCCAATACGTCAGAGTGGTTCACTTAGATCGAATGGAAATAAAACTATTCGAGGGCGTATAATACAGGGTGATAGGGACTTCGACGCGCGAACTGTAACCATGAATTCAGCACATGATTATAGACCCCCCAGAGTAGACATTTTTCGCCGGTTATCGAAAAAAAATCTGTTGTTTCAAAAAAAAAAGTTAAAAAACGCGGTTAAAATGTATGGAACAACAAATTTTGTTTTACGAAAAATTTCAACGCAGGGATATTCAGAATCATAGGGCTCGTGGCTAAATTATAACAGCCGCACGGGTCAATCGATCAGGTTAAGCTACGCTTGCCGCGGTTGGTCCGTGGATGGGTGACCATCTTTACATACCAAGACCCCTCCGTGCCTCGGAAAGCACGTTAAGCCGTTGGTCCCGGCTGACATTCGTGGATCTTTGACAGTCGTTACAAGACCGAGACAATCAGTCTTACCAAGTGGTATCGTATTACCCATTAGTCGCTCCATTTAAAATACTAGTATTCAGCTGCATCCGGTAAGACTGAAAGGCCGCCCTAATGTAGTTGGGGAAAGGCTAGGCAGATGCTGTGCGCCGACCCCCAGTAACATGGGATAAGGGCAGGAAGATGATGGAGATTCAGAATTGAGTTGAGTCTACTCCGTTAATCTCAGTGTCCGCATAGCTGTAGCTGTGGAGACAGTATGTCATGACATCGGCGAGGTAAGGTTGATGCGCCAGGGTAGCCCGCGAAATTCAAAATTTCTTACGTTTTTTGCAATTTGTAGGTCAGTGTGAGTTTGGATGTTGATTAAAATATGATTCGCGGCCGTAGCTAATAAGGCTTTACAGAATTATAATCATTAGAATTAGGAATACAACTCCATAAGTTAGCATTTACCTCAAATCTAGCGATTTCATGAAATTATGAGGTTTGAGGTAAATGCTAACTTATGGAGTTGTATTGCTGATTCTAATGATTATGATTCTGTAAAGCCATATTAGCTACGGCCGCGAATTATGATTCTGTAAAGCCATATTAGCTACGGCCGCGAATCATATTTTAATCAACATACAAGCTCACACTGACCTACAAGCCAATTTATTAAAATAAATTGTTTTAAAGTTACTTAAGAAAATATAGACGAAAATTTACCCATTTTTTATTTTAAATTTACTCTTCTCTCCGAAACTACTGAGCCTAAAATTTTGAAAAAAATACAGAAAATAGTTCTTTACCTGTAGATTACAGGAAAACCTTTAATAAGTCTGTAGTCTCAAAATAACATGGTAAATCTTTCAATATTGTGAGTGCAAACTTACATTTACGGTTGGAATGTATGGGAGAACATGTATTTCAACTATATTGTTAAGTTTGTTCTTGGGATAAATTCATACCAACTACGCAACCCTTCATTGTGCGTAGTCCAACACGCACTTGGCCTGTTTTTTCATGTATGTCGTATCGAACTAAGAAAGAGAGGGCAGTAGTTTTCCTTTGTCTACCATTAATGTACTGTGATTCTATCAATCCGTTTCACAAGCCTGTTGCTCATAGCAATAACTTCACGATTATTTATTTTAGAAGTAAAAATTTGCCACATCCAACATTATACAATACTCGAGGGTATCTGCCTAGTTTGGAATCCGACCGTACCTACTTACTTCGTCAACAAACTAACTTAATTAAATCGCGTTATTACAACACAAAATAGAGAGAATATCTCACAGTTTTAAACTATAAATTGTACCAATTTCGTCCCAAATTAATCACTGGAGTTTGTAATTGAATTGTGAACAATTTGAAACATTTATAGCCTTAGGTTTTGCCTTATATTTGAGTATTACTATACTTAGATTATAGAACATAGGATATCTAATTATGCTTCGCAGTAGGTTCTAATACGGTTGAGTTGTACAGGTGAACCAGAGTGGTACACAAATTGAGTTGTAACGTCCAAAGGCGGGGTCCGGGGTCCGGGGTCCGGGGTCCGGGATAGTTAGGTTAAAGGGCTGTGTTCTGTGTTGTGAGCTGGGAATATAACTGGACTCTCGTGGACTGTAGTTGGTAATCTTGTTTCGTGTGGTTTGCGTTTATTGGACAAAGTGGATTGGACATTTTGTTGGAAGAGTAAATTATTTCAATTTATAATGGTTTCAATTTAATTTTAATTTGTTTTATTTTTATTTATACAATATTATAATTATATTGTATAGATACTGCTATTCAGCTGCATTCGGTTAGACTAGAACCCGACTTTAACGTAGTTGGGAAAAAGCTAGGCAGATTGCTTTTTGGTCGTTCTTTTGGCCATTCTAAGGATATTTGGTTGTAATATTCATGTTTAATTTTTTGTTACCTATTGACTTCTGCTTATCCACTCGGAGAAAACAGCCGTGATTTTACATTACAAATTATTTAAATTCATACTAACATTCGCATCGAAAAGTGCGTAGCCGTGTAGCTCCAAACGCGTAGAGGATGACAATTAATGTTCTACGACGCGTAGCTCCAACTGCGTAGCGGATGACAAATGTGCTACGGCGCGTAGCTCCAACTGCGTAGCGGATGACAAATGTGCTACGGCGCGTAGCTCCAACTGCGTAGCGGATGACAAATGTGCTACGACGCGTAGCAGCCGTAGCGAACTGCGTAGTTAGCTCGTAGACCTTTTTCCAACAATAGGAAGGAAAGAAACTGCGAACAATGATGTTTTCTCCGACATTGTTTTCCGGATTCCTTTGTTAATAGCTATAATAGCTATACAAGTGTAATCTGTCTTCAGTTCTATTGTAGATGTATTAGTAAAGACTTAATTACATCGTCAGTCTTTGTGTGATTGATGAACTAAATACAGCATTTATTCGAGAATCCTGTGATTTACTGTGCAGATGATATATGACGTGGAGTTAGGCCGAGCTCGATCTAGTCTGTGTGTACTGCGCTACAGTAATAACACTGTTATTTATGATGTTGCGATGAAACAAAGAAAAATGGATGTATTCTATTACTTTTTATTAAAGGTAGGGTTTTTACAGTTGACTTCAACTTGATGAGTTGTTGAACAGGTATACATAAGTCTGTTGTGAGTTACATTTTATAAGTAGTTAGGTACCTGAAGAAATTCAGATCAATTTTGTTTCAATTGATTTTAGACAGCTGAAAGGTCACTTTGTAATATTAAAATTAAATGTACTCCAAACCTCACTTACAAAATACATAAACAATGAAATCAAAATTAAATTCCGAATAAACATAAAACATTCATCACACATTACAAACTCGTCCGGATATGTAGCAGTAACACAAGTAATTAAGGATTACCTCAACATGCCCGGCCGCTACCGCGCCGTGTTGCGGTCGCGTGTTTTTTGTTTAAAATTCCGAGCTTTCTGTTTTCGTTTACATTTTTAAGGAGCGGCTAAACGTGCTTGTTTATGGCATAAAGATAAGTAAATATTGAGCGGTGTTGTTCATTCATTATGTTCGGCCGTCTGAAGTTTGTTTGTTTGTGGAGATTTCAGAATTAAGTGTTAATAAAATATTTTGGGGTTGTTTTTGTTGATTAATTTAGAAGTTGTTTTTTTAGAACATCTATTGGGGTGGTAGCGATTATAGTAGATTGCAATGTTCATGTTTTGCCAACAAAAATCAACTAATAAAAATTATTGTGTTATCTTTTTTTTTTTTCAAAATGAATACCTAAGTTATTCATAAGTTACTTTTTGTTCTTAAAGATAAATCTACGTAAACAGCGCTGGAACCTTAATTAATTTACGTTAACACGTCACGTTTTACGTCTCTTCTGAAAACTTAAGCTCATGTTTAATGATGTAGGTATATGCTATTGATGTACCTACTTATCGAAAAAATAAATAAACCAAAACAAAAAAATATCTTCACGAAATAACACGTCACGATTCCAAAAGATTGCTCCAAAGTAAACATCGATATGTTATCAGTTGTCAAGTGATAAGCACTTCTCTGTTGACTCACTCCTCAAGTCGGTGGAACCTCACTGTGGCGGAGGATCTGTAGCTGATATATTTGCCCTCCTACCCTCTACACGTGGCGGCTGGAGGTCGCCGATGTACCTCTCATATTTATTTAATGTAACCTTACTGTCCCCGGAGGGATGAGGAATGTGTGAGTAGGCAGTGCTTAGCTTACGCTTTTGTGATTCCGTTTGAGTTTGCGCTGGTTAAGTTAAGGCGAAATGGTATCGTAGGTTTGGTATTTGTAGGTATGCCCAAACAGAGCATATAGAATTTTAAAAATATTTCTTATTTAAAATTCTACAGGCTATAGAACAGAGCCACTTATGTCTTTATTAGTGAACGTGTAGACAAAATTTTATTGAGATTGCTTTAATTATAATCGAATAAAACAGGTTTTTTCTCATAAAAAATGCAAATTTTGCGATTTTTTGTACCGAGCCAAATTGTGTCAATCGTGTTTTGGCCCTCATAATTAAGTGAAGAAAATCAACAATTTTTATAATCATGAAAAAGAATAAGGCAAAGTTGTGTTTTGAGGACAAAAATAGATTTAGCATACAGCCGAAATGCGGCAAAATTACTTCTTTGGGGACCCATTTCGCCTTAAGAAGCATTTCACAGTTTTAAAAATTTATTTACCCATGATGGTAGATCTGTAAACACAATATATGTCAATCTGTCAAACTTGTCAGTGTCACTTGTCACTCTCTCTGGTTGTCGCGCTGTGCTAGGAACGTTGTGTGCCCTTCTAAGTTCTAATTATATCACTGTTAATCGTGCCTATTTCTTTTATTTAAACCATTAACCCTTCGACCCATGATATCTTTAATTTATTAAATAGGTAGTTTACACAATATTGGTTTCCAATGCTTTCCTTTGTAAAAATATAAAACGAAATTAAAAAATAGTCGCGAAATGAAATGAAATTGTTTATTCTGTAAACAATTTCATTTCATTTCATTTCGCGACTATTTTTTAATTTCGTTTTATATATTTATTAACTCTAGGTACAGGAAAAAAACCAGAAGCCCGAAGGTCTGCATGACAACCAGTCTTCCCTAGGGGTATTGTATTACCCAGTAACTGGCTAGTGGAGGTCAGATAGGCGGTCGCTCCATGTAAAATACTGGTATTCAGCTGAATCCGGTTATACTGGAAGCCGACCCCAGCATAGTTGGGAAAAAGCTAGGCAGATGATGACTGTACAAGAAGAGAAACCCTGGAGTTCTAACATCACTTTCAAGCAGTCGGCAACTTTGGTGATAAATGTTCATTCATTAACTCATAAACAAGCCAGAATAAACAAGACAATGTTCTATCTTCCACCTTATTACTACGAAACCTACATCACTCGAGATCATTATCTCGTCCCATTACAACCTCAAACCTATATCCTAAGTCCACACAATTATTTATGTTAATTACTAGCATATCGCTGTTAGCCAGCAATATCTTCCAATGAACACCATATCTCACGTTGTACAGACGCTGACTCATCTAATTACTCATAACCTCCATCTTTCAATCCAAACTCACCTTTGAATCCCTGATCCTAAAGCCTACATTCCCATGGACATAATTTGTGGATGATTCGGATTTGTGCGGTGTACTGTGAATGCATGTTTGGCAATTACGGCTCTATAGCAAGCGTGCAATTAGCTGTAACTGTCTAACTTTGACACTAGGCGGCGCTTTTGGCTGGTTTGGTACCTTTATTGTCTGCCAAATGGTTGTTTGAGTGTTATTGTGAAGTATGTAGTTTTAACAACATAAATATTTAACATACTAATTGTTTTTATACTACCGTTTTGTAACGAACGTTTATACATTCCGGATTATTCAATTCATTCTGATTTCGTAGTAAAAGCAAATTATATAACTGCGGTTTCAACTGCAAAATGAATCCACAAACTTTTTTTGCAGTTATTTTGTTAACAATCACGTTTGTGCAGTAACGTGACCGCATTAACTTGCAACGAACAATTCGAAACTACTAAAACAAAACAAAACAAAAAAAAAACAATAAGCAGAAAGTTTTCAAAACAGCTGAGTTTGAAAGTTGCACCGCGGCATGCATAAACCGCGCAACTGCACTCGACAATTCCATTACAAGTTGTGTGTAGCGTTCTAACAATAAGTTGCGGGTGAACTATAAACTCAGACTTTATTGCTTTTTTCTAGAACATAAAGGCTAACGATACTTCTTGGAGCCTCTATCTAGAAAGTTAGGCGTATCGTAAACTAGATAGAATGTGTATTGGGCCTGGGTAGCCGTATCACTTTGTGTAGGCACTTACACGTAAAACGCTAAAGTCTAATCCCAGGTCATAAAAAAGCTTTCAGACTATTACTCGAATTGGACTGGGGATTGTGCAATTACGTTAATTTATGAATTAAAGTATTCTTTCGAGTTCTTGTACAGTCCACACGTCAATGGTGTAACCAGTTTGATCTTGAAACCGTCTTTATTTGTAAGCAGTGAGGGTTGTTTTCATAATGCAAGGTTTAGAACTGACGTCCGGTTAATCCCATGAATTAAAAAAAAAAGTGAAAAATTGTCATAGGTAATAAGTAGGTAAGATTAATAGTACTATATTTCTGGCATAATGTGCATTCAGGGAATAAATATGTTCAGCATCTTAAGGTTATTTTTTACGTGCACCTTATTATTTTCCGACTACGTCATCGCCAACATCTTGAATAAGAATCACGGTTCGAAAAGTTGTCATTCGCCCGCTATGTGAGTTTTTTAGGGTTCCGTACCAAAATGGTAAAACAGGAACTCTTATGGTGTGACTCAGTCTGTCTGTCTGTCTTTCTGTATGTCTGTCTGTCTGTCACAGCTGGATATCTCAAGAACTACTGATGCTATCAGCTTGAAATTTGGAATAGTTTTAGATGACATTTACCCAACTATTTTGCAAATAAGAAAGAAATAAAAATATTTATATTTTTTTTGCAACAGGGACTGAAAGGGGGTCTTAAAAATTTAAAGTAGGGCTACTAGGGCATGTGGGGTATCATATGAAAGAGCGCTGTTTGCACATTCTCAAACTATTTTTTATTTTTTTTAAGCCGAATAGTTTTCGACTTACGATGAAAAATGTAAAAAAAAATACTGCCCCCCCCCCCTTATCTCCGAAGTTTGCAAAGAGAAAAATCTGAAATTATTCTATGCGATAGAAGTTTATGTAAAGATTACAGGGAAAATAAAACGATGTCTCTAAGTAGCACACTTTTTCAGAAATCGGAACGGAACCCTCGGTGCGCGAGTCCGACTCGCTCTTGACCGGTTTTTTTTAAATTGCTTATTCTTATTTTTCTTTCACGAACTACCTATCCACGTAACTACACGTGGATGAACGTAATTAAAAGTCTTTATCTTCTCTAATAAATAAGCTCTATTTCATAGCTTACAAAAATAAACCTGTCATAATTACACTTGTTTACTACCTCCAGCCTTATCGCCGCCTGCGCATGTAACACTACAGATATCGCTGCAGCGCACGCCGCTGTAAATTGTCCCTGCGGCCGATTTACACCCCACGACGTGGCGGTCATTACCGGAGGTAGTTAGGGCCGTTAAATTAATATTACTGGTAATAGCACTGTTGGTTCGTGTGGTGTGTTATGGGTTTAAGACGTGCTTAGATGGGTTGGGCTGTTCGTTATCTTAGTGTATTGATAAGGAGATAATAATGGATGATAGATACAATTTCATTTATTTAATGTTAATTTTTAGTTAGCAATTGCAGTTTAGTCCTGTTCTTTCCAAAATTTAAGACGCAATTAATTACCACGCTCATTCAAAGAGCTTCATCTTGATAGCATATTCCTTAACCTTGTGAGGACCTAATGACTGCGTCAGGGGACGGTATTCGCGTCGCTGAACTTTGGGCCAAACAATTTTTAAAATCTGTACTTATATTTTTTTTCGAGTTATTTTTGCCATCGAGACGCTAAGAAGAAGATAGGATATTTGTTGTTTTTACGGCAAAAGAATGTCGTAATGGTAACATTAGATGCATTTAGAACCATAAAGAAACATGTTAACATTGATTGAACATTTTAAAACTGCAACAATACACTTTTTTATCTCGCAACTATTTTTACTTCAACTTTGTATCCTGAGAAAGTATAACTCCCCCTTTGTCTTTACGAGTGACATCACTCTAATATGGCGGCCGCAATTTAATTCAGCGCATTGCGACCAGCGACCAGCAGCTGTGGCGGCCGTGAGCGGAATCTTTAGCACATACATTTGTTTCTATTTACTGGCGCCATGCCTACAGACAGCTTAAATGGCGCTGGACGGGACATATGTTAAGAGAAAGTAAAGAGAAATGGACTAAGTTAGTAACAGAATGGTATCCAAGAGATAGGAAAAGAAATAGAGGCAGACAAATCAAAAGATGGGAAGATGACCTCAAGAAAATAGCTGGTCCGGTATGGACCCGTTTAGCAAGAGACAGGAATACGTGGAAATCTTTAGAGCAGGCCTTTGTCGAAAGACAAGCTGTTCCACACAACAATCCAGTTGCCGATCATTCAAGGCAGAAATGATTGCAAAATGAATTTAGTTTTTAGTAAATAGTAATTTAAGTAAGAAAGAAACAGCAATAAAGGCTATTTTATTTTATTTTTACTGCCGCCATGTTATACAACCCGTAGACGGATATTAAATTTTATGAAAAGAAAATGTTTTCTTACGTCATCATGTGTCAAATGCGACAATTTCAATTAAACTATCTACTCGCGCGTCCAGTAGGCCTAACATGAACACACGCGACAATTACTCGCTCTCGCGCGAGTAATTTTATGACAGTTCAAAGCTTTTCTCGTTTTCTGACAGCGCTGCCATACAATGTTCTGTCAAACTTGTTGTCGAGAAAGACAAACCCTAACGTGGCACCTCAGATAACTCGACTTTTGACAGAATTTTGACAATAAACACGAGAAAATCCCCGATTCGTCTCTCGTTTAGTCGTCCTCGATTTTGACGACGAGACGAGTAGACAAAATTATGATACAAAAAAAAAAAAACTAAAATGAACTAAAGTCTCATAATTTCACGTACTTTAGTCATAATTTTATTTTACACTAGCTGCGCCCCGCGGTTGCACCCGCGTAGACCGGGATAAAAAGTACCTAGCCTATGTGTGTGCCTACTAACAACATACAAATACACGCACACACGCACTCACAAACTTTCGCCTTTATAGTATTATATATAGTGTGATTATATTACTAATGAAAATTGTTGTGCCAACCCCAAGTTTTTTTGGGTTAAGGGCAGGAGAATGATATGATGATGATTATTAATGAAAATACTTAGTTTTAAACTATATTTATATTGGAATGATGTTCTTTTCGGCGGCCGCGAGAGAAACTGTGACGGAGGGGTACACTATAACGTAGATGAGCATCCCTTTCAGTAGGTAATAACCAGTCACTTTGCCAATTATGGTGATTAACAAAATCGAGGGAGTTATGACAGTGCAATAACAAACCTTCGCAACATAATTACTAAAATCTCTAGTTCATTGTCATTTGTGGTGATTCTCTAGTGAGTGTAGTGTAGCAGTGGAGGCCCAGTGGTAACGGCCCTGACTTACGAGTTGTAGGTCATAGGTTCGAACCCCGACAGGCGCTTTACTTTGTGTAAATTATATCATCACCACTGCTCTCAAAACGGTGAAGGAAAACATCGTGAGGAAACCGGCATGACTAGAGCAGTACCTACATTATAGGCTGATTATGTTAAGTTATCAAGTGAGTAGGTATGTATATTATTTGCCACTAATTTTCATTTCCGTCATTTTGTATTTAAATTCGGCACCAATGAAAAACATTTATGAAAAACTAAACAAATAGGTATTAAAAGAGGTGCACGTAAAATCATTATAGTACATACCAATTCCATGCAAAAAAATGAAAAATGAGTGAAATAAAACGGAACTACAAGCCGATGTTGCTATGATATAAATGATTTGTTTTTAATAACTTGCTACATCGGTCTCTCGTCTCGAGATAGAGAAGTGTCAAAGTGCCTTTTTCGAATTTACTCGAGCTTCACGCTCATGTTAGGGATTATAATAACGTCAGAATCGACGACAAATTTCGATAAATCGTGATATCTCGTTTTCTCGTGCTTGCCATGTTAGCCCTGCAGGCGACTAGAGCCGCCTGTAGGTATGGCATGTTCAATTTTAAACGTGTTTGTACCTTGTTTACTATATAACACTTCTACAAATTATACGAGAAGACGATGTATTAAAAATAATTGATTATTATTGATGCAGATTATTTAATAATGATTTTTTGATTGATATTAATGACGTTTGTGCGTGCGTACTTGCGCTCTAAAGCGACCTTCGAGTGGTTTATATTCCGGCCACCAAAAGATTGCGTTTCTGACACCAGAAGGCCAATTCTTACACGTAAAAACGTTCAAATTCAAGTCGCAATCTCATGCCAGCGACAATCAAATGTCAAAATATAGATAAACTCTATACAATTTTTGACAGATTAAGACTGAAATGAGATTGCGAACGTTGTTAAAGTACGGCAATTGCCTGTCTGTTAGTTGGACACTATTTCCTAATCGTGTAATAACGTTTAAATTTGTAAAAAGCGTATTCTTTTGTACTCAGCGTTGTGATCTTTTCTCAGTTATTGTATCTCTGAATTTGCATCACAGAGATCTTTATTGTCATTGCTTTATGGTTGCTGTCAGATGTGACAGCACTGTAGGTAACTGACAGGTGTCAGAAACGCGTTATCTCATCGAAAGGCGCGTATGTACAGTCAACGGCCAGAAGTCCACTTACACCGCAATGACCATTATCGCCTGCGCTATACGGGCTGCGGCGCTTATACCTATACGGGCTGCGGCGCCGAAGAAGGTCATAAGTACACTAATATTGCTATGCCATGGTTCTGTGAGATTGCTAGTCGACTTCTGGCTGTTACTGTACATCCAAAGATAATGATAAACTACTCTAACAGGGGAAGTTAGATATTGTGATGACACCGGCCAATTGTAAAGAATTGATCAATAAAAAAATATTCTGTGCATTCGTACAATGACAGAAGGTAGTAAACAACACCAAAATAAGTCGAAGAGTGTACAACGTGATCAATTTATCAGTACCGATTGAAATGGCAGTTTATTTATCGTTTGTAAGTTGAAAGAGTTTGGTCTCACAAAACTTGAGGATGAATGCGTAGGCAACGAATTAGAAAAACATTGAAGAGAATTTATCACGCTTTGAAAAAAGGATCGATTTTGAATAATAATAGTACATTATTGCAAAGGCCGTGAAATAGACAATTGGAGGTCGAGTATGAGTTTGAAGGCCGAGCCGTAGGCGAGGACTTCACTAATACGAGACAGGCAATTGCCATTTCCGCCGAGGCATATATAGTGCTTTTCTCAAAAGAATGAAGGGAAATAAAATTTCAATAAATTTTCAAGATAATGCCGTTTCAGCATGGAATAAATTGTGCCCATAATGTAGATGTCTTTTTATTAACCGACGACGATTTCTCCGTCAATTGTGGACCGATTTTAAAAATTATTTTTATTTGATAGGGTATGCTTTTGAGGTGGTCCCATGGTCACCAAGTTAGAATCTGATGAGCGGATCCCATGAAAATCGAGGGAAACCCTCAAATTTTATAGGTACACCTATAGAGATTTGGGTATTTTTAAAGTAACTTGTGCATTTGCTCTTGAAAAGCACCATTTGGTGAAGTGGAACTGATGATGAAGACCGCATAATGGCCATCGGAACTACTCAATAATAAGTATTTCACGGGTGGCGATTCGATTATCAATTTATGCTCGCCCGTCACAACGCATATGCTGAAGTGGAGCTGATGGTGACTTCACCATCAGGTCCAGTTCTCCTGGTTCTTACTAGGAGAACTCCTCAACAATTAACGCATTTATGGCTATACAGCCACGTGAACGCAATTTGTACTAAGCAAAGAGACTTACTTTGGAATGCCAAGAATGATAAAAGAGATCCAATCAAAGAGTATCTAATAACCCCAGCGCGCCGTTTCATACGTAACATTGCTGGAGCGTTGATTGTTCCAAATTCAAAAAACGCTCCTGCAATGGATTTGATTTTCTTTGACCGTAAATTCGATACTTCGCGTGTTCTTTATTCGAAAATAATGACAATATTTCCATGCATGTTTGAGAAAATGTTTTTTTTTGTTATACTTTTTCATAAATTTTGGTAAAACGATCCCAACCAGAACATTACCAGTTCAGTTGTGAAATTGTATAAAATACGGCTCAAATAATTTGGTCAAATGTGTACTTTTCATAACGAAAGGGAAAACAAAACATCAGGGATCAACAAAAGTAATTAATGAAATTAAATAGGCGCAAATAACAACGACATTGTACGAGTATATTGACATAGGAAAATTTTCTGGTGCGTGACAAAAAATATTTGATTTCATACGTGTATGTTCAATGTTTGCCTTTGTTTAATAAATGTGTGTAGCTATATTTTGATAAATAAATATTTTACATATTTGATGGGAGTAAATTACGAACATCTATTTTGAAAGGTTGTTGTCCCAGTTGGTCGTGAAAAAAACACTGATAGGTCCGTGAATTTATTTATCAAAGTTTGCCGAGAGAGATTACATTATCTATATTGAAAGTCTTTAATAGATTGTCTGGCAGGTTGCCTTGCCTGCCTTAAAGTTACTACATTCTCGATTCTCATTATACAATTCTCCTTATTTTAGACTTGATGCAAAATAAAGCTTCCGTAATACGGCTGCCATCTTTCACAACAACCCTGGGTTCATACGGAAACCACATCACAGTACACATACATAGGTTCCCACCACACAGCTGGGTTCTCTATAAATGTGGTGCCAATGATTGATCACAGGGTTCGACATTTTTATGGTCCGCCCAACCGCCTTTCCCCCTGTCCCCCCAGACGGAACCCATTCGTATTTTAAACGACTCAAAATATGTTTGTCGGACTTTTAACGCGATTTTTAATGTTGTATTTTGATGTTGAGACTGTAATTTAAGAAAGAAAGAAAAAGTAGTTATTGTGACTCGCAGAGAACTAAAACTAAAACACAAAATAAAAGTTGAAAACAAACAAAATATATAAAAAAAATAAAAATAAGTAAATAAAAAACAAAAAAGTCCTGTACGAGGCCAAAAGGTCCCTATCTCAGCATGGTGCTGCGGCACTTAACATGAGTGTCGCAGCGATAGGGCCCGCTGTGATGTCACGGGCAGATATACTAAAATACATAAATAATTATAAATAGATACAAATAGATAAAATGTAAAACGTTACAAACACAAATAATAAATATTTAAAAAAAAAACAACTTAATTCAGTCCGCGTGTGAGCGCCCCGCATTACCACATTACTTGTCTACCCACAAAGTATCTGTGGCATTACAAATACTACTTATAATCTGTGGGCACAGTAATGACAAGCAAAGGAACGCGAGTGCCAGTGCGCTCATCATGACGCATAACAACACAAAATAAATAAATGTAAAACATGACGGCTGTGTAGTGTAAACAATAATTAATGTCTTGAAGTAGAATATACAATAAAATATTAGTGTTACGTGGTAATTATTAACGGCATTGAAGGTGAAATAAACTAATGAAGAGAGTGATTGTAATTACAAACGCAAAATACAAGTGACAGACAACGAAATGAAAAGAATGCAACCTGTGTCTCGTTTACCATCCGATTAAGTATTGAGCAAGGAGCAGTAAGCTATCACACACAGAAAACAACTACTGCGCCTATAATTTAAAGTCATAAATACCTGTTGTAGTAATGATCAATCAGTCACCGACCTGTCCGCCAGCAGTTTACTTAAGCCTACTTAAATCGTGCTATAGTTTTGTAGGTCACTAGGATTTTCTTGCAACTCAAGTACATTTACAGACAATTCCACATATTAATTATGTTACTTGAAGTCACAGGTCGATCCGTCGGGTTAAGCTACGATTGCCGGGGTTGGTCAGTGGATGGGTGACCATCTTTACATACCGAGATTCCTCCGTGCCTCGGAAAGCACCTTAAGCCGTTGGTCCCGGCTGTTATTCGTGGATCTTTGACACTCGTTGCGGGTCGTCAGAAGCCCGAAAGTCTGACAACCAGTGTTACCAAATGGTATCGTAATACCCAGTAACTGGGTTGTGGAGGTCAGATAGGCAGTCGCTCTATGAAAAATACTGGTATTCAGCTGCATCCGGTTAGACTGGAAGCCGAACCCAACTTAGTTGGGAAAAGGCTAGGCAGATTGATTGACTTGAAGCCAGCCACTGCGGAAACCGTGCCATCAGTCATCCTACAAGCTCAATGCTACTCACACGTGCTTTTCTTTATTCCAACTAACAGACTCGAAGGTAACTCTGATCTCCACGATGTCACAGTAAAAGGTTTCTCTCTCTTCGTAAATCAGCACACAGGCGGAAAGCTCTCCGACGTGATTTCCCGCGGTTATCGGCACAAAGCCTACTTCCGGCCGCTTCCTGCCAATCGTGGCCGGAAGTCGATCGCAAACACGTGCGCTTTGCTCCTGTTTCAATACGAGGCCTTCCAGTTTGTTTTTATTTTTATTGTTTGAATTATGAGAGGTGAGGTTGGATATTTAAACGTAATTTAGGATATTTGTTTGGTTTTTCGAATATAAGGTTGGATGTTCTCTTGTGATTATTTTTATTTGTTGTCTACCAAAATCGTTAATAGTTCTTCAAATAATTTGAATACTTAATCAAATAAACCTTTGCAACTACCAGAAAATATAGCATACGTATCTAGTAGAATGTCAGTAGGTCATAGACCTCTTCTCACGTGGAGGAGAATAGACCCTTGTCCCAACCAGACTTACCATGAGATTACGATGTAAAGCTATGGACCGATAAAGTCTCTTATAAACTTTGCTCGTTTTGTCGAAGTTAGATTTAAATCTTGTAAGTTGCCACATAATCCCATCCAGATCATAATCACACTATAGTACCGCGAACGATTATATGTCTTTACTTCAGAAACTTCCTGACATGAGCGAGAAGAGGTCAAGAAACTATAGTCGGTTTACGAGTAATATTTCCTGCTGGTCAAACTGCAACTATAGACAGTTTAAAATAATGGACAGGCGATTGAAAAGTTGTTTGTTCGAAGAACCTATTTCACTTATAAAGATCCGACTTCAAAATCAAAATATTTTATTTCACATAAACCTACACGGGCGCCTATGAGACGTCAGAAGCTAGGTGCGCGGCTCCAATTGGTCGTTTCCTATGGAGAAGAGCCGGCAAGAAACTCCATGGTTACTCTTTTAAAAATAATTGGCTTTTACAATATTTTCAAACAACAGTGTTAATAGGTATGCGAGGACAATACCTTTCACCAACTAGGTACCAGGTGCTTAACAAAATAGAAAATAGTCAACAAATGTACAGTCTACTAGGCTGGCAACGTTCTCACATTCACAAAATAGAGAATAATCTATCTAAAAGATTAATAAAAGAATAAAAATAAAAACCTATGACATGATACAAATGACATGATTGCCATTACAACTACAGTATCAAATCTGAATAAATATCATGACTACAAGCACATAATACATAGTTGGAAATGCTAGAAGTACTTCCACACTGTGCAACAGTGTAACTGTGTGTGCCAATCACAAAAGCAAAAGCCACAGTTTTTCAACATTTTAGTAAAACTTAGCGAATGTTAGGTTTACGAGTTCTTTAGCAGAAGCAGACACAACAATAGTCCGGATAACTGAGGGGCAATTCCCGTATTTTTAACAACGTTCGCAATATCATCTCAAGACTCAATCTGTCAAAAATTGTATAGCGTTTAATACAATTTTTGACAGATCGAGTGTTGAGATGATATTGCGAACGTTGTTAAAATTACGGGAATTGCCCCTCATAGCATGAAGAAAGCGGCGAGTTTAGTTCAGAATATATTTTTACGAAATACAATGTAAATGGAAAATGTGTTGCGTTATATTTAGCTGAAGAATTAGTTGGAAGCCGGCCAGCTAGGAGTCGCAGCCGGCTACTTAGCTACTATAACTTGTAATAATGGTACCAGCTTTCTACTGTACTTGGTGTCCATACTCCGTATGGACGTTTATGAAACGGGTCCTTCCATTTTCTATTTCTTAATAAAGTTTTTCGCACAGTTTTAAGACTTTCCTGTGCTACTGTGCAGGATTATCAAGCTCAATTTGTATTCAGTGTGAAAACAACGTTTAGATGCCGTAAATTAAGTGAGAAAACAAGTTTTTCCGGAATTGCCTGTCTGCATACAAAAGATTTTAAAGAAAACAGTACTACACCGTTCCAGGCTTATTTAGTAGGTATTCTTTTAAGTACGATAAAAAAAACACGTTGATCTTTGCCGGCATTATTCAAAAATATGGTATGAATGTAAACTTAAGCCAGTCTGCCTCTAAATCCATTTTTACATGTGTCGCCCTCGATTTCGAGTGGTCTATTACGTCAAAGTATCGATAGATCTCGTGGATTCTGCGTGATCCTCATGGTAATGTCATGTTAAGATGTCTTCCTACTTAGGTGTGACGTCACCGCACAGGTCCATTGTGGTAGAGAGTGGATCGTTGTCACGGTCTTTGTGAACATGACGTGGTGGGCTGGTTGGTATAGTAGCTTTGTGAAGATGTAGATGTCTTTATTTAGTAGTATTATGTTTCTCGGCTTTCACGAGGTTCCTATCGTGTGTGGGACCGTTATGACAATAATCATTTCGCGCCGCTCTATTCGATCCACCACCATAACGGGCTTATTGGCAACAATAGTCCTGTCAGTGATGATGGATCGCTAACAGTACAATGTGATATTTCCATTTTTGAGAACTGGGTCGGACATATACCTGGTGTACGGCACTTCCGATTCCACAAGGCTGTATTTTAGAGCAAGTTGCTGATGGATAATCCTAACTACAAAGTTTTATCTACACACATAATCTTCGTTAGCTATTAGACGAGAACACTCGGAGATAATGTGTCTGATTGATCCCCGTACGGTGGCATGCCCGACAGATGTCAACCGTGCCGTCTTTCACAATAAAACATTTCATAGTATTATGTTTATGATAGAACAATTGTAACGAGCTGCAATCATTTCTAGAATACAATTTAAGATACTCACAAGTCTCTGCAACAAAATTGCATCGTCCTATATTCTTAATAAACTCAAGATGAAATGAAAATAGTACGTGCACTGGATATGCTTCAATAATTTAAGTTTTCTTGAGTCAAATTTGTATTATTGCACTTTCGCCGCTTCAGCAAATGAAAAATGGAAATAAAATAGAAAAATGTTTGAAATATTATTAAAGACGACATCTTCATTTCAAGAATACCCAAGCACTATTTTTCTCGGAATTTAGTAGTAGAAAATTTTCGTTAGCTGAGATAAACATAATTAAATATTTTTCATCAAAAGAGGGTAATTTTGTTGGCTTGGAGACGTCTTTTTCAGTATATTTTTTTTATAATTTCATAATAACGAACAGCGGAATGAGCATAATTCGTATGTACAAAGGGAAATTCCAGCATGTCTGAAATATTTCAGTTTTCGCTGAAACCGTGAAACGAAACAGACAAAGTAAGTCGGTCGCGTTTTCGTTTACACACGAGAATACTTACTTACCTACCTAATGTATTTGTTTTTGAATTATTTTCGCATTATAATTATTATGTTTCGTTCTTTTTTGTGTACCTACCTACCTTTGTTGTGTGTGTCTTTTCTTGCGTACTGTGTTTATTAACCAACAAAAATGAAGAGCAGTTTTTCATTTTATAATAACGTTGAACATGTTCAGATTTTTATTTGAATATTTTCTCAAACACCTCGATGTCTAGTACTTGCAAGTGCCACTACTGAGCATAAGGTACTGGCTTCGATTCCCAGCTCGGGAAAAGTGTTATTGGGTTTTTCAATCTGGAAATTGTCAGTAGCAGCCCGGAGTCTGCCCGGTTGATGGCAATAGGCTCGTCCACTATAACAATCAATCTACCTAGCCTTTTCCCAACTATGTTGGGGTCGGCTTCCCGTCTAACCGGATGCAGCTGAATACCAGTATTTTACATGGAGCTGTTAAAGGTTGCATAGCATCAAGTGTAGTGAATTCTTTTGAGATGGATATTTTGTGAATGCTATGTGACATAAAAAAAGCAATGTACTGACTTTGACAATGTAAAACAAAAGTGTCTGTTCGTGTTAGTGTCGTGCTAAATACTAAAATAAAACTAATAACATTTTAAAGACTCTCATAAGTGCAAATCAACTATTACGACCACGCTCTGTGCTACAGAGGTAAGTCAATTTTAACCTTAATAGGAGCGACTGTCTATCTGACCTCCACAACCCAGTTACTGGGTAATACGATAACCCTTGGTAAGACTGGTTGTCAGACTTTCGGGTTTCTGACGACCCGTCACGACTGTCAAAGATTCACGAATAACAGCCGGGACCAACGGCTTAACGTGCTTTCCGAGGCACGGAGGAATCTCGTTATGTAAAGATGGTCACCCATTTACTGACCAACCCCGGCAAGTGTAGCTTAACCTGTTGGATCGACCCGTGCAGCTGTTATTACTTAGCCACGAGCTCCTCTTAATAAGCCAACAATGCTCTTATCGCGAATATCAAAGATTACACTGATAACGAAGTTAACTATTCCAATTTAGTTTTTTGGCAGCAGTCTGACAGTCAATCTGAGTAAAGTACAATTTCCGCCATTTTGTGGTAAAATGGTAATGTCTTCCCTAATAACCGCACGTTGGAACTGCTTTTAATCAAGAGCTTTGGCGTTCCGCCAGGAAATCGCTGCAAAGCGCTTTATTTATGATTTCAACCTTATTAAATTGTCAACAAAATATTCATAGCAGCTAATATGATCTTATTTCATTTACAAAACTCATGTTTTGAAAGAAAATGGAATAAAAATCTCAATGGTTTAATGAAAAGATTGTCGTAGCCTCGTAGCACGTAGCGGCGTAGTCCGTAGCACGTCGTAGCACTCTGGCTACGAGACTACGATTCTACATTGTTGAAGATTTATTACTATCTATATAAATAAATAAATAAAACCGGTCAAGAGCGAGTCGGACTCGCGCACCGAGGGTTCCGTTCCGATTTCTGAAAAAGTGTGCTATTTAGAGACATTGTTTTATTTTTCCTGTAATCTACATAAACTTCTATCACATAGAAAAATTTCAGATTTTCCGGAACCGTATTTTTTTACATTTTTCATCAAAAGTCGAAAACTATGCGGCCTAAAAAAATGTTTGAGAATGTGCAAACAGCGTTCTTTCATATGATACCCCACATGCCTTAATAGCCCCACTTTTAATTTTTAAGACCCTATTTTTGTTTCTTTCTTATTTGCAAAATAGTTGGGTAAATGTCATCTAAAACTATTCCAAATTTCAAGTTGATAGCATTAGCAGTTCTTGAGATATCCAGCTGTGACAGACAGACAGACAGATAGACAGACAGACTTAGTCACACCATAAGGGTTCCTTTTTTACCATTTGACCAAACCCTTGGACCTAGTAAGCTGAAATTTTGCAGAGAGCTTCCCCTTATACTGATGTAGACAAGGAATAAGGAAGGATTTCCCGATATCCATGCAAAAGCTATAGTCGTTAATAATTATGTGCATGTACTACCTCCCTTTTTTTAGATGTTTTAACCCTATTGCTTATCATGGACAGTTAATGAAATTAAGAAGCTTCAATGAAACTTAACCTTTCGTACCTTTGGTCACAGACAACTTGTCTGACAATGAGGACATCGAGCGGGAACGTAGGGCGCTGTCAGTTCGCTGTAACATGTTGGCACGTAGGTTTGCACGTTGTACTGAACAAGTAAAGGTGACCTTATTTAAAGCCTATTGTCAGTCTTTTTATACGTACAGCCTACGGGCCAACTATGTGCAGCGAGCATACAGTGCCATACGCGTCCAGTACAACAATGCGTTTAGGGTGCTGCTAGGGCTGCCGCGGTATTGCAGCGCTTCTACGATGTTCGGCCAGGCGCAAACCGATGACTTTTATGCTATTATTAGGAAACGGAGCGCCTCGCTACTAAGTCGCTTCCGACGCAGCAGTAACAGTACCCTGAGCGTGTTGTCGGAGCGGTGGGACTCGGTGGTGTTGGAGAGGTGGCGCCTGCATGCTAGTTCTTCACCATTTATTAAATAATAAATGTTTTATTGTTAAATCCTAAATCAAAAAGATGTCTTTATATATGCTTTTATTTTGCTTTTGACATAACTACATTTAACTTCATTTAATCATTTAATCCATTTAATTCTTTGCAATATTTTATTAATTATTGTTCACTTTTGACATTATTTAATCATTTATTATTTTTAATTGTGTTTTTGTGTTTTATATGGGTGTTTTATGACCTGAAATAAATGAATTTTAATTTAATTTAATTTAATTTGGACCCGAACTTCTATTTTGTACAAACTTAGCACAATTGATACAATACACTTTCGCGAATCGTCCTCAGTTATCGTCTATTCACCTGTAGTACCGTATTAGTACCAGCGCCACGTACAATTACGCGATCCGTCACTAAGTGGTGCCCCAACAAAAGTCAGACAGAAGAACAACACTCGTTATAAAAATAACTGTCTTGGTAACCAAAGCGATGCGATGTTGGCCTGATCTGATAAATAAATGGTTCACTTAGTCTCTCCCGAGTTGCACAAACAAAAATTCTCAATCTGTAATCATCCCACTCTCCTGCAAAACAGGAATAAGCATTGATTACAACCCTCCCTGCGCGCGCGTGTTGGAGATCTCCTCAACCTGGATAAAATATTGGATTAATTTAGAAAATAGATTTGTTAGGACAAGATTTTCCTCTCTAACCGACTTTAAAAAAGGAGGAGGTTCTAATCTATGTTCATCAGTATGTAATTTTTGTTTAAGTACGTGCATCGATTTATTTTCGTCAATTGTGAATCGTCTTTGATTTTTTTTTTTCATTTGGTAAAAGAAGCGTGCGCGGTGCTTCCTTAAAAAAGACCATAGATCTACGTATTTGATATTCATTTCAACTTGATACCTCCACGCGTTCCTGAGAAAAAGGGTCTTGACAGACTGACAGACATACAGACAGACGGACAACGAAGTGATCCTATAAGGGTTCCGTTTTTTCCTTTTGAGGTACGGAACCATAAAAAACACTGCAAACTGAAAATAACTTTAATTTCGGAAGTCAGCTTGCAAAGAACGAAAATACAAACCTAAAGACACCGACTTCCGAAGTTAAAGTTATTTTTCACACTGTAGTATTTTTTTTTTTGGAAGTCTGTTGTTTTTGTTACTAGTTTTTTCTTGTACCTTTGTGAGTTCTTTGCGGAGCAATTTTTCAGCTAGTCCTTCTGCAATTTAGCTTTTTTAGATAAAGGGCACCTTCTACGTATCATCACTCGCACGTGTTTTTGTAAAGCGATCGTATTTATAGCGAGCGTTTAGAGCATACGTGTGCGATTATATTGGAGGGTACAAGTTAATGTTATTGTCATTGGATTGGCGGGTAGCCGTGAAAAGTTGCCATGTGGCAGTGAATAGAAATGATCGAATTTGGTGGGGTAGTAGAGGAAAGAGAACAAGGAAAAGAATTGATTGGCAAAATCAATAATTGTACTGTTTTAATATTTATTCAAATTACTATTGACAGTAAGAAACGTCTTGGGAGGGGGGATACAAGAAAAAATAAGGGCCTATTTCACGATGTCCGAATAGCCACTACGTACCGAATAAATTCAAAATTGGAACTGAATTCGTATAAAATTATCTACCAAGTAAGTTAATAGTTACTTAATCAGGCCCTAATACTACATTCGCAGTCATACACATCGCGTGTTTTCTCAATAAGCTGGATTCTATTATAAGTTATATAACTAATTAATTTAATTAGTTTTCAAACATTAAAATATTTTCATTACAGTCCCTAAAATATAAATGTAATTGTTTTATCATTTACATTTGCTAAAACAATTACAAAATGAGTTTAACTAAGCCTTCATAGCTAGCTATATACAATCGAGTTACAAGAGAAAATAGAATAATTTGATAAATTAATTTTCATTTTGCATGAAGATATTAGAATACAACCAGACTTATAAATATGTAGATTTAAACCTGACGGTGCGACCTGACTCCGCGGACATGATGTATTTATTCATGGATTTTAACAAGTCGTCTGAAGGAAAATCTATACTGAATAATACTACCTGAATATTTAGCTTTAACTTGTTTAAAAAAAATAAGTTATCGATATTATGTCGTTTCTGCATTAGATATATTTATACAATATAATATCGAGGCCTAACAGCCAAAAAGGGATAAGCGACATTTTTTTTGCGAAATCGACTTATAGGTACCTATAGAATTGGCTTTTTTTTCTGCGTCTATTCATTTAAGTTTCGTGATTTCGCGAAAAATGTCGCTTATCCCTTTTTGGCTGTTAGGTATCGTTGTTTATATTCTCTTAGTTATTTATACACATATACGTAACATCACGCCTACCTGTATTCCCCGAAGGGTTAGGCAGATGCGTGGGGGTTTATATTGCTGTAATATGTTATTCTTTAAAAGTTGTTGAGTCGTTTACTAATGTAATGTTTCTTTTGTTACAGGTATGTTCCTAGAGCTGACTTCAAATGGAATGACACAGTTTACACTGGTGTAAGTAAATAGTAAAGTTAACTCAGTCATCACATGAGTGACTGAGGTGATATGTAAAAGGCGAACCGGGCGGGAATAAGAAAGTGACAGAGTCAATTACTTTCACACGCGAAAAAGAGCCCAGCGATGCACTGGAACACAAAACACAAGCGCCAAACCAAATAAATATTGTTCTGATTGTATACAAGGTGGAGACGACATTACGACTATAAATTAAACTCCGTATACTGGTATCTAATGACGTTCCCAGTCTGCATACGGAAATCAATCAAATATATCCGATAGTTTTACAATAACTTGCACGTAATATATGTTTAGTCTTTGATACATATACCTCTTATTGATAAATAATAATACCTACCACTACGAAACAGCTGAATATGAATACAAGTTACCTATCAAATCCTTTTAACAACGCAATAGGAATACAAAAACCCGTGAATATCAAAATGTGAGGCCTACCGCGCCCTGAGACTGAAAATCAACCTTTTGTTATGAATTTATCTTGAGGGCGGAAAGTAAATCAGCCCAAACACCTTCACCTTCACGCTTCACGCTGTCTCACCGGATGTAAACGTTTTACTGTGATTTTTGGCCAACAAGTCGGTTTTGGGGTGAAATAAATTCGACATGTAGACAGATTTGTGTTCATATGTATATTTTATTTCAGATGTTACATGACTTTGTGAGGAGCCCGTGGCTAAGTAATAACAGCCGCACGGGTCGATCCATTAGGTTAAGCTACGCTTGCTGGGGTTGGTTCGTGGATGGGTGACCATCTTTACATACCGAGACTCCTCCGTGCCTCGTAAAGCACGTTCAGCCGTTGGTCCCGGCTGTCATTCGTGGATCTTTGACAGTCGTTGCAGGTCGTCAGAAGCCCGAAAGTCTGACAACCCGTTTTACCAAGGGGTATTGTATTACCCAGTTACTGGGTTGTGGAGGTCTGATAGGCAGTCGCTCCATGTAAAACACTGGTATTCAGCTGTATCCGGTTAGACTGGAAGCCGACCCCAACATAGTTGGGAAAAGGCTAGGCAGATTGATATGACTTTGTAGTTAAGGGCTAAATAGGTGCACTGAGTAATCTTTCAACATCCTGGGAATCAAATACATAGTCAACGAGGTCTATATTTTGTAGCGAATAAAACAATTTTTATCCTGTGGTATTTCACTGCTGGACAATAGCCTCTATCTTTTGTAGTGACTGAAAGCTTTTACAAATATATATTTCGAATATTTGAATACCTGCACTATAATACCTGCACTATAATCCATTGTTATGCAGCGTAAGCGTTCGTGACGTAGTACGTAAACTGTTTGTTAGCGATCGAGCACACACGATAACTGCACGTTGTACAGCCTCACAAACAAACGCAATTGCTCGCGATGCTCAAACTGTGCTCAACTATGCTCAACGTGCTCGACTGCTCGTTACTGTACACGTGTTGTGCATACCGAGTATCGATCAGCTCTGCTTCAGCAACTTACTGCTGCTTGGCATGCGATGGATTGTGATTTAGTGGCTCTTAGTAGCGTGGTAGCTCGTTTTGTTATTCTCAAAACAGATCGCGTAGTTTAGTGTAAGCGCCGTGTGTGTGTGTGTTACAGGAGCCAAGTTAAGTTAACATTGTAATTGATTTTCTAGATACAGAATCTTTTAAATTATAGGTTTTATTTCGATCTGCTAATTTACGTCAATATTGGCTGGAATATTAATAATCAAGTTAACTACATATATCTAAAATATGTCAAACATACCATAGAATCGTCAATATAAGTAAAAATTCTGAGACTGTTAAAATGTTATCACTATTTAGAATGTTTTACCTTCGATGTATTACTTAACCACTGTCGACACGTATACTAAATCCCTTTCCAACCTACAAAAGAGCAATATAAAACCAACGTACATAACGTAATATATACAAAACGACGGCTACCTGATAGAACCCGACACCCAGATCAAACAGCCTCCATCCCTCGACTCGACGTTTCGCCGGCCGCTGTGCCGGATGAAAGCCGTATCGTCCAGCCGTGTCCGGTGTTGTTTGGACACGGCCGACACTTGCACATGTTGTCTGCAACTCTTGTGACAGACAGGTATAAGTTCTCTTGAGATATGTAGGCCAACGGACACCGCTATTTGTGGGGAGTTACTTTGTTTGTTTGTCTTGTAGTTTTGAGACTATTTATAATGTGGCTAAATGTAGCTATTCTTGTGTATGATTCATTGTTAGGTCTCTTACTATATTTGTATGCATAAGATGGTACATAATTTGGAATCTATAGGCATTTGTTTACGACATTTAATATTGCTAAACTACCCCAATCACTTTCTTGTTGTTTTAGCTACATCTATTTTTATGGATTACTTTGTTAACATTATGTTATGTAAATGTGATGAAATTGACGAGTAAGTTTCAATTATTAACAACGAATGTCAACATTCTCAAAAACCGTACGTAAAAATAACTCACAGTTTTTCTCGGTAGAAAATTTAAATTGTAGGAGCATTTTCTTGTCATATTGGGGACAATGCAACTTTCTTTAAAAAGTCGATTTCTTCCCAACTGTGGATTAATTAAAACTTCGCCGTGCACCTCCGGCCATATTCTTTAAGTCTTGGGCAAAAAACGCTAACTTTGCAGTCTAGTGAACATTCTTTGTCTATCGTTAAACTGGGACAGAAGAGTATTCTGTTTGTTGCAAATTAACTGCGTTTTTATTTGATGTTTGACCAATTTATATTCAGATTTAAGTGGTGTTTTATCACATTAATATGATGTAGGCCTATTGGCGAAATGATCTTTGTAATCCGTTGTTTACGATGTTAGCAGTCAAACACAATAATATGCTGTTTCCCGTATTATTCTAATCTATTCTTGTTCCATAATCTTATGTTATTGTGTAGTAAAAGAACAACAATAATAAAAACGTCGCTTAAATCTAAATGTCTGCCTCAAACCGATTATAACCAGTTTTATCCGGCATAAGCCAGATGGATGCGGTTCCCGCTAGTTATATTAAAAACTGTTTAAGATCGTCTTATTAAACAGCTGCGACTACGCCATATTAAATGCTGCTTTGATATATTCTTTTACTTTATATTAACATATAATGCGATGTTATTCCTTGGAGAGCTTTGGAGGATGGTAAATTAAATATGAGTCTATGAGTTTTGGTAACATTATCTTTGCAATGATAAAAATTCTAATATGTTGATGTAGAAATTGTAATATGTAGGAAAATGTAATTTTAACATGATATGGAGATTGCTTAAATATTTATCTTAGTAACGCTTTCAATATGTAAAGTTATAACTATAGATAATTAAAGCCAATATTGCGATATTAAGTTCTCTGAAATTAAAGTCTTGTTTGTGTTCTCTACAGAAATTGTAGAAGCAAATCTTCTACAATTTACGTCTAAAAGTCTCAATATGTATTATCTTCAACACGCAAGACTTGTTAATTAAACAAGCACGACGTACGACGAGTTTGAATGACGTGCGCTGAACCCGGGCAAGGAGCCGGCTCCATGAATAATCAACCATCTGAATAATTCAACTGCCAGACCTTTTGAATATTCCGACGTCACTTTTTGATACAACCGTCATTTTTTGCGAGGGGAGGAATATTATTTTAGGTAACGTTGATTTAGTGATCCCGATCTCCCGCTCTATTGGGCTCATTTGAATATTAATTGAAAGCGATCGTATTTTTTACGTAGAAAATGTAATTTTTTATGTCGGTTTTTATTAAAATAACGGTTTTTATGAGCTGTCAGTTAGCAAGCTATTATTTAGCAAAGTATTTAATTGAATTGAAGCGTACATAAGTAAGTTGGCTCAACAATTATAGTATGCCATGAATAAGTTATTATACTTCGAAAACAGCTGTTATTTATAGGAAAGTTTCAGTTATGATTATTTCATTACTGATTCTAATACCGAATAATTTATAGACATAGCTGTATTATTAACACAGCTACCAGAAATAATACTCAATAGGTCACACAAGTAGGTCATGTTTTGGTTTTTACTTAAAAATGTACCGCACTTTATTATTTTTTATCTACACCCATGCTATAAATCCTTTATAAAAGTTCCTGAAACAGTTAGCTTATTGCCAACATTAAAAACAGCCAGTGTCATAGTAACCATGGTAACCATAATAGCATCCAAACGGGTGTTTTAATGTTGTACTGAATTTCATAATGCAACTCGTTTTCAAAAAAAGAACATTGTAATGCATGCGCTTTTCACTACAACAGCGCCGTAATTTAAAAAAAGAACTTATTCGAATTCACGTCGTATACTATGACGCTGGCCGCCATGTTCGATACGAGTATAGTATTGCAAAAAACTGTTTCAGAACCTTTTATAGAGGATTGATAACATGGATGTAGATAAAGTCTTGTATGCGACTGTACATAATTAGGTATTAAAACACTCATGTGATACTATTATCACACTCGGCTATACCCCTTATTATACGTCAGTTGCATAAATAACTATTAAACAATTTTATTAGTATAGAGAACTCCGCAATCTACACTAATTGAAACCTTAAGCTCATTGTAATCCTATTCAGTTTAAAGTCTTAGTAATGAAGTGTTTCCGAACTAAATGCCTTCTCAATCCAATCGTTGGGAGCGACTTACAAAAGCCGACCATTCAGTTCATTCGTTCATTCACTAAACTTCGACTTCAAACTTCCAAGCGAACGTTCGAAATTGATTTATTATTTTATGAAAGCCTTTTGAACAACGAAATATAGTTTGTCGTTTACGGTTTAGTACTAACAATTATTTTTATGAATAATTTAAAAAGTTTTGCCTCAAGCAAAACTTTTTAAATTATTCATAATTTGGGAGTCGAACCTATGCCTCTCGGGTATTGTGTCAGTTTTCGGCGTGTTTAGTTTTTAAAGTTATCTATATACAGGGTGTATCTTATAAGGTGTCAAGCCAGTGCGAGTACCATACCTATCGATTTAACCTCATGTATGTTCTACGATTTTTTGTAGTTTTCGAGTTATAATTCTTTTTCGACGTTTTTCCTGATAAAAATTAATATTTACAAGTATTATACAAAAAGGAAGGGAAATAATTATAGGGCATCGAAAAATTCATCCGCATCGCTGTCGAAAGGAAAGGTGCCCAAAAGGCTGCCAGCATTGCCACGTTGTATGGCAATGCTAATTCTTTGGCCAAAAAATAGGGCAGCCTTTTGGTCACGTGTAGAGTCGACCAACCGCTTGGCGATGTCCCGAAAAACTAAAAGGGCACTCGGACCCCATGGCCCTAGTGTTTCAACCCCAAACGGCTCGAACATATAATTCCCAATAAGATTGGAGTATTTGCGCCGTTTGAGGTTTTCCGCACCTGCGGCAGCCGCCCCAGCACAGCCTACCGTGCTAGGAAGATGGGATGGCGCAAGGGTGTCGACACACGTTGCATCCCACACCAAAGGCCTACCTACCTTCCAAGGCATTATAGTCATTCCGTCTGGTCTCTTCCCATCGTCGCGTGCCAAGCCAATGGGTTCTAAAACAGCTGGCACCCCGGCGGTGACAAGAGCACGACGGATGATGTCATTGATGCTGGCGTGCCAGATGATGTATTTTACCTACTTGTTCTTCGTTACACAAAGGTATAGCGGCAGCAGACCAGCAGCTTTTCGTGATGGTCGGCCGACCCGGCTAAGGTCCTTATTATTCATAATATTAACCTTATCCTGGCCGTCCGGGATAAGTTCACCAGGGAAGCCGGAGCAGCTGATGAAGTCGCAGTCTAACATGAATATAGCCTAATGCCGGCAGATGAAGACGTTGAGCATCAGCGGGAGCCTTGCGTGTGCTCTTATTGGTAGTGTGGCTGATAATCTATCATAAGACACACGCGGCTCTTGCTGTCTCACTCACACGCTACGAGAGCGACGAGGACGGAATATTGAAGAGACAAATTAGTATTCATATTTTCATTTTTTCTAAATGTTGTATCTGTAACAAATTGTTGATGTTTCTAGTTATAATGTGTTACGATTTTACTGACACTTGTGATGTCTGTCTTCCTGTAAACTGTAAAAACATACCAAACAAAACTATTACCACCAAGTTGCCTCACAAAACAAAGTGATCTAAAGAATGTTTGCCACACACTACTGATGGCCAACACTTTTCAACCAGTATTCAGAGAAAAACAACATTTTGTTGAAAGTGATTTTCATCCGGCCCGTTTAACGAACACTGTAAGAGGATTACCCGTGTTATATACAGGCAATATGGCGGCTTTATACTCGCACATTAGTGTTCAGATGTTGCGCTCGAATGGACGGATTATTTCATAGCGGGAATATTGTTTCAAGTACTGGGAAACGTTGTGAAATATAGGTGAATATTTTTTTAAATTGGGCTACACTACAGGCTCAGTTTTTGTAATAAGACTTGTCGTCACTTACAAAGTTCATTTTCCTAAGAATAAACGAGACACAATAGATTTGTAATTATCAAAGCTTGAGTTATGTTAGAAAAACTTAAAAAAAATCTAATAACTGTTATCAAAATTAATTTAAAACCACATGATTTTATTTTGTTCTTCGTAAAACCTATTTACAAAAAAAATGTAAAAATGTTTGTTCATCCTGAACCAATTTTCAACCCCAAAAGTCCAAAACAAAATAGACACGCTGTTGTGTAGGTTAAGGTTCAGTTTAGTTTGGCGAGTAGTTGACTCAATGAAACAAGCGTCTGTCTTCGATGGTGTTTATTTGCAACTACCTTAGGAAGTGTCTTAACATCATATTTAATACGGTTGGCGCGGCGGCTAGCTACTTACTACAAAGAGCGTGGACTGTATGTATGTTCGTACCTATACCTTTTAACTTATTGTAATGAGCTTCAACATAAGCCGCCCACCAAAGGACTATATGAGTCCTTTCAAATTTCAAATGAACCATTATCACTCAATTAACATTTTAGACAAACAAAATTATCAAACACTAAATGATTGGACTATTCAGCGTTACTATCTATTGGCAGTGGACAGAGTTTAGTCACAGTAAGTTCTCTTTACAATACTGTCCCCGCTCTTGACACTATAAACTCTTGTGCAGCCGTCTGGACCTGGATGTTTGCTCACTATACGTCCCAGTAACCACTTCCCCGGAGGAAGGTTCTCTTGCTTGATTACAACAATATTACCGACTTCAAATTCCTTTTCTCGTTTGAGCCATTTTGGACGTTGTTGTAGTCTAGATAAATATTCCTGTTGCCATCTAGACCAAAAATCATGCAACAATTTCTGGACATATTGCCATCGTGATAATGTGTGCACTTTCAAGTTTTGTAAGTTCGGACTAGGAATGACAGTGGGCGCTTCTCCAATTAAAAAATGCCCAGGTGTTAATGGCTCGATATTTGCGTTATCCAAATCATCTTGAGGGCACAACGGCCTTGAGTTTAAGCAAGCCTCTATTTCACACAGAACTGTCGACATCTCCTCGAAAGTTAAATTGCTGGTTAGTATCCGTTTTAAATGATACTTCGTGGATTTTACTCCTGCCTCCCAGAGGCCGCCGAAGTTTGGGCTGTATGCAGGAATAAAATGCCATTGCGTGCCATCAGATGCAAGCGTGTCTGCGATTACTCCGGAGAACTCCAGGCTTGCTGCCTTCCACATGGCTACCAGCTCTCTATTTGCACCAATGAAGTTTCTCCCCTGGTCACTCCATAAATGTGCACACTTGCCTCTTCTCGCACAGAATCTTTTATATGCACCGATGAACGCCTCTGACGTCATATCTCCAACTAACTCCAAATGAATAGCCTTGGTAGCCATACATATAAATATTGATATGTACGCCTTGTGTACTTTGACTCCTCTTCCCTTGCTCCATAGAACTTGTAGTGGTCCAGCAAAGTCGACACCGGAATGCAGAAATGGTCGAGCTGGTGTCACACGAACCTTTGGCAAATCACCCATTACTTGCGTTCTAGCAGTCGCATTCTGTTTGGCACATACTAAGCATCGGTGAACATATTGTTTAACTTGTCCTTTAGCTCGCGTTATCCAATACTTAGATCTCAAAAAGCTCAACATTAGTTGTATTCCTCCATGTAGGGTTCTTAAGTGTGCATCGGCAATGATCAAAGGTGTAAGTTTGTTTCTATGACCCAATATGATAGGGTGCTTATTTTGATCCGCTATGTTAGCGTGTCTAAGGCGTCCGCCAACCCGAAGCATCTGTTCCTCATCCAAGTACGGATCTAAAGTTTTCAATGTGCTAGTTCTTTTAACTAGTTTACCCTTTCTTAGAGACTCAATTTCTTCTGCATATTCTTCACCTTGTACCTTTTTTATGCATATATTTAATGCACCTTCTAATTCTTCCGTTGTCAAAGCTATGTCTATGTCTTCTTTTAACATTTTATGTTTTAAAAATCTCCTACAGAATACAATACTTCTAATTAATTCCTTCAATGAGTTGTATTTTTCAAACTGTTCTGTTAATCTTCTCTCATCTTGTTCGTGTTTGGTCATTGTAAAAGTTTGTATAGTTGTCTTCTTTTCTAGCTCTGTAGATATAGTTTCTGGTTTGGTAAAATTAATATCTCTCTTTGAAAGCCATTCTGGCCCTTTCCACCATAAGTCACATGTTTTTAATTCTGATACTAGTGCACCTCTAGACGCTATATCAGCGGGGTTCTCTTGCGATTGTACGTGGTACCATTGTTCTTTCGGGACGTTGCCAGTTATTTCAACCGTTCTATTGGCAACAAAAGTCTTCCATTTGCTAGGCTCCTTTTGTAGCCAAGCAATAACTATTGAGGAATCAGTCCAAGCAAAAACATTATTTGATGGGATCTTCATTGCTGTTGAAATTTGTTTTATTAGCCTTGACACCAGCACAGCTCCACACAACTCAAGTCGTGGTAACGACACTGTCTTTAACGGAGCGACACGAGTTCTTGCTGCAATCAATGAGGTTTTGACTGTACCATCCAAGTAATGTACGCGACAGTACACAACAGCTGCGTATGCTCTCATCGATGCATCACTAAAACCATGCAATTGTATGCTGCTCTTCTTTAAATTGTATGTGCCCATCCATCTATCTATTCTAATTTCATTGACGTTAGCAATATCGTCTCGTATGGTTTTCCACTCTTCTCTCACATCTGGAGTGATTTCTTGATCCCAATCTACCTTAGTTTGCCAGAGCTTCTGAATCAAAATTTTTGCTTGCACGATGCATGGCGCTATCCAACCGAGCGGGTCAAAGAGCTTTTGGACATCTGACAGTATATTTCGCTTCGTAACAATCGCAGGAAGAGGAACTAGGTTTAGTTGGTATTCAAATTGATCGCTTCCTAAGTTCCATTGTACACCTAAAGCTTTTATGGTACCATCTACATTTAAATCCATATGTGCATTAATAGATCTGTCCTCTGGATCAATAGATTTTAAAAATCTACGTTATTTGACGACCACTTCTTTAGCTGAAAGCCACCTCGTTGTAATAAATTCTTCAAGTCTTTGCTTATTTGAATGGCTTGCTCTAAATCGTCACATCCTGACATGACGTCATCAACGTATAGATCTTCTTGTAACACCTTAGCAGCTTCAGGATAGTTGGCACCTTCATCTTTAGCAAGTTGCATAAGTGTTTTTACCGCTAAATACGGTGCTGATGCTGTACCGAAGGTAACAGTCAGGAGTCTTAAATCTTGAATGATTTCTTTAGAGTCGTTTCGCCACAGTATTCTCTGGTAATCGGTGTCTTCTTGAGCCACCAATATCATTCGGTACATTTTTTGTATGTCAGTAGCAAAACACACTGCGTGTGTTCGCCATCTTACTATTAGGCTTCGCAAGTCGTCTTGTAGAACAGGACCTGCCAGTAATTCGTCGTTTAGGGAAACTCCATTGTAACCCTTGCAGGAAGCGTCAAAAACAACGCGAGTCTTCGTGCTTTCTTTATCGTTCCTGACTACTGCGTGGTGGGGTAAGTAGACAGACCTTCTTGTATGTAGTTATGGAACCACAGCCCTTACAGATTCTGCGGGTGTAAGCACCTTTGCCCAGCACGATCTGTGTGGTCGCTGAGCTTGGCAAAATGATGATTGTTTAGTCTAAGTTAGAGTTAGCTAGCATTTTAGTTCGTGACTTACATCCGATTCTGTATCACGTTTCTCAATATAGTTTTTAATTAATTAATTAATTATTTTTATTTCAAAAAGTCCTTTAAGGCGCTCCCAATCCTGACTGGCGCAGCCGGTAGTATCACTGAGGAAGCTGTCGCGCGCTATGTGATTTTTCGAGATAAGACTTTTCCCGATTTTCACAACGGTACGCGTGGTGTACGGCAAGGTGATCCAACGAACCAAATAAATAATCGTCGGTGACGAGGAGTCCTGAGTGCTGATGATGGGCGTGGCAGGCTGGTGAGTACGACTTTTCACCTCCTTGATATCCGTGTCCATATCCCTTCGTTAAACTTGGAATTGGCAGTTTTCCATTTTGATGTTAATGGTTTTCTTAAATAATTAAGTAGTTTAGGTACCTATGTGTAACGTAAGAATACTTATCGTAATAACTGTTTTGCATTACAACTCGTGTTAAACATTAAATAGGTATAACTATATATGTAATATATATTGAGTTCAGAGATATTAAATAACTTTATCTACTAGTAGTAATTATTGTAATAAGTAATATTGGTAGAGTTCATAGAGTTATTAATTACGAAATTTAAATAAGTACCAAAATGACTGAAATAAAACTTATCCCAAATGAATTGTACAAAATTCTACCCAGTTTTGATGGTAATAAACGTCATTTGAATTTATTCTTGCGTAAATGTGAGTATATTATTGATAAGTTTAAGTCATCGGAATTACAACAGGAATATTTAATGCATGTTGTGACTAGCCGCCGGGTGACGCAGCCTCGCTTATCAGCGAGCGCGGAGACATTCAGTCGTGGGCGGAATTCAAGGAATTGCTAGTGCTACACTTTGGCGATCCGCGAAGCGAAGAGTGTTTGGCTATCGAATTAGAATCTTTAAAGATTAAAAATAATGAGAGTCACAGCGATTTCTGTTAACCAAATTAGTGACGTAAATTTGCGAGCAAGTAAGACTACTATTTATAATAACTCAGTCCTGCAGATATTCTTACATAACTTACCAGAAAACATGGTACGTATTGTGCGTCTGAAAAATCCTCGCACATTGGAAGAGGCCTTATCTGTAGTTTTAGAAGAAGTTAATTTCTATGAGTAGTAGGTATCAGATGCGCGGCAAAAATTTTAAATTCAAACACACTTAGATAAGAAAATAACAATAATTTCACAAATGCTTTGACTCTATTACCAATAAATCTATATCTATACAGGAAAATATTCAAATCTTGGTGAACGCATGAAACGCATAGAAAGAATAGTAAAAAACATGAATACTAAGAAAATAACTCTATGTACTCTATATATGTTTTAAGTATGTTTAATATGTTTATGAGTTATTTTAAGTCAATTTATACTGTTTTAAATGAGATCGAAACTGCATTATCATTTACAAAAGTGTCTGTTGTACATCAAACCATTGTTGAACCATCTGAACTCTTAGCACTGTTAAGTAATATCTCTATAACTGAAACCCTAAGTTACCCGGTTACAGAAAATACGTTATTAATGCTTGAAAGAACAATGTCTGTTCAAGCTTATGTAAAAGAGAACCAAATAACATTTATTATGGAAATTCCACTAATAGATAAAAACACTTATAATTATTTCAAAATTTATTCACTGCCAATTTTCAATGAAAACAAAACTGTCACCATTATCCCTAAATATCCATACCTTATGGTGAAAGGTCTTACATACTTACCTACCGCTAGCCAACCCATGTGAAGAGATGGCGGCCAACCAGTTCCTGTGCAAGGAAGACGATGTTATATTGTATCCTGAAAGTACGTGCATAGAACAACTGATGAATTTTACTTCAAACTACAGTTTGTGTAAACCCCTTGCAGTTAACCTGGAAAGCTGGAAAGTATAAAAATACAGCCTATTGACTTTTTCAACTGGATAATCTACACGAGGAACGAAATAATGCTTACCGAAACATGTGGTGATGATGTTATCAGGAAACCGATCAAGGGCACATATTTATTAGAAATTGAAGAAAACTGCAGTGTCTGTCTAAAAGACATTAAATTACACAAAAGGCAACATTATTCAGGGAAAATACAATATCGGGTAACTCCAGTCGCGGTTCTACCTAAAGTAAAGGAAACATCAATTAATTGGAACAAAACAGTGAACCTAAACAACGTGAACTTTGACGATTTAAAACATCTATCTTACACATTAAAAAGCGAAATAGTGGAAAGTGATAGTGCAGTGAAAACAAATAGTGTTAGTTTAGCAACCATATTACTCTATGTAATTTTAGCTATAGTATGTCTTAGTATAGTCTTTTGGCGAAAATTGTCTTGTATGCGGAATCATCGGAATCCAAATATTGCCGATAATTCCGCACTTGGTGAGGGAGGAGTTATGGAACCACAGCCCTTACAGATTCTGCGGGTGTAAGCACCTTTGCCCAGCACGATCTGTGTGGTCGCTGAGCTTGGCAAAATGATGATTGTTTAGTCTAAGTTAGAGTTAGCTAGCATTTTAGTTCGTGACTTACATCCGATTCTGTATCACGTTTCTCAATATAGTTTTTAATTAATTAATTAATTATTTTTATTTCAAAAAGTCCTTTAAGGCGCTCCCAATCCTGACTATGTATTTCTTGTTGTGGTACTACTTCTATGTGTTTTAAGTTTATGTATTCTTCAATAACGTTTTTGTATTCTTCTTTCAGATCAGGATTTTTGTTCAGTCTTTTCTCCAGTTGCAGAAATCTGTTTAATGCTATCTCTCTTGTCTTTCCGTCGGGTGATTTTAAGTTGTCATTTTTAAAGGGTAATTTAACTATGTAGCGTCCTTCATTGTTTCTTGTATGTGTTTTTTTTATAAATCTCTTCGCATAAAATTTCCTCTTTAGTAAAAGTTCGTTTTGTATCGGTTTCTAACTCCCACATAGTCTTCAATAGTTCTTTCACATCGACTTGTTCATTTATCGCCATTAAACATTTTTCTTTTGTGTTTGTTTTTATGTTTATTTCACCAAATATAATCCAGCCGAGGTTGGTTCTCTGAGCTATGGGTGACCCCGGTGGACCTTTGATTAGACCATCTTGTAGTATCTTCGCATATCCCTTGACGTCTAGAAGCAGATCAATGTTTCCTGATATTCCATACTTTGGGTCTGCTAATTCTAGATCTGCCAAGTGTGGCCATTTGTTTGTTGACCATGTATTTGCAGGTAATTGTATTGTCAAGTGCTTGGACATCACGTAGGCTTGTATAGGTAATGCAAAATTTGATTCCCATCGTGATAAAACTTCTATTTTTACTTCATGCTTGACAGCGACCTTCATGGATTCCATTCCAGTAATTATGCAATTAGTTACCTGCTTTTTGAGTTTTAATAGTTGTGCCGCTTTCTCACTAATAAAGCAGGCTTGTGATCCTGGATCTATGAGTGCCTTGAGTACAATGGTGTGGCCTTTTTCACTCTTTACTATCACCATTGCGGTTGCTAACATTCCTATATCTTTCCTGGCATTGTAGTACGACGCAATCATTGTATTAACTTGCACCTTTTCTTCTACATCTGCTTGGGTTGATACTGTCGGCGTCGGTTGTACAGCTTCAGATGGTGCCGATGTATCCGTCTTCTTTGTTAGATGTATCAGAGTATGATGGCGTCTTTTGCACGTGCGACAGGACATTGGAACACGACATTTGAAGACTGAATGTCCTGATGCCAGGCAGTTAAAACAGAGCTTGTTATTCTTTACACAATCAAATCGTTCTGAAGGTTGCATCTTCGCAAACAACTTGCAGTGAGACAGGGTATGATTTTCTTTACACATTATACAAGTGTTTTCCTTTTCATTCGTTGAAACATGAAATGTACCGCGTTCTTTAGGTTTTTCACGCGTAGCTGACGTTGAAGAGGGTGTAATTAATTCTAATGCACGAAATTTGCCATCTAGGAAAGTCTTCAACTCATTCCACGTAGGTAAATCCTCTGAATTACCCTTGTAAGCGTACTCCTCCCAGTCCTTGTGGGTCTCCTGGTCAAGCTTCTGTACGACTAGAAATATGATGATAGGATCCCAGGAGTCGGTGTTCACTTTGGAGTTTTGAAGGTTGTTTAAAATTTCAGAAGTTGTATCCAAAATAGACTTCAGTTGACTGGCCGATTGAGTGTTCGCCTTTTTTTGATAAACTAATCTCTTCAACATTAAGTTAACTATCAATCTTCTATTGCCGTAACGATTTTTCAATGTTTCCCATGCTTGTAAACTTTCAGTTACTTGTATATGTTTAAGTAGGTTCGCTGCTTCACCGTTGATGCTAGTCTTCAAATAGTGCAATTTTTGAACGTTGCTTAGTGACTTGTTATCATGCACTAACGAAACATATAAATCTTTAAACGCAGGCCAATCTTCATAGGTTCTTCTTCATAGGTTCCAGAAAACGTAGGTATCGTTATACTTGGCAGTCTCACCTGTGTTTGTTGGTTATCTTCGTCCGCGTTATCGATGTTCAATGATTGCGATGATTTCGTTGTTACACTTTCTAACATGTCGCGTAATTCACCCAACAAACACACATAAAGATCTTCGTAAATAAAAAATTCTTCATTAACGAAATATGACAACAAATTACGTTTATCTCTCGGTGTTATCCTCGCTAAGTCTTGATGGGCACCGTTAAATGTTTTCCAGTATTCTTCGAGGCACTGAATTCTAGATTGAATGTATCCTTTTGTCAGACGTTGTTTAGGACATTTCCGTATGTTTATTTGCGTTTTCTTTAGTAACTCTGCCGTATCTTCTAATATACCAAGTGCTTCTTCGGCCGTCTTCGACATATTTCACTTTTAATTACGCAAATCTTCAATATTATACACAAATACGATACAAAACTTGATGAAACAACGAATTTTTCTTGTTAAAATCACTGCTAATTACGTTGTTTACGTTTAACGATTCACTCGCCGGCTTCTTATCTCTGATGGAATGTGGTTTTTTCTTTATTCAACTTCACTAATGATCCGGCTCGAAGGACCATTATGTTGTGTAGGTTAAGGTTCAGTTTAGTTTGGCGAGTAGTTGACTCAATGAAACAAGCGTCTGTCTTCGATGGTGTTTATTTGCAACTACCTTAGGAAGTGTCTTAACATCATATTTAATACGGTTGGCGCGGCGGCTAGCTACTTACTACAAAGAGCGTGGACTGTATGTATGTTCGTACCTATACCTTTTAACTTATTGTAATGAGCTTCAACACACGCTATTTGTAAAATGAATTTCGCATCGAACAGCACAAAATGGTATTGAATTTGTGAGTGAATTTCACAAAATGGCGTTCTGCCCGGGGCAAACTAGTATGAACAAAATTCTTTAATAAAATGTATTTGTAGCATCATGTCAGCTCCGCTTTCCGTCCGCCGTCCGCCCGTGTGCTGTGTACACACGTGGCACTGCTCAGTTAAGGGGGAAGCGCCAGGGTAGCGCGCGAAATTCAAATTTTCTTATGTTTTTTGCAATTTGCAAAAAAAATCGTAATACGTCTTTAATCAACATACAACCTAATACTGACCGTATTAGGTTGTATGTTGATTAAAGTACGATTTTCAACCGTAACAAATATGTATTTACATAAATTATAATCATTAGAATCAGCAATACAACTCCATAAGTTATAACTGACCTCAAACCTCATGATTTCATGAAATCTCGAGATTTGAGGTCAATTCTAACTTATGGAATTGGATTGCTGATTGTAAAACATCGTTCTGTTTCTGTCAGAAAGACAGGATTATGTAAGCGTCTAAATAGTGATGCTAGTATTAAATCTCATAGCTGCATTTTTCTTAGAAGTAGGTAGTACCTACTAGAATATTCACATTACACATTCATGAATCCACGCAGAAAGTTCAATGCAACATCCAAGCCACCAAATATTACGCCTCAGTATATTAAATTCTCGTTAATGAACGTATTAATCAGCAGAGGTGAGTCAGGAATACTGAAACCGCGGGTAGTTGGAACAAATTGCGATTTGTATTGAAAACCGATACATTGCGGTCTTTCAGTGCGCGAATATATGAGGGAGCGAATTCGGCAGATTTTGGCGAATTACAGCGAAATAACTTGCAATGAAAGGGGAATTTTGTGGTCGAATTTGAGGGTAGTTCGTCGTTACCGGCCGTGGTTTATTATTATGATGATGTAACTGTGACACTTTGGTTTTAAGGATATATATATATAAGGCAAAAGCGATTGACTGATGTATCAACGCAAACAGCTTGGTCTAAAGATTCTAAATTACGGCATGTAGGTTCCTTATGAGGTCTAGTGCACCCCACTAAGAAAGGGTTTTTCAAAATTCACACCCTAAAGGTGTGAAACAGGGGTCCAAAGTTTGTATGAAAAATCTTATTCCTTGAGTTAATAGACTTGAAACTTCCACGCAGGCGAAGCCGCGGGAAAAAGCTAGTAAGATATAGACAGTAAATAAAGGGATGTGGATCTCGCCTACCAAGTAAAAAACCTTCATGAAAGAAGAGTTTTGGCCGAGAGGTGTGGCTTATAGTTGCCGACACGAGTCGTGAGCACAAACTCTACTCTTAAACCGAACGAATCTTATTGCCTATCACAGCAGGTTGCACACGGGCGGGAGCTTATCAAGCATATTTACACTGGCCTGCAAAAATAAGTGTCACACTTTTAAAATTGCAATAACTTTTTAAGTACCTACACAAGATATACTTTCGAAACAAAAAGGACTTGAAAAAGAGTTTAATTTTGTACATAAAAACTGTCACGCCTGGGATGAGCTAGGGAGGCTAGTCAGAAGCCGCAGACCACCACCTACCACCCTCAGGGCACTAAAACAGGACCTGATAGAAGAATGGTAGAATGTTCCCCAACATCGGCTCCGAAACCTCGTGTTCAGTAGCCAAATCGACTCGGAGCTGTGATCAGAGCCCGAGGAGGCAATACCAGTTATTAAAAAATAAATAACATGTAAAACATACTTCTTGTAAATGTTAATTGAGTTTTATGACACTAAGCTAAAAATGGCTATTTTATTGTTTTATCTTTTAGACTTAAAAATGTTACTATAAAACGTTTCTTATTTTAAATCTCTAACTTCTATTATTGGTGCCGATTCTCTTGTTCAATAACTAAACCAAAATTAGAGAATCGCTATCTTTTACTAACAGGCAGCGCGAGAAAAGGACGGCTATAGCTATGAACTAAGTTAGAAATGTCAAACGAGTGTACGCCTTGCGCTTCACCGTGTTTTTAATCGACATGTTTTTACGTGTCGTCTAAATCTCTATGGAAATAGTAGTTCAACTAAATTTGACAGCTCTAATTTACGTCCGTCTCTTTCTTGTTTTAATAGAAAGAAAAAGTTAGCAATAGCCTAAATTAAGTTTAGTTTGTGCACAACAGAATCGCCACCATTTTAGAGAAAAAAAAAATTAAAAGTGTAGTACTTAGTTTTGCAGCAGTGTAGATACAGATAGAAAACAGAACACAAGAGGACGCTGACGAGAGCAGCTAAAGTTGGTGGAATTTGTGCTCACCACTCGTGCCGGCTATTATATCGACGTTTCCGTGGAAGGTTACGTGCAAAGAGAATTAAACCACTTGAGAGCTGATAGACCGATTTCGTCTAGGCACACGACTCACCACTGCGGGTCGGGGGACGAAGAAAATACAGCGGTTGTGATTGGCCGATGCAACAATGTCAGGACGAATGTTCCAAACATAGTGATGTACAAGTCAGTTTTGCTACAATACCTAATATCGATAAAATCGAACATAACGATGTCTATTAATTCTACATTTTTTTTTAAACTATACTGATTGGGCGTTAACTGGGTGCAAATAAAACACTTACGTAACACTGTACATTTTACTTTATTCAAATCAATGCTAAAATTAAATCAAGGTTAAATAATCGTAAAAAAAAAACGAAAAAAATCCAAAGAAAAAAGGAAACCGATTTTCCCTGTTAACAGCATTAATCCATTTTTCTTTCACTTCTGGAATATATGGAAATCTAAAATGTAAACATTAAGTAATGTTACTTTACAGTTAGGGAACATCGTAAGAGGTTTTTTAGTCATTGGTTACGTGAGAGCACGCACCGCAACACGGAGCCGACACAGTCATCACTTCGGGCACAATAGTTTGTTTTTATAATTAAAATATGTATGTTTAGGTTAAGGTTTATGGGCCTGCGTCGCCTGGAATAAGTGGAATAAACAGAGTGGTGCAAACACTGATAGAAAACATGTCATGTATGTAATACAGAGTTCTTAGGTTGTAGTTGCTTTTGTAATAAGTGGAATAAACAGAGTGGTGCAAACACTGATAGAAAACATGTCATGTATGTAATACAGAGTTCTTAGGTTGTAGTTGCTTTTGTAATAAGTGGAATAAACAGAGTGGTGCAAACACTGATAGAAAACATGTCATGTATGTAATACAGAGTTCTTAGGTTGTAGTTGCTTTTGTAAGTGGGTGTATTTTGCCGTCCCGCTCATCTATAAGGTAAAAAAAAAGGTTTTCAAAAGGCCATCGGCATTTAAAAGGAGTTATTAAAAACCTCATCGAAGTTTTCATCTTATTTTCTGCACAGTAACCCGTCGCAGCTCGTCAATCAATAGACCTTAGATCAATAGACCTTAGACCCGGCGGGAAACTTTCACTAGTTATACTTTGAAAACTCTTCCAAGTTTTAATCAAAACGCTCTATATTTTAATAACCCATCATCCTTTGAGATGAAACTGTCATTTGACGGTATTTATTTTTACCTTTTATATTTAATATTTATCAGCTTTTGATGAAAGATAAATAAAGCTAAATATGTCGAAAATGTTACTTATTTTACTGAAGGTTAAATACTGTTATCAAATATTTATTTCCAAACAAACAGCGTTCTACATAGAGACTCTAAACAAATAAAATACAAGTTGTACCTTTGATACCCAGAATTCTGTACAAAATAATTGGCATTTGAAAACTGGGTTGAGAAACATAAAGTCTATCAAAAGTCACTTCCAATTCATATTTCGGGTTTCGGCGCCGGCTTTCCACGAAAACGAACGTTCATTCGTATTTCAGCTTCTACGAATACGAGCAAACTGTTTCCAGGAATATGGGTTGGTAATAATTTCCAGGTAGAAGCGGGAGATGTGTTCTAGGAATTTTACGTGTACAGAATATTATATCTGTGTGATGGGCAGCTGACTACTCACCGTGTGGAAATTGACCTGTATAAAGCTGACTTACGAGTATTTAGTGTCGAGTATATAATTTTGATGAAACTAGCGTTTGACTGCTCCAGAGTTTCATTTGCTTCTTATCCCATAAAAAAATTGCCTTCGTCAATATCCGGCCTTTTAATTAACTCTATTAAAAAAATGGAATAACCTCAATCTTTCGTTTCGTTTGCTGCGAGAAAGAAGGACAATCCAACACGGGTGTGTTGATGTTGATATTAGAAATGTGTTTGGTACAAACTTTCGCATTTATAATATTAGTTGAATTAGCAATAGAATCGTATCGAAGTCAAAACTGTACAAAAAAATAGTACATTTTGATACAAGTGGAGAACGTTTGTTTGCATTCGAGGCGGAATTAACACCCGAGCCACAGGCGAGGTTGTTTTTGAGCCGAGAACTGCAATAACAAATTTCCACGAGTATCAAACGACGTTTTTCAATACACTTTTGAGGAAATAAAATAAAATAACGGAAAATATTTTTGTCATGAATTATTAGGAAACTATGATTTAAATTTTCTTTTTTTTCCGCGCTTTGCTTTCGCCAGGTTGAAGAAGAAGCAAAGGTATAAAGCCGATACTTAAGCAGCCTAATATGAAAAATAGAAAATTCAAATATTTTTGAGTTTAGAACACAAATAAAAACGTTTTTTTTTTATTGTAATAATCATAGTTTTTGATGATATTTTATTTATGAACATTATCTCAATATTCAAAAAATATTAACGCCATGGAGATGCATATCTCTTAGCCGAAATTTAAAAAAAAAACATTCACCTCCGAATAGAGAGTTGTGAATAGAGGCATTGAACCAATTTGGACTAAGCATGGGTATAAGTTATCTGTGGCAATTTTTATTCCCGCACACGGGTGGGAAAATGAAAAATCGCACGCGTGCGACATACATTGCATTGTGAATCTAATCGTAGTGCGATATGAACCAGTTTTCGAGGAAGTGTATTGAAAAATACATTACGACATCAATTATGAATTAATTTGAAGACTAGCTCCAGTGTTCAACGGTTCTGAACTCGAGCTGGTTACAAGTACAACATAATTGGAACGATTTATAGTGGATTGATTTTTTTTTTTTTTTTTTTTTTTTTTATCTTTGGACATTTCACACAACGCCATCTAGTCCCAAGCTAAGCAACCTAATGCTTATTATATCATAATAATATCCTTCTTGTAATATTGTGAATTTAGAAACAATTTCTGCACAATAAAAAATGCGCTATCATTACCAAAACTAAACTAAACTCTTCATTAACGTAAAATGAGCTTAAAAACATAATATTGTGACTAATATTACGAAGAGAAAACGTTCTCATATTCAGTAAAAACAGTGTTTTGTAGTGTATTCATAAGAGCAGGGCACGCTAGGGCTGGCGCTGCGCGAAACAACTTTGATAAATGAAAAGACAAACTTTATGTGATTAGAACAAAACGGTTTCTCGTATGAAAAAAGAAGTTGCTATTAATATAAAACTCTTTGTTAATAATCCCTTAATTAATTGTCCTGTTGACAATACGTTATATTAGAAAATATTGGATATTTGGTCACGTCAATTTTCATGAAATAAATAAAAAAATAGTTTTCAATTTTTTTTTTTTTTTACATATGAACACTAAAATATTTTGTTATCAGTATCAGTGCTAGCACAAGTCTGACAACCAGTCTTACCAAGGAGTATAGTATTAACCAGTTACTGGGTTGTGGAGGTCAGACAGGCAGTCGCTCCATGTAAAATACTGGTATCCAGCTGCATCCGGATAGACTGGAAGCCGACCCCAACATAGCTGGGAAAAGGCTAGGCAGATTGATTATCAGTGCTCGCACACCACAAAATAAATAGGGCCTGGCACCACCAGTGTCTGGGTAAGTTAACGGACAGATAGTTATAATGCAATTTTTTATCAGTACGGCTTACATAATGGTAAAATGGGCACTGGATTTAGTGACCGATACTTTAAACAATAACTTTTACTATGGCACCAAACTTGAAATCGTGAAAAAAAATAATTTATGTTCTCACAACTCGTCAAAATGTATGGAACAATTGATTTTTTTTTCGTGATTTCAGGTTAGATCCAATAGTAAAAGTTGTTTGATATCATTAGTACAATCATATGCTTAAGTATTGCTCACTAATTACCAGTCACCCTATATACGGAAAGCAACACGGAGATTTTATTAAAAAGTACAGTTGGTAGCCCTATGTAGCCGTGCCCGCGGGCGCTTGAATTAACATGCATTTTCTAGAATATCGCATAACATTAGAAATGTTCCACGTTACTGTAATAGCTCGGATGTTACAATATCACTGTAAAACATTTTAATTTCATTACTAAAAGAAACTTTATTCACTAACATTTTATTAAAGAGTTTGTAATGGCTATCTCTGATCCACTTCATTGAAAAGGGAGAGGTCTCTAGGTTTCCTTTTAGAAACTTACCCCAATTTATCTAGAATTACGTTGAAGAAATACGGTTTCATTTTATATATACGAATAAAAATTGGTTAGTCTGTACTAAAAATATACTTTATTTCTAATCAGATTGCCAAGTTTAGTGCTCTTTTTGTCGAGAATGAAAAAATATAGGTTCGTATTCGTAGAACATGCTTTAAGAAGCTTTTTACGTTTATTACAGAGGTAAGTATTTCTTTTTACATTAAAAGAGAATCAAGAGACGTCCTATAAGTAACATCTAAACTAGCTCTGCATATTATAAGAGCCTGAACAAGTCAGCCTTTTTAAATGAACAGACAGTCCCGGGATACGCACAGCGGGCCAAAATAACTGTACCTCACAATTTTATTTACGACCCGAATAAATTTGTTTAAGATAGCCCTCGGATAATAGGATATTTGGCCATTAAGTAGATCCTGTATACATTTTGTCGTAATTTGTATGACTTGGACCAACGCTGCTCTTTTGTTTTCATGTAATTACCTTTTTAGTACTTATGTATCTACTTGGTATTTAGGTGACTTGGTATTTTATGTAAGCGGGTTTCTAATGTGATGTAGATAGCACTTGTTTAATGAGTCTGTGGGAATGTGTTACGTGTGAGATATACAACGTACTACAACGGAAATTAAAGTAGCTGGACTACGTTATAATGTATGTTTAAGTATGAACGTTATTATTACTTTCTATAGTTTAATGCTCTGCTTTTAATCTAATTAAAGTCATTAAGTTGTAAATAGAATCTTTATAGACGTACTTGGATACAAAACAGAGCAGGTTTACATCTGTTTACATCTAGGTTTACATCAAAAATTACTTCTGAAACGCGCATTTCACTTCCCTTATAAACAAATATCCCATCATACCTCCCCCTACCTTTCCTTCCCTTTAAATAAAACGACCGTAAAACCTCTAACTTACAGTATTTACGATACTGCTCTCAAACAGCAGTTTCCAACAAAAAGTGACATTAAAATGCTAAACACAGTGAGTACTTTAATTGGGCCGCAGTGTAAAGTTGTCCGGTACAGTCGGCTCCGTTACTGGCTCAGTTCAGATCGTTTGCATATTGATCAGCTGTTCTTCCCGGTATTGTAAAGGTCACACTATTTTTATAAACCTTTTATCGATGAAGCTCACTTCGCGAGACAGATCTTTCTGGAGCCGGCTGTACTGATCGTGCTTATATTTGGCACGTACTGAATTTGTTTAAGTAAACTCGAGTCTAGAAAGAAATATTCAAGAAACCGATACAGAAAAAAAGGTGAAGGTTAGTGTTGCCACAAATTAAAAAAAAACCGGCCAAGTGCGTGTCGGACTACGCACGATGAAGGGTTCCGTAGTTGGGATGAAATTATCCCAAGAACAAACTTAACATTATAGTTGAAAAACAAGTTCTCCCATACATTCCAACAGTAAATGTAAGTTTGTGCTCATAATATTGACAGATTTACCATGTTATTTTAAGCCCACAAACTTCTTATAGGTTTTCCTGTAATCTACAGGTATAGAGCTATTTTTGTATTTTTTTTTAATTTTAGGCGCAGTAGTTTCGGAGATAAAGGGGTGAGGGGGCATGATCAATTTTCGTCTATTTTCTCAAATAACTTTAAAACGATTTATTTTAAAATAATAAAAAAATATATTTGAGACCATCATATTGAGCCCTTTCATTTGATATGTCACACGGTACAGTTTGCAAAACTTTTTTTTAATTTTCTTATTTGCAAATTCATTTATTTACTTTAGCCCTACATGTTTGGGTCACAGAAATTCATATGTGTACCAAATTTCAACTTAATCGGTCCATTACATTCGGAGCAAATTGGATGTGACAGACGTACAGACAGACAGACACACGAGTGATCATATAAGGTTCCGTTTTTTCCTTTTGAGGTACGGAACCCTAATAAAAACAGTCCTACAATAATAACAAATGGACACTCAGCCAAATTAGTAGTTACAAGTTCTCGTTACAGAGAATTGCAAGCCGAACACATCCGAATGCAAGCCGAACACATCCGAATGCAAGCCGAACATTTCCGAAAACCAACTGCACCTGTTAATTAAAGTATACTAATAGTTTGAGAGCTCACACACGGAACAGTAACTCAGTTACACTGTGATCACAATGTTGTAAAATTAGGGTGATTATGTAAAGTTTGGAGCTTTGGTGCTAAAATAGTACTAAATTAATTGTTGTTATAGCTGTAATGGATAAAAAAACCGGTCAAGAGCGAGTCGGACTCGCGCGCCGAGGGTTCCGTTCCGATTTCTGAAAAAGTGTGCTATTTATAGACATCGTTTTATTTTTCATGTAATCTTTATATAAACTTCTATCACGTAGAATAATTTCAGATTTTTCTCTTTGCAAACTTGGGAGATAAGAGGGTAACGGTATTTTTTTTTACATTTTTCATCAAAAGTCGAAAACTATGCGGCCTAAAAAAAAGAAAAAAATGTTTGAGAATGTGTAAACAGCGTTCTTTCATATGATACCCCACATGGCCTAGTAGCTCCACTTTGAAGTTTTAAGACCGCCTTTCAGTAGGTACTAGGTACCTGTTGCAAAAAAAATATAAATATTTTTATTTCTTTCTTATTTGCAAAATAGTTGGGTCAACGTCATCTAAAACCATTCTAAATTTCAAGTTGATAGCATTAGTAGTTCTTGTGATATCCAGCTGTGACAGACAGACAGACAGACAGACTGAATCACACCATAAGGGTTCCTTTTTTACCATTTTGGTACGGAACCCTAAAAACGAATAATTGAATGTTGTAGAACAAGCGATAACTCTGCAGTACACACTGCGATAAGTTGATTAATAGTAATCCGTCATTAATACGAGCGCCTGCAACGAGGCAGATAAACAGAGCCGTTATATCTGCCTACCCTACCTAGCCGAACTGCCGCGCGATGTAATTTGCATTGAACAGCAAGTGGGCGGGCGGCACGCGAGGCAGCTTCACGCGGTGACGGTAATGCGGTGAGCAGGAGTCAAGGTGGGCAAGCTAAATGGCATTTGATGACCGACATTTTGTATAAATAAGTAATGGAAATTGTAAACGGAATCTCTACCTATTTGATGTTAAGAGGTTTAACCCTTTAACCGCTTACGTCGGATTAATCTGATAAATATTTTTGTGTCCGCCAGGGTCGTATATCGAAAATATTGATCGACGAAAAAGTTAAGTATTGCACATCCCTCTTAGTTTTAGGTAAGTATTTATTTTTCAATTCACTGTGTCGGGCGCTGGGGGCACGACAACTGGTAAGAAGTTGGGCGGTTAAGGCTTGTCTTGTCCGCCGTAAAAAGCGCGGTCACTGTCGGGCTGCATAGAAAAGAAAGAGAAGCGCGATGACACAACGCTTGCAAAATAGATTTCAGGACACATGAAATCACTTCTTATGTAGTCTAGATTATTGTGTATTTTTTTCTATCAAAAAAGGGCTATAGTTACTGTAAATAAAAACCGGTCAAGAGCGAGTCGGACTCGCGCACCGAGGGTTCCGTTCCGATTTCTAGTGTGCTATTTAGAGACAACGTTTTATTTTTCCTGTAATAACATAAACTTCTATCACATAGAATAATTTCAGATTTTTCTCTTTGCAAACTTCGGAGATAAAGGGGGGGGGGGGGGAACGGTATTTTTTTTACATTTTTCATCAGAAGTCGAAAACCGCATACTTTTCGACTTCTGATTCTTCCTAAAAAAAAGAAAAAAAATGCTTGAGAATGTGCAAACAGCGCTCTTTCATATAAGACCCTTTCAGTACCTATTGCAAAAAAAATATAAATATTTTAATTTCTTTCTTATTTGCAAAGTAGTAACTATTCTAAATTTCAAGTTGATAGCATTAGTAGTTCTTGAGATATCCAGCTGTGACAGACAGACAGACAGACTGAGTGACACCTTATGGGTTCCTTTTTTACCATTTTGGTACGGAACCCTAAAAATGGAAACAAAGGTACTTACTTATTTTCGCCGTATTTTAGGGAAGCAAGCCTTAAAGGTTTCATTGCTTTCGACACTTTGACAGTCATGTGTTTTTTCGCTCTAAGAGCTGATAAACCATGGTCGAACATGTTGAGCCAAAAAATACTTTGTAACACGTATAATAAGCATCATACTATGTATATTATCTACATGTTTTTGCAAATAAATTAATCTGAATCTGAAGACCATACAAATAGAGAGATAGAGAGATGAATGTTTGGTTAATCTTTTACTAAATTTATGTATATCTGGAGAGAGTCGTATTATTTATCACAACGTCTACCATTTCTATTGATAGTCGTGTGGTCTCAGCCAGAAATCAAAATACATATGTCTAATACTACAACACCCTTATATATTTGTTTGTTCTCAATATCCACTCCATTGCAGACACAACAAATAATAATTAAGCCTCTCAACTACCCTCGGGGCTTATTAGCCGGACAGCCATCTATTCAGTTACACGTACAACAAATCAAACAATATCGCTTGCATACCGCCGACGTCCAATTATTACCTACCCCTTTGCCAACCGAAAGGGAGGCGTGAATATAGACTCCAATAACTCCGTACATGCGAAAACAAAATGACATAACTCTTGAACAATAATTTGCGAAACACAACCATAAACTCTAAAAGCTACGGTCCAATTTTAAATGATAGAATTTTCGGATCAGTCCGTTCACGGATAATCCAGTACTGTGATACTGTTTTGAAATTGTTGGATGAGTCGGTAGCCATGGTGATGAGGGAGCACAATTTACTGTCTGAGTATGGACCTGAGGTATGGACGGTAAGCCGATTAATTAGGAATAGCACGGGGCAGTGGCTGATTGTTGCAGCGTTGTTGGAAGCTCAGGGGATCAATTTTCCATAATTCTATCTGAGTGGAATCCGTTCCAGGGTATAGCCTCTTGGGTGTATTTAATTATTACCATGATTGCAGGTATCGCGTAAGTACATATTTTACTGTACAATTGTGATGCGAAGGTTTTTGAATGGAAATAAATAAAGTTTTGTCTCCTCAGACCAGAGAGAAAACTCAATGTGCCTAGCTTTTTCCCAACTATGTTGGGGTCGGCTTCCAGTCTAACCGGATGTAGCTGGATACTAGTAGTTTAAATGGAGCGACTGCCTATCTGACCTTCGGAGTGAAAACAAAAATGTCGAGATGCTTTTTTTATCTGATCAAGGTTTAACCAAAAAAAAAAAAGAAATGTCTTTTTAGGCAAAAACAAAAGCGACACTATCTTAACGACTCTATTGTGACTAGGTTTAAAGGGTCTAGTTTACAACTATCCTCACTTATCTATTGTGGATCTTGGGTCTTTGTTCTCATGCTGACACAAGATAACTGACACAAGATAACTAGCCAAATAAAGCAAACTTGTTTAAATCTGGCCCATTAAGACTTGAAATAACTTTGAAACACTTCTCCTATAGTCCATTTACAATAATATTAGACAATTAAACAAACCTTTTTTACAGTCCGTTCAACCGATTTTGACTTCTATTCCGTAGGCTTAGGCATGGCATTAAAGGCAAAAAGTGGTTACAATACCGACTGTTTACTGCAGCTGCCATTTGTCATACCACCAACGCAATAGAAGTCAAAATCGGTTGAACGGACTGTAAAAAAGGTTTGTTTAAATGTATAAATATTGTAAATAGTAGAGTACCTATAGCTCATCTTGATTGACCGCTGAAGTTCATAAAAGCACTGTACTGTGTATGTACAATCCCCGTTGAAAGAAAACGCGTTATTTCTATTCATTCTTTTAAGACAAAAATAAATAAATAAATATCCTTGGACATTTCACACAACGCCATCTAGTCCCAAGCTAAGCAACCTAACCTGTGTTATGGTAAAGAGATGGCTGATAAACTACTTATATACATTTTTTTTTTTGTAAATACATACATATTACAGATAGGAAAACACCCAGACTCGGAACAAATACTTGTAGGACGTACAAATATATGTTCCGTGCGGGAATCGAACCCGCGACATGCTGCGCAGCAGTCAATCGCTCAACCACTGCGCCAACCGTGTCGTCCTATAGATTTACAACAAAATTAAATAATACAAGCTTTACGTTATCAAAAAAACCGGGCAAGAGCGAGTCGGACTCGCGCACCGAGGGTTCCATTCCGATTTCTGAAAAAGTGTGCTATTTAGAGACATCTTTTTATTTTTCCTGTAATCTTTACATAAACTTCTATCACATAGAATATTTTCAGATTTTTCTCTTTACGGTATTTTTTTTTTACATTTTTCATCAAAAGTCGAACACTGTGCGGCCTAAAAAAAAATAAAAATATGTTTGAGAATGTGCAAACAGCGCTCTTTTATATGATACCCCACATGACCTAGTAGCTCCACTTTGAATTTTTAAGACCCCCTTTCACCCCATGTTGCAAAAAAAATACATATATTTTTATTTCTTTTTTATTTGCAAAATATTTGGGTAAACGTCATCTAAAACTGTTCCAAATTTCAAGTTGATAGCACTAGTAGTTCTTGAGATATCCAGCTGTGACAGACGGACAGACAGACTGAGTCACACCATAAGGGTTCCTTTTTTTACCATTTTGGTACGGAACCCTAAAAACAGCCGTATTCGTACATAAACATGTCTGCACCAGGCCACCGGTGACAAGTGACAACACTGACAGCAGACAGACATTACATGACGTGATACTCGTACGTCAATGACACGGCGCGCGGCGTGACGTCAGCCGCACAAAACGAACGAACACGTCATGTAACGTCTAATGCACGTACACGTTGTACAGTACCTTGTGTTGATTTGAACAAACAACACAACATTTTTATTTCGGATTTACGTTTTATTCAAGTACCTAGCGCCCCGTGGTCCCACCCGCATGGGATTCCTACAGGACCCGTTTATTTTTAGTGTCTCTCTCCGGACCGTTATCTATCTCTTTGCAAAAAAATGTTGACAAAACCAACAAACACGACTACGTCTCTCATCCAACTCTGAAATTTCGAATGAAATAAGCAGTACCTTTGCGTTCTTCTATGTTGATGTATTTTTCTCTTTTAAGTGTTTACTTACACACTTTCAAATTTAAATAATTACTTGGATTGAATATTGGCACAAGACAAAATTAATTACAAAACTTTATCATACTTTTATTAAGAGAGAGAGATTTTTTTAACAAGAAGTATTAGTTTCATATTCACAGCTTGGAATAATCATAATAAACCTTCTTCTAAAATTGCAAAGTATTTTATTAGTGTTTTTAAGTACTTTTACACTGTAGGGCTTAGCGCTGTGTCACAGCCCGCGGGCACTAACACTAACGTTTCGTCTGAAGAGACACTAATATCTCAAATGCATATTAAATGTTCTCTATGCCACATAATAGGGTTGTCCGAGCTGTTCTCTTTGTTTCCGGGGATTATTCTACCATCGCAGAATAATACGTCCGGGAAAACGCGGGGTGCTAAACATCCGTGTGTTTTGATGCTAGTTACACCCCTACGACCAAATATTGTAGTTAGAAACGACGCTTTTGTTCCACTCTCGATGTAGACAACCCTATCGCGCAGAAGGGTTGTCGAAAATGAAAATTTGATTCACAGGAAATTAATTTGGAGTTTTGTTGAAATTAAACGGCAAGACAAACTTAAGTGTTTGAGTTCAGCTCGGAGTTGGCGCGAGAAGTCAAATAGGAACAGGTTCCTTATTTACCTACGTTGATCTGAGCAGCTCTTGCTTGAGCCACCCACGATCACAATTTGCTGGTGTACTTACCCGGAATTTGAAACAGGAAGTGAACGTCTCGGTATCGCTTCAGCAGTGCGATTCTGTAACCATCGCACCGTGAAAACTTAGGTGAAGTGATCGTGGAGTGAGCTGTCAATAGTGACAATTCCTAGCAAAAACAAACTCACTTCACATAACTTTTCACGGTGTGATTTTTACAGAATCGACCGGCTGAACTGCCTCTTTATTGTTTGAAAGTTATTTCAAATATTATATACCAGGTGTAAGGGACAGCCCTCCGCAAACTAACAGGGTGCATTCAGCTCTTCATTTTGAATCATATTCCACCGGAAAATTTCTCAGGAAAATTTTATTTTTTTAATAGTTTTTTCAGTTACATTTTCTTTATTTCAATGTAAAATTACATTGTGTGTTCGCAGCACTCCATTTATGTCAAAAAAAAACCAGCAATGGATGTGGAAATACTCTAATGAACGACGCGTGAAATCAGCTGTTCACTTTCTAGCTACAGAGTTCATCGAACTCACCGCATACCTATTACCTACCCCTCCCAACCAGTAACAGACGCTCCGATTTGTGCACAAAAACACAAATAAATCAGGTTTATTGGATACCATAAAGTTCCTGAAATGATTTCATGTACCGGTCATCTTAGTATGATATACTGAATTCTTACTGTAGAACTTGAGGAGATCAAATCTAAATTGAACATGTGAAAATATAACTATCATAACTAAACAGGTAACATCCCTGTAAGTTGATAATGAATGCGTGTCAGCAGTGTAGTAGGTTTCACGCATTCATAATCAACATCCGCGAAGAGGCACAGCTAAAGTCCCACAAAGGCACATAATGTACTCGTGATAAACTCTGTTTTATTTCATCATATACTCGCGAAAACAATAGCGACATTAATTAGTAAAGGCGTCGTCACACAACCGCGTACCGGAACCACGCGCGTATGGCCCGTGTACCATGCCCCGCGTACCGCAGCCCCGCCCTTTATCCGCGCACACAAAAGACCGTGTTATCTACGTTAAATACGCTGCTTTGTCCTGTTTGGTTTTAGCGAGGATTATGTTACGTCGAGATGGTTATGAAATTTGTATTTAATTCAGATTTGTTTATAATGTGTGGCGTATGTGGAAATAAAGGTGTCGTGTGGACGTGTTTTCCGAGTAGTTATGAATAGAGAGTACTATTCTTTTCTAAAATAAAAATGACATTTTAATCTAAAATTCAAATTAAGCTTACCTTTTTATTATTTACTTAATCATAACTTTATTCAAATTGAATTTTATAGAAAGCAATTATAATAAGGTAGGAGACGCAATCAAAATATTTTTATAGACAACTTCATATTTTATCCGAAGGTGCGCGCTGAATTTTAATATCCTTCTGCGTCGAGAATATTTTCTCGGGTCTTTGTAAGAGTATTTTAGTAAAATTGATTTTCGTAAACCAGGCCTAGTTACGTGTTTTGAAAAAAAAAATACCTCTGAGATCCCTAGGAAAATAAGAAAATGTAATTTATTTATCAAACTAAGTAGGGAAAGCTTTGTTTTAGAAAAAATGTTTATCATAAAATGTTGTTAATTGTTATCTCTAACATATTTTTTTACAAGGAGAATATGCGGAGCTAATATAAAACTATGATGTATGAACGCTGAAAAATTAAACTCACATTTCATAATTTTCATATTATATTCAGAAATATGTATTACGAGTACATACACATCACTAATTTTAAATTATGTTTGTTATGCATTTACCCTTTAGTGGAAGCAAATTAGTAATTAACTACTACGCTAAAATCATAAATACAATCGCAAAAACATTACGAATTGAACGTAACATTTCTATTAGGTACCGTAATAATTTAAATTCATTTATTATTAAATTATGAGCTGAAATTCCAAAATTTAAATTGTATGCTGTACACGTACAGATATTGGTCAGGCGATGCGTCGGCCCAGCGGAGCGTATTGGTCGCCATAGCAACGGGCAGCTAATTAGCGGCGCCGCGGCGGGCGTCGCGTGAATTTAATATGCGCGGTTCAGAAAGCGCGCCCCCGCCCGTGTGCTGCCGCTTTTATTGCTAATTAACAGAGTTTTGATGTTTGGAACTGAATTACGATGACAATTTTATTATTTTGCGGGTTTGAAAGACGTTTGGCTTTGAACTATTTGAATAGGTCTTGTCAAAGGTTTCACGCTTACATAAACATAATATTATTCGATGGTTTTCTTCACCATAATATTCCTGTTATAAAATTAGAAGCCTTCCACGTGTATAATCCAAGCAAGCCTCCAAGTTCCCGTCAGGCTAGCGCCTCACACAACGCGTCGAGCAAGCATTGTGTGCGAGCAATTGCATCAGCCCGGCGACGCGGAACCAGGCGGCGATAATTTACTAATATCATTCACTTCATTAGAACAATACCTAGCTTGCTAGGCTATGAATAGGGCTTCATTTTCCATCATAAATAGATAAAAGGTTATGCGTTTGAATAATAGCTAGGGTTCGTTAGTTACGATCAATACTTTTGTTGTTAGGGTCTTGTTTTAAGCTATGACTGACATCTATTATGTTTCCTCAGCTTAGACTGAAAGAGGACCCAGCCTCGCTGGCTAAAGGCTAGGTGGGTGGTGTATACGGTGTGTACCGCCTATAAAGCTTAAAATTTCGGTACGGAACGTAAACGATAAAAGATACCTACTAACGTGCACTTACCTACACTGATCAGGCTCTTGGCAATTAGACCTTTTTATCGTATACTAGCGGACCCGACAGACGTTGTCCTGTCTGAACGATCCTAAAACCCGCCGCCACCTACCGGGTCCAATTGTGTTTTCAAACCATCCAGGAACCAATTGAAATGTACACACAAATTTTCATCCAAATCGGTCCAGCCGTGTAGGAGGAGTTAGGTGACAAACACACGTACAGAAGAATTATTTATATAAAAGTATCCTATGTCCGTCTCCTGGTTCTAAGCTACCTGCCCACCAATTTTCAGACAAGTCGGTTTGCCGTTCTTGAGTTATAAATAGTGTAACTAACACGACTTTCTTTATATATGTTATAGATTAATATTCTACTGGTATCTGATCAGTAAGAGTCGGAACAACTATCCCCATGTCATCACTAAATCATCACATACGAAAATAAGATGAAATCAGAGCCTCCCAAGTCCTCGTCGACCTCGTCAACTTTTTTGATGCTGTCTTAACAATTAAGTTAATAGTGATGTATTACTCACTATGCCACTTAAGCTACTCCTGCACTTTATCTAAAGCGCAATCATGCGATAACAGTCGCGCTGGATGTCGTGTGTGAGCCGGAGCGAGCACTCGAGCCGAGACTTGCAACTTACGTAGATAGTTGGAAGATACGCACATGTTGAACGGTGAGAGTGAATAGTTCGATGCATCATTTGTGGGACCAACGTTACAAATGTATTCGAAATACAATTAAGAAGAATTATACTCTAATATTTGAAATTAATTCCTGGAAAAGAAAAATTTCAATTCATAAAATAGATTGGGATAAGGGCAGGGCATTGATGATGATTTGAAATGAATTCCTATTTACTTTAATGATTTTAAATTCTGCTAGTGTTCATATTTTATTAAATGTTTGTTGTATCTGCAAGGTCCATGTGATCTTTAAACATATTATGTGATATGCACTAAAGAGTTGAAATAGATTGGACGACTAGTTATGGCTGATTTACACAGGGTCTATCTGACTCCACATGAAGCTGTGTGTGCGGAGCTGGCGCCGAGAATTGATTCTCACTGTTTACATGCAGACAGTTAAGCCGTCAGTAGCCGTACTACTGACTTCAAATCAATTTACACGAAGACAGTAACGGGTCAGTGCTGACTTGGTTCTAGTTTGGAGCTACTAACTGTGTAAATCAGCCTTTACTCCTAGTTAGTCCTGTCATCCCATGGTTTCTCAAACAAAACACATACTTATTTTAATGTGAGTATTTGATACGCTTCAATACATGTTCTGTTTCGTTCAAACTTCCAGCCTTAGTAATAAAGATTCACAGATGACGTATACCGGAGTTTATACGTCGTGTGTAAATATTGATATACTTACAGTAAGGCTGTTCAAATATTATAAGTTGTATAATAAAATAAATGAATATTGTAATAAACCGGAGCGGCTTCATAATCCGATAACCCGCAACACGCGGCGAGAGGCCTATAATTACATTAACCACATGAAATCGGAACCGCCGCCGAATTTCATAAACTCCAGATTATACTGAATATTCAGCACTCACCGCAACATAATACAGGGTTTTCTGACCACTTATTATATTTAACTCAATTACATATTTACTGTTGCCTAAAAATATATATCTATGTTTTACAAGCCCGTTGGCATTGTGAGGGACCTTTTATAATATTCTATGACTGAAAGCATTCCTGCATATTCATTTGTATGAAACATAAGATCATATATTTTATCTACACCCATGCTATAAATCCTTTATAAAAGTTCCTGAAACAGTTAGCTTACTGCCAACATTAAAACAGCCAGTGTCATAGTAACCATGGTAACCATAATAGCATCCAAACGGGTGCTTTAATGTTGTACTGAATTTCATAATACAACTCGTTTTCAAAAAAAGAACATTGTAATGCACGCGCGTTTCACTACAACAGCGCCGTAATAAAAAAAAGAACTTATTCGAATTCACGTCGTATTCTATGACGCCGGCCGCCATGTTCGATACGAGTATTAGTATTGCAAAAAACTGTTTCAGAACCTTTTTTAGAGGATTCATAACAGGGATGTAGATAAAGTCTTGTATGCAACTGTACATAATTAGGTATTAAAACACTCATGTGATACTATTATCACACTCGGCTTCGCCTCGTGGGATAAACCCACGTTCGTGTTTTAATACCCCTTATTATACGTCAGTTGCATAAATAACTATAATAACATCAGTTTAGCATTGCGACACAAAACCTCCCAGGCTGCATGATGCAACTTGAACAGCGTTGAAAATAGAGTACGATCTTCTTCTTTCTTAGATAAAGTAGGGGTACGATTAGTGGAAGTCGAGAGTTTTATTGTTTGTCACCATGCAACAAAAGTTAAACCTTATTCTAGAACAAGGTTATCTTCAGACCATTTCGGACTCTATTCTGACTATGCTAAAGTTCTAAATACAGAACTGAAAACTTAGCTAAGTTGTCAGTGATGTATAAAGAACTAGAACTGTATTTCAGTTGTATGTATTTATTCATGGAGAAGGTTTTTATAGGATTTTTTTTCAGACCTCAACGCAGCTGAAGCCGTGTGCAAAAGCTGTATGTATAGTTAAATGTAAAAGTAATTCCTGTATGTGTGCCTAAAAACGATATACATTAGTTATCGTTCTGTGAGTTTTCTAACAGTGAACACTTGTCCACCTCTCTTTCGGCGGCACTCAATATTATGTTTGTGCGCATGATTTCCCCGCGGGCGCTGGAGACGGGAAAATGACGATTTATACACCGACACGGACCAACTGCTGTAAAATACGTCTTGTTACTAGTTGTCGTGTCTTGGGGGCTAGATGTCGCTGCATTGAGCATTTCTATGCATTCGTAATAGTGTTAGCTCTGATATTTGTTGTTTCAAAAGTGTTTTAAGTTGGGTGAGGAAATAGAGAAACGAAGTGCAGTTTTCTATTTATTTTAGCTTGAGTGTTGTGAGCATCCCTCGGTGCGTCTTAAGATACATTGAGCTTCGGATGTTCGAACGTCTCAAATACGCACAGCACTTAATCCTTAGATGAAGTGAGTAGTCAGTTAGAAATAAAAATCTTTTCAATACACTTCCTCGAAAACTCGTTCTTAACGCACTACGATTAGGTTCACAATGCAATGTATTTCGCAGGCGTGCGATTTTTCATTTTCCAACACGTGTGCGGGAATAAAAATTTCCACAGATAACTTACTTAACTTCCGCAGTTCTCGGCTCAAAAACAACCTCGCCTACGGATCGTGTTAATTCCGCCTCGAATGCAATAACAAACGTTCTCCACTTGTATAAAAATGTACTATTATTCAGTCTTCCTTTACTTTTAACTCGAATACACACACAAAACATCAAGTTTAAACTTATACAGGGTGACTTTGAAAACATTCGACAAAATTTAAGGGTGTGTTCTACGCATCAATATGAACAACTTTTACTATGTGAACAATTTCGAATTCACAAAAAAAAATCCGACCTTCTTTTACAAAAGGGTCCAATACCTTTAACTATAATATGGGAAGGTAGTTTTTTTTTTTGCGAATTCGATGTTGGTCCCTTAGTAAAAGTTGTTCATATTGATGCGTAGAACACCCCCTTAAATTTTGTCGCATGTTTTCAAAGTCACCCTGTAGAGATATCGTGCAGCAAATCTAAAACACTTTATGCCACACGAACGCCTCCACTACAACTACAAGACACAACACAACACAACACAACACAACACGACACATCACGACATACAACATGACGAATGTATCACTACCTACAGAACACGACAACTTGTATAATTGTCGTGACTTTAACCGATAACACGGCATCAAGTTGAGCAGTCTGTTTGTGTTAACAGCGATCTAGTGTCCAAGTTTCAGGTCTGTCTTGTTGAGACATGTTGACAATGTAATCTACCTATAGCTGCCGGCATTGGTTCGGTACTCTCAAGAAAGGTTAGATGTCCAAAATAATCTTTTCCCAGTAGTATCGTAATGGAGGATCTTTAGATAGAGTTATATTAAGGAAAAAAAGTACATTTTCTTGTTTGCTAAAAACATTGTAATAGGAAATCTGGTATTCCGCAGGGGTTACCGAAGTCAAATGCTAAAGTTTGCAGTTGATTGAAACAGAGAATCTCGTAGATGTCAGCGTAGCCCGCGTAGACGTGCTACGAGGCCGCTACGAGAGCGCTACGAGAATGCTACGAAAGCACAGCATAATTTTGTGTCATAAGTATGAGGTAATCCGATCAGCAAAGTAACTTGCAACCACATAAAGAAAGAAAGCAAAGGTTATTTGCGCAATTATGACGCATAAAGTACTGAAAGAAATAGGGAATAAATGCGTCACATCCGCGTAAAACGACCGTCGTTCAGTATATATATAATAATGCTGCGAATCAAGTGCAAAACAGAGCCACAGCGCTGGTTTTTAGAGACAGCCGGTGTTGACGTGATGATGCTGACCGTTGCAAATAAAAAAATAAATAAATAACAGAAAAGTAATAATAATTGTACAAAATACAGGGTGATTTTTTAATGACCAGCCAAATTTACACAGGGTGTTCTACCCATGAATATGAACAACTTTCACTATGGGACCAACTTTGAAATCGCAAAAAAAATATCAGCTGTTTCATACATTTTGATCGAGTAGGTATTGAACTTTTGTAGGAAACCGCTGGTTTTTTTTTCGTGATTTCAAAGTTGGTCCCATAGTGAAAGTTGTTCATATTCATGGGTAGAACACCCTGTGAAAATTTGGCTGGTCATTAAAAAATCACCCTGTATAAAATTCAAAAAATTCAAACACATTTTTTTTGCAATGTTCCGTCGAGGCAAAGCACAAATGAAGTTATGTTATCTGTGCACACAGCTGTCACAGAGAAGAGACTTTTTGAGTTTGACATCTTAATATATAAAACAAAGTCGGGTTTGTTCGAACACTTATAACTCGAGAACGGCTGGACCGATTTTCATGGTTTTTGATTTGATGTATTGGTCTCCGTCCCGAATAGCAGAATTACTATTAAAAACCAAAAAAAAATTGAAGAAAATTAATTTTCTCATACATGAGGGCAGGGCAACGTCTTTTTGTTTTTTCTTTTGGCTTCGCATGGTTGGTGCATTTAGCATCTTTCATTCTATTTGGAATTCCTAATTAAAATTAATTTTATAATCAGTTGTTCATTTGTTTTCCCGCCGTTCGATTTATTGAAATTTTGACACGACAACGCAACGTCTGGCAGGTCGGCTATGTCGTATTCTATATAAATAAAAATCAATTGCCGAATGTATGAGTACGCTAATATTTGGCTATATTTTTTTTTTTTGTTGTATTTATTTAATTGTCAGGACAAGGTCTGTATGAAAGAAACTTCTACACAGTTTATTATTACAGAGTCAATTTACTAACACTACTGTACTAAATATAATGTGGAGATTTGATACAAGTAACAACCCACTAAGTATCCCAATTTATTTGGGGTCAGCGCAACATGATCCTTTCTTCCATACTTATCTGACTAATAGTCGTTATCTCGGTAGTCACTCCCTTTCTAGCTATGTCATCTTTCACAAAGTCCATCCATCGTTTCTTTGGTCTTCCCCTACTCTTATAGCCATCGAAATACATACTGTACTTACTCAAAACAATTTTTTTTTTCAAATTGGCTTCAATTATTCTGTTTCATAGTGTTGGCTTCGATAGCCCCTGTTCTAACAATTTTACAATAAAAAAATGGTGGCTTAACAAAATGAACTCACCGGCTCTGGATTGTCCTGCTCCTGTCCCGGGACACAGCTCTTATTATGCACAGCACCAGTTCCACCTTCACATAATGTTTTAAGAACCACAAACACGGAAATTCTTGAGGATTTCTAAATTTATTGCTAGTAGCCACGCGCGGTAACGTGAACCGTCGCACTTTTCGAAAGACAGTGAGTGGCGCCATCTTCTTCGGTGGCGCGCGGGCAAAGTTCGGTTAAGCCACAGATAATAAACTATACATTTCCCCCCACCGAAATCCGCAAGGATTTCCCAGTTACGATACCAAAATGTGGCAGAAAATGCATGTATGCATGTGTTGTGTATTTTGATGTGGTGTGAAGTAATTAATGTACTTGTAGATAATTATGAATTAAAATGCTAGAGAGAGTGGACTGTATTATAATAGAATGAAAATAAACTTAAATTAATAATATTGTTACTTAAAACTAGTTTGGAACGATAACTAGATCATTATGAGTCCTGATCGAGAGGCAAAGGGCTGACTTTAGAAACGGGACGTGTTAACTCGTGACCGTTTGCAGTCTTGACATGAACTACGCGAACAACACCGTCCGGGCCAGTATGGGGCTTAGAGATTCTTCCTAGCGCCCACTTAAGGGGTGGCGCATCCGAATTAACAAGCACTAGGTCACCGATATTCAGGTTTTGACAAGTGTGATGCCATTTCTGCCTTTGTTGCAAGGTGTGTAAGTAATCCTGCCTCCAATGTTTCCAAAATTGCTGCGATAGCTGTTGGACAGCCTGCCATCGGCTCAGTCTATACCCAGATACGTCCGTGAGATCAGATTCTGGTACTGACAGTAGCTCCCTACCTATGAGGAAATGACCAGGCGTTAAAACTTGAAACTCACTCGGATCGTCAGATAAAGCACACAAAGGCCTTGAGTTTAGTACAGCTTCAACACGAGCAAACAGTGTTCCCAGTTCTTCAAATGATAAAGCTCTAGTCCCAATGGTGCGTTTTAAATGTAATTTTGCTGATTTTATAACAGCCTCATAAAGTCCACCGAAATTACTGCCGGCTGGTGGGTTAAGTCGCCATTTTACTCCGCGAGATACGAAGCCATTATTTATATTATTCGATTCCGAATTTAAAAATTTGGTTATTTCAGTTAACTGTTTACCAGCAGACACAAAATTGGTACCATTGTCAGATACGACAGAATGACACAGACCTCTCCTCGCCGTGAATCGGTCGAAACACGCTAAAAAACACTCTGTGCTTAAAGATGACAAGACCTCTAAATGAACAGCCCGTGTCGCGCAGCACACAAATACGCAAAGATAAGATTTTGAAATATGGGCATTTCTACGAGTTGATTCTTTAGTAGGAAAAGGTCCGCCTATGTCCACACCAACAGTGTGAAACACATGAATATCTTGAGAACGGTACTTAGGTAGTTCACCCATTAGGGGCTGTCGATTTGTAGGAGACACCCTAAAACAAGAAATACATTTCCTAGTGCGGGATCGAATCGCACATCGTGCTGAAATGATCCAATATTTTTGTATTATCAAACTTTGAAGTGTGCGCGGGCCCACGTGCAGATAAATTTTGTGATAGTGATCGATTAAGATTTCTGTAAAATGAGACTTTTTAGGGAGTAATAGCGGATGTTTCTTTTCATACGTTAGATCTGATTGGGAAAGTCTACCCCCCACCCTGAGGAAACAGTTGGAGTCTATGAAAGGGTTGAGTTTCCGCAATGATTGACTACCGCTACCATCTTTTGCTAGTGACATGATGTCATTAGAAAAATGATGATTTTGAACGGTTTTCACTAATACGTCATGCGCGTTTCTTATATCCGACACAGTGAGGGATCTGCGTTCGTAAGCAGGCAGTCTACAGTTACGTATGAATTGATAGCATCGAGCTACGACGTTGAGCAATTTGCTAAAACTAGAATATTTCTCAGTTAAATTATAAAGAAAACTGGATGAATCAGACTCAGTGGATACAAGAGCTGTCTTGGAACACTTGAGATCGGGAGGATTGCAGTCACGAAACTCGTCCATGGTCTTAATCGGCCACTGAGTCTGGTCTTGTTTGAGCCAGTCTGGGCCAGTGAACCATTCTGTCGTTGCTAACAAGACCGAAGGTAAAGCGCCGCGAGAACATATATCAGCTGGATTTGACACACCGCTCACATGGTACCAGCATTCACTAGGGACACAGTCGTTGATTTTAGAAACCCTATTGGATACAAATGTTTTGAGTGTGTAGCTAGGCGTATTTAGCCAGGCTAGCACCACCGACGAATCCGTGAATAGCAATGTCTCATCAATGTTGAGCCGGTCACACAATATAGTTTGAAGGTATTGTATCAGCTTTGCGAGCAAGTGGGCTGCCATGAGCTCTAATCGCGGAATGGTGACGGTCTTTAGAGGAGCCACTTTGGATTTTGCGATGAGTAGACTGGCCTTAACTTCACCTGCAAGGCTTTTTGTTCTCAGATATACAACTGCCGCATAGCCGAGTGTTGAGGCATCACAAAAACCTATAAGTTGACAAAAAGAAGGAGAGGTCACTTTTACATGACGGCTATGCCGTATATCTGACAACAATGGAAGTTCATCAACGTATGACTGCCATTTTGACGCAAGCTCTGATGGTAGACTTTGGTCCCAGTCAAGCTGGCGAGCCCAAAGCTCCTGCATTAGACATTTGGCATAAAATGTGCATGGCGCCACGAAACCAAGCGGATCGAACTGACGACCAATTTGTGACAACACTGTTCTCTTTGAAATGACAGGGTTTGGCGGAGAAATGGTAAACGAAAACGCATCAAAAGTGGGTAACCACTGAAGTCCCAGCACTTTAATAGCTAAATTCTTTTCATCATCAAACGTGACTGGCGTTTCACGATGATCCTCATCTAAACTGTCTAAGACCTGTGTGCAATTACTGGACCATTTGCGGAGTATAAAACCACCTGACTTTAATAGTTTCATTAATTCTTTTTGCAGAGTTACAGCTTCGTCTACAGTAGTTACAGACCATAGAAAATCGTCCATAAAAAATGCAGTTTTTAGCAGTGGAGCAGCCTTAGGAAAGTTAGTAATTTCGTTATCCGCCAAAGTATGTAAGACTTTAATAGCCAAATAAGGGCAGCTCGCTATACCATATGTAAGGGTGTTCAAAGAGAATATTTGAACTGGCTGATCCAGGGAGTAACGCCATAAAATATGTTGATACGGTCGTTGACTAGGGTCGACCAGTATCTGCCGATACATTTTACATATATCAGCAGACAGACAAATTTCATGTAGTCGAAAATTTATTAAAAGCTGGTTGATATCAGCTTGAAGCTTGGGCCCAGGTAACACGATTGAGTTGAGTGACATATTATTTGTTGTTTTACCTGACGCATCAAATACCACACGATGCGACGTAGTGGTACTCGTCGGCTTAATAATGCAAAAATGCGGGATAGTATATTTTGACTCCACGTTCTGGACATCACTAAGACACGTCATATGGCCGAGATCTTCATATTCGCGCATAAATTTATGATATTCAGTTTTGAGCACAGGGTCTCGTTCTAATTTTGACTCTAAGTTAAGAAGGCGACGAGTAGCCATCTGACTTGAATCACCGAGTTCTACACATTGCCGAAATGGATACTTAACAACATACCTACCCGTATCATCGCGCCTATGCTCTTTGGCAAACAAATGCTCTGCTCGCTCCTCGTCTGGGTTACGCGGCGGCACACTAGACGGTACATCTTCTATTTCCCAAAAAGACTGCATTACTTGCTCCAGATTCACAGAAAATGCACAGAATGACTGATCGCGAGTAGTACTGGTAGCGGTTGACGCGGTACAGGAACCAAGTTCAGTTTGACCTACTAGGACATATCCGAATATTGAGCTCATCGCAACAGGTAAACCGTGATCTCGTGGAAGAATCTTTTGACTGTCGAATATGTACGGAAACAGATCACCTGCTATCAACATGTCGATCGGCGCAGGTCTATAGAATTCTGGGTCTGCTAACTTCAGATGTTGAAACTCGGTTATTACTTTATCAGGCAATGGCACTGTGGGCAAACAACCAACTATTTTAGAAACAATGACCGCATCGGTTGGCAGTATAGGACCAGGTAGGTGTCGCGGTTTGACCTTACAGGTGGTCACCCCGAACTCCTTAACTAAATTCCCACCTAACCCGATAGGCTCAAAATTACATTGTCGACGTGCCAGGTTTAAGCGTTTTGCACAGTCTTGAGTTATGTAGCTCGTCATGGCTCCGCTATCAATTAAAGCACGTACGGTGTGGTACTGGCCCCAACAATCTGCGACGTGTACAATAGCGGTGCCGAGCAAAACTGTCAAATTAGCTGAGCACGTCAATGTTACTGCACTAGGATTCGAATTTGCAACAGAATCTATGTGCAGTGTATGATGATGCTTTTTTTTGCAGACCGTACATCGTACCTTAGACGGACAGTCGTCGACCGAATGTTCGCGTAAACAATTTTCACACAACTTTAATTGTTTAATTTTATCGAGACGCTGTGCCGGTGTCAGGTCGATATAGTCGGTGCATCGATAAATAGAATGCATCTTTTTACAATACAAACACTCACTGGACTTCATTGACTTAACAGTTTGGTCTGTACTTGTACTAACAGCTGATGACAAGGTCAGTCGCTGCGTCTTTTTTGACTTTGAAGTAGAGGGTTGACTGTCTTTCGTAGAATCAGCAGTATATTCCGACATTTCAAGAACACGCACGTATTTTTCCACAAAAATTATCAATTCCTCATAAATAGGTATATCTGTATGTCCCAACGCCTTTTCCAATTCACGCCTCGTTATGGGATCCAAATTACGCAAAGCGATGTAAAATAACATAAAACCTGCAAGGTCATTGACCTTTAACATCTGTAGGGCCCTAACGTTTTCTTGATATGTCTGTAAGAATTCGTTAAGTCCCGAGACAGATTCGTTTAATAATGGTTTAAAATTGAATAATTTATCAAGGTAATTAGTTGCTAATGCACGCTTATTATCATATCGTTTTTCTAACGCAGACCATACAATCTTATAATTGTCTGATGTGACTGGCATAGACTTCACGATAGTCAACGCAGACCCGCTTACAGCCGAGAGTAAATAATAAAACTTTTCAATGTTAGCAATTTGACTATTATTATGTATTAAACTGAGAAATGTATCGCGAAATGTAGGCCAGTTTTCAAGCTTACTGTCAAACGGAAATAGTTCTAATTTAGGTAACCTAGGCTTTACATAGTTATCTTCAACTTTAACCGTTTTATTTAACTTCTCCGACTTATCATCTGTACTATATAGACTGCTATAAATAGCGCTAACATGATAGTACATAGTATCAAAGCTGTCAAGTTCTTTATAAGACGGCACATATTCGGGATATAATTGCTTCTTTATAACTGTTATAGCACTGACACTGTTTTCGAACTTTTCGCGCCATTGCGGTACGTCTTGATAACGCGCCCGAAATTCACTGGCAAACTCAGGTTTGTCAGCAACTTTTTTGGAAACATCGTATAAGGCCTGTAATCTCGTAAAACACATTTCTTTCGTTGTAATATGTGGCTGCGCCAACGCATAATACTCGTCATCCAATTTGATGTTTGGCATCTTGCAACAAAACTACGTTATCGCTCACAATGTAATAAGTACCTACCTACTATTCCTACTAATGATGGCGGCCGGCCGGCGTCGATAAATTACTCGTAAATAATTTTGCAAAATGAAAACTTTTACTAACGCTCTTGTAATTGAAATAAACGTTGGATCAGGACTCAATGTGAATAGAAATCAGTTTAGAATATGTTTTAAACCTGTGCGTTCGATAATAACAGAGATATAAATGAATTTCCCTACGTAGTGTGTGTGTGAGTAGGTAGCTGCCGCGTGCGTGCTTACACAAAATGCGAAGTGAAATTGATATTTATATTGAAATACATGTAAATAAATATATATGTAGTTGGATTGATTTCGTAACCGGTAAATCCTGGCTCGATTGATCAAAATGTTGGCTTCGATAGCCCCTGTTCTAACAATTTTACAATAAAAAAATGGTGGCTTAACAAAATGAACTCACCGGCTCTGGATTGTCCTGCTCCTGTCCCGGGACACAGCTCTTATTATGCACAGCACCAGTTCCACCTTCACATAATGTTTTAAGAACCACAAACACGGAAATTCTTGAGGATTTCTAAATTTATTGCTAGTAGCCACGCGCGGTAACGTGAACCGTCGCACTTTTCGAAAGACAGTGAGTGGCGCCATCTTCTTCGGTGGCGCGCGGGCAAAGTTCGGTTAAGCCACAGATAATAAACTATACACATAGTTTTGACTTTTTTATTTTACTTTAAATTTATCCCGGTATTTTACTTTTCAGCAAAAAATCGTAGATCAATTCTTAAAATATAAATTAAGTTTTCCTACACAATTCAAAATGTTATCAGCTTGCGCCTTCGGGAACTTCGCACATTAGAATATTCATAGCTAAGACAGGACAACGTCTGTCGGGTCAGCTAGTTTACTATATAATAACTTGATTAGTATAAACTATTAACTATTACTATTAACTGTTCATTTTATTTCAATATACTTAAAAATAAGCTAAAATAACTTAAAAATATAATATCTTAAACTAAAACTAATAAAAAACTAAAATTAAATATGGCGTCGAAAAATTCCTCCGCATCGCTGTCGACTGGTAGAGTACCCAAGAGACGGGCGGCATTGCCACGTTGTATGGCAATGATTATAAATATCTTGTCAGTATTATAATAATTCAATTTCAAAATTATTTAAGAAGAAAAGAAAGATATAACCTTATCACTTATAACCTTTATCAAAATTGATTCCTGTGACACAAATAAAGCTCTCTACGCAATAAATTCTCCACTTAAATACATTTCGGCAACGTCCGGCGGTACATTTATGACAAATGGCAACATTATTAGTATGTTCGACCCACGCCTGAGCAGCTTACCTCGCGAGCGCCTGCCATCATGTCAGGGGAAATAACTCGCCTTTCTTTTACGGATACACCTCGGTAAAGGGCTTACTTTGGAAGGTGATGGGAGATTGAAATAATGCTTCAGGTGTTTCTATGAAATAGTTTTACATACTGATTTTGGAAGTAGGATTTTCTTCAGCGGTAAAAAGGATTTTTTTGTGAGAACTGTCAAGGATTACAGACAGAACAAAAATATTTTGAGAGACGGGTTCGGTTCGGTTAAACAGTTCCATCCCTCCTCGTCAGCTACGATAAACCTACATTTTGAACTGGTTTTTTTATAAAGTTAAAAAAAAAAAAAAAAAACCGTGCGACGAGGTTAGTTTTATTTTAGAATGTATTAACTACTCTGCTAAAAACAAACAATAAAACTTGAACCCAGACAAAAAACTGGACCAAAAAGCTTTATGTAATATCCTGAAAATCTTCTCAACTGTTCACAAAAACTTTATTGTTTGAGCTAAGTCCCGGAGCGCTAACACTAACACTAACACGTTTAGTTCTGCGGGCCTAGCTAGGGTTGCCACCTATTTTTAAAGCCAATAGACTATATTTACTTCTCTAAGCTTTTTTAGCTTAATTAAAATCACAACAACACCACAACCAAGAACGAAAAATAATATTTCTTCAATTACAAACAATAACAGCGGCAAAAATTTACAAGTTGACATGATACTGTCTAATTGACAATTGACAGTGACGTTTTAGATTACGTTAAAAAGCAATACGTTCCTTTCAAAAAATAGCTTAGTAAACAATTTAAAAATAACTTCAAAAGTAAAAATGTGAAATAAATTATTTTCACGTACTTTATCGCCCTTGTAAAGTATAAAGTACGATTGTCTAAAATAGAGTACTTACAATACTTTACTGTAAAGTACGGGTGGCAACCCTAGGCCCCTAGGCCTCACACAAACGCGCGGAGTAAACGTAACGTAAATGAGAACGATTGAAATTGGGAATACTCGTTTCAGACATCATATTTACTATTTATGACTTTATTTATACTATACTAATTGTGATGGTCGCAAAAATTTTAACCAAAATGCTATAATGTTACCTAGTTGTATTTTCTTTCGATTGAAAAATCGTTTGAATAGGTAAACGTATTTTATAACACATTTGCTCGTAAAGGGCCTCTTATTTCACCAATTTCAATTCAATATCGTAATGTATGTCATTACGTACTTGTGCGTAATCGTAAAGTAAAACGCACGAGTTTCTTTCTAATAAGGTAACACGTACGGTTTATCATGCTCCGTCTAAAACCAACGGTACTTTTTTAAATCTTAAGAAAAAAAAAGCAAAGAAAGCAAAGCAAAGAGTTTTTATGTCAGAAAAGTGGTCAACATTTTATGAATAAAATTAACTTTGGGATACAATAAAATTAAAGAATTATAAGTATGTTAAACATTTAATGCTTTGATTTAATTAATTTTGGCAATAAATTACAACCATTTATCTGTAACAAAAACAAAAAAATATTAATTTACTTTAATAATACTGGCTGTTTTTGTGCCTTTGCCTTTTAAAAAAAAGCGCTGATGCGTGCGCATCGCTAATTTGTGAACAAGTAAAAATGATTCCGCGCGCTTTTCCTTTTCGCTGTATTGTTTTTATTTGAAAATGTCGTCAAGTAATGATGAATTTATTCATTTGACACCGCCAGAAGTCTCAGAGGCAGCGAAAAAGGCCGAAAGCCTCTTGCCCGAAAAATCGACCGATAGATACTTACAAGCGGATCAAAATTTCATCGTATGGAAAACAAGCAAAGATGCAAATTCATTTTCAGAAAGTGTGTTTTTAAAGATTTATTCGTTTAAGAAAGTCCGAGTTTTATTTATTTCCTCGCAAATATGTTATAAAACGTCGTATGACATACGTGCGCTTTGATAATTACAGCCTCTGCTTTCTTGTAGCCCTCGCCTACGGCTCGGGCTAGCAATATCGCCTCGGCTGTAATTTTCAACTTACCGCACTCATATCATAATGTACTATTTTACGTCCCACGCTCGTGCCTCTGACGTGGCGGTGACGACGGTCAGCTCTAGACCTAACCTAGATACACTAAATGTAGATGTTACTTTGTTAGTTGTTTGTTGGGTAGACAGGACCTGTGATGTCAGTGACAAAGGTTTTTGTTATGTCTGTCTGGGACTTAATTTTTCATGAACCTTTTTACTTTTTTGTTTGTATTCTTACAAAATATTATAAGCGGTAATAATTTATGTCTATATTTCTGTTAGTCTGGTGCCGTTTAAGGACTGAACTAACGAACCAGTTTTATCAAAATTGGTAAAGCAGAACAAGAAAACATAACTTTTACACGTGGACGGCTAAACAGCATTTTAGAAGATTACTTACTGTAATTTATTTTAGGCATGACAGGCTGTTTATAAACAGATAAATCAATGGATGGCGAACACTTTACACAAGCGATCTGTCAAACTTGTTATAACTGAAAACGTCAACTTTCCTTTTAGCAAAATGAAACTGAAGTCGCTTTTGTAATAAACGTTAAACTTTCTAACAAATAACGGTAAATGTTTTCTTTGTGTTACCTAAGTTAAGACACTTAAATCTGGAAAGTAGGTCCTAAAAATAAACTCTGGCTAAGTTTGACTTTGAAAAACTTAGAATAAGTACAGTTTTGTTACTTGTTTGAGGAAAATTAAAATTACCCATTTTGATATCTAAGGTATTTTCCCTAGAGGCGCCGTTTATTTTTCTCACATATATTTAACTCGAATAAAAAGCGGAGATTATAAATCGTCACATGAAACTAATAACACTTAATATCACTTACTACGCTCGTAAATTCATGATAATAGCAATAATATCTGCGAAGAAAACCCCAAATATAATGTCCCTATAAACCCACACATTCATACGTGGTCCTACATTAGTTACATAGTATGTACATAATGATGACGTAATGCCGTGACGTCACGGAAGGTCGCTCCGGTAATCTGTCGCCTCTGACACGTGTCAGAATCCTTTCGCTTGTCATACGTTATTCTTATTTATCTGTTAGATCAAGCGGAATAATGTATCTCACGTCATTTGTTATTGTAAATGTAAGTTACTTTTGAGCGATATTCAAAATCATGCTTTTTGATTAATTGCTATCAAATTATAAACGTATTTGTTTTCCACAGCCGCCCAGGGCTCGCACAGGGCCTCAAGTCTGCTATTACAATAGTGTCAGAATAGTCTATCATTGATTTCATAATTGTTGATTTTGACACGTTTGGTAATCTACTAATATAATGGCGTCATTATGACTTTCCAATGGTCAACCACTGACACTCCATTGTATGAAATTATGAATTTAGCAGATTACAAACTTTTAGCAAAATGACAATGCAGTGACAATGGGATCGTGTTGGAATGTTAAAAATAGCAGACTTGGGGCCCAGGTGCATTGGTGAAATATCAAAACATCGTGGTTTCTGTGCTACCTATATATATCTTAGTTAATTTATTATACACATGAACTTTCCAGTATAAATGATGGTAAAAAGCATCAAAAGTTTAGAAGATCTAAGCGGTCACACAGATAGACACTGGATAGCAACTTTGTTTTATACTATACAGGGTGGAACTTTGTAATGCCACCTGGAGGGAAACTACTCTTAATACTGCAGATAGAAAGTTTTACTCAAACGAAACATTCCTTTATTTTTGAATAGAAAGCAAACTGCATTCAAAGATTTTCGAAAATTCTCTTCTCCCACACCCGGGAATCGAACCGGCTAAAATCTGAAAAAATTATACCCTGTACTTTTATTGCATCGATCGTTAGGGTAAAAGGATGAAATCTCTCTAACAAACATGATAAATTAAATGAAAGGAAAACCAGGAAATCTTAAATTAATTTAATTATTTACAAAAATTACCTCATACACGCAGCTACGAGTATGTCGCAAAGGAGTCTGCATTACAAAAGATGGATGTTAGTTAAAGAGCTTTAACTTGACTCATTGAATTTGTAACTTCAGATTTCCTGGTTTTCCTTTCATTTAATTTATCATGTTTGTTAGAGAGATTTCATCCTTATAATTGACCCTAACGATCGATTCAATAAAAGTACAGGGTATAATTTTTTCAGATGTTAGCCGGTTCGATTCCCGGGTGTGGGAGAAGAGAATTTTCGAAAATCTTTGAATGCAGTTTGCTTTCTATTCAAAAATAAAGGAATGTTTCGTTTGAGTAAAACTTTCTATCTGCAGTATTAAGAGTACTTTCCCTCCAGGTGGCATTACAAAATTCCACCCTGTATACGAGTATAGATACGACACGCGCCCACCAACCGCGTACTCCGCACTATCGGGGACATACTTGCTCAGCACCACGAACTGGACTTATTTGCCGATGGATTAGGACATTTGTATAATAAATTTCGTATCATTTTAAATGACATATTATAGTCATACATAATAATTGAGTTGAATTGATCACTATTAGTTGACACTAAACTGACATTATATTAATTGACACTAACTGACATTATATTAATTGACATTAAACTGACATTATATTCTGCTGCTGTATTAATTCGTCGTTGTAATCTAATTTTTATTATTATTTATAGACATGGGCATTATTGCTATTTTATAAAATCTAATGTATAATAAGGAGACGCCACAAGGTGTAGCCACAATTGAATTGTAAGGAAATTAATCATATGAGCGTTTTGGATGGTATGTCTGTTAGCTCGTAAGACCAATTGAAATAAATAAATAAATAAATAGATGTAAATGGGCTGAGATATAAAACTCTTTCCAAACTTCTAAATGGTTACAACTGTTTAAACCACACGTCATGCTCTATGGTCATAAGCTTTGCATTCTTACAAACTAAGTTTATGCCAAACACAGAACAGTGTTATCGGCAACCGAACTCCAAGTCTGAGTTAACGTTCACAACTCCGTGATAGCCTTAAGCCAATAAAGACGGTCGAACCGCTAAAAATAAGCTCCCGCGATCATGAAACCCGATCTATCCGACATGCAATCTGTGCTGGCCACTTAAACTTGAAAGCTGTCACTTAAGTTGCACCGATGTAAGAGCAAGTTAAAGTGAGATAGTATAAGTTGGGACATGTCTGCGGGCCACACTCGCGTCGGAGAACGGAGTCAGCTAAATGTTTCTGAAAAGCAATGACGCGAATTTTGTCGAAGTTGGAGCAACCGAGGGAATTCTTGGAATTATGTTTGAGTTCTGTAACTATCTCTATATCTAAAAATAAATATTATCTTATATCTACATATACAGGGTAATACACCAACAACTTCTTAAGGGGTCACTGTACTCAAACTCAAAGCATTTATTTCTAATAATCCAATTACAGGCACTTTTGAATTGTCAAAGGGTCGGTCAGTCAGAAAGATGAAGCTAGTTGCCCATTCCAAAGCGTGGTTGGTCCCTAACGAGAAGAACGGGCAAGAAACTCCACGGACACTGTTTTCATCATTAGGAACATATTTTACTTTGGGACCAAACCTGAAATGTCGAAAAAATAAGTAGTTTATACCATATCATCATCTGCCTAGCCTTTTCCCAACTATGTTGCGGTCGGCTTCCAGTCTAACCGGATGCAGCTGAGCGGGATTAACACAAATGGTACTTTTAATTCTGGTAGTACGTTCCCGTGGGATATTTTTTAACATCGACGCAGGCAAAGTCCCATACAAAAGCTAGTATATTTATACGATGAGAAAATAAATAAAACACATTGTCATACACTTACAACATTCAAAGAAAAGTGCTCTCTCGAAGCATTGGACCGAATAGAAGAGATAACTCACAATAACACGAGTGGCAGGGTGGTCGGGTGGCGGACACGGCCAAATGGTGGTCATAAGTGGTCCAATGACACCCATACTTTGTGATAAGTGCTCGAATGATACTGCGACGGGAGTCCTAATGTTAGGGTATCTAGGTCTCGTATATTTATTGGGTATTGTTACTGCTACTGGCAATATTGTGCTGTTTGTTATATTCGAGGTCCAGATACATTATTTTGTATGAATGGTTTGCTCTAAAAGGTTTCGTATTACCTACATATGTACCAGATTTATTATCCTGTAAGAACATCCTCGGTAACACTGAGAAAGAAGGTTGATTGGTTTGTCTCATGGATATATCTCATTGTTTTGTCTGTTGTCCGAAAAATAGGCCATCAGTGGGTGTACTAAATGGTGACTAATTGATTTCTGTTAGATAATTAGCAACGTCTTCCTCTCTCTAACAAAATACTAAGGAGATCACTCAAAAGCGTTCATAAATCACTCAAGTAGGTACACTATACGTAAAGACAAGTTTAAAGCACGTCTTAATTGCAGAAGGAACACAAAGTTCCACCGCAGTCGACACAAACATTCCTGTCTTTGTCCAAGTTTACAATTATGTGGCGCCTCACAAAGTGGAGAGCACATAGTTGACATTAGCCACGGTCCAGACTTGGCAGCGTGTCGCTTTAAATAGCACGCGGCAAACACGCTGACAGTGGGGACGTAAGACCCGCGACAACACGCTGGAGTAAATAAATGGAGGGTATAATGTTTCTCCGTGATGTAATAAATGTTAAAATGTGACGTGTCACCTTGAGTGGTCTCTTTTCCGCCTTATTTGGTTTAGAAGTACCTAATGTTCCGAGAAAAAAGATGATTTAATTGATTGATTTGGTTAAAAAATTCTTGAACAGATGAAAGAGTTAAAAAAGTGCTTGTTGGTCAACATAGTTTCCTGTTTCAAGTTTACAGATAAATATTCATATTGGTATTCCATTTATTAACCACATCTTGATATTATACCGTGTCACGCTGTAAGTGGGACATGAGTCACATGGCTGTCACTAGACACTAAGATGAGCTCAAAGCTCACCAAACAAAGGTGTTCATGACACAGATATAGAATGGCCGCGGCGTTTATTTTACCAATAAATATTGTTTGTCTGCAAACCAAATCTTTAATCGCCATAATAACAAACATTCAAACGATGAACATTTATTTTTGTTACAAAATGCGTAAAACGTTATCTTTAGATCATAAATACTGTCTGTCAACTCGATTTTAAAACAATCAGATCTTTTATTTGTTGAAATACATCACACCTAACTGTCCAAAGCTTACACCGTGTCACGCTGCAAGTGGGGCGGCCGTCGGAACACGGCGACAGTAAAGGCGCGCACAATACAAACACAAAACACAAACAACACAACACACGTGACACAAAGGTGTCACGGCGCGTGCTCTCGATAGTGCCCCCCGTGTCCCGCTGTCCTACGGCCGCCGTGTTTAGATGAAAGAGACTCGCAGCGTGACAGTTGTGATAAAAAGGATGACGTTATTGTCCGTTAAAGTTAGGTATTGTTTGTATTCAGGTTTGTGTTTGTTGAGGTGGCAAAGAGTGGCAACGTCTGAATTATTAAGAAAACAGTCTTACTGTAAATTCTGTTTTCAATGTCGAGTATCATTGTACCAAAAACAAAACTCAGACAGATCCTGCTACAAAGAAAACTTTATAATTTAATCCAAACTGTTAGAAAGTTTTCAGAGAGTTTATACAAATCTTTAGGTGCCTAATACTAAAAAGCGTTATTCAAACCCAAGTTATAGGAATTCAACGAAATTAATAAGCAGGTTCTTGTAAAGTTAGTTTTAATAAACTTCGGAACCACAACCTGGGACAGTGTGGTCGCGGTATCGATCTGCAAGTCTTGTGAAACTGTTTGTATCAAAGGCGAACTTGTGCAAGTTTTCATTAGAGGTGCCTTTACTAGAATATTTGCGGTACTTTTTGCTAATAAACTTGTCGGTTTTATTTAACGTTAGCGTCGCAAGAAACTTGGAAGTTGCAGCGACTTGCTTCACAAATGTTGGAGTTCCTTAGAAGATTATTAGTTTATTTTATTTATTTGGCTCACCAACAATTGAATACAATGATACTAAGATAAGAGATACATTCAATATACTTATAGACTAGAGTAGCGATTTCAATTTAAGTCGTACGACTTATAAGTAGTATTTGTGTGGAATTTGATTATTTATGTTTGTTGTTATAAATTTTGAATATGACATCGTGCTTTTTGCCAGTTAAGTTTGAAACCCATGTAATGGGTTTTGGTTACTCATGTGCAAATAGGCAGCGAAAGTATTGCCACCAGGCACGAATCCAAGTTTCGGGTTGTTCCTGAATAATTAATTATGGAAAAAAAAACTCAAATACACTGCCCAACCTGGGGATAGAAGCCACGAACCAAATCTCAGAATCCGCACTGGTGATCACTAAAATACCAAGGCAGTCTTGAAGTACTAAGACTAAACTGAAATCCGCACTGGTGATCACTAAAATACCAAGGCAGTCTTGAAGTACTAAGACTAAACTGAAATCCGCACTGGTGATCACTAAAATACCAAGGCAGTCTTGAAGTACTAAGACTAAACTGAAATCCGCACTGGTGATCACTAAAATACCAAGGCAGTCTTGAAGTACTAAGACTAAACTGAAATCCGCACTGGTGATCACTAAAATACCAAGGCAGTCTTGAAGTACTAAGACTAAACTGAAATCCGCACTGGTGATCACTAAAATACCAAGGCAGTCTTGAAGTACTAAGACTAAACTGAAATCATAACTAATATTATAAATGCGAAAGTGAGTTTGTTTGTTACTCTTTCACGCTAAAACTGCTGAACGGATTTGCGATGAAATTCGGCACATGGGTAGACCATGACCTGGAAAAGGAAATAGGCTACTTTTCATCCTGGATCGCAGACGAAGTCGAGGGCAACAGCTAGTTAAAATATAACAGAGCCGTTTTCTGATTTCATCATTACTCATTGACTATCAGCATTCGAAACAAACATTCCAAATTAATAATCGACTTCAAAACTAAAGCCATACCAAGCTGAAGTTGTTATCGAGTAGTTGTTTGTGTAGTGTTGTTGGAGACCTGTTGCTGCGGCTGTGTCGGCTTCGAGGGCACTCGGCTTGATTGATGGCCACTCGGGGGGCGCGTTTTTTTGAAGTCATTTGCTTGTGGTTTGATAAAGGTTGTGATGAGTAGTCTTCATTTTACATAATGAAAACTGACTAACTTTTCGGATTCATGTGGGTAGGTATTGTATAATTATCACTTGCTTAAAAATCGGTGAAAGAAAACATCGTGAGGAAACCGGCCTGAGAGATATTTCTCGAAGTCAGAGGCCCATGGGCGGAATAAAAACTCTGACACCAGGTTTAGTATACTAACCATATGAAAAAGAAAGATAATGGAATCTTTATGAAGAGTTAATGTTTTAGAATGAAAGTTATTTTTGGTGGTTAGTTAAATCATTTTTGGCCTTTCGACTTAGACTGAATATAAACTCATGCAAGACATTATTAGAGATGCTAGTTGTCATAGCTGTCTTATGCATCATCAGCAAACGTTCTATCTCCAATATGTTTCTGCAAATTAAAAGCCTACTATTTATTTATTTAAGATATACGTATACAACATAACAGATTTAAATAAATCTAAGGCGTTGTACAGCAAAATTTTTAAAACACAATTACAAATAAAAATAAAACAATATAACAACACACGAGAAATTAATAAGAAACAAAGTAAAGTTATACATGCAATCAACAAAAAAGAAACGGAAAATTATTACTTATTTATCTTTCATTCATCATCTCACAGAATTTTAAACATTCACGACACACATCTATCCATCTCCCTGCAAATAAGTCGCACTCCGGTATTATTACAAACTGTGTTGAATGCGAGCTAAATAGAAGCTGTTAGAAACATTTCCATCTTAAGGCGACTGTGAGAGACTTTGGATGAATTCAAACTAAAGATCACGTCTAAACGAGTAGTGTTAATGGTTTGGAAAAAATATATGTTAAATTAGAGCATTTTCTTAATAACTTAATATGTGAATATTTTAGAATACGTTCATATTACATAGTGTAATTAACTTGTAAAGTTATCTCTAAACGCGGTTAAAAAACTGAGAATCACGCAAAAATTATCAAGCGTATTTTTATGAAAGACTAGCTGCGCCCCGCGGTTTCACCCGCATAAACCGGGATCAAAAATAGCCTATGTGTTAATCCAGGGTATAAGCTATCTACGTACCAAATTTCATCCAAATCGGTCCAGCCGTTTGAGCGTGAAGAAGTAACAAACATACACACACACACACAAACTTTCGCCTTTATAATATTAGTGTGATAATTTAATCGTGTTTGAATTTAATACCTATTGTTTTATGTGTAAAAAATTAATAATGCGTCTAATTTCGGACAGCGCTCCTTGATGGGCGAGTACTACTACTGGGTGGACGTAACTACGACACTTGTGTGAGTTCAGCACAGAACACGCAAGTTAACCACTCAAGGCCGTTGGCACTTATCTGCGCCTTAAACACTGGACATATATTATTACTGTCTCCGTTACTTACATTTATTCATCCACTTTATTCTAAAACAAGTTAATACAACATTAATTTAATTGTTTCAGGTAATTGCGACGTCTGGAGAGCGCAACATTTGAAATAAAGCCGTGAGTACAATCTCGGGACGAGCGGCGCCCATTACAATTAAAATTTAATTGTAACGCCGACTTCGCCCGTTTGTAAATTACGCACACGTCTGCGAGACATTACGCGTCACAAAATGCGTACAATGACGTCAATATACATGAAATAAAGTTCAAGAGTAAGAAGATGCAGATTGTCCACTCTTTTGCATAAATGAATAATGTTACTGTTTCTTTCATAACTATAATACCCTATTCACATGTTGTGACTGTGGTTGCTGGGGGTCTACTACCAAAGCACAAAGTTCGTAGTTTTGGACTTCGTTACGGGCGTTTCCTACTCCGTATCACCTACGGACAGATGATTGGTTCGGGGCCCGAACGAAGTATGAATGACAACACGATTTGACAGTTGTCCCTACTCCCGATGTGTTTTTGCCCGTCCGAAAAAAATAACTTTTACACTTGTTTTGATGGATCGTTATGTCAGACCTTAGATAATAGACATCTAGATCGAGCCACCGCGTGGCCGGTCATGAGACAGCAATATAATACTTTTTCTAGGTTATTTGGTATGAGAAATGAAGTTTAACGTAAGAAACATTCCATTTTTTGGACTGAAATGTCAGTACATACGCACAATGCAAAAACTATCCAAAAAAGTTAAATTAATCGACGCAAGATAAATTTTGTAACAGTGAAAGCACTTTGTTTGGCTAACATTCAAAAGCTCGCCAAGCAAAAATACGGCACGCCGCGCCGTAAGAGACAGAAGATACGATGCTTTGTCTCAATTTTCCTATTAATTTCGTATATATCTGTAATCATGGCAACGTCTAGAGGTTCAATGTCTTTGTGTCAGATGGACGGATGAACGGACGGACTGGTGTTGGATACTCGTCGTCGGTGAATATATATGTAAATTAAGTGAAATCTGTTGTAGCATGCCCAAATATGGCTCGTAGCGTGTGCAAAAGATTGGCACGTTGTAGCCTTTGAAGTAAGTAAAAGACAGCCCATTGGGTCATGGGGAAAGACAAACAAAACACCAAGCGTCGAAAGTGAATTTAACAAACAGTTTCAGTATAGTAAGCTTATGTCATAGGAGTGAAGTTGTAGTGTGTACAAATTACGCACTACAACAGAGTTTCACAGTGGATTTAACAGTTAAACGTTCCCCTACGCATCGGGAACGCAATTAGTTCGCCTGAGCGCGGACTGGCGTGCCCACAAACACCCACTACAGCGTGAATGAAAAATAGTAGCGAGGCGTATCAGTGCATTCACAGTTTACATGAGCTTTTAGATAATCACGCTGCAGAGAAAGCGAACTGAATCGAAATACTTCCGAAAGTCTGTCCAGTGTAGGCAGAAACCATAGATATAAGAAAGAAGGAGATGTGCCCAGTATGTTAAAATGTATCGGAACCCTGTGTCTCCACTTTGTCCCTTTGTCACTTTCATGATTTTAAAGACAAATACGGTAAAATACTTGTACTTACATATGGAAAGTGATTCCATGATTTACATGGCTTCAGTTTTTACAAGAAACTACTGAACAACACGGCATTCTTATAAATTGTCACGGTCACAGTCGAAAGCGCACTAGTTCGCGGAGACGGAATTTGTACTATGAACGGCTCATACTGAGCATGTCGCGCGGACACGGATTCGCCCGCTTGCCACTTCTCCTGTTTTTAGGGTTCCGTACCAAAATGGTAAAAAAGGAACCCTTATGGTGTGACTCAGTCTGTCTGTCTGTCTGTCACAGCTGAATATCTCAAGAACTACTAATGCTATCAACTTGAAATTTGGAACAATTTTAGATGATGTTTACCCAACAATTTTGCAAGTAAGAAAGAAGTAAAAATATTTATATATTTTTTGTAACAGGGACTGAAAGGGGGTCTTCAAAATTCAAAGTGGGGCTACTAGGGCATGTGGGGTATCATATGAAAGAGCGCTGTTTGCACATTCTCAATTTTTTTTAAATTTTTTTAGGCCCTTGGTTTTTGACTTTTGATGAAAAATGTAAAAAAAAGACCGTTCCCGCCACCTTAACTCCGAAGTTTGCAAAGATAAAAATCTGAAATTATTCGATGTGATAGAAGTTTATGTAAAGATTACAGGAAAAATAAAACGATGTCTCAAAATAGCACACTTTTTCAGAAATCTGGATGGAACCCTCGGTGCGCGAGTCCGACTCGCTCTTGACCGGTTTTTATATTTCTATGGTAGAAACCATTCGGAGCATTCTGAACTGAGTCTTGGTCTGAACACTGGTGTAGACGTACACTAGACTTTCGTTTCGGTTAGCTTCTGCTTTGCTTTCGCTCAATGTGCGTTACCTAAGTGTTACAGCATACTAGCTTTTGCGCCCGTCGAGGTCCAAAATTGTCCCACGAGAACGTTTTACCGGAATAAAAAGTATCGTATGTCATAACATTAATATTATGTTAGTAGAAAGCCTTTTTTGTGCATGTAGTGTTAACCTATTAATTGTTGTACGTGCAAAACTCAAACTCAAACTCAAAGCATTTATTTCAAACAAACCACTTACAGGCACTTTTGAATTGTCAAAGGGTCGGTCTTGGGTCGGTCAGTCAGAAAAATGAAGCTAGTTGCCCATTCCAAAGCGTAGATCCTGGAGAAGAACGGGCAAGAAACTCCACGGACACTCTTTTAAATCAAATATTTTACATAATATTGGTTACATCGTTCATATTGAAAATATAGATGTGAGAACAATGTAGAAAGACGTGCACGTTAAAAGCGTCCGTAATGAAAAAGATAAAAACTAAAAACAACTAAATTAAAAATAAGCCGTCGCAATGTTACCTTAGTCATTAAGTCAGAAATGTATGTAGTGTAAACAATTATTGGTTAACCTAAATAAATAAATAAATAAATAACCAAGGTCATGATCTACCTGAGTGCCAAATTTCATCGAAACTTGTACAGCCGTAAAGACGTGAAAAGGTAACAGGCAGACGCACAGAGTTACTTTCGCATCTATAATATTACTAGCTTTTCCCGGGGCCTCCCCCACGTGGAGGTCAAAAATTATCTCACGGGGACATACTACCAGGACAAAAAGTATCCTATGGCCTAACCAAAGTCATGGTTTTTACCTGTGTGCCAAATTTCATCCAAATCCGTTCAGTCGTTTTAGCGTGAGAGCGTAACAAACAAACTCACTTTCGTATTTATAATATTAGTCAGGATGGATGATTCAATTTGGTTGCTTGTGAACTTTGTAGCCGGCGTTAGGCACGTTAACTCGTCTGTGTACGTACTGTACGTACTTATTATCGCTTGTTGCTAGGCGGCCGCCTATACCTACCTACGTAGTAGTCCTGGCGACACCAACTGATCCTCTATGCAAATACTATTCGCGCGTAACTACCTATCTCTTCACGCAAAAAACCATTAGTCACAGAGATAAAGTTTCTTTTTACTTGCACGTTCACTTACACATGGTTCTTTGTGTGGCTCTATAAAAGATGTTAGGTACTTTACTTTGTCATTAATATGTATGTAACGTAAGGAAATTGTGTGTGCTTCTAAATGTATGAATTCGTGATCAATTTTGTAGAAAGCTATGTAAATTTATTTTTTTACCAACGAGCTATTTTTATGCTCAGTAATCCTAATTTGAATATGATGTAAGTCTTATTTAAATAAGAGACTTACAGCGAAAATGTAAAAAAAAATATCACTATTGATTCAGTTATTTCTGGTAGTTTGAAGACTCGAACAAGGGCTCCAGCAATCAAATCAAATGCAATAGGTATTTGTATAATATGTGAGGAGCGTAGCACTAAAATCTCGTAGCACTCGTACTACGAGTTACAGATACCCGTAGCAATCAATAGTGCTACGACTATTTCTGAATAAACCCAACCTCTGACTATAAAGTTTTTCCAAAGACATGGAAACAAAGTCATAAAAAAAGACCATAATTTAAACGTCGAAACACATTTCTCAAGTTAATTTTAATCACGCTCCCTAATTTTCTCTTTAAGAAAAAAACAGGACATCATTAATATTGTTGAAAATCAGAGGTCTGAAGATGGCGCGTCATTTGCTGACCACTTGCTGAACCATGAATGTTACATGAGCCACACTCCCTCACCCTGCGCCGGGAGCCAACCCCGGAACAACAGGGAGATAGATTAAGAAGGTTCGTTGTCAAAAAAGTTGTGACTGTTACATCCAAGTCCACTGGATAACTTGGAGGATTCTTGTTGCTGGGATCTATACATTGAAAACGCTATTTCCTCTGCATTGTCTTCAGACGGAAAGACACCATACGATGTGTGACGAGGTGGATTACACGGTAATGTCCGGTAAACTTACCTTCCCCATCAATTTTTTTTGGATACCATTGCTTCAACAGTTAAAGTTTCGCAGGTATTTCCAGACTTATCTGTTGGGGACCAGCTTTTTTTAAACCATTGATTTCAATTAGACTCTTAAATTATGCTCGGAATACACGAGAGTACTTTTTTTGGCAAACCCGAAGTATCGCCGATATAATTATATTGGCATTGGTATCGGTATGTTCCTATCAAAAAGCTTGTCAGAAAGATAGTATCTTCATACAGTTACTTTTCTCTTTTCTCTATCCCGAATGTATCACCATCTGTGGTTTTTCTGAACATTGTTATTTAATACGCGGCTCTTTTGTAACCACTTTTGAAGATAACGACTTGTGTAACGAGGCGTTCAGGATTCCGCTCGCACGGGTTTACATGTTAATGCGCTTTTTGTATAAAACGAGGACCGATTTGTTTTGAAGGCTTTCGCCTTGGTTAAGAATAAATTGCCGTGATTTAGGTTGTTGGAAACGACCTTTGTGAGGTATTTGGTTGGTTTAGACAGCTGTTTTACTTGATCTTCAGAGTTTACGAGTGATTAGCTTTTGCCCGCGGCTTCGGATGTCGGAAAAAAACCCACGGGAACGTACTACCGGGAAATCCTTCCTTATTCCTTGTCTACCATTATAAAGGGTACCTCTAGGTTCAAGGGTTTGGGCTGGGCGTTGATCAGTCAGTCAGGACTTTTCTTTTTATTTACGTATACAACGTGTAACGTTAAATGCGCAGAACCTCTTAAGGGGTCATTGTACTCATCATTATGAACAACTTTTACTATGGGACCAAACCTGAAATCGCGAAAAAAAAATCAGCTGTTCAGTACATTTTGACGAATTATGCGAACATAAATGTACTGAACAGCTGATTTTTTTTTCGCGATTTCAGGTTTGGTCCCATAGTAAAAGTTGTTCATAATGATGAGTACAATGACCCCTTAAGAGGTTTTGCGCATTTAGCATTACACGTTGTATAGATAAATAAAATTTAAGTCCACTTTTGCTAGAAGAACAATACTTTCATTTTACTATAGCGCGTTGGAATTTAAAAATGTAGTGAAAAAAATACAATATATTTACAAATAGGTTCAGTTTTCCAATCACAAATGTAAATATAATGCAATAGAAGAAAACATAAAGTGTCACACAAAATCTTTATTAGAGTTCTGTAGAAGCAATAGGCCTCATGTATTGTAATAAGAACGCAAAAGTATATCGTACTGAGGACAATGTCGTGACATTGGGCCCGAAGACCTAGCCCGAAAGTCACCTTATGTCAAATGTATAAATAAAACATGTAATATGTTCAAAAAAAGCCTGCCCACATGACGTTGCTATTTAAGGCCAGAAAGATAAGTAGAACGAACCGAGCCGAGCTCCCACACTACAATCAATCTGCCTAGCCTTTTCCCAACTATGTTGGGGTCGGCTTCCAGTCTAACCGGATGCAGCTGAATACCAGTATTTTACATGGAGCGACTGCCTATCTAACCTCCACAACCCAGTAACTGGGTAATACGATACCCCTTGGTAAGACTGGTTGTCAGACTTTCGGGCTTCTGACGACCCGTAACGACTGTCAAAGATCCACGAATGACAGCCGGGATCAACGGCTTAACGTGCTTTCCGAGGCACGGAGGAGTCTCGGTGTGTAAAGATGGTCACCCATCCACGGACCAACCACGGCAAGCGTAGCTTAACCTGATGGATCGACCCGTGCGGCTGTTATTGCTTAGCCACGAGCTCCTGGAGCTCCCTACTACAATACATAACATAAAAGACTCAATTAAATTATACGTACTTATCTACTTTAGGCGTTTGAATGCAAATCCTTAATAATAATCCAATAAATTTAAAGCACCAACACGCTCCGAAATTATTAAAGTAAATACACAAACAATTTAAATTATTCCGCCATTACAGACATACTTGTGTTAACTCACACGAGATCATTCTGAACTAGTAACACTTCGTGTGAACGCCCAACAAAGCACTTTATTACATCTCCAAATTAACGAGTTCATGTTGCCGGAACTATATTTATGGCCACAATGGTAATTGTGATAACGTTTATACTAGTAGGTTTATCACGAGGGTTTAGTGTAGGAATGATATGAATAGACTCCATCGTTTTTGGTAATTAAATAAAGGTAAACAAAAAAACTCAGTGTCTGGTTAACCGGTTAAATGTAATACCTGTCACTTCAGTTGTCATGCTACGACACAGTTGTACTCTTCAATTTAGCAATGTTATACAACAAATTATAAAGTTGCTAAATTGAAGAGTACAACTGTGTCGTAGCATGACAACTGAAGTGACAGGTATTACGTTTAGTCGGTTAACCACACACGTGGTTTTTTTTGTTTACCTTTATTTAATTACCAAAACCGTACCGTAATTATTATCGTGTAAGTGCTGTAAGTAAACCATCAACTGCTAAAACTTCATATCCGAAGTTAAAAATGGTTTTTCTTTTCACAATTTATTCTCTAAGAGTAACGTTATGAATATCTGAGTAAAAGGAAATGAGTCGGTAATGCCGCGCTGCCCTTTATAAATGTTGTTCAGAATTAAAGCAAGAGCCGGTCTCATGCACGACGGTAAATAAGTACCACGGTACATATGTGGTAAATGCTAATGAAAGAGTACCGAATGAGCTACGAATTAAAATTGTAAATGAAGAAGATGTACATGTCAAGGAGCTCGCGTTATTAAATTAATTCGTTAATTTATTCAAACACGTGCTGGAGATAAATAAAATGTTTAAAATTAATGTTGATGTGCTAAACGTGTTGCAAACGATGTTAATTCTATTCGGTAAAAGATAACCAATTCTAATAATAAGTACATGGTTTCCTTGATTAAAATACACGAGATACCAGAAACGTAGGGAAGCTTTTAAAACAAAGCAAAAAGACAAACAACGAGCGAAACTACGTTTAGATTCATCGAACAAAATTCGCGTTAACGTCAGACAACATTAAACAAACAGCGTACATGAAAGCCAACAGTAAATCGCTCACAACCAACAAACTAACTTTTAGCTCTAGTTTCAAACTAATTTAGCGAGCGCTGATTTCGGAAATTGATGACTCAGTTAAATCTACATTTTGTATTCAATCTCTTTGGAGCGGAGGTAAATAAGATTATCTCCCGCCGTCATTGGTCCATAATTTACAGAAGCCACTTATTTCTTACCATCTGCGTCGCTCTAACTCAACGGTTGGAAAGATTATTGTAGAAAATATTCTGTTGGTAAAACACGGTTGAGGAAACTTATTGTAAAAACACGCGCCTCCTAGCGATCCCTAAATATGTTGTGGTTTTATTCTGTACGCTCACTATGCGTAAAAATACGAAGCAGCTTATACCATGTCTTAGGTATGAGATTAGTTGCGAGAATTTATTCATCATAAAAACTTTTTTACAAAAAAATACAACCGACTTCCAAAAACAACATTACAAATTGAAAAATAATTTTAATTTCGGAAGACGGTGTCTGCTTAAATGTATTTTCGTTTTTTGCCACCGACTTCCGAAATTAATGTTGTAGTATTGTTTTTGGAAGTCGGATGTATTTTTTTTTTTGTAAAAAAGTTTTTATTTTTCACTTTCTAATTGTTCAAGCAATGTTAATAAATTTTATATGGTAGGTATACCTGCTCGAATAAAATAACAAATTTTGAAATCGGACTACTCTGTAAAAATTTATGCGTGGTCATAAGTAAAACAAAAATAAAAAATGTAGGTACGTGTCGACTTGAGAACCTCCTCCTTTTATTTCGTCGGTTAAAAACTGAGCTTCTTTCTGGACCAATTTTACATTTATTCTCGGAAATAGTAACCGGTCTTAACATCCATAAGCTTAATAACTAGTACTAAGCCGATGCCCACAAACTTAGTTCTGCATACATCAGAACTCTCGCCAACAGCTACACGAACTTAAGTCCGCCACGCCCCGCACCGCACCGCACCGCACCCTTCCCTTTAGTCTCCCGTCTGTTTCCACAACTATTGTCTTTAATAAAGTGAAGTTGGAAGAAACTTTCCTCATTACTTGCTTGATGAATTTTAATGCAAAATGGATCTTGAAAATTACTCCAATTAGACACTTTAAGATCCAAGCGAATGTTGATTAAGAAGTTCACGTAGTTTCAAATAGCACTCATGCGGTGGAGCCGCATTCTAATTCAATTCGGATTGGAGGAGTAGTAGTTTTCAAGTTAGTGGTTTTAATATTTAGTAGTCTGCTTTTGTTTACTCTAAGTACTTTTAGAGAACTAAATGTCTTGGACTTTTCTTACGCAAAATGAAGGGTAAAAAGTGGTTAAAGTTAAACGTAGTACAATTCTAAATTAGCGACGTTACTGTTGTAACAGTTTTCATCATTCTACGCTCCACTTGCAACTACCACCCATTTGCAACTAATTCAACGCCAAAAGCCCAGTGAAAAATGACCATTCGGACTCATTTCACGTACAATCCCCAAAACAAAAGAGGATCCCCTTGATGAATGTCAGTGAGCGGTTCCTTTTGTGGCAGGCTTCGCTAACCGACTGAGATATTGTCGTCGCCTTTCACCAAATCGTCTTTACACCGTGACTCTATTGAGGCAGGCTTCAAAGCCTCCCACGTGGCCCGTCGGCATACCACCCTTTATTTATGTATTTTTAGATACCTTAACTTTCAGCCGTGAAAAATTCTTTGATGTGCTCCCGACGATGCTTAAGACGGTTTTGTGTACCTATGTAGATGATGTTGTCGTTTTTGACATAAAATAAACTCATTACTGAATTTATTGAATTTGTGTTTAGAATGAAACAGAAAGTGAACATAAATTGAAACGTGCATGTTTCCAAAACAGATGGCAAAATAAAAACCGTAGAAGTCAGCAACCATCACACGATGTATAAGGCCCTTGTGAAGCTTCGATACGCCTGTATATAATATAAGTTGTGCCGTAAAAAATCCTTTTAGCAGTTTGTAAACTTTTCGACGCTCTGTAAACTATCGACGTTCCTTACAAAAACTTACTGCTAACTCCCACAGCAAAACCTAAAACAAAGATAATAAATTTTCCGTCAAACATTTACCCAATTGAATAAGGCGAACCTTCCAGAGAGTCTCTAGGCACCAACGCGCAGAAAATTGAAAAACCTAAACGCAAATAGGTAAGACAGATGGACGAGGCGCCTGCGACTCCGGAGGAGACACCGAGAGGCGATTTGTCAAAGAGAGATTACTCAACTGGGAGCTCCCAGATTGGATGTGTGCCTAGGAACACTGGGGAGCCGTTTCAGTAGAATTCTAAAAGGTTTACACAGCTGCTGTTCCCCGATGCCGGCCGGGACGAAACATTATTCTTTTACCTTACAGCCTGTGTGGGACGAAGGTTGTGTTAGCATACTTTTGCTGTTTAACCTAACTGTTTTGACATTATCTTTCTCGACTGGCTGATCACTTTTATCAGAGGGGCAATTCTCGTATTTTTAACAACGTTCGCAATATCATCTCAAGACTCAATCTGTCAAAAATTGTATAGCGTTTACCTAAATTTTTGACATTTGATTGACGCTGGCATGAGATTGTGAACGTTTTTAGGTACGAGAATTGCCCCTCTGATTTTCTTCGAACTCTCTCATTCAATCATCAATAATGGTTCAGAATTCCATCATTTCTTATGCAAGTTGGACATATTAATGTACAGATTGCCGACAACAACACCGCATCATCTAACTACACGAACAATGGCGTCAGATAACAAACTGAATCACGTTACCGCCATTAAAATGACAATAATTTTGTCCCTCTTAACAGGCTCGTTTGCGTACGTCCTGAGCTTTAACTTTGAGTAATAAGGGTCATTTTGTATTGTCTGAAGTGCAGGAGTTATGTTGTCAACCCGTTCAATGGCGCATTGTAAAGGGATTTGAATTCGCGATCAGTTTCCGTCGGTGGGAAACGTTTGATGGTATTAAAACTTTGTTGTCAAGTGTTCCAGGAGATGAAATACCTCGACTGGCTGGTTATTAATACTGTTGAACGACATTTTAGCTAAGATTGTTACTGTGCAGTAAATGTTTTGTGGGTATTAAGATTTGAAAGCAACAATGAATAAGTACATGAAATAAGTACTGAAATTATATCAAACAGTTATTTCAAGAGGATTTATTAATATCTGTTCCCCGGGCAGTATATTGAACATCATGGTAGCAACATAGCTGTGTATCCATCTAGTCTGTGCACTGAATACAACAGCCTACAAACAAAGCTCGGCGCAAATGAAGCGAGACAATTGAAAACTGATGAAATGCGATTGAAAAGTGAATGGAGTGTGGCAAATAGAGCAAACAAACGCGGCCGGTTAGCGGACGCTCCCGCCCCGCTCCCCCGCAGCCGCCCCGCAGCCGCCCAGCACTAAGAGAATGCTCCCCTAATGTAGGCCACTGGGCGATCCATTATTCCAGTTAACGACAACTTTTGCAATAAGTACTCGATTATTTTTCAAACGTCAAGAATATTGTGCTTTGACTTCGAAATATTTCCTCTCTCAGTTGCTTTCAGAAGTTATTAAATGTTTGTTCGTAATGCGTTTGAGTAAAATGAAAGCTTTTCAAAGTAAATAACTAACATTTTTGACTGTCAGTTGAAGCTGTGAGGGAGTTTAACAAGGTTTGTAGTGAGGGAGGTTTCTGTTTGATAGTTTACGTGCTCTGAGAGTTGAGCCCTCGAGGGCTTGTCGAGCTAACTGGCACGTCGGAGGTGAGAGGGCACAGACGGACTGTATTATAAAATAATCTAGTTGTCCGCGTGCAAAGACCCATTATAATGTCGAGTCCTTTGTTGTCGTAACAATGTTATTCTTAGCTTTATGATTTTGTAATTTCTGTTTCTTTCCTCGTATAAAATATTGTTGATTGAGGATCCAAAGTTCGTTACTAAAAAAAATTGGATTTATCATTCAGACAAACTGATAAACCTTTTTTGTTGAAACGCAATTTTAGTAAGAATACAATTGTTTCATAGTACCTTTCTTGGGAATCTTCGAGGGATTCTGGCTATTTTGTTGATTTCGATTAAATTATATTTTCGCAGTACCAAAAAGTCGGAATTTTATATTTAAGTAGGTTTATCACACTAATATTAGAAAGCCGAAAGTTTGAGTGTGTGTTTGTTTGTTTGTTACTTCTTCGCGCTCAAACGGCTAGACCGATTTGGATGAAATTTGGTATGTAGATAGCTTATAACCTGAATTTACACATAGCCTACGTTTTATCCCGGTCTACGCGAGTGAAACTGCGGGGCGCAGCTGGTGCCTTTATAATTCAGAACTTTAATGGCAATAATGTATAAATATGTATGTTTGTATAGTTGAACTGTCTAATTAGTAAATAAACCTCAGATCTTAAGACTTAAAGGGTGAAAACTTGTGCCCTTTATCTTTTCCTTCATTAAGTTACAAATTGTTACTCAGTTAACATACTTGTAACGACTTAAGTTACATAATCACTTGATACATGTCTACTAGCTCTGAATAAACAAAACTTTTCTTATTACAAGCACACACAATCACCACGCTTTGGATAATCTCACAAATGTTTAGGCTGATTTATTTGCTGTTCTCCTGTAGTAGCAGCTTAATAATGGATACAGGTCCCGTAGCGTAACCTTGCGTATTTACATTTATACCATTTCCACGGCAACTTGCAAGAAATGGGAAATAAAATGGGCAACGCGAATGTGTAAACAGGTCGCTTCCCTTGCCGTTGACGTGGCCGCTTGCCTTGCCTGGCGATCCTCAAAATGACGTTTTTTTTGGTAGACATCAAATACTGTTTATGTAGGTATTACTCTCTCGCTCACTTGCTATCGAATTTCTACGTTCTCCATTGTTAGAAATCCATGTGACGAGGCAATGTAAACACTAATTTCCCTTGACGTTACCACAGCAATATTTAGGGAAATATTATCGGTAGCGCAAATGGCAATGGCTGAATGTAAACGGGGTATACCTGACAGCGCATCAGTCAGCGATGGCTTTTGCACCATGTCTGCTTTTACCCGACTGCGCGAGAGCAGAGACAGTGTTATGTTTTTCTCATTGCAAGACACTATATTCACATCACTATGCAGCTATGCCATCATGTCATGTTTACGAGTTACAGCGGTCTAATGAGACATTCAGCAGTTTTCTGTCGGTTGTATATTGTTGTCTGTGCAATCTTCATATTATTCTGAGATGGACTAGAGAATGGAATTGCTCATTCCTGTGGACAACTCTTTAGACTTGAGCTGGACACTGGACAGATGCCTCTATCGGGAAGTACCTACAAGAATTCTCTAAACATAATCGTATTTACAGTAAAGTTTGTTAATGTTATAATCACAAGTCCGATATGACATAGATATAGAGCAACGAGCAACAGTTGAGTGTCTCTGTCGCGGCTCGTTGCTGCCTGTTGTTAGCTCGAGCTCGTTGTTCGACATCTCGCGTCATTGTGCTGTTATCGCGTCGCACGAGTTCACGGCTCGTTGGCTCGAGTCTTTGAAGATATTGTATTTTAATTGAGTGTGTCGTGTTTGGAGGAAGTTTTAATGATATTAAGTATTGTTTTAGAATCGCAATCCTAACTAATATTATAAGTGCGAAAGTGAGTTTGTTGTATTTGTTTGTTATGCTTTCACGCTAAAACGGCTGAACGGATTTGGATGAAGGCATATCTGTAGACCATGACCTGGATTAGGATATAGAATACTTTTTATCCCGGTAGTAGGTAGTTACGTTGACAAAAATATAATTTAATGTATTGTGTTGCGTAAATTATTTTGCATAGGTACTATTGTATAGAATCTAGTTCTTCTAACTGAACAGACAGCTGTGCTGCTGGGGAGTTTGTTCCGCTACTTCTTCTTCCCAGCTAAAGCACTAGGAAGTGGTGAAGGGCGGGCGTTTTGTGGGGACTGTCTTACTGTAATTTCGACGTTCAAAAAGTGCTGATTCTCAGCCTAATTTGAATAAATGACTTTTGATTTTGATTGATTGATTGATTGTTCCCGTGGGACAATTTCTGACCTCCACGCAAAAGTTAGTACATAGTTTTATAAATCGCAAAATGATTAACCAACTTATAATGATGCCTGGGGGTATTTAAAGTAAGTACCTATATTTTTTTTAACTCATGTTTATTCATTTTACTATACTTAAGTATATTTTTCAGCAAACTCAATCCATCAATCAACGCTGGGTCCGTGGGTACCGGGAGCACATCAAATGTTCAAAGATCTTTCGGCACGTTTGGTCGAAGCTACACGTGACCAAAATGCTGGCCTGTATTTTGCACAAAGATTAAGCATTGCCATCCAGCGTGGCAATGCTGCCAGCATGTTGGGTACGTTGCCAACTGGTAGCGGTTTCATAGATTTATGATAACTCATTTATAAGTTTAGTTTTAGTTTTTTGTATATTCTGTAAAGTTTTTTTAGATCTAACTCTTATGTTATTAAAGTTTTAATGCCTACAAAAAAAAAATAGAAAAAAACATAATATTTAGTAGGATTGAATAATTAAAATTAAATAAAAGATCCATCAATTGGAAAAAACGTATATTGCCAAAAATTTAATCTACACGAAGTTCTATAACTGAAAGTAATGATGGGGAAGCTTAGAACTTGACAAAATATCAACAAACTAATTAACTTAATTTCGTTTGAACTTTAACACTATTCAGCATCTTTCCTGGAAAATGTAAACCATAAATAAATTATAGTTTTTCGCAGACAACCCACAGACTTAAGCATAATATAGCATAATCTTAATCAGCCTATAATGTTCCCACTGCTGGAACACAGGCCTCCTCTCTGTGAGAAGGAGTCGGCAGTAACCTACCACGCGGGCCCAGTGCGGGTTGGTAGATGTCACATGATGTCTTCGAAATTTTGCTTCTAGGACATTTCCACACACTGTTTTCCTTCACCGTTTTGAGACCCTACTGACTTACTCTCACCATTTATAAGTACCTAAACCCCACTGTAGGTAAACAAATAAAACCGCGCCAGGTGCGATCATAATCATAATCATAATCATAATCATAATCATAAAAATCTTTATTTTTCTCATTCAGTATTACAGGCACTAGATATTATATGCACAATTTTATATAGAGAAAGGTGTCTGAAGTAGGAGGGCCCTGAGTTACAGATCACCCGGCTCTTTTGTTACACATGTTACATTACCAAATGGTTAGTCAAGATATACTTTCAATGAAATGATCAATCTTTACGCCGCCCGCGCCGGTGAGTAATGATCCTTACTGCTAGCTGCAGACAATGCTCTGCATCAGACTGGCGCTGCATCAGACTGGCGCTGCATCAGACTGGCGCTGCATCAGACTGGCGCTGCATCAGACTGGCGCTGCATCAGACTGGCGCTGCAGCTCACTCTTGTTATGATGGATGGAGGCTGCGCTATTGTGTGTCCGTTTAGAAGCTAACCGTGTTGAGCTCAGATTGAAAAGCATTATTGTACTTACGGTGGGAAGTTGGAGATTAATGTGGAGGAAAGCTTGGAAGTTAGGTATCATACACATGTTTATATCCATACTCGTAACAGTGTCTTTTTAGAAAATGATCTTTGTTATCTTTTCTTCGTTAATTAATCGTTTCAAACGCACGCATTTTGGTGCGAACTTATTCTATGTATAGGTCAATTATCCTATACTATTAAATAAGCAATATTTGCCTATATATTATACCTACAAGTATATATAATAATCACGCTCTCAAAAACGGCTCTAACGATTTCGATGAAAGTTGCAGAGTAGGGGTTTACGGGGGCGAAAAATCGATCTAGCTAAGTCTAATATCTGGCAAAAAATGAGTTTTCTCTATTTTCATGAGAGCAGAGCTCGGTCGCCCAGGTACGAACTTTCAGCTAACTAACACTACGAAAGACCGTTCAGGATCAAAATGTCCAATTCTCAAAATGTCCAACGGTGTCAAAATGTCCAGATCCCAAAATCTCCCACTCTCAAAATCTCCAATTCTCAAAATGTCCAACTGTCGAAATGTCCAATTCCCAAAACGCCCCACTCCCAAAATGATCTTTGAGAATGGACTTCAACCAAAATTACTGAGATTTCATAATTTCAGCTACTCACTTGAACCAGACCTCCTTTGCGAAAATTGTTTGTGTTAATAACAGTCCCAGCATTCTCAACTGAAAAGACAAATATGAAAACGTATTTAAAAGAGAGCCTTCAAAAACTCAACACAAACATGCGCTTACCTCACTTGAAACAAACATTTAAAACAAAATCCCTTAATATGAAAAAAGTTTCACAAATGACCTGATCCTTATCTGCGCAATATAACGACTAATTTGCAAATACCTTCCCAGCAGAGGCTCCTTATAAATAATTAATCTTTTAAATCGGATTAGAGAGGAATGTTGAGCTAAGTCAGTTAGGATTGTTCCCCGCTTGGCGAGGAAGAGATAACTTGGCAATATTATTGAGTTAACTTGTTATATTACACTCATAGCGTTATTTTGTTTAGTACCGCTTAATTATAAAGGTCTTTTGGTTGCCTTAACGAGGTTATCGGGAAATTAAGAGGGTTTATCAAGTAAATATGGACAATTATTTTACTTTTAGCTGTGGTTTCTGGCAGCCTTATCAAAATCAAAAATTAAAATCAAAAGTCCTTTATTCAAATTAGGCTGAGAATCAGCACTTTTTGAACGTCAAAATTACAGTAAGACAGTCCCCACAAAACGCCCGCCCTTCACCACTTCCTAGTGCTTTAGCTGGGAAGAAGAAGTAGCGGAACAAACTCCCCAGCAGCACAGCTGTCTGTTCAGTTAGAAGAACTAGATTCTATACAATAGTACCTATGCAAAATAATTTACGCAACACAATACATTAAATTATATTTTTGTCAAATAAAATAAACAATTTTAGTACTTAACTCATGTAACCTGTCATTATGTAAGCTGATCCTGGAGAAAGAACATAACACATTATATTATTTTAAGTCTCTATTAGTCAAGCTACTTTTAAGGTTGACCTTTGATTCTGTTGTTATACTTATAGCAATTCTCATACAGGTAAGTACCTACTTATAGCAATAGATTTACAATGCATGTAACAAAGAATTAATAAGACTTCTAGGAACCGGTATTGTAAAGATATCATTCTACATCTCTCTACCCGAACACTTTCTTTTTTTTGTATTTCTTATTTCTTGCTGTCGGACAATTTCAGTCATTAAAACTTGCAATCTTTCATCTCAAAGAAAGAAAAACACTTACAAACCGTTTTCCTTTTTTCAAAAAAGCGTCAAAGAAAAAGATAAACGAAATTGTAAGAAGTTTATTGGTAAATTCCTCTTAAGTTTATCTTAATTGGGGCTCCTCGCGATCCGCCCGAGTGGCTGCTTTCAAAGAGACGCTCAATTTCCGATCAGAAGTCACTCTGCCGAGCGCTCCACTAGATAAATATCGCGACAAATTAGCTGATAGGAGTCCTGATTGGTCGGGACGACATCTTGCGATAGTGGCGCCTCCAATATTGAGTGTATCGACTTTATGATTAATGTGTCATTGGCTGCGGTGATCCGTTTGGACTGCTTGCGTCTGACATGTGGTAAGAACGGAGTATCGTTGATATGATAAATTAAGGACTTCCGTTTCTAAGCGTTCGCCATTTGCTTTAAAGCTTTGGTAGCTTAATATTTGTACACATTTAAAATGTTTATGCAATTTCTCAAAAAGCATAAAGTTTTATGATCACTTTTCTAACGCGTCCCGTAAGGAACTTAGAGGAACATTCAAAGCACCAGAACGACAGTTCAGAAGTGCTACAAACACTTTAACAACAGTACCACCAACACACTATCTATCTATTATTTTATTCCAACAGTCCTCCAGGGCTGCGAGTGGTACCTACTACTTCCGAGATATAATCTCAATACATACATATGTATGCGGTGCATTCTCTCTCGCACTCCTATTCGACTCATCTCATATTCATGATATTATTTTAAAATTGAAATAACAATAGCTATTTTACTGCGCAACGTGAGACTTCTTTATTAAGATTAATTAAAAAAGAGAGAAGAGAAAGCATTCTCTTGGGATTGTATCGGAGAACAATCTAGAATATTTTCTTTGTATTACGTTACGAGGGGATTTTCTTTTTTTGCGTTTTGAATATGATATTGCAAATATGCGTTTTGTTTTTAGTAGAATACTTTTCTGAATTGGTTTTGTTTTGTAAAATGCGCCTGAAATAATAAAAATATGAAGGATAACATCGAGAGGTTAATAACTGCTGAGTAAAAAAATCAGAGCAATGTAAGTTTTTGTATGACATGCAATAGTATGAAATGCGAGATGCGTGCTTAAAAGTGATATAACATTTTAATTTCATAAACTCAAACTCAAAGCATTTATTTCAATTCAAAAGTGCCAGTAATTGGTTTTATTGGCACTTTTGAATTGTCAAAGAGTCGAATCAGTTAGTCAGAAAGTTGAAGCTAGTTGCCCATTCCAAAACGTAGATATCTATGGAGAAGAACGGGCAAGAAACTCCACGGACACTCTTTGAAATCAAGATAAGTACCTAATACAACATCCTGGGTACATTATATTTGTTGCTTCTACATGTGAGAACAATGTAAAAAAATAAAAAATATTTAACTACTACTGAGTATCAATGTTTTTTTAAGACTATACAACTTAATTATTCGATTTATTTAAGGTGGATCCGCAGTGGTAGCCCTGTATTGATGATTCTTATGGTTATAATTATGTAAATATATGTTTGATATTGTCGCGAATCATATTTTGATCAAGATACAATCCCACACTGACCTGCAAATTGCAAAAAACGCAAAAGAATTTGAACCTTACGAATTTTAGAAATTCGAACATTGACAAATTATGCAACAATACATACATGACAAGACAATTGTCTTGTCGACAATTTCGAAAGGCCATTATTTTCTCCACATCCATTTTGCGTTCAAATTCTTGAATTCTCAAACTTCAACGATTCTCTCCAACCTTATATTGCAACGTCGCCTCGTATATTACAATATGACGGAGCGAATGATTGCCGTCGCCACGAATCGTACTGAAAAGCCAATAGCATCGGATGCGTCGCTGGGCCCTGTCTGCTGAGAACGAAGTGGGTCGGTCTGAACAATGCATATTTCATGGATCTTGTCGGAGGATGTAAAGGGAACATTGTGTTCTGCTGTCGACTCCATGTTTGGATTTAAATAAATAAATGGAAATATTGGTCTGCTTGGTTTCGTGAAAAGTAGGTAGTTGATTCAACGTTCAATGTTGGTTTACCTTCGACAAAGCTGCGAAAGCTGTAGCGGTCCCCGAGACGGAAGTCGAAGTCGGAAGGTCGCACAGTTTTGTAAGTTGAAACTTTTGTTATCAATTGTGTAACGTTTAGCCAAATACCAAATATCATAAGTCAATAAACTAGCAATCTTCGTGCCTCATTACGTAAGCACTGTCACAGATTAATACAGATGGGACACTCCGCAAAATCATTTAAATAAAAAGCGACTCTTGCTACGAAACAATAAAGTGCAATTCAGGTCGCACAAACTCCCTCTCACCAAGAGGAGGCCTGTGTCCCAGCAGTGGGAACATTATAGGCTGATTATGCAGGTCGCACAACGCTTATTACTTACAGCTATATTCAACTACAAGTTGCCTCTCTTTCTATCGCCTAACTCTTATACCTTCTGACCTACTGAATTAGCCCCGCGGACGGGGACCGCCGCGTACTTGTAGCTTCATACCTAAACTGCGGAGTGTCCCATCTGTATTAATCTTAGTACTGTACACTTAGATCTAGAGATGGCGTGTTTGGTCGCGTGTTTGAACGTTACACCCGACGATATTTTTCTTACCAGGGTCGCGGGTTGTTCGAAAGAGATGTCGTGGCCCTGGCACAGGCAACTGAAGGAACCCGGGTGAGTTTTAGTCAGTAAAAGTCGTCACTGATTTTCTATCAAAAAAAAAAAAAAATACACTGACGCTTGAGCGTATTCCTGACCCTGAAAAAGTTTGAGATGCGAGATGCGTGCTTACGTGTTGCGTTGCCTGGCGATTAAAGTATACGTTACGTACCTACATAAATGTGCTATTGTATGGCATAGTCTGCAGGCGCTCTGAGTAGGTACGTACATTTATCTCCGTAGTATAAAAACCACTATATTTTAATGTCTGCACTATTACAGGTTTTACTACAATATGCCGTGGCGGCACCTGAGGTCTTTATCCTCAATATTTACGAGTACATTAGTTACTTTTAACTTTACATATTATTTACTCTCTGCAGAGGAAACGATAATATGTAGTCTTTACATTACCTAACTACTATTTCTGTGTAAAATTTCTACATTTATTAAGTTAATAAGGTATAAAGGCGGAAGTCATTTCATAATAAAGAGTATTCTATTCTTTTTCATACATAAATAAACTCAACCCTTCTTCTCATGGGGATATTCTGTTTCATTCTACTTTAATGGAAACTCACTAGATTTACAAAACGCCATCGGAAATTAAACGAGTCAGATTGAAGCATGTTTAATTCCATACTTGCCACACGGAATATCCACCTTTCTCTCGTCTACATAACTTCTATTATCCCTTGCTTGAACAGCAAGCGCTGCATGGAGGTATAATTAAGTTATTCAACCATGTAATATGTTGTGACGTAGAAAACATAACTTATAATACATTGTGATCACGCACTGAAAGTCACATTAATATGAAAACCGCTGGATTTTGTCTTCAAACGTTGTGTGCTGGGTAACTTGTGTTAATAAGTGTTCTAATTTATAATTATTAACTTCGTAATTATCGCTTTCAAGGAGACTGAGCTAGACACAGTAGAACTTTTATTGTTATTACGGCTATGGCCGTTTAGTGGCCTTGATAGCGAAAAAGCCAAAAGCATCTTCTCATACACAGAAGGCACGAGCAGTGATCACCACGCTTGCTCAAGACGGGCTGGCGATGTCAGACTTATATTAACTACAAGTCCAGGTTTCCTCACGATGTTTTCCTTCACCGATGTCAGTAATGTCCAAGATAAACTCAGAAAGTACATGTGAAAATAAAACACATTGGTACTTACCCGGATTTGAACACACAACCTCTTGCTTGAGAGGCGAGGCCTTAAACACTGGGCCACAAGAGAAGAAAATTATTAAGTATAATGATTCACGAACTTAATTGTTTAGGCTATATTAGCGACAGGCGAATAGTTCTTGTAGATCATAAGCTAGCAAGTTAATTATACTCCCATTTATCTATCTATCATAATCATAACCTACAAGCGGCCATCGCAAAAAACAATTCAACAACAGTAGAATAACTCAAAGCAAAGAATTTAATTTACCCACCAACTCTATACAAGTCCGAACAAAAATACCAGTTTAGGGGGAGGGCGCACTGCGGTGCGTTTCCGTTAGTTCTGCCGCACTGGGCGGGGCCTACAGTAACAAAACGCATGACCGCAGTGCGCGCTCGCCCTTAATCTGAAAACCTTACATATACGCTCACACAAACTGTGCACTAGTCAAACTATGCAGACAAAATTAAATATCCGAAGCATTTCAATTACTCGATCGAATAAAAAGCGCCGTACGATCAGCTCGGGAAGTTATTCAAAATATATCGGATCGTCGAGATTGTAGCCATGGTGTAATTGCGAAATACCGGAGTCGGCACGTCGCGAGTGTGCGCGGAACATTACGCCGCGCACAATGAACGCCTCACTCAATAACGTAGGCATGTAAGATCGGGCGCGCGCCGGCGAATGATTGCGATTGTACAGGAATTTTAATGTTGTTGCAATTGTTTCGAGTAGCTGTAGGCTTTAGTTTGAAGAGTTTAAAGTATGCGAGGTATTCCTGTTTGCTTTGCAGTGGAAATACCTGGATTGGTTGTACTTTGCAAATAGTTTCTTTGACTTTGAATGCTATTTTACAGTACCTACTTTCCAATCGGAAGTGGCTGTTTGATTGTTGAATGAAATGGGAAGCTGGAATCTATTTTCGCACTCAGAAAGTGCGAAAATAGATTCTAATAAATGTGTCGTATTTTAGACTACACCACTTGTATACTATCGCTCTCTCATTCTTAACCGACTAAAAAAAAGGAGAAGGTCCCCAAGTCGACGCGAATATAAATGTAAGTATATTTATACTTGTTTATACAACGTGTCGATTTGCATCCTTGTCACAAATTTAGGGGTGTGTGTATCAAACCGAACAACTTTTTCCATGTCACCAACATCGTAATCGCGAAAAAATAATCGGCCGTCCAATTACATTTGCGTCGAGTAGATATTGAAGTTTTCTATGGGACAGTTGAAAATTTTTTCGCGAATACGATATTGGTCCCATGGAGAAAGTTATTCGGTTTGACGGTCTGTACCACACCTTGAAATTTGACGAGGATGCAATACGACACGTTGTATATGACCAAGCATAATAATTTGACGAGGATGCAATACGACACGTTGTATATGACCAAGCATAATAATTTGACGAGGATGCAATACGACACGTTGTATATGACCAAGCATAATAACTTTTTACAGAGTAGTCCGATTTTAAAGATTGTTTTTTTATTCGGAAGGGTGGCCCTCGAAGTTTGTGCGAAATTAAAATGTATTAACATAGCTTGGATAGTTTTTGAGTTAGCTTCAATATTACGTATTTTTCCCACTTAGTCTATGTATATGATATTATAATAATTTCCTGTCGCTGTTATTTACATAGCTGGTAGTGGTATTCGAACTTGCGTGTGGTAAGTAGGCACAACTAAAAAGTAAAAAAAAAAACAACCGCTTGATAAAAAAATTCTATAAAATGAAGAATAACTTTAATTTCAGTAGTCTTTGATCTTGTATTTACGTTTTTTGCCACCGGCAAAAAACGTAAATACACAAAGACACCGACTTCCGAAATTAAAGTTAGTTTTCACTTTGTAGTGTTTTCTTTGAAGGTCAGTTGTTTTTTTTATTAAATAAATACCTACTTCTTTAAAAAAATGACAGGGCCATTGTTTCAAACAAAACAAATAAGTATAAATTTAATTGTAAAGCCTCTTTGTAAGACCTGTAAGTTCCCTGTAGGCTTCGATCTCTTGTCTTCTAATTGGAACAAATTGTAATCGCTTCGAATGCTTGTCTCGATTCAATTGAAATTAAATATTTTCTGAAAAGTCATAATAGGGTCTTAACTTATTCCAAAGAAGGATATTTAATGGTTTGTGCAATCCTTTGACGTTTTGACAGAGTTTTTATTCAATTATTTGGTTCTGAGGGATTCTAATTAAATGAGCACAAATAATCTTTTAAGTACCTCCCAGTACTGTCGTTAGGTCGTTACCATATTGATTCTATGTTATTGAAGAAAAAAAATCAGTTAAAGGTAACCATTTACTTTCTTTCATCCTTGAATATGTAATGTATGATGAATTGATGACGTATAAAAAGAAAATAGCAGTGTTACCACTGCTATTTTCTTTTTATACGTCATCAATAAGTCTTTTGAAACTAAATAAAATTGTCTGTTGAACAAAACAGTCCTCTGTCTAATTATAGAGGATCATTTGTCATGTCGTGGCACCAAAAGTGGCTAGTCTTATATACGCAGCCTCCAAGTAAATGTGAAAAAAGACAAGCCCGTCTCGTAGGGTCCGCAGTCCGGGGTCCGGGATCAAAGGGACTATAAGTGTTTGCGCTAACTTAGTTTGTTTACATAAGACACACTTTCCGAGACTTCGCCGTCCCTTGCCGATTTGTTTTTGGCTATTACCGAGTTCCCAATTATTTATGAAATACCGGTAGGTATTTATTTTATATTATAATTAGGCCAAAACTTAAAAAAAAACACAGAAGAAAAGCTTAATTTTCTCTTGAGCTTAAAATACGAATTCTTGTTAGTTTCCAATTTCTCTCGCCTTACGAACAAGTTAATTGAAATTTTGTGTTTCTATTTTATTTTATTAGCGCTCCACGGACAGGAGAGATGAATTTTAGAGAGATCCATTAACTGCAGCGAAGCTTGTGCTCTCATAGAGATATTCTACTGCAATATGTTTGGAATGCGTGCAGCAAAGTGTAAAGTTAATTGAAACAAGTTAGTACATTTATATAGTGATATTTATTTTACAATCAACAGAGAGTTACATAAGTATAAACTTACATTCGCATCATGTCGTCTCTGCTCATCAGCATGACGTCCTTGTACGACCAGCGCACGAGCATGTCGTTGTCCAGGTACGTAAGGTCGTCCCTCTTCATCACCATGTCGGACATGTCGACGTCCTTGACGGTGTTGGACAGGCCCAAATCCTTTCTGAATACTAAAACATCGGTGAACTTCATGTTATGGGTGAAGAAATTGGTCACGTCGATCCTCCTGTCGAAGGGGAAACCGAGCGGCATCGTGTCGAAACAAACGCTCCAGCGACAAGTCCTGCGCTCCTTCATGATGGTCGTGTCAACGTAGGGCAGCACCAGGTTGGTCTTCACAGGGGTGATGATCACGAACATCTGCAGAGGCATACCGCCACGACGACCCAGAGGCAGGAGGAGCCTGTGCGGGAAACCGACGCGAGTCTTGAACCACCAGCTCTCCACATCAACGGTTTTGCTGATCATGCCAACTGTGTCTACCATGTTGTTGAGGAGGCGGCGGGTCCACGGCCTCTGCTCGATGACGCCATGCATCTCAAGAGAGTTGCGGACGATGGTGTTCTTGCCAGTCTCCATTTTGTACTTGAAGGTGTCGATCTCAACCATATCGAGGCGTTTGTCGTTGACGCTCATGAGGCGGCCCATGCAGTCGTATTTGGGACCGATGAAGATGCGGACGACAGCGTCGACTGTCTTATCAGAGGTGACATCAACGGAGACCTTGAAGGGGTGGTGGTTGAGGCGGCGCATGCGTGCAACCATGACCATGTCGGAACGCATCTTCTTCAACTCTACGTCGTCGAGGTACATGGCGTTGGTGATATCCATGTCGTATTCATCCATGAAGGTGACGAGTTTGTCGGTCGTAATGTGGTCGACCTTGACGCCGGGGAAGTCGAAGTCATCGCGGGTGTACTTGGGCAGCATCTTCTTGAAGAGCAAGAAGGTGTCGGTGACGCGCTTCATCAGCCTCCAGAAGACAGGGTCACGCAGGCAGGTCGAGTACATGTCCAAAGCAGTGGGCACGTACGTGTACCTGTTGAAAGTGATGTTATTATAAACTTGCTATACAAATTACAAGGAATCTTATCTATCTATGAGAGTGAAAGTTAGAGATGGGTAAAAGTCCGCTAATTATTTATCGACTATTTAAAAAAAAACCCTCCTATAATTTGGGATAAGGGCAAGAAAATGATGATACTCTCCAGAGTGTCTGACAAGGGTTGAAACTTTGCAAACGAAGTCACAAGCAAAATCGATTTATTTATATTCTTGTAACTGTACTGTGTCGTGATACTCACTTGTCAAAGTTGTACACGTTGTAGCTGAGCATTTTCTTCATCAAGTGCATCATGTGCAGGAACTTGGCGTCGTCGCCGACCAGTCCCATACCGCCCAGCACAAGCCTGGCCAGGTTCTCAATGTCCTCGGTCTTCTTCAGGTTGATGATAGTTCCATCGCGCTGCAGAAAACAATGCCATTGAGTAAAGTTGCAATGAGAACAAGATTAAATTATTTGAACATAAAATCTTAAAGGATACTTACGCGCTCAATCTTTCCAGTAAGGATTCCGTCACGGAGCATTCTTTCAACATCATCTAACAAACGCTTCCACTTGAGGTTGTCTTTAGTCAGCACGATCATGTTGTTACTGCGTACGGGCATCTCGTCTCCAGTGTGCAGGCGGATCTTGGGCCAGTAGCCAGTCTTGAGGGGCTCGTCCCACATCATGGTCTTGATGTCGCACATCTCGTGGGTGAGACGCTCCAGCCTAAACCTAGCCAGCAGCTGCAAGTATGCGTAGCTCACGATCTCTCCACGGCGCTCCTTATTCACGGTGTACATGTTATCGGTCATCCAGAAGGGGTAGCTCATGTGCAGGTAGTACATGTAAGTGTTGAGGTCGATGTCCTCGGTGAAGTAAGAGATGCGGTCGTCCTCAGTAAGTGTGCGGCGGACTCCCTTGCGCCAGTCAATCACGACCAGGTTCTTGTCGGTCACCTTGATGCCGTAGTAGTCCATCATGATGGGGTCAGTGACTGCCTTGGTCATCTTCATCATGAAGGCCTTGTTGATGACATGGCTGTCGACGAAAAAGTAGGGGTAGATTTCATAGGGGGCAGGGAGGGTGATGCCGCGGCAGTCTGTCCTGTGGAACACGCAGGCGGTGAGGGCATACACGAACATGCCTCCGTTGATGCGCTCCCTCAGCCAGCATGCGGTCCTGATGAACACGTCAAAGTCCTTGGCGAAGAACAGGATCTTGAAGACCTTAACGGCCTGCTCGATGTGGAGCTCGTTGGTGTGGACAAATACTTCGCCACGGGGTAGCATGCCCATTTTGAAAGTGTCGATGAACTTCTTCACGACATCTGTCTTCTGCAATATCACATTGAATTGTTAGCATAAATCGAAAGTGGAACTTATAGTATGGTTGGTCTGATAAATTAAATGATTATTACCAAGTACTTGTCCATGTTCTCTTCGATGACCCATTCCCTGGCGACGTCCCTGATGTCGTCGTACATGGTCGGCTGCAGGATGTGGTTCAGGAGTTTCATGATGCAGAGCTCCTTCATCTTTATGTCCATCGTTACTGTTCAAACAATTAAAGTTTTAGTCTTCCACGAGTTTGGAAACATTTTGTGAATTCAAAATTAAACTGCCCGATGGTTGCCCAAGTTGTGTTTTTCGGAATAATATCAAATGTCAATTTGGATTGCGAAGTCTTGTTTCAATTCTGTTTTCTATTTTCTGTTTAAGAAAATGCTTCGAAATCTACCAAACAACTACTTTGATAAGTATAGAAGCATTTGAAACTCATTTTTGATTCTGTTTTAATTCAATTAATATTTTTACTTAAGGCCCAAACGTCCACGTCCAAAAGTGAACTTCTCTGAATAATAGACCATACAATCAAATATTCATATGTATATTGACTTAATTAATACAAAATAATTTAGGTTTAAAAAAATTTAAACTCACCCAGGTTTTCCTTGCCAATAAACACAGTAGTGTCGTCTTTGATGACGGTGGCCGTCGCCACGGCCACAGCGGCCAATACCAGGAGTACTCTCATGTTTGCTGCCGCTTCACAACTGTGCCCATCTCACCTCACACCCCCCTTTTATACCGACCCAACTATTTGTCTCATTATCACTTCGCGCGTCATTATCAATTGTTGTTCTTTTCGTGATAACCTCTTGAGAGTGTTGATGTCCTACGCCGGTGCTCAGAGACAGGTCAGGATGTTTTCCGATCCCTCTTTGTGAGGGTATCGGAGGGGAGTTAAGGCACGTCGCTAACATTACCCTCATTTGCAGTAAAGCAGGTGCTTTAGGTCATAAAGAGGTACCATATCGCGGATGTATGAAAAACTGTGTATGAATTCTGGAGTGTTCTAAATGTTGCCAAGATTTTATTTGTATTCAGTGAATTCTGGCACGCTGAATAGCTCAGGCGTACTTACCTTTGCGTCGTAACTCGTAGGTAAATTCAGATTACAGTATTTTTTTTATCTCACGAAGTGACTCGGGCTTTACTTGCTTTTACCCATGTACAAACACGCTGTGAATGTGAACATGAAGACTAATCTCGTGAAGACACCCCCAAACACACACACGTCCTTCCAACTTCGCCATAGTCTTGGACGGTACCGAAAGCTCTTGTGCTTACACACATTCACAGCTGCGTGTTTGTACACTTGGAAAACACAAGTAAAGAGTGTGTTGCTTCGTGAGATAAAAATACTGTAGTTTAGTTTGGGACACTATCACACTAGTCATCAATCACGTCACGTTGAGGCAGACTTCAGAGAAGCTATCCATCATTCTCTCAGGTATTACAAGCGTGTTCCATTATGTGGAGAAAAGACTTCAGTGGAAAAGAAGTTGCAAACGGTTTAGTTTCGATCGATAAAGGTGACGAGATTTCGAGCATATTTGGGAATCTGATCTTTGAATGCGATGAGTTTGTCTATAGAATTTCCCCAGTATATAATTCCATAGCGTAGAGTAGATGTTACGTAGTCATTGTACGCTACTAGGACAACGAACTCATTCACAATTTTTCACAAGTTAAACAGGGTGTAAGTGTAAACAGTAGCAATATTTTAAGGGTTCATTGTACTCATCTATATGAACAACTTTTACTATGTACCCGAAATCGCGAAAAAAAAACAGATGTTCCCTACATTTTGACGAATTATGCGAACTTAAAGGTACTGAACAGCTGATTTCTTTTTCGCGATTTCAGGTTTGGTCCCATCTTGCATAGATCATATATTTGTTCGTGACGTAGACGGAGGTAGGCTCCACAGCCGTACAATGCGATCAGCTGTCGTACAGAATGCGATAGCAGACCATTTCATTATCGGGCTCGCAATTACTAGTTCTACCCCACAAAAGCGACGTCAAACTTTTATTAAAATGAATAACGATAAAATTAAAGAGAAACTGACTTCAGTTGACTGGTCCCCGGTTTTTGAAATGAGTGAACCAAACGAAATTGAATGTTTTATTAGTAGCACTTTTCAGACAATGTATTACACTTGTAAACAAGAAGTAACCATAAGTTTAAATAAACGCTCTGAATGTAAATGGATAACGGATAAACTAAAATATATGTCAAATAAAAAAAACGAGCTCTTTGAAATAGGGAAAGCTGATGTGAGTAATAAAATTAACAGACAGGTTTATAACAAATACAGAAATAGAACTAATAAATTATTAAGTAAGGCTAAAAATAGGTATATAAAACGAGATATTTGTAACAATTTTTAAATAAAAACCAATATAAACATTTAGAACAGATTTATTTTAAAGTGAATCACACTGAATTATTACAAATAGCACATAAACGAGTCAACCGATCGTCCAGTTCTTGGCGTCACGACCCTCGAACAAAAAGTGAGATCTACCGCCTGTTGACGGGCATTTATAAAAATGATTGCCATAGAGAACACAATATTAGTCGAATAATTGAATCGATAACAATTTAACTTTTTGAACTAGTATTCAATTTTGAAACGTTAACACAACTTTCATAATAATAAAAAAATATGGGATATAATTAACCGACTTACAGGCAGAATTGTAAAGGCAATTGACGACATCATCTTATCATCATTTAGATCGAAACCTCAATTAATATCAAACAAGTTTGCTTGTGACTTTGACAAAAATGTAAAAAAAGTGTTGTCTGTTTGCGATCGGCCGGTTCTTGACACGAAGTTGTACGCTAAATTCCCAAATGTTTCCATTCGGTTTAAAAAGATAAGTGACGAAGTTACAAATAAAATTATAAGAAATCTCAATGATAAGAAAAGCGCAGGATTTGATCAGATTAGAGCTAAAGATATTAAATATATATCTAAGGAAATCACACCGGTCCTAACTCACTTAATTAATTGCTGCATAATAAAGTCTGTTTATCCAAATAATTTTAAAATTAGTATAATTAGACCTATACATAAAAAAGGTAGTTTTGCTGATACTAACAATTACAGACCAATAACGATACTTTCTTGCCTAGATAAAATTATTGAAAAATATGTTGGGAATGTGGTGAGTGACTTTTTGTCAAGTAATGGCATAATTCATGATAAACAATTTGGTTTTCAGAAAAATAAAAGTACTACGCAATTGTTGTCACAGTTTACAGATGAAATTAATGATTATTTAAACAACAAAAAGCATGTAATAATTATTGTGATTGACTTCTGCAAAGCTTTTGATACGATAAATTATGATGTGCTTTTTACCAAGTTGCGGCAGTGTGGCATACAGGGTCCAATGTTGGAGTGGTTCAAAGATTATCACTTAAACAGATACAACTTAGCATAGCGGGCGCTCATAGCGACATGATTTCAACTGAATATGGCACGGCCCAGGGTTCGATCCTGGGACCGACGGAGTATCTGCTTTATGTCAATGATATGTGTAACCTATTCCAGCATGCTTCTGTCTACCAATTTGCTGACGACACATGTCTTATCACAGCTCACAAAGATCTGAGTACTGCGGAGAAGCTAATGCAAAGTGAGTTTGACCTCCTATGTAAATGGGCTCATGACGTGGGTTTATCAATTAATTATCAAAAAACTAAGCTCATGCACATTCATTCAGCACACTTGAGGAGTAGTGGAACACCAAGAGTTGTGGCTCATGAACAACAATGTATGCACCAGTGCTCGGATGTCTGTGACTGTAAACCTGTTGAAAACGTTAAGGAGCATGTCTATTTGGGGTTAAAGATTGATCATACATTTAACTGGGGCCCTCATGTGGACCATGTATGCGCTAAGCTTAGGTCTATTATGTCTAAATTACGTAAATTAAAGCACAAATTGCCTTACAGGACCTTGCGATTGTTGTACATGGCACTGGCCGACTCGGTAATTAATTAGGTATGGTTTAACTAGTTATGGAAGAACTTATAAAACTTATCTTAGAAAAAATTATAATATTCAGATAAGGATATTAAAAATATTGGTACCATATAAAATTAAACTAAAATTTAGGCCCAATTATGATATGTTATTTAAATATTGTAAGATCTTAAATGTGTTTGATAAAGTCAAATTGGGTATTGCCTCTGATTATTCTGAGATTGTGAATAAGCTGCAGAAAACAAACAGACCAAACTTTGTTCGTAACCTGTCGTATTTGCCTCTATAATAAGCTGACAAAGTATAATAATGTGTATGGTAAGAGAGCCTGGACGTACGCCTTTCCTAACATTCTAAATAAGCTGCCAAAGGAAATTGTAAAAAAAATAGAAAACAAAAATAGTCAACAAATTAAAAATATCTTAAAAGCCTTACCGTGGGGAAGTTTGGAATGGAGGAGGTCTGCGTGTAGGCTTTTAGGCTTTATCTAAAGTGAGTAAACTCTAAATAAGCTAATAGTGCACATAATCTTATTGTTATGCAAGATTAAGCGCTATTTTTGTGTATAACGTCACGTCAATTTTCATGAAATAAATAGTTTTAAATTTGTTTTTTTTTTTTTTTAAATAGTAAAAGTGGTTCATAATGATGAGTACAATGACGCCTTAAAAGATTGCTACTGTTTACACTTACACCCTGTTTAGTGCATAGGAGTATTGATTCAACTTTTTGCAGATAATTTCAATGTGTGGTTTCCAATATAGGTGACTATCTAAATGCAGTCCCAGGATCCTGGCATTACTGGTGTCAGCTATTCTGGTATTTTTATGTATTTTAATGTAATCGATTTGTCCGTTGATAAAATGACATTATTTTTGTTTTACATTACTAAAGTTTGTTTTTAATTAATTTACTGTTAACCAATTAAATAATGTTGTAGGGTATTGTTGATATCATTTTCATATGTTTTTATATCTACACATGGAACGATTATTAGAGGAGTTCGTGGCTAAGTAACAACAGCCGCACGGGTCCATCCATCAGGTTAAGCTACGCTTGCCGGGGTTGGTCAGTGGATGGGTGACCATCTTTACATACCGAGACTCCTCCGTGCCCCGGAAAGCACGTTAAGCCGTTTCTGGGTTGTGGAGGTCAGATAGGCCGTCGCTCCATGTAAAATACTGGTATTCAGCTGCATCCGGTTAGACTGGAAGCCGACCCCAACAAAGTTGGGAAAAGGCTAGGCAGATTGATTGACGTGGAACGATTATTGTGCTGCCAACTATCGGCATATAGAATACTTTGATTTTCAGTACATTTTGGCAAATCTATTTATATCTATAAAAATCAATGCCACTTTTCGTTGTAATTTTATAACTCAAGAACGGCTGGGCTGATTTAGCTGATTTTGGTTTTGAAATGTTTGACGTAGTCCAGGGAAGGTTTAAACGATGAGAAAAATTGGAAAAGTGGCCGGGAAAATTGGAAAATTCTGGAAAACTGAAAGTGGATTTTATATGGGAATATTGAAACTGGGACAGGACAATGTCTGTCGGGTCAGCAAGTTGTTTTATATAAATAAATAATGAATAGCAGGGGTCCAAGGACACTTCCTTGAGGAACCCCACATATTGTATTGTATAAAATGCCGAGTTCAAGTGACGAATCAATTAATTTAACCCCGGAAAATATTATTCAAGAAGCACAAAATGCCACCAACAGCTTCTTACCAGCTAATTCAAAAGAAAAATACTTTTTCAACATATTTTTTATTTCCTCGCACAAAGCATAGTAAATCCACAGGTAAAATGTTGTATGATACACGCACGTAAGATGATTTCCGACTCGCTAGGTACTTTCCGCACTTGTAACATATACAGGGTTATTGGTAAAACACCAGCAACCTCTTAAGGGGTCATTGTACTTATCATTATGAACAACTTTTACTATGGGACCAAACCTGAAATCGCGAAAAAAAAATCAGACCCCTGAAGAGGTTTCTTTCTTACCAATAACCCTGTATAACTATTTTTAAATGTATTTCTATTGCCACTTTGACAAAAAATAATAAAAATAAAATAAACATAAAAACCAGTCAAGTGCGAATCGGAATCGCACACGAAGGTTACCGTACCATATATGTTTAACAATCGCAAAGATAACTTTGTATTTCATAAATTCATAATGCTACTGTGAATTACAAGGTTATTTTTTGCAGTTGCAGAAAATCGCCCATATTTAAATAAAATACCTTATGAATCGGCGTTTTTAGTATTTGTTAAATACAGTATTATGGTACTCCAACCAAACACGTTCCTGATGGGGTATCGATACCTATTGTTTCAAAATTTCAATCATATTGCCGCTGCCGCAAGTAAACAACTGCTGTGATATTATGGCTTTCTGTTTTTTCTCTAAAAATACTTAGAATAAAAAAGCCAGTAAAATAAAATAAAATAAATAAATATCCTTGGACATTTCACACAAGCCATCTAGTCCCAAGCTAAGCAACCTAATGCTTGTGTTATGGTAACGAGATGGCTGATAAACTACTTATATACATTTTTTTTTTGTAAATACATACATATTATAGATAGAAAAACACCCAGACTCGGAACAAATACTTGTAGGCCGTACAAATATTTGTTCCGTGCGGGAATCGAACCCGCGACATGCTGCGCAGCAGTCAATCGCTCAACCACTGCGCCAACCGTGTCGTCAGTAGGTATGTAGGTAGGTAAGTAACAAAACCCGGAAAAAGTAATTGAAATCTCTGAAAAAAGATTTCTCACATCAGTTATTATATACCTACCTGCCTCATCAATAGGTAGGTATTCATTACGAGCGCGAACTTTCGCTAATTAATTGTTTAACGTGTTTATACAATTTAAGAGTAGGTAATGCCTTATTATATAATAATACTTGCCTACATAGACTAATTATGTAATTTTCCAACAAATATAAAGGAAAATGTAAAAAATATTACTAGGTAAGCTTTCATACGCATTCTAGTTTTAGCGCGGGCCTGTTTTTAATACCATGCCATAATATTTCGATTCGATTCAAGTATTTAACTGGCCAACTGCTACGCTATTTCATAGCGCATAGTATGTTATTCTACACTACGACGCGCATACGCACACGCTCACAGAGCATGTAACTTTACACACACTCTCACGTCGCACGGCAGCACGAAACATTACGAGTAAGAACCGATAAAAAGCTATTTATCTCTTTCGTACGATTCTCGCTGTTGTTGCTCATAACGCGCTCAAGGTCAAAGTGGGGTAGCTTGATGTGCTGGCGACTGTACATGATATAGGTACGGAAGTTTCTAATTCCTAACTTCTTTAATTGTTGCGATAGAGCTCGTACAAAAATGGTCTAAAATGGACAACTTTTACGGCCCCCTATTTCTTAATTTTTGAAGAAAAAAAAAAAAAAATTTGTACTTGTACTGTGGGGTATCTGCATTGTCTAGAACTCATCGAGTACGATGAGTTCTAGACAATGATACCCCACATACTAGGGTAAGATTTTTTTCAAAATGAAAAGTTTATTGTATGGGGTTTTAGGTATTTTTAACCCTTTCATTTTTAATTTTAAGTATTTTATTATTTGTTGTTATAGCCGTAATAGAAATATACAATCTGTCTAAATTTCAACTGTCTACCTATTACGGTTCATGAGATACAGCCCTGTGACAGACAGACGGACGGACAGCGGAGGCTTAGTAATCGGGTTCCGTTTGGTACCCTTAAGTTGGGTGCGGAACCCTAAAAATGAAATGGCGTCGTCCCCATGCAATAAACTTTTGATCTTGATTTTTTTTTCTTACCCTTGCATTGAGTTGAGTACAAATATACTAGCTTTTGCCCGAGGCTTCGCTCGCGTGGAGGTCGAAAATTATACCACGGGAGCGTACTACCGGGGTAAAAAATTCCCATGTCCTAATCCAGGTCATGGTCTATCCATGTGCTAAATTTCATCCAAATCCCCTGTAAGTTCTCTTTAGACACCGATCTCAGGTCTTCTAATTGAAGTAAAGTATAATCGCTTCCCTTTTCTCAATTCAATTGAATTGAAATCTTTTCTGAACAGTCGGTAATAAAGGGGATCTTAACTTGTCCCAAAGAAGGATATTTAATGGTTTGTACAATCCTTTGACGTTTTGACAGAGTTTTTATTCAATGATTTAGTTCTGACTTCTAAGGGATTCTGATTAAAGATGTCGACTTTTACGTTATTTCTTGAGCACAAATAATATCTTCTTTTACGTAGCTGTTTGCGTTGATTCTGTCATTGAAGAAAAAAAAAATCTATTAAAGGTTACCTTTTCTTTCATTCTTGATAATATGTACCTAATGTATGATGAAGTATGAAAAGAAAATACCAGTGGTAAAGTCTTTTGAAACTAAATTGTCTGTTGAACAAAGCAGTCCTCTGTCTAATTAAAGAGGACCATTTGTCATGTCGTCGTGGCACCAAAAGTGGCTAGTCTTATATACGCAGCCTCCAAGTAAATGTGAAATAAGACAAGCCCGTCTTGTAGGGTCCGCAGTCCGGAGTCCGCAGTCCGGGGTCCGGGATCAAAGGGACTCTAAATGTTTGCGATACTTTAGTTTGTTTACTTAAGACACACTTTCCGAGACTTCGTCGTCCCTTGCCGATTTGTTTTCGGCTATTACCGAGTTCCCAATTATTTATGGCATACCTACCAATTAGGCGAAAACTTTTATTAAAAAACACAGAAGAAAAGCTTAATTTTCTCTCGAGCTTAAAATACGAAATCTTGTTAGTTTTCAACTTCTCTCGCCTTACGAACAAGTTAATTGAAATTTTGTGTTTCTATTTTATTTTATTAGCGCTCTACGGACGGGAGAGATTAATTTTAGAGGAATCCATTAACTGCAGCGAAACTTGTGCTCTCATAGAGATATTCTACTGCAATATGTTTGGAATGCGTGCAGCAAAGTGTAAAGTTAATTGAAACAAGTTAATACATTTATATAGTGATATTTATTTTTCAATCAACACAGAGTTACTTAGGTATAAACTTACATTCGCATCATATCGTCTCTGCTCATCAGCATGACGTCCTTGTAGGACCAGCGCACGAGCATGTCGTTGTCCAGGTACGTAAGGTCGTCCTTCTTCATAACCATGTCGGACAAGTCCACGTCCTTGACGGTGTTGGACAGGCCCAGGTCCTTTCTGAACACCAAAACGTCGGTGAACTTCATGTTATGGGTGAAGAAATTGGTTACATCGATCCTCCTGTCGAAGGGGAAACCGAGCGGCATCGTGTCGAAACAAACGCTCCAGCGACAAGTCCTGCGCTCCTTCATGATGGTCGTGTCAACGTAGGGCAGCACCAGGTTGGTCTTCACAGGGGTGATGATCACGAACATCTGCAGAGGCATACCGCCACGACGACCCAGAGGCAGGAGGAGCCTGTGCGGGAACCCGACGCGAGTCTTGAACCACCAGCTCTCAACGTCAACGGTCTTGCTGATCAGGCCAACTGTGTCTACCATGTTGTTGAGGAGGCGGCGGGTCCACGGCCTCTGCTCGATGACGCCATGCATCTCAAGAGAGTTGCGGACGATGGTGTTCTTGCCAGTCTCCATTTTGTACTTGAAGGTGTCGATCTCAACCATATCGAGGCGTTTGTCGTTGACGCTCATGAGGCGGCCCATGCAGTCGTATTTGGGACCGATGAAGATGCGGACGACAGCGTCGACTGTCTTATCAGAGGTGACATCAACGGTGACCTTGAAGGGGTGGTGGTTGAGGCGGCGCATGCGTGCAACCATGACCATGTCGGAATGCTTCTTCTTCAATTCGACGTCGTCGAGGTACATGGCGTTGGTGATGTCCATGTCATATTCATCCATGAAGGTGACGAGTTTGTCGGTCGTAATGTGGTCAACCTTGACTCCGGGGAAGTCGAAGTCGTCGCGGGTGTACTTGGGCAGCATCTTCTTGAAGAGCAAGAAGGTGTCGGTGACGCGCTTCATCAGCCTCCAGAAGACAGGGTCGCGCAGGCAGGTTGAGTACATGTCCAAAGCAGTGGGCACGTACGTGTACCTGTTGAAAGTGATGTTACTATAAACTCCCTTTACGGAACTACAAGAAATCTTATCTACCTATGAGAGTGAGAGGTAGAGATGGGTAGAAGTCCGCTAATTATTTATCGACTACTTAAAGAAAACTCTTATAAAATTTGTGATAAGGGCAAGAAAATGATGATACCCTCCAGAGTGTCTGAAAAGGGTTGAAACTATGCAAACGAAGTCACAAGCAAAATCGGTTTATTTATATTCTTGTAGAGTCACTGTGTCGTGATACTCACTTGTCAAAGTTGTACACGTTGTAGCTGAGCAATTTCTTCATCAAGTGCATCATGTGCAGGAATTTGGCGTCGTCGCCGACCAGTCCCATACCGCCCAGCACAAGCCTGGCCAGGTTCTCAATGTCCTCGGTCTTCTTCAGGCTGATGATAGTTCCGTCGCGCTGCAGAAAACAATACCATTGAGTAAAGTTGCAATGAGAACAAGATTAAATTATTTGAACATAAAATCTTAAAAGATACTTACGCGCTCAATCTTTCCAGTAAGGATTCCGTCACGGAGCATGCTTTCAACATCATCTAACAAACGCTTCCACTTGAGGTTGTCCTTAGTCAGCACGATCATGTTGTTACTGCGTACGGGCATCTCGTCTCCAGTGTGCAGGCGAATCTTGGGCCAGTAGCCAGTCTTGAGGGGCTCGTTCCACGTCATGGTCTTGATGTCGCACATCTCGTGAGTGAGACGCTCCAGCCTGAGCCTAGCCAGTAGCTGCAAGTATGCGTAGCTCATGATCTCTCCGCGGCGCTCCTTGTTCACGGTGTACATATCGTCGGTCATCCAGAAGGGGTAGCTCATGTGCAGGTAGTACATGTAAGTGTTGAGGTCGATGTCCTCGGTGAAGTAAGAGATGCGGTCGTCCTCAGTAAGTGTGCGGCGGACTCCCTTGCGCCAGTCAATCACGACCAGGTTCTTGTCGGTCACCTTAATGCCATAGTAGTCCACCATGATGGGGTCAGTGACTGCCTTGGTCATCTTCATCATGAAGGCCTTGTTGATGACATGGCTGTCGACGAAGAAGTAGGGGTAGATTTCATAGGGGGCAGGGAGGGTGATGCCGCGGCAGTCTGTCCTGTGGAACACGCAGGCGGTGAGGGCATACACGAACATGCCTCCATTGATGCGCTCCCTCAGCCAGCACGCGGTCCTGATGAACACGTCAAAGTCCTTGGCGAAGAACAGGATCTTGAAGACCTTAACGGCCTGCTCGATGTGCAGCTCGTTGGTGTGGACGAATACCTCGCCACGGGGGAGCATGCCCATCTTGAAGGTGTCGATGAACTTCTTCACGACATCTGTCTTCTGCAATATCATATTGAATTATTAGCATAAATCGAAATGGGAAATTATAGTATGGTTAGTTTGATAAATTAAATGAGTATTACCAAGTACTTGTCCATGTTCTCTTCGATGAGCCATTCCCTGGCGACGTCCCTGATGTCGTCGTACATGGTCGGCTGCAGGATGTGGTTCAGGAGTTTCATGATGCAGAGCTCCTTCATCTTTATGTCCATCGTTCCTGTTCAAACAATTAAACTTTTAGTCTTCCACGAGTGTGGGAACGTTTTGTGAATTCAAATTAATTAAGTTGCCCGATGATTGCCCAAATTGTGATGTTCAGATTAATATCAAAGGTCAATTTGGCTTGTGAAGTCTTGTTTCAATAGAGATGATGACTAAAATTTTTTTTTGTCTGTTCTATTCAAAAATATTGGGCGCGTATTTTTTCTTTTTTTACCGTAATCAAATATGATTCGAGCTATATTTTATACGTAGTTTGTTTGTTATAGTTGTGATTGTGACGAAGCGAACAATCTCTGCTTCAAGTCTGGCAATATTAGCTTCCGTCTGTCAGTTTGTTGCTGCTCCTCTACAGGTCTATATTTTACAACCGATCTGGACGAAACTTGGCATACAGGTTTTACGAATTTATAGATCTTTTGTCGTCGGGATTTTTGATTAGAGGGTTAGGTACTTCCTTCAAAAAGGGGCTAAAGGGGGCTACCGGATATCTCAGCCTTATCAGATCCGATTTGGATGGTTCTTTTTTTGTTTGAAAGGTAGGTACCTACAGGTAGGCATTTATATTGTTTTGGCATTTCTATTTTCTATTTAAGAAATCGCTTCGAAATCTTATGAGTTGTCTTACTACTTTGATATTACACTTTAGTAAATCAATGTTATCAGTTTAGAAGCATTTGAACTCTTTGCTCTGTCTTAACTCTATATTTTACAGATTATTGTAGTAAAAGTGAAATTGAAAAGTATATAAGAAATGTTATTTATAAATATGTATTTTCTGTTCAATCAAATGTTCTTAGGTAAATTAACTAAATGAATCCAAAATAATTTAGTTTAAAAAAGTTGAAACTCACCCAGGTTTTCCTTGCCAATAAACACAGTAGTGTCGTCTTTGATGACGGTGGCCGTCGCCACGGCCACAGCGGCCAATACCAGGAGTACTCTCATGTTTGCTGCCGCTTCACAACTGTGCCCATCTCACCTCACACCCCCCTTTTATACCGACCCAACAATGTCGTTATCGCGTCATTATCAATTGCTGTTCTTTTCGTGATAACCTCTTGAGAGTGATGACTGAAATCCTGCACCGGTGCTCAGAGACACTGCGGGATGTTTTCCGAACCCTCATTTTGAGGGTATCGGAGGAGTGTGAAGGCACTTCCAGTTGAAAATTTGTTAGCTGACGTCATAACTTTAACTGCAACCTTAACCGCCCACGCTTTGCTGGTTAAAGTTATAGTTAATGTTAAATATGTGTCACTTCTGTCAGACGCGTCGACTATCATGTCCCTGCTCCGAACTTTAACTTTAACTTTTGACAAAAATAATACCTAGCGTTGAGCCATCAAATTCGATTGAGAAAAACCGATATATATTTTAATTACAGAAATTGATGGATGGCACGATAAGGTTTGCCCATTGAAATGGCGCTATAATGTCACGGCGGGGTACCGCGTTAGTAAATCGGACCCTTCACTTGATTGGCTATCTACATATGCGGTACCCCGCCGTGACATTATAGCGCCATTTCAATGAGCAAACCTTATCGTGCCATCCATCAATTTCTGTAATTAAAATATATATCTATCTTTTTAAATTTTTAATTTAATTTTTATTAAATTTTTGTAGATGATCTCTGAATTATACTTTTCAAACTGTGGTAATCTAAAGCATCTGTGAACAAATGGCTTTCCAAATCACGCCAATAGAAACCTTACATACCCATGTAAGCTTTTTTATGGTAGTTGAGACTATTTTTACCTTATCCTACATAATTTATCAAAACTGCCATTAAATCCCTTCTCACATGAATCTGTGCGGCCTCCACCTTGACTCTATGACACGCTTGCACACCGAGCGCCCGGAAACTATTAATATTACAGCAGTTTCGATCTCCACATAAAATATACTCATAGATTATGTACACGCTCTGGTATTAGCGCTCGGGGAAGTGGTGGCGATTGAGCGGGAGACGGTCCTCGGTATCAGCTAGGCAAACGCCGATACCAGTGAAGAATTGCTTAGAATTTGGTTTAGTTATATTAGGTGTTCTAAATTAGACCTTAATGTCGTATTCAGAGTAATCCAGCAAGCTTAGCATGGCCGCCTTATAAACGGGTTTTGTCGACGGAAGTATTGACAAAATGGGCGATTGTAGAGATCGCCTCTTTGCGAGAAAAACGTGACATCTCGGAAAAGGTGTTTTTTTTTATTATTCGATAATTGAATATTCAATTGTAGAATCTCTTTGTGTACTTATATTTTAAAAGTTTACTTATCGCGTCCTTTAAAATTGAATTTTTTAAGATAATACGTTTTTCTCGCAAAAAATATTTGTATCTACGCATTTTAGGCATCTAAGCATGGGAATATGTAGTTTTGTCTATTCTTCCGTCGACAAAACCTCATCATACTACTCGTGCAGAAAGCACGTGTTTGTGCTTATAATAGGTCTTTACCTATGAAATTGCCGTTTTGTATGAAAAAATTGAAACGAATTTTTTTCATGTATTTTTATTTGTATTAATCGAAGTAATCACCCATGCAATCAATGCATCTTTGCCAACGCAGTGGCAGTTTATTGATGCCCTTCTTAAAGAAATCAGCTGGTCGGGAGGCAACAAATTCTTCAAAGGCATTTTGTACTGCCTCTCGGGTATTGAATTTTTTTCCCGCCAAGAAGTTATCCAAATTCTGGAAAAAGTAGTAGTCTGTAGGCGCAAGGTCTGGTGAGTAGGGCGGATGACGGAGAGCTTCCAACCCCAGTTCTTGCAACTTGGAGACCGTCTGCTGTGCAGTATGAGGTCGCGCGTTGTCGTGCAGGAGCAGCGGAGACGAGCGATTGACCAATGCTGGTTGGAGATGTGCCAGCTTCTCCATCATTGTGTTCAGTTCTTCACAGTACACATCTGCAGTAATGGTCACCCCGTTTGGTAAGAAGCTGTGATGAATCACACCGGCGCTAGACCACCAAACAGTGACCATCACTTTTCTAGGGGTAAGTTTTCGTTTAGGGCATTGTTTAGGTGCTGAACCAGGATCCAACCAACTTGCTGAGCGCTTGCGGTTATCAAACAGAATCCATTTTTCATCGCAGGTAACAATGCGGTTCAAAATTCCTTCATTTGTGTGTCTGTTGAGCAGTGCAAGGCACGTCTCGACGCGTACTTCGCGCTGGCGATCATTGAGTTCGTGGGGCACCCATTTGTCAAGCTTTTTTACCTTGCCAATTTGACGCAAATGGACCAATATTGTTTTGACGCTAACGTCGAAAGCTGCTGCTAATTCAGCCGTAGATTGTGTATCATCAGCTTTCACAATCGCCTTTAATTCGTAATTGTCGACCAAAGTCTTCGGACGACCGCGAGGTTCATTTTTCAGGTCGAAATTTCCAGAACGGAAGCGAGCAAACCAATAACAGGTGGTGCGTTGGTTTGTAGTGTTAGCTCCGTAAACGTCGTTGATGTTGCGTGCCGCTTGTGCCGCGTTGCTGCCACGACGGTACTCATATTCCATAATTACTCGAATTTTTAACGTATCCATGATGACGAAAAAGATTGAAATGCGATGAAAATGTAACACTAATCAATAAACAAATGACTACTTTTGGAAAAAAAATCCATGTGTTTAAAATAAAATTAATTTGAAATTAGAATTCTTAGCCAAACAAAAATTATTTTGATTTGAAATGGCCAGTACTGCAGAACGGCAATTTCATAGGTAAAGACCTAATATTACCAAAACTGTGTTCTACTGTTTATGACACTTCTAATATGAATTCTTTGGCGCTAAAATTAATCTACAGCTCATATTATGTCCTAGTACCTAGTTGAGCGAGCTCTGCTCGGGTGAAAATAGAGAAAACGAATTTTCCCAGAAATGAGATATAGCTAGATCGCTTTTTCGCCCCGTTAACTTCTTCTTCAACTTTCATCGAAATCTTTAGAGCAGTTTTAGAGAAAGTAAATACAAATATAATCTATACCAAATAGTGCTCATTTAATAATATAGGATCTGCATATATGCTTGTCGTATTGTTCTGTACGATTAAAAGACAGCCAAATCGTTCTTAATCAACTACCGCCTTTTTAGGTTTGAGTAGTCAAATGGCAAAAAAGGTACGACTGTTTGTTTAGCGCACCGGGAACGGCCGAATGGGACGTAAACGAGAAAACAGATGACGGTGCTGAAGTAGCGACACATTTGCGTTGTTTTCTCGTTGGCGTCCCGTTCCGGGTGCGGTGGACAAACAATGTTATAATTTCGTGATGGCCGTCTGTCCGGAAGTCGCACAGCCAGTTTACTCGGAAACTGTTGCACTATATCGATGAAAATTAAAATGAAGATGTATTCTGTGCACCGCTAAACAATAGCGCAGTGAAATTACTGTAAAAATAAATAGGGGTGGCACTCCTCATTCATGTAACATGGGAGGGATGGGAAAATATCAGTGCACGTAAGTATGGGGGCTGTTGTTGGGTCCCATAATTAAAAAGATTAAGATGTTTCTACGTGACTTTAATAGTTACTTTTCTATTTATGTCAATATTTTTTTTAAATATAGAATATTTTCGTTTACAACAGCAGAAGTTTTTTCGAGAAATTTTTAATGTGAAATATAAGCTTATTTTTACGGTCGGTAAAACCCATACTATGCATGCGCAAATATTCATCAACCCTTCACTGTGGGTGTACCGACACGGACTTTGCTGGTTTTTGTTTATATTTAAGAAAAATATGATGCGGTGAACACCCTAGCTACTTAGTAATCTGTCCTTATCCGAAGAGTTGCTACCCAAGTACTTACAATGTAAAAAATAAAGAGTGTATCAAATAATGCATTACCTACCTCTGTTGGAGAAAGAGTTTTGTTATGAAAACTTTGCGCTATCTAAACGATGTATGATGCAAAACTTTATCGAACATGTTATTGTGCGAGTGACGTAAACACCTATTATTTTCCATACGATCACCCGAGCTTGTTTTATCAAAGAATAGCTATCGTTGCCGGTAACTTGTAAGTCCTGCCTGGAGTTTTTTCCTCCACATCGTGCAGGAATCGGGCTGGTTGGTGGTGGAACTGCTTTTCCTTAGGAATTAAAGACAGTGAACTCTATTGCTTGCTATCCGCTAATTAGGGACCGATACCTAAACACATGATTGTGCTCATGATAACAAACAACTTTTACAATGGGACCAAACTTGAAATCGCTAAAAAAAAATCAGCTGCCCCATACATTTATGTTCGCATAACTCGTCAAAATGTAGGGAGCAGCTGATTTTTTTTTCATGTGTTTCGGTACCGGTCACTAATTACCAGTCACCTTATATATACCTATATGCCAAGCCTTTTCCCAACTATGTTGGGGTTAGCTTCCAGTGTAACCGGATGCAGCTGAATACCAGTATTTTACATGGAACTACTGCCTATCTGCCCTCCACAACCCAGTAACTTATCCCAATTTATTTCTTCCCCACTTCTCTATTAGTCGTCATCTCGGTAGTCACTCCCTTTCTAGCCACATCATCTTTCACACAGTCCATCCATCGTTTCTTTGGTCTTCCCCTACTCTTATAGCCATCGACATTCATAATCAAAACTTTCCTCACGACATTTCCCTCATTCCTCCGCATCACATGCCCACACCATGACAACCGGTTCCCGCGCAACTTTTCAGTCACCGGTGCTACTTTGAGACGTCCTCTTATGTACTCATTTCCTACTCTATCCACTCGCGTCACACCACACATCTCTCTTAGCATTCTCATCTCAGCTGCATGCAATTCAAATCAAATCAAATCAAATCAAATATTTATTTTGGAACAAAAACAGGTATACAATTTTTCGTGTACGTTAACAGCTACTATAGTTTAAAAAACTGTGTTGCAGCCATTAGCGCCCACCACTAAGATGGGAGACATCGGCGTTCCAACTTTTACTAAAAAAATCTAAAATAAATTTAAAAAAAAATAATAATTAAAGTAGAATGTTCCAGTTCTCTAATGTGTATGTATGTATATATGAATGTATGTGTGTAAGTATGTATGTGTGAGGGTGTATCTGTATATTTAGGAAGGGGACGAAAGGAGTATGAAAACCAGGATATATTTAAATCATAGGTAAGTATGTGTCACTAGATTTTCTAACTCCACATACGTCAGGCTTTGGAGCCATTTGTCCGTGAGCGATCTACATTCCCGTGAGGTAAGTGGATATATATTTAGGATCTTATTTACTCTGTTGTACAAAACAGGGCTAAAGAAGTGATACTGACGTTTTACTAGCACAACATTGGCCGACTCAGTCTGGCACACTCTATCCGCCCTTCGTTTTTTTGAACTATGATTAGGGTCAAAAGTAAGTTCCGAGTGTTTGCGTAGTATAGTGCTTAGGAAAAATGAGTGCCTCACTGTAGGCACTTTACAGAGAGCATAGAGTTCGGTGGTAGGGAAACGAACAGGTTTGTGTGCCATAACCTTAAGAACTGCTCTCTGTGCCCGTTCCAGTCTAAGCATTGAACACTTACCGGAGCCACCCCAAGCCACGATACAGTAGGTTATGATAGAGTGCGCCAAGGCAGAGTAAACTATTTTCAGAGTTTGAAAGTTGGCAGAAGATCTCAAGTTTTTGAAAACAAATATTAATTTCCTGACCCGTGTCACCAGAGACCCGATCTGTTCATTCCACGACATAGTACTGTCGATAATAACACCAAGATATTTTATATGGTTAGTTCGCATAATCACATTACAGATACAGGAAGTGTTCGTTATTATCGAACCGCAATTGTGTGCAATTAGGCTGTATGGTGAAGCCGGTTGGGACGCTGTCCTTGGCGCAAACGTGATAAATTTAGTTTTATCCAGGTTCAAGGTAAGGAGATTGCTAGTAAGCCATTTCATAACAACCTGTAAGGCAGATTCCGCATAGGAGCGAGTTTCAAGCCAGTCATTGCCATGAACAAGTATTACAGTGTCATCTGCATACATTATCATTTTAGAGTTTCTTAAACATAATTTACAGAGGTCATTTATATAAATTAAAAAAAGGGTAGGTCCAAGAACACTACCCTGTGGAACTCTATAACTAAGGACCTCTTCATTGCTGGTAAAGTTACCTATCTTAACAGCCTGAGAACGGTCTGTCAAGTAACTCTTGAAAATATCTAGAGACAAGCCTCTAATCCCAATTTGTTGCAGCTTAGTAAGCAGGATGGGGACAGAGACAGTGTCAAAGGCCTTAGAAAGATCAAGAAAGATTGCAATCGGTTTTAGTCCTTCTTTTATTTTTTTTGCAATAGAACCAGTTAGTTCCAAAACTGCGTCTTCTGTACTTTTTCCTGATCTAAAACCATATTGATTCGCGGCAAGAATATTTTGGGAATCAAGATAGTTTAAGAGTCTATTGTTAAGGACTTTTTCAAGGATCTTTGACAGGGTAGTCAAAACGGATATAGGTCTATAGTTATTGACACTGCCTCTGTCCCCGCTCTTGTGTACAGGGTGTACGACAGCCTTTTTGAAAACAGTGGGGAAGACCCCTGACATGAGAGCAAGGTTAAAAACATGGCAGATAATTGGGACAAGGATATGCCTAGCAGCCCTAATTAGAACAGCAGATATGCCATCCCAACCCACAGCACCATCCAGTTTAAGACCTAAAACGATTCGTTCTAACTCTTCAACGTCCGTACAGAAGATGGCCATTGAGCCAGGATTGGCACTCGCACCAGGATCAGAAGCAGTTTGAGGGTTGCCTAACCCAGTCGTAATTTTAGATGCCAAAGTTTTCCCCACATTTGCAAAGAAATGGTTGACTACATCAAGTGACTGGGAGGGGTCAGCTCTTAAGGACAAAAGCTCACTAGCTGATGATTTGTTATTTTTAAGGTTAGAAATAGATTTAATAAGTTTCCAGGTAGCCTTTGGGTTCTTGCGGTGCCTCTGAAATTCTCCGTATTCGTATTGGCGTTTTAACCTTTTTAGTAGGTTGTTACAAAAGTTTTTATAGCGCGTATAAGTCACTTTAAGAATATAGTTGTCGGGATCTCTTTTTGATTTCCGATACATTTTATCCCGGTTACGAATGCACCTCAAAAGCCCGGGCGTAATCCAGGGTTTAATAATTCGGTTTTTACTAGAGATTACAGCAATGCAAGTATTATTATTAACCACCGTGGAGATTAAGGACACTAAATTGGTAGCAGCATTGTTAGCATCGTCACTGGCAAGAACACATGAAAAGTCGGTTCTTTCAAGTTCGACTACGCAACCACCTACATCAACGCGACGCGAGGTTATAACTGATTTTGGGAGATTAATTTTAAGTTTACAGAACACTATTACTGGAGCATGGTCTGTAATAAAAGAGTCGACAACCAAAGTAATAGCAGGCTTGTTGGTCTTAATAATCGCGTGATCTAAGCAACTGTTTTTACGAGTGGTAAAGAGATGACCGGGCAGCATTCCATGCGATGCAACTGTGTTTAGGTAAGTATCTGAATTTGTGTCAGCATTATCGGGTGATATATTTATGTTAATATCTCCTAAAATAATAACAGTCTTAAAAATTTGAAGTGAAATTAGAGTATTGTCTAAACTGTCAATAAAGTTTTGTCTAAACTGTCAATAAAGTTTTGGATATTTTTGTGTGATGGAGATCGATATATTGATACTAACGCAACACCGGAACTAAACTTGAGAATCATACAATTAGCGTCGTTAAAGACTGGTGTCTCAACTGTGAAACGCATGTTATGCCTTGCATAAATGACAACGCCTTCATTTTGGTTAGCATAGTCGGACTTAAAAGATTCAAAGCCAGAAATCTCAGGAAGAAAGGGACATTTGCTTAGCCAGCACTCTGACAGTACAATGACGTCAAATTGTACTTTAATCCTATCTAATAGGATAAGGAGATTATTGAAGTTGGCGCTGTTACCTAGACTTCTTATATTTAGGTGGAAAAATTTTAAACCACTTGCGGTATTATTTAGGTATCCTACACATTGTTCCGGGGCACACATGTATGAATTTGAAACCGAGAGATGTTCTATATCATCAGTAATGACCGAATTTTCGTCGTTCATTTGGCGATAATAGATATTAACAAATAAATCATAACATATTGACAAATGAGCCGGTCTGGAGACACCTGCTTGGTCTGGTTCAAAGAGATTCTAATGATTACTAGATAAGTAATATAAAGGGAGAGAGTTACACAGCAAGGCGGCCTGGTTATGTCCTTCCTTTTGTTGTAAGTATTGTGTGTGTGTATGAGTATGAGTGTGTGTATTGTGTATTTATGTTGCCTTTCATTCATCCCTTTTGTGGCCCAACATTCTGATCCATACAAGACACTTCTCACACAATCTACCTTAATGTATAACGACCGTAAAGTTTATCAAAATCACACTTATATCACATCACACTAATTATACAGGCGAAAGTTTATGAGTGTCTGTGTGTGTATGTTTGTTACTTCGTCACGCTCAAACGGCTAGACCGATTTGGATGAAATTTTGTATGTAGATAGCTTATACCCCGGATTAACACAGGCTACTTTTTATCCCGGTCAACGCGGTTGAAATCGCGGGGCGCGGCTAATAAAAAAATATTCCCAGAAACCTAGAAAAAGACTACTCTTCCTGGGTATTGAACTTAAGTCGCGCTATCACCAGTGGACCAATGCGGCCGTCACACAAGCCCACGCCCCTCTGTTCTAAGCTCATTTACCTCTCTTCAGCGATGACGCACACAATGCAACACCACTGATAACTGGTGATAACGCGGCCAACAAAGAAAGTTTTATCTGCCAACTCTGCACCAAAACATACACGTTACAAAGTTACTTATCACTTATCAGGTGACTGCGAATTAATAGGACGCGACGATAACCTCTGACAGTTTTAATTTTGGGGTTGACATAATTGGTCAGGTTATCACGCTCACGTGGGTACGCCAGTCCAGTCTCACATAGTAGTAGCCTTTTCGCTATAATCGTTATGCTCTTACTCATATTCTTAATCATTGGTTGACAGAAAATTCTGTCAACCAATGTCAATGTCAGAAAATTCTTCCTTACAGAAAATTCTGCGTAGTACTAAGAAAATGGCTCATTTCACATAGTTTTTATTCAATAAGTGAATTTCTAAAAAAAACTTGTTGTCGGTCCTATCATTACAGGAATGCATTGTACTAGACTAGACGTACATTATTGAAATTTGAATACCTACCTATTATTGAAGTCCGAAATTTTATTGTTAGTTTTTATGTTGTGTTGTGCCAAACGTGTATTTTCTTCTTTTTTTTTATTGGTTGTGTAAGTTGTACTTTGAAAACTTATTTTCATGTTCCGAATTAATATTTTATTCAACTGTTTGTTTAGATTGCTTATATAAATAAGCACTTTACCTACCATTAATATTTGCATGCCAAATTATGACAAAATGTGTCATCGCACAAGAATATTTATACCACCTTTGTATTACCGCATTTATAGCAAATAAATGACTTTGACTTTGACAGTTAAGTATGTGGCCACTCTTACTACATTTATGTTTAGATGTTTTTTTTTTAAATATTTTAGAAGAACATTCGATTATTGTCGCCTCAAAAATCCTATCGACCGATTACATACAATCTTGTAAGACGAAGGAGACTCGACACGACACAGGGAGTCCTAGTGTGGAGACTACTGTTTTTATTTATTTTTTTATTTAATTGATAAGTAATGATCTTCCGTAGGTAATAAAAAAGCTTTTTATCAACTTATATCCAGTTTGGAATGTTTTGGCATGATGCCATTATCATTATCACTCCTATTACATGTTTATCAGCAAAAATTGCTAATTACAACGAACCCCTGTCCATTAATCAAAGTCCAAATACACTTTTATCTCATTGCTTCCAATCAGATTAAACATTTTTTTTAAAAGCTTATTTCAGAGTTGCCTGTTTTAAATGATCAATTTTACCTTGTTACGATTATCTGCCATCCCTCGGGCGCGATGCTTACTCGACGCGAATACTCTTGTACCATTTATTTTATTTTAAGAATTTCTACGTTTTCATCCCAATTTGTTAATCCTTAATTCGTGAAAGCATTTCAAACGTAAGTATATAAATAATCAACATAAAATTTAATCGAATTTTATCATGGCGGCTGATGAAATTCGAACCCAGTTTCGATGTGTTAAATTTTTAAATTACAAGCTCCCAACTTTTTGGTTGATTTATTTTTTCATCAAAAAAATGGGGAAGGCAACTTTCAAAATGGCGCTGTCGTAGCTAGTTTCCAACCAATGACATTATACATCTAGACGTTGCCATGATTACAGTGTGAAGTGTGGAAGTGAGACACATATATACGAAATAATTAGGAAAATTGAGACAAAGCATCGTACCTTCTGTCCCTTACGGCGGCGTGCCGTATTTTTGCATGGCAAAATTTAAAAATGTTGCCAAACAAAGTACTTTCACTGTTACAAAATTTGTCTTGCGTCGATTAATTTAACATTTTTGGACAGTTTTTGCATTGTGCGAATGTATTGATATGGGTTTCAGTCCAAAATATGGAAGATTTCTTACGTTAAACCTCATTTCTCATACCACTTAACCTAGAAAAAGTATATTATTGCTGTCTCATGACCGGCCACGCGGTGGCTCGATCTAGATAAATATTATCTAAGTTTCCAACGCAAGCTAATAATACGAGTACAAGGCGTCAGGTGGTTTTATTATATTTTTGTGAAAATGACGCGTTGTGTTCATAATCCTAAACGCTCTGAAATTGGAGTCCACCATTTCCCGAGAGACCCTAACATTAGAATATTGTAGATTATAAATAATCGTAACGATTTTTTAAATTAAACAGATTTGGAAACATTTTGAAGAAAGTGATTACGAGGAATTATTTAAGGTTTTAAACACCCATAAATGTATTAGGTATACACATAAACCTTACGGAATAAATTCTCTAAATGATGGTGAAAACCGCAACAAAATCCGTTGCATAGTTTAGAAGAACACACAGACAGACACGAAAATTGACTTTAATTTATATTATGTATGATTCTTTTACTCACAACTGTTTTCTCATTGTCCACAGACATTCCGGCACGGCTTCCCGTTCGCGCCCACAGCACTAGCATGGGACCCCATACAGAAGCTCCTCGCCATCGGCGACAAAGGCGGCAACCTCAGAATGTATCCTTTTCACACAAAACCAAGTTAAACTTGAAGCACTCGCAGGTATATGGTAAAACTGAGACAGAATATACAACTCAAGAAGAGTGCGCAGTATCCAGAATAATGTTGCTATGCGAAAATACTAATACTTAAACGTTTAAAAAGAAATATTGATAAACAAATTGAAAATGATGTTATAAACAAATCTTAGCTACAATATGCAAGCTAATACTAAAATATATGTATTATTTACAAGTATATAATAAAAAATAAAAAGGGGAAGAGCTCATAGGGCATCAAAAAATTCGTCCGCATCGCAGTCAGTGGGAAAAATGCCCAAAAGGCTGGCGGCATCGCTATGTTCGATGACAATGCTGATTCTTTGTGCTAATAATAAGCCAAGCCTCTGGTCCCGTGTAGAGACTACCAATCGCTTGGCGATGTCCCGAAATACCCGATGAGCACTCGGACCCCAAGGCCCTAGTGTTTCAACCCCAAACGGCTCAAACATATAGCTGCCAATAAGGTTGTTGTTTTAGCGTCGTTTGAGATTTTCTGCACCTACACCTTTGATAAACTGTATTGTCTACCAATCTCTCTTCTGAAATGTACATCCATCGGAAAAACTCAAATACCTACTATTACTACCTACTACTCTATCTTAATTGTACCGGATGACTTTTTTTACCGTCTTGAAAAAAATAGGGTACTAAGTGATCGGAGTAGAAGCCTATGGCATATCAATAAATGCTACAAATTCGATGTAAACTTTTCATATTAGAACAATAAAAACAGAAATTTTGAAAAAAAAAATCGTTTAAAAATATCGAAATTCAAATTATATGCAACCTGTATGTGATTTGAATTTTGTTTTTTTTTTTATTAAAAAAAAATAAAACACATTAGGTAGGTATGCTATTATAGGCTTCTACTCTTTTCACCTATTATAGCCTATTTTTATCAAGACGGTAAAAAAAGTCATTCAGTATAAAATTCAATATAGGTGTGGGAATTAGTAAATAACTATAAACCTGGGCTCAAGGATCTACAAATCTGCATAGGTGTCTTCAAAGAAAGTTAAAAAATCACAGTAATTGAGTCATTAGTTGCTCTGCTGCTGGTTACTATCCCTGCGGTCTCGACTGATAAGGTGAGAGATTACCCTGGAGGTCAGTCCTGACATTCAGGAGACAGGCAACCGAAAATAGAATGTTCAGTGAGGTCATTCTGTTTATATAGACTGGGGCTTAATGGTTGCTGGGATAAAGATCGTGATATAATGTTTTGTTACTCCTGTCGAAAGTTTGCGGTAGTACAGACATTCTAACTATGATTTACTTCGCCTCAGTATAACCACAGTATAATAATGTTACAGTAGTTCGTCTTCATGGAAAACGACTGAAACGACGCGCTTCGAAATCTCGGCCTAATACCTTTAATTAAGGCTTGTCCTCCCTAAAATACGGCAAAAATAAGTAACTTTGTTTCCATTTTTTTACAGTAACTATAGCACTTTTTTGATAGAAAAAAATACACAATAATCTAGACTACATAAGAAGTGATTTCATCTAGAATACTTAAGAGTATGTCCTGACATCTATTTTAGTTTGTACAACTAAAGAAAAAAAAGGCTAAACCCAGGTCTATTTCTGTCTATTTTTTCGAGTTTTTACCATATTACTCCTACAGTTTTCATTAAAAGTGTTAATAAATGTATACAGAAGAAATTGCCGCCCTTTTTACTTATACTAAATAACCTTTAACATTTCTAACCTTGCTAAATAAACTTACTTTTATCGGCTTTCATTAAAAAAAAACTACTACTAGGTAACTGCCTGGATAGAACCGTTGTCGACGTCCGTCGTGTCTAATGTCTGACTGTGTATAGTAAAGTACTAGTAGATAGGTAACTGGATAGAACCGTTGTCGACGTCCGTCGTGTCTAATGTCTGACTGTGTATAGTAAAGTACTAGTAGATAGGTAACTGGATAGAACCGTTGTCGACGTCCGTCGTGTCTAATGTCTGACTGTGTATAGTAAACTACTAGTAGATAGGTAACTGGATAGAACCGTTGTCGACGTCCGTCGTGTCTAATGTCTGACTGTGTATAGTTAAATACTAGTAGATAGGTAACTGGATAGAACCGTTGTCGACGTCCGCCGTGTCTAATGTCTGACTGTGTATAGTAAACTACTAGTAGATAGGTAACTGGATAGAACCGTTGTCGACGTCCGTCGTGTCTAATGTCCGACTGTGTATAGTAAACTACTAGTAGATAGGTAACTGGATAGAACCGTTGTCGACGTCCGTCGTGTCTAATGTCCGACTGTGTATAGTAAACTACTAGTATATAGGTAACTGGATAGAACCGTTGTCGACGTCCGTCGTGTCTAATGTCTGACTGTGTATAGTAAACTACTAGTAGATAGGTAACTGGATAGAACCGTTGTCGACGTCCGTCGTGTCTAATGTCCGACTGTGTATAGTAAACTACTAGTAGATAGGTAACTGGATAGAACCGTTGTCGACGTCCGTCGTGTCTAATGTCTGACTGTGTATAGTAAACTACTAGTAGATAGGTATCTGGATAGAACCGTTGTCGACGTCCGTCGTGTCTAATGTCTGACTGTGTATAGTAAACTACTAGTAGATAGGTAACTGGATAGAACCGTTGTCGACGTCCGTCGTGTCTAATGTCTGACTGTGTATAGTAAACTACTAGTAGATAGGTAACTGGATAGAACCGTTGTCGACGTCCGTCGTGTCTAATGTCTGACTGTGTATAGTAAACTACTAGTAGATAGGTAACTGGATAGAACCGTTGTCGACGTCCGTCGTGTCTAATGTCTGACTGTGTATAGTAAACTACTAGTAGATACGTAACTGGATCGAACCGTTGTCGACGTCCGTCGTGTTTAATGTCTGACTGTGTATAGTAAACTACTAGTAGATAGGTAACTGGATAGAACCGTTGTCGACGTCCGTCGTGTCTAATGTCTGACTGTGTATAGTAAACTACTAGTAGATAGGTAACTGGATAGAACCGTTGTCGACGTCCGTCGTGTCTAATGTCTGACTGTGTATAGTAAACTACTAGTAGATAGGTAACTGGATAGAACCGTTGTCGACGTCCGTCGTGTCTAATGTCTGACTGTGTATAGTAAACTACTAGCAGGTAGGAGTACGTCGTATCTAATACCTGACTGTCTAGTGTCTGAACTTATTACCTACTGATTATAAGACCAACACATACCTATTGCAAATAAATTGTTATGAACTTTGAATCTGGCTGCATTTTGGGTAAAGATAACTTTTAAAAAATATTATAGTTTCTGGAATCAGTCTGAAAAAAAAATAAACAAATGTCTTAATAAACGGCCGGAGCTCCACAACATTCGTTCTTGCTTGGCAACTGTTTATCTGTAGCTGCTGTTACTGGCTGTTACATTGTTGCTTATCAGTTATCACTCACAGTTCGATTGTGTTATGAGTTATGTAGGTAACCTTCGTCTTCTGATGATTATAACATTACCTAGTAAACTGACCACGGTCAAATAGAAAATTTACGGCGGATTAACTAAAACCTTATAGGTCCCCGTTTACATTTATACCATTTCCGCGGCAACTTGCAAACGAATTGGGATATAAAATGGGCAACGCGAATGTGTAAACAGGTCGCTTGCCTTGCCGTTGACGTTACGTAGAGGTCGGAATTTATCCCACGAGAACGGTACTACCGAGATATATTGACCCATGACCTGGATTAGGATGTATCATATGTCCTAATCCAGGTCATGGTCTACCCAAGTGCCAAATTTCATTCAAATTCGTTCAGCCGTTTTAGCGTGAAAGCGTAACAAACAAACTCACTTTCGCATGATTTCATCAAAGACAGCGGAATGATTAATTCAATATCTATAAAGAAACCATGTAGAAGTGTGGACCTGCCCTAGGCTGCCTGGGGCTCCAGAAGTACTCTCGATCAGACCTCATCCAATCGCCTATGAATTTCAATTTATTCCGCCAGCTGTCAAGGAGGTACCGTCGGCAAGGCTGTCACCGCCACTGATCGAGTTATTCTTATCATGTAGGGTCAGCATAACACGCTATTTACGAGCCCTTTAGTACGGTCAGCCTAATAAATACGTAAACAGTGGACGCTGTCGCTCACTGTAATAAAAAAGTGTTTACATTTTATTGGAGGGGTAGTCGGCCCGGCGGGCCTGATCGGGTGTGACAGTAAACCGATATCGTGTTCAAAAGTTAAAATAGATAGTAAATATAACAATAGCGGTATCGGAAATATGTGTTTGTGAGAGATACTCGTACACTCACACTAATATTATAAAGACGAATGCTTGTGAATGTGTATGTTTGATACTTCTTCACGCTCAAACGGCTGAACCAATTTTGATGAAATTTTGTATGTAGATAGCTTATACCTTGGATTAACATATAGACTACTTTTTATCCCGGTCTACGCGGGTGAAACCGCAGAGCGCAGCTAGTATGACAATACAAGGAAACCGAAAGAATATTTTGTAAAATGCATGGTAACATTCATACCTACATACATAATCAGCGTATAAGTTCCCACTGCTGAGATCCAGGCCTCATCTCTGTGAGAGGGAGTGGGCCGTAAACCACCACGCGGGCCCAGTGCGGGTTGGTAGATGTCATATGTCTTCAAGTTTTTGATTCTAGAATATGTCAAAACGGTGATGAATTCATTTACACCAAGTAAAAGTGCCTGTCTGGGTTCGAACCTACGATCTGCCCCGCCGTTACTACTAGGCCACCACTGGTCTCTCAATAAAATTAATAAGTATTTCACATTGCATCTTGGATCTTTGCATGTCCTCAATTCCATTTAATCACTCCGAAATCCACTTTCACCATAACGGATACTCCGCTGCCACTAAAACAAAAAGCTGTCGACAGCTCAACACCCGTTTTAAGCGCTTGACAAACAGCGGCGGATTCTTGAAAGCTTTTTACAAGTCGAGTGACGAAATGTTCGGCGGTTCGGACCGGCTCCGACGGGCTCGATCCGGTGTGGACCGCCGCGAACCGGTTATATCCGCCGTCTTTGTAGTGATTTAAGTGAGTTAGAGTGATCCACCCCGCGCTGGGGTTTCAGAGGGACAATTAAAATGTATTTATAGTAATAAAGACTGAAGCTTGTTGAGGTTTTTGATCTTTATTGGTGTATCGCTGAGTTGTGATTCGGTTTGCGAAGTAAGAGTATATGTGCTATGTAAAAGAGTGATGTATGATCTTTGTCTAAGGGTCTCAACCCTTATTTAGCAGTGAAATGAAATGAAATGAAATGAAATGAAATGAAATGAAATGAAATGAAATTGTTTATTCTGTAAATAGGATATCGAAATCACTTTTACACGTCATATTTTTTTTTTTTTTTTTTTAAATAAGCTAGATGAAGTCGACATTTCCTATCTGACTACCCTGAGAAGAAATGGCGAAACAAACTCAGGGGTCAAAGTCTCTTTTAAAGTCCAGACATAATCTTGGTCAGATCATGTGAGGACCATGTAGATCCAGTCTGAAATGGTCTTTTGAGGAAAGAACCATAAAAATTTGAGTGGACCTGTCCAGTCAGTGCAAGCATTTGTCAACAATCGTGCAGCTCAATTCAGGATTTCAGGAGCTCAATAACTCGACGAACAATACCAAAGAAAGGACGTTTGGGTAGGTCGCATAAAGTACTCAAAAATATCAGACCATCAATAATACTAAAAAAGAAAAAAAAAAGATCCACATAGTGCTCACATTTACAATAATTTTAATTTTTTAACAATTTACATTGATTTTTTAACAAAGGTTTGTCATTTTATTTATTATAATGAGTTTTGGTATTATATATATTACAAAGTTGATTGAATAGCTCAAACCCAAGCTTTTTTGTCTTCTAAATAATCAGAAATTTTATAGTAGCCCTTTTTACAAAGTTTGGTTTTAATGCAGCTTTTAAATCGTTTAATGGGCAAGTTTCGAATGTCAATGGGAAGTTTGTTGTAAAAGCATATACATTGACCCATGAACGAGTTGCCTACTCTGTGGAGACGAGTGCGATGTACAGCAAGATTGTGTTTATTCCTAGTATTTAAACTATGAATATCGGACATCTTCTTAAAATTGGATATATTTTTGTGTACATACAATAGATTTTCAAATATATATTGAGAGGCTACAGTCAGAATATTTATTTCCTTGAACTTCTCTCGAAGGGAATCCCTTGGACCTAGATTGTAAATGGCTCGAACAGCCCTTTTCTGTAAAACAAAGATAGTATTAATGCCCGCACAGGTTCCCCAGAGAAGAATCCCATAAGACATAAGGCTATGAAAATAACTAAAATAAACAATTCTGGCTGTATCCACATCAGTTATCTGTCGAATTTTTTTAACAGCATAGGCGGCCGAACTAAGCCTTCCTGACAATTTTTCTATGTGTGGGCCCCATTGCAATTTACCGTCAATGGTTATTCCAAGAAAAACCGTCGACTCAACAGGGTCCAACTCTATTCCATTAAGTTGAACATTGGTAGTTAGCTGCCTGACATTTGGCGTTGAAAATTTGATTAGTTTAGTCTTTTTTTCATTCAGGAGAAGATTATTTACATTAAACCAATGGACAACCCTAGAGAGTGCATCGTTAACTTGTTCAAAGTTGACTAACTGACGTTTGATTTTAAAAATGAGGGAAGTGTCATCTGCGAATAATACAATCTTGTGATTGTCCCTTATGTGATAAGGTAAGTCATTTATATAAATAAGAAACAAGAAAGGACCCAGAATTGAACCCTGTGGAACGCCCATAGTGACCGCAGATCCTGCAGATCTCTTGCCATTAACATCTACCCTTTGAATTCTGTTGTTCAGATAAGAAGTCAGAAGTTCGAGAGCCCTGTCCCTTATACCATAGTGGTACAGCTTCCTGATGAGTGTATCATGATTTACGCAATCGAAGGCCTTGGACAAGTCACAGAAAATGCCAAGAGCATCCTGCGACTCCTCCCAGGCCTCGAATATGCTCTTCAGTAATTCCACGCCCGCGTCTGTAGTTGAACGACCCTTTGTAAAACCAAACTGTTTCAGATGAAGTAAATTATGTGTATTGAAATGTCCTAACATTTGTTTTAAAATTATTTTTTCAAAGATTTTGCTCAATGTAGGTAATATCGAAATAGGCCGAAAATTAGTGGGATCAGTCGGGCTGCCAGATTTGAACAGTGGAATCACTTTGCTAAGTTTCATCAGATCAGGAAATACACCAGATGCAATACAAGAATTAAAAACAATTGATAAAAAGGGTGCAATAATATCAATTATTGAAGACATGGTATGTACTGATAACCCCCAAAGGTCAGCAGTTTTTTTTACCTCGAGATCTTTAAAAGAATCTATAACGTCTTTAGCAGTAACAATTGCGAATTTAAAGTGTTTATCACATTCTGGTACACATTCTTTTAGTATTGAGTAAGCAGAAGTGGAGGACGACGATGACAGAGCTTTGGTTGTTAAAATGGGAATATTAGTGAAGAAATTTTCAAACTCAGTAGCCACCTCCACGTCTGCCTTAATATCTACATCATTGATTTTTAGATGGAAGTCACGATTCCGAACTGTCGTTCTTCCCGTTTCTGAATTAATAATATTCCAAGTTGTTTTAATTTTATTTCCAGAACATTTTATTTTATTTTTAATGTGTATGGCTTTTGCTGACGAACAGGCTTTTTTAAAAGTTTTAGAGTAATTTTTAACAAATTCTTTAAATGTTTCATCATAGTTATAGGTTTTTTCATGGTACAATTCATATAATTTCTGCCTACTTTTATAAATACCTGGTGTTGCCCAATCACTAAATATAACGCGGTCACAAACAGGTAATGTTTTTGATGTGAATACCTTCCTAAACTCACAATTGATGAGGTTAAATAGTATAGTATAAGCTTGATCGGGGTTGGTGTGATAAGGCAAATCTGGTAGTTTTTCTATTAAATTCTTTTTAAATTGTTCTAAGCGACTTTTGTTTACCGGAACAAAACTAACAAGTTTTCTTTGAGCTCTGACTATTTTCTGAGGGAAAGTGACTAACTGGCCACAGTGATCAGAGTCCAACTCATTTATAATTAAATGGGTAGAAGGTCTTGAGTTTGAAAAAATATTGTCAATACAGGTAGCACTAGTGGCAGTTATTCTAGTCGGCTCAAAGAATGTATTGAACAAATTATATGACTTTAATAAGGTTGTAAACTTATTTACAGAAGGTGATGTTTCCAGTATATTAATATTGAAATCTCCACAGACAACAACTGTTTTATTACTGTTACAAGTCTTTAATAATACTTCTTCCATATATTTCTCAAAAACATCATATGAAGCACATGGGGGCCTGTACACGCTCATTACAATGAACTGCTCAAGCTCAATGCAAGCTATTTCAATAACTCGCTCAACAGAGAGGCTCACTATATCCTTCCGTTCTTTAAATTTCATATTGTTACGAACAATTATTAGAGATCCACCACGTATCATATTAACCCTGCTGAATGAGCTGGCAACCTGGTGGTTGTTAAAGCTGAACATGAACTGGTGGTCTTTTAACCAATGTTCAGTTACACAAAGGATATCAATATAACTACAGTTCATGAACAGCTCCAATTCTAATTCCTTACCTATCACTCCCTGTATATTTTGATGAACTATTTTTAGAGTATTATTATCACATTTATTTAAGGTACTATAAATTGATGGGTGTGCTATTAAAGAAGGACTTTTTGTAACATTTACATGATTTAAATCAGTATTTAAATTTTCTTCATTTATTAAGCAAGAGGTTTCCTCTATTGTCCTAATTTCTAATTTAAACGATAATCAATGTCATTAGTTGCTGCCAAATTATTGGCAGAATTATTTAAAATGTCATTGCATTGCTCAAAAGAAGCAAGTTGTTTAGCCAAATTTTTGGCTGAAATAGAAAAAAAATATGATAGCGACACAGCTATCTGTCTTTTGAAGTAGTTAGGAAGATAGTACATAACAATATTATATCTATCTCTTGTCAAATACAAATTATTACCAACATAATTGTTAGTATCAACTAAATGGAATAGATTATTATTGAATGTCAAATTATGTAGTGTCATGTTGATTTCAAATCTTAACTCATTTTCTTCCTGTGGCAAACTGTTACTATAGGGGAATGTAAACAATACAATTTTTCTTAAACTAAGATTACACAATGTTCTATAATATTTTAGCAATTCTCCTTTGTTCACATTTCTCCTATTACCCATAAAAATTAATAAAGTAGTATCCTGGTTAAAGTTACATTTAATAATTTGTTTCATAATATCAAACAAAGAACAACCAGGCATACAGTAGTTTATTATGGAGTGTCCTGGATATTCATCTGACAACAAGTGGCCTAAGTCCTTTCCAATCTCATCACAAAATAATATAATATCATTATTTATAATTTGTTTACAATGTTTCTTATTGCAACTATCAATAGCAGGAAATGTCAAATTAACACAGGGCTGCGGTAAGGTGGTATTGCAGTGAACACTGAACACTGGACACCCACAGGCTGATCTGATGTTAATCTGATCTCTAGAGCATGGATGAAGGAGGATATCATAATGGAGGGAACCATTTTACGTAATATGAGTATGTTACTGTAAAAGCCCAAACTGCGGTAAATGTTAGGATTAGATTTACCAAATCTAAAGATTAAAACTAAGATTTTCGTGTAAAAGCCCGAATTGTTCTAAATAATCTTTAATTTCGGAATTCAGTCGATAAAATATAGTTTTACCGCAGACACCGGTAAATGTCCGAAATCAAAGATTGAAATACTTATTTATTTATTTATTGCATAATAATAGTCGTGTCTCGCTCGACACCCGCTACGCTAGAGGGTAGTGTATACAATTCCCACGTGATCCCCCGACCTCCCGCCTAATTTTTGTGTTATTTTTCCTGCATTTTATTTTTCAAAAGCATGTTAAACATGTTTTAAGACTTGACTAATAACAATAGTAATGATAGTAATGTTGGATAAATAGTTTCTGATTATTAAAACTGCATTATTTTCCTCTGAAAACTAACATATACCGGTACCTATCTGTGGTAAAACCTACATCCTTAATAGTCCCCGCTAGACAAGGTTAGTTAGTAGGTCAACAATCTAACTCTAGGTTCAGTTACAAGCCATCAGCTATTACCAGACATAATGGCTTTTTACTAACTGTAACAGTACTCTACCCATCGCGGATCATGAAAATAAAGCGAAATAATGTCCTCTTTACAACTTATCTAGTATAGAGATCTTTAGCAACAAAAATAAAAGTAAACAGATACATAGAAAAGGCAAAATCACTTAGTCTAAATCTTAGCATTATGTAAATAGTAATTGAATGGAAAGCAGTGGGATTACAGGTGGGATCGCTTTGCCCTAAATATCTGTTGGCGATTACATGCCCCGGGGAGCGAAGCCCTCCCACCGCTCGCTAAACATCGCCCTAATGCTCGGGTAATATTTAGTTTTATTATATTAACTTTGATTTTCTCCGCCGGACCGCACACAAATTAGATTTTTGTCGGAGCTTCCTAAACGTCTGGGTCGGAATCTCGGCCCTAATCTAGTTCTAGATAATAGAGAGATCTAGCGGGAGTTGCTGCGAATTGAATCAGTTCGAATTTGTGGAGGAAATTCGAACTGATTCAATTCGCAGCAACTTTTTGCTGAGCATATATTGGTAGGCACGGATTATGGTGTGACACAGTGCCATACAATCTTTGCTATAGGGTTTATGTGTTAGTTTAATGTTGTTAAGGCGAAAGCGCCAGGGTAGCCCGCGAAATTAAAATTTTCTTACGTTTTTTGCAATTTGTAGGTCAGTGTGAGCTTGTATGTTGATTAAAATATCATTCGCGGCCGTAGCTAATATGGCTTTACAGAATCATAATCATTAGAATCAACCTCATGATTTCATGAAATCGCTAGATTTGAGATAAATGCTAACTTATGGAGTTGTATTGCTAATTCTAATGATTATAATTCTGTAAAGCCATATTAGCTCCGGCCGCGAATCATATTTTCATCAACATACAAGCTCACACTGACCTACAGATTGCAAAAAACGTAAGAAATTTTGAATTTCGCGGGCTACCCTGGCGCATCAACCTTAATATCACTGTGAATGTGTCTTATAGGTACCTACAGAATAAAGTGTTATAAACTTTTTAAACTTTCGCGATTTGTACACATTATAAAATATTATCGAGAACGGGTCTTATCGCGATATTCCTGCTGCTGAGCTGTCATCAGTCCTCCCGTGACCACGATCGCAAGGCGGTTCAAATAAGAAAAGTTGAGATAAGAAAAAATTTAAAAGTTTTCGGGAAATTTAAAATGGGGAAAACTGAAAACGCATTGTCTATGGGAATTTTGTACGAATTATTGACAACGTGTGTCGTGTCAGCTAGTTTCACATTAACATTATTCGCCACTAAATGGCTCATCGCTTTCAACCGTACCTACAATTGCAACACAAGGACTTTTTTATAGGAGTAAGTACTTGATGTTACTGCAAAACGCAATCGCACAAAGTGACCAAAAGAAGTACTTTCACCAAACAGACCCTTGTAACAATATTCTTCTCCATTTTCCCTTAAACAGTCTACAGAACACTTTCTGCTAATCCCCGAGTGACCGCAATTCAACCCTCTTCCACCCCTTCCCGACCCTGTTTCACCCCCTGCCCTATTAGAGCCTTATTTGCAAGGGTCGTTTATAATTCCGCAGAGCTTTTCGACCGGTTTGTGCTTTAATTAAACGCACGCGGATTGGACACTGTTTAATTTATGCGGCTATGAACGGGTTAACGTTGAAATGTCACGGATTTGTTACTTGTCAAGGGCTTTGAAAATGTAGTTTGCTTGCTTGAAAATGGCAGCAAAAAGAGGTTGTAAAGGAGTTAAATATATTCAAGAGTTGCAATATATTCTCAAACTCAAAGCATTTATTTCAAATAAACCAATTACAGGCACTTTTGAATTTCCAAGGGGTTTGTCGTCTTGGGTCGGTCAGTCAGAAAGATGAAGCTAGTTGCCCATTCCAAAGCGTAGTAGATCCCTGTGGAGAAGAACGGGCAAGAAACTCCACGGACACTCTTTTAAATCAAATATTTTACAAAATATTGGTCACATCGTTCATATTGAAAATATACATGAGTGAGAACAATGTAGAAAGACGTGCACGCTAAAAGCGTCCGTAACAAAAAGAACTAAATTAAAAAATAAAAATAAGTCGTGGCAGCTAAGAGACGACCTGTCTTAAGAGGAAACGTGGGTGCTCTTTTCTCCATACAAAAAGATACAAACGCTCTCGCCTGTTTACTTTCTGGTTAATGACCATAAAGCAATGATTTTTTACAGAAATATAAATATCAGCTACTTGTATGCCCCTATGTTTTCCTTTTTAATGATATATTATTTTTATAAGAACTAGAACCCTCAAAAAATGCTCAAAATTGCCTATTCAGACCGCTGTCAACAGACGCCCAGTGTACCAATTTGACAACTATTAACGAAAAAAGAAAAACATAGGGGCATAGTATATATCCTTCTTATTCAGTTTATGAAATATCTTTTAAATTGGTCCAATATTGGAGGAGGAAATAGGCGAGAGCCAAACCTCGAATGTGACTTTTTACATAGGCTATTTAGTCGGATCTGCAGTTGTCCTTATCGCACGAATTCGAGGGCGGAGCGCTCGCAGAGCGACAGCAATACCTTCTTAAAATACCTAATTTTCAAAAGTCTGGTCGCCCCCATTTCCTCTTAACTGACGGCGCCCGTTCACGAACATATTTGTAGCAGCATTCTACTGAGAACTTCCAGCTATATCTTATCTATAGTTAGTGCTATCCACGAAGACGCGCCCCACTCTTCCTCATACCCGCTTACAGTGCAAGTGTGCACCATTCCGCTAGTGTTTTAGTGTAGTCGATACACACTAATTGCATGTAATTAACTATAGAGCTATAGATAATTGGGGCGCGTCTTCGTGGATTCCACGAACTATAATTAGAATGGACTGATTAAATTACTGCTGCTAATTTATATCATGTTCAGTTCTCAAATATTAGCTCTGAATTTGACTAGGGCTTAAGAACATAAATCGTCATTATTATCTCAGTGCCTCGGGACCGTCTTAAATCATAGCTAGGTACTAAAGCTCGTTCTTCTGCCTCGCATTAATAATCTTGCCTTTTGCCAGAACCCAGCAAAAGTAGTACTAGATAAGTAATTTGTATAATCAGTCAGCCCTTAGTTCATTACTCTCATCTAATCTATCTATCTATGTAAATAAAAAGAGAAGTCCTGACTGACTGACTGACTGACTCATCAACGCCCAGTCCAAACCCTTGGACCTAGAAAGCTGAAATTTTGCACAGAACTTTCCTTTATAATGTAGACAAGGAATAAGGAAGGAATTCCCGGTAGTACGTTCCCGTGGCATATTTTCCGACATCCACGCGGGCGAAGCCGCTGGCAAAAGCTAGTATTTAATATACAAAAGTATTTTAGCGTGCTGCTACCTCTATAAGTTATTCATTGAAGAGGTTAACTCTTAAGTATTTAAACCAACATCGTAATGTTAAGATAGTGAAATAGTTCCCGTAGTTATGAAATAGTTCAAGTTATGATATTCCCGCTATTTCCCCCACACTCGGCTAATCTCCCTCGTTTCACCCCTACACACACACACAAACACACCCCCACGTTGAGATGAAAACTTCCAAGTTATAAAATGAACACTTCTGAAAATTGAATTCAAGAAAATATTTTTCTAGCACGTTTTCACAAAATAAAGTGGCAACTAGCTCGAAACGACGTATTGCTTACTGCCCGTCGTTTTATGGATCACTCAAGATGGTTATTTTATCCCAAATATGATTACGAAATGTATTTCGTCATCTATTCACTATTTATGCGAGCACTAGGTACTCAAAATTCATCCTTCAGTATATCCCTGGTCCTCAATGAAACACCTTTGCCTGCCTTATAAAATACTTTCAGCTAAAATATTACTTTCGCCCTTCGCCGGCGGCTACCGGACACGGCCCGGACGCGGATGTCCGGCGAGTTCCCGGCGCCGATCGGTCGGCTTATTATCTCGCACGTGGTTCTAGGGCGGATAAGCTGGGATGTAGGCCGGATAGTGTTAATAGGATGGTTCAGGAAGAGAGCCGTGAAATTAAAAAATTCTAACTTTTTTTCAATTTACAAGTCAGTTGTATTGTATGTTGATCTAAATATGAGTCGCGCCCGTATCAAATATTTATTTTAGAATTATGATCATAAAAATCATCAATACAACTCTCTAAGTTCATATTACCCTATTAAATGACTAGGTATTTCATGAAATCATGAGATTTGAGGTCAATTCTAACTTATGGAGTTGTATTGCTGATAATGATTATAATTCTGTAAAGTCATATTAGTTACTGCCGTGAATTATATTTTAATCAACATACAACATGAAATTGACCTGCAAATTGCAAAAACGTAAGAAAATTTGAATTTCGCGGGCTACCTTAGCGCATCCCCTTAGCAACCATCTAAGTGTACCAACCAAGCCACTCAACGCCCAACGCAGCGCACCTCTCATTGCCCATTGATGTTCCTTTGTTCACTAGAATGAACAGTGGCCTTTGTATGAAATAATTGTGTTTCCCATTACAGTCACCAGATGGGGCTTATTCTGTTTCAGTACAAATTGACGTTTACGTTAAGGTGATCGTGTAAGTATGAAAACTCGCACTAAGGCCACAGGTGAATATTACCGGTACCTACCTCTAATCGATATTGAATGTCTACCACCTCTAAATCCTAACAAATACGGCGGACTATCACTAGCCACACTCCCAGTGTTGCCAGAAAACTTAAAAGAAATCCACCTGGCTGGTCCCAGCTGTTGCAGCATGTCCCAGCTCCACTCGCTTCCTCCCGAAGAGCCCAGCGTTGGAGCACCGCCAACCTCCCACAGGCGGAGCTACTGTACTGAACTGAACTATAAAATATGGAGGCGGAGGATTTGGCGCGAAATATATAAAGTATAAGTGCAGTATAGTCTATGATACTTACTTAAACTCGTATTTCTGTTTGTAAAGTAGGAAGAGGAGTCGGATAAATTATTTCAAAGGATTTTTTTATTTGGGTGTCTTCTATAATGATCATATAAAAACATAAGATTGCCAGAGTAAGTACCACAGAACTTAGAGAAAGTGCATAATACCGTAAATTCCGTCCATTACGAAACGCGTAGCGATTAATTCCGCTGACAGTTTTCCAAATGGCGACATAATAATCAAAACAGTTTAAGGATAACCATGCGGATAATATTTTTTTTTTTCAAATCAAATCAAATTTATTCAAAAATATAAGGACTAACGATAAATACAGTTTTCCTTAAATCTATGGCAAGTTCACCCATAACTTGTGCCTGAATTAGGTAATCCTGTGTTTCAGGCGATTAGAGGTAACATTAATTGATTAAATAATCATACTTATCTTATTAGTACAATTATTAAACAGTATGCAGGTTCGTAAATTAAAGCAATTAGCGCCGAGAAGCAATAAACAATATCGCAGATGAGACCCATTCCTCGATAAAATAAAGTGGCGTACGTGGGTACTTATAAGTAAGTAACGAGTTTGGCTTTCCGCCAACAGCCTCCCCTCCCCGCCAACAGCCTCCCCTCCCCGCCAACAGCCTCCCCTCCCCGCCAACAGCCTCCCCTCCCCGCCCTATAGAGAGACATTAGATTCGTCGCCCAACAAAATATGACAAAAGCACTACTTGTAGAACAAATCAACAAGTATCCCACTAACCCTTATTTATTTTGTATTACTCGGTAATGGCTCCGCTGTGTATCCTACGAATTGATTGTTGATTCAGATTGGTATACTGTTTGTTTACTGTGTTCATGCTTAGAAATCTATCTAGACTGTGTACATAGCCGATTGAGTTGGCGATGAGATTTGTGGATATCAATTAGTTAGCTGTTTACTTAATTTAATTATAATAAGGAAATCAAACAATAGGGATGATGACGGGGTAAAAAAAAGAAATTCTATTTAGTCCGTCATAATTATCATATTAATAAAAAAAAAGCAAAATTCAAGCTTAGATAGAGCGCATTCAAGTTGGGTAGTGGGGGCTCGCTACGTCAGAACTATAACAAACTACGTATGAAATCGGGCAAGGAGTGACGTCATGTCACATTTTAGCGTGAATGTATCGCAATAATCTTTTCATTACGTAAAAAAGAAAAAATACGTGTCCAAGTAACCTACACGTCGTCGGGAAAAGAATATGTAGATAAATGTTGACTTAAATTATTTTTGTGCAGATAACATCTAAATATTAAAAGCTGAGGCAGGTAATTTACCGTAATTTTCAGAATTATTTGAATTTATGAGTTAAGAAAATCATATTTTTTTCCTATTTTATTATCAAGGCTTATAGATATCGAGACTCATCTCTTCTAAGCTTATCTAGTTAATTTAATTTGACTCAGTGTATATGCACTTAGTTATAATACATGTAGTATCTGTAGGTACCCCACCAGATATACAGGGTGGAAGGGACATCGGCGCGCAAACGGTTACCACGTATTCAGTACATCATTCTGAGCCCCCCTATATAGAAATTTTTCATCGGGTATTGAAAAAAAAATCTGCTGTTCCATACATTTTGACCGTGTAGGTATTGCACTATTGTAGGAAAAAGACTGCAGATTTTTGTTTTAAGGCGAAAGCGCCAGGGTAGCCCGCGAAATTCAAAATTTCTTACGTTTTTTGCAATTTGTAGGGAAGTGTGAGCTTGTATGTTGATTAAAATATGATTCGCGGCCGTAGCTAATATGGCTTTACAGAATTATAATCATTAGAATCAGCAATACAACTCCATAAGTTAGCATTTACCTCAAACCTCATGATTTCATGAAATCGCTAGATTTGAGATAAATGCTAACTTATGGAGTTGTATTGCTGATTCTAATGATTATAATTCTGTAAAGCCATATTAGCTACGGCCGCGAATCATATTTTAATCAACATACAAGCTCACACTGACCTACTAGTTGCAAAAAATGTAAGAAATTTTGAAATTCGCGGGCTACCCTGGCGCATCAACCTTAGTAACCGATGAAAAATTTCTATGTAGGCGGGCTCAGAATGATGTACTGAATACGTGGTAACTGTTTGCGCGGCGATGTCCTTTCCATCCTGTATATACCTACGTTCATCTTACTCAAGCATACTACTTCAGTAAACACGTGTTTAATCCTAATTATACACGTGTTTACTGAAACTTAATCAGCCTCAGCCTACTGAGCCGTTATTTGAGTGTCTTCATTAACATTTCCGAGAACAGCGCTGTACTAATTATGACCGGGTGTCGACTATCTCATTATAATGATGTTCGACGGAATAGTTTAATACTGAACTGAATCATTTGGTATTCAGTAACATGAACATCAGGGAAATTGGTGTAAGGTAATAAGTACCTGAGGATTATCGCGGTTAATTTAGATGTGCTGCCCTAACCGGGACACCGTAAACCGTCCACTTTTTCGTGTCACAGTTCAGCCGTATTGCTACATATTGCAAACCCAAAAAATATACCTACCTACCCTTTACGTACCCTGTATGTACATAATGTTAAGACGATGGAGACTAACCTCACGACACACGGAATCCTAGTGTGGAGGCTAATCAATGGATATTGCAATTCTTTCTTGAACACTAAAGTTTTTATTATTATTTTTTTTATATACACTTGACTACAAGTTTACATAGAAAAAGACTTAAGTATACAAAGATATCTTATAGTAACGATGTAGCATCTTGAAAAAAAAATCGCAAAAAGGAAGCGATCAAAACTTTGTCGTCTCGAAATGCTCAATATTTTGAGCGACAACTATTCATTTTTTGTAACTATAAAAAAGGAAATTTAATCAACTAGAGAAGTTTGTAAAAATGTTTTAACTTATTGGTGTTTTTTTTTTTTAATTAAATTAAAACTGCGAAATATTTTTCTTATCGCAACGCAAACGCATCGCCATTTTCAACCGTATTTGTGACCGTGTGTGTGTGTGTGTGTTTACGATTTACTACCTAACCTTGAGAAGGTTTGCGTCTTACTGCGCTGTAGGTGTTGGGAGTGCACGATGGATTTATAAAATACACTTTCAGGTCGAGATGCAGGTTTAATCCATTTAATTTTGGTTTTACAATTTTTACAATTAATTCGTGTGTTAGCCGCTGGCGGATCTTGGTACAAAACTTCAAAAGTCATCTGTCAAACATCAGTCATCCTCACAAACCACAGACTAAACAAAACTTCAACTACAGTTTAATTACATTGCCAACTCTTAAAATATAAGCAAATGTTATCATGTATCTAGACAATTTTTCGGACACAATAAACTAACAATAAAAGGTTATAAGAAACGCGTCGTCAACATGCGCCTTAATCGAAATTCTGTTTTTTTTTTGTTTTTCTAAAAAGGCTGATTAGTTTGAAGGGAAGTATCTAGGTATAAATACTGCGTAAAATAATCCCCTTGAGCCAAAAACCTGCTAATTAGTCCAGAATAACTAGAGCAGCTTTATTTTAGACCTCCCAATGACAACGTTTAATGTTATAGTACAAAAGATTTAAACACAATGTTCAACGCGTGTCTTACGGCAAACTCCTTATACAGGGTTATTTTTAAAACACCAGTAACCTCTTAAGGGGTCATTGTACTCATGGGACCAAACCTGAAATCGCGAAAAAAAAATCCGGTCAAGAGCGAGTCGGACTCGCGCACCGAGGGTTCCGTTCCGATTTCTGAAAAAGTGTGCTATTTAGAGACATCGTTTTATTTTTCCTGTAATCTTTACATAAACTTCTATCACATAGAATAATTTCAGGTTTTTTCTCTTTGCAAACTTCGGAGAATAGGGGGGGGGCGAACGGTATTTTTTTTTACATTTTTCATCAAAAGTCGAACACTGTGCGGCCTAAAAAAAATAAAAATATGTTTGAGAATGTGCAAACAGCGCTCTTTCATATGATAACCCACATGACCTAGTAGCTCCACTTTGAATTTTTAAGACCCCCCTTCACCCCATGTTGCAAAAAAAATACATATATTTTTATTTTTTTCTTATTTGCAAAATAGTTGGGTAAACGTCATCTAAAACTGTTCCAAATTTCAAGTTGATAGCACTAGTAGTTCTTGAGATATCCAGCTGTGACAGACAGACAGACAGACTGAGTCACACCATAAGGGTTCCTTTTTTACCATTTTGGTACGGATCCCTAAAAATCAGCTGCTCAGTACATTTCGACGAATTTGATGTAGATAAATGTACTGAACAGCTGATTTTTTTTTCGCGATTTCAGGTTTGGTCCCATAGTAAAAGTTGTTCGTAATGATGAGTACAATGACCCCTTAAGAGGTTACTGGTGTTTTAAAAATAACCCTGTATAAAAACGCAAGTTCAACATGTCATTGTGTTTAAATCTTTTGTAATAAGTCAGTCAATATTTACGAAAGTTAAAAGCGCCATAGATAACGAGGCCGTTTATTTTTTAATCGTAAATTACGCTTCCGCCAAGACCATCCGCCGTCTTTAATATTGCTTGTTGCTAATTAATTTGGCTCAGAGTCCGAATAACGCCATATTTTTTCCCCAATCAAGATTCTCTTTAATTTGAGAGTCTCCAGTGGAACCTGTGCTTACTTTTATTATTAAAAGAAGTAATAAATAAGAATAAAACCTTTTCAGTCCTCGTGGGCCATTGAAACATTTATTTTTCTCTTTTAATTCGTCACAAAGTCCACAGGACCGTTGGTTTGTTACCGATTTTAATGAAATTTCACAGCAGGGCGCCTTTTATGTAGGTATCGTAAAATAAATGTGAGGAAAATGAAAGAGAAAACAATATTTTTAGTAGCGGTCCTTCTTTAATACCCGTTACCCGCCTACCCGTCCGCGTCCCCAGTGCCGAGTGGCTTGAACGGTTTTAAAAGCATGTAATCTTGTTACTTCTACGTGAGGGTATTTTGAAATATAATATTTTATAACATCTCTTGTTAATATGCCCAACTCAGTTATATAATCCTAAACCCTTTTTAATTATGAACGAATAAAACGACTCGAATATTTGCGAGCTTAATTAGAAAAGTAGGTAGATAATACGGTTTTTAAGCTAACATTGCGTACGCACGTTTACAGATCAAGCTATACATTTCCAGTATAAGCCTATCTCGCATTGTATAGGATTTCCTTACCCTACCGTACCTAGGTACCTAATTTGATAGTAACTATAGAGCGTCGTTTAATCTGCGTTGTAACCCTCCACGACCCATTAATATGACAATGTAAGTAACCTATAAAAAAAACTTTTTTACAAAAAAAAAACCGACTTCCAAAAAAAACACTACAAACTGAAAAATAACTTTAATTTCGGAAGTCGGTGTCTTTGGATCTGTATTTTAGTTTTTTGCCACCGACTTCCGAAATTAAAGTTATTTTTCAGTTTGTAGTGTTTTTTTTGGAAGTCGGTTTTTTTTTTGTAAAAAAGTTTTTATTTTTCACTTTTTAGTGGTTCAGTTTGTAATTTATCTAAGTTACAATAACCCAATGTCAACTGCTCATCACGTTTTACAAAATATTGCTTTTCCCGATGCAGGGACGTTAATTGTTGAGGAGTTCTCCTAGTAAGAACCAGGAGAACTGGAGCTCATGGTGAAGTCACCATTACCATTATGCATTTTGACGAGCATAAACCATATTAAAGTAATCGAATCGCAACCTGTGATATACTTAGATATAATTGAGTATTTCCGATGGCCCTCTGTGGTCTTCATCATCAGTTCCAGTTCACCGAATGGTATTTTCCGAGAGCAAATGCACGAGTTACTATAAAAAATACCGAAATCGATATAGGTGTGCCAATAAAATTTGAGGGTTTCCCTCGATTTCCATGGGATCCCATCATCAGATCCTGACTTGATGATCATGGGACCACTTGGGAAGTATACCCTTTCGAACAAAAAAAGAAAAATCCAAATCGGTCCAGCCATTTTCGAGTAATCGGGGAACATACATAAAAAAAAAAAATAAAAAAAAAAAAAATAAAAAAAAAAAAAAAAAAAAAAGGTTCCGACGAATTGAGAACCTCCTCCTTTTGGAAGTCGGTTAAAAACTTTTAAATTATTCAAAGCTACCAAACTTTTATATAAACCATTCTCATAAGCGTCATTAAATATTCAAAAGTGAAACGTTTAAAAACTGTCCCGCAAGTACCCACTTGCCAACTTACAAATGGAACTTTGTGTAATTACACCCAATTATATCACTCCAATTTACAGTTTTCCGGAAATATGAACTATCTGATAGATAAGTTAATTTAAATACGGTGCGTACAGCTACCGTAGCGTTAATTAACTAACTTTTGAACTAAAACAAAACTTTGGTCCCGTAATGTTGGCAGCACTCGAGTGTATTATTGAAAGGGAACCGGTTAAAACCGCTCCTAACCGGTGCTAACCGGAGCGAGCCGCCAGAGAAATTACTTTTTAATTAAAGCAAAAAGAACGTCTCATCTAACAAGTCGTGTTTAAAGAACAAAGTCTATGAAAGTATAATTTTCTTTTGGACAATAAATCATAAAGTTTCGCGCGTAAACCATGAACTTTAATAAAACTTGGGAAATGGTCAAGTGTGAGTCGCGCTTAGCGCAACTCCTAGAATATATAGCTTGTAATTTGGTCTTCAGAGACGAAAAACTTAAGATTATCCCCCTACTACAAAAATATTTTCCTTATTCAAATAAATTGGTCTCGCGTAGCGAAATTGAATCCAGCGCCCGCGCCGCGAGCCGATGGGAAAATAGGCCATTAATATAATCGAGAGCCTATTTATCCTAACTTGATTGAATTGTTTAATTTTGCCCAAATCTTCCTTATTTTACCCTTTTAGGATAGTTTACATTGTTTATGAAATAAGTACGCAAGATGACAGGTGACTTCCGCGAAATAGGGCTAACCTAAGCCCTATTTCGCAGAAGTCAGTTGGATAACTTCACGAGACGGTTAAAATAATGTTTATCTGTCTCTAAAACCCATTTTAGCCTAATAGTCGTCACATATTGACTTTCTCTTCAATCCGAATTTGGGTCAAAGTCTTATAAATATTTCCCCAGGCTGATCTTTTTGTTTGTAGTTCGGCCGATGCCTAAATAAACTGAGTCAGGCCTAACGACGACATGATGCGTTATAGGCAGAAGATACGAGACGATATTGATTCTAATACATTGACGAGAAAACGCTGAGTTACAAAAATATCTTATACTTAATATAAAAGAAAGTCGCCGTGTCAGTTACCTATTTATACCTAACTCAAGAACGGCTAAACCGATTTGGCTGAGAATTGGTGGGGAGGTAGCTTAGAACCAGGAGACGGACATAGGATACTTTTATAAATATAATTCTTCTGTACGTGTGTTTGTCACCTAACTCCTCCTAAACGGCTGGACCGATTTGGATGAAAATTTGTGTGTACTTATATTTCAATTGGTTCCTGGATGGTTCGAAAACACAATTGGACTCGGTAGGTGGCGCCGCAGTCGGGTTCTAGGATCGCTCAGACAGGACAACATCTGTCGGGTCCGCTAGTAAGTAAATAAAATACTGAGTAATCAAAGAAATGGCCAGAAAATTCAACGAAAATGTACTTTGGTCCTTTTATCCTAAATAAAAGCATCCATTCCTGATACTTACAACAATCTGCTCCTTGAAAATATTTCAAACGTTAAAGTTCAATCGTACAAACCTGTTTCTTTGACGGCTTTATAAGAAAAATCGTTCCTTTAAGGAAGAAATGTCCACAAAATCATATTTAATCCCGTCCAGCACCGACATTTCATCGTTGCCGATAACAGTTCACAATCGACTAGTACATTTACCTAAGGCTCAGATTCTATTTCCCTTTCAATAGATTACTTGTGACCTTTTCTATTATGTCAATTTGTTGAAGGACCAGGGTCTTGGACACGTCTCGCACGTTGGAGCGTCGTCACCGACCTCAGTCGTCAGGTACAAGGAAATTGATCCGCTATTAAGGCTTGTCCTCCCTAAAATACGGCGAAAATAAGTAACTTTGTTTCCATTTTTTACAGTAATGAAAACACCTTTTTTATAGAAAAAAATACACAATAATCTAGAATACATAAGAAGTGATTTCATGTGTCCTAAAATCTATTTTAGTTTGTAGAACTAAAGAAAAAAAAAAGGCTAAACCCAGGTCTATTTCTGTCTATTTTTTCGAGTTTTACCATATTACTCCTACAGTTTTCATTAAAAGTGTTCATAAATTTATACAGTTCTTTACAAAATAATAAGGAATGATATCATGTGATTACTTTTTTATTCCAATGACTTGATTTTTTGTAAATCGGTAATTACTTCATATTTTGGAAGCGTTGTGTCATCGCGCTTCTCTTTCTTTTCTGTGCAGTCCGACAGTGACCGCGCTTTTTACGGCGGACAGGCCTTAAACTACCTAATTCAGGATCCTTGTACTCCTAGGATCCTGAATTAGGTAGTTTAATAGAGAACCTTAATATTTTACAATGCAGCAATGGTAAGGCGACACATCGTTCCGAGCAATTTTACTGTATGAGCGGTCGGTTTTGTACGACTGTACGTGTTCAGGATTACAATGTTTTGGCGATTGAAAATTTTAGCTGCGATTAAAGTTATGCTTGACCTGTGTGCGATATAAAATTTCTAAACGATATAAAATTACAGTCCTTGTTCTATTTGTTTCATGGTTTATTTGAGAGCGGATTGAGAGAGATAGCGACCCGCCCATCGACATTTAAAAAAAAAAAAATAAAAAAAAAAAAATTAAAAAGAAATCTTTGACATTGACTTTGACTTTCTTGGTTTATTCCCGGTCGTCCCCACCTTGTCGTCCCCACTGGCTACGAATGGGAAAAAAAAGTTTCGTTCCTCCCCAGTAGTGACGATTGGAACTTTTTATTTCCCACTCGTTCCGCTATAGACCGAGAGCCAAAATGCAGTAATGGGGATTTCAATAACAGATTTCACGTATTTATTAATACTAGCTTTTACCCGCAGCTTGGCTCGCGTTAATTTAGAATTTGACAATCAATTCGGGTTGTACTCTGCTTGTAATGTTGTATGTTGTATTATTGTTTTCCTCGGGAACAGTACTTTTTTTCGGTATGAAAGGTACCTTATGTCCGTTTCTGTACACCTGACAACGTGTATGCAAAATTTCAGGATGATCGGTTCGGCCGTGAAAAGGTAACAAACAAGCTTACTTTCGCATTTATATTACTATTAGTTAGGATATATAAATATATGTATTAGTTTAATATTAATGTTTATCGAACATGGTTCCGGATAAATTCTCTAAATGATGGTGAAAACCGCATCAAAATCCGTTGCGGAGTTTAGAAGAACAACGCGGTCACACATACAGACACGTAAAGCGACTAATTTATGATTTATGTAGGCATGCTCGTGGCTCAATAATAACGGCCGCACGGGTTGATCCATCTGGTTAAGCTACCCTTGCCGGGGTTGGTCCGTGGATGGGTGACCATCTTTACATACCGAGACTCCTCCGTGCCTCGGAAAGCACGTTAAGCCGTTGGTCCCGGCTGTCATTCGTGGATCTTCGACAGTCGTTACGGGTCGTCAGAAGCCCGAAAGTCTGACAACCAGTCTTACCAAGGGGTATCGTATTACCCAGTTACTGGGTTGTGGAGGTCAGATAGGCTGTCGCTCCATGTAAAATACTGGTATTCAGCTGCATCCGGTTAGACTGGAAGCTGACCCCAACATAGTTGGGAAAACGCTAGGCAGATTGATGTATGTAAGTTTAATATTAATGTATCAAACATGGTTCCGAATAAATTCTCTAAATGATAGTGAAAACCGCATCAAAATCCGTAGCGTAGTTTAGAAGAACAACGCGGTCACACATACAGACACGTAAAGCGACTAATTTATCATTTATGTAGGTAAGTATTGATAATAATAACGTTAGATTAGTAAAGTTATACAACAAAATTTTATGAGCGTAGAAATAACGTCGTGAATATAATATGGTACACCATTTATCTCAAAGTTTACAAGTTATGAAGGGCAGATTGTTTACATTATAACCGTAAGACATCTTCAGGTTGTATATTATTAAGAAAAGGTACCATGGCAAAACAAAGCCGCTACGGTAATTACATTAAAAGTCATTAAAATTCTAGTACCTACTCAACAGATATTTATCATAATTTTCTTTAACATTATTCCACCGAAATTATCATTACAGAGGATCCATTTAGGCTAATTAAAATACATATAAAATGGTGCCTGGCCCTTATTGCGAAGATAGCAATGGCGGACAAACGTAATATAAATAAAAAACCGGTCAAGAGCGAGACGGACTCGCGCACCGAGGGTTCCGTTCCGATTTCTGAAAAAGTATGCTATTTAGAGACATCGTTTTATTTTACACATAGAATAATTTCTGATTTTTCTCTATGCAAACTTCGGAGATTAGGGGGGGGGGGTGGTATGTATGTGTCGAAAACTATGCGGCTTAAAAAAATAAAATAAAATTTGAGAATCTGCAAACAGCGCTCTTTCATATGATACCCCACATGCCCTAGTAGACCGACTTTGAATTTTCAAGACCCCCTTTCAGTCCCTGTTGCAAAAAAAAACATATATTTTTATTTCTTTCTTATTTGCAAAATAGTTGGGTAAACATCATCTAAAACTGTTCTAAATTTCAAGTTGATAGCATTAGTAGTTCTTGAGATATCCAGCTGTGACAGACAGACAGACAGACAGACAGACTGAGTCGCACCATAAGGGTTCCTTTTTACTATTTTGGTACGGAACCCTAATAATACGAGATTAACTAATTCTTTTTTTGTCACGGTAACATCATTCCCCAGCTTTTTATTTTGATTCGATTTTTTAAACAAATATTGAAATCAGTTTCAATGAAACATGATGCTTAGTTAACGAAACAGAACTTGAATGTCTGCATCCATTGGAACTAACAAGTTAGGAAATGGCACCAAGTTTGTTAAATATTTCATTCTGTTCAGTAAGTTGTGGACTTATTAGCAGCGACGCTAACTACCTAGATGGAAATCATAGACATTTTTGCATTTTCTATACTTACAAATATGAAATGTGTGTTATTCACCTATTAAAAACTTTTTTACAAAAAACAAAACCGACTTCCAAAAAAAACACTACAAAGTGAAAAATAACTTTAATTTCGGAAGTCGGTGTCTTTGGATCTGTATATTAGGTTTTTGCCCCCGACTTCCGAAATTAAAGTTATTTTTCACTTTGTTGTTTTTTTTTTTGGATGTCGGTTTTGTTTTTTGTAAAAAAGTTTTTATTTTTCACTTTTCAGTGGGCCAGTTTGTAATTTATCTAAGTTACAATAACCCAATGTCAACTGCTCATCACGTTTTACAAAATATTGCTTTTCCCGATACAGGGACGTTAATTTTTGAGGAGTTCTCCTAGTAAGAACCAGGAGAACTGGAGCTCATGGTGCAGTCACCATCACCATTATGCATTTTGACGAGCATAAACCATATTAAAGTAATCGAATCGCAACCTGTGATATACTTAGATATAATTGAGTATTTCCGATGGCCATTTGTGGTCTTCATCACCAGTTCCAGTTCACCAAATGGTACTTTCCGAGAGCAAATGCACGAGTTACTATAAAAAATACCGAAATCGATATAAGTGTGCCCATAAAATTTGAGGGTTTCCCTCGATTTCCATGAGATTCCATCATCAGATCCCGACTTGATGATCATGGGACCACTTGGGAAGAATACCCTTTCGAACAAAAAAAGAAAAATCCAAATCGGTTCAGCCATTTTCGAGTAATCGGGGAACATACATAAAAAAAAATAAAAAAGGTTCCGACGAATTGAGAACCTCCTCCTTTTTGAAGTCGGTTAAAAATAAGTATTGTGTATGAAATGACATAGCTTTCTTGAGAAAATGTTTCTTGTTTTCAGTTTGCTTAATGCGAATACACATTATACGTACTTATCTACTTACTTAGATAGTGAATTGAAATGCGACACACTGTATGGGTTCAGTTAGATATTTTTGCATAATCAGCCTATAATGTTCCCACTGCTGGGAGCCTGGGACACAGGCCTCCTCTCGATGAGAGAGAGTGGGCCGACCAGTGCGGGTTGGTAGATGTCACATGGCTTTGAATTTTTGGTTCCACATTATTTTCCTTCACCGTTTTGAGAGCGATAGTGATGCAATAATTAACACGAAGTAAAGCGCCTGTCGGGGTTCGAACTTACGACCACAACTCACACAGCAACATCAACAACTCGTCAATCGCAGCCGTTATGCAATGGGCCACCACTGCTTTTTAAGGCCCAGATTTCCTGAAAACGATCAAAAAGGTGGTTTTTTAAAGCAGTGTATCTCATAAACCGTAAATAATTTTGATATGTAAAAAAAATATGATATTTTTAAGTCTGTTTCGCATACAGTGATGGAAGCCAAAACATAATTATACATATTTTAATGCACCAAAAAAATCTTTAAACATACCTCCTAATAATCTTTAAAAGCAGTTTATCCCTTCATTAACAATTATAATTATAATTAAAAATATACCATGAAATGTAAAATTCCAAACTGCATCCAGTGATGGATTACTTTTTATTAAATAGTTAATTTCTAATTTTATACGATTTTATTTGCATTTTTACGACATAATTCCGGTGCGCGTGAGAATCTTCTATCTCGTGCGTCAAACTAGACAGCCATAACGCCATTTCACTTACACACCGAGCTAAACCAATCTTGGAACCTGGGCCTTAAGTAGGTTTTCATCATAATGTATGAATTAGATTATGTAAAGGGCGCTAATTAAAACCGCTGTAGGTAAGTATACAGAATTAAAGCAAATTCCTACTTCATCAAAATGCCCACTGGTAAACAAAGGTCAACTCTGACATAATTCTCTTTATTTCCTCATGAAGACTAAAGTTCTAACATATATTTCACATGAATGCTATAACATTTTAATTACCTTAGTAGACCCATGTTTTATTTAATTAAACATTTGGAAACACAAGCTCGTTGTTTTACGGTAGGTACCTGCTGACGTAGGCAGTACAGTCGGCATCACAACAAAGCGAACATTATATTGAAAATAATAATCACAAGGCCTTTTATTGTTTGTTCTATTTATAATTTTAATTCGTTAAAAAAAAGTAAAAAAGGCGAGCTTTTCCGGTCACGGTAAATTATTTAAAAACGATAAGATAAATTACCCGTTCTCTGAATGAGAGCACTCAACACACCTAGGGGACACTCACGAGAACTTGAAGAGACAGCACTAACACAAACTAGCGATACTGTTTCAAAAGATTATTTAGTTAAAGTTAGTTTGGCCATAAATAAATTCCAGAAATATACTATACAATATACTTTGACAAATAAATTACTATAAATATATTATAGTAATTTATTTGTCAAAGTACTTATCTTTTAGCTTTTGCCCGCGGCTTCGCCCGCGTGAAGCTCGGAGATTATCCCACGGGAACGTACTACCGGGGCAAAAAGTATCCTATGTGCTAATCCAGGTCATGGTCAACCTAGGTGCACATCCAAATCCGTTTAGCCGTATAGCGTGAAAGGTAACAAACAAACTCACTTTCGCATTTATAATAGTTAGGATTGTAATTTGGAAAGCAGGTTAAGCCGTTGGTCCCGGCTGCCATTCTTGGATCTTTGACAGTAGTTACGGGTAGTCAGAAGCCCGAAAGTCTGACACCAAGTCTTACCAAGGGGCATTGAGTTAAGGGTTATCATATTACCCAGTTACTGGGTTGTGGAGGTCAGATAGGCAGTCGCTCCATGTAAAATACTGGTATTCAGCTGCATCTGGTTAGACTGGAAGCCGACCTCAACAACATAGTTGGGAAAAGATAGGCAAATTGATTGATTGATGATAGGATATTGTAATTAATATTTTTTTTTATTTATCATAGCTAAGTCGTTTACATTTCAATACAATTATCATAGGCTAAGGATGGGCTACTCCTACAAAGGATTGAACCATTAAGTTGTTCCTAATGCCTCAACATCCCTACGCAGTAACAAACCTACTCGGTATTCTTCATTTGCCCAAAAGTTTATAAAAGCAGGGTAGTTAATTACAACCTAATTAGACTCTCAAAGCTGTAGCTTCAATCACAGTGAAGCCCACGTCATCCACACAGAGTTCAACACACAGACACACATTCAAACAAACAGGCGTATCATTTATGTACTCTCTACTAATTGAATTGGCGCCGCCGTGCCACGTTGCGTCGCTGTACCACAAACTCATTTTGCACTCATTGGTACAGTCGTGCTGTACCAAAGAGTGCAAAATGAGTTTGTGGTACAGACTAAGTTTAGGTACCAAGTGTATAGGTAACTTTACGTTTAATGTTTTAATATGTGATGCAACTGTCGTGTAAGATAACTAAGCAATTTCATCAGAGAGGTTAGCTCCTAGAATTGGCCTTTATTCCATATGTAAACAAACAACTTCTGCTAGCGAGACTCCTTAAGGCGAAAACGCCAGGGTAGCCCGCGAAATTCAAAATTTCTTACGTTTTTTGCAATTTGTAGGTCAGTGTGAGCTTGTATGTTGATTAAAATATGATTCGCGGCCGTAGCTAATATGGCTTTACAGAATTATAATCATTAGAATCAGCAATACAACTCCATAAGTTAGCATTTACCTCAAACCTAATGATTCGCTAGATTTGAGATAAATGTTAACTTATGGAGTTGTATTGCTGATTGTAATGATTATAATTCTGTAAAGTCGTATTAGCTACGGCCGCGAATCATATTTTAATCAACATACAAGATACACTGACCTACAAATTGCAAAAAACGTAAGAAATTTTGAATTTCGCGGGCTACCCTGGCGCATCAACCTTAATTAATTCCTACTTACAAATTATCATAATCCGGACACGCTGTCATGAATAACATCAAAAACATGACCTGTTTGCCAAAAAACCTCGTATTAAATTGCCATCACGTTAACGACAGTATTATTTATTCGTGTTGGCAACACCTCCGCCCCCCTCCCCCTATTGTATCGAAATCAAGCTTAACGAAGCTCACACAAAGGTTACAATGCGACGCTTTAGGCACCCTCTCAACTTTATTAAAAAAGTGAAGCTCGGTCTTAGAGGCCCGGGATGTGAACAAAAAAAATATGTCATTATGATTCTATTTTTGAATGTTATTATTTTGAATCGAGCGTAGATTTAAATTGGTCCCTTGAGACGAAATTAGGGATTTTGAATATAATTACATTTTCCTTTCAGCATAATTGGAGATTTATCTACCTTAAATATCAAGTCAACCATTTGTAATTAGTGTAATTAATTACTTGCTTATTTATTTATAAAATTTTATACATCGTGAAAGGTATCCTTATAGAATTCATAGTATTACAGTCTTTTTTAAAAGTCACCAGTTTTATTAGTCCTCGTACCACCAAGAGGATACTCCCAATCTTCTTCAGGTATACGTAGGTACCTATTTTAGTCATTCCATTTTTCATATAATTAAGACTATTTTCGAAGTTCACTTTATGTCAATTTTTGAAAGTATAAACATTTATCTTACTGAGCCAAACTATATGTAGCAAGAGCTCTGACAGTGACCTGTGGAACTGCTCCACGTCCCGAAGGCGCTGCAGCAGCTCAGTTGTCCCGTGGTTGTACCTCGCTCTCTAATTAAATGTTACTAACAAATAGAAATTGTTTTACTCTGTTTTTACTCGTGTGGAGGGTTTGTAGTCAAATACTAGTCGGATTACAAACTGTAGTTACTCTTAGAGAAAACATCCTGATACGTAATTTGGCAACGTACGAATTAGTGCCTTCTTTGTTGGTGTTTTTTTTTTGGACTGTTGTCTTCACGTACATTTAAGATGCAACAGTGAACCTTGTGGACACACAAATAAATACCTTATAAAGGTTTACAGTCAACATACTCTTTGTAAGCCAAAAGATCATACAACTATTTACGCACTAGCTTTTTCCTGCGGTTTCGCCCGCGTTTATTATACATATAAACCTTCCTCTTGAATCACTCTATCTATTAAAAACACCGCATCAAAATCCGTTGCGTAGTTTTAAAGATCTAAGCATACATAGGGACAGACAGACAGCGGGAAGTGACTTTGTTTTATACTATGTAGTGATAGTGATACACAAATCGCACTCAGTGCAGCGAGATGACGCCCAACCTTTCATTGCCAATAGGTATGAGCAAGCATCCATTGCTTACATCATTCTTCACCGTCGACACGACGTACTACGTGCACGACGTATTGTACACATTGCCCATACAGTACGCACGCCGACACGACGTACTACGTGCACGACGTATTGTACACATTGCCCATACAGTACGCACGTCGACACGACGTACTACGTGCACGACGTATTGTACACATTGCCCATACAGTACGCACGCCGACACGACGTACTACGTGCACGACGTATTGTACACATTGCCCATACAGTACGCACGCCGACACGACGTACTACGTGCACGACGTATTGTACACATTGCCCATACAGTACGCACGCCGACACGACGTACTACGTGCACGACGTATTGTACACATTGCCCATACAGTACGCACGTCGACACGACGTACTACGTGCACGACGTATTGTACACATTGCCCATACAGTACGCACGCCGACACCACGTGTTGTAAACACTGCTCAAACCATAGAAAATATTAATAACAGGAGAAGTGGCAAGCGGGCAAATCTGTGTCCGCGCGACATGCTCAGTATGAGCCGTTCATAGTACAAATTGCGTCTCCGCGAACTAGTGCGCTTTCGACTGTGACCGTGACAATTTATAAGAATGCCGTGTTGTTCTGTGGTATCTTGTAAAAACCGAAGCCATGTAAATCATGGAATCACTTTCCATATGTAAGTACAAGTACTTTACCGTATTTGTCTTTAAAATCATGAAAGTGACAAAGGGGAAAAGTGGAGACACAGGCTTCCGATACATTTTAACATACTGGGCACATCTCCTTCTTTATTATATCTATGGTTCAAACAGTACGCACGGCGACACGACGTATTGTACACACTCGCCAGGCAGTACGCATAGTGTGGGCTGCATTAGCTAATGGTGGCTACGTTTGTGAAGTGCTCCACTAATGTGCACTGTTGCAGTAGTTGGCTCGCCGCCTGCAAACGAGCGGTTTGTGCGCAGGGACACAACAATAGTGCACAAATAATGTGGACGGACTTTAGACTGAGTTTACTGAATAGCTTTGTTGAAACGTCTAGGTATGTATTTGGTCGAGCTTAGCGGTAATGCACAAGGTAAAACTCTCATTTGCGGAATTCTGCATCTAGGTAATATGTTTATCCGATGAGCATACGAAAGGCATTTTTACTTACACACCAAATAAATATGATGTTTCTACGATTTCCTTCCTTATTTTAGTATTAGGAGATCCATAGGAGGTGTGTAGCAGACATCTCCCATGGATCTCCTGATACTAAAATAACCATGACCTGCTTTAATTAGAAAATTTTAATTTATATTATAAAAAATAACAGCGTTCTTACGTATGAGCTAGTCTGCAGCGTTCTTAATTTTTAAACCAAATACAACAGCATTCAAATAATAACAGGTAAATCTTTATTAAGAATCAAAATTTGTAAAATATAATAATAATAATCTTAGATAAATAATTCAGGGATTACAATATCAGATGCCTGTACTAGGATAATCCAGTATCACAGGCAGAATATTTGACAAATAACATTAGAAATCTTAAAAACACTATTTTTTTTCATGATAAACCTAATTTACTTAAACACATAGAACTAAGTAAGTATTATAAGTCATAAATAGATAATGTCTTGCAATGTAAGTACATAATACAAAAAGCCCTGCCCACAAAAGCAATGGTTTTCAATTTTCTGGTGTTTGCGATACAATGATTTTGTTCATTAGTACCACTAACGATACACTTATTTCTGTTTTAGAGGCATGAGGAACGGGGTGTAAAGTTCACTCATCCTCCATAGAAAAGGGAGGATCCTCCGACCAGACGGGTGTTGTGTCTGGTGGGCTACTGCCCGACGGTCGATGTCGGGACGTTGTATATATGCTAGTCGCCACACTGTTATATTCTAATTTTACTTGGAAAATTGTTTTTGTGCACCGTAAAAGCGTTTTTTTCTGAAAATAAAAAAAAGCAATGATCTCCTGAACCACTGCCATCAGACTAGGAGGCCCCGGCGTGGACGCGCACGTTCGCCACGAGTGCGGCGAGGCGGTGCTGCACGCGCGCTTCCTCGTCAACGAGGGCGCGCTGGTCACGGCCACCGCCGACGACCAGCTGCACCTGTGGACCTTCCGCCAGAAGTCGCCGCAGCGGCTGCACTCGCTCAAGTTCCAGAGAGAAAGGTATGGCTGGTGGACTTGTTACTGTCATGTGGTGGCTTGTCCTTCTTTGGGAGTCGATGACTTGTAGTCTTTGTTTTTGAAGCCTAGTCTAGATCTGAAGGTTGTAATTGTAACAAACAGGAACATAGCTATTCCATCGCGGATACTTTATCGGACAAACCGTGTCAGTAAAATACAGTGTTTTCATTACAAAAACACGTCGACTAAGAGTAGGCGGAGAAGGCAAGACAGTAAAATTACAATCAGTTTGTGAAATGCAAAAAGCAGTCACGAACTCACGAAGCAGCATCTCCCGCCATTTGAAAGTTCGATGTCAAGAAATTTAGATGAAAAAGTATAACAAGTCATCGATGTCCAAGAAGTGTTCTGCAAATGCATAGATTCTTTGCACTATATTATAAAGTTAAGTTTTAAGCACTAGTAGTATAACATAAACCGCGATGTCCGATAACTTGTATTGCCCTAGTTAAGATCGGCAACCGACTTGCACGCGGTAAAGACATTCATAGCTCGTTAACTTGCTCGAATTATTGTCGAAGAATCAACTTGTGCAATAAAACTAACTATTAGACATCGGGCAGTAGGTTAAATACATAAACTTTTTTATTTACCACATTGACCTTATAGAAACCACTTATTCAAACTCAAACTCAAAGCATTTATTTCAAATAAACCAATTACAGGCACTTTTGAATTGTCAAAGGGTCGGTCTTGGGTCGGTCAGTCAGAAAAATGAAGCTAGTTGCCCATTCCAAAGCGTAGATCCTGGAGAAGAACGGGCAAGAAACTCCACGGACACTCTTTTAAATCAAATATTTTACATAATATTGGTTACATCGTTCATATTGAAAATATAGATGTGAGGACAATGTAGAAAGACGTGCACGTTAAAAGCGTCCGTAATGAAAAAGATAAAAACTAAAAACAACTAAATTAAAAATAAGCCGTGGCAGCTAAGAGACGACCAGTCCCAACTGACGGCGCCCGTTCACGAACATGACGCATGGATCAGCACCAATTAGCTCAACCATTTTGAAGGGAACTTAATGATCCAACACACACGCCACCACCAGCGAGACATTTGAGTGAGCATGACATACTCTCAACCGCCAGGGCACATTCAAGTCAGTGAAAGACGAACCCAGTAAAAGGTAGCTTTATATTAGCTACATAGTGCTCACACATGTGCTATGCAATTATACAATATTAAGAGATTGAATTTACACAATGCAAAGAAAATTTTCTCTTTTCTTGATTTCAAAGCACATAAACAGTCAACTACCTGGAAGAAAGAAATCTATTTTGACTATTTAGTTATAATAAGCAGCATGTTTGGCATCGAAAAGAAGGGTTAGTCACCAACTGGACACGAGAGACTGAACACGTGTGTGCAGTTGGGGAAACTTAAAATTAGTATCACTTATTATTTGGTCATCTGGACACGCCGAGATTTTTACGCGTGTCCACAAGAATAACTGACACAAAACAATTTTATTCTCTTGGCACTAAAAGCTTTTACCGCTCGTTTTACGCCACACTTTAGTAGCGCACATTGAGATGCAGTAAACTTATTTACAAATTACAAACTTGGACAGTTTTACGTCTTGAAAGTTGGACCAATTCTCACCCGGGAAGGAAGCTAGCCAGTTGGGTGGCCAGCCAGTCTGTTTGACACAATTATATGAACTTTTATCACCCCCCCCACCCCCGCATCTCTTTCATTCCCGCCCCCCTCTGTCGTCCGCTGGCGCCGGCCCGTATTTCATTCCGCTTGAGGCGGTTTATTCCCATTATTTTGTTCAGGATAATTTTATGGCTCCGTCCATCTGTTTTATGTTATGGCTCGATTTTTTGTTTGCTTCCATTTCCAGACGATTGATATTAATTGTTCTGAAATTGTCTCTCATGTTTCACACTGGGGAATTCTATAACTCTCTAGATTATTATGCACATCGGACATTGCGTGTGAGCACTTGTAAACGCAATAAATGTAGCTATACAGGCTTTATTTATTGTTAACAACTTTTAACTGCATGCACTGCATAGCATAGCCTATTTTCTGCAATTACATAAAGCACTAGGTGGTTTATTAACTCCACCAATAATACTGTTTGCCGTAGAACACTTGTAAAGTAAAAATAAGATTTCAACCGTCGCGCGTCGCGTCGGCGCTCGGACGTCCCATCAATCTACAGAAGCGTCAATCTTGCCCCCTCAATGCAATGTCACTGGCGGTCCATTTGGCTGTCAGCACCAAATAAAAAGGAATCACTTGTAAGCGACGCCGCCGCCGTCCCAGCCGCCGCCGTTTAAAAACAGAACGTCCGTCCCCCAACTGTTTGCATACAGAGCACTAATTACTCGAATTAACGCCAACCCGTCGTGACCGGCTCTGGGGGTCGTTTGAACCCCACTGATTGGGGCACAATCGTGACGAGAATTTTTGCTTCATAGTTCTAATATGAGGGATTTCTACGAAGATGTAATGTCACTATTCGGTGAGACTTCGTGTGTTCGTTAGAGGTCGCTCGTCATTTCCGGCCGGTGTTCGCCTTTCTATTTGCCGCCGCTCGTTTGGGGACATTTCCGGCGCTGCTCGTTCTTTACTTTTGTCTCTGTTTGTTCGGAAAGACGTCCTACATTTTGTGGCGAAATAAAATAGAAAAGGAATTGCTCAAATAGCTAAGTCACAGTAATACGACAGTAATTAAAATCACTCGTTTACATATAAAACGGAATTAATGATAAGTTGGTCGACAGTTTAGAAGCAAACTTTATTCGCCATAAATCAGAGCGGTATTGTCTGTGGCTCGTTATTATTGCTTTTTTTAATTCATCACTAGAGGGCGCTGGGTGGGGTGTAATTATGCGAGCGTTGTCATGGCAACGGGGATGTTTTGTCGCTTTGAAATCGGAGCTGTTGTTAGACGCTCGTCAGTCAGAAACCTTGTCTTTACTCCACATGAGACGATAAATGGATATTATTTGGGGTATATTTTGGGTTCATATCGTGTTCCTGGTTCTATTTACATAGTTGATTAGTTTTAATTGGGAAAATCTCTCTTGGTAGTAAAATATGAATGATCTTGATTCAATTATATTTTTATAAGTAGCTGCATTATTTTAGATTGTTTTGGATACATATTTTTACGACTGCTTTTACCAGCATAAACTGCATCACACGCGATCTTACATTCCACCTACTATTAAAGAAAAGCAATTATAAAGACTCCAATATTAATGTCATGGCAATATTTAATAAGAAGTTATTATACAGGGTGTAAGGGACAGCCCTCCGCAAACTCACAGGGTGCATTCAGCTCCTCATTTTGGATCATATTCCACCGGAAATTTTCTCAGGAAAATTTTCATTTTTTTCATTTTTTTTTCAGTTACATTTTCATTATTTCAATGTAAAATTGCATTGTGTGTTCGCAGCACTCCATCTATGTAAAAAAAAACTAAAAAAAAAAACCAGCAATGGATGTTGAAATACTCTAACCAACGACGCGTGAAATCAGCTGTTCACTTTCTGTCTAGCTACAGAGTTCATCGAACTCACCGCATACCTATTACCTACCCCTCCCAACCAGTAATAGACGCTCCAATTTGTGCACAAAAACACAAACAAATCAGGTTTATTGGATAAAAATCGCATGTACCGGTCATCTTAGTATGACATACTGAATTCACCCTATCAGTTTGCGGAGGGCTGTCCCTTACACCCTGTATTTATTTCGTATTCTAACAAAACTTATTACTTTACATAATAAGCTCGATGAGTTGTATATGCTCAAAAATAACGTTTTAGAAGCAGCCAAATTGTGCGGAGTGCCACTTTTTGCACTAGTGCTTTTCACTTTTCAGTTTTTATTTTTATTTTTAACTCCGTTGTCGGCCCAACGCAAAAAGTTTTTATTTCTTAAATATGTATATTTAAGAAATGTTTTTTAAATTAGTCAAGCATACATAATAGTATCATTAGTATCATTCATATAAAAGGTACAATAGAACTAAAAGTCATTAAACGCGTTATTAATTACTCTAGATTTAGATTTTGATCAATAAATTAATTTTAAATATTCGTTTAATATGTTTGGCTGAACGTATATTTTGCTCGTGCCTTTTTGCGATATGACGTGGCAGCTATTTGCACATGTGCAGTAGTAGATATGCTAAGCGCGCATGTATTTAAAATAAGCTCGCCATTTTACAAATTTTTTGCTTAGTTCGGAGTCGATCTGTTTAAATCTGCTAAAAATGCCCAGTTCAAGTGACGAATCAGTTAATTTAAACCCGGAAAATGTTATTCAAGAAGCATAAAATGCCAACAATAGCCTCTTACCGGCTAAATTAAAAGAAAAATACTTTATATATATATTTTTGATTTATTTCCTTGCACAATGCATAGTAAAACATTGTATGATGTTGACTTAATACTTTATATATATATTTTTGATTTATTTCCTTGCACAATGCATAGTAAAACATTGTATGATGTTGCCTTAATACTTTATATCCATACTAATATTATAAATTCGAAAGTAACTCTGTCTGTCTGTCTGTCTGTCTGTCTGTCTGTCTGTCTGTCTGTCTGTTACCTTTTCACGCCTAAACCACTGAACGGATTTCGATAAAATTTGGCAAGGCTATAGATGGCATCCTGGGGACGGACATAGGCTACTTTTTTTTTCAAAAATAATCCTACAGGGGGTGATATAGGGGATGAAAGTTTGTATGGGAAACTCAGTATTTCTTAAGTTAGGGATGTGAAAATTAAAATGTATGCTTTTGATAGGAAATAAAGAAATATGCGGTTCTGCGTTTTTGAAAAATCATCCCCTAAGGGGGTAAAATAGGGGTTGATTTTAAAATTTACAAAACTGCATGGATTTCGACAAAATTTGGCAAGGCTTTATAAAGCATCCAGGGGATGGCCATAGGATACTAATTTTTTCAAAAATAATACTACAGGGGGTGATATAAGGATGAAAGTTTGTAAGGGAAACCCAGTATTTCTTAAGTTAGGGATAACAAATTTATGCTATTGGTAGGAAATTAAGAAATATGTGGTTCAGTGTTTTTGAAAAATCATCCCCTAAGGGGGTAAAATAGGGGTTGATTTTAAAATTTACAAAACTGCACGGATTTCGATAAAATTTGGAAAGGCTTTATATAGCATCCTGGGGAAGGACACAGGCTACTTTTGGTCTTAAAAAATAATCCTACAGGGGGTGATATAGGGGATGAAAGTTTGTATGGGAAACTCAGTATTTCTTAAGTTAGGGATGTGAAAATTAAAATGTATGCTTTTGTTAGGAAATAAAGAAATATGCGGTTCAGCGTTTTTGAAAAATCATCCCCTGAGGGGGTAAAATCGGGGTTGATTTTAAAATTTATAAAACTGCACGGATTTCGACAAAATTTGGCAAGGCTTTATATAGCATCCTGGGAAAGGACATAGGATACTTTCAAAAACAATACTACAGGGGGTGATATAGAGGATGAAAGTTTGTAAGGAAACCCAGTATTTCTTAAGTTAGGGATAAAAAATGTATGCTATTGGTAGGAAATTAAGAAATATGCCATTCAGCATTTTTGAAAAATCATCCCAGGGGTAAAATAGGGGTTGATTTTAAAATTTACAAAACTGCACGGATTTCGATAAAATTTGGCAAGGCTTTATATAACATCCTGGGGAAGGACACAGGCTACTTTTGGTATTAAAAAATAATCTTACAGGGGGTGATATAGGGGATGAAAGTTTGTATGGGAAACTCAGTATTTCTTAAGTTAGGGATGTGAAAATTAAAATGTATGCTTTTGATAGGAAACAAAGAAATATGCGGTTCAGCGTTTTTGTAAAATCATCCCCTAAGGGGGTAAAATCGGGGTTGATTTTAAAATTTACAAAACTGCACGGATTTCGACAAAATTTGGCAAGGCTTTATATAGCATCCTGGGAAAGGACATAGGATACTTTCAAAAACAATACTACAGGGGGTAATATAGGGGATGAAAGTTTGTAAGGAAACCCAGTATTTCTTAAGTTAGGGATAAAAAAAATATGCTATTGGTAGGAAATTAAGAAATATGCGATTCAGCATTTTTGAAAAATCATCCCCTAAGGGGTAAAATAGGGGTTGATTTTAAAATTTACAAAACTGCACGGATTTCAATAAAATTTGGCAAGGTTTTATATAACATTCGGGGGAAGGACACAGGCTACTTTTGGTCTTAAAAAATAATCTTACGGGGGTGATATAGGGGATGAAAGTTTGTATGGGAAACTCAGTATTTCTTAAGTTAGGGATGTGAAAATTAAAATTTATGCTTTTGATAGGAAATAAAGAAATATGCGGTTCAGCGTTTTTGAAACATCATCCCCTAAGGGGTAAAATAGGGGTTGATTTTAAAATTTACAAAACTGCAAGGATTTCGACAAAATTTGGCAAGGCTTTATATAGCATCCTGGGAAAGGACATAGGATACAATTTTTTTCAAAAATAATACTACAGGGGGTGATATAGGGGATGAAAGTTTGTAAGGGAAACCCAGTATTTCTTAAGTTAGGGATAACAAATTTATGCTATTGGTAAGAAATTAAGAAATATGCTGGTCAGCGTTTTTTAAAAATCATCCCCTAAGTGGGTAAAATATGGGTTGATTTTAAAATTTACAAAACTGCACGGATTTCGATAAAATTTGGCAAGGCTATAGATAGCATCCTGGGAAAGGACATGGGCTACTTTTTGTCTTAAAACATAATCCTACAAGGGGTGATAAAAGGGATGAAAGTTTGTATGGGAAACCCAGCATTTCTTAAGTTAGGGATATGCCCTATGTTTTCCACATGAACGTTCCCATGGGATATTTTCCGACATCCACGCAGGCGAAGCCGCGGGCAAAAGCTAGTATTATATATTTTTGATTTATTTCCTTGCACAATGCATAGTAAAACATTGTATGATGTTGCCTTATACACTCGCTCGCTTCTCTCGCTCGTGAATAAAAATGCCGCTCGTCGGAAATCACCTACTTTCCTCACTTGTTGCAAAAATAACTATTCCTTCACTTATTTTCCCGGAAAAAGCTACGGAAATTCCCCAAACACTCAAATTCATTCATCTGTGTCGAGTTGTCGACCTCATTGATTAAACTGGAACTTTTCTCATTAATTTCACTAACGTGTAACAACGTATTTTTAACCGACTTCTAAAAAAGGAGGAGGTTCTCAATTCGGATGTTTGTATTTTTTTTTTTTTTTATGTTTGTTCGCGCATAACTCCGTCGCTTGCCAACCGATTTCAAAAAATATTTTTTTGTTGGAAAGGGTATAAGTATACCCTTTCCAACAAAAAAATATTTTTTGAAATCGGTTGGCAAGCGACGGAGTTATGCCCAAATGGTCCCATTTTTGTCAAAATCCAGTTCTGATGATGGGATCCTGGAGAAATCGAAGGAACTCTTCAAATATTATAGGCACACCTATAGCGATTTGGGTATTTTTTATAGTAGCTCGTGCATTTGCTCTCGGAAAGCACCACTTGGTGAAGTGGAACTGATGATGATGTGGTCTTCATCATCAGTTCCACTTCACCAAGTGGTGCTTTCCGAGAGCAAATGCACGAGCTACTATAATATTTGATGGCTACCGGAACTACTCCATGATAAATATTTCACGGGTTGCGATTCGATTACTTTAATATGGTTGCTAAGCAATTTCCGCTCGTCACACAATGCGTGTTGTTGAGTGGTTGTTGAGGAGTTCTCCTGGGTCTTACCAGCAGAACTCCTCAACAATTAACGTCCCAGCATCGGGAAAAGCAATATTTTGTAACATGTGATGAGCACTTGACATTAGACTATTGTAACTTATACAAATTATAAACAGACCCACTAAAAAGCGAGAAATAAAAACTTTTTAACAAAAAAAAAAAACCGACTTCCAAAAATCACTACAAAGTGAAAAATAACTTTGATTTCGGAAGTCGGTGGCAAAAAAGAAGAAAGTAAATAAAAAACGAAAGACACCGACTTCCGAAATCAAAGTTATTTTTCACTTTGTAGTAATTTTTGGAAGTCGGTTTTTTTTTTTGTTAAAAAGTTTTTTATACAAACTGTGACCGATTTCAATACACTTCCTCTTCTAGTCACTAGTTATCCTCACATATTGATGATCGCTCCTCAAATCTCGTCACCAGGCTGGGTTCACACAAAGACCTGCCCCCTCAACATCCCTTCCTATGGAAAATAATCTAACACCACACAATGGCCTTCACACATCACCTATATGTACCTAGAGTGTGTTACAGAGTACGGTCGGCAACAGAAATTGATTAACATATCCATTGGAGTTTCCGTTAAGTTGCTGGCTAAACTTAAAGCTTTAAACCCCAGTTAGGTACGGCTGAGGTGTACTGTACACTAATCAGTTGGACCCTATGCACATTTAGGTTATGTAATTATCTTTTCCAATCGAGAGGAGCTCGTGGCTAAGTCGGCAGCACGGGTCGATCCGTCAGGTTAAGCTACGCTTGCTGGGGTTGGTCCGTGGATGGGTGACCATCTTTACATACCGAGAGTTCTCCGTGCCTCGGAAAGAACGTTAAGCCGTTGGTCCCGGCTGTTATTCGTGGATCTTTGACAGTCGTTACGGGTCGTCAGAAGCCCGAAAGTCTGACAACCAGCACCCTAATTGCGTAACACATTATCAATCGGAGTTGGTTTCATTTTGACAGTTCAACAACATTCATTGCGTTATTTACGTTGCCGAGCAGACATCTTTCGAACATATGAAGCAATGGATTAGCAATTTGTTTCATAATGATTCAAACTCCGATTGATAAAGTGATACGCAATTAGGGTGCTGTCTTACCAAGGGCTATCGTACCCAGTAACTGGCTTGTGGAGGTCAGATAGGCCGTCGCTCCATGTAAAATACTGGTATTCAGCTGCATCCGGTTAGACTGGAAGCCGACCCCGACATAGTTGGGAAAAGACTAGGCAGATTGCAGATTGAATTATTTTTTCCAATCACTAATATTTCTTCTTTAGTTAGAACTGTTGACAAGGATTCTTGTACTGTCTTCAACAACGTATCAAAAGCGTTAAGATGCTATCTTAAGCGTTTTACTTGCTGGCTGTACTTATACACAGTGTATTCCAAGTTGGAGTTGGAATTTCCAACTAGCGACACAGGTTGACACAGCGCCACGACAAAGCGTAGCCTCGGGCTGCGTCCCACAATACCATACCAGTTAATTGTCGCCGTGGCTACACTGTGTCAACTGTGTGTCGTGTTAAGACATAGGTAGCGTAATACGTGTTGTTAGGGTAGTGTTTGTGTCTGGAAATGGGATTCTGTTGATACTGTGAAGGGTATTGTTTCACGGGATTTGTAAACACCGTGTTGTGAATACTTATACAACATTATTTTTTGTTTACACTAAACCTCTAAGGGGTCATTGTACTCATCATTTTGAACAACTTTTACTATGGGACCAAACCTGAAATCGCGAAAAAAAATCAGCTATTCAGTACATTTATCTAAATCAAACTCGTCAAAATGTACTGAACAGCTATGTACTGAACAGCAATGTCATCAAATACGGTCATTTCAAAACTAACATTAGTTCGGAAGATAGATGCAGGCTATAGATGGTTTGCTAATTGATCATGATCACACATCTAAGTTTCTTCTCTCTAAAGGTCATAGCAAAATCAAAAATCAAAATCAAAAGTCCTTTATTCAAATTAGGCTGAGAATCAGCACTTTTTGAACGTCGAAATAACAGTAAGACAGTCCCCACAAAACGCCCGCCCTTCACCACTTCCTAGTGCTTTAGCTGGGAAGAAGAAGTAGCGGAACAAACTCCCCAGCAGCACAGCTGTCTGTTCAGTTAGAAGAACTAGATTCTATACAATAGTACCTATGCAAAATAATTTACGCAACACAATACATTAAATTATATTTTTGTCAAATAAAATAAACAATTTTAGACTTAACTCATGTAACCTGTCATTATGTAAGCTGATCCTGGAGAAGCACACATATCAACTCGGAAAGGGATCGTCACCATATCAACTCGAGCCGTGCAGTATTTTTTATATGATAGTCATAGTCATAGTCATTTATTCATAAACAAATAAATTGTATCTGAATTTACACATAAAATTACTAATTAATTAATTTAATTTAATTACACAATTACAGCATAACACTAAAATAATTTACATTTGAATTTTATAAATTTCACAATTTCAAAATAAAAAATACATTTCTTCAATATCAATTCGGCATGTAAATAAAACAATATGGTTAACAAATTTAAAATAATAACATTTTAAAAAACAAATTAAAATAAACAAAAAAAAAATAAGTAAAAATAAATTAGCATAGATTATTGAATTAATTAATAATAAATAATAATGAACAAAATGCAATAAAATTAACCCATCACTATCGCAATAAAATAAAATACAATTCAATTACAATTCAATAAAAATTAAAGCTCCTCATAGCATACAGACACTTATTCAGTAGGAATTTTTTGTCGTTTTATTTTGAAAGCGCTACTGTAGACAGCACTTTTTATGTCTAAAGGCAGCCTGTTAAATAATTTTATCTACCCATGCTATAAATCCTATATAAAAGTTTCTGAAACAGTTAGCTTATTACCAACATTAAAACAGCCAGTGTCATAGTAACCATGGTAACCATAATAGCATCCAAACGGGTGTTTTAATGTTGTACTGAATTTCATAATGCAACAAAAAAGAACATTGTAATGCACGCGCGTTTCAGTACAACAGCGCCGTAATTTAAAAAAAGAACTTATTCGAATTCACATCGTATACTATGACGCCGGCCGCCATGTTCGATACGAGTATTAGTATTGCAAAAAACTGTTTCAGAACCTTTTATAGAGGATTGATAACATGGATTTAGATAAAGTCTTGTATGCAACTGTACATAATTAGGTATTAAAACACTCATGTGATACTATTATCACCACAATGAACCACATTCGTGTTTTAATACCCCTTATTATACGTCAGTTGCATAAATAACTATTACAGACTGGTATCGTGGACTGTGTTTAACAATTCTTAGGTTATAAGTAGTAAAATGTTTATTACGGGTGCCTTCCCTTATCTGCCGAATCTTATGAAACTAGCTTTTACCCGCGGCTTTGCCCGCTTTTATTATACATATAAACGTTCCTCTTGAATCACTCTATCTATTAAAAAAAACCGCATCAAAATCCGTTCCGTAGTTTTAAAGATCTAAGTATACATAGGGACAGACAGCGGGAAGCGACTTTGTTTTATACTATGTAGTGATAGTGATAGTGACTCTCTACTACAAAGCACACTAATCGGAATCGTAACGTAATCGCCTCGCCTCGGGAGCACTCGCACCGGGACAAGCACGAACCGCGGCGGTACGGATACGATCCCTTTCCGAGTTGATATGTGTGGACCTTTTAATCATACCAAAAGTTAGCTTTTAGTTCATTCTTTCCTCAGAATATCCTCGCAAGTTACACAAACACTGGAGGATCGTTACATATAAAGTTTGAGAAAAACTTGGAGAAGAAAACAAAAGTATAGACTACGACTAACTGCTATTGGTACTTTACAAATTGTAACTTAAGAGCTTAGTGAGATAGTATGTACTGAACTGGCGATACTTAGCTGATAAACTAGAAAAGTTCCTATACTTCAGTTTATTATCTAGACACGGTAAAAAGTCCCGGTATAGGTGAAATACTTACGACTTACCCAAGTATGTTATTGAGATAAGTTTTAGAGTTGGTAAAATGGAAAGGTAAGTTCATTTGCGCAATGAACTGATGACTCTACACACTCACGCACTTATAAAGAATTATATGATCTTATCGTTTCTAATGAAAAGGAAAGCCAAGCAAAAAAAAAAAACAAGCAAGGATGGTCAAGCTATTCGCAGTGTAGAAAAATACAACTTTAAATAAAAAAATACAAATTTTTATTTAAAAAAAAAAATAAACACCTCTCAGATTTCTGATCAACTGAGCTGGCAACCCTAATCACTGCTTGTTTGTTGTCTCCAGCTCATCGCTTATGATAACGTAGCTATAACGGCCGCCATGCACCTTCCAATCTATCCTCACTCAACTTTGACGACGCAATTTATATTCAAATTGTATTGCACCTACATTACGTCTTAGCATATTAATGACTAGTCTGAAGATACCTGTCGCCATGCTGGAAGGTACGTGGCACTCTTAGCGGCACACTGAGCACTGTTCTATAGACTCGACATGTGGCTAATGGCTAATTAATACAATCTCTTAACATTTTATGATGGCCTAGTACAGGCACGTGATATGCATTGTTTTATTTAATACTTGTAGGTGCCTAGTCGGCCACTTCACATTTTGAGTGTAACAAATATTCATACCAAAAGACGGAGCGTTAGGTTTTCCAGTAGACTACCAAGTGGGTTTGACGCAGAATTTGCATTTCGCAAAATGTGCACTTCGCATAATGTGCACTTCGCAAAATGTGCACTTCACATAATGTGCACTTCGCATAATGTGCACTTCGCAAAATGTGCACTTCTCAAAATAGCTGTGGCAGCATCTACATCGCCACATACGAACTACGCATCACAGTGATATGACGTCACGAAATCCTGCATCGCGCAATTAGAGTTTACCGCGCGTCTAGCATATATACAACGTCCCGACATCACCTTCGGGCAGTAGCCCACCAGACACGACACCCGTCTGGTCGGAGGATCCTCCCTTTTCTATGAAGGATGAGTGAACTTTACACCCTGTTCCTCATGCTTCTAAAAGCACTTCTCAAAATGGTCACTTCTCAAAATGAGCACTTCTCAAAATGAACACTTCTCAAAATGAGCACTTCTCAAAATGAGCACATCTCAAAATTAATGTGAATTTTATCACAAGGGGTCAAAATAAACACCGCGCTTACAATTTTTTTTTATTATTTTGCACGATAACAGTAGTTTCTTTGTAAAATTTAATGGCTGGAGTAGGTACTTATATTACCTATGTGTATAGCTGACGTGTACTGAAAATACATAATCAAACATTTCCTGATCGTGATTACTTTTTACAAAGAAACTACTGTTATCGTGCTAAAAATCGTGCAAAACAATTTAAAAAAAAATTTGAGCAAACGTTTTTGTTTTGACCCCTTGTGATAAAATTCACACCCATTTTGAGATGTGCTCATTTTGAGAAGTGCTATTTTGAGAAGTGCACATTTTGCGTCAAGTGCACATTTTGCGTCAAACCCCGATCAACTAATGTTCAACTTATTCAATTCCAGCTTCAGAGTTGACTTTCATCGTAACAAAAGTACAATACCTCAGACTCTACAAAGAAAGCCTCATGTTTGTTGCACCAACCATCTGTTCTAGCATATAATGACTGACATGCATACCTACATGAGCATTTTGTAACATGAGCACATAGTTGAGCGTACATTTTGCGCTGTTACAGATCACGCATCAAACTCTCACTATCGACTAACGAAATAAAGGGGTGAGTGTGTGTTAGTTTGATGTCGCACGCTCTCGCACGCACTCGCACGCACTCGCACGCACTCGCACGCACTGTCTACACGCCGCCAGCAGGCTGCTACACGAACACAACACTAACAACAAATTCATAAACACTTCAACACGTGACATTCCCGATCCGTCTCCATAAACTTCAGAATTTATCGTACAAAGGCCAGCACATCATGCTACTACAATCTGTCAAATTTCTTTAATAGATTTCATCTTTATCGCTAAAGCATTAGGTGCAAGGTTGATTGGGAAAACTTGACAGTTTCGGGTGGCTTGACGTACTGGCGTCTGTACATTCTATGAAAACAGAATCACAGATCTACACACATGATCGGGATTTACCTAAAAATACAGTGTTATAACTTCTCAAGCCAACCCGTGAGGCTGACTCGCTGGGGCTTGAGAGGTTACAGACATTTTGTAATTCATTCCAATCCACTATACTTACTTACCTTCAGAATTAGTTAACGTTACCCATAACACTGTCAAGTCGTAAAATTAATAAAATTCAGCCGAACACAAGACAAGACAGTCGAACACTGCATGCCGTAGAGTGTAGCCAATCAGAACACCGCATGCTGTAGGGTGTAGCCAATCAGAACACCGCATGCTGTAGGGTGTAGCCAATCAGAACACCGCATGCTGTAGGGTGTAGCCAATCAGAACACCGCATGCTGTAGGGTGTAGCCAATCAGAACACCGCATGCTGTAGGGTGTAGCCAATCAGAACACCGCATGCTGTAGGGTGTAGTCAATCAGAACACCGCATGCCGTAGGGTGTAGCCAATCAGAACACCGCATACGTCGTATTTAGGATACTGCACGTCTTTTAATAATTTGTGGATGAGCATGTTTCTAGGTACTACAGTATTTATATATCTGTGCCGTAGACTGTCTTTTAGATAATTTTTTTCTAATAATACTATTTTCTTCCTTAAATAATTTTCCGTAGACTTTTTTATTAAAGGCTTTCGTGAAATACTTCAATAAAATATAAATAAAAATAAATATCCTTGGACATTTCACACAATTTCAATGTTTTTAGGTTAAGTAATAATTAGTGTAAAGCGGTAGTGGGGTTAGATTGGACCCTCTACCGGGAGTATTGGTAATGTGAAGCACTTAAAATATATGTACACGGTATTGAAAAACAATAGCCGACGTTATTGGCTAAAAGCCAGGTTAGCCTATTAAAGGCAAACGATACGCCCCCGACATCGCCGCGTAATCGCCACGTAAAGAGTTAATTAAAAAGTGTACAGCGACGAACTTTATCAGCACCGCCCATTACAAGCTGGGCAGGTTACGTCACCACAAAATAAGTACAGAAGACTAACTCGAAAAAAAGATTCACACATAGAGTGACCACAGATTAGGGAAAATTAAACCAACTCGCCGCACTGCTAGTACCATTTTCCGCGAGTTTTTCTTTTTGTTTTCTCATTACGTAGCGTTTTTCGAGTGGTCCTTCTGTAGGTATTTTGTGCCTCAGTCTGTGTACTTGACCGTTTAGATAAACTTTTACTGTCCTTCATAAAAAATTATATCTCTTTGCTACGTAGACCTTTTGTTAACAATTTTCGTTCAAAGTACACCTTTTTCGCTAATTATTATTAAAGACGGATTAAAATGTGTAGAATTTGGTTCACGTAGATCAATCCATGCTAATTATGTTAACTTTTCGCTTCTTTGTTTAAAATTATCGACCCGAGTCGAATAATCTGTTGCTCTAACTAGAGCTTAACCTAGAAGAGGCTTAATATTATAATTCGGCTACAATAATACATATTATAATATTGTTTGTGTTACCTAATATCAGAACCATGTTCGCTTTCGGCTTCAGTGTATTAAAAGGATCGTTAGACCCTAGCTAGAATCTGTACATTTACAAAACTTGTAATTCTATCGCAGGTATAATAATAAATTCCATCGCCTTTGGCCTTAGTGTAAAAACATAATACACGGATCTCAACTATTATAGAGGACCTATATATACGAAACTAATAAGCTTATCGTAGAAAGGGTCTCTACAGACTTGAAAAAGTACGCTCACAATGGACTGTCGGTCACACAGGTCGAAATAAAGGCCTCAATGGAGGCAAACTAAAATTTGATTCCCTCATGAATAGATATGATACGAGGCGATACCTTCTTTACTCTATTGAGTAAAGAAAGTACTCTATACCTCATATCGTGCGGTCAATCCATCGCTGTGCCTGAACGCCTTTGTGCGCTTAAACCTGAAACACGACTGAATTTATATCGAGGCGGGCTCTTGAACAGAAAGATTATTGTATGAATAATTCAGTACTGCACATGACATGTTTTCATAATACGAGTATTGTATAGTAAACGTTGTTCTTTATTTATTTAAATTGGATGTGAAATGTTAACTATTAAACTCTCTTTACCACTACAAATGCTGCTGGATTATTATTATACAATTATAGATTACTAGCTTTTGCCCGCGGCTTCGCCCGCGTTTATTATACCTACATATAAACCTTCCTCTTGAATCACTCTATCTATTAAAAAAAACCGCATCAAAATCCGTTGCGTAGTTTTAAAGATCTCAGCATACATAGGGACAGACAGACAGCGGGAAGCGACTTTGTTTTATAATATGTAGTGATTATTGTTAAGTACCTTTACTAAGTATACATATAATCCTTATTGCTGGTGAGAAATAAACTATTTTTATTTGATTTTATTTTTACTACTACTGTTCCCATGAATTCAGTTCATGATTCTAGACTCTAGAACACCGGTATATCTCTGGCTCCAGTTTCTAGAGCCAGAGATAGACCAGTGTTGTTTGTCTTCGGTATTTAAACGAATTTTAATTTTTGTTACTTACCCAATTACCGACGAAAAATGTCTAAGCTGCTGGGGAGTCTGGAATCATGTGCTGTGCACGGTTTGCGGATCAATGTCCTGATGTCCCTTACACCGTGTGTGATGTGTGGGCCCCACAAGATATGTGCCATCCCCCCTACATGCCGAGCCTGCTAACGCGCCCCTCCCCGCAGGATCACGTGCCTGCACCTGCCGCTGGGCTCCAAGTGGATCCACGTGGGCACGGAGCGCGGCAACGTGCACGTGGTCAACATCGAGACCTTCGCGCTCTCCGGCTACGTCATCAACTGGAACAAGGCCATCGAAGTGTGAGTACCATGGATTATTACTGGGAAATACTTATTGCTGGGAAATTCAAGACTTGTATACATGGAATTAAGGTTCAACCCCACAGGTGCGTTATTATCGGTTGATAATATCGGATGTGTTATTGCGATGTACCTACATTTTGTATTAGGACGGCCGCGAAGTTAAACACTGCTGCGGTAATAATGTCGCAATACAAGTAGGTCGCTTGAGTTCCTCCGTCCTGCGATATTTAGATATGAGTTCTTAGAACATTTTGTATTAGGACGCATACGATCTTATACACACCTGGAGTAATAACGTTAGTAAGTGCTAGTACCTCAATAATTTGGTTTACACGCATACGTTAGAAATATCGGACGCTCTGTGGCTAGGAATCGGGACGCATTATCGCAATAACGCATCCGATATTATCGACCGATGTATCGCACCTGTGGGGGAGAGGCTTTATTTTGCTAGAAACATCAAATACCGCAACATAAACACATGTTGATAAAACATTGAAGCGCATTTTACCACGTTTTTAATATATCATTTTCTTTTTTTACTTGAGAATTTTGTCCTGGGCCAATTTTGTATCTTTCAAGTGAGTTTTACTTACTTGTTTTGTGTGTTTTTTTATGTCAGGAATAGTGTTGAATACTTTCTAGATAAATCTGTATTTCGGTAACTTTTAAAATATTTTAACGGAGACCAAATTATCAGACTAAAACAACAAGATCTTATCAATTTTAAGTCTTCAAAAACTTACACATTTTACTCAAACTCAAACTCAAACTCAAACTCAAAGCATTTATTTCAATTAAACCAATTACAGGCACTTTTGAATTGTCAAAGAGTCGGTCAGTAGGTAAGTCAGAAAGTTGAAGCTAGTTGCCCATTCCAAAACGTAGATCTATGGAGAAGAACGGGCAAGAAACTCCACGGACACTCTTTTAAATCAAAATATGGTTACAAAATATTGGTTACATCATTCATATTGAAATTATACATGTGAGAACGATGAACGTTAAAAGCGTCCGGAATAAAAAAATAAAAAAACAATTCAAAATTAAAATTAAAATAAGCCGTGGCAGCTAAGGTATGACCAGCCTCCACCAACAGCGCCCATTCACGAACCTGACGTATGGATTCGTTAAATGATCCAACACACGCGCCACCATCAGCGAGGCATTAGAGTGAGCATGACACACTCTCAGCCGCCAGGGCACATCCAAGTCAAATAAAGACGTACCCAGTAAATGGTAGCTTTAGAGTAGGTACATAGTACTCACACATGTGCTAAGCAATTATACAATACAAGGTGATTGAGTCTACACAATGCAAAGCTATTCTTACAATCTTCAGCAGTTCCAACAGTATCTTCAAATGTTAATTAATTAGTTGAGGTTGTGGAGCAGGACCAGCATGGAGCCAAGCATTTTTATCATTTATGTAATCCCCCAATTTATAATATGCCTGCCTGCATAGTGTGCGTTTTATACAAGTTTTAAATTTCGTCTCATTTAGTTGAAGTATGTGTGGAGGTATTTTATTGTAACATTTTAAACAGTACCCCATGAACGATGAGAACCATACTTGAGAAACAAACACAGTATGTACGAGTAATGATCACACACACCCTGATACAGAAAGTTTTTTTTTCGAGTCTTGAGTTCTCGAGCTTATCACACAATCTCCAGACAATCTTAAATCTCGGTAACAACATTCGTCAACCTTCAAATAGTCCGTGTGCTCCAAACAGTCGCTGTAATCCGGAACACCAATAAAGGGCACATCGAAGGGAACAGATAAGCCGCTAAGTCGTGGGCAAGCGACTAATACCGCGCTAAGTCAAGCCCGGGCAAGCGGGGCTAATTGCCCACACTTAACAAATTAGGGTCAGTTTAGCCCCGCCGTAGCACTGCTGTCGCCACTATAAAGAAAAGGGCTTCTTAGTTTTGTATGTCAGATGATTTAGATAGGCAATTTTTATGTCACAAGGTGAATATTTCGTTACATGGTATTTTAAATCGGAAATTGCCGACAGCCCACCGGTTACTAAGCGGTATCTTCTTCAACATCTGCAACTTTATATCTTCGTCCTGTATATTTTCTTCCTGGGGGCCTAGATAAAATCCCTTTTCTGTAAGCGCTAACGCCAACGGAAACATCAAATAGTATGTAGTTGACAGCTGCAGTCACGTGACATCTCTGAAGCTAATGTCAACTGCATACAATTGGATCTTTCCGCTGGCGGGAACGCTTACAGAAAAGGGAGTTAGTCTAGGACACCTAGGACGTGATACCTGACATGTTTGTCTAGGACACCAAGGACGTGATACCTGACATGTTTGTCTAGGACACCAAGGATGTGATACCTGACATGTTTGTCTAGGACACCAAGGACGTGATACCTGACATGTTTGTCTAGGACACCAAGGACGTGATACCTGACATGTTTGTCTAGGACACCAAGGACGTGATACCTGACATGTTTGTCTAGGACACCAAGGACGTGATACCTGACATGTTTGTCTAGGACACCAAGGACGTGATACCTGACATGTTTGTCTAGGACACCAAGGACGTGATACCTGACATGTTTGTCTAGGACACCAAGGACGTGATACCTGACATGTTTGTCTAGGACACCAAGGACGTGATACCTGACATGTTTGTCTAGGACACCAAGGACGTGATACCTGACATGTTTGTCTAGGACACCAAGGACGTGATACCTGACATGTTTGTCTAGGACAACAAGGACGTGATACTTGACATGTTTGGCGACCGTATTCCAAACATCTACCGCCTTATTACAAAACGAGGTTTTTGTCTAGGACACCAAGGACGTGATACCTGACATGTTTGTCTAGGACACCAAGGACGTGATACCTGACATGTTTGGCGACCGTATTCCAAACATCTACCGCCTTATTACAAAACGAGGTTTTTCTTCTGTCATGGTTTAAACCATCGAGCCAGTTTTTGTAATAAGAACCTAGCTGTGATAGAAATACGGTTCTTTATACAAAACTGACAACTTAGTCCGGTACAGTAGTACTCAACTGATAAGGCGCGTCGTGAATCTTCGTTCGCACAGAAAAGAAAGTATGGCCCCGAAGATTAACGACAATGCTTAAAACTTACAATCAACCTTAGGTCACTACTATAAGGTTCATAATACACTGCAGCTGTTAGTTCCGTCTCACTCGCAAGTATGGCGGCTGTCAAGCGGCGCGCGCTAACATGGCGGCAGCTACTGACCAATAGCGGTACAGGAAAAAGCGTGGAGCGTGCCGATTGGTCAATAGCATTTCCCGCGCTCTGAAAATTCATCTTCTGCGCAGGTACATCGATAAGCCATATTACTTGGGTACTACTGTACTAAGTTGTCAGTTTTGTAAAAGTGACATCTTAATGTGTCGGAATAAAGCTCGAAATTCAATTCAATTCGGGTCCATGGTTTAAACCTGGGTTTGAAGATGAACCTTGTTTTGTAATAAGACGGATTGTGTTTGATTAAATAAATAATTTTTAAGGTTAAAGAAATACATAGTTACACTCATAGTACTTCCTCAGACGAACTATTTTGCAAGGAGCTCCACTATTAATAATTCTGAAGGCCAGACACCAAAGCAGTCAATAATTTAATTCATCAAGTAATAAAGACTTACGTCTCCATTCTGTTAAAGATTACAATGGAGTAACAAGATTTAATAGCTTCAACAGCCCTTTTGACTAAACCCTTCACATGATTGGGGGATTATCGTTATGACGTCTATGAATTATACATTATTATGGAGGTAACAGCTCTGTCTACAGTGATTTAATAAACTTAACTCAATAATATAAACTAGTCTACCTCTGTCAAATAGCTAACATGTACCCTTGAGAGCGTTGACCTTTACAAGAGAGTAGTCGTGATGTTATGTGATAGTTGCGAACTAAGTTATTAGTTAGAAGGTGTTTCTTTTGGTCGCTAAGGATAGAAATATTATACTGTCTCTCCGGTATCAGTAACAGAGGCGACGTTATACGAAGTAGGGCTTCTTGTTAAGCACGTGCCTTATTCACCACCAGGCACTCTTGTTTAGTTAAGTATTGCGTAGGCATGTGTTATTCTATCGATACCAAGTATCGAGGGTTTTATCTATACAATCGGTAGTCAATAGGACCTCCTCAAGAAGAACCTCCAAGTACAACTAGATTATCATGAATCCAATCTACAACAAAATCTTCTCGCGCCGCCATCTTTACGAAGACGCGCCCCATTATAAAGTCTACAGCATTATGACATCACATCAAGTTCATTCACATAGAAACAACTGCAATGGATTCTTTCAGTCTATAGATAGAAAGGTACAGATATCCTAAGAAAAGACTGCGCTTCGGAAATCATCGTCTATCTTCGGAAATACGAACGTGCGATTATGATACAGAGCTGTTACATCCATAGAAGTACTCGTACTTGGCTATTTTCTACGACCTACCTTGATTATAAAACTATCTAGATTAACAAATCTATGCAATTCCAAAAAACTTTTCAACAATTTTGAGTGATAGATCAGTGACCGGAGTAGGTAACCCAACAAAAAGAAAACTTCACACAAATGCGCAATGATGCGCATACAAACTTAACACAAATGCGCAATTGTGGCAGAACAAATCTTAGAATCTGCCTCTGTGGAGGGTTACTTCGTGGCGCTACGTTCGTGCTAATTCGGAAACACGAAGATTACCGAAGCGCATACCTTTTCTGGTTTTACTGTACTAGATAAATTCATTCATCTTTATTCTTGAAGTCGTATATTTACTGGCCGATCGTAAACTTCACCCAGGGGCAGGACACGCTATGAATTATAATTTTAAGCTCATACATATGACGGAGCAGTGCAGAGACACGAATACTTTATCATCTTACGGTATAGCTTCCCGAGGGGCTCGTAAGACTGCGGGATTTATCAAGCCGGCTGTAGATGTTGGAAACCACGTTAAAGGAAAAAATCGACTTAGTAGTTTACCTCGGATGATTTTTCTACCCTTTTGTCGCTTTAGGGTAGTTTTTAAACGAATACCTACCTATTGCTTTTCTCGTGTCAATTTATAAAGAAACTATCGTCTGCCCTCGACTATGTCCGCGTGAAATTTTGGACCCCGACCCACCTCTTCGCATCCCATCGCCCACCCGCGTTATTACTTCGTTTTCGCTTAGCGTTCTTTCTGACTTTCTTTTCTTTTTGCTCGGTTCCTAAGGGACGTAGCATGATGTTAAATAGCCTATAAACTTACTCAAAAATTGGCCTATCAAATGCAAAAATATTTTTTCAAATCCAAGTGGTAGTTCTGGAGTTTACCCCTACATACAAACTTACAAACAAACAAATTTTAAGGACCACTTTATAATATTAGTAGGTACCTATACAGGGTGACCTGAAATTAGTGGCGGAGCCGTTAAGGTGCGATAGTAGGGATCAATTCCAGTCGATATCACTCTTAGACCTACTGTACTAAAGTTAACCCATTTCAGGATATTCCTACTTAAAGAATTTTACAAAAAAATCGATTTTCGCGTAAGATACCGACATTTACGAACTTTAGGACAGTAGGTCTAAGAGTGATATCGACTGGAATTGATGCCTACCATCACCCCTTAACGGGTCCGCCACTAATTTTAGGTCACCCTGTATATGAAAGGATACGATATTGCTAATACTTTAACTGACATTAAAGTCATAAAATATTGCGTTATTAATACAGCCATCTTGGCAAACTGTCTCCAGTCACCTCACACTCGAGACAACTGTCGGTTGTATGCTAAGCTGATGATCAGCACTTTGTTTAAACGTAGACGAACGCTGAGCAGGATTAAGTTTGTTATGTGTTTAGTTATAGGAGAAATGTTAGGATTTGTGCAAGGTTAGTGGCACCTGCCTTAATCCTCAATACTCAATATTTTATTGCATTCCATAATGTGTACATAGATGGTAGTTATGTTAAAACGGCTCAGGTGCAAAACGTCTCTTTCGCAAAATGTCTACTGGTAGTAAAATGTCTCTTTCTCATAATGTCGCTTTCGCAGAATGACTCTTTCTCAAAAGGTCGCTTTCTCACAATGCCTCTTTCGCTGAATATCTCTTTCGCAAAATGTCGCATTAGTAACTTGGAAAAAATTTTTTCTTCTTCGCTTCGCTCTTGACAGAGCGGTCGTGGTCACTATGAACTGTGTCCAATCGCAGGTGTAGTTGTTGCTTGCCTCACGATTTCTCTCCATCTGGTTCGGTTAGAAGTCAGTCTGGGGCATTCATTGACAGGGCCTCCAACCGCGGATTTTACTTGGTCGGTCCACCTCATCGGTGACCGCCCGCGTGGCCTTTTACCTTCCACTCTGCCCTGGCTGGAAAAAATTTACCCTGGTTTAAAAAAAAAAAGTTGTTTTTTTCCAACTTCTTATTAAATGTTTACAAGTTTCACAACATATAAGCTATGTTTGTTCCTTACTTATATTTCAAAACACGGTATATTTCAACTTTCATTCAATTTGAACTACTACTTTAAGAATTATAACCAGTCAAAATTTCTTGATTTTGTCAATGACTGACTGTCTCACTGACCGATCATCAAAACTCTAAGGCACTTCTAGCAGACATAGAAGCTTCAAATTTAGAATACAATTAATGTTTAGTGTATGTATATCAAGGAAAAACTAAAATATATGTTGTAAAAGTTGTAAACATTTAATAAGAAATTGGAAAAAAACAACCTGTTTTTTAAACCTGGCTAAATTTTTTTCTAAGTTAAGTACTAATGCGACATTTTGCGAAAGAAATATTCTGCGAAAGAGGCATTGTGAGAAAGCGACCTTTTGAGAAAGAGTCATTTTACTACCAGTAGACATTTTGCGAAAGAGACGTTTTGCGCCGAGCCGTTAAAACATCGAATCAATTATGGACCCTGTCGAGCAGCAAAGTTACTCGAATAGGAGAATTTGACGAGTGATTTTTATGTCTTAAGTTTTTACAGTAAAAGGCAAGTATCAACTCATACTGCCTACATAAGATACCGACATAGCGTGGGACGAAAAAACCATCTTCTATTTTTAGTACAGACATATAAAAATACGAATTTTAGTAGAAAAATATCGCGGATAGTAAAAGTTTCACGTGAACATTTTATGTAGCAGTCCGTCGGCGCGTTACTTGCGTGGCTGCCGACCCCTCGGCGCCGCGACCTTCACGCTTATGTGCGACACACGCTGCTTTACGATCTCACACGATGTCATATCAGTGTAAGAGGCATCGTCTGCGGATGCTATCGCTTTAAAATCTGCTTTATGTTTTCACGAGATTGAATGGAGAGACAAAAGATAATGGCAATGACAAACATGCTCATAAAACACATTATACGTTATGAATTCTCAGCAGGATTTTAAATTAATCTAAAGTGATTGTTTAAAGTTCTTCCTAAATCTGTTATTCCAATCATCCATAACGCATACTTTCATCTTTCTTACAAATAAACATTCTCTCAGCCCGTGGAAAGGTTGTAAGAACATCAACGTTCACATAAAGTGAGCCATTCAGCGCGTCAAATGTAATAACTTTGATTTTCTTTCATCATTTCAGGAATAACCATTTCTTTCTTGTTACATTAAGGAAATACAATTCTACAAGACGTATTCGCGTAACACGTAACATATTCTTTATTTCTCGAGTTTTTTACCTCTGGCATCTCGTGTTCATTTTGTTGTACATATTTTGTATGTCGTTGTATGAAAGTGTACGTAACTGTGTATAACCATCAACAGTGAGATATGTCTGTGATGTTCAGAGCCGAGTAACACTCAAGTAGAACCAGTAACGTGCGAGTGCTTCGGATATAAGAGTGAACGATAATGTTAATCTTAAGCGGGTGCTGCGTGTCGACGTACATAAGTAGGTAATGTCTTTAAACCAACGTATACTCAGAACGCAAATAGGTTTTGCGGTATCAAACAGAATAATTTAACTAGAGGAGCTTAACACTACACTAGCAAATTGAGATCAAAATCAAACCCTGTTCTACGGAACAGGGGTCAGTTGTAACCCGAGTTTTTAAAAAAAGTTCGGCTCTGTAGAGCGCTATATATGTCTCTGTCACTCATACATACCTGGATATCAATCTCTTTCTAAAGCTCGTCGTGTCATATAATAATAATAATCAGCCTGTATTGTCCCACTGCTGGGCAAAGGCATACCTTTCCCTTTTCCTCTCAACTCGATCCTGAGCCAAATGAACCAATCCCTCCTATAAGCATCAAGTTCATCCCGCCATCTCCGCCCTGTGTCTTAGCCCACAATGCATGCGCCATGCGGCGAACGTGTCCGGCCCGTTTTTTTTTTTTTTTTTTGTGCATAGGAAATCATCAAATGACTTCTCCCGCTCTGGGCGGAGCGGAAGGGCGTGTCAGACTTTTACTGACTAAAACCCACCCGTGTTTCCTTCAGTTGTCTATGCCAGGGCCACGGTATCTCTTTCGAACAACCCGCGACCCCGTCGGGATCGGCCCTATCGGACCCCATAATATTTTGCTGACATCTTTTTGAGGCGCGCGTGGAACACAACGCGCCAAAGCCGGGCCCAAGCCGGGCAGACCTCCCGTCCACCGCGTCCTCCGGGCGATCCACACAATGGTGACACCCGGGCGTTTCCTCCCGAAACGTGTCCGGCCCAGTCCCTTTTGAGCTTAGCTGCTTGTTGGGTGACGTCTGCGATTTGTGTCTTAGAGCGCTGTACCGTGTTCCGTATCCGGTCAGTAAGTCAAACTCCGAGGATTCTGCGCTCCATCGCTCGCTGGCAAATCTCGAGCGTTGGTGTCGTATACCCGGATAAAACGGATACTACCTCTGCATACTCTTCCGAAATACGCACGAATTCAAAATATTTACATTCTGCTTGTTGCTTCGCTTTCTTTCCCCACCCAGACCCCATGACATTGAACAATCAAACGGATCGGCGCCGGCGCTGTGCTACGACGTCGTAAGCGACACAACTTGTCACTATCACACCTCTTTATTGCCACTCAAACGATGTTCGTGTGTTTAATGTGCACGGAAATAGGTGTACCTACTTAGTATACATACGTGTAAAAAATGTCGTCAAAGCGAGAAATGAAACTAAAAGTAACTTTTCATAAAAGCGACTTGCATACTTTCCTCTAGAACAAATGGAAGTTTTAAGATGTTTTAGATACTGATATTCCTGAATACTTCGGTTGTATTGAGCAAATAGTAGATAGTTTTGTAGAATAATAAACTTTAAACGCATCTGAACTCCATAATATCTTGTTAATATTCGCCTGCAATATTTATTCAATAGTATACAAAGAGAGGTCGCTCAGCTGAGCTAATACACTGCAAGCGCTCAAATTGCTCAAATGGGCTGTTTACAAGCGAGCGGAGCGATGCGTTGCGTCTGAGCAAATACTGGTTATGTAGCAAAGTGCCTCTCAGCAGTACAAGGAAGGTAATATTGTAGGAAGATGATGAGATTGACAGACTAATATCAGCAAACACCTACTGGCAGTCGCGTTAGGGTATAATATTAGGTATATGATGCTTTTGTTGATGTGTTATTAACCCCTCAAGTGTCAAATGCACCCCATGTGTGCAGAAGGAAAAACCTTTACATGATAGGCATATAAGCTTATATCATATATATATAAACGTATCTCAAACTCAAACTCAAACTCAAAGCATTTATTTCAATTAAACCAATTACAGGCACTTTTGAATTGTCAAAGAGTCGGTCAGTAGGTAAGTCAGAAAGTTGAAGCTAGTTGCCCATTCCAAAACGTAGATCTATGGAGAAGAACGGGCAAGAAACTCCACGGACACTCTTTTAAATCAAAATATAGTTACAAAATATTGGTTACATCATTCATGTTGAAATTATACATGTGAGAACGATGAACGTTAAAAGCGTCCGTAATAAAAAAAAAAAAATAAAAAAAAAACAATTCAAAATTAAAATTAAAATAAGCCGTGGCAGCTAATGTATGACCAGCCTCCACCAACAGCGCATAAAATCATCATCCGACGGAAAACATATCATCATCAGTAGTTGTGAACCTATGGAGTTCGCAACTAACCCCCGCCCCCGCTGTGGTTTTGGGTCTAAAATTAGTTCAAGGCGGACATCTGAGGAGTTAAAACATATTCTAAGTACTTACCTAATTTATAAGATTTTACATAATGCGCCACAAGTAGCAAGTTTCTTCGTAATTGTACTCGAATTCGAAGCGGATATTTAAATGGAAAACCTACCAGCCATAATGGAATGCTTCCACAAAACCCTCACTTTTCAATTAATTTAATTTACAAATCAATTGTTACTCGATCCAAGCAGACGCTATTGAGTAGGACAGAAATACATTCAATACTTTTATATTAAAGCAATCGACTTGAATGGGGAACGAACAATACAGCGAGCTTCTATTGATTCTTCAGCGCTTGTTGAAAGTTAAATGATAGCTCACTAGGAGTATGTAAATAAATAACGTATGTATTATGACCAAAACTGTGTTGTGATGTGAACAATTTATGACGTAAGTATTGTATTTTTTTTTCTTTATTAAAACGAACTTAGTCCATAATAATTGATTACAATCTAGCCTAATAGACTAAGAAGCAATTTAACTGTAACTTATTATTTTACGTAAAAGGTTTTGTTATAACTAAGAATAGTGTCAACTTGCACTTTACACAATTCCGTAGCACTTTCTTAGAGTCTGATAGTATTGATAAAAATACTTTGTTCATGTGTCACACGTATAGCACAGCTCAAACTCAAACTCAAACTCAAAGCATTTATTTCAAATAAACCAATTACAGGCACTTTTAAATTGTCAAAGGGTCGGTCTTGGGTCGGTCAGTCAGAAAAATGAAGCTAGATTGCCCATTCCAAAGCGTAGATCCTATGGAGAAGAACGGGCAAGAAACTCCACGGACACTCTTTTAAATCAAATATTTTACATAATATTGGTTACATCGTTCATATTGAAAATATAGATGTGAGAACAATGTAGAAAGACGTGCACGATAAAAGCGTCCGTAATGAAAAAGATAAAAACTAAAAACAACTAAATTAAAAATAAGCCGTGGCAGCTAAGAGACGACCAGTCCCAACTGACGGCGCCCGTTCACGAACATGACGCATGGATCAGCACCAATTAGCTCAACCATTTTGAAGGGAACTTAATGATCCAACACACACGCCACCACCAGCGAGACATTTGAGTGAGCATGACATACTCTCAACCGCCAGGGCACATTCAAGTCAGTGAAAGACGAACCCATTAAAAGGTAGCTTTATATTAGCTACATAGTACTCACACATCACTATTATTCATTCCCGCACTGCACTAACTCAAATGGTTTAGTTTTCTTTAGCCTACGCACTATGTCCGTGTTGTCTAGCAGCTGTATTGCCTCGACATTCACATGTCGGTGAAGTCTGTGTTCGTGGGCTTCAGCTAATTTTTGGATGATGGTGGTGACGAGTTGCATTTTAAGGTCGCGGTGGAGGTCGTCATTCCTAATGTACCATGGTGCATTTACAGCATCCCTGAGTACTTTATTTTGAAATTGTTGGATTATTTTAGAATGAGGTATTGTGTGTACACACACAACTTGCCAACAAGCGGTGTCACCATCGTTATGTAAATGTTAATCGTTTAATCTCGGACAGGAAACTTTGCTTTATGTTTCCATATACATTTTGTGAGCACCAGAAGCCGAGCCTATATTTTATGTTAAATTGAGATTGAAAAACTTTACGAAATGCTAGCGTATTTATCGTTCAAAAGTTGAGCTTAGTATTTGTGATTAACTTGAACTTGAGTGCGGCTTTTCGAGGCAGATGTGAATCCAAACCAAGAGGTGTAAAAAAAACGCTTACAAAGTGAGGATATAAAAACTGCTGAAGACGATTGCTTAGCAGAATAACTAAACTTTGATGAAACTCATGTTTATGTACGTATTATATAATAAAAGGCCGTGCTGCTATGAGCAATGTCTCAGAAACCTAAACTTCGAGTAATGTTTACTCATTGTAATAAATCCAAAATAGTAATACTTACTCCTTTAATTTTATCCTTTAGACAGATTGTGCTATGTGCCAATGACTGTTTGTTGCATAATCATGTGAATGTAATATAATATAATACAGGGTATAAGTGTAAACAGTGCCAATCTTTTAAGGGGTCATTGTACTCATCATTATGAACAACTTTTACTATGGGACCAAACCCGAAATCGGGAAAAACAATCATCTGTTCCCTACATTTTGACGAATTATGCGAACATAAATAATAAAAGTTGTTTATAACGATGAGTACAATCAATCTGCCTAGCCTTTTCCCAACTATGTCGGGGTTGGCTTCCAGTCTAACCGGATGCACCTGAATACAAGTATTTTACATAGAGCAACTGCCTGTCTGACCTCCACAACCCAGTAACTGTGTAATACAATACCCTTTGGTAAGACTGGTTGTCAGACTTTCGGGCTTCTGACGACCCGTAACGACTGTCAAAGATCCACGAATGACAGCCGGGACCAACGGCTTAACGTGCTTTCCGAGGCACGGAGGAGTCTGAGTATGTAAAGATGGTCACTCATCCACTGACCAACTCCGGCGTAGCTTAACCTGATAGGTCGACCCGTGCGGCTGTTATTACTTAGCCACGAGCTCCTCCATAATGATGAGTACAATGACCCCTTAAAAGATTGCCACTGTTTACACTTACAGCCTGTATAAATGTCACAAAGAACATGTCTGTGCCCGTGCACTATATCAGTGACATACGTCATAGAGTGCTCGTGCACTATATCAGTGACATACGTCATAGAGTCGCAGCCATTTTGTGAGCACAAGCAACAAGTCACGCTGCGATGCTCGGTGCCGCTGGATGCTGGTTGTTGCAGATGTTTGTGTAGGAGGCAGGTGAACGCAGCACATCGGCTGCTCGACTGTTGTTGTTTACATTTGACATCAATTCAGTTTCCGTGTTGCAGCTGGAGCAATGAAACATGGCAGTCTAGCGAGTTGATGTTTTAAGGAATTGTTACATGTAATATCAATAACAGTGATCTCTATCCTCAAAACAAACCGTATCAATAAAAGAACGAACTGTGCGATGAATTACAGAAAAACTGTCAAAATTTAATTTAAATCCTGGGATAAAAGATATCAGAGCGGCAATTCTCGTATTTTTAACAACGTTCGCAATCTCATCTCAGTCTCAATCTGTCAAATATTGTATAGCGTTTACCTACATTTTTGACATTTGATTGACGCTGGCATGAGATTGGGAACGTTTTTAGGTTAGGTTAGGTTAGGTTAAAAAACGTTCAAATTCAAGTCGCAGTGTCATCTTAGCGACAATCAATGTCAAAAATGTAGGGAAATTAGAGGTTTTTTTGACAGATTGCGACTGAGATTACAATGCGAACGTTCTTAAAATTACGAGAATTGTCCCTCTGACCTTGGTGAAATCGGCCCTTAAAAGTGACTTATAAAAGGCAAATAAATTCAAAAATCTAAATAAATATCAAATTATAGTGCTATCAGCCACGCCACAGCCACATGTGTCCTTCTTCAATCTCCATTTATAAATCGGTCGCGAAACATTTCTATAAAATGAATCGTCAACTCGGAGGTGAAAGACATCATAATAATATTGTGTCAGACTGAGTTTTACTGGTATCGCCTTATGGAGCACGTGTGAGTGCGACAGAACTAGCTGGCGTCGCTTGCAAAGTATCTTACGTTACATGTGTCTGGAAATACTGAGTTGAATTTCAAAATAATTTATTTTGAATCAAAAATGGATACCCAAATTAAATATTAGTTTGGTCTATGTAACCTCGTAGAAATGCTGTATTCACTGGTAAGCTAAATCATACAATTTAATATATGTAATATTCTGTTCAGAGCCTTATGCTCCTATTTTCACGGTAAACTGTTTCTTGTAGGCCCTCATCGAAATGTTAGAGCAGACATGTCGTAGCTTGCAGCGTAACCCTCTACACAAAGCTCATGCTACGACGCTACGCCGTAGCAGCTGACGTAGCCGCTACGCCGTGACAGCTACGGAACAATGTGCTACAAAGCGTAGCAGGAGTGCTACGGATACTGTGCTACCGAATAACACACATTTCCAAGAACACAAACTTTTAACACTTCCCTGTATATATATATTAGAAATATGTAAATTTGTTAGAAACAATCAACAATTATTCACTACACGAGAAAACATACAAGCAAATTATACACTACGACACAAAAATAGACTAAACCTACCTGGCGGCTCTAAGCTGAAAATGCACTCAACAAGCACTTTAGTAATGGCAGTTAAAATATATAATAAATTACCCGAAGCAATTAAAGATGAACAAAAATTGAATCTATTTATAAATAAAGTAAAACAATACCTAATCCATAAATGTTACTATAATGTTAATGAATATTTTAATGATAAATTAAATTAATACTTAATTAAAAATGAAGAAGTACCAAAACTAATGATAAAATAAAAGTGGAAGTGAGTACTTATTAGAAAAACTTTCATATTTTACGTTTTCAAATAATAATACAATAATAGCCCTCTTCCTACAACCTATTTTGCTGCGCCCGACAGGGTCCACAATGATCTATGTAAACTGATGTATATTTTATAATGTACCTACCACCTACGCTAACATTGTGGAATGCAAATAAATATATTGAATATTGAGTATTGAGTATAAAGCGCCGTTTACACGGGGCAAGTTTCTGGAACGTTCAAGAGCAATAATTGCATGCCATAAAGCACGTTCAAGTTGTTTGACATTCAAGAACTGCATGAAGTGTTTACACGCGTGCGATTCCATAAAATGGCATGTGCAATAATTGAATGCAAGTTTTGCCATTCAATAAAATCGCATGCGACTTACACCAGGCAATAAAATTGGCAGGCGATTATTGCATACAAGTTTTGCCTAGACATGATATTTCATTAAATTTTAATGAACGCTTCTCAAGATATTTTTCAAGTTGTTCTTGATTTGATTTCTTGCCTCAAAATAGCAACAACGATTAGGTACCACACCCTCACTCACCGCACTCATATTTCAATGACAGCACGAATGTCAGATCATGCCAGAATTGAATGCGATTTTATTGTACGAGCAATTATTGTATGTGCTGTGCGATTTTATTGTACAAGCTTATACCAGTTTTCAAAGTTGCCCGTATCGTGCAACAATATTGTACGTGTTGTTTAGACGGTGCCAGATATTTGCCTTTCAATTTTATGGTATGCCACAGGCAATAAACTGGCGCCGTGTAAATGGAGCTTTAGGTCTAGAACGATTTCGGTTATTAAATTCACATTTGTATGCAATGTTCTTTGTACTATCACTACATAGTATAAAACAAAGTCGCTTCCCGCTGTCTGTCTGAAATGAAATGAAATGAAATGAAATGAAATGAAATGAAATGAAATTGTTTATTCTGTAAATAGGATATCGAAATCACTTTTACACGTCATATTTTTTTTAATAAGCTAGATGAAGTCGACATTTCCTATCTGACTACCCTGAGAAGAAATGGCGAAACAAACTCAGGGGTCAAAGTCTCTTTTAAAGTCCAGACATAATCTTGGTCAGATCATGTGAGGACCATGTAGATCAATGTCTGAAATGGTCTTTTGAAGAAAGAACCATAAAAATTTGAGTGGACCTGTCCAGTCAGTGCAAGCATTTGTCAACAATCGTGTAGCTCAACTCAAGGATTTAAGGAGCTCAATAACTCGACGAACAATACCAAAGAAAGGACATTTGGGGAGGTCGCATAAAGTACTTACTCAAAAAATGTCAGACCATCAATAAAACTAAAAAAGAAAAAAAAAAAAGATCCACATAGTGCTCACATTTACAATAATTAAAGAAAAAAATATATTTTAATTTTAAACAAAGGTTTGTCATTTTGCATAATATAATGATTTTGGTATTACATATAGGTAATACAAGGTTGAGCGAATAGCTCAAACCCAAGCTTTTTTGTCTTCTAAATAATCGGAAATTTTATAGTAGCCCTTTTTACAAAGTTTGGTTTTAATACAGCTTTTAAATCGTTTAATGGGCAAGTTTCGAATTTCAACGGGAAGTTTGTTGTAAAAGCATATACATTGCCCCATGAACGAGTTGCCTACTCTGTGGAGACGAGTGCGATGGACAGCAAGATTGTGTTTATTCCTAGTATTTAAACTATGAATATCGGACATCTTCTTAAAATTGGATATATTTTTGTGTACATACAATAGATTATCAAATATATATTGAGAGGCTACAGTCAGAATATTTATTTCCTTGAACTTCTCTCGAAGAGAATCCCTTGGACCTAGATTGTAAATGGCTCGAACAGCCCTTTTCTGTAAAACAAAGATAGTATTAATGCCCGCACAGGTTCCCCAGAGAAGAATCCCATAAGACATAAGGCTATGAAAATAACTAAAATAAACAATTCTGGCTGTATCCACATCAGTTATCTGTCGAATTTTTTTGACAGCGTAGGCGGCCGAACTAAGCCTTCCTGACAATTTTTCTATGTGTGGGCCCCATTGCAATTTACCGTCCATGGTTATTCCAAGGAAAACTGTCGACTCAACAGGGTCCAACTCCATTCCATTAAGTTGAACATTGGCAGTTAGCTGCCTGACATTTGGCGTTGAGAATTTAATGAGTTTAGTCTTTTTTTCATTCAGGAGAAGATTATTTACATTAAACCAATGGACAACTCTAGAGAGTGCATCGTTAACTTGTTCAAAGTTGACTAACTGACGTTTGATTTTAAAAATGAGGGATGTGTCATCTGCGAATAATACAATCTTGTGATTGTCCCTTATGTGATAAGGTAAGTCATTTATATAAATAAGAAACAAGAAAGGACCCAGAATTGAACCCTGTGGAACGCCCATAGTGACCGCAGATCCTGCAGATCTCTTGCCATTAACATCTACCCTTTGAATTCTGTTGTTCAGATAAGAAGTCAGAAGGTCGAGAGCCCTGTCCCTTATACCATAGTGGTACAGCTTCCTGATGAGTGTATCATGATTTACGCAATCGAACGCCTTAGACAAGTCACAGAAAATGCCAAGAGCATCCTGCGACTCCTCCCAGGCCTCGAATATGCTCTTCAGTAATTCCACGCCCGCGTCTGTAGTTGAACGACCCTTTGTAAAACCAAACTGTTTCAGATGAAGTAAATTATGTGTATTGAAATGGCCTAACATTTGTTTTAAAATTAGTTTTTCAAAGATTTTGCTCAATGTTGGTAATATCGAAATAGGTCGAAAATTAGTGGGATCAGTCGTGCTGCCAGATTTGAACAGTGGAATCACTTTGCTAAGTTTCATTAAATCAGGAAATACACCAGATGCAATACAAGAGTTAAAAACAATTGATAAAAAGGGTGCAATAATATCAATTATTGAAGACATGGTATGTACTGATAATCCCCAAAGGTCAGCAGTTTTTTTTACCTCGAGATCTTTAAAACAATCTATAACGTCTTTAGCGGTAACAATTGCGAATTTAAAGTGTTTATCACATTCTGGTACACATTCTTTTAGTATTGAGTAAGCAGAAGTGGAGGACGACGATGACAGAGTTTTGGTTGTTAAAATGGGAATATTAGTGAAGAAATTTTCAAACTCAGTAGCCACCTCCACGTCTGCCTTAATATCTACATCATTGACTTTTAGATGGAAGTCACGATTCCGAACTGTCGTCCTTCCCGTTTCTGAATTAATAATATTCCAAGTTGTTTTAATTTTATTTCCAGAATATTTTATTTTATTTTTAATGTGTATGGCTTTTGCTGACGAACAGGCTCTTTTAAAAGTTTTAGAGTAATTTTTAACAAATTCTTTAAAAGTTTCATCATAGTTATACGTTTTTTCATGGTACAGTTCATATAACCTCTGCCTACTTTTGTAAATACCTGGTGTTGCCCAATCACTAAATATAACGCGGTCACAAACAGGTAATGTTTTTGATGTGAATACCTTCCTAAACTCACAATTTATGAGGTTAAATAGTACAGTATAAGCTTGATCCGGGTTACTGTGATAAGGCAAACCTGGTAGTTTTTCTATTAAATTCTTTTTAAATTGTTCTAAGCGACTTTTGTTTACCGGAACAAAACTAACAAGTTTTCTTTGAGCTCTGACTATTTTCTGAGGGAAAGTGACTAACTGGCCACAGTGATCAGAGTCCAACTCATTTATAATTAAGTGGGTAGAAGGTCTTGAGTTTGAAAAAATATTGTCAATACAGGTAGCACTAGTGGCAGTTATTCTAGTCGGCTCAAAGAAAGTATTGTACAAATTATATGACTTTAATAAAGTTATAAACTTATTTACAGTAGGTGATGTTTCCAGTATATTAATATTGAAATCTCCACAGATAACAACTGTTTTATTACTGTTACAAGTCTTTAATAATACTTCTTCCATATATTTCTCAAAAACATCATATGAAGCACATGGGGGCCTGTACACGCTCATTACAATGAACTGCTCAAGCTCAATGCAAGCTATTTCAATAACTCGCTCAACAGAGAGGCTCACTATATCCTTACGTTCTTTAAATTTCATATTGTTACGAACAATTATTAGAGATCCACCACGTATCATATTAACCCTGCTGAATGAGCTGGCAACCTGGTGGTTGTTAAAGCTGAACATGAACTGGTGGTCTTTTAACCAATGTTCAGTTACACAAAGGATATCAATATAACTACAGTTCATGAACAGCTCCAATTCTAATTCCTTGCCTATCACACCCTGTATATTTTGATGAACTATTTTTAGAGAATTATTATCACATTTATTTAAGGTACTATAATTTGATGGGTGTGCTATTAAAGAAATACTTTTTGAAACATTTAGATGATTTAAATCAGTATTTAAATTTTCTTCATTTATTAAGCAAGAGGTTTCCTCTATTGTCCTAATTTCTAATTTAAATGGTAATCAATGTCATTAGTTGCTGCCAAATTATTGGCAGAATTATTTAAAATGTCATTGCATTGCTCAAAAGAAGCAAGTTGTTTAGCCAAATTTTTGGCTGAAATAGAAAAAAAATATGATAGCGACACAGCTATCTGTCTTTTGAAATAGTTAGGAAGATAGTACATAACAACATTATATCTATCTCTTGTCAAATACAAATTATTACCAACATAATTGTTAGTATCAACTAAATGGAATAGATTATTATTGTATGTCAAATTATGTAGTGTCATGTTTAATTCAAATCTTAAGTTATTTTCTTCCTGTGGCAAACTGTTACTATATGGGAATGTAAACAACACAATTTTTCTTAAACTAAGATTACACAATGTTCTATAATATTTTAGCAATTCTCCTTTGTTCACATTTCTCCTGTTACCCATAAAAATTAATAAAGTAGTATCCCGGTTAAAGTTACATTTAATAATTTGTTTCATAATATCAAACAAAGAACAACCGGGCATACAGTAGTTTATTATGGAGTGTCCTGGATATTCATCTGACAACAAGTGGCCTAAGTCCTTTCCAATCTCATCACAAAAAAATACAATATCATTATTCCCTATGTATGCTTAGATCTTTTAAAACTACGCAACGGATTTTCATGCGGTTTTTTTTAATACATAGAGTGATTCAAGAGGAAGGTTTATATGTATAATAAACGCGGGCGAAGCCGCGGGCAAGCTAGTATTCATTATAATTATATGGAATTGCAAATTATTATGAGAAATATAAGTCGTCCTACACAAATTCCTGAAAGACTGTATACAATTCATATCGCCGGTAATTAAAGCGAAACGACTTGTTTTAAGGCACATTAGTCGTAAAACATTATCTGGATTGGGTACAGCAGCGGTGTAACGGGCACATTACGAACGTGTATGACGGAGCTAATCGCACTCGTTTGTCTCGGGAGCTCGTATTTTATTATTTAAATTCAAACAAATATGGGTAAACAATGTGCAGATGTTTTACATTCATGTAATATTGTATATCATAGTCAGGTTATCACCATATTTTACTATGGGGCATGCAAAGTACATAAAAAAACCGGTCAAGAGCGAGTCGGACTCGCGCACCGAGGGTTCCGTACCATCATTTATATGTAATTTTTGTTGATGATTTCTGAAAAACTGTGCTATTTAGAGACATCGTTTTATTTTTCCTATAATCTTTACATAAACTTCTATCACATAGAATAATTTCAGATTTTTCGGTTTGCAAACTTCGGAGATAAGGGGGGGGAACGGTATTTTTTATTACATTTTTCATCAAAAGTCGAAAACTATGCAAGCTAAAAAAAAGAAAAAAAAATTTTGAGAATGTGCAAATAGCGTTCTTTCATATGATACCCCACATGCCCTATTAGCCCCACTTTGAATTTTTAAGACACCCTTTCAGTCCCTGTTGCAAAAAAAAATATAAATATTTTTATTTCTTTCTCATTTGCAAAATACTTGGGTAAACGTCATCTAAAACTATTCCAAATTTCAAGTTGATAGCATCAGTAGTTCTTGAGATATCCAGTTGTGACAGACAGACAGACAGACAGACAGACAGACTGAGTCACACCACAAGGGTTCCTTTTTTACCATTTTGGTACGGAACCCTAAAAACAAGAAATGTATAACCAGAATAAAATTAACAATGAAATCAATAAAACTAGTTTCAAAATAAATTACTTATAAAAATCCTATAGTTTATCTGCAAATATTCAGATACACTGTAGTAGGCTTTATTTATCAAAAAACTTTTTAGTTTTTTTTTTTAACATATTATTAGGTGATGAACTGATGATTGATGTCTCATTACATATTTAGCTACACTTTAGTGGTTATTGTACGTGATTTCGATTTGAAAGTAAAGATAAACGTAACACACCGCCCGGTAGTGAATAGTAGGTCACCTGATAACATCACTCTTATTAGGTAGGCTTATTAGGTACGTATAACCGTACTAACGCCGGTCGCTAATAACAGCATCAATTTTCGTGGAGGTTAAAAATTACAATTTCCATTTTCAGGACTAACTTTTCAACCTAAAATAAAATCGTGATTATATTTAAAAAAAGCAATTAAGAAATCCTACTTTCCTGTTTCTCCCTAAAAAGTATTTTTCTTTATTTTGGTTATTAAATTGCTACGATACACTAACCTAACATACTGTCTGCCTATCCCTTTACAACACACAGGACCTGGTGAATGTGAGCCCTGTGCAGAGGACGTTGTGCCCCTTTACAGCACACTACACTACACGTAGTGTGGTTCTATTTCACGTGCGGCTGCAACAGAAACGTCCGCAGCAATCCCGCCTACACAGTGGCCGACCACATCGTTGTCGTCTCAAACTCGCCGATACTTTAAATGTATAAGTAATTTGTTGTATGCAATTTGAAATTTAGCAATAGTCTTCTGCTTTTTTATGGTTTAATATCTTGGAGCTTGTAGTTTATCGTAAAATTAATGTGAATACATAGTTTAAATAAAATTATACCGCCATCGTATGAAACATAAAATAGCCCATTTTAAAAAACTTTTTAACAAAAAAAAAACCGACTTCCAAAAATCACTACAAAATGAAAAATAACTTTGATTTCGGAAGTCGGTGTCTTTCGTTTTTTATTTACTTTCTTTTTTTTGCCACCGACTTCCGAAATCAAAGTTATTTTTCATTTTGTAGTGATTTTTGGAAGTCGGTTTTTTTTTTGTTAAAAAGTTTTTATTTCTCGCTTTTTAGTGGGTCTGTTTATAATTTGTATAAGTTACAATAGTCTAATGTCAAGTAATCGAATCGCAACCCGTGAAATATTTATAGTTGAGTAGTTCCGGTAGCCATCTGTGGTCTTCATCATCAGTTCCACTTCACCAAGTGGTGCTTTCCGAGAGCAAATGCACGAGCTACTATAAAAAAATACCGCAAATCGCTATACGTGTGCCTATAATATTCGAAGAGTTCCTTCGATTTCTCCAGGATCCCGTCATCAGAACTGGATATTGACAAAAATGGGACCATTTGGGAAGTATACCCTTTCCAACAAAAAAAATATTTTTCAAATCGGTTGGCAAGCGACGGAGTTATGCGCGAACAAACATAAAAAAAAAAAAATACAAACATCCGAATTGAGAACCTCCTCCTTTTTTAGAAGTCGGTTAATAAAAACAAAAACATGTTATTAATTTACAGAAGCTTTGTATAAAGTCGTTGCCGGACAATCACAACGTGTGGCGCTCGGACGTTGGAAATAATTAGAATTTTCCAATTTAATTCGTTAATTAAACTTTCGTCAAAAGGGAAATGTTGTGTATTGAGTCTTTTGTGAGCACGTGGCGGCTGCGGGGCGGGTGCGGGGCGGGTGCGGGGCGTGTGTGGGGCCGAATTGGAGAGCTGTCAGCGACACAAGCTGAGTTGAGCTTTGTTCAACAAACTTGTGTTTATTTCGGCGCATACCTGCGCTGTGCTAGTGGCGTTACTTATGTTTTGTTAATTATTTCACTTCACAGTTTATTTGAAACTAACTTTTAATTGCCACCCGACTCGTGTGGAGTTTTGCTAATGATATAGGTATATTATATGGTACACTACCATAACTGACCAAACTTTTACGCGTTTTTAAACCTAGTACCTGGGCGACTGAGCTCTGCGCGGATGAAAATAGAGAAAACGAATTTTACCAGATATGAGACCTAGCTAGATCGATTACCCCCGTAAACCCGATATTGCAACTTTCATCGAAATTTTTAGAGCCATTTTCGAGAACGTGATTACAAATATTCAAATATTGCTCATTTAATAGTATAGATAAACAAAAGCTTAAGCATAGTATTTTCAAGTTAACTGTATTGCTGTGTATTTCCAAACGTTAATAATTTGTTGAACCATTTTCAATTTAACCTTTAATCTTTAAATGACTGATATTTTATAAAAGCAATTTAATTAAATATGAGAACTTGAATCATTCATGAATCACTCACGCGTCGCATTTGTCGTCAAATATCGGCGCGTGTCACAGAATAATTAATAAGAGTACTTATTATTACGCGTATATTACTGTGTGTTACGTATTTCTATCTACACTTATATCGTAGAGTTCTGATTATCGTACCTATCTCTATAAAGTCTGTGATGGTTTCGGAGCCATTATTGTTTGTCCTTTTTTGCTAAATTTAGTTTTTTATTTATAAATAGGCATGAGTGTAGATAAAGTAGAGTATGAAACTGCACATAACTGGGTATATAATACACTTCATTATGTATCAGTATCATAAACTACTATTAATTCCTGTTTATTATTAATTCCACCGCCCTCTGTACCCAGTCAGTTGTGAATAATGGGTGATTGTTTTATGACATATTAAAGTACTCTATTTTATTTATTCCTGCATTTGTGAGTAAATTTTAATAAATTATGTGGTGAAAACTACTCAGGCGATTGAAGTTAAATGTTATTTCTAAATTCCTGGCTCAAAATATCACCAGTTTACAACGTGAACCATTTCGGAATCTTCGCTGTATAAGACTGTTCATATAGAACAAACACGCATTTACATTAGTCGGTTAGACCGTATTCGGCTGCAGGCCGTATATATTTTTGAATTGAGAAAATGGAGGAACAAAGTAGAAAAAGTGCTTTAATGTTGCAGTCGTGAAAAACAGGTTTGGGAGAGTTTGGTAAGCGTTTCAGTTAAACCGAATGCGGCCGCCACCTTCGGTGACCGACCTAATGTAAATGCGCCATTACTCTCCGTACGGTTCTCTCACCGTGGCGCGGCCCCGACAAGATACAGACATGTGTAATTTAATTAGTTAATTAGGCACGTCCCTTCCCTCCTACTAATAAGATAACAGGGACCCTCGTCCCGCGCGACCGTTAGTCCTCTTGCTCTACATTTGTGCGGACGGTAGGGGTCACTTTTGGCTCAATGAACCCTGGTCAGTAACATGCGTTTGTTCTCTCCGAGACTCATGATAAGGTTTTTTTCCCAACTTTGGCCGACTACGACTCCGCAGAGAAATAAGACCTTCTTTTACGGGTTCATTGCACTGAAATATCTGTAATACGTTCCTAAAAGAAAATGTATGAATGTCTGTGTAATATCTGTGTGCGGGCATTTTGTGGGCACTGTCTTTTGTAATTTCGACGTTCAAAAAACCGGCCAAGTGCGTGTCGGACTACGCACAATGAAGGGTTCCGTTGTTAGTACGAAATTATCCCAAGAAAAAACTTAACATTATAGTTGAAAAACATGTTCTCCCATACATTCCAACAGTAAATGTAAGTTTGTACTCACAATATTGACAGATTTACCATGTTATGTTAAGACCATAAACTTCTTATAGGTTTTCCTGTAATCTACAAGTACAGAACTATTTTCAAAGAAAGAAGAAATCCTTATGTGTACCAAATTTCAACTTAATCGGTCCATTACATTCGGAGCAAATTGGCTGTGACAGACGGACAGAAAGACAGACAGACACACGAGTGATCCTATAAGGGTTCCGTTTTTTCCTTTTGAGGTACGGAACCGTAAAAAGTACTCATTTTGAGCTTAATTTGAATAAATGACTTTGATTTTGATTTGATTTGTGTTCCCCCCCGTCTCTTCTCTATCTAAGACTTTCAGCAAACTAGAGTACCGATATTAGGAGCATGTTAATATCTGCCGTGTTCACGCCCGGCTGGCGGGGGGGGGGAGGGTAATGCGCCTCGCAGGCAGGCGGTGGGAGGGGGGTCACAGTTTATGAGCTCAATAAGGACACAGACATTGTTGCGCAAATGTGCATATTAGGCTCAGTTTGTTTTTGAGAGTTTTCTTTTGAATATTTTGCTGGCTGGTGCCTTGTTTGTGATTATTATAAAATTTTGCCAATGTTTTCAGTCAAAAGTCTACTTATTTTAACAGTATTGCCAATTGCGTTACTTTCATCTCATCGCGAGGAACTCAGATCCCTAAAGCTTTGGTTTCCAACGGTCCCACAATAACGGCTGTCCAAACACAGTGCGATTTTTGACACTTCTTCTTAATGTCAAATACTGGTGAAAATGACAGATTTTGATGACGGCCTTTATAATATGACGCAACCGCTTTCCTAGGAAACCGTAGCTTAAGTGCACTAAGCTAGAACTTTAAGGAGTTCACAGGGATTTTTTTATTTTTATTATTTATTTAACTCGAACATATGATTCATAAACTGTTGTTAGTAATACTTAAAAAACTACGTTAGTAACATTCCTCATTAAAATAAAATAAAATAAAACAAATAACTATGTCCGCTTCCCGCGGCACCAGACATGCAGCAGTGCATACGGGTCCAGTGACCCTGGAACGGGCAATCAGACTTATTCACTATCACCTTTTTAGAATGCTTTTGGTGCTCCCCCGAATCCTTCGCATCAGAGATGCTGTTCTTGTTCGCGTGATAGCTTGAAAGCTATCAGTATCTGCTCCAGCAAACATGACCGATGCGCTACAGAACCGCGGGAGTCTATGATCAGTCTATGATCATAAACTTCCACAAAACATTTACACTATATGCTCGCGCAAGTTTTAGTTTTATTAAGTTTTTTTTTACTATAATATATCCGACCGCAGTTTTGAGCTATATTCCCTTCCTCTCCCAATTCTATACAACAGAGCGAGAGGAGTGTATATCTCTCGCGCCAATCAGCGGCATCTCCGCTGCAGTGATAGCCAATCGCTGCATACCTTCAATCTGACTTGAGAGAAATTCTCGAAGGTTAAAAAAGTCAGTGCTACCTCAACCCGCTTCCGCTAACCGCACCGCTCCACGCCGCAAAGTAATCCGTTACTTTATAAAAACTCAAAACTATCTATCTATAAGTGGTGGCCGACACAAGTGTAACATTTAAAGACCTCATGTAAAAGTGCACCACAGTGAAGGAAGAAAATCAGTGAAATGTGGGACATCTGTAAAGGCTGTCCTTAAGTCAACGCATCATCCAGAAGGTTCCCAAGTAAGTCCATCCATCCCTATTTTCTTCTCACAAGATTCCCTTTCGCTCAATTCTGTGTGTCGTGTCAATTCACCGCCCCCGCAAAAGGTCCTTCGAAAGCCGCGTCAAGCTTATCACCACTATATCTGCCAAAAATTACACAGTTCGCAAAAACACCTATTATTTTTTTTATTTATTTGGTAAAAGCATTCACAACATTGCAGATCCAGATTCAAAGAAGTTAAATTTAAATAAAAATGGACATATTATGTATTTACAATAAGGAAGGAATAACAAAAGAAAGAATAGGAACACAGAAAAAAAAACCTATAGATAGTGTACTTTATTGGCACATTTTATTAAGATCACAATGTTATATTAGATATTCTATGACCACTGCACTCGACAGCGGTCCGTCCAATCGTCTCCGGCAGTCAGCTCGCTCCATTAATTCCAGTGAAATGTTTTTATTTGTGTTCTCTGATTGGTGGGCTCCTGTGAGCCGAGCCCGCGCTGCCGCTGCAGTGAATACTGAACGTAAACGATTCTGTTGCAGAATCAACCTGTTTGTGTTCCAAGCTAACTGGTTTATAACTACAACTGTATTGCCTTTTATTTCATGTATTGAAAGAGTTTTTAATTGGTGCATTTTTATTTTATTTTATTTATTAGAGACGAAAAACAGTTACATGTTAAGGCGATACAATAATATTCTTAAGATAAATAGGTAAACATACAGGGTGACTTTGAAAACATGCGACAAAATTTAAGGGGGTGTTCTACGCATCAATATGAACAACTTTCACTAAGGGACCAACATCGAATTCGCAAAAAAAAAATTACCTTCCCATATTATAGTTAAAGGTATTGATTGGCCCTTTTGTAAAAGAAGGTCGGATTTTTTTTTGCGAATTCGAAATTGTTCACATAGTAAAAGTTGTTCATATTGATGGTAGAACACCCCCCTAAATTTTGTCGCATGTTTTCAAAGTCACCCTGTATAACCCACACTTGTCCACGGGGATTAATAATTTTTCTGCTTAGAATGTGTACCTACTATTTTTTTTAAAGTGTATCTGCCAGCACCTTCTTTTAAAAACAGTCGCAGAATGATTCGCATATCCATCTTTTATGAATGATGACACGAGAGACTTAAAAAATTAACTCGATCTCTAGATTTACAACAAATAAAAAGAATATCTCGAATTTCCAGCGCCTTATCTTGTCTCACAATGTAAGTCACGACAAAAAACGTTTGTCATGTCAGTCCGCAGGGACATCATTTATCAGGAAGTCTTTCTTTCTTTCTTGAGGCTCTAGATTACAAAGCTTCACTCCTACACTGAAATATTTCACCAGCAATACGCCTAAAGGTTCTCCAACAGATCTATTTATTATCTCTATTCAGTTTTTTTTCAGAAACACACAGAAAAAAAATATTTTTACAAAAGAAATATTTGCTTTTTCATGTTGCATAGCTACCTGTACTGTTGGGTAACGAACAAGTCATCGGCTCACGTCGCCGTAATCCAAAAACGATAATACAAAGTCGATTAGCATTCATGTCGCCCTGTCCGGCCCGCCAACAAAACTAAACGAAAACGTGATTCAAATACATTCCTATTTCCAATTTATGTTTAACGGAAAATCCAGTTCAAAAGATCCTGCATCGCGCTATTGAAATTATCGGCGAAGCGTCATCTGTCCGTGGGATTGCTAAACTTACGTGAATTAATGGCCGCCCTCGCAGGATAAACAAAGAGGTGTTGAATTAGGATCGCTCAATATTTTTTCAGGTAATTAATGTTTATTTTGGACTGCGACATCTGAGGACACTTGCTCAATATGAGATACTTCCAGATATTTTTTCAAAATGGATGTTATTCTCCTTTGATTACGTATTTGTGTTTCACTCGACGTTGCGTTTACCTCCCGTCGATGTTTTCCGCATGCGGAAAAAAACATAAGATCAAACAATTTATAACAAACATCCGAGAATGGAAGTGAAAAGTGTCTTCAATATAATATTTCTGATTTCTAACAATTATTTTTATCGAAAGGACAAAAACTGCTAACAGTTTATTAATAACAGTAACAGTTATTGGAAAAGTTTCCACTAAACGAAATGTCTCCGGCGACCCAGAGACAAGGACGCTTCATCGGCCACTGTTCGCTCTTAAACTGATATTAATAAAGTTGAAACACTAAACTGTCGTCACTTTGTGCGGATTTCACGGAACATTTCAGTAATTGCTATTAATAACTCGTGTTTAAATTATTTTGAGTTAGTTCGGACAACTTTCGCTAATAGACACTGAATTTGATTGTTTTATATTAGACAAACTATTTAGTTATCTATTTGATGTTAGAATTTCGGTACGGAATTATAATTTGCCTTAAGTATTTGAAACTGTATAAAGTTATTATAACTACCTACATGTTATTTAACTTTGATTGAACTTGAACTTTACACATACAGTGTAAGTTATTCAACTACGAAGTTTGGCTACAGAGCCGTGTGTACGTGTAGATCGTAATCTTAATGTTCACTAACGGCATCCTACAGACGGCAGCCTTCACAATTTGGTTGGCAATTGTTTCGCACAGCTGTTCACGAACGAACAGCGGCACACTTCAACAGTTGCTGTTGTTAATATGTAACGGTCACACGACTACTTCTAAGCTAATAGTATCTCGTCGCAGTAAACACTAAGTTAGTTCAAGAACTTGTCGGAACGAGCGCCTCTTCGCCACCGCCACCACCATTATTGTAAACAGTAAATTCACAAACAATAAAGATCGTTATATCACGCCCTCAGGCCGCGCCGACCCTATTACTTCGCGACGAGTTCGCAATTCAAATAACGCGCACTCATTGGCGCTTGATAACGAACTTCCGCCAATGGCGTTACACTAACAATTAAAACGCCTAGGGTTGTCACCCAACACCATTGTTAGATACCATGGTGTTTAAAAAAATACTATGGCGTTTTAATGATATCCGTCCGCAGCAGACGTAAGGACTGACAAAGGTATTATGAAATATAATAAAAATCACACTGAATCGCAAACGAGCCTATCGTTTGTTCGCAGTCTCTTAAAATATATAAATGATGGCGCAAAAAAAGCGGAGGCGGGCGCGCGAGGATAATAAAAGATCCTTGTGATGCTCATTGAAGCGGAAAATTATGTAACTGTGTAGTATTTGAATTTGTTATCTTTTGCTGAGATTTTAACCTTTTATATAATTCACTTTTTTTTACGAATATAACCTTTATTACAACGTCCTTAGTTCATTAACAGGCAGCAGTAGGCTTCATTCTAATCGCACGAACTGTTTGAATTCTGCTGATTCCTCTAATGAGCGAGACAATGACGAGGGTGTTAGTGTGGGCACCTACCGACGCGGCGTGAACAATCGCACGCGGCCGGACACGGCGGCAAGATGGCGACGTGACGGCGGCACCGGACTACCCTCCGGAACCGCTTTATGTCGCTTATCGCAGTTATCGGCGTGTCGTCGCGAGCAACAGTTGCCAGCGACTGCCGCCTGTAGCGTGACGTCTATTGTGTGTTGCGGACAGGGGAGCGGTGTTTATAGGTTATTGAAATGTAAATTGATGTAATAGAAGTATTTATAATAGAGATAGAATAGAACCATTAATATTCAGGGTACATAGTCATTTATTGCTTTGATTTGATGTTGTTAGTTGTCAATGGGAGCCGTCAGCTGTTAACAATAAAATAATAATAATAACAAATAATAATTAATAATAATTTGTTTATATTCAAATATGTACCTATGTTTAGGTTAAGGTATTTATCTATAGGCCTGTGTCGCCTGAAATAAATGAAATAATTTATTTAATAAATATTGTTGAACAACCATTTAGAAGTTGTGAATTAATGTATTTTAAACCTCTTCATTCGTAATGTTCTTCAGAAAGGTATTTTAAAAGTTACAACTTAAAGTTTTAGTCTTCAAAATAAAATCGAAAGGAGTTTCACAAGCATCATATTTCCTGTTACGATATTACCGTATACAAAGACGTTCAGCTCGCAGCTCAGTACTCCGGGTAGCACACCCGGCTCTCCGGCAGCCGGCAGCCGGCACGCGGGATATTAATCTAATATCCGGCTTCAGTTTGTGTCGCGATGTCCGCGGCTCTGGTGCACACAAACTACGATAAAACCTTTACACAATTCATGTTTGATCATGAGTTCGTCACTCCGTGGACGTCTCAGTATTTGAACTGTTATTACAGGGCATTATGTTATTAATTATTCTTGGACAAAGAGTTTCTCCTACAATTATAACTTGATCTCGTGGCTAAGTAATAACAGGCGCACGGGTCGATCCATCAAGTTAAGCTACGTTTGCCGGGGTTGGTCTGTGGATGGGTGACCATCTTACATATCGAGACTCCGTGCCTCGGCAAACACGTGGTCCCGGTTGTCATTCGTGTATCTTTGACAGTCGTTAGGTGTCGTCAGAAGCCCGAAAGTCTGACAATCAGTCTTACCAAGGGGTATCGTATTACCCAATAACTGGGTTGTGGAGGTCAGATAGACAGTCGCTCCATGTAAAATACTAGTATTCAATTGCATCTGGTTAGACTGGAAGCCGACCCCAGCATAGTTGGGAAAAGTAACCAAAAGTAACCAATATCAGTCAACCAATTATCTTGGACTCTGTAAGAAGTACCATCTGCTACCACTGCCGGGTAGATCACAGTAAGATTGCAGACTGTTTATTGCTGTTGAAAATCCTCAATAATAACATTGATAGCCCCGAGTTATTGTCAAAATTTTATTTTAATGTGCCAAGCAAAGCACTTCGTTTTAATCCACCCATACGTATACCTCAACCACAAATCAGAAACAATGGATAATCCAATTTCTTTCTTCCCTCAATCAGTGCACAGAGTAACATCTTCCAATACCATCGCCGACGGTGACTCGAGGAGTATTTTTAGCGTCCATCATAAAATACGCTGAGAGGCTTCGAAAAATAACTCCTCCAACATTTATGAGCATCATTAAATGACGCTGTCATAAAAGTGGCGAGATATGGATATTGAGATATCAAATATGCTTTTGCAATATAAGCTGAGGGAGGGAGACAATAAGTCCGGTTTTATGCACGCGGCAGATTGTTGGATTACAAAATGTGCAGGTACTTGTAGCGCTAAGTATGTAGGAATAAATGCTTGTAAATAATTACCACTAAGCACAAGCCAGCTAAGCCTATTATTATTAGCACTAAGGTTACTTTAAACTAACCCTTCGTTTTTACGCGAGTTAATTATTTTTGCAATTACAGCATACGAATGGTTTAATCAACCTTGACTCTTAATACAGACTGCACTAAATTCCTAATGAATTAAAGCACAGTTTTCAGTTATACGAATTACGAAGACTCACTGAGCTAGCTACGCTTTCGTAGCCAATGTGTGCGTAGCAACGCTGGCTACGCAGTAGTAGCCAATGTGCTACGCTGTCGTAGCCGATGTGCTACGCTGTCGTAGCCAATATGCTACGGTGTCGTAGACAATGTGCTACGCTGTCGTAACCAATGTGCTGTAGCACAATTTTATGTAACATAAAATCACGGTAGCATTTCTCGAAGGGTTGTACAGAGGTGTATCTACACACCTCTGTACAACTCTGTGTGTGTGTATGTACACACAATTTCGCCAGTTATATTCAAGTCCCATGTAAGGGGCCGAGCCTATTGTCAAAGAGAAATATACACGCAGTCTGTATGTCAAAGCTAAATATAAATAATGGCTACAATTCGTAGTTCTTACATATTTGTCGACTGCTATAAAGTCCAGATTAATATAAATAATAAATAATAATAAATAAATATCCGTGGACATTTCACACAACGCCATCTAGTCCCAAGCTAAGCAACCTAATGCTTGTGTTATGGTAACGAGATGGCTGATATACTTTTTTTTTGTAAATACATACATATTATAGATAGAAAAACACCCAGACTCGGAACAAATACTTGTAGGTCGTACAAATATTTGTTCCGTGCGGGGATCGAACCCGCGACATGCTGCGCAGCAGTCAATCGCTCAACCACTGCGCCAACCGTGTCGTCAATATGTAGCGATGTAAAAACTCGGCCAATCTGTACTGTAGGAGTGTACCGCAATATCCATTAGCGAGTGAGCGTCGGATTGCTACGCATTGCTACTTATTTATACAGGAAAAGTTTTTAAGCGGTGCCCAAATGTTCACAGGGTGTTCTACCCATGAATATGAACAACTTTTATTATGGGACCAACTCTGAAATCACGAAAAAAATCTGCTGTTTCTTACATTTTGGTTGAGTACCTACCTACCTACATATTGAACTTTTGAATGAAACAGCGGAATATTTTTTCGTGATTTCAAAGTTAATCCCATAGTGAAAGTTGTTCATATTTATGGGTAGAACACCCTGTAAAAAGAAGAATGCCCATTTTTGACGTGACTATGTATAGAAATGAAGTAAATCTTAAAATTCTGCAAATTGAACTGTATATTAACTACGCTTATCACAATGTTAAAAGAAACGCAGGAAAAAAATATATTTTCATTTTTCTTTATGCTTATTCTACGGCAAGGGTAAACGTATTGCATGTTTTGAACGCATCTCAACTACCTTTTTTTACGACATTCCATTTTACACAGTGGTACTTAACTTTATTCAACTCGGTTTCTGAGTTCACTGATTAAAAACTTTTCCTGTACATTCTAGGCTGATCGGTTATAAGTAGCGACATAGGCCAAGATGTGGATGATTGCTAGTGCTGGTGAACTATTTTAGAACATTTTCCATCTGAAAATAGAATGTTCGTCCTTAGCAAACAATAAAGAGTCAATAAAGATGCAATTTTAACATGTCCCCGGGTTACAGGTGTGTCAGTATACATAGCGCAATATTGCATTCCTAAGCATTTTCCGGAATACAGGGTTACAGTTTTAGTCTTACAGAACATGCATAGAAAATGTGAAAAGAATATTTAAAAATGTTAATACATTACTCAAAAAAATAAATAAATATTATATCCGTTCATTTAACTTATCATTATTACCTACTAGCAGCGCCCCGCGGTTTCTCCTGCGTAGACCTGGATAAAAAGTAACCTATGTGTTATTCCAGGGTATAAGCTATCTACATACTAAATTTAATCCAAATCGGTCCAGCTGTTTGAGCATGGAGAAGTAACAAACACACACATACTCACAAACTTTCGCCTTTATAATATTAGTGTGATCACAGACAATACTTATTAAATATCATTGACGACACGGTTGGCGCAGTGGTTGAGCGATTGACTGCTGCGCAGCATGTCGCGGGTTCGATTCCCGCACGGGACAAATATTTGTACGACCTACAAGTATTTGTTCCGATTCTGGGTGTTTTTCTATCTATAATATGTATGTATTTACAAAAAAAAACTGTATATAAGTAGTTTATCAGCCATCTCGTTACCATAACACAAGCATTAGGTTGCTTAGCTTGGGACTAGATGGCGTTGTGTGAAATGTCCAAGGATATTTATATATTTATATTATTTATATCATGGCACCTTTTATAAGTAAAAATGACTGTTCCGTACGTCTGTATGAGACTCATCCACTTATTCTCACTCGCACTCAATTCGAGTCCCATACAGTGCCTAATTTTGTGACGGAAATATAAATAAGTAATTCGATTGAACCGTTGAACACCTGCCTTTTCAAATGAACGTTGTATTCAGTGTATGAATACAGCAATTAGGCGTGTGAAAGCTAAAAGGCTTCAGTAAATAATATCGTCTCTGAATATGTAGGTAGGTACTGATTGTATGTAGGTAGGTACTGATTGCAAATATTTATGTTTAATTGGTAACTCTTGATGTGGAAGTAATTTAGCGATATTATTTAGGTTCCGGCTTATTATACAATATAATTATGCCTATAATATTATGACTTTTGTTAGGTCCGTCGTCTATCACAACTTTGTTAGTGACGTGTTAGTAAGATGCGTCGCGTACGGACCGCCATTCAAATACTAGTGTACAGTACAATAACAATTTCAAATACTAGTGTACAGTACAATAACAATTTCAAATACTAGTGTACAGTACAATAACAATTTCAAATACTAGTGTACAGTACAATAACAACATAATTTAAAACAGTGTCCGTGGAGTTTCTTGCCCGTTCTTCTCCATAGGAACCTAAGCTTTGGAATGGGAAACTAGCTTTATATTTCTGACTGACCGACTCTTTGAATTCAAAAGTGCCTGTAAATGGTTTGATTGAAATAAATGTTTTGAATTTTTTTTAATTTTGAATGCTGGGACATACTGGCTACTCGTTGTTATATGCCTTTGACTAGCGTCGTGGACGATGAGCCTTATGGCACCTGTTTTCAGTTGTCAAGCATAGGTAAGCTTTCATTAAAAGTTCAAGTTGTTCAACGTGTACCTACCTGCCTACCCAGTGCTCATCGCAGCTTAGCAGGAAGCACTGGGGGTCTACTCCCTAAGTCCGTCTGTCCGTCCGTCCGTCCGTCCGTCCATCTGACATAACGATCCATCAAAACAAGTATAAAAGGAAAATTTTTCGGACGGGCAAAAACACATCGGGAGTAGGGACAAATGTTGTCATTCATACTTCGTTCGGGCCGCGAACCAATCATCCATCCGTCAGTGATACGGAGTAGGAATCGCCCGTAACGAAGGCCGAAACTACGGACTTCGTGCTTAGGGAGTAGACCTCCTGAAATGTGCGAAACATACGAAGTTATCGTTTCAAATAGATAGATCAAGCCGGAAAGATTCTGCTTGAATTAAACTTGCATACAATTCTCTGTTCTCGTAACAGTAGAGCACCGTTATTCTTCTATTTCCAACGTAGTTCACGCGAACAATCGTATGTGTACACACATTATAGTGCAGGTTCAAAGCCACCGCGACTTAGTTCCGCCAGGCTCGCGACGAAACCACTTTAATCTCGCACCCCCACACCCCTAGACCGAGGGCAGGGTGTGGGGGGACGCCAGGCGGCCGCAACAAGTGGCGCCGCGACGCCGCGCTGCCAGTCAATGAAGCTGACACGATACAGATCGACACTGCCGGCGGCTGCTTGAAGACAACACACTTTGCTTTTAGTGACACGATGCTTCAAAATGAATTAACTTTGGTGTTTTTCTTACAGGAAAAACGGTTGATCAAACTTCATTCTTGTACATAATTACGTTATTTTGATGTTGGCTTCCAGTGTGGATAATGTTGGCTTCCAGTGTGGATAATGCTTAGACACGGATTGACACCTCTTTGTCCTCAAACATTTTTTTTATAAATGACTAGATTTTGCATTAATGGGGAAAAGTGTATTTTGCATGGCGCCTTTAATATTTAATTTAATAAACTTCCTAAGGAATGGAGGGAACTAAGCGCACCCATACTAAAAAAGCGGCTAAAATTATATCTACTTGGTAAAGCATACTACAGTATTTTAGAATTTTTAAATGACAAAATGTAATAATGCGAATTTAACAAATATTTATTGGTACCTACCTATTTTATAATTTTGACAATTTATAATAAGATTATAGGACAATTTAATTCAAATTTGTAATTTATTGTTTAATTTTAATTTTTAGTTTGTGTGACAATTTGATAATGTTTTTAGCTTTGTTTAAATACCTATAATTTCTAACCTGTATATTTGTATGCCACAAAGGTCGAACATGACGGATATTCTTTGTTTATAACAACCTGCATGCCTTGTATGTATACTCGTGTTTCTACAAATAAATGTCTCTTATCTTATCTTATCTTATCTTATCTTTGCCAGCGGCTTCGCCCGCGTGGATGTCGGAAAATATCTCAAGGGAACCTGCTACCGGGAATTCATTTCTTATTCCTTGTCTACATTATAAAGGGAACCTCTGTGTAAAATTTCAGCTTTCTAGGTCCAAGGGTTTGGGCTGGGCGTTGATGAGTCAGTCAGTCAGTCACTCAGTCAGGACTTCTCTTTTTATTTATATAGATAAATAGATAGATAGAAGATAGATCATAACTCCGTGCATAATTAATGGCAAATCATGCTTCCTATTCTGAAATAAAACGCCACTACACTACGCTAGTTTCGTAGTACAACTAGTCACGTCGTCGATGCGCGTCGGTACCCCATCCCCCCCCCCCTGACACGGTGACACAGATTTGACAGCTAACACGTGTTCCCATCTGATACGCGTAGGAGTATCTTGCATAGGCTTTGATACTCGATAGAACTGATAGCGATATGTGTTGTTATAACTTAGTTCTATGAATGCTGTTATCCTGTTCATGGCGACTGTGTAAGACCGAGACTACTGTTACCATTGTACTTAAGATATACTATTATACACAGAAGCTGTTGGCTTTATGAATGAATAAATAAATATCCATACCAGTGAATACCTACAATCAAAATTACAAAAGCCAAATCAAACTGTTTCATTGTCTTCGCAAGATGGTCTAAAACAAAAGCAAGTGTGCTAAAAATAAAACTTCCAAGTTTCCACTTCGTTGAACGATCAAACATCTTGTGTGTTCGTTTTTGTTTGTCAAGTATGTTACTTGAATAAACTCATTTCTAAAATGAAAACAAAGCTCTGATAGGCTTGCCCTTAAATTGAGTGACGATTGAAGCTTTATACCTGAGCGGCAATTCTCGTATTTTTAACAACGTTCTCAATCTCATCTCAGTCTCAATCTGTCAAAAATTGTATAGCGTTTACCTCAGAGTTTACCTACATTTTTGACATTTGATTGACGCTGGCATGAGATTGGGAACGTTTTTAGGTACGAGAATTGCCCCTCTGTTATATCGGCTAGTATTTCAAATGAAAGCTAACAGTATTGTCTTGCTCAATCAGTGAAAAGGTAAACATTCATGAGATTGTCAGACATTGTATACTATTTAAAATCTACGACTGCGCCAGCATATTTAATTTAACTGAAAGGATTAGCAAAACTCTTACACGTACATACGTTAATATTCTTCGGCACTGACTTTGATATATATAATTCACTCTCACACTTCCAAACTCCCATACATTCATTCATACATCCACTCACACATCTAAGCACCCACACATCCACACACACCACATCCACACTTACAAAAACTTTACTCACACACCTACACTCTCCAACACATTGTTTTTCTCTTCCTTGTTATTTTTAGTTTTTATTGTATTAAAATAGTCCCTAAGACATTAGGTTTGAAGCAAAATTGTACTTGTTGGCTTAATTTTTATTTATATAAATATCTGAGAGGATTGGCGCTGTATGCCGAGATACAGGTTTACACCTAGTTCGGCTGCAGATGCTCCCATTATGGATTGTTCTATAATAGCCCACTAGTTACCTATGAATATTTGTTTGTAACAAAACTTATTAGTCTCAATAAATATTTTTTTTTTTTTTTTTTTTTTTTTTTTTTTTTTTTTTTTAACTGATGACTTACAATTATTCACCGTAATCTTCCGGGAGCGCGTCACGGCTAAAATGAATATTTCTTTGTTACAGGACGAGGCAGAACCACCCCGGCGCGGTGGTGGAAATTTGTGATAATCCCCTGGACGCCAGCAAGGTATTACTCTCATTTAACTTTATAAATGCTCAGAATTATTAGTCTACGGAAATGTATTCTTTATCATACTGCGGACGGGAATTAACTAAATACTCATGCATTCAGTCAGCGCCAAGTTCCGATAGCGGGGTGAGCAGATCGAGCAGTCGTTTTGTGTCCGAATAAAGATGGCCGCGGTAGGTTAGGATAAGTTGATTGCATCCTGATAGAAATCGAATTCCTTTTGAGAAAGCTCAAATCAAATCAAATAAATCAAATAATCTTTATTGGAACAGAATAATAATAACAAATTTATTTTGTACGTAAATAGCTGCTATAGTTAGAAACTGTGTCGCAGCTATTAACGCCCCCTGCAAGAGGGAGACAACAGCGTTCCAGATTACAAACAAATCAAAAAAAAATTAAAATAGTATTTAAAATATTAAAAATAGAAAAGTAAAAATTAAACAAGGAAAAAATTAAAATTAAAATAGTAGGTACAAAATTATTAGTAATAGTAACAAATTAAAAAGTAAGTGTTGAATGTTGTGCATGTGGGAGTGTTGTGTGAGTGTAGTGCATGTCTGAAGGGTGTAAGTATAGTGTGCAACTTCTCCACGAGCACACTCTACGCCACGTGTATTTGGTGTGCATGTCTGGAAGAAAGATCTTTAGGGTTTGACAAACATCTCCAATTCTTCGTATGAGAGAGTATGAAGCCATTGATCAATCAGTCTTTTGCAATCCCGGAGAGTGCAAGCTAAAGTTATTGTATGAAATGTTTTTCCCGGCTGTCGTTCGTTGGTCCTTGACAGAAAACGGGTCGTCCGAAGTCCGAAATTCACCAAAAACCAGTCTTACCAAGGGGCATCGCGTTACCCAGTAGGTAACTGGGTACATAGAGGTCAGATACGCAGATTTCGAAGTTTGTATTCAGCAGCATCTGGTTAGATTGGAAGCCGACCCCGACATAGTTGGGAAGATGACGATGAAATGTTTGCCTGAACCTGTGACGTCATGTTGCAGTTGCTGGTCGCGTTCGAGACGGGGCTGGTGGTGGTGTGGGACCTGCGCGCGCGCGCGGCCGAGTGGCGCGGCGCGCTGGGCGCGGGCGCGCCGGGCGAGGGCGTGCGCGCGGCGGCGTGGCAGCACGACGGCAAGCTCATGACGGCGCACGCGGACGGCGCGCTCGCCACCTGGAGCACGCGCGCGCCGCGCCCTTCCTCGCTCTCTTACCCACATGGTTAGTCATTGTAAACTTTAGCTTTTTCCTAGTTTACTTTCAAAAATTCCCCGTAACAGATATGCGATATATTACACACAAACTAAATTACCATGAACATTAAGTTGTTGATTAATTACTTAAACAATGAATTCCCCGTACTTTACTTACTAACATGTAAAGTCTGGGAAACACATACCTACTTACATTTAAAGATTAAAGTACGGCTCGATTGATTGTCCGGAACTACTCAGCAGAATACTTCTTCGCACTAATCAAAATAACCTACGCAGACGACCTCTGCTTCAGGCACCGCGCATCGACTAATTACAGGCGCAACGCCTTCCTCATTCGTAGTGTAAAAGCCCATCAGCTCAATAGTTTACCATCACACCTGGAGATCGATCTATTTTGCACCAACGCATATAGTATTAGAAAGATCCTAAACAAGGAATATTTTGGAGATAGTCATGTCTACACTGTTTTGATGTTGCACGATTCGACTAATTATCTATAATTACCTATAGCTTTTATTAAATTTAAAACCTTTTTTTTTTAACTTTTATTTTTGTATCGCTGTTAATGAACACAGTCAACGCATATTACTTGTAACTACACTAGACGTCTAAATGTGGAAGCTTGTTATTAGCAATTTTTCCGACCTACGAACTATTGTAAATTTTAGCTATATTAGTCTGTAAGCTTTCTGTAAAATAAAATAAATAAATATTATACTTAATAAAAAAAATCTTGCTTTATATGTGGTGTAAGTGTAAACAGTGTCAATCTTATAAGGGGTCATTATACTCATCATTATGAACAACTTTTACTATGGGACCAAACTTGAAATCGCGAAAAATCTGCTTTTCCCTAAATTATGACGAATTATGCGAACATAAATAGTCCCATAGTAAAAGTTGTTCATAATGATGACTACAATGACCCCTTAAAAGATCGCTAGCCGCTATTGATCTTTTTATTCAGATAACGACAGTTAAAATTAATGTCGCATTTTTACGAACATAGAATCCGGGGACTAACAATGTAATTTGTATATTTCCAGCAAAAGCGAACAAAGACGGCAAACTCGAGCCTTGTAAACCTATACTCAGACTGGAATGGAAGACCTCGAGAACAGGGTGAGCACAGTTTACTACTTAGTCGACTCGTACCGTCCGGCGGCACTGAAGATAACACGAACAATATATCCTACATAGCAAACTTTATAATGTCAGAATATTTTCAGTTGAGTCAAAGACGAACTTTTGTAATAAGTAGGTATACGAATGGGCCCCGTCCCGTCGGCCTTAGAACTTACTACCTGCGTTATGTCAACAGCAACCTCCAATGATAGAGTCTGTCAAGCGAGTAGTGTCCACGACCATTTAGCTGATTTCTTTTATTGGCAATACTATTATCTGTCAAACGGATTGTCACAACTTCTGTTCTACTAAGCTACAGCATTTTGATACTTTTAGCTCAATTATTTAATTTGTATTAATGGAAATTTAAAGAAGAATGGAAAAGAAATATATTTAATGGATAAATACACAGATCACACTATTCATGTAGAAAACAAGGATAACCGATAAGGAGTTGGAACCCTTCATCATTTTTGTGGGTCATGATACTGACAGTGATTTCTCTTATGAAGGCATTGAATTTCTAGATTCTGATTTTAGTTCTAATTGTGACTAATAAATACCTACATTGAAATGCACTTTTTTAAGAAATTTTTCATATACCTACAAAAATTCAAGTATCAAACATGTTTTCAGCGTGCTATATCAGTGTTGACACATGTAATATTTTTATTTTTGGCCTCCTTTTTCATTGGACACAACTCGCCTGACAGACTCTATTCACGTTTGTAATCAATTATTCCTACACGTGTATCACGACGGCCTACTCAATTTCGGCTTAATTCGGGGAAATTTATCGCGAATTCCTCGATTTTTTTGTTTATTTAGTCGATGCAATCCAATTACTTACTTATACGGAATAAGTATAGGTAGTATATTAATAATCTACCTGTAATTTGCTTTCACTTACACATGAGAGTGTATCATGAAATACCCACTTAGTATATAACAATATCAGAAATTACGATAAATAATTCAAGTAAAGTACCTACAAAGTAACAACATTTTCAATCCAATAATCCTAAGTCTGATACGGCTAATGTACCTATTCAAAATACGCGAACTGTTTAAAAAAACACGTTAACTTGATATCGGTGGTTAACATCCTCGGCTAATGAATCGGAAAGCAACAAATATTACTGCCATTGGTTGCTTATCAACCTCCAGCCTCCTCGCTACAGCCAGAAGCATTACTAAGTCTCTTCATCGTGCTATAAACTTTTAATACCGCCATCCGAACCGTTAATCTCATTCGGATGAACGTTGCAGCTTAATGTTGTACTCGTTCGTACTTAATGTTCTAACTGTTGGAAAACGTCGTAAAAATATTATCCGGTTTGACTTTTAATTGAGTTGTTGAGAAGTTGCCAGAACCATGAAATATAATGTAATAGATGAAACCACTCCGTCATCAATCATCGACTGGTCAACAGCCGCTGGAGTTAATCACGCCATAAATAGGTACCCATAGGCCACCATAGCCAGGTAATTTGACTTTAAGGTGCAACGCAGACGACACACTTTGTGCGATCGAGTCTGGCACACAAAAAGTCCGTCGCGGATTGTACGCAGACTCAATACACACGACGCACATCTTCGATCATTCTGTCGGCCGAACTTTAGGGAAGTAAACGCTATGACCCCCACTTAAGGCTGCAGTCTTGCAAAATTCACTCGCGGCGAATTATTTGCGCAACTTTGTGTTTTTTTTTAAACAAAAGTAATGAAATAACATGAAATATTATTATAGTACGTGAATAACCATAATATAAGTAATAGATGGTAGTTTTTTTTAAGTTCATCTGGGTGGATTATGTTAGGTAAATCAAGCGTTAAATACAGCTCTTTCGCGCCAACAACGATTCGAGTTATGTTTGTGCACTTGCATTGGGCAATACAAATTTTATTTAGAAAATCTGTTCAGCGCATAATTGTTTCCATATTCTTGTCTTCAAAATGCGCTGATAACTTTTTTTTGATTATCTTTCATTTTCTTAATTCAGGTGTCACAATGTCATCGAAATTCTCTGTTTTTATCTCTTAATAAACGGTTTGTTTCATAATAACAAAGCATCGTATGCATGTAAGATTTGGTTAGTTTAATGCCAAGAGTTCAATAAAGCAAATACTAAAAAAACTAGCATCTAAATCACCTTAGTCTAACAATAATAATAATCTCAAAAGACCTCAAAAACGCTCCGACCCACTAAGAAATTTCCCTCGCAATTCTTGTTCATAAACTCTGTTTTGGAGGTCTTTTGAGATTATTATTATTGTTAGAGTAAGATGATTTAGGTGCAATTTTTTTTAGTGTTTGCTTTAATTGAACTCTTGGCATTAAATTAACCAACTTTTACATGCATACGATGCTTTGTTATTATGAAACAAACCGTTTATTAAGAGATAAAAACAGAGAATTTCGATGACATTGTGACATCTGAATTAAGAAAATGAAAGATAATTAAAAAAAAGTAATCAGCGCATTTTGAAGACAAGAATATGGAAACAATTATGCGCTGAACAGATTTTCTAAATAAAATTTGTATTCCCCAATGCAAGTGCACAAACATAACTCGAATCGTTGTTGGCGCGAAAGAGCTGTATTTAACGGTTGATTTACCTAACATAATCCACCCAGATGAACAAAAAAAACTACCATTTATTACTTATATTATGGTTATTCACGTGCTATAATAATATTTCATGTTATTTCATTACTTTTGTTTAAAAAAAAATACAAAGTTGCGCAAATAATTCGCCGCGAGTGAATTTTGCAAGACTGCAGCCTTTTAAGGTGCAGCGAAGACAACAGGCTTTTTTTGTGCGATACTAAAAGTGTGCGCCGTCTGCGTTAGCGCGTGTTGAAGCAAACGTACTATTTTTTTCGCGCACTTTTGTGTGGCGCGGCGCGTCGCGATCTGCCAGAATGACACTTATTTTTTGTGCGCCGGACTTTTTGCGCGTCGTATGCGTTACTGCATATAATTGCTTAGGTTCTATTTTCACAGACTAAAAAGTGCCTACCTAATAAAGTACGAAAGCGATGTTCAAACCGCACCTAATACATTTTTGTTGTTGATAAAAACTGTCAATTATACGTAGTTTTAAGTAAGCAAGTTGGCCACAATGTTTAAGACCTTATTATTCCCTAAAGTAACCGTCACCTCTCCGGTGTTTCAGAGAGAGCTTGGTGATATTCAGCGGCGGGCTGCCCTCCGACAAGGCGGGGCGGACGCACAGCATCACGGTCCTCAACGGCAAGTCCACCACGGTGCTGGAGATGGAGCACAGTGTGGTGGACTTCGTCACGCTGTGCGAAACGCCACATACCGCAGGTCAGTCCTAATAATCGTCTGCTTGCCCTAAAATTTCAGTCCATAGGTACCTACATACATACATAACATCTGTATGACGTCATGCCACATTTTAACTCAATGTCTCCGTAATCTTTTGATTACGTTTTTTTTTCACATTTCAAAAAGGAGTCATACTGCCGCCATATTGATTAAAAAAAAGCCAGTGTCACTCGGATGATGTAAGGATTCTAACGATACCCCATACATACAAATCTGTTTAGGCATTTAAAAGTTATGGTGGACTAAAGAAACTCACATACATACATACAAACATACATCACCCTTGAACACATTACGCTCCTTTTTGGGCAGTCGTGTAAAAAGAAAAAATACGTGTCCAATATTTTTTAATAACCTAAGTACATGACGGAAAAAAAATGTTTACTCAACGAATATTATGAGTCCTCGTCAAAAGCTGTGGTGACAGTGAATCATGAGCCTGTTTCCGTGGTGTTCGCAGACTACCAGGAGCCGTACGCGATAGTGGTGCTGCTGCAGAACGACCTGGTGGTGGTGGACCTGCAGTCGCCCGGCTACCCCTGCTTCGAGAACCCCTACCCCATGGACATCCACGAGTCGCCCGTCACCTGCTGCTCCTACTTCGCAGACTGCCCCTCCGACCTGGTATGTGTGCAGCTAATGTTTAAAAGTAACATAAAATTTCTTATAACTATGTAAAATATAACCTAAATAAACTTATATTTAGTCATTATAATATCATGGTAATCCTAAAATATTGAAAATTATTGTGAAATCAGCTTGAATTGTAATTTCACAGAAAATCTTATAAGCTTCGTGAGGGACGGCCCTACGGGCCCCGTGCAGAAAGTCTGTTCTTGTATTGAATTCTAATACAATTCCCTTGGGGAGTAGGCAGACACTGTAGATCGCTACCTACCACCTTACTGCTGCGATGCTTATTTATCTTTTATTTATTTATTTATTTATTTATTTATTTATTTATTTATTTATTTATTTATTTATTTCTCAGTACATGGTACATTAAGTTCTTAATATTAATAGACAGTTTCACATATACTACCGTTACCGGTGTAGAAATATTAAAATTAAAGTACAATTATTTTATTCTATTCAATTCAATTCCATTATTACATCTATAAATTAGTTTTTAAATTCCATTATTATTATATTTATACATTTTTATACAATGTCAAGTTTTACGAGCATTTTTTTTTAAATTTTAAGTATCTATGAATGAAATATCAAAATTTACTAATTATATAATGTCAAATGCTTAAAAACAAAAATAAATAAAGAAAAGTCAATATACACACGCATAGTACCTACTGATAAAACTGTATTGTCAAAATTTATAATTTAAAAATTCGTTAACTGAGTAGAAACAATTGTCTAAAAGCCAGGCAAATATTATTTTTCTAAATTTATTAGTGGGCAACACTCTGAATCGTGCGGGTAAATTGTTAAAGATTTTGATTGCCATGCAATTGGAATTCCTGCTATACAAATGTAGTCTCTGGCTAGGTGCAAGTAATTTATTTGGGCTTCTGCTTTTAACTCTTTTCGAAATGTGTTCATACAGTGGGAACATGTGCGAATACCTTTTTATAAACATACAAATTTCAAAAATGTAAAGGCAAGGAAGTGGAAGAATTTTCAGTGCTTTAAATAATGGTTTACACGGCTCTAAATATTCTGCTCCATACACAGCTCTGACACATTTTTTTTGTGCCATGAAAGCTCTGTTCACATCTACTGAATTACCCCATATCACGAGGCCATAACGCAGCACTGATGAAATATAACCATGATATGCATTAAGGGCTGTTTCTTTACTGGCTATTCGTCTAAGTTTTCGAAGAGCAAACACAAATTTGTCGAGTCGAGTGCAGACCTTTTTGACATGTTCTTTCCAATTTAATTTTTCGTCAATAACTATTCCCAAGAATAAGGTTGATGGTACTGGTTCCAAAATTGAATGATTATAGTGTATTTGAGGTGGTTTTACTACAGAATTGTATGTTTGGAATTGTACTAACTTTGTTTTTTCAATGTTTACGTGTAAATTATTAGATTCCAGCCATTTCATTGCTTTCAGTATTTCATTGTTAGTGTCAGTTTCTAGGTCATTCCTATTTGAAGACTTTATTGTCAGAGTAGTGTCATCAGCAAATAGTGTACAATCATGTTTTAGGCTCTTGCAAAGGTCATTTATATATATTATAAATAATGGTGGTCCTAATACGCTTCCCTGGGGAACACCACAACTATTTACTTTTAACTCTGAACTATATGTTCTTTTTGTATTATTGACAATTTTTGATACTACTGTACTTTGCTGGCGACTTGATAAATAGCTTTTGAGCCAGTCATTTGCCTTGCCTCTTATGCCGTATTTCTCCATTTTGCTAAGTAAGCGAGCATGTGGGACAAAATCAAATGCTTTGCTCATATCTAAAAATACTGATAATACAGACATTTTGTTATTGAGGGCTTCAGCTATCAATTTGACCAAAGTAAAGCAAGCAAGTGAAGTCGAACTATTCTTTCTAAAACCAAATTGGTTTTCAGTGAGTATGCTGTTTTTATTTAAAAAGTTGATTATTTTTCCGTGCATTGCCTTTTCAAAAATCTTTGCTATGATAGGTATCAATGTAATGGGTCTATAATTGGACATATCCATGCGGTCACCTTTTTTATATAGTGGTTTAACTATGGATTGTTTTAATCTAGTAGGAAATGTTCCAGTCTCAAATGACAGATTAATAACATAACTTAAAGGTGCTGCTAGGCTTTTACTACTTAATTTTATTATTTTTGTGGTAATTTCATCATATCCAGTAGCGTTAGTATCATTTAAAGAGTTGATAATTTTTATAATGTCTTGTTCATTTACTGGAGTCAAAAAGATACTGTCAGTGTTAGTGGTAATGTCAATGTTACTCACGTTATTATTAATGCTAAGGCTAAACTTATGGGTCATTTCTATAAAATATTTATTGAATTGATTGCATATGTCATTAGGGTCATTAATAATCTTATCATTTATCATTATCTCTTTGATGTCATTTTTAGAGTTATCATCATTATTTATATTATTTTTTATAATGGACCATGTCGCTTTGCATTTATTTTTAGAATTATATAAATGTTTTTTGTTATTTATTAATTGTGAATTTGATATACATGTTTTTAAAATTCTAGAATAGGACTGGTATCTTCTTTTATGATATTTTTTGCTTAGGGCATCATGTTGGTAATTGTAATATAATGTTCTCTTTTTTATGCACGATATTCTTATGCCTTTACTAATCCATTTATTTTTTATTGGTTTATTATATTTTTTAATTGTTATTTCGGGAAAACATAGTTTGTAAAACAAAATGAATAGGTCATGAAATATGTTAAATGCTTTGTTGCAATCTGTTTTTTCATCATATACTTCATTAAAACTTAAAGCTGACATACAATCAAGAAATGTATTGATATTGTTTTTGTTGTAATCTCTTTTGACCTCATAAAAAAAGTTTGTTACCTTTGGCTTATTATTAGCTATAGGGAGAAAGAATGTTAATGACTGCCCAGTATTATGATCAGAGAGTGCTAGGTTATGTAAACTACTTTTAGCGTCTAGGGTCGAGATGTTACTGGCTATTTGATCTATGCAACTTTTTTTCCTAGTGGGCATTTTAATATGTGTGAATAAGTTGAAATTATTTAAAATAGATATTAATTCTCTTGTTTGCGTAGTGTCTTTTAGCATATCAATATTCCAGTCCCCGCATATTATGATACGATTCCTATTTTTATGAGTTAATTTGTGTAACAAAACTTCCATTTTTTTGAAAAATATACCTGTATCAGAATCGGGGATTCTATAAACACAAACTAGTATTAAGTTATGACTCGGAACTTCTATGCCACAGCATTCAAAACAATAATCGCTAGAGACTTCATTTGTTATTTGTAATGGGCTAAAAGTTAAATCCTCTTTCACCAATATGCACGTACCGCCCCGTTTTTTATTGGCTCTTGAGTAATTCGCAGCTAACTTATAGTTTGTAAGTTTAAGATTGCATTCATGACCGGATTGTATAAAAGTTTCGCTAAGACATATAAAGTCTATACCACCTATCTCTTTCGTCAACTCAGTAACTGTCACTTCAAAGAAATCCAATTTATTCAGTATTCCAGCTATATTTTGATGTAACAACGTAAATTGTTGTTTATCATTACTGGCTTTGCTGTTAAAGGGTGGAACGAAAAAACTTATTTTGTACATGAGCTTTGCTCGTCAGCGATATAGGTGAATTTTCATGGCCATAATACTCATAATCCAATGGGTAATTTTTGATGTCAACAAGTATGCGACTGAAAATACTTCCAAATACGCTTTGTATGCCTAGTCTATTTAGTTTGCCTGTATTGTATGAGAACATTTCCAAGGAGAGGTCACAATTCGTATCAAAGAAATATGCATAGTTATAGTTTTGTATGTCCATAAAAAGTAAATTGTTAAACAATTCTACTTTAGAGTTATGAATAAGGGCTCCCCTTACGTATGACGGAGAGCATACAATCACATTTGTGTGAATTATTTGTTCCAGGGATTCCCTAATTAATTTGACAAGTTCGATGGAATCTTCATTATCTTTAAAGTCCCTTTCGCCAATCATTACTATACAATAGTCGTCCATATTAAAATCTTGAACCTTGTTCTTAATATTTGTGAGTATTTCCTTCATTCTGCTATTAGGTGATACATAATGGCAATACTCAAACTGTTCGCTGAAAGTATCCTCTATAATTTGCACCGGCCGATTGTAGTTTCAGTTACTAAGGACACACAGTTTTCTTTTTCTTTGCTTTTCTTTTATTATGTAATTTCTTCTTTGGTTCTCCCTTTGTATGATTTCTGCTTCATTTCTAATTAAAATTGGTCCCTTAGATATTTTATTTTTTTCAGTTTCAGCTTTTTTGTCCTCTTTTGGTTCCTTATTATATGATGTAGAAACTTTTGTTGCTTTACTAGTTACTAGACTTTCGTTTTGAGTCAATTTTGGTGATATTGTCTTGTTGTTGTCGTAAGCTGGTTCGTCATCTTTTCTGTTTTGTATAGAGGTGATTGATTGCCTATTCTTTGTTAACGGCGTTGACTTGCTAATTTAATAAAATACTTAACCTTCGAGTCGAATACATAACCTTCGTGGTGACGTTAGTTAGTTAGAGCGGGTGAGGGTTGAGAACTATTTTATATGTCGCATCATGGGTGGGCGAATTGCGAAACATCGGTTCTTCTTCATGATCTGACATAGTGTTAGGTAGATGTGGGCACGACAGTAGGTACTCGAACAAAAGATCATTTAAATCGCAATCATTTTATTATATCGGCTTTACAAGAAACAAACACGTGCGTTGGTACCGAGTGTCCGCCAACACTGTTGGAGTTTGACTGTTCGACTTCGACTGTCGTCGCAACACCCCGCTAGTCCCCACTGCGTCCCCACCGAGTGTCCGCCAACACTGTTGGACATAGACTACTATTACACTGTTGGAGTTCGACTGTTCGACTTCGACTGTCGTCGCAACACCCCGCTAGTCCCCACTGCGTCCCCACCGAGTGTCCGCCAACACTGTTGGACATAGACTACTATTACACTGTTGGAGTTCGACTGTTCGACTTCGACTGTCGTCGCAACACCCCGCTAGTCCCCACACTCCCCACTGCGTCCCTTCTACCGACGATCGTGTCCAAGCGATGTCCTATCGCTTGCGTTTCCGGTAACGATGTTATTAGTTTCACAAAGTTAGATGGCGCTGTCTGTTACAGCATCGCGCCATCAATCCACGACATACATATTATGTAAACCTAATGGAGTATGTAAGGATCGTAGGTGGCGTTCTGCAGCGTCTGCCTACCCCATGGGAAGAAGGCGTGAGGTTGTGTACGTTTGGATGTAAATGATTGATAGCTTATAGACACAAAGTAACCAATACACACCTAAACGGTCTAGAAGCATGAAATGTTGCGCAAGAGTTCCTTACAATAACAAAAATAAGCAATAAGGAAGGATTTTTGAAAATTCACCTCTGTGGCCCTGATGGAGTTGGACGTTTGTACGGATTTTCAATATTTTGCCGATGTGTAATCCCATGGGGCACATGAAGAGAAATATGTCGAGAGATGAATAGATTTGTGTGTCGCGAATGTTTAAGATTCTGTGAGATGATGAATGAAAGATAAATAAGTAAGTAATACATAGTAATTTTCTGTTTCATTTCTGTTGATTGCATTTATACCTCTACATTATTTCTTATTAATTTCAGGTGTTCTAATTGTTATTATTGTTTTATTTTTTATTGTGTTTTGTTAAATTTTGCTTTACAACGCCTTAGATTTATTTAAATCTGTTATGTTGTACACGTATATCTTAAATAAATAATTAAATGTTGAAGTTATCTATACGTACACGGTCAACCATGAGGGTGACGGGTCGGAGGTTCAATGAAACGAAACACACCGACTCGTTCTTCATACAGTTTATTGTGTATCACTTATTGCATACATAATTACAATGTAGTTGTACGACTCACAACACGGGAGAAACTTTTAGTCCCGAAACCAAACAATAACTAATCTCATCAAATCATGATCAAACTTAGCGGGAAAACCGGCTGTCAGTTCGTTAGTGACATCTGACATCTCTTTTACAATTCTGTTAGTGTTGCCAACAGAAACCAAATGTGGAGTGTTGCGTTTGCTACAAGGGGAAATACAGTAGTTAAACATTAATAATAATAAGGATCCATCCCTGTTTCCAGATCCCGGCGTTCTACTCGGTGGGGCGGCAGGGCAACAAGAAGCCGACGGGCTTCAGCGAGAAGCTGTGGCCCATCAACGGCGGCGAGTGGGAGCCCGCCTCCTGCTCCTATAACGAAATTATTCTTACTGGGTATGTCTATGAAACCTCTTTAAACATCATTCCGTACAAAGTTGCTGAGAATAGAATGTGAAATTCAATACATTAACAAAAATCGCTCACTGAGAAAAATGTCGTCTGCGTTCTTGCTAACTCTTATGGGGTCGAATGGGTCGAAACATTGATGTGTTTCAAAGTTTTAACTGTTCTAATGTTGCAGACTAATTTAAATTTAAATTAATTACAGGTTTTATTTAAATTAACTGGTGTTATTATTTTATGTGCCTCTTTAATTTAGTCTGTCCTAAATAAATGTATTTTCTTTATTTTTTTCTTTCAGCCACGCAGACGGCAGTGTTAAGTTTTGGGACGCAAGCGCAGGGACCTTACAAATTTTGTACAAATTAAAATGTTCTAAAGGTTTGTAAAAGTATGAAACATTCAACACATGATTCTACTTTTAGTTAAGTATATTATTGACCCTTTGTATTATATTTGCAAACGTTATAAGAGAGGTAGATAATAATACAATGGTAAGTCCCACTTCATTCGACTGCGGTTACCTCTGGCGCTATACAGCCCTGTGGATATCTTCTGGCTGGGATATACATCTAATACGTCATCAATAAGATCAAGAAAAAACATAAATGGCGGGTCTCGTCTTGCCTAGTAAGTTAAAGACCCTTTTGCCAAATGCCTCGGGCCTTATCCTTGATCTCTCCACCGCTATATTGCTGAGGAGCCTATTAGCTTGGTACAGGACTTTCTGTTTTCTTTCTGAGCAGACTCCGTAAGTCGAAGTTAGTAATTATAATGACTTCTTACATGGAATTCCCCGAGCTCACAGCAATAAAAGCTAAAAGTAACGTTGGCGCTCCGGAATTTTGGATCACGTATAGTACAATGCGTTTCAAATAAGAATAGGATCGTCTTAGCGCTATGTTGTGACGTGATAGCTGTAAAATCGAATAAATTGGGTAGGGTGAGCAAAACAAGATATTTTTTAAATAACATTTTTTTATGAGTCATGATTCATGAACGAAGAATTTTTAATTATTTCTGGTAAATTGTTGCCAAATGAAAATATGAAAGAATGTACATAGTATAATTTAAAAAAAAACTAATTGTGACAATTTTTTTGATGTTTTTTTCACTTTGAGTTAACTAAGACTCGGTTGTACAAAAAAAAAAAAAAGTTATTGGTACGCAAATAAGTTTTCTTTGCAAACCATACTTGTCAATCAACATTTGACAGACAGAGGTCATTGACGTTCCTATTCTTATTTGAATCGCATTGTATTTGCTTATTACCGAGAGTCGTAGTAGGTACTTTTGTTTTTTATTTCTTTTATTTTTTCTGTGATTGTGTCATTGTATTTAGTTTGTGTTCTTCCTATGCGAGTCACAATAAACACGTTTTGTTTGTTTGTTTCTGCATGCTGTGGTACGTGTTGCAGTATTCGAGCGGCGCGCGGGCGGCTCGTGCTACGACGAGGACTGCCCGCTGGCCATCCAGCAGATCGCGCTGTGCGCCGAGTCGCGGCGCCTGGCGCTGGCGCTGCCGCACGGCCACGTCGTGCTCTTCAAGTTCCGCAAGAGCGAGACGCATGGCGAGACACATGTGAGCAAAGAGATTTAAGATACAAGGGAGGCTATCAGAAGAAATGTCATACAAAAACTGTTATCCCATGTCTCAGTGACGCCATCTAGCATAATACAGCAAAATTACATAATAGCCAAGTATGACATGAATACCCGATACACTTTTACCGACACCTACCTTTTTTTTAGCAACTGTCAGATAGTTTGACTTAACTAAGAACATTATTTAATTTATCTCAATACTCGATAAATTATAAAATACTAACGAAAATAAACCGCAGTTGGATCGAGTCATTTTATCACTACGAGGTTTGCAATACACAATGTACAATTCCGCATACTTTCTTCGAAAATTATTTTCATTTGGTGGACACGAATGTGACGTGACATGCAGGCGTACCACACGAGACTGAGCGACTTTTGACCACTAGGACATAAGTATCGGATTACGATTTTGTTCGCTATGTCCCGTCTATTGTTAACTAATATTTAATGTATTTGCACGTGAGGGACACTTCTACTCCTGTGCTCGGACTTTTAATTAGCTGGAGTAAACTGACACTTCTAATGTCATTTTTACTGTCATTTCGCTATCAAATGGGAACATTTTTTAACCAAACGACATAGTAAACTGACACTTCTAATGTAATTTTTACTGTTATTTCGCTATCAAATGGGAACATTTTTTAACCAAACGACATAGTAAACTGACACTTCTAATGTCATTTTTACTGTCATTTCGCTATCAAATGGGAACATTTTTTAACCAAACGACATAGTAAACTGACACTTCTAATGTCATTTTTACTGTCATTTCGCTATCAAATGGGAACATTTTTTAACCAAACGACATAGTAAACTGACACTTCTAATGTAATTTTTACTGTCATTTCGCTATCAAATGGGAAGATTTTTTAACGAAATGACGTAGTAAACTGACACTTCTAAAGTCATTTTTACTGTCATTTCGCTATCAAATGGGAAGATTTTTTAACGAAATGACGTAGTAAACTGACACTTCTAAAGTCATTTTTACTGTAATTTCGCTATCAAATGGGAACATTTTTTAACCAAACGACATAGTAAACTGACACTTCTAATGTCATTTTTACTGTCATTTCGCTATCAAATGGGAACATTTTTTAACCAAACGACATAGTAAACTGACACTTCTAATGTCATTTTTACTGTCATTTCGCTATCAAATGGGAACATTTTTTAACCAAACGACATAGTAAACTGACACTTCTAATGTCATTTTTACTGTCATTTCGCTATCAAATGGGAACATTTTTTAACCAAACGACATAGTAAAGTGACACTTCTAATGTAATTTTTACTGTCATTTCGCTATCAAATGGGAAGATTTTTTAACGAAATGACGTAGTAAACTGACACTTCTAAAGTCATATTTACTGTCATTTCGCTATCAAATGGGAAGATTTTTTAACGAAATGACGTAGTAAACTGACACTTCTAAAGTCATTTTTACTGTAATTTCGCTATCAAATGGGAACATTTTTTAACCAAACGACATAGTAAACTGACACTTCTAATGTAATTTTTACTGTCATTTCGCTATCAAATGGGAAAATTTTTTAACGAAATGACGTAGTAAACTGACACTTCTAAAGTCATTTTTACTGTCATTTCGCTATCAAATGGGAAGATTTTTTAACGAAATGACGTAGTAAACTGACACTTCTAAAGTCATTTTTACTGTAATTTCGCTATCAAATGGGAACATTTTTTAACCAAACGACATAGTAAACTGACACTTCTAATGTCATTTTTACTGTCATTTCGCTATCAAATGGGAACATTTTTTAACCAAACGACATAGTAAACTGACACTTCTAATGTCATTTTTACTGTCATTTCGCTATCAAATGGGAACATTTTTTAACCAAACGACATAGTAAACTGACACTTCTAATGTAATTTTTACTGTCATTTCGCTATCAAATGGGAAGATTTTTTAACGAAATGACGTAGTAAACTGACACTTCTAAAGTCATTTTTATTGTCATTTCGCTATCAAATGGGAAGATTTTTTAACGAAATGACGTAGTAAACTGACACTTCTAAAGTCATTTTTACTGTAATTTCGCTATCAAATGGGAACATTTTTTAACCAAACGACATAGTAAACTGACACTTCTAATGTCATTTTTACTGTCATTTCGCTATCAAATGGGAACATTTTTTAACCAAAAGACATAGTAAACTGACACTTCTAATGTCATTTTTACTGTCATTTCGCTATCAAATGGGAACATTTTTTAACCAAACGACATAGTAAACTGACACTTCTAATGTCATTTTTACTGTCATTTCGCTATCAAATGGGAACATTTTTTAACCAAACGACATAGTAAAGTGACACTTCTAATGTAATTTTTACTGTCATTTCGCTATCAAATGGGAAGATTTTTTAACGAAATGACGTAGTAAACTGACACTTCTAAATTTATATTTACTGTCATTTCGCTATCAAATGGGAAGATTTTTTAACGAAATGACGTAGTAAACTGACACTTCTAAAGTCATTTTTACTGTAATTTCGCTATCAAATGGGAACATTTTTTAACCAAACGACATAGTAAACTGACACTTCTAATGTAATTTTTACTGTCATTTCGCTATCAAATGGGAAGATTTTTTAACGAAATGACGTAGTAAACTGACACTTCTAAAGTCATTTTTACTGTCATTTCGCTATCAAATGGGAAGATTTTTTAACGAAATGACGTAGTAAACTGACACTTCTAAAGTCATTTTTACTGTAATTTCGCTATCAAATGGGAACATTTTTTAACCAAACGACATAGTAAACTGACACTTCTAATGTCATTTTTATTGTCATTTCGCTATCAAATGGGAACATTTTTTAACCAAACGACATAGTAAACTGACACTTCTAATGTCATTTTTACTGTCATTTCGCTATCAAATGGGAACATTTTTTAACCAAACGACATAGTAAACTGACACTTCTAATGTCATTTTTACTGTCATTTCGCTATCAAATGGGAACATTTTTTAACCAAACGACATAGTAAACTGACACTTCTAATGTAATTTTTACTGTCATTTCGCTATCAAATGGGAAGATTTTTTAACGAAATGACGTAGTAAACTGACACTTCTAAAGTCATTTTTACTGTCATTTCGCTATCAAATGGGAAGATTTTTTAACGAAATGACGTAGTAAACTGACACTTCTAAAGTCATTTTTACTGTAATTTCGCTATCAAATGGGAACATTTTTTAACCAAACGACATAGTAAACTGACACTTCTAATGTCATTTTTACTGTCATTTCGCTATCAAATGGGAACATTTTTTAACCAAACGACATAGTAAACTGACACTTCTAATGTCATTTTTACTGTAATTTCGCTATCAAATGGGAACATTTTTTAACGAAATGACAGATGAGAAGTGTCATTTTGCTGCAGCTGATTAAAACTCCGAGCGTAGTGTGTTGTGCTGCCTACCTTAAGGCGAAAGCGCGAGGGTAGCACGCGATATTCTAATTTCTTACGCTTTTTGCGATTTGCAGGTCAGTATCAGGTTGCATGTAGATCTAAGTTCAAATTGTTGAACAACTATTTGATGAAATCATGACATTTGAGGCGAATTCTAACTTAGAGAGTTGTGTTGATGATTCTTAATATGATTTTATTCCTGTACTTACCTAAATACATATTTGTTGTTGTCGCAACACATTATTATTATGATCAACAAACAACCTGATACTGACTTGCAAATTGCATAAAACGTAAGAAAGTTTGAATATCGCGGGCTACCGCACTAATATACTTGTATATTTATAAACCACCTTATGTCAGGATTCGATCATTTACTCGCCGGTACAAAACCATAGAAACGTATCTAAATAGAAATAAAAGGTGACGTTTTTGATATGACTGACTGTGTGAATAGCTGTAAATAGCAATTGGTACCAAGTAAAGTAGGCACATTCAACGAAAGACTTGTTAATTAATAGTTACGCAAATGACGCGCTTGCACGTAGAGTTGCGCGTGCGCACACCAGCACGATATGTTGTACAAGATTTAATGTTTATGAATTTCTTATCTACTGTTTCAGGTATTAGAAATTCCAATGATAACGGACACGTTAGAGGAGGAGGGCTCGCCGGACGCGGAGGCAGGCCGCTCCATGTCGTTCAGTAGAGCGGGCGACGCGTCGGAGGGAGACAGCAGAAGAGTATGTCTGACAATCTATATGTTTCCTAGGAAACGTTATTCTGCATGAGTATAATACCCCTCAAGTGTCAAATGCACCCCATGTGTGCATAAGGAAAAACCTTTACATAATACCTAGGTATATAAGCTTAAAAAAACATCATCCGATGGAAATCCAATCATCATCAGTAGTTGTGAACCTATGGGGTTCGCAACTAACGTTTATTAACTATTTTTTTTTCTCCTATAGAGTAAAATACCGTATTAGAGTATGTTCTTGTTCATTGGTTTTATCGTGTTGCAGTCGGGCGTGTGGTCGGGCGGCGGGGCGGGGTCCGGCGGCTGCATGCGCGTGCGCGGCGCGGCGGGCTCCGGCGGCGCGCGCCGCGCTGCCGGCTTCCAGCCCACGCTGGTAGCGCTACAAAACGGCGCGCCGCACCCCGTGGCCACGCTCACCATCAACTCCTCCTACGGCCTGTACGTACCGCCTGCTCTGTTGACCTACACATACAGCTGCCAGCCCGCGCTGGTGGCGCTGCGCGTGGCGCGCCGCGCGCCGTGCCCACAGCTACCAGCCCGCGCTGGTGGCGCTGCGCGTGGCGCGCCGCACGCCGTGCCCACAACTGCCAGCCCGCGCTGGTGCGAAAATTTTAAAATTTTTCGTCATTGGTGTCATTTTCATGGTTTTTGAGGTCACTGAAAACGATAACGATATTAAAATGAAAACCCAAGATGGCGGCTGTGAAAATTTTCAAATTTTTCGTCATGGGTGTCATTTTCATGGTTTTTGAAGTCGCTGAAAACGATAATGAGGTAAAAATTAAAATTCAAGATAGCGGCTGCGATTTTTTTTAAATTTTTCGTCATGGGTGTAGTTTCCGTAGTTTTCGAGGGCCCTGAAAATGATAATGAGGTCAAAATGAAAATCCAAGATGGCGGCTTCGAAAATTTTCATATTTTCCGCCATGGATGTCGTTTTTGTCATGGGTGTCGTTCCATGGCAGCAAATATGACATATGCATATAGCATATTTGCTGGAAATCGAAATTGTGAGCTCCCTAGGAAACCATGGAAACGACACCATATTATTATTTTTCACCATATTATTAATAGGAACTTCGTTCCAACCGAGTGTTCCACGACATTCACGCATTTTTTTATTTATTTATCTATTTTTATCTTGCTCGCCTTTTTTATTTATCTTATTATGTATTTTATATTATTATCTATACATATTATAAATTAAAGTCGCTTTTTGTGTCTGTCTGTGTAACTGCATTATTCTCCTAAACTAGACTAAAAAGTCTTAGGAGTTTCTTACGGTCCACACAGATGATCCAAGATAGACCACCCAAAGAGAGGAGTCAATTGTGGGAAGAGAGGTATCCACCACCTGTCCACTTCGTAATAAACAGTTGTATTGAAATTTTAATACAACTGGGGTACCTCATTGATGCAGCCCACTGTACACACATATAAACAGAAACAGAAAGGAACAGAAAAATACATACAAAGGTGAAAGGTCTACGTGTATAATCTCGAAGTTTTGACAGTACGTTGCACCCGTGCGGAGCAGGGGCAGGGCGGCAGTTGTGTTACATACGTGTGTGCCCGCAGCATGGCGTGGGGCGGCGAGCGCGGCGTGGTGGTGGTGGACATGTCGCGGCGCGCGCTCGTCTGTGCGCACGCGCCGGCCGCGCTGTACCACGCGCCGCCCGCCGCGCGCGCCGGCGACCGCCAGCGCTCGCCCAGCCTCGACCAGGTAAGCACCGCCATCTGGCTGCCCAGCACCATGTAGGGCAGGGCTCCACTCTAACTGGATGCAGCTGAATACCAGTATTTTACATGGAGCGACTGCCCATCTGACTTCCACGACCTAGTTACTGGGTACTACGATACCCCTTGGTAAGACTGGTTGTCAGACTTTCGGGCTTCTGAATACCCACCGTGACGACTGTCAAAGAACCACGATTGACAGCCGAGACCAATGGCTTAACGTGCTTTCCGAACGGAGGAGTCTTGATACTTAATGGATGGTCACCGACCGCGGCAAGCGCAGCTTAACCTGCGATCGACCCGTGCGGCCGTTCTCAGCCATCCGCGAGCCCCTCGGGGAAGCGCAACCATCAACTACAAAAATCGTTTATTTCAACATTCAAATTACAACATGGAGATAGCGTTGCTCCTATACCAGGCACAGGTGTATCTTAGGCACCATGAAACAAAACATTTGGTATTTTTAAAATAAAAGTTGAAATTAAAGTTAATCTTTTCGAGACTGTAAAACTAATAATACAAAAATAAAATTACTAAGATAGGAAAACTAAAGTTAATTCTTTAGATAAATAAATATGAAAACCATCGGGAATTCAGGGACCCCTATGTCACTGACTCGTTCAAAAATGACAGACTTTTATACTAGCGTTAGTTGTTAAATTATTATCAACTGAGCCGGACTCCAGGTTGACACTAAAGTTCATTCTACGGCTGCATAATTACTTACCTAATTCTATTCTTTGTAAAATATAGCTCAATATTTCTACATAGTTAGGTCTTCAAAATAAAGCGCCTAGTAACGAACACACGAAACTATATGCGAGGAAGCACGACGCCAGTAGTCAGCGGCAGTGAGCGGCGACGGTCCCGCGATGCTGTGTTGAGAGAACTGCCCACGACTGCGAGCGTTAGTGCGCGCAGGAGACACCGCAGCAGACGGTTTACTGCGAGCGTTAGTGCGCGCAGGAGACACCGCAGCAGACGGTTTACTGCGAGCGTTAGTGCGCGCAGGAGACACCGCAGCAGACGGTTTACTGCGAGCGTTAGTGCGCGCAGGAGACACCGCAGCAGACGGTTTACTGCGAGCGTTAGTGCGCGCAGGAGACACCGCAGCAGACGGTTTACTTCACATTACATTTAATTTGCTTTATTATTTACTTACGTATGATTTGCTGCGGCGAGAGCCCGCCACACCCCTTTTATTATTTCTTATAATTTTGTAATTTATTTGGAACTAATTTAGCCGTAGCGCCCCGGCTTGTCCCGTAGCTACATGGCATGGCATCGCTAGACATTCTTCACACTCGGCCTGTCTTTCTCTCCTATCGCATACATATATAAATAGAATATTTTATATGTCAAGTTTACAGATTGTCCGCGCGGCCCTCCTCTAGGAGTGCGCTCGTAGCTCACTGTATGCGCTAGTACTGTATGTCGTCGGACGTAGCTCGCTGCGCTGCCACCAGGCCACCGAGCTGCAGCGCTCCGCCCGCGTCCATGTCGCACGGTAGCGCTCCGCCCTCGCCACCCTCACGGCATGCCATACCGCACGGCTCACTGTCGTCGTGCGCGACTTTACTTCACATTTATATTTTTTCCCATCCCTCGACTGTAAGCTGGAGGAGAGCGCCACGCGACCGTCCCCCGCCGCCAGCCCCAACGACCTGTCCCTGGACGAGCCGTCGCCCGGACAGCCCGCACAGCTGGCACAGCCCGGACAGCCGGCACAGCCCGCACCGGCACAGCCCGCGCCGGCACAGCCCGCGCCGGCCGGAGCCCCGCCCGCGCCCGACGATAAGGCTAAACTCGACAACCGAAGGAAATCGACGTCCTGGAAAAACTTCAATCTGAAGCGTCAGCTCTCCAGAGTGGATCTCAAGTTCAAGGCGGCGTTCGCGACACCCACTGAGAACAGTCAGGAAGAGGTGATCGCGGAGAAAAGCAACTCTCAGTTTTACTGCGAGGCGGCCGAGCGGCCCGACGGCCCGGCGCCGGCCTCGCCCCCGCCCCCGCCGGCGGCCGGGCCGGCGCCGTCGCCCGGCGCGGAGTCGCCGTCCAGCGAGGAGGCCAAGCCGTCCGACGTGGAGGAGGAGGGCTCGTCGCCGCTGCGCGCGTGCTCGGACGTGTACGAGCGCATGCACCGCGAGCTGCAGGACCGCTGGCGGGCGCAGGGGGGCCCGGCGCGGCCCGACGCGCTGCCGCTGGGCGAGGAGGCTCCGGCGCGGCCGGCGCGGCGTGCGCGCGCGGAGCGGGACGCGCGCCTGCTGTCCGTGCCCAACATCAAGTACAAGGAGCGGCGCGCGCCGGCCGCGCCCGGCTCGCTGGGCGGGCTCATGCGGCGCTTCAGTAAGTACCGCGCCACCCCGCTCACCTCACCTCAGTCCATCAGCCCATGGCTAGCGGTCGCGTCTCCGACGTAGCACCTAGACGTTCCTCGCTGTTCCTAGAGTAGTTAGGTCCTCGACATGAATGGTAATGGTTTGCGATTTTGATCTAATACACTGGTTGGTACCGTAGCTCCCTTCCCGCTCGGGGTAGAGTTGTTGCTAGCTAGAGGTGATGGTAGTTAGATGTACAAACGTTTTCAACTAATTTTAACATAATATAATTTGTCTGCGCCCCTACCGTCACTGACGACTCGCTGCAGTACAGGCGGTCAGAGACTGCGAGTTACGACTTGAACATGCTTTGTGCTTCTTGTGATATTTGGCTTTTTATTTGATTTGGTTTATAAACTATGTATAATGTATATGATAAGTAAGTGTATGTAGACACGTTATGTATGTATACGCAGCGTATACACATGTACAAAGGTCGCACGGTGTCCTGCGCCGCTCGTCTGTAGTACTATCACATAAGTGCGTACGTGCACCTACGCCAGCACGCTGCGGGTGACTGATGTGTACATTTCTTTTATTCCCAAGGATAAGGACTCGTCCGACGAAGACTCTAACTGCCTTAAATATCTATTCGCTGACTTTCTCGGTAATTAAACAATAACTACCTAATAGTTTAAATGATTGCATCAAACGTAGGTGATCTCTGTGTTGTCCATGTCCTGCGATGAGTAACTGCTAATGGTACGAGCTCAGTAGTCGTATAGATGGCAGCACTCTCGCTTGTAGCTTCACGTCCGATAGCGACACCGGCGTGCTCATCCTGTACCCGCTCGCTCACGGCCCGACTGTCCCCAGGGCAGTTAGTAGCGCGCCTGTGCCCGCCCGACCCGGGCCCTGCGCCGGCGCACGAGCTGCGCGTCGCGCCGCGGATAGGTATGCCACAGTCACGCCACAGCCACACGACTAACAACGGCCGCACGGGCCTCGGCGCGTCACTAAACAACGACTAACACCACTACATCTGGCACAGAGCTCACGGTTGTGCTAACCTCGTGTCGCGGCGCCATAACAGAGGGTCTGCAGTTCGTGTTCTGTAACATGCGGTGGAGGAGCCGACCTGTGACGTCAGCCGACCTGTGACGTCAGCCCTGCGGTATGAATCACACAATCGACATTGTCTTGAGTAACACAGAAGTCGCAGAGCGCGGATTGTGTGGTTGATGCGGCCGGGCTCGGTGGTGGGGGGCGGGGGAGGGCGGTCGCTAGGAGGTATGTGTGTTGTAGATGAACGGGCCGGGCGGCGGGGCCGGCGGGGGCGGCGGGGCCGGGGCCGGCGGGGGCGGCGGGGCCGGGCCGGGCGGCGGCGCGGCGGCGGCGCGCGTGCGGCGCTCGCGCTCGCAAGGTACCCGCAAACTGCACAAGTGCCTGTCCACGGCGTCCGACGTGTTCGCCGCGCCCCCCGCCGCGCAGCCCTCGCTGCTGTCGACGCGCCAGTATTGCAGTTTTGGTAGTACAGTCACCTCGTACGAGTCCACTCGGCGAAGCCTCCTTCCGTTCTGAGCCAGTCGCAGTTTCTCCCATTTTGTTTTTATGTTTTGTTCGTTATGGTTTCTATTCTCGCCGCGAACGAGCGCTCGCGCGAGCCGGCGCGACGCATCTCGCGGAGCATCTTGAGCTTAACTGGATTACGATATTGCATCTTGGCTGATATTGATCGCTCGGCACCAACTTTGATAACTGGAGCCATGCTTTGCCTGTCTCGAACTAATAGTTAGTGAAAGCTCTGCTGCCACGTTGTCGCGGCCGCCAAGCGCGCTGAGCTCTGTTACAACTGTCACTGTTATCTCTTCGTTATATTTTGTTTTAAACTTTTATTTTTTGTTTCTCACTCTCACTGATATACTTCTTTCCATAACTGAATACTCAAACATGTTGACTTGCTGTAAGTTTGAAGGTAGTTCCTATCGATACCTACTTAGTACAGTGGTACCCGACTGATAAGGCGCGTCGTGAATCTTCGTCCCCACAGAAAAGAAAGTATGAATGAATGCTTAACCCCTCAAGTGTCGAATGCACCCCATGTGTGCATAAGAAAAATCCTTTTTTTGTTCGGTACATAAGCTTATATCATATATATATAAATGTAAAAAAACATCATCCGATGGAAAACCAATCAAATCATTAGTTGTGAACTTATGGAGTTCGCAGCTAACCTCCCCTCCCCCCCCCCCCCGCGTGTCAAATGCACCCCAAGTATGCAAAAGGACAAAACTTTACATAATAGGTATATAAGCTTAGATCACGTATATATAAACGTAAAAAAACATCATCCGATGGAAAACATATCATTATCAGTAGTTGTGAACCTATGGGGTTCGCAACTAACCCCCAACCCTCCCCACTCGCTGGAGTTTTGGGTCTAAAATCAGCCAAACTCAGACACTTGAGGGGTTAAAACTTACAATCAACCTTAGGTATAGACTATAAGGTTCATAATACACTGCAGCTGTTAGTTCCGTCTCACTCGCAAGTATGGCGGCTGACTAACATGCCACGCGACGCGCGCTAACATGGCGGCAGCTGCTGACCAATAGCGGTACAGGAAAAAGAAGCGCGGCGCGTGGAGCGTGCTGATTGGTTAATAGCATTTCCCACGCTTTGAAAATTGATCTTCTGCACAGGTACATCGATAAGCCATATCAGTTGTTGTCACTGTAGCTTGTTGCTACATATCAGTTGTTGTCCCTGTAGCTTGTTGTCACATGACGCACTAACGGCAGCGGTTTGCATTTCATTAAATGTAAAATGTTTGTCTCCTTCAAGCTCACAGCAGTTTAGTTTAGAAGGTTGGCCGTACAGTGCCATCCTTACACACATCAACATAATATATGTGCAGGGTGACTTGTAGTTCGACATAAGTACTCCTTCCAGGTCGTGACAGTTTGCAACATTGAAGCACCCTGCATAGCCTATAGGTGAACATCCACGAGCTGGCAACGTGGCGCAGGAAGGATTGCTGGCCGGTTAGAAGTAGTGGGATGAAATAAACCTGTTAATTAATAATATAACAATTTTTAAATATTTTTACAATTTGCAAATTCTACATTTGCAAGCATTATCGACTGTTTTACGGGCACCTCTTAATATTTGTAAAGCTCACCCGATAGCTGATTAAATGAAGATGTTTTCTCAGTAATTTTTACGCTAAATGTCTAGCAAATTTTCAAGATAAATGGAGTCGAAGTTCATGTACCTACCTACGTACCTAGATGATTTTTAAAATCGTTAATCAACTTCTTGTTGTATCATTTTGTTGTTTTTTGAGAGTTTAAACACTAAACACGAACTTTGGGTTTTCAGATATAGAATTTGGGATTTTCATGTTGATATACGGTATGGAGCTCACATATGTGCAATAAATTCTACCAGATACTTAGAATCGCCTTTGCTGACGATATACACAAATAAACGAAATCGGTGCAGTATTAGATCAAAAACTAGAGTTTTAATTTTGAGTAAATTTAAACACTGCAGAATTGGACCACTAGGTCAACTAGTCAATGAACTTGAATCCTTGAACATGTGTGCAAACAAAAAAAAACATGTTCGGCGAACAATGGATTGGGCACTATGGTGCACCACAGGCCAGCTCGGTTGTCTAAACAGAGTGATTTCTTTTACTGAATTTATTTTGTTTGAAAAATTTACTTTTTTAGTTGATGGTTTTTAGTGTAATATTTATTTTTGCTATACTTCTGTGGACCAGTATTAATTATAGTTTCATTTATTACACATGTTTTAGTTCCATACCGTATGTTGAATTTTCGCCTGAGCTGTAGTGGGGTGCTTCATGTTGTAGGTGAAGTGACGGGGTCACACTATCACGTGCTGGATGAACACGTTGTATTGCAAGTCATCCTGGAGGGCTCTACTTTGATCATAATACTTTGAATTGGCAATGTTAACTGGACATAAGTTGCTGAGCACCAATCCGCAGTCTCGTCGAGATCGAACTCGTAACGTTCTGTTCGGCCCCTTATTATTTCCCAATGAGCATGTGTTGAACTGTTGAGTTACTTCCATATTTATTTATTTGAAAAATTTCCAATTTCAGATCGGAATCATTTAATAGGTAACCATTGGAATATTCCTCACCTATTTTAAGTTATAATTTGGTTTCTCTAGCTGTTATATCCGAGTAGTTTTATCCTTCGTTGTCATTCCGAGTCCGAGCTAGAATGAGATCCTCATGTTTGATGGTGTTCCATGTATGTCCATGTCGGCTTGAGGCGCCCTCTCGCTGTACGACTGTACCGTGCCGCGCGTGCTGCGCTGGCGTGCCGCCGCACGCGCACTGCACGCCAGCGCTGCACGCGCCGCCCCTGTGATCGTGCTTGTAACATATTGTGGTTTTGTTTGTCGGTACAGAACCAACTGTTCCGCAGACTCTCGCATCTATGGAGTACTTACACATTGTGCAACCCAATGGTATCCAAAACAACATTTGCATCGATTCGTTTTGTTCTTAAGTTATTTGGTATGGTGTTCGTTTATTTCCGCTTGTGTGCGCCGGCGCACGTAGCTGTCCCCTAGTGCGACGTGGCTGTGTGCGCCGGCGCACGTAGCTGTCCCCTAGTGCGACGTGGCTGTGTGCGCCGGCGCACGTAGCTGTCCCCTAGTGCGACGTGGCTGTGTGCGCCGGCGCACGTAGCTGTCCCCTAGTGCGACGTGGCTGTGTGCGCCGGCGCACGTAGCTGTCCCCTAGTGCGACGTGGCTGTGTGCGCCGGCGCACGTAGCTGTCCCCTAGTGCGACGTGGCTGTGTGCGCCGGCGCACGTAGCTGTCCCCTAGTGCGACGTGGCTGTGTGCGCCGGCGTACGTAGCTGTCCCCTAGTGCGACGTGGCTGTGACTGTCTTGTAATGTCCTCACACACACTTTGGTCTGCGCACTCCTGTACCGAACCTCTTTCGACGGCATGACTCATAGTTGTCAACTCAAAGGTGACTTACTACTCAAAACTATTTTATAATCTCTCACTGTTATTGTTACGATGAACGAGACCTACTATACTATACTATACTATATATGTTATATGTGCATAAGCAAGCGAGGCTTTCCATATTGTATGAGACACACGATCTATATTATTATCATTTCTATTGTTTCCTGTATTTAGTTTCCGATGGTCGGTAGTTTATTCTCACAGCGATCACGTTATGTGTTTATTTGCCTTCGCCTGCAGCGGCCGGCCGAGCGCCGCGCGGCTCCTCCGCGGAGCGAGTCCCGCCGCGACTTACTGTACTTGATCTACTTGTAACGCTGTTGAGTACATGAATGTTATTTCTGTTTCTAGCCCGACCACAAAGCAAACAATGTCTATGGCTCGTTTTTGGCTGCCTCTATATTCGGCTGTCATTATGTCTATGTATGCTTACGTATTATCTTACTAGCAGTGCAGTAGCTGCATGCGCACGCGCCGCCGCGCACGTAGCGGCGCTAGCTGTGTTGCGTGTCCGTCCGCGCGGCTCCACGCGTGCCGTCTCACCCTCATTCCATCTCCATCTCACCTTTGTGTTGCTCTCCGTGTACATGTTCTGTTCCGTAGCGTTCAGCTCGCTTCTCATTTGCTATGTTCATCGTTAGAGCTGTTTATCGATGTGCTCGTTAAGTTAACTCGACGATTACATGATATCTGAAGGCGTGATCGGTGTTTTGACCGCTGCCTCAGTTGCGCCGTATTCTGCCTTGTGTTAACCATTCCATGTCCCGGGTCAGAACACTAACCATCGAGCGACTAACAACAATATCTAACATAACTCGACATTAACAAGACGTTGTGCAAATAAGCTGAGATTGGACGGGCATGCATCGCCTCAGGGTTCTTCTGACGCATGATTATTATTCCTTCTCTTTACCTTGTATATCTAACGCACTGGTGAATGGCACTTGACTGATGATTTCAGCTAATTTCACAACCGCACTAATAACACTGAGCCCGTGAGCTGAGCTCGCTATCTGCAACCCACCCACTGTAGACTAGTGCACCGCGGCGGTGGTGAGGGCCACCATGCTCAATAGGAGACTATTGAGCAATAGGAGACTTTTGAGTCTTCTGATCCTTTAGAGAAAAATAAGACAAGCTGAGCACACGTGCAAAAAAAACGCTATGTGTAGTCATACTTCCCTAAATTGTAGCTAAAACCCCAAAATTGTGAAGAATTTAAAGAAACAACATCGTGTTGTTTGTTTAAATTTTTCATGGTGGATGGTTTTAAATTCGAAAAAAAAATACAATTTTCTCTAGCCATAGGGACATCTGCTTTTGTTAAGTCGTTATAAATAGCATTGTTTATGCTCACAGCTTGTGTTATCCCCCACATTAGTTAGCCTAGCGCTCTAGCCTCGTAGTATAGTCGTGCCCTCACCGCCGCCGCAGCCGGCGCAGTGCGCGCGCGGCGGTGGCAGTAACCGAGTGTGTGTATGTTGCCAACCGGCCGGTCAGACAAGCTGGACAGCTCGTTCTCGCGCTCGCGCTCCAGCTCCATGTCCAGCCTCGAGAACATCTCCCAGGAGGGCATCCAGTGCCTCGCCTTTGCTGACAGCTACACTAAAAAGTCTGGTGAGTTTATACATTTTTTTTAGCAATGTAAATACATCCCATGCCGACCTCGACTAAGGTGCTGACGAATCAGTACAGGTTACGAGCGTGTGCTCCGTTGTGTGCTCGTTTTTCTGACTAGACCCACATTTTATCAGATATGCTTTAGTCTCATGCAATATAAGGAAAGCGAATTGCCATCAACTGAGCACGAATCTAGACTCCGGGCGGTTTCTGAGAAATTTAGGCCAACCTGAGGATCGACATTAGATTATAAATGTGGCTGTTCTTGTTCCTTATTCCTAGAACTGAACATTGTGATTGTTGTTGAATTTTATCTCGAACAAGAGATCGGTCGTCATTTTATATGTTTTAATTTTGGCAGACCCAACGGCGCTGATGCCGACGCTATGGATCGGCACGACGCTGGGCTCGGTGCTCGCCATGATGATCAGCCTGCCGGAGGCGGAGCACCGGCACACGCAGCCCGTCGTGGTGGCCACCAGCGGTACGCATGCGTGTCACAGCAGCCAGCACGCGGCCACAGCTTTGCTCTTAGACCTTATTTCTATTAATTACTGTGAACATAAATTACAAAAAGTACATGGGCCAATTGACAAGGCCCTATGTACAGTGGGCTAAAATTAAATTAATTAATTAAAATTTTAATACAACCAGGGTACCCAATTGATGCAGCCCACTGTACCATCGCTGAAATTTGTGGTGAACCCCTTTTTAACCTTATTACCATAGCAATAAGGTCGAAAATGGTTCATCGCAAATGTCCGCGATGTTACAAAGGCGTGCTTAACCCAGAATTGGGTTCTCTTACTCAGTGTATAGACCGATTTGTAAATGAGGATAGTAAACACCTTCCAATCGGTGCTGCAATTGAACGGTGTTCAACTCTTCAACGTTTTTGTGTAAAGAGCTGCTTTCTATGGCTAATGTTCATACTTTTAAAGATATCTTTGTATGTTTCAGGTGGTCCGCTATTTAGGTTAAAGGGTTCAATCCTGACTATGTCATTTCTTGACTGTAATGGTGCTTTAATACCTTACTCCTACGAAAGTTGGAGAGACGATAGTAAAGATGTAAGTATACCTTGGCGGTCAACAATAATATGATCAGATGTGCGTCTCTTTCTCAACGATAATATTCTTTTAGCAGGTAAGAGACCGGCGCGAGCGCACGCCGACAAAGCAAAGCTCGTCGAGTAGCGGCAGTCGCATGAGCCCCACGCCGGGCGCGGACGTGGCCGGCGACCGGCAGTTCGTGGTGGTGGCCTCGGAGAAGCAGGCGCGCGTCGTGGCGCTGCCCAGCCAAAACTGCGTGTACAGGCAGCAGATCGTGGAGACCGACTTCGTTGTAAAGGCTGAGACTGTTAGCTTGAAAGGTAGTTCCACAAGTGCATGTTGCCTAGACAGAGTGTAAAAAAAACGTATGCGGTCGGGGCACCCCCGTCAGGAACGAAATTCCTTCTCACGTATGATTTAAAACAAAACAAAATTTTCGCAGCCACCATCTTGGATTTACATTTTGACCTCACTATCGATTTTAGCACCCTCGAAAACTATGAAAACGACACCTATGACGAGAAATTTGAAAATTTTCAGCCACCATCTTGGATTTTCATTTTGACTTCACTATCGGCTTTACCACCCTCGAAAACAATGAAAACGGTGCCCATGACGAAAAATTTTCTTAGCTGCCTTCTTGGATTCATTTTGACCAGATTCACACTTTTTTGCATGAAGTCGCATGTCCCGTTTTCGAAGTGACAATTTCTACCAGCTTACTCCTGTCGCAAGCCGCGTTAAAGAACATCATTCCAAACAACGTCAAGTTAGATCCAGTCTTATGGACTGGATCGTTTTCATAGTTTTCGAGGGTGCTAAAATCGATAGTTCTTCCCGTTATTATGATATATAATATAAGAACTAGTGAGTCTCGACTTCGTTAAGGGTATTTTTACGTTATGTTTCCAAATGTCTCAAAAGTGAAAATTTTTGAAATTAGTGTCTGAAGCGCATTAGGACATTTCGGTCATTCATGAGTGCTAGATATTCAACAATAAGTTACACCGTGTGTTCCAGACAGTGTATGTCTGGTGAACTACCTGTCCACGGGGCACCTGGTGGCCTACAGCCTGCCGTCGCTGCGGCCGCTGGTGGACGTGGACTTCCTGCCGCTGTCGGAGCTCGGGTGAGGCCGCGCGCCGCACGACGCGCCCGCGCCGCGCGCCCGCCGCGCCACGCAGCCGCACTCGGCAGTGGCGTGCGGGCGCGCGGCGCTCCGTCGCGCTCGCCGGGACTGCCCGGCGGCACACAGATCACTATTAGACGATTCCTCTGCACAAACGAAGGCACTAAATGATAAACGGCTTGTTTTATAATAGTACCTTTTATCATTAGCTTCGCAGTTTTATCATGGTGAATGCTATTTTGGGCTATCGGAGATTTGTCATTTTTAACGTTTTCGCATTCATTATTTGTTCATCAAAGATTTTAGTTTTATCAATCATTCGCTATTTTATCATTTGGGAGCCTAAAGACAGACTTCCTGTACAGTAACGATCGATGTTAGAAACGTAGGCTCGCTTGGTGCAGCACGCGGCGCGCGCGCAGCCGGCGGCGCGTGCTGCGCCCAGCGAGCGACGGTGGCATCTTCAATCGAGCGTGTCGAGCATTCAGCTGCTAGCGTACAGTCGCGCTGTTTCTCATCACGACGTAGACAAAATTTTGCAAATCTGTCGAGCACCACCTGTGCTTACGATATTTGGCACTTTTTCTATTTTTCAGTTTAAAAGTAAACGATCGGACATCGCCCGCAACACGACACACGTATTCAATGCGCCGTTATACCGACCTTTATATTTATGAGAGAACACCGATCACTTTATACTACTCAACTATTTATTTTGGTGCTGCAAATGTATATGGATGTAAATACACACTGGTTACCCGACACTGAACGGACCGAACACCCGAACGACACGGAATGCAACCGCCACCCCGCGCTAGCCCTCCGACCATGTTACGATAGTGTGTACCGCCCTGCATCTCTACATCTGTCTAACTTTTCACCCCTAGAACAATGATGGATAACTAACCGGCGCGTGCCTCGCCTTTGTGCACGTACGGCGGCGCTCTCGGTTTGTCGGAGTCGTCCCGTGACGCGCCAGCTCTGACTGTGACGCGGCGACGCACAAACCGGGAGCGCCGCAGCACAAAGCCGGGGCGCGCGCCTGAGCGAATCACCGCTGACTGGTGTCTGTGTTCCTGGTAGCTTCCAGACACAGTCCAAACAGAGGGGTATCGTAGACCCAATGCTGTCCATATGGGGCCAGCAGCTCATTGTTAACGAGGACACGGACCAGTAAGTCGCCGGCCATGCAGATGACATGCGTTAGCCGTACCGTCACTTGTCATGTGGAGTCGCTCACTCCGGCCTCTGTTGCGTACCTAGACATGTTCATGTAACGTTGACAGTTGCTTCGTACCCTCATCTCCCGCGCCCATAGACTGCCCCGCCCCGCCCCGCCCCGCCCTCGCCCTCGCCTGTTATGTTTCATTGACGTTTCCTCTCGGCCATGGGCAAATCATTATACGCTCCCGACACAACCACGTGTCAAAATTGGCGTTTACAAACAAAATTGGAATACCGGAAACTCGAGATTATCTATTATCGAATTACGCTTAATATTAAAATATCTTAAATCGAAAAAACATAAAAAAGTATTCAAAATTGGATGAGCCTACCTCCCTCTGCTGCTTAGGATACATGCACACAGAAGACGTTTCCAACCTTCCGTATACACGGAGCGTCGCTCGAAATGATTTGCCCTCCGGCAGCTGCCTGTGTCCCGCACGGTGCCTCACTAGTGCCGGTGCCCGCGCCCGCACACTCACACACCACACTCGTGTACAGTGTCGACACGCACTCACGTCACTACATGGTTGTAACTCTGTGCGATCTCTCCTACTCCTCGCTGGGCTGCTACTCTGCTCTGTTACATGTTGTTCTTCCTCGTTCTCCGCTTGCAGCATGTCCGCTTCTGAATGTTTATTTTTCTCATTTAAATGTTTATCCTGTTATTAGTAGTCGCGATAGTACTTGTTAGTTACGCTTATAAGTATGTTAGACTAAAGTTTGTCCAATAGACTCCGCCACTGGACCGCGAGGATGCATCAGGTGAGACGTTTACATTGATAGAACAATTATTCTTTCCCCCACTTTCTCATCTTCGTTCTTGGTCTATGAGTCTCCTTCCTCTTTCTTCTTGGACTATGAACAATATAGACGCCACAAAGTGAACACTAGCGTGCGCGTCCAGACGACTTGTGAAACGTTTGTTGTGTGTGGTATTGCAGGATAGCGAAGACGTTTTGCTTCAGCAACAGGGGCCACGGACTGTACCTCGCTTCCCCCACTGAAGTGCAGAAGTTCACCATCGACGCAGAGTTCTGGTTAGTATGGTTGAAGTGACCAAGCAATAGGTATGTTGTGCACTATTAGTTAGTGCTGTTGCTAACAGTATGTCGTGTGTACAGTCAGCAGCTGAACGAGATGATTGGCGAGCTGTTCCTGGCGCGCGACATGCCGGAGCCTCCCAAGGAGAGCTTCTTCCGAGGACTGTTCGGCGGCGGCTCCAGGCCATTCGACAGGGAAGAACTATGTGAGTATGCTTTGTCATTCTGTCTGTGCTGAACTTTTCATTTGTGCATATAAGTTCTTCTCTGAAATAAAAAGACCTTATAATACCCGAACAACATGGATTCGTTAAACGCCGCTCTACTACTACTAACCTTATGTTATTTACAAACCATTTATTCGAAAACATGGATAACAAAACCCAAATTGACGCTCTGTATACCGACTTTCAAAAAGCATTTGACAAGGTGGACCACAAGCTGCTTCTTGACAATATCGCCTATAATGGCATGCGGGGTAATTTACTGCGGTGGTTCATGTCCTATATTTACAACAGAACCCAAAGAGTAGCTATCAACGGCTTTGATACGGATTCTGTTGTCGTTAATTCTGGGGTGCCTCAAGGCTCCATTTTGGGACCTGTGCTTTTCATTTTATTCGTGAACAACATAAAAAGCTGCTTTATTTACTCCCATTTCTTAATGTATGCCGATGACATTAAAATATATGTCGTTCAACTCCAAAAGAGCCATCGTTGATGCTGTTATGTATGCGGCGTGTAAATCGATGTTTGCGGGATTACAGTCGGCGAGAGCAGTGGCAAGCCGCTGCGCACTGTGGCCAAGCACATCCCGGGCGGCTCGGCGGCGCCGCTGGAGCAGCTGGGCGCGCGCGCCAGCACTGCCGCCAGCGAGGTGTCGCGCGCGCACCAGCTGGTGCTGGAGCGCGGCGACAAGCTGTCCCGGCTGGAGGACAGCACGGAGCGCATGCACAACCAGGCCGCCGAGTTCTCCTCCTCCGCGCACCAGCTCATGCTCAAGTACAAGGACAAGAAGTGGTACCAGCTGTGAGCGGCGCTAGGTTGCGTCTTACGCGCAGGCTGCTGAAGGCGGGACGTTGTCACTCGTGAGGAATTTCTGTTAGAACGTACCACACACTAATTGTCCGAGAGTGAACTCGTGTCCGCTCTACTTGGTACGATTTCTCGACTACGTCAGGGTCCTGGCTGTCGTTGACGAATGCCACAGAGTGCTTTATTCTGAGATTTTTAATAGCGTGACGATTGCATCAGCCCGCACAGTGTCGCACGCGGCAGTGCGGCGTGACAGCGGAGCGCTGTCCGCCCGCTAGAGCTTCGCTACCAGTAGCCGTTTCATGAACCTTACCTACTCTTATAGGCGTGACTCGGTATGAATGAACGCACAAAGTATCAATACTCTCGAGCATAGTCGATTTCGATCAGTAGTGTCCCGCTTCCTATGAACACATGCTGAATCGTTCAATTATTCGTGTGCCTCCGTCGCGGCGCCCTGGAGCTCCAGCCCGGGCGCCGGCGCGGCCCCCAGGCCCTGGAGCCCTAGCCCGGGCGCCAACGCGGCCCCCGGTGTACATAGCGCGCTCGCTCCGCATTCGGTCACGCGATGTGATAATGTAAATAAATCGAAAACATTATTATAAAGTAGTTTACTTATAACTCTTTTTATACAAATAATACAGTAGTGTCGCGTCGGAGTTGACGGTCTCTCCTCGTGTCTTCTGCTACGGTTAGGGTTCGATGTAGCCGCCACACGACTGCGCGCGACCGGGCTCGCTCAGCCACTTCCGACCAATCCTGAACGCTGTGCGAGCTGCAGACGAGTCGTCTCTTCGCTCACTTCGCATGTCCGAGCTCCAGCGTGGTAGGCTGCCTTATGTTACGTATACATAGATATACGATGTGTCAACACAAGAGATTATTTGATTGTTGCTATTACAATACATGTAGATGTACATTTTATAGATACAAAGTAAACTCTAATCTATTATGTAAGGATAGTCGACGATGTTGATCTGTATAAAGTATTAAGTAAATAATATAAAGAAAAAATAATATATAAAGATTGGAAATTTAAGCATTGGATGACAATAATTTTTGTTACTTCTCACTGGAGATTTCTTTGACACATAATGTGTAGTTTAGTTTCTCTTCTGAGCACCTCCCGCCTGTGTTGCCAGTCTGTTCTGAGCAGCTGCACTCGCTCAGCCGATGTGTTATCACGTACTTATTAGTTGAATATTGACGTTTTGTGGGCATTTGTTAGTGTCGACACGTTTCCATTCGGTCGCACGTCGCGGCCGGCGCCGTTACCTTTAGTTGGAGTTCGCTACTTATTGTATAATGTGGCGCAATGATAGCAATACTACGTGCGGGTTGCCAGCCTAAAAAGTAAACCAGACCAATCGGTGTCGTGTCGGTGTTGCTAGCTAAAATTAAACAAATTAAAATAAAGCGATAACTATTATGTGTAATAATGAATAAAGCTCCCTTGTATATCGCTGGTGTTATATAAGTGCGTGGCGAGGGACTCGCTCTACGAGTATAGTAAATATGTATCAGTTCTTTATTCTTGCTGGACTAGAGATTGTATGGAATTAGACGAATCAAGAAGAAAATTGTTAGCACTCGTGTAGTGTTGCTGGGTCTTTGTATGTAGGTGCTGAAGGGTACTGTTGATGCGCAAGTTTCTGTTGTCGAACGGCGTCGCGTGCGCAGGTCGAGTCTCGTCGCCACATATAAATAAGTAGAGTAGATATCGGTGTATCGCATGGCAATAACAGTGTCCTATGTCGTCACCGCACCTCGCTGTTGCGTTGCTTCGTTATGTTCCCTCGCTCGTGGCTTGCTCGTAGTGTAACACGTTACACGGCGGATGCCACAAGTGTTAGTCTGACTGTTACATTATCAGCATGTTACAAAGTGGAATGCTGTAATATTTTCCCTCGGATACTAATCGTATTTATACGTCCAGTGTCGTTCGATCGCCTTACTTAGCTTGACAATTTTATACCTTAGACATGCTAGTTCAGTTAATCGTATTATAAGTTAGCGAGTATATTTCAGCCGTGTGCGATATCGGATGCCAAACTTTGTACTGTTCTCATGCTGTTATATAAATATGTATTATAATTGTTACACAAATTGTAATCATGTTCTCATGAGTTTATGTATGTTAATATTACGTCTCGAACAAACAAACAATTAACTGATGCTGTTCCAGTAAAATATCAATGTTTTAACCAGATTATTTTGTTACATAGGCACTAACGAGTTTTATTCAACAAATATTTTCATAGCAAACTTTACCCAATTTTATCGATCAATCAGTAGAAATGGTTTAATCGAATTTTAACGTTAAAGCTACAATATTTTGGGTGGAGATTAGCTTGCACGAACAGCGCCGTGCTATTCAAATGGCATATCAGTGCAATATATCAGCCCGTGACAACGTCGCGGGTCAGTCTTACTGTAAGATAGTTTTGAGACGCCGATTACTGCATTTTGTAATGCCCTTAAAATATCAAGTAGATTTTTCATTTTAACCTCGATAAGTAAGATAAGAGTTTGGAGTATTATTTCCCCGCATGACGTCACTCTGTGCATAGCATCCATCGTTGTATCGAGCTCTATCGTTAGCCACCATTCTTAACTCATGTTCTCGTAGAAAATGTTTTTATCAAGTTAGTTTAGAAATTGAAACGGAGTTTCGTTGTTGATGCAAATTTATTTCTATAGTAGGTATAATTATCTCGATGCAGCCACAGCGCCGCAGTGTACTGTGCAGACAGGCGCGGCGTGCGCCCGCGCCTGTCTGCCGCACCTGTCTGCCATAGCGCTCTAGTCCTTGTTGACGTCACTACGTGTTACTTACGTACCTCATGCTCCGTGCAATAATGTTTTAACTAACTATTGTGTAATGTAAATGGACAAGTTAAGTTTTCTCAATTCTATTAATTGTTAATTATAGTTGAAGTACGCCACGTTGCATTAGATGAAGGTTGCGTGCGGTGCGTGGCGCGAGCGCGGCGTGTGGCGTGCCGCGCCACGCACGCGCCACGTGGCTGTCGACAGTCTGCGTAACGCGCGACAGTTCCATTACACACGCTGACGATTCATTTGGAAATTATGGGACTAAATTATAAATATAAGTATTTGTAAATAAATAATTTAAAAAATCTTGTGGCAAATTATTACTTGTTATGTAACGACGTGTAGGATTCATTTCAACATTATTTTGTATGATTAGACGAGTGTCTCTTTTCTAATCGTTCAGAAACGAGGGTTATAAAGAAGTATAATAACTATACATATTGTATATAAAGGACGCTGTTGAATTATATTGATTATTTAGTTTGGTAGATGATTATTATAGTCATTATATATAAATAAATTATGAAAATAAAATTATATCAAAATATTATCGTTGTTTTACTAAATGTTCCACTATTCTGCTTAAAGAAAAGGCTATAATCAGTACTTACCAAGTACTTAGCGTTGCCTCCTCTAGCTCTTCGAACTGCTTCCAGTCCCCTTGGCATGGTACTCCTAATCAACTTGATGGAGGATTGCGTTCCATTCTTAGTTTTTAAGATTTCTCAAATTAGCGGTGGCAGGATTTCTTTTCTTGATAAAGTCTTCCAAGCTTATCCCATACATGGCCTATGCGGGTTTAAGTCTTTAGTCGCTCAGTGAACGCGCTGGCCACTTCATAACATTCATTTCGTTCGTCTCTAAGGTATTCGACAACTACTGCATTATCATGCCTATAAACAAATCTATCTCATGTAAAAGGGGCAAATGGCACTGCAATTTCTTCCAAAGTCTCAGTTACATATAGTGCCGCTGTTAGTGACCCACTCTCAATGACGCGGAGTTCCGTACGTGCCCCCATACAAATACCTCCCTATACCACTGACCCTCCACCATATGCCTTTTTTCCAATGATGTACCTCTCTCCCGGCCGTCTCCACACTTTAATCCTTCCATCATCTGGCTTCAGGCAAAAATTGGTTTCATCTGTGAATAGAACTTGACTCCAAGCTTCGTCATTCCAATTTTCGTGAATGCGAGCAAAATTAGCTCGAGCTACTCGATGTCATGTGGCAAGAAGGGCCTCTGGCAGGTAAGTGTTAATTTATTCCAGCCGATTTCAGTCTTCATCTCAGTTTTGTGCTTACTGTAAACCCCTCAAACTTCTTGGAGCTTCGTTCTTACCTCAGAAGTTAAGGTCCGGCTTCTATTGTAAGCGCGCTGTTAACGTTGACTCGGCCATCTCTGGCCTGCGAGTCTCGTATACTTTCCGGACTGCCGATACCTCTTGACAACTCGGGTGTACTACAGATTTTGATACTCGTAATTTTTGGGCCACATCTTTGTAGGTGTGCCCAGTTTCAGTTAAAGTAACAGCCCTAGTGACATTTCGAGCTGGCATCCTCAGTTTATTTGCAGTAACAATTCACACTTAAGACACGTACTGACGATTTTAAACGGCACACAACCGCGTAATCTATTGTCACCATTAGCTGGCTTGAAATAAGGATGAAAGTTGAAAACAATATTAGTGTTGCCGAGATGTGACTAAGCTGCGAAAGTGCATTTATTTTCCGGGTTTTCTTTAGATTATTCAGAATATGCACAATAAATTAAATAATTATCCGGTTATAGTTTAAAAAAAAATGCAAATTTTTATTAAATTCTTAAAAAAATTAATGTCGATTACCCTGAAAATACAGAGATGTTCAACGCCAAAGTTTATTTTTGTGGAGCAACTTCCAAATTTTTTATTGGGAATATCAAACTATATTTTACTATTCTATTCGGTTAACATTTTTCTTTAAACCCTTTTCTGTCCACTGTATTTTTGGCGTCGGATAGTTTCATTGCGTTACGTCATACTCGACAATCGAAGAAACCAATTTTATCATTTTTATTTTATTTTATTTTATCTGGGAAAAATCTTTTTTTTTTTTCCTCTATTTTCACCAGAGCAGAGCTCGGTCGACAGGTACTTTAATAAAATAACTCCATAACTACTCGTCGTATTTTGACAAAAGAGGTAAAAAACAACAAATATATTGAGCAACTTTTTTAATAAAACTTTAACTATGATATAAATACAATAGAATACATACGAGCATTTATTATGTGCCGGGCGCTGTGGGCGCGGCGCCCTCTGCCGCCCGGAAGGCACAGTTCTCGTTCGACCAGCAGGCGGGCATTATGCGCCCGCGCATGTACATTACGCGTGGCTACGTACTATGTACACGGTGGATGCTGACAAGTAATCACAAGTTGCAGTCATATTTTTGAGGTAATACGATTAAAACATTGAAGTCTATTATAAATTGAAATTGTGCCCGAAATATGGCGTTGCGTTATCACATTGGGGCACGACACCCGGAACTTGTCTGCAGTCGCTCCAGGGCTGAAGCAACCGTGTGCTTACTTGTTCACCACAAACATCACATTCGCACAGAACTAAGTTCAGAGTCGTGTCAACAAGCGGAACCCGGCCAGCATGCCGGTCGCTTCACTATACAGGGTGTAACAAGACACATCACAAAGCCGTCAACTACGCATACCTACTGTACATCTAACTACCTAGCTTTGCGCAAAAATTATTGCTGGGAAACGACTTTCATTTTTAGGTATAAAAAAAACAATTTTTTATTACGCGCAATGTAACGCGAACCCAGGCAAACGGAGTTAAGCCCCGCCCCTTCGCTCTACGGTACGCGTACGTACTTGTCGGAAAAATGTAGTAATAACACTGTCTTGAATAAGTTTTAGTAAAGAAAAATGCGACTTTGACTTCAATATCTCAAGAACCAGTGGGTTCCCAGGTATGGTCTAGTGGAAAAAAACAATCCAAATAATGGGTAGAATATGTGTGGCATTCGGCTACAGCAGGTCTCTTTTTACACCCGGTACACACATTACGTTGCACCGAGACACACACAGGCTATCATGGATCGGTTTCAAACTATCGCACGAGATTGATGTCGCAACTGTAGTAATTCTGTCGATAGCTAACTATTATATGAATTTTACATCAATTTAAAAGTTTTATCTTAAAGGTGACGACTCCTGCAGGGCTAACATGACGCACACGACGACTACTCACTCTCGCGCATATTTCTGCCACTTTTCTCGTTTATTGACAGTGTTGCCATACAAAATACTCGACTCTTTCTGTCAAACTTGTTATTTTCTCTGCAAACCTTACTAACATGGCACCAAAGTTATCTCGAATTTTGAGTTTCAACATGAGATATAACCAATTCTTTTGTCGTTTTGCTGTCTTCGATTTTGACGACGAGAAAGATTTGTTCTAAAATGTCATTGATTTCCGAAAACATGACATTTTAGAATAAATCGAACTTAGAGAGATATATTTATGATAATACATGGTCACGAATCGTATTGCGCATTCAAAACAAATGTCGACAAATCGTGATATAGCTCGTTCTCGTGCTTGTCATGTTAGCCAGCTGATGTCGCTACTGAGCGACGAGGTGCCCCGGGTCGCGTACACTACGGAAGCAGAACATCGAGGACGGTCGCGGTTAGCTGAAGGTAGACATCGAAAACGTACACATTATCACAAAATCCTGTACATTGTATAAATAGCTGGAAGTTACCAGAAAGCGAACCGACACATGCAGTCAACAGATCACGTGCGGCTATCACACTCGCCCGATACAAAACACTAATACGTATATTTCGCTACGAAACTCGACTATATCCAAAATGTTATTTTTGTTATTGACGTAAAATCACCCAGTGTGTAAAGGCGTGGTCTGAAACGAGCCAATAGGAGGAGAGGGCGAACTTACAACTGTTTGGTCTACCAGACAGACCTCGTTACACACTGGACGAAAACGTTATGGAATACTCGTTGACATTGATCAGTATTTACAGAGCTACGAGTGTGTGAACGGAACTAGAATATAACAGAACTCAAGAACATTACCTACTCGCTTACTATTAAGTTAAATATAAAATTTGACAACAAGACCCAAAGGCAACTAATTGCACTAATACAATGTTTACGTTTCACAGCTTTAAATGCTAACAACTATAATACTAAGGTTGCAGTACAGGAAGACGGCCAGCCGCTGTACCCGGCCCTGCATCATGTGCAGTGAGGCTGTTCCCGACACCAACAGTATCAGAGGGGACAGTAACCGTCTTCCTAATCTCGCTCACATTCGCCATGGTGCGTCACTGTGTGTGAGTGATATTACCCTATCAGCTCATTCCACTACGTTCGCCCCAGAACACAATCCTGTGAGAACGCATTATTAAAATTTATTAATTTTATATAATAATAGTAAAATTTTAATGAAAGACAACAAGAATATTGAACTTATTAGCTAATAATCACAATGTTACTGTCCGTGCTGACGAGGCGTCATATCGCTCACACTAGTGCGGCGCGCGAGCTACCAGTAGCACCTTGCGGAGCGGGCGTCGACTGCGGAGTGCGCAGGCGCACAACAACGACCCCACGAGGTGCTAGAACCTCCTTACGAAAGTTATTCGTAACGAATTTAGATTTCTTATAACAGCATAGCGCGTCGCACGGCCGGCCGACTCTCACATCAAATTCGTTCCGTCGTTCCTATACGCACAACTAACAATACGGATTACGAACATGGAAGTTTACAAAAATATCGTGTCTAAACTACAACGATGACATGAATTACACAAATGTACTAACAATAAAACTAGTGCGTCCTATACAAGTTATCTCCTAAGATTTGTTCAGCGGGAGGATGAACTCGTGAGCACAGTACCACAGGTTAATACAGACGGGACACTCCGCAGTTTAGTATGAAGCTACAAGTACGCGGCGGGCTCATCTCACTGGGCCAATTCAGTGTGGGCTGCCGCGCACCGGCCGGCTCGCACGTTAGTTCGATACTCGCTCACGCGCCGCGTCGTGAAAGAACACAACCCTAACGAGTCAGAAGGTATAAGAGTTAGGTACGCATACAAAGAGAGGCAACTTGTAGGTGATAAGCGTTGTGCGACCTGTATTGCACTTTATTGTGTCGTAGCAAGAGTCGTTTTTTATTTAAATGATTTTGCGGAGTGACCCATCTGTACTAATCGGCAGCAGGCTCTTCCGTGAGCACAGCAGCACGCTCTATTGCACTAAACGATACGATATGACTCTCAATATGTCTGCGGTATATTGAAATGTAAACATATTCGTCACACTAAGTCTTGCTAACATATAACATACGTTTCCTATCATTTTAACGATTCCGTTTTGTATAAAAGTAAAAATCCATATCATTTTAGATTAAAAGAAATATCTCATACAATAATCTTAAGACTTTTTTTGGCGACAATTTTTATGCACTTACTGCAAACTCCTATTTATTTGATAAGACACTTAAAATGTAAATTTATTTAACAAAGATTAATCACATAATTATATATTGCGTGTCCCAAATGAGATTAATTTAGATTTCAACAAAAAATAAAATATTTATGATTGTGTTAATGCAGATTCGTAACATTTGGCACCGATCATTTTGAAGAAAACGATAATACTCCTTTTTGAAAGACCTCCAGACTTGCCATCGAAGCCTTGCTCTTGAGAACGTCCAACAAAACCAACCAATACTAACCTATTGATATTACCAGGATATGTTCACAAAACTAGGACTAAGGCGGGAAGCAAACAGCTCGTGTTATAAGGGTGTTTTTAGTGATACGACCTAACCAATGACTAAGCAATATTATGGACATGAAACGAGTCCTGTCACGGGAACACTAAGCGGACCCCGCGCGGTATGCGGGACGAAAATCACTCGCGCCGATTGTGTTAACCCTTTAACCGCTTACGTCGGATTAATCCGTCAAATATTTTCGTGTCCATTTCGCCGGTCGAAAATTTACGACCAAATTCCACAACTCCTATAATCTGCTATTTTATTTCATTATGCTGTATTCTATCAAACAGATTTTTTAATTTACTGATAATTGATATGAAGCCGGGTGGTTAAAAGGTTAACAAACTTGTATGAAGGTGTTCAAACTGGCCCAATTAGTCCCGTAACGTTCTACTCATTAAAACAAGCGAGCCCCCCTGTCGTGTCACCTCAGTGAGGCCAGAGCATGAACTGGACTTATACTGTGGCCGGTTTGCCAGCGTAGTGCCTCGTTGTCACTGGCTGTGTGGGAGTAAGGGCGAGAATACGCATGCAAGTAGCTGGCATGCCATAGCACAGATTAATACAGACGGGACACTCCGCAGTTTAGGTATGAAGATACAAGTACGCGGCGGGCTCATCTCACTGGGTCAATCAGTGTGGGCTGCCGCGCACCGTCCGGCTCTCACGTTAGTTCCATACTCACTCACACGCCTAAAAGAAGACAACCCTAACGAGTCAGAAGGTATAAGAGTTACGCGATAGAAAGAGAGGCAACTTGTAGGTGAATATAACTGCAGGTAATGAGCGTTGTGCGACCTGAATTGCACTTTATTGTGTCGTAGCAAGAGTCGCTTTTTATTTAAATGATTTTGCGCAGTATCCCATCTGTATTAATCTGTGGCCATATAGTTGAGCCACCATGCGGTCGATATGTGAACTGATATAGAGTCGATATGAACGTTGTGACGCGTGACTCAATCGCCAAGTGGACAGTATCTACTCGAGATTCCCATCAGATTCTTCTCCATAGGAAATGACCAATTGTAAGCGTGCAGCTAGCTTCTGACGTTTCGTAAGGGCCCGTGTGGGTTTATGTGGTTTTTTTAAAGTGAAAACTTCTTTAGGCGCGTTGAGCGATTTTTAGTGGAGGAGATGGCGTCGCGTCGTGTTGACCCCCCCTCCCCCCGCCACGCTACACGTAACACCGTTTCAATCACGATTGTACAACACACGCTCGAGACACAACTGAGAGCACTGAACACGTCCGGCAGATGCACCGCTAACTGAACGAACATCTTTTATAAACAAATATATGTATTTACTAGCGAACCCGACAGACGTCCTGTCTGAACGATCCTACAACCTGACTGCAGCGCCACCTACCGGGTCCAATTGTGTTTTAAACCACACAGGAACCCATTCAAATATACACGCCATATTTCATCTAAATCGGTCTAGTCGTAGTTATACCACGTTTTATACATTTTTCTTTTTAATATCCTGTTCGTCTCCTGGTTCTAAGCTGCCTCCCCACCAATTTTCAGCCAAATCGGTTCAGCCGTTCTTGAGTTATAAATAGTGTAACTAACACGACTTTCTTTTATATGTATAGATTAATTTAAGCGAGTTTTAATTTGTTTTGTGAAGTTCAGTACTAATTTGGTCAGTCTGTAATTTGGTAAAAATTAAAATAAACGAAACACGCGCTATGTATTCTGCATAAAACGCGGTGATGAGAGCGACCCTATCACGTTACGATAAGGTCCATAATCGTCTGCAGTTTAACACGAGTGACAGTTGTGAATAAGTATAACATTGAATGATAGACTTTACAACTCCGGTAATAAGGAATGATTTACTGTGGCGTGCGGGTTGTTCGGCAGCTGACTGGCTTCGCACGCCGTCGAGCAAACAGTCGAGTGCAACGTTTTATATACGAATGTATAACATAACATAACACCAGCCTGTATTCTCCGAAGGGTTGGGCAGAGCAATTGGGCAGCAGTTGGGCGATACAACTAGTAATTATTATTTTTATTGACATTATGTATCTTTATTTTATTTTTATTTTTTTTTTGACATTGTTTAACGGATGACTGTTTTATTATTGATCGATATTATAATTCTTTTAATTTTCAATTTGATTTATTGACACTATGTATCTTTATTATTATTATTTTCTTATTTTTTTTTGACATTCTTTATTGGATGACTGTTTTAATAATTATTTATATTGTAATTCTTTTAATTTTCAATTTTATAATTTAGTATGAATTTTTATAATATCCAATGTGTACTTAATTCGTTTAATTTTTAATTTTTGTAATTATATCTGAAATTTTCAACACAATGTAAAAATTGTTTATGAAATAAATGAAATGAAATGAAATGAGGTGTACAGTCGAGTTTATTAATATATTGGCCTTCAAAAATATATGAACATCAAAAAAGTTTATAATATTGTGACAACTATAAGCATCATTAAAAACCTATCCTGTACTTCCTCCTTATTCTCAGCATATATTATTGAACCGTTCACATGAGGACATATTTTTGATCTATAGGTTCTATAGAATTTATTGAGCTTTCCAACGCTCACAATATTTTGAATGCGTGACTGCCAATATATTAATGAACTGGACTTTACGTACAGTACACCCATATTTCGCCATTTATGTCTAAGTCTGATGTAATAGCAGGCGAGCCTACTGGCATCACGCGGCCACAAACCTAGACTGCGGGCTGCTGCTGAGAAATTCCAGATGAGAAAACTCAATAACAGTGCCGGGCCCAGCAATCGAACCCAACACCCTTTGCTCAGCAGCGCGTACGACATATTTTTTAACGAAATGACAGATAATTATCTTAAGTCCAAGCATAGAGCAGCACGTTGTGACGAGGTACGACTCGCAAACATTTCTTCTATTTCCCAATACTTTAAGTCTCGCTTTCTGCTTCTGCCATTCGAGTAAGCCGCGCAGATTCTGCTTGAACAGATTTTATCGACAGAGAGAGCGCCTCAACCATTTAGATTTAGGCCCGTATTACAGAACATCAATCAATGCTCAAGTATTACTTAAAACTAGATTCAAGACTCGATTCGTCGGTTTATAGTGTTTTTCTTTTAAAATGTGTACTTTTTATTATTATTTTTTTTTTTCTCCTCATGTAGCATGCGTTCGTTATCATACTCAAATGTCATTTCGTGGACAATAGTGTGGGTTATACGTTTTCTCGACTGTTAAATTACTACTTTGTAAATGCTGTACTGTATAACTGTTTTATGTCCCAAATAAATAAAATAAAATAAAATAAGACATTTGACTGGTAATGCTTCAGTATTGAGTGACGTTCGATATAAACGTTTCAATACGACACTAAGGTCCGTATTACCACAGTATAAAAACATACAGTAGGACGACGCCTTTGATCTCGTGGTAAATGCCGACAACGTCTAGACATTGTCGCAACCGCAAGGGTTGTCCCAAGTAAACGATATTAATTAATTAATTTGTTTATTCGAGATCAACATCGTCATCAACATTATTATTATTATAAACGGCATTTGAGTGCCTGCTTATTTCTTAAGTTTTTTTTTCTAATTATTTTATTATTTTCTTTTAAGTAATTTTTTTCGACATGGATGTCATTCTCATGGTTTTTGAAGTCGCTGATGACGATAACGAAAGTAAAATCAAAATTCAAGATGGCGGCTACGAAAATTTTAAAATTTTTCGTCATGGGTATCGTTTCTATGGTTTTCTAGGACGGTAAAGCCGATAGTGAAGTCAAAATGAAAATACAACATGGCGGCTGCGAAAATTTTCAAATTTTTCGTCATGACCTCATTATCGTTTTCAGCGAGCTCAAAAACCATGAAAATGACACCCTTGACGAAAAATTAGAAAATTTTCGCAGCCGCCATCTTGGATTTTCATTTTGACCTCATTACCGTTTTCAGCGAGCTCAAAAACCATGAAAATGACACCCATGACGAAAAATTTGAAAATTTTTGAATCCGCCATCTTGGACTCAGAAACCATGAAAATCCCAGCCATGTCATTATTATTATTTCCTTTATTTCATTTTATATTTATATATACAGGGTTATTGGTAAAACACCAGCAACCTCTTAAGGGGTCATTGTACTCATCATTATGAACCACTTCTACTATGGGACCAATCCTGAAATCGCGAAAAAAAAATCAGCTGCTCCCTACATTTTGACGAGTTTAATGTAGATAAATGTACTGAACAGCTGATTTTTTTTTCGCGAATTCAGGTTTGGTCCCATAGTAAAAGTTGTTCATAATGATGAGTACAATGACCCCTTAAGAGGTTGCTGGTGTTTTACCAATGACCCTGTATAAGTTACATTTTTAAATATTAGAATATAAAAACACAAGGGTCGTGACGGAAAAATCTTAAATTTTTTTGCGCCTAGCCCCATCAGCCAAGTTCGTACTGTCCGTTCCAAAAAAACTTAAGGAATAAGCAAGCAGGTACCTACTCAAATGTTACTGTGTCGTATCTCTGTATTTTTCTGTGAACGTAAATTAAATAATAATAATAAATTAAATCAATAATATAATAAAATCAACTAGATAGCCCTGCAAATCGTGTCCCGAGCTACTAACACGGTGGAAGTATGCAGCTCGGGCTCGCGCCTCCCGCGTCTCGCCCCTCACGCCCCGCACGATTGCCCTGTCTAGACGACTTCGTCGGACGACTGTATGATGTAGACTGTGGTATTACTGAAGGAAACTCAAGCATTGATCATTGTTTAAATCTATTTTAAAACTAGATATTTGTTTAAATCTAGTTTAAAACTAGATCTTTGTTTGAATCTATTTTAAAACTAGATATTTGTTTATATCTAGTTTAAAACTAGATCTTTGTTTAAATCTATTTTAAAACTAGATATTTGTTTAAATCTAGTTTAAAACTAGATCTTTGTTTGAATCTATTTTAAAACTAGATATTTGTTTATATCTAGTTTAAAACTAGATCTTTGTTTAAATCTATTTTAAAACTAGATATTTGTTTAAATCTAGTTTAAAACTAGATCTTTGTTTAAATCTAGTTTCAACCAATCAAATGGCTTGAATTTAGTTTTAAATAATGCTTGAGTATTGGGTGACGTGTAATACGTGCCGTGGTAATACGGGCCTTAGTGTCAAACAGTCGTGCACTTAGTCAGCCGCTAAACGTCCCGCACGAGCGAGAACTGTACGAATATACACAAATTTAATACAACTAACTACGTCACCGCGGGCCACGCGGGATCCTCCGACACCTTCACGCTACTCAGTAACATTCACTATAACATAGAATTTACAATATAAGGGTAAAGCTCGATAATTGCCCAAATTATTCATACTATATACAATTACATCGTTGTGATTATAATCCGCTCCTAGGCGTGCGCTCGCGCACATACAGTCGCGACGTGTTACAAGCAGAGTACATAACAAGTATATTACAAATAAGTAGATAAGAAACCATGTCAATGATTACCGTTGCCTCGCCATGATAACTGAGGAACCTACTCCCATTGGGAAGGGCTCGTCATACACAAGAGGACAGAAGGAATTTTCACTTTGGACCCCAAATGTTCAGGAGAATGGTGTTTGGAATATTTAGTAAGCCTGCAAGTTGTCCGAGCAACAACACGGTGAGCAAATCACTACAAAACTACATTTGTGGAGAATTTTCATTGTTTTTTTACATAATAATTATGAATTTACCTTGTTACGTGGTAAAGTGCTTCATATCGCCTATTTATATCTAAGAGATCTTCAACTCCTACCAGTAGTTCTGTAAACTAGAGGCCTATATATATATATATAGGGCATCTAGTTTCGCTAATTTTGAACCAATAAGGCACACTACTCGAACATTGCTCAGACAACCGCTAGTCTTCACTACTAGCACACAATCACCTCGTGTGGTGATTTTATATAAATAAAAAATCAATAAACAATGTGGCTAAACTAAACAACGCAACATTCTACGATAGCACAACATAGATATATACAGAAGCCTGCCTCCGTCATGAGCCTAAACATGCGCACACGCAGGCGCGTACGTGCGGCGGTCTCAAACGAATGCCGCACGCATGTGTATGTGTGCGTGTTCGCTCGGTACAGCTGACCTGTACGTATCTATGTTGTGACGGTGCGCACGCGCGTGCGCACCTCGCGGGCGGCCGCGTCCACTGCACCGCATAAACTACGATTATGATATAATTTGTTCAACTAATATTACCGTTATGATATTTGTATTATATTTCGCTTACACAAGTAATGATTAGAAAGTATACGATTAGGAAATGCTTAAGTATGATTTCTTCCCCAATTTAACATTTAAAAACACTTATTTGTAAGACACATCGAATTCGATACTAAATGCAAACTTCGTAATCACTGGCGAGCATTACATTACTCCATCACTGATAATCACAATTTATGCTTATTATTATTAATGGATCGATTAGATGAATAGTCTTTACGCGTCACGAGAATTTGTATGTGAATATAGGAGGGGGCAGGAAGGGGTGAGTGAACGCGTCCGCTCCAGCGCGTCGCACGCTGCGCCGTCTACACGTGGAACACGTAGCGGGCGGGGCGGCCGGATCACCTCGGGCTGGCGGGGCTGCCGGCCGCGTCGCGCACGTCGCGCCCCTCCACGTCGCGCACGGCGGCCGCGCCCGGCAGGTTGGCGTTGACGATGTTGGCGATGGCGTCGGCGGACATGGCCGACATGGCCGTCAGCAAGTTGTTGGCGAGCTCGACGCTGGACGCCTCGTCCATGCGTCTGTCGGTTAACTCGCCCTCTAGTCGCAGTGTGCGCATGCTTGCTTCTAAGTCTGGATCTGTAATGAAACGTAGCGAGGGTAAAATAAACGTTTTTTGAAGAACTTCTGGCGGCGATTCAATAATTGGACGAGAATTGAGTGTCAATTTCAAGGACGCATCACGTTTCGGCACATTTAGTTACAGGAGAGAGAAGGAAGATATAACTCTCTCTGTCTCTCACGCTAAATCTCTCTTATTCTTTAAGAAGTCTCACTTCTATCACGTTTTTTTTTTTTTATAAAAAAATATGTTTTCGTTACGACAACAGCACATTGTGTATACTCGTAGGATAGCACAGTGTTCCAATCGATCAAAAACAAATACCTCTGCTGTTTATGGTATTTATCGATCAAGGGATGCATTTAAAATGCACGAGTAAAACACCCACGTGTCAATTTCAATTTTTTTTGTAATGAAAATTTCATGAAAAAAATTAAAATAAATTCTGAAAACGTAACTGTCCAAGATATTTATTTTATATAAATATAGTCTGATAAAGCATCTTTGGGCGCATATTTTCCAGTTTTTATTTTTGGAAAATTACTTCCGTATACCGAGTAATATTTTTTTTTCAGATTTTTGTTTTTATTTTTTTTTCTCCCTAAAAACTCAAAAGTGCGACTTTTCACTAGCACAGAAATATTGCTCTTAACAAGGCCTATCACTCATAAAAAACCGCGTCGCACTGTTGCGGTTTTTGGGAAGAATACGCCATTTCGTTCTAAGGTCAAATAATACTGTAACATAGGGTTGTCGCAAATGACCAAACAAGTATTTTTTTTTTGTAAGTGTGCGTATACAAGGAAAGAAGAGACATCACTGACATACTTATCATATCACAAGCTCGAATCTATGTCATCCCGAATCAAGGAACAAAGAATTTTGTATTCCAAGCCAACTAAACGCAAAAAAAAAACTGGAAGCCGAGCCCAACATATGTAGTTGGGAAAAGGTTAAGCAGATGATATACGAGGTAAACTATTTCTTCGTATATGGCAATCAATATTGTAACCACAATAATGGCAATCTATTACTTCGCTGTAGTATAACATAGATATATTGTACTGACCGTGCGCATGTTGCGTGTCAGCATACGACCAGAAGGGAGAGAACTCGTGCTCGTGCGCGAACTCGTCCTCGACTGCGAAGGCGGGCGCGCTGGGGGGCTGCGGGGCGTGCGGGGCCAGGGGCGCGGGCGGCTCGGGCGGCGCGGCGAAGGGGTCGTGCGGGGGCAGCAGCGCCTCGCCGAACTGCGCCCAGCCCTCGCCGCTGCCGCCCGGCCCGCCGGGCCCGCCGGCCGCGCTGTCCCACGCTGCACAGACATCAATGTAACGTTAATCGTCATTACCAGTTGAACCTTGCACAAGTAGCAAACTGTCCTGAAGCCACGAGGCTGAGCAACTATTCAGTTGATTCATTAGTTGAGGACTGCTTAAGGTGGCGGTGAGCGGCGCGACAGAGGCGAGCGACCGAGACAGAAGACGCGACCGTCACTTGACGGTAGGCAACATATAAGCGACTGTTACGTACCGTTCTCTTTGTAATTGGTATTACGTACCTACTGAATTAAATCTTAGAGATTTTAGGATAGTGTTTTCTTCACCCCACAACTGGTAATCAAGCTTTTTTGTGTATTTGCCGAGGGTGTTGATTTGAATAAGCTTCCGGGGCTTGCTCATCGCCCATTCGTCGGTGTTTTTTCACTGTACTACGTGCCATACGGGTGTCCGCATACCCGCCACGCGCGATATATACTTTTCTAAAAAATAGGGTCCTTCGGGTGAAAACGTGCTACAATCCGCGCAAGATACCAGATATACCCTGAACCAGCGCCTGTGGATAAATATGTGTAGTGGAGTTGAAGCAGGATTCAGAACTATCGAACGCGCCTTCTAAGCCCATCGGTGTGCGAAGCGACGGGACGGGGGCGACCGGTAAGTTTGATTCGAATCTTCCCTCTTTACGGCACAGCGACAGTTCGCGACGAGGAGACAGAGACGCGAGACAGCGAGACGGTCGCTGCCGCGGACCAGTAGTCTCGTGTCGCGCTCGAAATGCAAGTGTGTTTATTGTAAAAAAAAACCGGCCAAGTGCGTGTCGGACCACACACAATGAAGGGTTCCGTTGTTGAAAAGAATTTATTCCAAAAACAAATTATTACCGAAAAAAAAATATTTTATGTGATAAAACTACAAATTAATAATTTTCGGAGTTTTTCCTTTACTTGTGCTGCGAGACCTTGCTTCTTGCCAAATTTCATAATTGTAGGTCAACGGGAAGTACCCTGTAGGTTTTGATTTATTTGCGAGTAGCAAAATATGTCGTATAAATGGCCGTATTCTTTTATTGCGTTGACTTAGAAACTTGATTTTTTTAGAGCTCCAAGGGACCATAGACTTACGTATTTGATATTTATTTCAACATGATACCTCCTCACGTTTCTTGGAAAAAGGGTCTTACAGGCTGACCGACTTAAAAATATTTTTTTGTGTGAAAAAATTATAAATTAACAATTTTCGGACTTTTTCCTTTATTTGTGCTGTAAGAACTTGCATCTTGCCAAATTTCATGATTCTAGAATAACGGGAAGTACCCTATAGGTTTTGATTTACTTGCGAGTATCAAAATATGGCGTATAAATGGCCGTATTCTTTTATTGCGTTGACTTAGAAACTTGATTTTTTTAGAGCTCCAAGGGACCATAGACTTACGTATTTGATATTAATTTCAACTTGATACCTCCACGCGTTCTTGAGAAAAAGGGTCTTGACAGACTGACAGACAGACAGACGGACAACGAAGTGATCCTATAAGGGTTCCGTTTTTTCCTTTTGAGGTACGGAACCCTAAAAATCACTACTTTTTCAGACGAAGACTGTGAAAAGCTGATTGAACTGATCAGACAAAGGGATAAGAGCAAATCATCGTCTTCTTCTTCCTCCAGTAGAAGTTCTACTTGGGTTTCCATTACAGTGTAATTAATGACACAGTACAACACAACTGACTCCATCGACAGACTCTGATACTGAATGAATTGTTGCTGTGCTTGCGGTCTCGGTCTCGACCCACAGTACATGCAGGAGAGACCGAGACACTTGTCGCAGTCTCCCGGCTTAGTCTCCGGTCTGTGTCGCGATGCGAACCGCCACCTTTACAATGTGTGAGACAATTTATGCCAGAAGGCAGAATGTTTGAATTCAAGTTACAGCAAAAACAAAACACCAGCAACAGTGATTCAAAATTGTAACCTTCAGTCATTGTGATGATACGGCTGGGTAATTTGTTTTTATTTTTTATTCTTTGTTTAATTAGGGACTTTTATAATCGCAATGCGTATGACAGTCCCATCGTACCCTAAATACACACTGCTACAGCTTACATTTGGGTCATGAACCTGAACAGACTCTTCGCATCATCACCATTTGGCTGAGACAGGATTTTATGGAATGTGCCTATTTCAAGTCGGTTCAAGCTCAATACGTCGAACAGATCCTTCCTACTAGACTCGTATCGAACACAGTCCATCAATAAGTGATGTAAGTCTTTCACAACTCCACACTCCACGCAATTAGGCGAGTTAATTTTTTTCATCATGAACGCAAACTTATTACATGGAATGTGTCCAGATCTGAATCTATGTAACAATTAATTTTCTACTTAAATTGCTATTCATAAACCAGTACCCTAATTGCGTAACACATTATCAATCGGAGTTTGAATCATTTTGAAACAAATTGCTAATCGATTGCTTCATATGTTCGACAAAGTCCGCTCGACAACGTAAATAACGCAATGAATGTTGTTGAACTCTCAAAATGAAACCAACTCCGATTGATAATGTGTTACGCAATTAGGGTGCCGGGCACACGAAAAGGCTGACCCTGCATGGTTTTATACCAGATACCTGAACATGTCAGCCTTTTCATTGCCCTGTATCCCAATATGCGAAGGAACCCACTGCAGTCTCAATTTAACACCCTTTACAATTAATTCATCGATCTTAGATAGAATAACATAAGCTATCGATACACCTCTTTGGCCAGAGGCGTATCGAGCTAAATGTTGTAAAGAACTTTTGCTGTCTGTGCAAATAACAATATTATTATGTTGACAACTACTGCAATAAGACAGTGCTTCAGAGATCGCAATAAGCTCCAACGTCATAATAGACGCATTCTTATCCATTTTATAGCAATTTACGGCTGGGTAATTTGTTTTTCTCTTTAAATGTTCCTCATATCTCCGAATAAAGTTTTTAGGGAAAGAAAAATTGGTAAAGTTGCGGAAAATTCGAAAAAAAAAACTGCAAGTGCTTTTTCCTTTTTCCATGGGATTTTTGTATGAATTATTGAAATTTAGATAGGACACTGAGATGGGTCGGTACGCGAATTCGTAATACCGAAACTATTTACTGATATGATTATATTACCAATACCAGGTTTTGAAACTATTTATTTTAATAACTATGTATTAGTGATACTGAGCTCGGGTTCATTATAAACGGGGTCGGTATTAAAAATAAGTCTCGTTCTAACGCACGCCGGTCATCTCGAGTTCCAGTCCGTATTATTTCGGCAGCGCTCGGCTCGGTCCGCCTGCGGCCGGACCGTATCGGGCATCAATGATCAATCGGTGGTTGTCACTAGTACTCGGTAATTCGTTTTCCCGCGTATTAAGCCAATAAATAGTTTCCGCAATACATAGTTATTGTGGAAGCAAATACCATATTTTAGATATTATGCCAATTCATACGAGGGTGCGTTTTTAAGTTCGCGGAATGGGGGGGAGGGGATAACAATAGGTCATTATCGGGATGGCCACAACTTCAGCTACTCAATATTAGTATAAATACCAGGTTTTATCTTAATTGGATCATTAGTCAATGACCTATCGTCAAGCAAACAACTCAATTGGGAAGAAAGTTAATTTAAAGTGAATTATGGAAAAAATCGAGTACCGTACCGTAATAAAGTTCCTTACCAAGCAAGGAAAGTCAGTTCAAAATATACTGGAAGAGATGGAATCCGTTTACGGGGACTCTTGCCCGGTTAAAACCATGGTTTACAAGTGGCACAGTCTCTTTAAACAAGGCAGGACCTCACTTGAAGACGACCCACGGGCCGGACGGTCGATCGAGGTGACTACTCCGGAAATCATTAAAAAAGTCGAAAAAATAATATTGGAAGATGCCAGACTAAAGAAGAAACAGCTTGCAGAAATGGTTGGAGTATCGGATACGAGAATTTTCAAAATTCTACACGATCATCTTGGCATGACAAAGGTCAGTGCAAGATGGGTGCCAAGAATGTTCACGCCCGCCGCCTCAAAAACAACACCGCGTGGAGTGTTCTCGCACGTTTTTGGACCTGTGTAACGAAGATAAGGATGGACTATTAAGTCGAATTGTTACTGGAGATGAAACTTGGGTTCATCATTGTGAACCTGAGTCGAAACAAGACTCTATGCAGTCGCACTAAAAAGGCTCACCACCACCCAAGAAGTTTAAAGTGTCACAATCGGCTGGAAAAATCATGGCAACAGTGTTTTGGGATTCAGAAGGGGGATCCTGTTGACCGATTATAAAGATAAAGGCGTTTCTATAACCGGAGAATACTATGCTTCTATCCTCGAGAGGTTGAAGGAAAGCATTAAAGAAAAAAGGAGGGGTAAATTGACCAAAGGTGTCCTTCTTCTTCACGACAACGCGCCTGTTCACAAGAGCCGTGTTGCGTTGGCTGCCCTGCAGCGCGTCGGGCATGTTTGCCGACGCTCGTATTGATGGCTTCCATGCGGTCCTCAGAAAGAGAGCTGCATCTTTGCTAAGTCGTGCCCGCGGCAGTGGCAACAGCATTCTTAGCGTTGTTGCTGACAGAATTGACTGCCCAATATTGTGGCATTGTGTGCAGTTGCATATAAAAAAGAACAGCAACTGATGGACGAATATTGTTTTTAATTGTTTTATTATTTGATTATTTTGTTGTTTTATTATTTTAATGAATTTAATGAATTTTAATATTATAATGAATTTCTTCCATGTGAATAACATTGTTGATTTTACAACATTTATAATGAATTTAAAGTACTTCTGCATGATATATAATTTAATAATTTAATATTTACTAACATAATTCTTAAGTATATCTACTAACAAAAATATGGATAATAATTATGTCTGACTTAAATAAATAAATAAATAAGGTGGGCTTCGATATTTTAGACCATCCACCCTTTTTTTTTTTTTTTTTTGAGGGTGGGAAATCATCAAATAACTTCTCCCGCTCTGGGTGGAGCGGAAGGGCGTGTCAGACTTTTACTGACTAAAACCCACCCGTGTTCCTTCAGTTGCCTATGCCAGGGCCGCGGTATCTTCTTAAAACTACCCGCGACCCCAGCGGAGACCATCCACCCTACAGCCCAGACCTGGCTCCCAGTGATTATTATCTCTTCCAAAACTGAAAAAAGAACTTCGTGGGAAGAAATTTTCAACTGATGAAGAAGTGAAGGACGCGGTTTCAGCTTATTTTTCGGACAAAGACAAAGCATTTTTTTATGAAGGTATACATAAGCTAATTGAAAGATCTGAAAAATGTATGTAAGGGTAACAGCTGAATATATTGAAAAAGAAAAATAATTTAGTATTTTTATTTTCACTTCTCACCCTACATTCCGCGAACTTAAAAATGCCCCCTCGTAGTTATTGAAACTGGTTATGGTTTATACCACCCATCTCGATCAGGACAGCTAGCAAGTAATACATACGCGAGTGCTGGTCGAGTACGTCCCGCACGACGTCCGCGGGCTCGTCCTCGTCGTGCGCGTCCTCGTCCGCGTCCGCGTCGCCCGAGTCCTCCCACATGCTGACACACGGATATATTGCATCATGAACAACTTGTACTGCACGTACAATTTGAGACATTGACATTAAAAGCTTTCATCCCGCACGAGCTGGCAACGTCACATTTCTAGAGGTCTTTCATGATTATTTTAATAATTTAAATCAAAGTACACACCACAACACACACATACTTATAAATACAACGATCTAGTGATTGGCGAAAAAAAATAGTACTTTAAATTTAATAAAATCATCACGAAAACTTCTAGAAATGAGTCGTTGCCAGCCCGCGTGGTATGAACGCTTTTAAATCCATGATTAAACTAGTAATAAATGCCATCTGCACCAGACTGCTAGAAAACTGAGCTCATTCTCAACTTTTTAGTTGCAGTCGGTTTTTTGCTGTTTTAATGTTTTTTACAGTACGCGACGCGAAACAAAGTACTGCCATATCGGGCAATATTTTCTTTTCGAATTGGATATAGTATTCTAGAGACGACGCACCTCAAAGTTCAGTTTCTAATAAATAAACAATATAATTATTTTAAATTCATAAACAAAAAGTACAGAAACTTACTCGTCATCAAATCTTTGACTGGCCAGCTCTAAGAAATTGCTCTTAGCTGCTCTCATCTGCAAATAATAAAAATAGTACCACAATGAAGACTTCACGTGACATCCTAACAACATAATGCTTTAAAATGTTTGTATTGTCTCAGGTGCAGGTTGCTGTGGCGCGGGGCCCGCGTCCCCCGCGGTAGCACGTTTGCGGGGCCCCAGAGCAACGACATTATTTATTGTGTTTTTGATAAAATTGCCCGAGTTTAGATAATGTACTTAGTGTATGAAACAACACAAAACTAGCTATTAAAACATTCGTGTAATACTATTATAAACCTCACACTCGTGTTTTAATAGGGGTTATTAAAACGCGAGTGTGAGGTTTATAATAGTTGTTATGTAACAGTTTCATAAACTACTATTATTGCCCAGTTCTGTTGTAGAATACACATTAATTTATCAGGTTATATTAATATAATGGATTGTGTGAGGAATGATATGAAAGAGAAGGGAGTGAATGATAGCGTGACGGTTGACAGGGGAGAATGGAAAAAGAAAACGTGTTGCGCCGACCCCAAGTAACATGGGATAAGGGCAGGAAGATGATGATGATTAATATAACGCGTGTATTTACTTCATCAGCGTCGTCGATGCCCAGACCGTCTGCTATGAAGTCCGGAGACTCTCCGGACAAGCCCATCGCGCCACACATCTGAAATACAGAAGCAGCTATAGCATAATATCCTGAAGAGCAGAGGGGCAAATCTGTCACCACTGAAGAACAGCGCGGTCATTCTGTTACCACTGAAGAACAGCGCGGTCATTCTGTTACCACTAAAGAACAGCGCGGCCATTCCGTTACCAAAGAAGAACAGCGCGGCCATTCTGTTACCAAAGAACAGCGCACCCATTCTGTTACCACTGAAGAACAGAGCGGCCATTCCGTTACCAAAGAAGAACAGCGCGGCCATTCTGTTACCAAAGAACAGCGCAACCATTCTGTTACCACTAAAGAACAGAGCGGCCATTTCGTTACCAAAGAAGAACAACGCGGCCATTCTGTTACCACTAAAGAACAGCGCGGCATTCCGTTACCAAAGAAGAACAGCGCGGGCATTCCGTTACCAAAGAAGAACAGCGCGGCCATTCTGTTACCACTAGAGAATAGAGCGGCCATTCTGTTACCACTGGAGAACAGAGCGGCCATTCTGTCACCACTAAAGAACAGAGCGGCCATTCCCGTATTTTTATTTAAGAACGTTCTCATTCTATTTTCAGTCTATAATACGTCTAATTTACGTATATTTTTGACATCGACTATTCATACTTTTCACGAGATGAGATTTCAACTAGATTTTGGAAGTTTTAAATCCGGGAATTGGCCTACAGTTCAACAAAATGCAAATAATGTTACATGAAGGTGTACCGACCTCGTTGCCATCTTCTGCGTGCACGCCGTCTGCTAGTTCGTCCATTGTCGCCGTCGGGCCCATGCCGTTGAACTGACGAACAATCATTCACTTAGTACGCACGGCTACAGATCAAGCTATGCATTTCCAGTATAAGCTGATCTCGCATTGTGTAGCATTTCCTTACAATGAGAGGTCAGTGTAAACTGGAAATGTATAGCTTAATGTGTAGCCGTGTGTACCAGGAGAGAAGGAGAACAAAGATCTGGTATAAATAGCAGTTATTTAAATATACTCACGTCGGCCATGATGTCCGCCTGAAAAGCAAATACAGTGGTGTTAGTAAACTGTGTATGTTTCGGATATAACAAGTGCGCTTTGATTAAAATATGTACTAACCTCGTAAATGTTTTCTGAAGGATAGTAACCGCCCTGAAACACACAAGCATTATTTATATTTACGTATACAAGGTAATTACATAATTGCAATAAATTACAACCTGACACCCCTTATAAATTATAATAATTTAAAACCTGAAAAAAGGACCTCAGTAACCGCTTTATAATATGGGGTGGAAGGTACATCGACGCGAAAACGGTTGCCACGTATTCGGTACATCATTCTGAGCCCCCCCCCCCCCTCCCATATAGAAATTTTTCATCGGTTTCTGAAAAAAAAATCTGTTCCATACATTTTGACCGTGTAGGTACACTTTGTAGGAAACGGCAGATTTTTGTTTTAATAACCGATGAAAAATTTCTAGATGGTGGGGCTGTGTGTGGGATTTACCCTGACATCGCAAAAAAACCTGCTCTACACATTATGGTAAAGTTGAAGATTAATTTTAAGTACTTCGTTTGACGAAAACAAGATTCCATAAAATTTTCTCAATAGAAATAAATTACGTTACCTCCAAACCGAATTACGTTACCAAAAATACGACTAGTATTAAAACAATACTCCAAATTAGGTCACTCAGTCGGCGAGCCGTATCGTGCGAGCGAGATAAAGAATGAATTTGAGCCGAGGTATGGCGAGGTATGGGCTCGTAATAAACACGCTAATAAACGCAGTAGTACTCACGAGCGGCGTTTCGTGCTGCTGCAGCAGCGGGCGCAGCGTGTCGTCGAGGAAGGCCTGCCAGCGCTCGCCCAGCCGCGCGTCCAGGCTCAGCGCGTGCGCCAGCAGCTCGGGCGGGTTCAGCGCGCGCGCCACGCGCGACAGGCACAGCACCACGTGCCCCATGTACGCCGCGCGCACGCCGCTCCTGGGGAGACTATGAGTAAATAGTGGCCCCTAAGAGGCACGCACAGTAGTACCCAACTGATATGGCTTATCGATGTACCCAGAAGATGAATTTTCAAAGCGCGGGAAATGCTATTGACCAATCAGCACGCTCCACGCACCGCGCTTCTTTTTCCTGTACCGCTATTGGTCGGCAGCTGCCGCCATGTTAGCGCGCGCCGCGTGGCATGTTAGTCAGCCGCCATACTTGCGAGTGAGACGGAACTAACAGCTGCAGTGTATTATAAACCTTACAGTAGTGATCTAAGGTTGATTGTAAGTTTTAAGCATTCTTTCGTTAATCTTCGGGGCCATACTTTCTTTTCAGTGCTAATGAAGATTCACGACGCGCCTTATCAGTTGGGTACCACTGTATCTCCGAACATTAAAGGTTGCCGCCTCGAAAACAAACTATACCGCCACAGACAGGTGTATTGTCATTTATAGTGCTCCATGCCTGTGATCATGTCCATAGTTACCTTCTTCCTGTCCTTGCTCCATGTAACATACGGCACAACACATTTATAGTGCTCCATGCCTGTGATCATGTCCATGGTTACCTTCTTCCTGTCCTTGCTCCATGTAACATACGGCACAACACATTTATAGTGCTCCATGCCTGTGATCATGTCCATGGTTACCTTCTTCCTGTCCTTGCTCCATGTAACATACGGCACAACACATTTATAGTGCTCCATGCCTGTGATCATGTCCATAGTTACCTTCTTCCTGTCCTTGCTCCATGTAACATACGGCACAACACATTTATAGTGCTCCATGCCTGTGATCATGTCCATGGTTACCTTCTTCCTGTCCTTGCTCCATGTAACATACGGCACAACACATTTATAGTGCTCCATGCCTGTGATCATGTCCATGGTTACCTTCTTCCTGTCCTTGCTCCATGTAACATACGGCACAACACATTTATAGTGCTCCATGCCTGTGATCATGTCCATGGTTACCTTCTTCCTGTCCTTGCTCCATGTAACATACGGCACAACACATTTATAGTGCTCCATGCGTGTGATCATGTCCATGGTTACCTTCTTCCTGTCCTTGCTCCATGTAACATACGGCACAACACATTTATAGTGCTCCATGCCTGTGATCATGTCCATGGTTACCTTCTTCCTGTCCTTGCTCCATGTAACATACGGCACAACACATTTATAGTGCTCCATGCCTGTGATCATGTCCATGGTTACTTTCTTCCTGTCCTTGCTCCATGTAACATACGGCACAACACATTTATTATAGTGCTCCATGCCTGTGTTCATGTCCATGGTTACCTTCTTCCTGTCCTTGCTCCATGTAACATACGGCACAACACGTATTTTTCTTCCACTCCCCCGTCAGCCGTCAACCTACCATACACCCCTTTTGCTGTCATTTTATCCCTCGAACAAACAACCCATCCATCTTTTCTTTGGTCTTCCTCTTCCTCTCCATCAATATTGACATTTGTCACCCTTTTAGTTCCATGCGTTACCAAGGTTACCATCATTACAATAATGGCGTAACGAATTTGTGTGAATTGCGCATAAACACCTACTTTGCATGTGTGTGCAAATACAGTGGAGGGGCGCGCAATTTCAAATGAAAGATCTAATGTTATTGATATGTATGTAGTGCCCACGGAGCAAACACAAAGAGATGTTGTAATTAGATTTCCCTATAAAACAACGCGTGACAATTTGCGGGGTGAGGAGGTGTTAGATCCACTTCTTTATTTTCCATCTATCGGTCAATAGCCAAACTATTAGCTCCCGCCCACTTCTTTATTTTCCATCTATCGGTCAATAGCCAAACTATTAGCTCCCGCCCACTTCTTTATTTTCCATCTATCGGTCAATAGCCAAATTATTAGCTCCCGCCCACTTCTTTATTTTCCATCTACCGGTCAATAGCCAAACTATTAGATCCCGCCCACTTCTTTATTTTCCATCTATCGGTCAAGAGCCAAACTATTAGATCCCGCCCACTTCTTTATTTTCCATCTATCGGTCAAGAGCCAATCTATATTAGATCCCGCCCACTTCTTTATTTTCCATCTATCGGTCAAGAGCCAAACTATTAGATCCCGCCCACTTCTTTATTTTCCATCAATCGGTCAAGAGCCAAACTATTAGATCCCGCCCACTTCTTTATTTTCCATCTATCGGTCAAGAGCCAAACTATTAGATCCCGCCCACTTCTTTATTTTCCATCTATCGGTCAAGAGCCAAACTATTAGATCCCGCCCACTTCTTTATTTATCGGTCAAGAGCCAAACTATTAGATCCCGCCCACTTCTTTATTTTCCATCTATCGGTCAAGAGCCAAACTATTAGATCCCGCCCACTTCTTTATTTTCCATCTATCGGTCAAGAGCCAAACTATTAGATCCCGCCCACTTCTTTATTTTCCATCAATCGGTCAAGAGCCAAACTATTAGATCCCGCCCACTTCTTTATTTTCCATCTATCGGTCAAGAGCCAAACTATTAGATCCCGCCCACTTCTTTATTTTCCATCTATCGGTCAAGAGCCAAACTATTAGATCCCGCCCACTTCTTTATTTATCGGTCAAGAGTCAAACTATTAGATCCCGCCCACTTCTTTATTTTCCATCTATCGGTCAATAGCCAAACTATTAGATCCCGCCCACTTCTTTATTTTCCATCTATCGGTCAATAGCCAAACTATTAGATCCCGCCCACTTCTTTATTTTCCATCTATCGGTCAATAGCCAAACTATTAGATCCCGCCCACTTCTTTATTTTCCATCTATCGGTCAATAGCCAAACTATTAGATCCCGCCCACTTCTTTATTTTCCATCTATCGGTCAATAGCCAAACTATTAGATCCCGCCCACTTCTTTATTTTCCATCTATCGGTCAATAGCCAAACTATTAGATCCCGCCCACTTCTTTATTTTCCATCAATCGGTCAAGAGCCAAACTATTAGATCCCGCCCACTTCTTTATTTTCCATCTATCGGTCAATAGCCAAACTATTAGATCCCGCCCACTTCTTTATTTTCCATCTATCGGTCAATAGCCAAACTATTAGATCCCGCCCACTTCTTTATTTTCCATCTACCTGACTAAAGCCACGCCCTACATGATGACGTCAGGGTCTAGTTGAGAATCACAGTGCCCAGTTGCTTAGGCCGTCTCCTCTTTGTATTTTCTCCGTGGTAGTGCCGTGCATCGTCAATGTCTCACGAAACGTTGACGTTTAAATCTTGTGATCTTTTAGAGTACAATTTAAAAATAACTTACTTGTTGTCCTTGTTTTCTTCAAACACGTCCATGAGTCGCGTCAACAGATCACATTCCACAAATAACTGCGAACCGAAATTAAAGTATTAAATAAATCTGGCTTTATCGCTCGCTTGCACCACAGATCACTGAATGCATTTACCGCTAAACATAGTCCCTTAATATTTATAAATGTTGCTTCAAGTTAAGAGATGTTTAAACATTTAAAAAAACCGGCCAAGTGCATGTCGGACTACGCACAATAAAGGGTTCCGTAGTTGAAAAGAAATTATCCCAAGAACAAACTTAACATTGTAGTTGAAAAACATGTTCTCCCATACATTCCAACTATAAATGTAAGTTTGTACTCACAATATTGAGATTTACCATGTTATTTTAAGACCACAGACTTCTTATAAGTTTTCCTGTTTCTGTGTGTAGTAAAGAACTATTTTCTGTATTTTTTTCAAAATTTTAGGATCAGTAGTTCAGAGATAACTTTTTTTAATTTTCTTATTTGCCCCCCAAAAGTGACCCGCATATTCAAATTACCCGTCCGTGTTTGGGTTAATTAAATTCATAAATGTGTACCAAATTTCAACTTAATCGGTCCATTTGATTCGGAGCAACGGACAGACAGACAGACACACAAGTGATCCTATATGAGAGTTCCGTTTTTTCCTTTTGAGGTACGGAACCCTAAAAATGTATAGCTAAGCAGTCGATAATCGTGTTTTATGTACACATATACTTAAATTAAGTGTAATATCGTCGCTAATTGAACTAACTGACGTATCTGACATTCTGGACTAACCCGATAGCCGACCTAACTATAGTAATTTGATACATTTTCCAAGTCGAATCGATCTGTCTAATCGGCGTATCTGTACCTATGCCTTACGGTCCCCGTGATAATACAAAAATCGAGACCAACATATCTACAGTTGACCAAAAAAAATAAAAAATAAATTAAGCTATTTATTTTTTATTTTTTTGGTCAACTGTAGATATGTTGGTCTCGATTTTTGAAAAATGTAAAATATGCTTCGAATCAGTTACGTTAGTTAGTTAGATTAGTGACGATATAAGTATATGTGTACAGTAGTACCCAACTGATAAGGCGCGTCGTGAATCTTCGTTCGCACAGAAAAGAAAGTATGGCCCGAAGATTAACGAAAGAATGTTAAAACTTACAATCAACCTTCGACCACTACTATAAGGTCCATAATACACTGCAGCTGTTAGTTCCATCTCACTCGCAAGCATGGCGGCTGACTAACATGCCCCGCGGCGCGCGCTAACATGGCGGCAGCTGCCGACCAATAGCGGTACAGGAAAAAGAAGCGCGGTGCGTGGAGCGTGCCGATTGGTCAATAGCATTTACCGCGCTTTGAAAATTCATTTTCTGCGCAGGTACGTCGGTAAGCCATATCAGTTGGGTACTACTGTACATGCACCGCTTGCAAGCTAGGTACGTAGTGAGGTATACTGACGTGTCGCGCGTACTGCGTGCGGTACACGCGGTTGGTGAGCGCGTGCTTCACTAGCGCGTACACCTGCGCGTGCAGGAAGTTGTTGTTGGGGTAGCGGAAGAACATGTCCACCAGCACGCCCGGGGTACCTGCACACCACCACTCCTTACTTCATTACTAGCCTCCACCCACGTGCACATCGGAAATAATCCCACGGGAACGTACTACCGAGGTAAAAAAGTATCCTATGTCCTAATCCAGGTCATGGTCTACGAGTGTGCCAAATTTCATCCAAATCCGTTCAGCCGTTTTAGCGTGAAAGCGTAAAAAACAAACAAACTCACTTTCGCATAATGTTAGGAAGGATTGTACACACACTTACAGCCTTCGACTAGGCTAAATCTATGAGATAACCCTGTTAGGGCGCAGTAAGTAGTAACATTACACTTTTTGTGCAGAATAAACATTTTTTCTTTCTTTCTTTCTTTCTAACTTAGCCAGCTTAAATACAACGTATGGTTTTGCATCCTCGTCAAATTTAACCAAACAACTTTCTCCATGGCAACAACATCGTAATCGCGAAAAAATAATCAGCCGTCCCATACATTTGCGTCGAGTAGGTATTGAAGTTTATATGGGACAGTTGAACATTTTTTCGCGAATACGATGTTGGTTTGGTCCCATGGAGAAGGACGCAAAACAACACGTTGTATAAGACGAAGCTCTATGAGCTCGCAAAAATCAAATTTTCTTTTTGGTCATATGTAGGTCTATATCAGGTTGCATATTGATGAAAATATGATTCGCGACAGCAAAATAATAAGTATTTACGGAATTATAAACATACTAGCTTCTGCCCGCGACTTCGTCCGCGTGAAATTTATTTTTTGCTAGATGCTATTTTTTGCTTTGCTAGAGCTAGAGGTAGATTTTCGAAAAACCCTGACACACATTATTCTTTATTTTTGGTTTTAAGTATAAATACTGAGTTTTGAGTTAATCGGATTGCGCGTTAAAATTTTTCCATACAAACTTTGAGACCCCCCAAATTCCCCTTTAGGGGGTAGTTTAGAAAAACAAAAAATCATAATTTACTTAGATAAATATTCGTGCCAAGTTTCAAGTTTATTAACTCAAGGAATAAGATTTTTCATACAAACAATATCCCCCCTTTTTACCCCCTTAAAGATCGAATTTTCAAAAACCCTTTCTTAGCGGATGCCTAGGTCATAATAGCTACCTGTGTTCCAAATTTCAGCCCAATCCGTTCAGTGGTTTCAGCTGTGTGTTGATAGATCAGTCAGTCAGTCAGTAACGCTTTCCTTTTATAGATATAGATTTTTTTAAAAAACTGAATATCACTAAGAAGCTATTTTGATAACTTTGTCGTAAATAAGAAGTCACCTAATCAATGTTCTTCAATAAAGCCGACAAAGAACAGTGATGTTCTTTGTCGGCTTTATTCAATCATTCATCCACTGATTTTTTTAACAATTATCAACAAGATTTGATTTTTTTATTTTTTTTATTTCAAGATATAACAGCCCCGCGGTTCGATCCATCAGGTTAAGCTACGCTTGCCCGGGTTGGTCCGTGGATGGGTGACCGTCCTTACATATCGAGACTCCTCCGTGCCTCGGAAAACACGTTAAGCCGTTGGTCCCGGCTGTCATTCATGAATTTTTGACAGTCGTTACAGGTCGTCAGAAGCCCGAAAGTCTGACAACCAGTCTTACCAAGGGGTATCGTATTACCCAGTTACTAAGTTGTGGAGGTCAGACAGGCAGTCGCTCCATGTAAAATACTGGTATTCAGCTGCATCCGGTGAGACTGGAAGCCGACCCCAACATAGTTGGGAAAGGATACGCAGATTGATTGATCAACAAGATTTATCCTCAATCCGATTTTTTCACTGACGGGTGCCGTATAACTCTTGAACTAGCCAGTCGATCTAAAATCCATAACACGATTTCCTGGTGCCGACCGCGACCCTTAAACAACTCTTTAAGTTCAAATGACCCTGTTGAATGACTACTTCTTAAAATCACTACATTTGAGGCCAATTCTAACTAGTAGCATTGATAATTTTAACGTGCACGTCTTTCTACATTGTTCTCACATCTATATTTTCAATATGAACGATGTAACCAATATTATGTAAAATATTTGATTTAGAAGAGTGTCCGTGGAGTTTCTTGCCCGTTCTTCTCCAGGATCTACGCTTTGGAATGGGCAACTAAAGTAACCGTCATGAGAAGCTATAAATGTTGTAAACAAGTGTTCAGGAGTTCACAACATTTGGACCAACAAAAAAATGAATTTGTTTAAGATTTAATAAATTATTAAGTAACAAATATTAATTAACATATATTATTTAAGAATAATTATTCGTCAGATTCAGATGTTTCCATTTCTGTGTCAGAATCAGTGACATGTAACTCGTACGCATTCGAAACTCGAATGACGCGTTTATTTCAAAATGGCGTCCCGATAGTTTACAATCCCTGCGACAGACGCGTTCCAGTACCAAGAAACACAAACGATAGCGCTTTGCGTCGTTAAAATATGATCCGACTAAATTAAATAGGTTGTTACTTTCATATAACCCGTCTATATTTCATGACGGTTGAATATGGTCAATTTATTATTATCTCGCAGTATAAAATGTTTACTTAGTAAAAGATGTTTGTTTACATAATTTATAGCTTCTCGTGACGGGTACTTTAGCTTCATTTTTCTGACTGACCGACCCAAGACCGACCCTTTGACAATTCAAAAGTGCCTGTAATTGGTTTATTTGAAATAAATGCTTTGAGTTTGAATTTGAATTATTATAATTCTGTAAATACACAACTGTTACGGTCTCGAATCATATTTTGATGATAAACATACCTGACACTGACCTGAAAATTGTAAAAAAACGTAAGACCATTTGAATTTCGCGGGTCAACTTATTGCACCCCCCTCAAAATGCATTATGAAACCTGGGGCCGTACTATTACGTGAAAAAATCATGGATCCGTTGAGAAAAAAGGATGGTGCTATAGGTCGTATATAGCTCCGTCTCTCTCTCACACTGGAACCATGATGGATCCATGATCTTTTTCACGTCATTTTACGGCCCCTGTGTTTGAAACCTGAAGAAGAACAAGGAACACGCTAGGGGACAGTAGACGTACCCAGCGTGAGCATGGTGGTGGGCACCTCCTCCACCTCGGACAGCGCCAGGTGCGCCAGCAGCGCCGCCACCTGCACGCGCGCCAGCCCCACGCCGCCCGCGCTCGCCTGCCAGCCCTCGCGCCCCTCCTGCGCGGGAGACACACACCTCACTACTCTCCAAAGATATCATTGAATAGGTTATTCTGGACAGGTGTCAAAATAACGAACCAATTGGAGCAAAGCATGGCAACGAACCCAATTCAAAATAAAATAAAAGGAATGGTAGGTGTTGTTACTCATTGTTATAGTGTGTGATGACTAGAGATCGGGTAATCGGATGCTAAAGTTGACGTGTTGGCTAATGTGGAATGGGCTTTTGTATCGAAAAATTCCCGGGATTCTAGGATCGACAAATTTTGAGTTCTGATTATAGAATCGAATGTATATTTGGGTACTTGCGTTCAGGTGTTGGCTAACATGGATTACACGGTTATATCGAAAAATTCCCGGGATTCTAGGATCGACAAATTTAGAGTTCTGATTATAGAATCGAATGTATATTTGGGTACTTGCGTTCAGGTGTTGGCTAACATGGATAACACTTTTATATCGAAAAATTCCCGGGCTTCTAGGATCGACAAATTTAGAGTTCTGATTATAGAATCGAATGTATATTTGGGTACTTGCGTTCAGGTGTTGGCTAACATGGATTACACGGTTATATCGAAAAATTCCCGGGATTCTAGGATCGACAAATTTAGAGTTCTGATTATAGAATCGAATGTATATTTGGGTACTTGCGTTCAGGTGTTGGCTAACATGGATAACACTTTTATATCGAAAAATTCCCGGGCTTCTAGGATCGACAAATTTAGAGTTCTGATTATAGAATCGAATGTATATTTGGGTACTTGCGTTCAGGTGTTGGCTAACATAGATTGCACTTTTGTATCAAAAAAATCGCGGATATCTAGGGGGTCACTCACCTGCGGGCGCGGCTCGCCGGCCGGGTCGTGCAGCAGCGCGTGGTGCAGCAGCGGCAGGTGCGGCGCCACCGCCAGCTCCACGCTGCTGCGCTCCTCGCACTCGCTGGCCGACGGGTAGCCGCCGCGGCCTGGCTCCTCGTCGCTGGACGCCTTCATTCTACTGCCAGACACGGGCATTAGCTCAACTGTAGCGTGCGCTCGCGGTCACTGCTGCGATAGTCGTGGAGCTCTAAGCTACTAGAGAACTCGTCTATACTAATATTATAAAGAGGTAAAATTTGTTTTGTAAGTTTGTAGGGGGTAATCTCCGGAACTAATGATCCGATTCCAAATTTTTTTTTCACTGGTAAAAAGCTACATTATTCTTGAGTGCTATAGGCAATAATAGTATATTATGCAATTAGTGAATAAAGAACGGATTTAAAGCGAGAGCCACAGATGAATCACGAGCTAGCGAATGATTCTAACGACTGAATCACGACCGTAGAGAGTGATGCAATCCTGTTCGAATCCTGAGCGACGCAAGTGATTCATAGCCCTCGATATAAATCCGTTTTATTCAAGAGTTGCATACTATACTTTACACCATGACTACGAGAAAAAGAAAGATTTAATCGAAAATAGACATTCAATGAAGAAAAAGGAAGTTTTAAATTGGCTTTGATGTAAACCAGCCGTGATCTGTTGGGTAGCATGTTTTTCACTATATCGGCCGCCCTCTCTTTCATAAATTCAGGTGTTAACACATCTTCTTCATCACTCGAATACATTTTTAAACGATTTATTATTCAGTAACACTAAACTTTGTGTTCGTACAACTTACAGTATTCAAAATAGCGCCAAAACGAATGACAGCAAAGAACAGAAAACAGTTTTTATTCTAATGCCTAAACTCCTTGTCGAAAATGTCGACCAATCAAATTGAATTTAGAACACACCAATATAGGTCGAATACACAGATTTATAGTAGGGTAGATACCGCAAGCCATCCGACCAAGCGTGCCCTGCATGTTTGTGCTAAAAAAAAGTCTCTTAGCTCAGTGACGCTAAGCGATTGAAACGATTCTGTTTACGTTGAGCACATGACTAAATAGCGGGGGTGAAGTAATCGTATGTATAAAAAGGATGACACGATCGGTTTTCATTCTATCTAATGAACATGCGGTATCTAGCCTACTCTAAATCTGTGGTCGAATATATTGGTGTGTTCTAAATTCAAACATCAAAATAGTGATTAAAAGTGCTTTTTATTCACTGTTTTAATAAAAACTGTTTTCTGTTCTTTGCTGTCATTAGTAAATTGGCGCTATTTTGAATACTGTAAGTTGTACGAACACAAAGTCTAGTGTTACTGTTAGTGTTAGTGTTCTGTGTGTTTATAAATCGATTTAAAATGCATTCGAGTGATGAAGAAGATGTGTTAACACCTGAATTTATGAAAGAGAGGGCGGCCAATATAGTAGAAAACTTGCTACCGAACAAATCACGGCTGGTTTACATCAAAGCCAATTTAACTTTCTTTTTTCCTCATTAAACGTCTATTTTTGCTTAAATCTTTCTTTTTCTCGTAGTCATGGTATAAAGTATAGTATGCAACATAAAACGGATTTATATCGAAGGCTATGAATCACTCGCGTCGCTCAGGATTCTAACACTTGAATCAATCGCTACGCTCATGATTCAGTCGTTAGAATCCTTCACTAGCTCGTGATCCATCTAAGGCCCTCGCTTTAAATCCGTCCTTTATTCACTAATTGCATAATATACTACTTTACATCTAGACGAGCGCTGTCAGTTATCCGAGCTGACCCTCTACCCTTTTTCTATCCTTCTAAATACGAACTAGTGTTTATCTCATAATATAAGTTATCGAACTTCCGTGGCAGCCAGTCGGCAAAGCCAGCCAGACGAGTCCCCTACCGTACTCACAGCATGGGCTCGTGCAGGAGAAGCGCGCGCAGCACCTGGCAGCCGTTGACGAGCGCGTGCGTGCGCGCGCGCGGCGGCGACGTGAACATGCCCGCCAGCAGCGCGCGCACGCCCGCCTCCGACTGCAGGCGCGCCACCAGCGCCCACGACGTGCGCGGCCTGCACACAGAGACACGTTACATACAGCTCGCCGGGCTATACACTCATCAATTCTATATGATAATAAGATAAAAGATAAGATAAGATAAATGTTTATTTTCTTATTATTTTTTAATATTATTGAAAATACACAATACACCATGAATACATTATTTGAATATTGTGGGAGACTGGTGCCTGAGCTAAGCTCTAGGCCTGTATTTCAGGACACCAGGTCTCCGCCCTTTTACAAAATAAAACTTTTTATGTATGTACTTGTACACTGACAAAAATTTAAAAGATAAAAAAAGAAAAATCAAGATTTTATAAAGGGTGCTATTTAATGCAGCTTCTTTAAAATGTCATTCTCGTCTTCAAATATAATTAGTTGTCTAATGAATTAATAGGTCAGCGACTACTCTTTTGCGTCTAATAAATGAAAAAAAAATTAAATAAAATAATAAGATAATCATGGATGGGGATGTTCAAAGAAAAAATTGTGAATATATGATAAGCGAAATCTATATAAGGTCCCATTAAAATAGGTGGACAAATTTTTCACAGGGTGAACAAGTTTCACTATGGGACTAACTCTGAAACCGCGAAAAAAAATCAGCTGTTCAGTACATTTATCTACACCAAACTCGTCAAGATGTAGGGAGCAGCTGATTTTTTCGCGATTTCAGGTTTGGTCCCATAGTAAAAGTTGTTCATATTCATGGGTAGAACACCCTGTGAAAATTTGTCCACCTATTTTAAACAGAAGTCAGTAGGTCATGTGCTGGCATACCTGGTGGAGCAGCCCTCTCCGGCGCACCCGTTCACGATGAGGTCGCACAGCAGCGCGGCGGCATTGGCCGACGCCACCGCCGAGATGCGCGCGCGCGCCTCCGCGCTCAGCTCCGCCGCCGTTTCCCCGGGGCCCGCCCCCGCCGACGCGCTGCCGGCGCCCACCGCGGGGGACTCTGTACTATTCTCCTCACCTGGCTTTAGTGAACCTGACAATTGAACACCTCGTAAGTATGAAATTCAAAACTTCTCTGAAATATTTCGGTTATCGACACTAAATCTGACTACTTTTAGCCAACATGTAACTTTTATTAATAACATAACAACATGTAACTTGTATTTTTTTTAGTGCTATTTATCATGCTATTGTATATATGATTGTAATTTATATTATTTATGTTGCACATTTAACCTTTGTCCTCGTTTTTCTTTTAGCGACTAACATCTGTAGATCTACCACAAAACACAGTTGACGGCCCGCTTCTCTGCGCTGCTGTCTAAACGTGACACTGGCAGAATAGTCGACATCGGCTCAATTGCCAAAAAAAAAAAAAAGAAAATGTAACTTGTAATTATAAAGCAGCACGACAGTACCTACTCAATCAGCCTTCATATTCAGCTGTATTCATTTCACATAGCAACAATATTTATAATTATCATTATCATTAGTTACGTGGTAGTTAAATATACACAATAAACCATCATCTTTGGCTATCCATGACTTATTCATTCAAGCTAATATCCAAGGTGTGTGCGACCCATTCAGCAGCGCATACACAAGTATTACGTAAGCAGAAATTTAGTCATTTTTAATCTCCTCTCATCAGCAAAAGTAAGCAAAACTCTTACTCAATTCTCAATTCTTTATTGCGTTCCATAATGTTTTAACTGTTGGTAAGCTTAAAAATAATGTCACAATTATGGACCCTGTCGGGCACAGCATAGTACGAGAGAGGAGGAAGAGCGCTTCGTTTGGGCGCTTATTATTTATTTACTGTAAATGTATTTTTATTTCATGAAATACTAATTTTCTTTTTATTATTTAATTTATTTAAGCAGTTAATTAATTAAATATATATATATTATTATTTCCTAAATTAGTTATACATTCATGTTGTTCAATATTTGTATAAACTAACTCACCCCTCCTATGCTCACGTAAACATCGATATATACAACGTGTAACGCTAAATGCGCAAAACCTCTTAATGGGTCATTGTACTCATCATTATGAACAACTTTTACTATGGGACCAAAACCTGAAATCGCGAAAAAAAAAATCAGCTGTTCAGTACATTTATGTTCGCATAATTCGTCAAAATGTACTGAACAGCTGTTTTTTTTTTCGCGATTTCATATTTGGTCCCATAGTAAAATTTGTTCATAATGATGAGTACAATGACCCCTTAAGAGGTTTTGCGCATTTAACGTTACACGTTGTATATATTTTAAATCTGTTTAGATTTAAAATATTAGAATAGAATAGATAGTAGATTTGTTATACATAGTGCTTTTGCCAGCGGCTTCGTCCGCGTGAATGTCGGAAAATATCCCACGGGAACGTACTACTGGGAATTCCTTCCTTATTCCTTGTCTACATTATAAAGGGAACTTCTGTGCAAAATTTCAGCGTTCTAGGTCCAAGGATTTGGGCTGGGCGTTGATGAGTCAGTCAATCAGTCAGGACTCCTCTTTTTATTACTATTTATATATTTTTTTTATTTAGGGAGGAGCTCGTGGCTAAGTAATAACAGCCGCACGGGTCGATCCGGTTCAGGTTAAGTTACGCTGGCTGGGGTTGGTCTGTGATGGGTGACCATGTTTACATACCGAGATTCCTCCGTGCCTCGGAAAGCACGTTAAGCCGTTGGTCCCGGCTGTCATTTGTGGATTTTTGACAGTCGTTACGGGTCGTCAGAAGCCCGCAAGGCTGACAACCAGTCTTACCTAGGGGTATTGTATTACCCAGTCACTGGGTTGTGGAGGTCAGATAGGCAGTCGCTCCATGTAAAATACTGGTATTCAGCTGCATCCGGTTAGACTGGAAGCCGACCCCAATATTGTTGGGAAAAGGCTAGGCAGATTGATTGATATTTTTTTTTATTTAATGCCCATTTAAGTAATTTCCTTACTTCAGTTATTTCTAACTTATCCATATACAGGTGAATTTTTTATCATGCACCAAATCGAAATGGGAGATTGTACTCATCATTATGAACAACTTTTACTATGGGACCAAACCTGAAATAGCGAAAAAAAAATCAGCTGTTCAGTACATTTTGACGAGTTTGATGTAGATAAATGTACTGAACAGCTGATTTCTTTTTCGCTATTTCAGGTTTGGTCCCATAGTAAAAGTTGTTCATAATGATGAGTACAATCTCCCATTTCGATTTGGTGCATGATAAAAAATTCAACCTGTATAACACCGCGTGTCAATATCAATTATTTTGAGGAATACCCGAACATGCTTTTGAGCTTACATTGCCATATTTGTTCAAATCAGAATCTACTAAATTTTGCAGAAAAAGTAAACAAATAAATATTGCTGACGTAATCACCATCCAGACCCCCGTCCCCGTGTTATCAAAAATAAGCAAAACAAAGACCCCCCCACCCCCCTTGGTGCTTACGTAATACTTGAATGGCCCCCTACATCACTTTCACGTTTTGTATGAACCAACGTACACATTGACATGCGCTGCGGAACGCTGCGCCTGCGCTGTGCGCTCAGCTTATGGTTTCAAACTTTCACAATTCGAACATAAGTTTGTAAAATAACAACATGAAAAACGTCAACATGAATCATGTCTTAAAACCGTGAACTCATATAGACGAGTCTCCCTCCCCTCACCTTTGTCAGTATCAGCGTCGCTGCCGCCGCCGCCAGCGTCGGGCTTGTGGTTGGCGTCGCTGTTCTCCGCGGGCTCGCGCGCCGCCTCGGGCGCGGCCGCCAGCTCCTCCGCCACGTACGTGCCGCACACGATCTGGATCAGGCACTCCAGGAACTGGTGCTCTTCTAACCACTGTTCGATGAATGACAACACTATAGTTACAAACTGTACGCAACTTAACTAGACTAACCGCAATAAAACAAACCACAAAATGTTTTATTTATTTTCTGAATTATCATTTAAAACGCATAATTTATTGTGTAAAAAAAACATACTTACTGTGTACGAAAAATATGAGAAATACACAAAACCTACCTAACCTATTTTCAATTCATCATACAGTCGGCCGACGAGAGCCCGAGCTGCAAACGAAGCTCGGGCTCAGTCATTGTACTTTCCGAGTTAAATTAAACAGGGTGATTGGAAGCAGCGCGCAAAGCTGTAAGGGGGAGATAGTTGACACCATTTAGAGCATTTTGAGCCGGTACTGAGTCCCCATGACTAACTGCAGAGTGTAGATCGCACCTGTTCTAACGCCGCGCGCCCATGTACAAACAGTAGGTGCTGACGCAGTGTCCAAATGTTGCCTCACTTTGGCAGCACATTGTTCATGTTTGTTAACTTTAAAAAAAAACATGAACAACACAATATGTGTGTGTGTTTAGCATATTCCTACTATCTATACTTATGGAAATTAGAGGCATTTTTTGACAGATTGAGACTGAAAGCAGAGTGCGAATGTTCTTAAAAACATGGGAGTTACAGCTCTGGCTTCAAAAAACATGGGAGTTACCGCTCTGGCTTCAAAAAACATGGGAGTTACCGCTCTGGCTTCAAAAAACATGGGAGTTACAGCTCTGGCTTCAAAAAACATGGGAGTTACAGCTCTGGCTTCAAAAAACATGGGAGTTACCGCTCTGGCTTCAAAAAACATGGAGTTACCGCTCTGGCTTCAAAAAACATGAAATACCTAATAAATATAAAATAGAATCACCTGACCTACCTCCATGACAGTCTTCTTGAACAGGTCGTCAAGCCGGATGAAGTACTTGAAGGTGTCAGCGATGGCGGACGTGGACATGTGGCGCAGCAGGTTGGGCAGGAAGTCGCGCCGCGACTTGAAGAAGTCCAGCACGCGCAGGCACACGATGTGGTACAGGTAGCAGTCCTGCAGGGAACACCTATTATTGTAGCTTTGAAGAATCTAATAAACGAGTTAAGATAAAGTAGTGCATGTAAGAGCGTTGGCTATACGGCATTTCAAACAAACTTTCAAGTCCTATTTTATCTAAATGAATGAACCGATTTTAATTAAACTTCATACGCATAAGCAGGATACATAGGTCTAAAAAGTTAGTTACAAACATTTTCTAAAACTAGTGTTGCAGCTAAATTGGACCAATTTTAAATATTCCATAGAAACAGAGATTTCCATTTTTTTTTTTTAACTATGACATTACGAAAATGTTCTTAACTAACTGTTTAGACCTATGTATCCTGCTTAAGCGTACGAAGTTTCACTAAAATCGGTTCATTCATTTCGACAAAAAAGGACTTGAAAGATTGTATGATTTGCCCTACCGAGCCAACGCGCTTAACTAGATATTAAAACACGTTTTGGATACTAGGTACACATATACTGCCTCAACCAAAATGCTGTGACATTCATTTAAGCTGTAAGTATAGGGAAAGAAGTTTTAGGGAAAAAAGTTCCCCAAATGGTTCCAGTAAATATGTACCCATGGCGCATACAACAGTTGTATTATTGTTATTTAATATTTTATTCCCTACATCCTTTTGTCTGGCCCGCTACGGATCATGATGTGGGAGCAACCTGTGACAATATGAACTAAAAATTGTGCAGCTTGACAGTTTTATTTTTTTATTTTGTATACCAGAAAAATTGTGCATTTTTCTGGTTTGTAAATGTAGACAAAATAAGGGGGCGTGTGGACAGGCCGTATCTTGAATGTATGCAGATGACGTATTTGGAATTTCATCATACGATTGACGTCTTTTCTACCTTCATGACACAAAGGTGATCTCTATTAATAGTTGCTTCGATAAATAGAGGGCGCTCGAAATAAAAATGACATCACAAATGACCTGTTTAGGACTTCTCTCCAGTAGCATTTCCACAGTTTTGCTGAAGTAGGAGGCGAGCAGCGGGTTGAGCGGCGGCTCCTTGTTGATGAAGTCGCAGAGACGGTTCATCTGCGTGGCGTCCAGCGAGAGGCGGTCGCTCAGCATGCACAGGTGGCTGGTGAGCACCTCGCACGCGATGTTGGCGTGCCGGTACTGCGACGCCAGCTCCAGGTTCTTGGGAGGCTCCTCTGTTATCAACGTTATCAGCTCCGCCAGCACCTCTGGCTTTGTTAGGCTGGAATTTTAAAAAATAGTTACAATTTCTTTTTTATTTAGGTTTTAACTTTCACATTATTTTAAACATATTAATTTATGATGCCAGATGATGATTTTGACAATTTATGTATGTAGGTGTGAAGTTTAAGTTTTATTCAGTCTGATTAACTGTGGCCATTTTAATAAATTGAGATTTATGACAATAGCTCTGTCCTTTATTATGCTATTCCACACAAAGTTTGCTTTAAAGTCAAAGTAATTTATTAGCCGGAAACCAGTTAGTACCTAGATGATGAACACATACACAAGCTGTACTACACACTATGCCGAGATACTCTATTACAATTACAAGCTAGATGTTATGGTGTGGTTTATGTAAATACTCCAAATTCATTCAAATGTCTGTTCAGTAAGACAATGAAGGAACAAAAAGAATCTAAAAAAATTCCCCTGCTTACCACTTACAGGTGTAACACTTAACTTGATGGAGCAATGACTTGGATGCTATCTTTAGCAAGAATCCAGTGATCATTTCAAAGTATTCTAAGAAGACGTCTTCAGATATTTATTGATACAGAAATCCATGTCACGTTACTCAAGTTACTGTGATGTGACTAAGCAGAATAAGGTGATGTCTTTATGTGGAACACATTTATTCATGCTTAGTTATCAACGTAATTACATCCTGCACAGTGTAGTCATGAATAATCAGAGCAGCTGAACACACTCACAAGCACAAGAGGCATTAAATATAAAGACTTGCTATGTATTGTTTGGTCTACATTAGTCAGTCACTGAACTCTAGATAGCAACAGACCAGAGCATCCCACATCAGAATGTAGTTTATGCTGATACTCACAACTGTATGAGTGCTTTGTTGTCGGCCTTGCATTCCTGCAGGATGTCGTCCGCCTCCAGCACTTGCGACAACGTCACATTCTGAAACAATAAGCTTACTGCACATCCACAACACACCACTAGCAACATCGATACGCCTCTGCACTCGTGCACATGACATCATCGTCCACCCAGAATGTTGTTTCTCATCACAAAAGGCGTCAACAACACGAATTAATAAGAAAATTCATCGTTTAAACCACTCATAACCATCAATTTTTCAACAAAATACGCACCTCCTCTTTGAGAAGAAAATTTAACTCCCTAACTACGATATAGTTTCCGCTCCAAAACATAGTTAAAATTAATAAGTACAAGACGTGTAATTATTCTAAATCCATAGAAAACTTATTATTTTATGTATTTTAGCGTTCCTGAGAGTGCAACGATCCGTTTTCTTTTTGACAGTTGTGTTTGCCGGTGTTGCCAGGAACGCTACGCGACGAGCGACGGTGCCCAAATTAGAAATTCAAACAACCCTTGGATAGGAACAAAACGTATTGAGCGTCTCGAGTACCCCACGGTTCATTTGGAAATAGAAATAGAAAATAATTTATTGTCCAGGTAATACAGTAAGCAGGTTTATATAACAACAAGTTGAGACGACATGAGTAGAACAAGATTTCATCCTGTGTTCCAGTTGCTCACAGTTGCTGGATAAAGTTACTCTTCATTAGACCAGTAATTTGAAAAGCCATTGAGAAACCTCTAAAACACGAACGATGCATTTGCAGTTTATTTATTGATTTATTCATTAGGTACATGCACCAACAGCTTAATACAAATAACCGCAATTATAACATTAGCTTAGTCTTAGGTTAAATGCTCTAAGCTTAATCTTAGGTCAATCAATTTTTATTATAGTATAATGTACTCTGTGTCTTAGGTCGTTTCGTAGCGACATCTAGTACGTTCTATCTGAATTATTTGCCTTCAATTTATAGAACATAAATCATAGATGGCGCTTCTAAAAAAATAGCTGTGAACAATGAAGGTAACTTTACCCCCAATACCTATATAAAAAAGTACTCTGTGCCCAATAGCAATACATACTAACACATACTAACGATCCATCAAAACAAGTTGTAAAAGTTAAATTTTTCGGACGGGCAAAAACACATCGGGAGTAGAGACTACTATCAAATCGTGTTGTTCTTCGTTCGGGCCCCGAACCAATCATACGTCCGTGATACGGAGTAGGAAACGCCCGTAATGAACGAAACTACGGACTTCGTGTGTGCTTATGGAGTAGACCCCCATATGCCAGGGAAAGAAAAAAGAAATCAAAGTTTATTGTATGGGGAGGGAGGCTCCCTCCCCAACTCCATACAATAAACCTAGCTCCTTTAATGTTTGCCTTTATTTTATTATTAAAATTTGTTGTTATAAGCGGCTAACTATTACGGTTGATGAGATACAGCCCGCTAACAGACAGACGGACGGACAGCGAAAGCGAAGGCTTACCTATTACCTAATAGTGGCGTTTGTCAGGAGCTAGTGGCTAAGTAATAAGAACAGACGTACGGGTCGATCCATAAGGTTAAGCTACGCTTGCCTGGGTTGGTCCGTGGATGGGTGACCATCTTTACGTACTGAGATTCCTCCGTGCCTCGGAAAGCACGCTAAGCCGTTGGTCCCGGCTGTCATTCATGGAACTTTGACAGTCGTTACGGGTCGTCAGAAGCCCGAAAGCCTGACAACCAGTCTTACCTAGGGGTATCGTACCTATTACCCAGTAACTGGGTTGTGGAGGTCAGATAGGCAGTCGCTCCGTGTAAAATACTGGTATTCAGCTGCATCCGATTAGACTGGAAGCCGACCCCAACATAGTCTGGAAGAGGCTAGGCAGATTGAGATTGAGTGGCGTTTGTCAGCCTTCGGGTCCAAAACCTTAAAAATGAAATGCTGTTCGTTGGTTAATCGCATCACTTGAGAACAGCTGGATCGATTTGGCTATTTTTAGGGTTCCGTACCTCAAAAGGAAAAAACGGAACCCTTATAGGATCACTTGTTTGTCCGTCTGTCTGTCTGTCTGTCTGTCTGTCTGTCTGTCAGTCTGTCAAGACCGCTTATCTCAAGAACGCGTGAAGGTATCAAGTTGAAATTAATATCAAATACGTAGGTCTGTGGTCTCTTGAAGTCCTAAAAAACTCAAGCTTCTAAGTCAATGCAATAAAAACATACGGCCATTTATGCGATATATTTTGATACTCGCAAGTAAATCAAAACCTATAGGACTTCCCGTTGTTCTAGAATCATGAAATTTGGTAAGAAGCAAGGTCATACAACACAAACAAAGGAAAAAGTCCGAAAATTGTTAATTTGTAAGTCTGTCAGTCTATCAAGACCCTTTTTCTCAAGGATGCGTGGAGATATCAAGTTGAAATTAATATTAAATACGTAAATCTATTGTCCCTTAGAGTTCTAAAAAAATTAAGCGTCTAAGTCAATGCAATAAAAAAATACGGCCGTTTTGCGACACATTTTGATACTCGCAACTGTCCCAAGTAAAACAAAACCTATAGGGTACTTCCCGTTGACCTAGAATAATGAAATTTGGCAACAAGCAAGATCTCCCAGCACAAGTAAAGGTAAAAGTCCGAAAATTGTAAATTTGTAATTTTTTGACATAAAAAAAATTTTTGGGATCCAATGTTAAGTTTGTTTTTGGGATAAATTATTTTCAACTACGGAACCCTTCATTGTGCGTGGTCCGATACGCACTTGGCCGGTTTTTTGTTTTAAAATATTCGTAATAGCCTGTGCATATTATGTTTTTAAGAAAAGAAAAATTGGAAAAGTTTCCCGAAAAATTTTCCAATTCGGAAAAAACTGAACGTTCTTTTTAGGGTTCCGTACCAAAATGGTAAAAAAGGAACCCTTATGGTGTGACTCAGTCTGTCTATCTGTCTGTCACAGCTGGATATTTCAAGAACTACTAATGCTATCAACTTAAAATTTGGAACAGTTTTAGATGACGTTTGCCCAACTACTTATTTTGCAAATAAGAAAGAAACAAAAAATACCTATTTTTTTTTGCAACTGGGGCATGTAGGGTATCTTATGAAAGAGCGCTGTTCGCACATTCTCAATTTTTTTTTCCTTTTTTTTAGGCCGCATAGTTTTCGACTATTGATGACAAATGTTAAAAAAAAAATACCGCTCGCCAATGAGGTATTGTATTACTATAACATCATTGCCGCTCACTATCTCCGCCCGTTATCTCCGAAGTTTGCATAGAGAAAAATCTGAAATTATTCTACGTGATAGAAGTTTATGTATAGACTACAGAAAAAATAAAACGATGTCTCTAAATAGTCAGAAATCATCAACAAAAATTAAATAAAAATTATGGTACGGAACCCTCGGTGCGCGAGTCCGACTCGCTCTTGACCGGTTTTATTTTTATGGGGTTTTCTTATGAATAGTTATGAACTATTGAAATTTGAACAGGACAACGACTGTCGGGGCAGCTGTCAATTTAACCCCTGAAATCACCACCCCGTCTTGAGCAAGCGAGCGTGGTGATCACTGCTGGCTGTCTCTGTGTCAGGAAAGGGCTTTGTCCAGCTGTGGGACCGTAGTAGGCTGGTGTTAGTATTTATTTATTATAGACGAAACCTTATAAAGAGACATGGTTGAGATTGTAGGTTTCATGAATGGCAGTGCGAGTGCGCGACTGACAGCGGGGCAATTCCTAGTTCGGATAGTGTTACCTATTGTGTTTCTCCATTAGTCTCAGTAGCGGCCCGGAGTTGGAACAAATATGCCTGGTTGGTGGCAATAGGCTTGCCCCTATTACATGAACCTTAAACATAAGTGGCTATTATACAGGGTTTTTTTTTTTTTTGAGGGTGGGAAATCATCAAATAACTGCTCCCGCTCTGGGTGGAGCGGAAGGGCGTGTCAGACTTTTACTGACTAAAACCCACCCGTGTTCCTTCAGTTGCCTATGCCAGGGCCGCGGTATCTTCTCAAAACTACCCGCGACCCCAGCGGCGTCGGCCCGATTGGACCCCATCATTTGCTGACACCTCTTTGAGGCGCGCGTGGAACACAACGCGCCATCGACTCGGGCCTGGTCCTTACCGCACGGCGAGCTACCCGCTACTCACCGTCCGCAAGCCCGCGCCTACGGTGGCCGGAAATCGCCTCGCGATTCCCGCCGCCCAGGGCGTCTCCTGCGGCGACTGAGGGCGTGAGGCTGCCTCTCCCTCACGCGTTCCGCCTCCTCCTTCGCGAGCATCACTGCTTCGCCGAAGGAGGTGACGGCCTCCCATGCACTCTCGCTCCGCACTATGGCCTGAACCAGGCTCGGACGCGAGAGGTCGCCGCCGCCGATCGCCTCCGTGAGAACACGGCGGTGCTCTGCCCAAGCCGGGCAGACCTCCACTGTATGCTCCACCGTGTCCTCCGGGCGATCCGCACAATGGTGACACCCGGGCGTTTCCTACCGCCTTATGCGAAACAGGAACCTCCCGAAACAGCCGTGTCCGGTGAGGAACTGCGTCAGGCGGAAGGTGAGGACGCCGTGGCGCCTCTCTAACCACTCCTCAAAGAGTGGACTTATCGCCGCAATTGTGGCGTGCCCAGCGCTGGGTTGCGACAGTCGCGCTCTCCATGTCGCCATGAGATCCCGCCGGAGCTCCGTCCGCTGTACCGTGATTTCTCGCGGCAGCGGAGTTACGCCCCGGCGTTTCGCCTCCTCGCGCCACTCCCACACGTGCGCGAGGACTTTTGCCTCCAGATCCCACGGTGGCAATCCGGCAAAGGCTAGCCGCCTCACGGGAGACCGTGCGGTAACCGCGGACTAGCCGGATGGCCATGACCCTCTGGGACACGTTCAACCGTTGGGCTGGCCGCAGCCTTAGGGAACGCGCCCACACCGGTGCCCCGTAAAGGGCCATGGACCGCACGATCCCCGCGTAAAGCCTCCGCCAGGAGGCGTTTGGACCCCCTAGATTGGGCAGGAGCTGCTTCAAGGCAGCCCCAGCCCGCTCCAGTCTGGGAGCCAAACGTCGGAAGTGCTCCACGAAGTTCCACCTAATTTATTCATCAACTAGCTTTTGCCCGCGGCTTCGCCCGCGTGGATGTCGGAAAATATCCCCGAACGTTCATGTGGAAATTATAGGGCATATCCCTAACTTAAGAAATGCTGGGTTTCCCATACAAACTTCCATCATCCCTTTTATCACCCCTTGTAGGATTATGTTTTAAGACAAAAAGTAGCCCATGTCCTTTCCCAGGATGCTATCTATAGCCTTGCCAAATATTATCGAAATCCGTGCAGTTTTGTAAATTTTAAAATCAACCCTTATTTTACCCACTTAGGGGATGATTTTTAAAAAACGCTGACCCGAATATTTCTTAACTTCTTACCAATAGTATAAATTTGTTATCCCTAAGTTAAGAAATACTGAGTTTCCCTTACAAACTTTCATCCCCTATATCACCCCCTGTAGTATTGTTTTTGAAAGTATCCTATGTCTTTTCCCAGGATGCTATACAGGGCTATTTTTAAATGAGTTAGCTAAATTTTCACATGGTGTTCTACCCATGAATATGAACAACTTTCACTATGGGACCAACTTTGAAATCGCAAAAAAAATATCAGCTGTTTCATACATTTTGATCGAGTAGGTATTGAACTTTTGTAGGAAACCGCTGGTTTTTTTTTCGTGATTTCAAAGTTGGTCCCTTAGTAAAAGTTGTTCATATTCATGGGTAGAACACCCTGTGATAATTTAGCTAGTAATTTAAAAATAGCCCTGTATAAAGCCTTGCCAAATTTTGTCGAAATCCGTGCAGTTTTGTAAATTGTAAAATCAACCCCTATTTTACCCCCTTAAGGGATGATTTTTCAAAAACGCTGAACCGCATATTTCTTTATTTCCTATCAAAAGCATACATTTTAATTTTCACATCACTAACTTAAGAAATACTGAGTTTCCCATACAAACTTTCATCCCTATATCACACCCTGTAGGATTATTTTTTAAGACCAAAAGTAGCCTGTGTCCTTCCCCGGGATGCTATATAAAGCCTTGCCAAATTTTATCGAAATCCGTGCAGTTTTGTAAATTTTAAAATCAACCCCTATTGTATCCCCTTAGGGGATGATTTTTCAAAAACGCTGAACCGCATATTTCTTAATTTCCTACCAATAGCATAAATTTGTTATCCCTAACTTAAGAAATACTGGGTTTCCCTTACAAACTTTCATCCCCTATATCACCTCCTGTAGTATTATTTTTGAAAAAAATAGTATCCTATGGCCTTACCCAGGATGCTATATAAAGCCTTGCCAAATTTTGTCGAAATCCATGCAGTTTTGTAAAATCAACCCCTATTTTACCCCCTTAGGGGATGATTTTTCAAAAACGCTGAACCGCATATTTCTTTATTTCCTATCAAAAGCATACATTTTAATTTTCACATCCCTAACTTAAGAAATACTGAGTTTCCCATACAAACTTTCATCCCCTATATCACCCCCTGTAGGATTATTTTTGAAAAAAAAAATTGCCTATGTCCGTCCCCAGGATACCATCTATAGCCTTGCCAAATTTTATCGAAATCCGTTCAGTGGTTTAGGCGTGAAAAGGTAACAGACAGACAGACAGAGTTACTTTCGAATTTATAATATTAGTATGGATGGATGGAGTACAACATACTCAGAAAATCAAATTCAAAGGTTTTAAAGATGATACCGTTTGCGATCATTACGCGGTTTTGAAAACAGATCCAATCACAAAAACTTAATTAGAGTACAATGCTCCTTCGGATATAAACCAAGTCGTACCCACATGACTAACTGCAGAGTGTATCACACCTGTTCAAACGCCGCGCACCGATCGTGTCATAAATGTTGCCCCACTTTGGCATTTGTAAACTTTCACACAAACCATGAACAACACAATATCTGTACATATTGTACACACATTCCTATTGTACTTAGGTACTTATTAATATGTACTTTATTCGCACATGCTGAGGCTGACTAACTGAGCAAATATTGTCAATATTCGCGAATTGTGAATCATTATAACTTTCGAGACAGAGTTTATTGTTCACGAAAGAATTAGTCAATCTACCTACGAAGCACCAGGGTTGAAAAAAAAATTGTTTTATTTACTTATGTTTTCTTTTGAGCTATTTATCAAATTTATTATTCAACACAAGTCGATCAGACATAATATAATTCATTTCTAGAATTTTAAAATGAACCTGAGGAAACATACAAAAATCGATCAGATTAATAACAGTTATAATTACTACTAACTATTGCATAGAAGTTCTATCTAATCTGTGAACATACTTACTAAACATGTAACACAGATACTGAACCACTTGTACAATGCGTTTCAAATAAGAATAGGAAAGTCAATGACCTCTAACTGTCAACTGAAGCTAGAAATCTAAGGCATGCAAAGTTTTGTAGTGTTATCCTTATCCATTTTCGTTCTGTTTTTGGAATTTGTTTTTGTTAAAATATGTCACTGACTTTGCAAATGTGTAAACGAGACGATAATTTGCTAAATCTTCACAATATGGCGCAAGGTCATTCCTATTCTTAGTTGAAACGCATTGTACATGCACCCTGTCTGTAACGTTCCGAATTACTAATTCCGATATTCGTTGTTAGACGGGGATTCACCTTACCAAAAATAAGGAAGTCCCCAAAATAATTACGGGGAATTACTTCATTTCATCCGGCGACGAAGTGCTTAACTATGTATGTCGGACCTATTTAATCTTTTTAATTTCTTTTCGAGCTATTTAAAGACCTATATGTATATAACTTTTCATTTATTCTATTCCATTCATTCGCTATTAAAATGTTTTCATGTTTTTATTTGAAACTGTTTAAAACATTGTTTAAAATACCTACGTGTTATAAAACAACTTCTTGTTTATTTTATACCAACACTGAGCAGCACATTGACCCTTAGGCAATAGGCTACGTTGTAAACTCTCGAGACAGAGTAGTATTCTTAATTGGTCGATTCGATTCCTAGGTCGGGCAAAGTGTTATATGTCAGGTTTTTCTATTAGGAATTACTAAACAGCTCGGAGTCTGGATTTGTGCCCGGTTCATGGCAAAAGGCAAACCCCCTATGACTTGGGACAACATAGGTATCTGACGTTTGGGTTTAATAAACATCTCTGCCTATCGCTTCAGCGCATACAGGCGTGACGTGGACAACGTGACACGCGGCTGTACTGACACGTCGTGCTGCACGTGCCGCCTCCGCGTAAACACGTCCATCACAATTATCTCTGCTCATGCTCACAAAGAGAAAGTGCCGTGTTTTGGACATCCCACACAAAGCAACACAACACAACGCGACCAGATTATGTTTCTTAGATAAGCAGCCATTGACGCCACCACAATATGGTTCACGATTCTTCCGGCATTGTTTCTGATAGCCTTTATGACCATTTTGATGTTGAAACAATCATCTGATTTGTAAGCCGTCATACATAATATGTATGTAAGTAAAGGTACCTGCCCTGACGCAACTAAAAATACTGCTTACAAACAGGCAAAACCAGAAAGACTTGACAACCTAGACTCTAGGTGTGCATCTGTGCATACTGACAACCTTCACGGTTTCATTTTGACAGTTCAACAACATTACATTCATTGCGTTATTTACGTTGTCGAGCAAACAAATTTTTCGAGCATAGAAGCAATGGATTAACAACGGTGCAGGAATTGATAATGTCTTGTATCCAACCAATTACTAGTTCACGACGACTAGCATGAGCTTCGAGAACTTGTAGGACATATTTATAATGCATGGGAAGATAAAAGCGATGCCTTGGGCATCTTTTGTGATTTGTACAAGGCATTCGAATGCGTTCGTCATGAAACGTTAATCAAGAAACTGCGCCACTATGGGATCCGGAAACCGCTCTGGATCTTCTTACTTCATACTTGAGTAATAGTATTCAGACCGTTGACGTTAATGGAAAAAGATCTCACGGATCTATAGTAACAATGGGAGTCCCACAGGGCTCAATTGTTGGTCCTTTCTTGTTTCCTAATTATATTTACGACTTGCTTTTTTACCTCATAAAGGATAATCATGATATAGTGTTGTTTTCGGATGACACTTTACTTTTGTTTAAACTTAAACGTCAGCAGCTTATTACTGACGATGTAAATAACGCGATCTCAAAAGTACTTCATTGATTCAATGTTAATAATTTACTTCTTGTTGAAAAAAAACCAAATGCCTTAAGTTCACGCTATCTCACGATAAGCAGGTGAAAACTAATGTTTTGATAAAGTGCGAAGAATTGAATCATTATGAAGATAGCACAATATTCGTGGGCTTACTTCAGTGCCCACATAAAGGTAAATTGTCAAAAAAGCTCTGCAGCATCTAGGTATACACTGTCAAAAAAAATCGTAATTTAAGTGACATAGAGACAGAGCCCGTTTAGTACTAATAGCTATTTTGATGTCATACGGTATTCTGTTGTGGGGAAAATGGAAATGCAGCCGACATTTAGACTACTTTTGTTTTGCAGAAAAAGCTGTTCGATCAATTTATAAACTAAGTCCAGGACACTCTCTCAGACAGATTAATGTAATGACTATCCCATAACAGTATATTTTTGAAAATCTGTTATATGCCTATATATATTTTTTTTTAATATAGTGATATCCATTACGTAAATACTAATTAGGAACAAACACAAAGTTGTTGTACCTACAACAAGGCTTAAGAAAAAAATTCAGCTCAATCGGTTGAAGATATCTGCTTCAAAATTGAGTAGCAAGATTCCACGCGAACATACATACATACATACATTGCAAGTTAAATAAAAGCTTTTAAAAAGGTGGCTCGTTCTATTTCAATGTATACGCTTTTATAAAAACTTCCAAGCCAGGTTCAAGATCTATAAAGCCTTAATAAATTCAAATCAATCAAGTTTAGTATTGTTCGTCGAATCGCTGCTCCATAAGTTCTGAGTCGAACTGTACTATTACCTACTGACAAATCAAATCAAATCAAATCAAATCATTTATTCGCATAGAATGTAGGTATTGTACAATAAAGTTGTTATAAAAATATAGTGAGCCGGGTACATTCTGCCTGAGTTTTGGCATGCAAAATTTAACAAATAATGTCAATAGAATTAAGCATTAGTAAAAAATATAAAATAATTAAAAAAAGATTAAATAAAAAAACAAAAATAATAATAAAAATGATTAAGATACAAATAAATTATTTTATCAAGTCCAGATTATGCACAAAAATATATCAAATAATGTCAATAATTATAAACTGTCTAGATGTCACACATAGGGTCATTCAAAAATTCACTTAACGAATAATAACATTTCTGTATCAAAAAAACTTTAAGTTTATTTTTAAATTGCTGAAGGGAGTCACTTTTTATGCTGTCCGGTAGTTTATTAAATATCATTGGAGCCATGCAGAAAACACTTTTCCTAAGTAGTGCTGTTTTATAGACACCGATAGTTAAGAGGTTTTTGTATTGACTTCGCACGGGACATTTCTTGGTGTCCGAGACCTTAGCAAACAATTTTTCATTTCTTTTTACAAAAAGTGCCATTTCCAAAATATATAATGACGGAAAAGTAAGAATTTTCAAGGACTTGAACAGAGGTACACAACTATCCCTAGGTTTAAGACTACACATAGCTCTAACACAACGTTTTTGGGCTTTAAATATGTTATCTCTTAGACTGCAGTTACCCCAAAAGATGATTCCAAATCTCAAGACCGATGCGACCAAACCATGATATGCTACTAAAGAAGTCTTTATGTCAACTTTTTTGGCCAGGTTAAAAAGAACATAAGCTGCAGTGCTTAACTTTTTGCACACCTCTTCTGCTTGCGGTTTCCAAGTTAATTGATCGTCTATATGAATCCCTAAAAATTTCGCGACCTTTGCTTGATTGATCACTTGTCCATTGTACTGTACATTAACGTTCGGCGGAATTGTACGTTGGTGAAAATGCATCACATTAGTCTTTGGTAAGTTTATTACCAAGTTGTTTTTATCAAGCCAATCAATAATTTTTCTAAGGTTAAGATTGATGTCTTGTTCATAATTATTAATATTTGTACACTTTATCAGTGCCGTGCTGTCATCGGCAAATAGAACCATTGGGTTTGGTATCTGACGGGGCAGATCATTTATATAAAGCAAAAACAGCGGGGGACCCAATACACTACCTTGCGGTACACCGAATTTAACAATTTTACCATCAGATTGATATTTTTGTTCACATTTTGATTTAAGACAAATTCTGGATATCTCCGTATATTGCGTGCGGTTACTGAGGTAGGATTTCAAGAGATTCAGCACGTTTCCCCTTAGACCGTAGCTATTAAGCTTGTTCAATAAAATATCATGATTGACACAGTGAAAAGCTTTTGACATGTCTGTAAAAATAGCACAGATAGGTGTTTTATTATCTACATTTATCATTACTTCGTGTAAGAAATCATATATTGCTGTATTAATGTTTTTTTTTTTTCATTACATAGAATGTTGTATTTTGTCAGAAAGTTGTTGATTAACTCATATAAAATCTTTTCTACCACTTTGGAAAACACAGGAATTAAAGCAATCGGTCTATAGTTAGCTATATCCTGCCTTTTTTTTTTTTTTTTTTGAGGGTGGGAAATCATCAAATAACTTCTCCCGCTCTGGGTGGAGCGGGAGGGCGTGTCAGACTTTTACTGACTAAAACCCACCCGTGTTCCTTCAGTTGCCTATGCCAGGGCCGCGGTAACCCTTTCAGACAACCCGCGACCCCAGCGGCGTCGGCCCTATTGGGCCCCGTCACTTGCTGACATCTCTTTGAGGCGCGCGTGGAACACAACGCGCCGTCGACTCGGGCCTGGTCCTTACCGGACGGCGAGCTACCCGCTGCTCACCGTCCGCAGGCCCGCGCCTACGGTGGCCGGAAATCGCCCCGCGATTCCCGCCGCCCAGGGCGTCTCCTGCGGCGACTGAGCGCGTGAGGCTGCCTCTCCCTCACGCGTTCCGCCTCCTCCTTCGCGAGCATCACTGCTTCGCAGAAGGAGGTGACGGCCTCCCATGCACTCTCGCTCCGCACCATGGCCTGGACCAGGCTCGGACGCGAGAGATCGCCGCCGCCGATCGCCTCCATGAGAACACGGCGGTGCTCTGCCCAAGCCGGGCAGACCTCCACTGTATGCTCCACCGTGTCCTCCGGGCGATCTACACAATGGAAACACCCGGGCGTTTCCTCCCGCCTTATGCGAAACAGGAACCTCCCGAAACAACCGTGTCCGGTGAGGACCTGCGTCAGGCGGAAGGTGAGGACGCCGTGGCGCCTCTCTAGCCACTCCTCAAAGAGGGGACTTATCGCCGCTATTGTGGCGTGCCCAGCGCTGGGTTGCGACAGTCGCGCTCTCCATGCCGCCATGAGATCCCGCCGGAGCTCTGTCCGCTGTACCGTGATTTCTCGCGGCAGCGGAGTTACGCCCCGGCGTTTCGCCTCCTCGCGCCACTCCCACACGTGCGCGAGGACCTTTGCCTCCAGATCCCACGGCGGCAATCCGGCAAGGAGGCTCGCCGCCTCCCGGGAGACCGTGCGGTATCCCCGGACTAGCCGGATGGCCATGACCCTCTGGGACGCGTTCAACCTGCCGGCTGGTCCCAGCCTTAGGGAACGCGCCCACACCGGTGCTCCGTAAAGGGCCATGGACCGCACGACCCCCGCGTAGAGCCTCCGGCAGGAGGCGTTTGGACCCCCCAGATTGGGCAGGAGCCGCCTCAAGGCAGCCCCAGCCCGTGCCAGTCTGGGAGCCAAACGTCGGAAGTGCTCCACGAAGTTCCACCGGCTGTCGAGGACGAGTCCCAGGTACTTCATCGTCGACCCGACTCCGATGTGAACCCCTCCCACCGTTATTTCGGAACCCGACGGTGGCGCATTCCGAGGACCATGAAAACACATGGCCTCGGACTTGTGCAAGGCCACCTCGAGTCCCAACTGCCGGATCCTCTCCACGACTATCGCAACCCCACGTGTCGCTAAGTCCGCCGCCGCCTGGTGCGACCTCCCTTGCGCCAGGACCAGCGTGTCGTCAGCGTAACATACTACGCTGACGCCGCCAGGGAGGTCGGCGCGCAGCACCCAGTCGTAGCCGATGTCCCACAAATGCGGCCCCAAGACCGATCCCTGTGGGACACCGCACGACATCTCTCGCCGGTTCCACTCTCCCTGATGACCGGGGTAGATGACGGCCCTGTCCGTCAGATAGGCCTCGACCACTCGACAGAGGTAGGTCGGCATCCGGTGATACCGCAATGCCTCCCTGATGCAACTCCAGGGCAGGGTATTAAAGGCGTTGGCGATGTCTAGGGACACCGCCAAGACGACCCCACCCCGGGCCACTGCATCCCCCGTCGTGAGGGCTCGCACGCGCATGATGGCGTCCACCGTAGAGCGCCCCTTGCGGAAACCAAACTGGGTCTCCGCCAAATCCGGCCCCTCCTGCACCAGCCACCCGACGAGGCGGTCTGCAATTACTCTTTCAAAGAGCTTGCCCACCTCGTCGAGCAGCACGATGGGCCGGTAAGCGGACGGAGAGTCCGCAGGGCGCCCCGGCTTCTTAATGAGGACCAGTTTCCCCGTCTTCCAGCGAAGTGGGAACTGGCCCCTCTCCAAGCATGCGCTTAGGAGCCCCCCTAGTCGAGGCCCGAGAGCCCCAAAGGCCAGAACCCAGGCTCTTCCAGGTAAGCCGTCGGGTCCTGGGGCGGTATTTTTGGCACTGAGCCTGCGTACCGCCGCTCTCAACTCTACCTCGGTCACTTCCGGAGCATCAACGTCGTCGTCGGTGTCGTGGTCCGCAGCGGGCACCGCATGAGGCGGAGCCATAGGCGGGGGAGTATGTTCCCCTCTCGAGGGGAACAGAGCGCTCACCACGTCCTCCACGAGCTCGGGCCGGAGACTCTGCGTCAGCGGGGGCGCCCATGGGCGGAGTTTCTCCCGCACCAACTTGTAGGGGCGCCCCCATGGGTCTCTGTTCAGAGTCTCCAGCGACTCCTCGCGGCCCAGATCCCTGGACCGCAAGATCTCCGCTCGGAGGGCGGTCTTCGCCGCTCTGTACCCCTCGTACAGCTCCGCCTGAATGGCTTCCGTATCCGGAGGGCGGATACGGAGCCTGCGGTGCCTGGTGTACAGGCGTCGCGCGGCGACGCACGCCTCGCGCAGAGCCGTCAGCTCCGGCGACCACCAATACACCTGGCGAAAGGCGCGACTGGGCTGGACCCGGGGCATTGCCACGTCGCACACCTCGGACATGGCCTCCCGGAACCACTCCGCCTCGTCGTTGATGTCGGCAGGCCTGTCCGGTGGTGACACCCAGGCCTGCACGATCGAGGCTTCCAGGAGGAGCTCCCGGTCCAGCTTCTTCAGCGCCCACCGCAGCTATATCCTGCCTGGAGTTCTTTTTGTGATGCGGTTTGACTATGACTGTCTTTAAACCGTTAGGAAATACACCAGTGCTGATGGCTAAGTTAATAATGTGGCTAATATGTACGATTATGTTATTTGATACAAACTTTATAACTTTCGTTGCTACTTCATCGTATCCTACGCTATTTTTATTTTTCAACGTTTTTATTACCCTGAGTACGTCTTGAGGTACAACTGGTCTCATGAACATTGTATTAGCGCTTTCTTGTAAACCACTTGGTTCGAGTGATGCTTTAGGTGAGTTTTTAATCTGATTAATGAAGTAGTTATTGAATGCGTCTGCAATTTCCTTGGGATTATTAATAATTGTATTATTTATTTTTATCTGAGATATGGGTTCGTAAGTACATGCTTTATTGTTGATAACTTGCCAGGACGCCTTTGATTTATTGAGTTAATTCTTAATAAAATAGTTATTTTGAGCTTTTTGAGATAATTTTACAATTTTCCTAAATCGCCGGGAGTAATTTTTAAATTCATGTTTGTTTTCATTTGATGGCCTAAGTCTGTGCTCCCATAGAAGGTGACGCTGCTTCCTACTACATAATCGTATTCCCTTAGAGATCCACTTAATTTTTTTATTTGGTTTTATTATAACAGACTTAAAAGGAAAGCATAGTTTATATAACAAACCAAACTGCTGCATAAATATGTTATACGCCTCATTAACATTTTCTGTCGCATACATTTCAGTAAATGAAAGGCATTGTAGATAGCTATTGAATTTTGTTAAGTTTTCCAATGATAGGTCCCGTTTTTTTACATGCCATGAGTTTAGTCTATAGGTTTTGTTTACTTTAATCTCAAATATTTGTGCACAGTGATCAGACAAGGCAAAGTCTATCACTTCACATTTACATTTATTCTTAGAATTATGAGCAAAATTATCCAAACAGCTGTTACTAGATAGCCGAGTTGGTTGATCAAGTTCTAGCCTGAGGTTAAATCCCAACAGAAAATATTCAAAGTCTAAACTAATGTTATTTCTCTTTAACCTGTCTATATTAAAGTCCCCGCAAATAACAATTTTTTTCTTAGGGTTGGTACATAATGATTTTAAAATTATTTCTAAGTTATCATAAAAAATATTTAAATTACTTGACTTAGGTGGTCTGTATACACATATAATTATCAATTTTTGTTCTACCAGTTCAGTAGCACAACATTCGATTACACCTGTTATTGAATATCTTGTTGCATTTACAAGTTCTGTGCATTGAAGAGACTTGTTTACCAGAATGCAGGCGCCTCCCCGTTTCTTTTCTCGTCTTGCATAACAAGCGGCAAGCTTAGAATTTGGTATTTTTAATAGGTGTTCCTGACTATGCATAATAAAATGTTCGGTTATGCATATTATATCTATATTTCTTCGACATAACGTTAGTTCTTGTAGATGAATTGTAAGTAAATCTGCTTTGTTCAAAAGTCCGGCAATATTCTGATGTAGGATTCGTATTCGACAAATAAATGCGTTCACTGACTGGACAGGTCCACTCAATCCGTGTCGTTCTTTCTGTGGTTCTTTCCTCAAAAGGCCACTTCAGACACCAATCTACATGGTCTTCACATGATCTGACCAAGATTATGTCTGTCTATTCATTTATTAGTTAAGTATCAAGTTTTAGGGAAAAAAAGTTCTCCAAATGATTCCAGTACTTATGTACCCATAGCGACATGAATGACACTCGTATTATTTTTATTGACTGCTTTTTTTTGGAATTTTGTTTACACGCATAATTTGTCCACTTTGTACCAATGTACCTAAATGTTTGCAACAATGATAAACTATATTCCCTGTTTTCACCTCCACAGGGGTGGTATTTAAAAAAAAACGTTTGGATATTTCCGTAGCTTGACTGAAAGATTATTAATAGGTACCAATTTTCGAGTTAATCAAGCCCCGCAGTAAAACCTGCCCTTTAAAATTGACTACCCCTTTTCACCCTTTTAGGGGTAGATTTTCGAAAAACCCTGATGTTTGAATGTATATACAGGGTTATTTGTAAAACACCAGTAACCTCTTAAGGGGTCATTATACTCATCATTATGAACAACTTTTACTATGGGACCAAACCTGAAATCGCGAAAAAAAAATCAGCTGCTCCCTACATTTTGACGAGTTTGATGTAGATAAATGAGGAGCTGGTGTCTGAAGTACCTAGGCATTAAAAAACCTGTATTACAAACATTACAAATCACCAGGTCCCCACCCAGATGACGTCTTTGAAGTTTCATCATACGATTGACGTCTTCTCCACGTTTATGACAATGACAAAGGTGATCTCTATTAACAGTTGCTTCGATAAATAGAGGGCGCGCTAAATAAAAATGACATCACAAATGACCTGTTTAGGACTTCTCTCCAGTAGCATTTCCATGGTTTTACTGAAGTAGGAGGCGAGCAGCGGGTTGAGCGGCGGCTCCTTGTTGATGAAGTCGCAGAGACGGTTCATCTGCGTGGCGTCCAGCGAGAGGCGGTCGCCCAGCGTGCACTGTGCGCCCCTGCGCGTCGCCTGTGGGTTACGCCCCAGCCCTATCGCACATCATATATAATTTTTTCTCATCATCATCATCAAACTATTATACAGGGTGTAAGGGACAGCCCTCCGCAAACTGATAGGGTGAATTCAGTATGTCATACTAAGATGACCGGTACATGAATTTTTTTCAGGAACGTTAAGGGAATCTAATAAACCTGATTTGTTTGTGTTTTTGTGCAGAAATCGGAGCGTCTATTACTGGTTGGGAGGGCTAGGTAATAGGTATGCGGTGAGTTCGATGAACTCAGTAGCTAGACAGAAAGTGAACAGCTGATTTCACGCGTCGTTGGTTAGAGTATTTCAACATCCAGTGCTGGTTTTTTTTTTTGTTTTTTTACATAAATGGAGTGCTGCGAACACACAATGCAATTTTACATTGAAAGAATGAAAACGTAACTGCAAAAAAAAATTGAAAAAATGAAAATTTTCCTGAGAAAATTTCCGGTGGAATATGATTCAAAATGAGGAGCTGAATGCACCCTGTTAGTTTGCGGAGGGCTGTCCCTTACACCCTGTATAATAAAAATAAAAAATCTAAGTATTTAAATTAATTACACAATAAAATAAGGACAGATAGTTATTAGGATTATTTTTCCGCCCACTAAAATTGCCGCACGGGGCAGGCCGCCCCCCTCCCCCCTGCCGCCTCCGCTACGCTACGTACGCATTCAACAAGTACATCCATTAATTACTTTGTGAATGTCTATCGATAACAATGCTCAAAAGGGAGCACGGTGTCTATTCGCAGTTAAAAATATATATGATATTATGAAGCGAATCTGAAGAACGCGCATAAACAATTGGAAAGCGGACGCGAACGTACGCTTCTGCACGAACACAAAAACCTTTCAAACTCGTAATATAAACAATAATTTTAATTTATTTGTGTTAACATTTAAATAAATAGAAAAGTTTTGGGTCAGAGGATACGACACGGGGCACTGTGAACAAACCGGACAAGTATGAAGGGTTCCGCAGTTGAAAATTGTTTTATGTGATAAAATTACAAATTGACAATTTTGGACTTTTTCTTTTTCTTGTGTTGTGAGACCTTGCTTCTTGCCAAATTTCATTATTCTAGGTCAACGGGAAGTACCTAGGTTGTGATTTACTTGCGAGTATCAAAGTCGCCTTACATGACCGTAATTTTTTGTTGCGTAGCTACTTGATATTAATTTCAACTTGATACCTTAACGCGTTCTTAGAGGAGCTCGTGGCTAAGTATTAGCAGCCGCACGGGTCGATCCATCAGGTTAAACTACGCTTGCTGGGGTTGGTCAGTGGATGGGTGACCATCTTTACATACCGAGACTACTCCGCGCCTCGGAAAGCACATTAAGCCGTTGCTCCCGGCTGTCATTCGTGGATCTTTGAAGTCGTTACGGATCGTCAGAAGCCCGAAAGTCTGACAACCAGTCTTACCCAGGGGTATCGTATTACCCAGTTACTGGGTTGTGGAAGTCAGATAGGCAGTCGCTCCATGTGAGATACTGGTACTCAGCTGCATCCGGTTAGACTGGAAGCTGACCCCAATACATAGTTCGGAAAAGGCTAGGCAGATTGATTGACCTTAACGCGTTCTAGTAGTAGGGTGGGGGAACACAATGGGACATCTCAAGAGCATTGACCCTGAGGAACCGAACGTCAAGATCCGCGATTCTCCTGAGGTCACTGACCTTGATCACACGATCAGGGACAGGTCAATAAAATAAATATCCTTGGACATTTCACACAACGCCATCTAGTCCCAAGCTAAGCAACCTAATGCTTGTGTTATGGTAACGAGATGGCTGATAAACTACTTATATACATTTTTTTTTTGTAAATACATACATATTATAGATAGAAAAACACCCAGACTCGGAACAAATACTTGTAGGTCGTACAAATATTTGTTCCGTGCGGGAATCGAACCCGCGACATGCTGCGCAGCGCAGCAGTCAATCGCTCAACCACTGCGCCAACCGTGTCGTCAATGTTCACTGAACACTCCTTAGGGCAAGGTCAAGGTCAATGATCCCAAAGTTCAATGTCCAAGGTACTCATTCACTATGAGGTGAAGGTCAATGACCACTGTACAAAGACCTTGAGGTCAAGGTGAAGTGACCTTGGAAGTGTACCCTGGAATTCGAGTGCCCTGACACTACCAACACCTTGACTTGAGGTGCAAAAATAGTATCTTTTTAGGGTTCCGTACCTCAAATAGAAAAAACGGAACCCTTATAGGATCACTTCGTTGTCCGTCTGTCTGTCTGTACTCAATACTCAATACTTTTATTTCATTCCACACGTGGACCCTGTCGAAACAGCAAAAAAGAAGGTCTGTCTGCCAAGACCCTTTTTCTTAGGAACGCGTGGAGGTATCAAGTTGAAATTAATTTTCAAATACATAAGTCTCTTGGAGTTCTAAAAAATCAAGCTTCTAAGTCAACGCAATAAAAACATACGGCCATTTATGCGACATATTTTGATACTCGCAAGTAAATTAAAACCTATAGGATACTTACCGTTGTCCTAGAATCATGTTTGGCAAGAAGCAAGGTTTTACAGCACAAATAAAGGAAAAAGTCCGAAAATTGTTAATTTCTAATTTTTATCACGTAAATTTTTTTTTTTTGGGATTACAATGCAATGTTAAAGGACCATGGGCAAATTTTTATGGAGTCTGGGCTAAACTCTCAACAGTGATAAAACTTATGTCATGTGAAAGCTTTTGGGGTATTATTTAATTCATATTATGGCAGCCATGTCGAAATCGAGCGCGAACATGGTGTTTTGGAACTTTTTTTATTTTTTATGTATGAGCACGCTTAACTTCTTACAGAGTTGTCCGATTCTTGTTTTATTCGGGAGCGTATACCTCGAAATTGGTCCCATGTAAAACTTATTAACTTAGCTTGCGTAGTCTTTGAGTTAACTTCAATAATACATATTTTTTTCCGCTTTTTATGTAGATGATAATTATTTACTATGTGGATAATTTTCGAGTTGTAGTCAGTTATTGTGTAATATTTGTATCTAATGGTCAACATCCTCTTTTGAAGTCATCACCACAAACGGCTGAGATAATACCGTGTCACTAACACCTTAGTGGTGTGATGTTCTCACGTCGCGTCATAATGACGGTAGGGTAATTGTCATTAGCTATGTCCACACTGTGCCTTTTTTTGTTCATCAAGGGCATGCATCATAGCATGTAGCATAGCATAGCGCAGTCAACAGCGCACGTGAGGCATGCCCTTAACGCATGCGCAATGACAGTTGAACGCGAAGCGCCCTGCGCGTGTGAGTTTTCCGGCGTCGCTCGGCTGGATTTCTGTGCCACAAGCGTTCAACAACAAGATGGTTCAATCAATTTCAAAAGTCGATCGAAACTTTCGGACATGCGTGTAAAATTTTTAAAAAGAATATCTTTAATCTTCTCGTACCTAGTTCACTCATAATCATGTTACTTCAATTATTATAATAAATTCGTATACAAAACTTTCTCTTGGTTCTTTTTAGGGTTCCGTACCTCAAAAGGAAAAAACGGAATCCTTATACGATCACTCGTGTGTCTGTCTGTCTGTCCGTCTGTCACTGCCACTTTACGCCGAATCTAATGGACCGATTAAGTTTAAATTTGGTGCACATATGGATTTCTATGACCCAAACACGTACGGTTAAAGTAAATAAATTAATTTTGAATATGGGGGTCACTTTTAGCGGACAAATAAGAAAATTTAAAAAAAAAGTTTTGCAAACTGTACTGTGTGCCATATCAAATGAAAGGGCTTACTCTGAGGGTATCAAATATATTTTTTTATAATTTTCAAATAAATAGTTTTAAAGTTATTTAAGAAAATTGATGAAAATTGATCATTCCCCCCACCCCTCTCCGAAACTAAAGAGCCCAAAATTTTGAAAAAAAATACAGAAAATAGTTCTATACCTTTAGATTACAGGAAGACCTATAAGAAGTTTGTGGTCTTAAAATAACATGGTGAATCTCTCAATATTGTGAGTACAAACTTACATTTACGGAACCCTTCACTGTGCGTAGTCCGACGCTCACTTGGCTGGTTTTTTTTTCTGGAATTTCTTGTGACCAAGTAAGCCACACATATTCCACCAAGTAAAATATTCTCGTCGCACATGTTTCCAAAAGCTGACAGAAACTACCAATGATCTAAACGACTAATAAGCATTGGCTTTGCGTTCGTTACCGCATTCAATTATTGAAAGCGCCAAACGAAAGTTGAATAGAAAGATGAACACGAAAGTTGAAGATGAAAATGCATAGTGTGGACAAACCTTAAGGTTCAATTAGTGCCAAAAAATTATCTGAGCCACCGGCTTTAGATAAGTTTGTGGCACTAATTTGTGCTCCACCGACATCACCGCCGTTACCGTTATTTTCAAGTACTTACGACTTGTACCTATTTACAATTACCCTGGTCCACCCCTAAAGACGACCCTCTGACCGGTTAACCTATAGAGGATAGGGTTAACCCTATAACTACTTAAAATAGCAGCATCCAACTTATGTTTGTCTTCTGCTTTCTGCAGCGATCGCGTCACCATGAAGAGTATAGCAGTGTTGCTGTGCGTGGTGGCGGCGGCTGCCAACGCCGTCTCCTTGGACGACCTCGTCAGGGAGGAGTGGAGCGCGTTCAAGGTATGTTGGCAGCTACTGGACTGCAGGAGTCTGCTAGATTGGATTAGTGAAGACTATAAGTACCACCATATTCAATACTTTTGCGCTTATCAAACTGATTTCTAAATGCTTGCAAAGTGAATACACATTTCAATTTTCAAATATACCCTTACTAGTTATTCAAGAATGTCGGTAGGTAATGTGGCTATATATATTTTTTGATAACAGCTAATAGTCACTGACGGAAGAAACTTTGTTAAATATACCAAAAAAAAAAAAAAAAAAAGCCAAAGGTGTAGGGCGTAAAATAAAATGATGAAAATTTGTCCAATGACTTCACGTCTTCTCCTGGTTATAATCCAGCATCTTTAGCTTCATTCCTTTATAGATGGAGCACAGCAAGAAGTACGTCAGCGACGTGGAGGACCAGTTCCGCATGAAGATCTACATGGAGAACAAGCACCGCATCGCCCAGCACAACCAGCGCTACGAGCAGGGCGCCGTGTCCTACAAGCTGGGCATCAACAAGTTCGCCGACATGCTGCAACACGAGTTCGTGGACACCATGAATGGATTCAACAAGACCGCCAAGTGAGTATCTAATGCGACATCTTCTATTGTATTTATCACAGACTTTGTGCTGGTATCAGAGGACATCGTGGCTAACAGTCAATCTTGACAGACACTTAACTTGACAGTTGTTACGGGTCGTCAGAAGCCCGAAAGTCTGACAACCAGTCTTATACCAAGGGGTATCGTATTAACCAGTAATTGGGTTGTGGAGGTCAGATAGGCAGTCACTCCACATAAAATACTGGTATTCAGCTGCATCCGGTTAGACTGAAAGCCGACCCCAACATAGTTGGGAAAAGGGTAAGCAGATGATGATGATCTATGATTACAGAGTCGGACTCGGTAATCATAGATCACGGAGCATTGAAAAAAGTAAAGAAGTATTTTCTAATAGGTAATCTTAGACGTGACTGTCTCTGACAACTTAGTCTAGTTTACTTCTTTACTTAGTAACACCTTGTGACCAAGGCTAGTCGTGTTCTATAAAGTAGTAAATTATGAAATCTTCCTTATAAAAAAACCGCTCTTCTATACTTGAGTAGAAAGTTAGAACAAAACCGTAACATCACCTGCACTGCCCGAAGCGTTAGGCAGTGGTGTTACAATATACCCACATTCTGCCCCTTATGGGGCGAGCCTATCGCCACAAAACGGGGCAGAAAGTCAGAGTTACCAGACTGCTGGAATTGAGTAATGCCCATTAGTCAACTATCTGTCTGGCCTTTTTCCCAATTATCTTGGAGGCGGCTTCAGTCTAACTGGATAAGTATCAGTATTTTACATGGAGCGACTGTTGCCGGGTAACACGGATACACCCCTTGGTAGGACTGGTTGTCAGACTTTCGGGCTTCTGATGACACGTAATGACTGTCAAATGTGAAATGTCGTTGTCTACCGAACTATAAAAAAAGTTGTTTTTGCGTAGGCACGGCAAGGGCCTGAACTTCAAGGGCCACGGCGTGAGCGGCTCCACGTTCATCGCGCCGGCGCACATGTTCTACCCCCACCAGGTGGACTGGCGCAAGAAGGGCGCCGTCACCGACGTCAAGGACCAGGGCCAGTGCGGCTCGTGCTGGGCATTCTCCTCCGTGAGTATTACCTTCTAATCATAAAAAAGTAAATTGTCCTAATTGTCTCTTACAGCTCCAGCGCATTTCTGATAATCTTTACGATCTTTCTTTCTTTTAAAACCTGACGATGACATGTTTGGTTTAAAACCTTACCGTTCCCATTGAGGGACCACATTTGAATTTTGAGCTTTTGAATGCGTCAGCTTTTATTAAAAGTTCTCAAACAATTGTAAATTCAGCCTTTAGTTTGTAAAAGTAGCAACTCAAAAGTTATAATCGGTTAAAAGTGGTCCCTTTTTTTTTTTTTTTTTTTTTTTGAGGGTGGGAAATCATCAAATAACTTCTCCCGCTCTGAGTGGAGCGGAAGGGCGTGTCAGACTTTTACTGACTAAAACCCACCCGTGTTCCTTCAGTTGCCTATGCCAGGGCCGCGGTAACCTCTTCAGACAACCCGCGACCCCAGCGGCGTCGGCCCTATTGGACCCCGTCATTTGCTGACATCTCTTTGAGGCGCGCGTGGAACACAACGCGCCGTCGACTCGGGCCTGGTCCTTACCGGACGGCGAGCTACGGCGGCCGCGCCTACGGTGGCCGGAAATCGCCCCGCGATTCCCGCCGCCCAGGGCGTCTCCTGCAGCGACTGAGGGCGTGAGGCTGCCTCCCCTCACGCGTTCCGCCTCCTCCTTCGCGAGCATCACTGCTTCGCAGAAGGAGGTGACGGCCTCCCATGCGCTCTCGCTCCGCACCATGGCCTGAACCAGGCTCGGACGCGAAACATCGCCGCCGCCGATCGCCTCCTTGAGAACACGGCGGTGCTCTGCCCAAGCCGGGCAGACCTCCACTGTATGCTCCACCGTGTCCTCCGGGCGATCCACACAATGGTAACACCCGGGCGTTTCCTCCCGCCTTATGCGAAACAGGAACCTCCCGAAACAACCGTCTCCGGTGAGGACCTGCGTCAGGCGGAAGGTGAGGACGCCGTGGCGCCTCTCTAACCACTCCTCAAAGTAAAAGTGGTCCCTCAGTCGTGACTGACAGGCATCCATATCTCAAAACCTACTTAAAATTTACAACTGCTATAAAAGACTACTCTTAGTAAAAGATTTGTAAAACTAATTTATTGTATATCAACTCAACATAAATGTCTTTGTCTTTGTCTTTGTCTCTTCCTTTTCACAGAATAAAAAGAACTATCATGCGGAAGGTGGTCCCTCAACCGATTACCATAACATTCACCTTGAGTGGAGACCACAATGGAATTTGAAATTGAAATGGGTCTAGCGTTAGTAAAAATACTTGAACGATTGTGGATTCAACCTCTAGTTTGTAAAAGAAGCCATACAAAAGTTACAATCGATATAAGGTGGTCCCTCAATTGAAATGTTTATAAGAAAAATCAATTTACGTAGCATTCGTCAATTAAACATTTCAATTGAGGGACCACCTTTAACCGATTGTAACTTTTGAGTGGCTGCTTTTACAAACTAAATGGCTGAATTTACAATTATTTGAGAACTTTTACTAAAAGCTGATGCATGCAAAAGCTCAAAATTCAAATGTGGTCCCTCAATGGGAACGCCAACACCGTACCCGATAGAACCGGCTGTTTTTTTAAGTTCCCGGAACAACATTTGCGGCCTTGTTTATTTTGGCCTGTGAGGTTGCAGAATGGGAATGAAAGTGTTACCGTGCCTGGATGTTTTTGAAACAAATTGTATTATTTTATATGTTTCACCTGTCCTGGTATCTGTCTGTCCTGTCAGTCTGTCTGTAATCTAATCTTGCAAATAAAAGTTGACCCACTTCTCGGTTTCCGATTGAGCTGAAATTTACATGTTTACGTAAATCAGAAGACAATGCAATATTATTATGACATGGAGCTGATCTGATGATAGAGCCGGAAGGTGGCCATGGGAACTCAGTAATAAAACGACGCAACCCTATCGAGTTTGGACTCGTTTGATTTATCTTTATCTTGACAAGGACTCTGGTCCTAGATGGTATTCAGACTAATAATAAGCTTGTTTAATTAAGTAAAATAAATAAAACACTTGTTTGAATTGAAAATGCACTAAGTAGTTCTACCCAAATTCTCATCAGATCTAATTGTTGCAGGGAACACTGCTGCCCATTCTTTTGTAAGTCCCTTAGTCGCCTTTTACGACACCCACGGGAGAAATGGGGGGGGGCGGAGTGGTGCTATTCTTTAAGTCCGAAGTGGAATACTTAGGGACTTATATTAAGGATCAAAAACTTAATATTTACAATATTTAACACAACTATCTACACTAGGTGCTGGCGCCGCTGCTGCGGCTGCTGAGACCCTCAAGCGGCGCAAATAAACTGTAACATTATGGGTAACTACAGTTTTGAGCCATTTGGGGCTCGGAACGCTCGGGTCATCGGGCCCGAGTGCGGGTCACGTTTTTAAGGAAAATGCTAGTCGACACTTCACGTGACCAGAGGGCTGGCTGATTCTTTGGCCAAAGAATTAGCATTGCCATTCAAGGTGGCAATGCTGCATGCCATTCTTCTGGTCACGTTTCCGGATGACAATGATGCGGACGAGTACTTCAACACATAAGTGTCCTTTTGTTTTTGTATTTATTTGTGACAAAAGACGGGCGCGTGTGGACATGCCGCACGCGCCGCGCTTGCCACAATAATGGTTTATTGAATGCTCAGAACAATGCTCAGAATAGTTATTATTCTGAGCATTGAATGTATGCAGATGACGTAGAGTTTCATCATACGATTGACTTCTTTTCTACCTTTATGACGGGACGGGGAAGGAATGGGACGGCTGATTATTTTTTCGCGATTACGATGTTGTTGCTACGGAAAAAGTTGTTCGGTTTGATGGTATATACCACACCCTTAAATTTGACGAAGATGAAAAACGACACGTTGTATTGTATAATTTTCCCAACCATATTGAGGTCCGCTTCCAGTCTAACCGGATGCAGCTGAATACCAGTATTTTACTTGGAGCGACTGCCTATCTGACCTCCACAACCCAATTACTGAGTAAAACGATACCTCTTGGTAAGTCTGGTTGTCAGACTTGGGCTTCTGACTACCCGTCGGCTGTCTGAATGACAGCCGGGACCAACGGCTTAACGTGTTTAGAGGCATGAGGAACAGGGTGTAAAGTTCACTCATCCTCCATAGAAAAGGGAGGATCCTCCGACCAGACGGGTGTTATGTCTGGTGGGCTACTGCCCGACGGTTGATGTCGGGACGTTGTATATATGCTAATCGCGTGGTAAACTCTAATTGCGCGATGCAGGTTTGCGTGACGTCATGTCATTGCGTAGTTCATATGTGGCGATGTAGATGCCGCCACACGTGCTTTCCGAGGTACGGAGGGATCTTGCTTGCCTCAGCCTATAATTCATAATAAACCACACTTGCTTCGCAAGGAACGCATTTCCACAGCATTTATTCTACCTGCCTTTATGCCGCTTGTGCGACACCTTCATGCCGCTTGTGCGACACCTTCACGCCGCTTGTGCGACACCTTCATGCCGCTTGTGCGACACCTTCATGCCGCTTGTGCGATACCTTCACGCCGCTTGTGCGACACCCAACATTCACTTCCGTAGGTATAAACGTTGGACCTAAACACGCCATTGTGAACAACCAGCAGAGGTGTAATAGCACCATTCATTTCATTGTGAACAACCAGCAGAGGTGTAATAGCACCATTCATTTCATTGTGAACAACCAGCAGAGGTGTAATAGCACCATTCGTTTCATTGTGAACAACCAGCAGAGGTGTAATAGCACCATTCATTTCATTGTGAACAACCAGCAGAGGTGTAATAGCACCATTCATTTCATTGTGAACAACCAGCAGAGGTGTAATAGCACCATTCATTTCATTGTGAACAACCAGCAGAGGTGTAATAGCACCATTCATTTCATTGTGAACAACCAGCAGAGGTGTAATAGCACCATTCATTTCATTGTGAACAACCAGCAGAGGTGTAATAGCACCATTCATTTCATTGTGAACAACCAGCAGAGGTGTAATAGCACCATTCATTTAATTGTGAACAACCAGCAGAGGTGTAATAGCACCATTCATTTAATTGTGAACAACCAGCAGAGGTGTAATAGCACCATTCATTTCATTGTGAACAACCAGCAGAGGTGTAATAGCACCATTCATTTCATTTCCCGCATTCACTCTCCTTTCAATAGAAAGGTGAGAATTTATTCGTTTTACTGAAATAATTTGAATCGCATTGAACTATTATTGTTATTTTATTCCTGCATCCATTCATTTAATTTTTGCATGCCAAATCTTACGGAGAATGTATGGCTCAACTTTATTTCACGACCTTATTTGTAAAAACAGGCCAAGTGCGTGTCGGACTACGCACAATGAAGGGTTCCGTAGATGGGATTAAATTCATTATCCCAAGAAGAAACTTAACATTATAGTTGAAAAACATGTTTCCTATACATTCCAACAGTAAATGTAAGTTTGTACTCACAATATTAAGAGATCTACCATGTTATTTTACAACCACAAAATTCTTATAGGTTTTCCTGTAATCTACAGGTATAGAACTATTTTCTGTATTTTTTTCAAAATTTTAGGCTCAGGAGTTTCGGAGATAAGGGGGGGGGGGGGGGAACGGTCAATTTTCGTGTATTTTCTTAAATAACTTTAAAACTATTTATTTTAAAATTATAAAAAAAATATATTTGAGACCCTCATAGTCAGCCGTTTCATTTGATATGTCATACGGTACAGTTTACAAAACTTTTTTTTTTATTTTCTTATTTGACCCCTCAAAGTGACCCCCATATTCAAAATTCATTTATTTACTTTAGCCGAACGTGTTTGGGTCACAGAAATCCATATGTGTACCAAATTTCAACTTAATCAGTCTATTAGATTCGGAGCAAATTGGCTGTGACAGACGGACAGAAAGACAGACAGACACACGAGTGATCCTATAAGGGTTCCGTTTTTCCTTTTGAGGTACGGAACTCTAATACCTGCATTCTAGCAAATAAACAATTTGATTTGATTTGATTTTGATTTGATTTTTCTTCATCTTCATCAATCTTTCCCCAACCGCCATTCACTCTCTCATACCTATCCCGCTGTCTTCCTACGTTCCTACATGCCTGTTAAAATCACCCCCCACATACACTTCTTCACTGTCTTGCACATCCACCATCACACGATCGAAATCCTTCCAAAAATTCTCTTTTACACTATCCTCACACCGTGACTGGGGTCCACACACACTAACGAACCACCAAACTCTCCACAGCTATGTTAACAGCTATCACTCTATCACTCACTCTTTTGACATCCACCACACAATCCTTCAACTGACTATGCAACACTATACCAACATTACCAACACCACTTCGCTTGCCATCGCTTCCACAGTGATACAACTATATCCTTGTCCTATCTCTGTAGCTTTTGCACCCTTCCACTTCATCTCTTGCAGACATGCTATGTCTCTTTCATTGTCATTCAGTCGTCCCCTTTTTAAAACATCTACTAATTCCCTTCCTCTTCCGTCATCGTTCCTACATTCCAGCTCGCGCACCTCAATCTAACTTCTCTCACACTTCGAGCTTGCGTCTAAGGCCGCAAATTCGGAGCAGCGTTTCTAGCGTACAGTGGGCCGTTACTGGAACTGCCCATGTAACGCCCCGCTGCACGCTGCTAGAAACAGCCCTCCGAATTTGTGGACTGACGTCGCATCCACCCGTTCTGGTGCGACAACCTCGTCCGTTTCCCGCAGCTGCTGAAACCTAGTAGTTTTTGGCACTCGCCAGCCGCTGCCGTGGCATACGGAGTGTTCGGTCGGAGTTCTAGCCGTACATAACTTAACCTTTTTTTTCGAGTAAAAATATTTAACTTAATCTAGCTAATTCGATTCCGGGTAGCCTAGGTACTAAACTAACTAGGGCGTATGCAAATCTGGTTACTTTTGATATTTTGATCTAATCTTTTTGGTATGAGATCTCCAATTTATAAATGTTAACTAATATCTATGGATATTATCAATAATAATTGTTCCGAATCATAGGCGCGACAAAAATATGAAATGAAATGTGTGAAAATTTTCCGACCCCTAAAATTGCCGCACGGGGCAGGCCGCCCCTGCCGCCTCCGCTGCGCTACGTACGCATTCAATAAGTACATTCATTCATTACCAATGAATGCGTTTATCGACAACAATACTCAAAAGGGAGCACGTGTCTGTTCGCAGATAAATATATATATAATAATATGTATATATGATATTAAGAAGCGAATCTGAAGAAGCGCATAAACAATTGGTAAGCGTTCGCGTTAGTACGCTTCTGCACAAACTCGTAATTTAGACAGTAATTTTAATTTATTTGTAGTAACATTTAAATAAATGAAAGTTCTCATTAACTCCTTTACTAACCTCGCTGTACTTAACTATAAAAGAGTAAATAAATCTAAATCTCTGTAAATAACTGTAAAAATAAAATTCGTTCCGTAATGCAGTTTTTGCGTTATTATCTTCACAATCTTTTTATTTTTTTTATTTTTACTATGTGGATGATTTTGTAGTTGTAGTCAATGTTGTCGGTTATTCTATAATATTTGTATCTAATGGTCAACATCCTCTTTTGAAGTCATCACCACAAACAGCTGAGATAATACCGTGTCACTAACACGATGTTTTCATATCGCGTCCTAATGACGGCGGGTAAAATAATAGTCATTGAGGTTCAATAAGTGCCACAAACCTACCTGTAGTGATTTCGTTAATTCCAAGTAAAGCCACCGGCTCAGAGAAGTTTGTGGCACTTTACTCAGAAAATGCTAGAATAATCGGAAATGGTAATAATCCAGGGACTAGTAGTTTTTGCAGCATTTGCAGCTACAATTTCCAATTACTTACGACTTGCACCTATTTACAATTAAGTTTTTTTTTTGTGGATGGAAAATCATCAATGACTTCTCCCGCTCTGGGTGGAGCGGGAAGGGCGTGTCAGGCTTTTACTGACCAAAACCCACCCGTGTTCCTTGCCTGTGCCAGGGCCACGGTATCTCTTTCGAACAACCCGCGACCCCGGCAGGCATCGGCCCTATCAGACCCCATCACTGCTGAAGTGCTGACATCTCTTTGAGGCGCGCGTGGAACACGACGCGCCGTCAACCTGGCCTGGTACTTACCGGACGGCGAGCTACCCATTGCTCGCCGGCCGCAAGCCCGCGCCTACGGTGGCCGGGAATCAGCTATCGATTCCCGCCGCCCAGGGCGTCTCCTGCGGTGACTAGGGGCGTGAGGACGTATACAGGGTGTCCCGTAAATAATGGATCAAACGTAACGGGTAGGTAGCTTACCTAATTTCCAACAACTAATTTGAATATTTAAAAAAAAACCGTTACAGTAACCAGGATATTATTTTTTTTTCGAATTTTACGATTTTGTCTTCCAGAATTAAGCTTTTTTAATGCTGTCGCTGCAAATGATGACATTTTTAGGTATGATTTTTATTTAACATTTCTGAATAGCTTACTAATGTTATAAGATACCATTTTTTTGAATACCGTTTTATTTGCCTTAGAAAAAAAATCTTGAGTTGAAAAGTTTTTTCTTTACGATGTTAGGACCAAAATTGAAAAAATTCTCCTGTAAAAAAAATGTATGACACCGAAGACCACCATTATTTTAAAAACTTGTACATTTAATAAGGTTTGCAAATTGGTATAAAACTTACGTCTAGTCCTTATCGTTACAAAGATATTGCTATGAATGTGATGAAGAAGACAGAAAATAAATTAAATTGGTACTATTCCATTTTTTCCTTTTCGTAATGGCTTATGCTTGAATGCTTGTAATCGAAGCAGGTAGTTAAGCGGATAGCATAATTCCGACCCGATGACGTCATCTGTCCGGAATTTGGGACCGATACCTGTGGCGGAGTTGCACCTCAGTCAGTGTGAAAGGGATAGATAGCGCCGCTTTTTGGTAAATCGGTTAAATCGGTATGAAGTTGCGCAGGTTCTTTTGTTCTTTCCTGCGCCCTTCACTCGTACAGGCTTCATTGTTGCTTGATTTTATTAGTTTAGTTGTAACTAGTCTCTCTTCGAGTTGCTACGTCAGACAACTTTCGCTCCCGGTCAGTGGCTCGGTGTTTTCTTCTGTAAAATTTGACTTGTGCTGTGTTTTTGGACTTTGCTTTGCCTATCGATTTGGAACTCTTTGCGTATTGGACAAACGACTTGGCGATCCTACGGACTCCGAAAACATTCGTTTGTGTGTGCTTGTACGTGTGTGCAGTAGCGCTGAAACCTTATTCAGCCCAATGCCTCGTTATGAGTACACGCCACGGCAGTACGCCGAAATGCATTTTATCTACGGAGAAGCAAGAGGTAATGCCAGGGCGGCTGCAAGATTGTACCGTGAAAGATACCCGAACCTGGTTCGTTATCCCGATTATCGCGTCTTTATTAGAGTGCATAACGCACTTCTTGAGGGAAGAATTCTTGGCACCGGAGTTGGTGGTACCCGTGAAGGACGACCGCGACAAGTTAATGACGAAGTCATTCTTCGAGAAATCGAGGACGATCCGTCAGTCTCCGTTCACGTCATAGCGCGACGCGTAGGAATTTCTAGATCGACGGTGCATCGAGTGCTACAACGGTGCCGATTGCACCCATATCACGTGCAACGTGTTCAAACGCTGACGTCGCGTGATTACCAGCCAAGAATAGAATTTTGCCAAAGGATGCTTAGAATGATTCGGGCGGACCCGCAGTTTTTTAACAAGATTTTATGGAGTGACGAGTCTTCATGCCGCCGAGATGGATATTTAAATTTGCATAATTTGCACAGTTGGCAGCTGATAAACCCACATTTGATGCGAGAGGACAGGAGCCAACATCAATTTAAAATAAATTTATGGGCGGGAATAATCAATGGGCAAATAATAGGGCCCTTTGAACTACCAGCTACTCTAAACGCCGAATATTATCTCCATTTTTTAAGGAATGAGTTGCCAAGGTTATTAGAAAACGTTCCAGAAGACGTACGGCAAGCAATGTGGTTGCAAAATGATGGGTGCCCCGCTCACTATGCGACGGCAGTAAGGGCGCACCTTGATGAAAGTTATCCGGACAGATGGATCGGCCGATTAGGACCAATTTTGTGGCCTCCGCGATCTCCGGATTTAAATCCCCTAGATTTTTTTTACTGGGGATGTTTGAAAGACAGGGTCTACAAGAATCCAATAACGTCGGAAGAAGAATTACGACAGCGCATCCAATCTGCTGCATCAGAAATAAACCAAAGCCGTTTTGTCCGTCGGATAAGAGCTTCCTTTATTAGGAGATGCAGACTTTGCATTCTTGTAGAGGGAAGGCAATTCGAACATTTATTGTAAAAACCAAATAAAACGATTTATTTGAACTAACTGTTTTTTTTAGTACGGCCTCCTAATTCTTTTCATACGCCTCAATAATTCAATGAACATTGCCTCTGAAATACTACAGTTACACATTTTAAAGAAAAAGTTTAAATGTACACACTTTTTTATTTTTTTTACTAACGTTGATTTGGAGCACCTCTCAGATTCATAGCAATTATCTTTGTAACGACAAGGACTAGAATGTACAACTTCATACCAATTTACCAAAAATACAAAAGCGGCGCTATCTATCCCCTTCACGCTGACTGAGGTGCAACTCCGCCACAGGTAGCGGTCCCAAATTCCGGACAGATGACGTCATCGGATCGGAATATGCTAGCCGCTTAACTACCTGCTTCGATTACAAGCATTCAAGCATAAGCCATTACGAAAATGAAAAAATGGAATAGTACCAATTTAATTTATTTTCTGTCTTCATCACATTCATAGCAATATCTTTGTAACGATAAGGACTAGACGTAAGTTTTATACCAATTTGCAAACCTTATTAAATGTACAAGTTTTTGAAATAATGGTGGTTTTCGGTGTCATACATTTTTTTTACAGGAGAATTTTTTCAATTTTGGTCCTAACATCGTAAAGAAAAAACTTTTCAACTCAAGATTTTTTTTTTAAGGCAAATAAAACGGTATTCAAAAAAATGGTATCTTATAACATTAGTAAGCTATTCAGAAATGTTAAATAAAAATCATACCTAAAAATGTCATCATTTGCAGCGACAGCATTAAAAAAGCTTAATTCTGGAAGACAAAATCGTAAAATTCTAAAAAAAATTAATATCCTGGTTACTGTAACGGTTTTTTTTTAAATATTCAAATTAGTTGTTGGAAATTAGGTAAGCTACCTACCCGTTACGTTTGATCCATTATTTACGGGACACCCTGTATAAAGGTTGCCTGTACTTCACGCGTTCCGCCTCTTCCTTCGCGAGCATTACTGCTTCGCAGAAGGAGGTGACGGCCTCCCATGCACTCTCGCACCGTACCATGGCCTGGACCAGGCTCGGACGCGAGAGATCGCCGCCACCGATAGCGTCCGCGAGGACACGGCGGTGCTCCGCTATTTACAATTGCCCTGGTCGGCCCCTAAAGACGACCCTCTGACAGGTTAACCTATAGAGGATAGGGAAACCCTATAACTACTTAAAATAGTAGCCCCTAACTTATGTTTGTCTTCTGCAGCAATCACGTCACCATGAAGAGTATAACGGTGTTGCTGTGCGTGGTGGCGGCGGCTGCCAACGCCGTCTCCTTGGACGACCTCGTCAGGGAGGAGTGGAGCGCGTTCAAGGTATGTTGGCAGCTACTGGACTGCAGGAGTCTGCTAGATTGGACTAGTGAAGACTATAAGTACCACCATTTTCATACTTTTGTGCTTATCAAACTGATTTCTCAATGCTATACGGCTATATACATAATATATGCTATGCGGCTATATATATTTTTTAAAAAGAGCTAATAGTCAATATTGGAAGAAACTTTGTTAACTATATTTTGGTTAAAAAGCCAAAGACGTAAAATAAAGATGATGATTTGTCCAATGACTTCACATCTTCTCCTGAAATTTTTAATCCAACATCTTTAGCTTCCTTCCTTTGTAGATGGAGCACAGAAGGAAGTACGACAGCGACGTGGAGGACCAGTTCCGCTTGAAGATCTACATGGAGAACAAGCACCGCATCGCCCAGCACAACCAGCGCTACGAGCAGGGCGCCGTGTCCTACAAGCTGGGCAGCAACAAGTTCGCCGACATGCTGCACCACGAGTTCGTAGACACCATGAATGGATTCAACAAAACCGCCAAGTGAGTAATGCGACTTCTTCTATTGTATTTATCACAGACTTTGTGTTGGTATCAGAGGAGGTTGTTTTCGCCGATTCGTTCACCTGGACGAATGAATGGACTGCTGACCGAGCGCTGGACGAGCCCCCGTTCAGCAGCGGACATTATAAAAGCCAGTGGAGCTAGAGTGTGTCAGTGTTCCGAGGACATTCCGGGCAACCGCTTGTTCAAGCAGGATGTACTAAACCTGCTCGCATCCAGGTCAGTTCCTTCCTTTGATCGTGGCTGAATAACGCCACAGCGCTGCTCATGAAATCAAAATTGCTTCCCCGGGAAAAAAGTTCGGCTAAATAAACCTCGCTAGCGAACGGTGAATAGTTTAAAAAAAAAACCAAATTCGTGGCGCAAACAAATCTATATTATAAAAGAAAGTCGTGTTAGTTACACTACTTATAACTCAAGAACGGCTGAACCGTTTTATCTGAAAATTGGTGGGAAGGTAGCTTAGAACCAGGACACGGACATACTTATATGTATATAATTCTTCTGTATGTGTGTTTGTCACCTAACTCCTCCTAAACGGTTGGACCGATTTGGATGAAAATTTGTGTGTATGTTTCAATTGCTTCCTGGATGGTTTGAAAACGCAATAGGACCCGGTAGGTGGCGCTGCAGTCGGGTTCTAGGATCGTTCAGACAGGACACCGTCTGTCGGGTCCGCTAGTTATTATACGAAAATTAACAAGCTCAAGAACAAATTCAGAAGGAGCAGGCAGGCTACTCGTCGCAAAGGTAAGCGGTTTTTTGTTCCGTTTAGTGATAATATAATTTGGTAGTGACATAGCCCCCCTTTCCCAGATATAATTTGAAATAACCCGCTCTTCTATTTATTGTAAGCATTTCTTGCACACCCGCAATCTAATAATATAATACCTCATCCGCTTCACCAGGAGATCGTGGGCATCGTGGCTAAGTAATAACAGCCGTATGGGTTGATCCTTGTACGCTACGCTTGCCGGGGTTGGTCCGTGGATGGGTGACCATCTTTACAAACCGAGACTCCTCCGTGCCTCGGAAAGCACGTTAAGCCGTTGGCTCCAGCTGACATTCGTGGATCTTTGACAGTCGTTACGGGTCATCAGAAGCCCGAAAGTCTGACAACCAGTCTTACCATGGAGTATCGTATACTCAGTAATTGGGTTGTGGAAGTCAGATAGGCAGTCGCTCCATATAAAATACTAGTATTCAGCTGCATCCGGTTGGACTGGAAGCCGACCCCAACGTAGTTGGGATAAGGCTAAGCAGGTATTTTTTGTGCTGACATCATAATCCCTTCGAAGCTTCGACTGCCATGTCAAACAAGCTGCTGTGTCTCAGAATCATAATGTATACTTGAGTAGAAAGTTAGAACGGAACCGTAACATCACCTGCACTGCCCGAAGAGCAGGCAGTGGTGTTACAATATTTATTTATTTATTTTATTTTGGTTTACCAACAATTGTTTACACTAACATCTTGAGCAAAAAAATTACATGTCTTAAACTTTAAGGCGGTGAGAGCCGTAAAAACGTCGTTTTGTTTAGTGTTTTATTCGTAGATAACACGGATTTAAATTTTGAAAAAAATATATTACTTAGTTCAGACTTCCATCTACAAATTTCGGCCGTCCGATACACGATTACTTGCACTTTACTGCATCCAATTAAATCGCAAAGACAAGTCTAAATTATGATCTATATCTTATTTCATTTGATTTATATTAGGCTTTGAACAATAAAACTTATGCCATAATAAAGGTCGTAAAAAATGTAATTTATAACGGCTATCATAATTTGAAATATCAAAATATTTATATCACTAATTCCAATGTCAAGTGTTTTGCGCTCGCTCCGTGTCGTTTAGTCCCGAGCGGAACGTGATGGAGGTCGGACGTGTGCCAATTTTTCGAACCCGCCACCCCCGCTAACTTCTGTCACCGGCTGCGACCGGCACAAATTAACATGTGTTGAAAACAGTTGAATTTGAACGCTATGTCTATGTAAATAAAGACGTCACGCGCGCAAAAGCTTTATTGGTATTTATTTTTATCACGGCCTATGTTTACCAATCGCATCAAGTGTGTAAAACAGTTGAATTTGAACCCTACACTGGAGCTTATAAAGCCGCCTGACGCGCAAATTTTTGGTTCACTATTTTCAAATCTCAAATAGGTAGGTGCCACAGAATAAAGTTAGTACGGGTGGTTTTATAATGAATATCGGATAGGAAATGAGATTTCTTCATAACATCACGCCTGAATTCTTTCAAAGGGTTGGGCAGGGATGTTCAGAAAATAAGTAGGCCCTCAAATGTATTTTTCTGTATACCTACATAAATAAGATTTTTTTTTTAAATTAAGTTTTTTTTCTAATTAGGTATCTTCTTATTTTTTTTTTTGTATTTCAAGGTCAAAATGAAAATCCAAGATGGCGGCTGCAAAAATTTCCAATTTTTCGTCATGGGTGTCGTTTTCGTGATATTTTAGGTCGCTGAAAACGATAGTGGGGTCAAAATGAAAATCCAAGATGGCGGCTGCGAAAATTTCCTAATTTTTCGTCATGGGTGTCATTTTCGTGATATTTTAGGTCGCTGAAAACGATAGTGGGGTCAAAATGAAAATCCAAGATGGCGGCTGCAAAAATTTCCTAATTTTTCGTCATGGGTGTCGTTTTCGTGATATTTTACGTCGCTGAAAACGATAGTGGGGTCAAAATGAAAATCCAAGATGGCGGCTGCCAAAATTTCCTAATTTTCGGTCATGGATGTCATTTTCGTGATATTTTAGGTCGCTGAAAACGATAGTGGGGTCAAAATGAAAATCCAAGATGGCGGCTGCGAAAATTATCAAATGTTTCGACACAGGTGTCATTTTCGTGATATTTGACGTCGCTGAAACCGATAGTGGGGTCAAAATTAAAATCCAAGATGGCGGCTGCGAAAATTTCCTAATTTTTCGTCATGGGTGTCATTTTCGTGATATTTTAGGTCGCTGAAAACGATAGTGAGGTCAAAATGAAAATCCAAGATGGCGGCTGCGAAAATTTCCTAATTTTTCGTCATGGGTGTCATTTTCGTGATATTTTAGGTCGCTGAAAACGATAGTGGGCTCAGAATGAAAATCCAAGATGGCGGCTGCGAAAATTTCCTAACTTTTCGTCATGGGTGTCATTTTCGTGTTATTTTAGGTCGCTGAAAACGATAGTGGGGTCAAACTGAAAATCCAAGATGGCGGCTGCGAAAATTTCCTAACTTTTCGTCATGGGTGTCATTTTCGTGTTATTTTAGGTCGCTGAAAACGATAGTGGGGTCAAAATGAAAATCCAAGATGGCGGCTGCGAAAATTTCCTAATTTTTCGTCATGGGTGTCATTTTCGTGATATTTTAGGTCGCTGAAAACGATAGTGGGGTCAAAATGAAAATCCAAGATGGCGGCTGCAAAAATTTCCTAATTTTTCGTCATGGGTGTCGTTTTCGTGATATTTTAGGTCGCTGAAAACGATAGTGGGGTCAAAATGAAAATCCAAGATGGCGGCTGCCAAAATTTCCTAATTTTCGGTCATGGATGTCATTTTCGTGATATTTTAGGTCGCTGAAAACGATAGTGGGGTCAAAATGAAAATCCAAGATGGCGGCTGCGAAAATTTCCTAATTTTTCGTCATGGGTGTCATTTTCGTGATATTTTAGGTCGCTGAAAACGATAGTGGGCTCAGAATGAAAATCCAAGATGGCGGCTGCGAAAATTTCCTAACTTTTCGTCATGGGTGTCATTTTCGTGTTATTTTAGGTCGCTGAAAACGATAGTGGGGTCAAACTGAAAATCCAAGATGGCGGCTGCGAAAATTTCCTAACTTTTCGTCATGGGTGTCATTTTCGTGTTATTTTAGGTCGCTGAAAACGATAGTGGGGTCAAAATGAAAATCCAAGATGGCGGCTGCGAAAATTTCCTAATTTTTCGTCATGGGTGTCATTTTCGTGATATTTTAGGTCGCTGAAAACGATAGTGGGGTCAAAATGAAAATCCAAGATGGCGGCTGCAAAAATTTCCTAATTTTTCGTCATGGGTGTCGTTTTCGTGATATTTTAGGTCGCTGAAAACGATAGTGGGGTCAAAATGAAAATCCAAGATGGCGGCTGCCAAAATTTCCTAATTTTCGGTCATGGATGTCATTTTCGTGATATTTTAGGTCGCTGAAAACGATAGTGGGGTCAAAATGAAAATCCAAGATGGCGGCTGCGAAAATTTCCTAATTTTCGGTCATGGATGTCATTTTCGTGATATTTTAGGTCGCTGAAAACGATAGTGAGGTCAAAATGAAAATCCAAGATGGCGGCTGCGAATATCCTAATTTTTCGTCATGGGTGTCATTTTCGTGATATTTTAGGTCGCTGAAAACGATAGTGGGGTCAAAATGAAAATCCAAGATGGCGGCTGCGAAAATTATCAAATGTTTCGACACAGGTGTCATTTTCGTGATATTTGAGGTCGCTGAAACCGATAGTGGGGTCAAAATTAAAATCCAAGATGGCGGCTGCGAAAATTTCCTAATTTTTCGTCATGGGTGTCATTTTCGTGATATTTTAGGTCGCTGAAAACGATAGTGGGCTCAAAATGAAAATCCAAGATGGCGGCTGCGAAAATTTCCTAACTTTTCGTCATGGGTGTCATTTTCGTGTTATTTTAAGTCGCTGAAAACGATAGTGGGGTCAAACTGAAAATCCAAGATGGCGGCTGCGAATATCCTAATTTTTCGTCATGGGTGTCATTTTCGTGATATTTTAGGTCGCTGAAAACGATAGTGGGGTCAAAATGAAAATCCAAGATGGCGGCTGCGAAAATTATCAAATTTTTCGACACAGGTGTCATTTTCGTGATATTTGAGGTCGCTGAAAACGATAGCGGGGTCAAAATGAAAATCCAAGATGGCGGCTGTGAAAATTTCCAAATTTTTCGTCATGGGTGTCATTTTCGTGATATTTTAGGTCGCAGAAAACGATTGTGAGGTCAAAATGAAAATCCAAGATGGCGGCTGCGAAAATTTCCTAATTTTTCGTCATGGGTGTCATTTTCGTGATATTTTAGGTCGCTGAAAACGATAGCGGGGTCAAAATGAAAATCCAAGATAGCGGCTACGAAAATTTCCTAACTTTTCATCATGGGTGTCATTTTCGTGATATTTTAGATCGCTGAAAACGATAGTCATTCATTTTGACCCCACTATCGTTTGCAGCGACCTCAAATATCACGAAAATGACACCCATGTCGAAAAATTTGAAAATTTTCGCAGCCGCCATCTTGGATTTTCGTTTTGACCCCACTATCGTTTTCAGCGACCTCAAATATCACGAAAATGACACCCATGACGAAAAATAACGAAATTTTCGCAGCCGCCATCTTGGATTTTCATTTTGACCCCACTATCGCTTTCAGTGACCTAAAATATCACGAAAATGACACCCATGATGAAAAATTAGGAAATTTTCGCAGCCGCCATCTTGGATTCTCATTTTGACCCCACTATCGTTTTCAGCGACCTCAAATATCACGAAAATGATACCCATGACCGAAAATTAGGAAATTTTCGCAGCCGCCATCTTGGATTTTCATATTGGCCCCACTATCGTATTCAGCGACCTCAAATATCACGAAAATGACACCCATGTTAAAAAATTTAAAAAATTTCGCAGCCGCCATCTTGGATTTTCATTTTGACCCCACTATCGTTTTCAGCGACCTCAAATATCACGAAAATTACACCCATGACGAAAAATTAGAAAATTTTCGCAGCCGCCATCTTGGATTTTCATTTTGACCCCATTATCGTTTTCAGCGACCTCAAATATCACGAAATTGACGCCCATGTCGAAAAATTCGAAAATTTTTGCAGCCGCCATCTTGGATTTTCATTTTGACCGTAATCACATCCTCTCAAGAAAAAAAAAACTAGAGCGTAAGAAGTTATGCCCCTCCGTTTTTTTTTTTGTGTTGACATAACGAATAAAATAAAAAAAGAACTTTCCAAATCGGCTTCTAAATGACGGAGTACTGCAGTAACAAACATAAAAAAAAAAAATACAACTGAATTGATATTCTCCTCCGTTTTTGAAGTCGTTTAAAAATAACACATCATTGTTACGTTTAAAAATTAGCTGGACATCACTCACAATGCAGTCATTGGTGTCGTGGGGAATACTAGTTTCTGTCATTCCCGACGACACCACCAGTGGTGTCGTGGGGAATGAACGGTCATTTCGTGGTATTTAAGTTCGCTGAAAACGATAAAGGTCTCAAGCTAATTTCGACCTTATTGACATTTTACAAACCCTTTGTTTTTTTGGTCCAGAATACTCGGTAAATGATCTGGAAGCTGAATTTAACAAAAAAACATGAATGTCAATAAGGTCTAAATTCGCTTGACACCTCAGAAAGTGTCTAGATTATTATGCACATCATTTTTAGGGTGTCAAGCTAATTTCGACCTTATTGATATTTTACAAACCCTTTGTTTTTTTGGCCCAAGATACTTGGTAAATGATCTGGAAGCTGAATTTAACAAAAAAACATGAATGTCAATAAGGTCTAAATTCGCTTGACACCTCAGAAAGTGTCTAGATTATTATGCACATCATTTCTAGGGTGTCAAGCTAATTTCGACCTTATAGACATTTTACAAACCATTTGTTTTTTTTGTCCAAGATACTTGGTAAATGGTCTGGAAGCTAAATTTAACAAAAAAACATGAATGTCAATAAGGTCTAAATTGTTATGTAACACATCATTGTTATGTAGCTGGACATCACTAACAGCACAATACAGTCGGTGGTGTCGCATGGCGTGGGGAATAGTAGTTTCTGTCATTCCCCACGACAGCGACACCACTGAAAACGATACCACTGGTGTGGTATCGTGGGGAATGACAGAAACTACTATTCCCCACGCCATGCGACACCTTCGTAAAGTAAAATGGTGCGCGGCGCGTAGTTTTGAATCGTACGGGTAAAGGTCTTCGTGTCAGTCAGATTTTAAATCCACCTTATTCACGAAAATAAATATGTATAAGTAGTTATTTTTATTTATTTTAACTGTTCAAGTTTACAATGCATACCTAATCTGTCTAAAACTTTAAAAAATACTTACTAGAAAAATAAAACAAAATAAACTTGTATACTAATCAGTTCAAGTTTATCTACTGCATTGCTCTATTCTGTGACGCAACATAGTACCTACTCGAGTTCATGAACTCATGAGCGGTGCGCTTGGCGCGCGTTTCCCGCGCATCGTAATTTATTACGTATCGCTACTCCTTGCGGGGGCTGCGGTAAGCATTTAATACCTACGGCGCTTGCTTTCACCCCGCCTTAAACAGTGTAACAATTACTTAAAGGTAAACACCACATGAACTAAATTAATTTATGTTAATGGGGAGCCACACGCAAAGCTGTTTGTAGATGGCGCTCTGAACGACTGTACATTGTTTAATCCATACAATTTGACAATCGTTCGTTACGTCAAATCAATAAAAAAAGTACAGTCGATCATGTGCCACCTAGCGTGATAAAAAGTTAGTTTTCCTCCCCATTGTAATATACCCACATTTGGCACCTTATGGCGCGAGCCTATCGCCACAAAAGGGGGCAGAAAGTCAGAGTTACCAGACTGCTGGAACTGAGTAATCCCCATGAGTCAACTATCTGTCTGGCCTTTTTTCCAATTATGTTGGAGTCGGCTTCAGTGAACTTCAGTCTAACTGGATATCAGTATTTTACATGGAGCGACTGTTGCCGGTTACCACGGATACACCCCTTGGTAGCACTTATTGTCAGACTTTGGGACATCTGACGACACACACACAGTCGTTGGTACCAACGAATGTCGAATATGAAATGTCGATGTCTACCGAACTATAAAAAGAGTTGTTTTTGCGTAGGCACGGCAAGGGTCTAAACGGCAAGGGCCTAAACGGCAAGGGCCATGGCAAGCGCGGCTCCACGTTCATCGCGCCGGTGCACATGTCCTACCCCGACCAGATAGACTGGCGCACGAAGGGCGCCGTTACCGCCGTCAAGGACCAGGGCCAGTGCGGCTCGTGCTGGGCATTCTCCTCCGTGAGTATTACCTTCTGATCATAAAAAAAGTCCATTGTCGAAATTGTCTCTTACAGCTCCAACGCATTTTTGACGATCTTTACGAAAACCTGACGATGACATGTTTAGTTTAAAACCTTACCCGATAGAACCGGCTCTTTTTTTAAGTTCCCGGAACAACGTTTGCGGCCTTGTTTGGCCTGAGAGGTTATCGAATGGGAATGAAAGTGTTACCGTGCCTGGATTTTTTTTAAACAAATTGTATTATTTTATGTTTCACCTGTCCCGGTGTCTGTCTATCTGACTGTAATCTTCTTCTTCTTCCGTCCCTGATCCCTTCATTTGGGGTCGGGTCTCCTCACTTTCCTGCGCCAAGTGATTCTATCTTGGGTTGTCGGTTCAGGCTATTGGGCTTTCCTGAGGTCTCTTTTTATATTTGACCACCAGGTCAATGGCGGGCGGCCTCTGCCTCTCTTTTGTTCCGGCAGGTTTAGTGCAATTTGTACCACATGATCTTCATTGCGTCTTTTAACGTGTCCATACCATCTCAGACGGTTTTCAGTAATTTTAATATGTCTGTAATGTAATCTTGCAAATAAAAGTTGACCCACTTCCCGGTTTCCGATTGAGCTGAAATTTTACATGTTGACGTAAATCGAACAACAATGCATTATTATTATGACATGGAGCTGATCTGATGGTGCCGGAAGGTGGCCATGGAAACTCAGTAATAAAACGACGCAACCCTACCGAGTTTGGGCTCGTTTGATTTGTCTTGACAAGGACTCTGGTCCTAGACGATATCCAGACTAATAAAAGCTTGTTTAAAAAAATTAAATAAATAAAACACTTGTTTGAATTAAAAATAAACTAGTTCTAACCAAATCCTGATCAGAACTAATTGGTGCAGGGAATACTAACATGAAGCTTACTGTAGGTACCTTATCTAGTTCACTATACCGCAGTGCATGTAATACAACTTGTCCAACAGACCGCCGCTCTCGAAGGGCAGCACTTCCGCAAGACTGGCTTCCTAGTGTCGCTATCTGAGCAGAACCTGGTGGACTGCTCGTCAGCGTACGGCAACAACGGCTGCAACGGCGGCATCATGGAAAACTCCTACAAGTACATCAAGGACAACGGCGGCATCGACACGGAGAAGGCTTACCCCTATGAGGGCGTTAATGACAAGTGCAGGTGAGATGCAGCAAATCTGACTAAAATGTGAGCATAGGAAATTTCAAACCGTTCCGTGTAACTCCATCAGACAAGTATGATTTTTTTTTCAATGGTGGCGCTAGTTGGCAGGCCGTATTACTTATTATGGCTGGTGTCCGCAACTCTACGTCAACGCGCGTTTTTTGCGTACACACGTCTACATCGCAGCTATACAGGATGTATCAGAAAGGTGTGCTCTTTAAGAATGTGGTTCAGACCATCAAACTGAACAACTTTCTCCATTGCACCAACATCAATCGAAAAAAGTTAAAGCTGTCCCGTACAGAGCTTCAGCAAAGCCTACACGGCCCAAATGACGGCTGATATTTTTTCTCGATTGCGATGTAGTCCCATGGTGAAAGTTGTTCAGGAGTTTTTTTTTCTACTAGCCACAATTGTCCCACTGCTGGGCAAAGGCCTCCCTACTCTCTTTCCACCTCTCTCTGTCCAGAGCTGCTAAGGACCAATCTTTATTAAAGGAGTCCAGCTCATCGCGCCATCTCCGTCTGGGCCTGCCGCGATGTCTGATGATGACGAAAGACGAAAAAAGGAAAATATCGTCGGCAAAACGAAGATTGGATAATCTCTTATGTTCAACCATAATGCCCCTTTCTGACCAGCCTGCTGCCAGCTTTCTGAAGACTTCTTCCAGTACGGCCGTGAATAATTTCGGAGACAATAGGTCTCCTTGTATAACTCCTTTATTGATCTGGAATGACGTCCTGTCTTAGAACTGATTTTAATGGCTGCGGTGCTGTTTGTATAAATATTTAGCAAAAGATTTATGTGGGGACCGACTATGTTGCTATTGTCGAGTTCTTGCCAGCACCTACTTTGACGTTGAAGTCTATGTACAATCGTCCACGTGGCTCGGTTATTGTCACACGCCTTCTTTAGGAGGTCGTAAAATTCTTCAACTTCGTCGTCAGGATGGGCTTATGTTGGGGCATAGACTTGAAAGTTTTCTTGTCGGCTATATGGAATCTAAGGACAGCTATCCTATCTGAGTATGCTTTAAACTCTAATATGTGATCTTTCTATTTCTTGTAAACTAAAAATCCCACACCGTATCTACTGTTGGTCCTACCGCTATAGTAAAAGGTTTTAGCGCTACTTTCTAAAGTATCTTCTCCATCCCGTCTTACTTCAGCCAGGCCGATTATATTCCAATTAATGTTTTCTAATGCATATTCTAGTTCAATGATCCGTTCTTCCATTCTTAGGGTCCTGGTGTTTAGCGTTAGAATGCGAAACTTATCGGAGTCCTTTAAGCATGCTTTGGGCGTCTGACATAGAGATCCCACCCGGGGATTTTGAGGCCCCGTGGTTCCCTCTGCCTAATGTCAGTCTCGGCGTCGGCTCTGCTGGAACCGATGCCGGGTACTTGAGACGCATTTTTGTGGTTGTGTGTCATAAGAGAGTAGGGGTTTAGACAAATTAACCCACCGCGCTTGTCTAGTGCGAGTTGGTGGGTGTACATTGGACCGCCTGGCTGGGTCCATGGGCGCCGCCATTGACGTGCTAGACGTTCATCAGCCGCCTCCCTGAGCCGACATCCTGCACTGATGCCTACTGTTCCACCTGAGCCTATTTAGGATGTTTCCCATAGCCCACATGTGACGTTCTACATTTAGTTCAATACTAAATGCACGACAGTTTAAAGTCATCTCGAGGATGAGGAAATAATATACTTACTGAAATATAAATATCAATATACTGCAATGAATACTTTTTTTATAGAATACAAGAAACAAAAAGTTTACTAATAAATCACATTTTAATTACCTATTATCTTTTATTACATTTTAAAGTTTTGTATGAACCTAAGAATCTGGTAATTGAACGTCCGCAGGTATAACTCCACGAACTCGGGCGCCGGTGACACAGGCTACGTGGACCTCCCCAAGGGTGACGAGGAGAAGCTGATGCAGGCGGTGGCTACCGTGGGCCCCGTGGCCGTGGCCATCGACGCGTCGCAGGAGAGCTTCCAGTTCTACTCCGGCGGCGTCTACTACGACGAGAACTGCTCCTCCAGCACGCTCGACCATGGAGTACGTATACCTTACACCTTTATAGCTGGCAACCTGTTGGGCTCTGTCTCGAATTAAGTATACTTTAAATATATTTTAATTGAGAGAGCGAGAGAGCACGTTTATTGTGTTGCGAGAACTGGTCCTCAAGATACTTGTCAGTGTTTATAAGCGCTACACTAAGAGAGGCATATCACAAAATTGCGTTTTGTCAGATTAGGTATATTGAAGCACGGCGACGACGCACCGCATACAATTTGTAGCAATTTGGCATTTGTAATTGTAACGTTTATTTTCATTTTTTTTTTTTTTTTTGTATAAAGTATATTTTAATTTCCAATGAACCATTGTTTACTTTATACTGCAACTGATATTACGTACTAATAATAGATATGAATGTAGTAAGGAGAAATTCTCCGCTAATTCTGAGCGTTTTTACTAGTTTTATGGTTTTGAATGGGATTTTTTTATATATTTCATTTCCTCGATCCACGAGCTCGAAAAAATGCCGTTGCGCATTTTATGAAGAACTATATAAATAGATAAGAAAATAAAAACCGGTCAAGAGCGAGTCGGACTCGCGCACCGAGGGTTCCGTTCCGATTTCTGAAAAAGTGTGCTATTTAGAGACATCGTTTTATTTTTCCTGTAATCTTTACATAAACTTCTATTGCATAGAATAATTTCAGATTTTTGTAAGGGGGGGGAACGGTATTTTTTTTAAATTTTTCATCAGAAGTCGAAAACTATGCGGCCTAAAAAAAATTTTTGAGAATGTGCAAATAGCGCTCTTTCATATGATACCCCACATGCCCTAGTAGCCCCACTTTGATTTTTTAAGACCCCCTTTCAGTCCCTGTCTGTCTGTCTGTCTGTTTGTCTGTCTGTCTGTCTGTCTGTCACAGCTGGATATCTCAATAACTACTAATGCTATCAACTTGAAATTTTTAACACTTTTAGGTGACGTTTGCCCAACTATTTTGCAAGTATGAAAGCAACAAAAATACATATGTTTATTTTGCAACAGGGACTGAAAAATTCGAAGTGGGGCTACTACTAGGGCATGTGGGGGATCATATGAAAGAGCGCTGTTTGCACATTCTCAAACATTTTTTTCCTTTCTTTTAGGCCGAATAGTTTTTGACTTTTGGTGGAAAATGTAAAAAAAAATGCCGTTCGTTATGCCCCTTATCTACGAAGTTTGCATAGAGAAAAATCTGAAATTATTTTAGGTGATAGAAGTATAGGTATAGATTACAGGAAAAATAAAACGATGTCTATAAATAGCACAGTTCTTCAGAAATCATCAACAAAAATTACATATAAATGATGGTAGGGAACCCTCGGTGCGCGAGTCCGACTCGCTCTTGACCGGTTTTTTTTTTAAATATTGTACCGTGTTTTTTTCTAAACCGAACAAAGTTTTTATTTATAAAATATTATCGAGAACGGGTCTTATCGCGATATTCCTTTTTACGAGGTATACAGGTACCTACTTGGATCCTCCCGTGACCACGATCGCTGCAAGGCGGTCGAAACGTCGGGAAACAAGTAGGTAACTATTTACTTCGTAAAAAGGAATAAGTATCGCGATAACACCCGTTCTCGATAATATTTTAAAATGTGTACAGTAGTGTATGTAGATATCACTATATCGCAATACGAGCCGATGACAGTATTGTGACGTTGCCTCAGGCGCAATACGTCGCTCGGTTATAAATACCGGTGCGAGTAGTGGGGCGATCAGTCCGCCACTAAACTCCCCTTCTCCACCGATCATTCTCGTACCTCGTACCTTGGATGTTATCGCGTCACGACCCAGCCTGAACCCTCTGGCTGTCCTCCCTACCCTTACCGCAGCGATGTGCAGTCGCTCAAACCCGTAGTTTTAAGTCCCTAGTTTTAAGCCTGGCCGGAGGCTTTAAGCTCTCGCTTAAAGCAGCCACAGGATAGTCCGGTTAAACAGTGTCGACCCCCCGTGGTCAACTGCGAGAAGCCAATCCAAAAAAAAAAAAAAAAAAATGGGGCGATCAGTCGTGGTCGGACTGTTCGCCTGAGCGGTGGTGCGTTGGTGAGTCAACTATTAGTGTTGTGATATGTGCATATTTCACATGTACAAATCGCGAAAGTTTAAAAAGTTTTTATTTATTTATTTAATGCGCCTATGTCCTCAGGTGACGGTGGTCGGCTACGGCACGGACAAGGCGGGTGGCGACTACTGGCTCGTGAAGAACTCGTGGAGCACCTCCTGGGGCGAGCAAGGCTACATCAGGATGGCACGCAACAAGAACAACAGCTGCGGCATCGCCTCCCTCGCCTCCTACCCGCTCGTCTAGAGGCCACACAACATAATTCTGTTGCACTTTGGGTGAATTTGAAAGAATAGCGACCCATAGAATTTGTTATGGTTCAAGCAGTGGAAATATTTAATGTATGTGTGCTACAATATCGCATTGGGTCTAGCCTGTAAGGATATTTGTATGTTTGGAGTAAATAAATAAATAAATAAATAAAAAATAATTACTACAGAAATAAAAAAAAACAATTTCATTTTCAAAACTTGCAACTCCATTATGTTTGAGTCCAAATTCAAAAATTTTGATGTAGGTTTTTTACTAACACCATAATGTCCAAAAATGTGTGTTCAATTTGAAATTAAATTACAAGATAATTACATTGATTGATAATAAATAAGTAGTTTCAAAGAACAGCGACGTCTTTTTATATATTGACAATGACATGAATGACACTGAAGTGTGTGAACATTTCTAGATCACTGTAAATACTGTAAACATTCCGAGCTCGTACTCGTGTCATATATAACTAAGTTAAAGCGTAGGAATAAGAATATTTTATTTGCTGAAAATACAGGTTTTACCAGATGTAAAAAATTGGTAGCTAAACACAGTCCATATTTTGCCTGTTTTAGGGCATGCAAATTAGTAGCAAGTAGTTTGTAGACAAAATCAGTAAGCGCGAAAGTTAGTTTTTAGCACTTAGTTATCTACTCGTGCCATTTTGTAGCGTTGTTGAGCTATTGTAGTGAGCGATAGTTGTAGTATAAACATATTTTGTAAAAACAACTGGTTTTATTACGCAAACAAAAATAAGTTCTGGTAAGTTACATACGTACCTATTAATACCTACTAGTATAGGTAGGTTAAAAGTTAAATTATACATTTCAAAAATCCTCGACATAAATCACAATTTACCAGAAGAATAGTTCATATAGCACTGTATGTGATTTTCACAACGACCATGGTCGTTGGAATTTTTTCATTATCAGCTTTAGCACATACTATGCAGTATTTATTTTTTACACCAAGATATATTTTACCCGTGTATGTATACGCGCCGATTATTGCTGCTGCACCTGATTATGCGAATCATTATTACGGAAACATCTTTTGGACCAACACCCGTCTGCTGTTACTCAATCATTGGTGTAGCTTCACAGTAGACACTGCCAATAATTACTATTGCATGTTCCGCCTCTTCGATACCTGGCTTGGCCATTTCCTCTACTGTCGTCTTAGATAAGGAACCATTCGTATTTTTTTTTTGCTTGCATGTTTGGGCGTATACATTTTTTGACATACCAGGTACCTATTGTATTACCTGCCAATTCATTTAAATTTCGCAACCCAGAGCTAATACTTAATACCTGCAACTATGCAGCCGTGACTTACATCACAAAAGTGTAAGCCGACGTAAAAATATCGCGGCGAATTTTTTCGCGCACTTGATTTTCAACGCTCCGCTTAGCGCCGAGAGTTGAAATTCCAACAGTGTTTTTTGACGCCGCTGGGATGCACTCTGTTGTTGTTATGTTGGATTCTCAAAGCTCGGCTCAACACCGAGAGTTGAAAATTCAGTGTGCGATAAAATCCCGCCGTGTTTTTAAACAGGGATATTGGTAAAACACCAGCAACCTCTTAAGGGATCATTGTACTCATCATTATCTAAAACTTTTACTATGGAACCAAACCTGAAATCTCGAAAAAAAAATCAGCTGTTCAGTACATTTATCTAAATCAAACTCGTCAAAATGTAGGGAGAAGCCGATTTTTTTTTCACGATTTTAGGTTTGGTAATAAAAGTTGTTCATAATGATGAGTACAATGACCCCTTAAGAGGTTGCTGGTGTTTTACCAATAACCCTGTATATTATGTCGGATCCGATCAATAGTACGGCCAGGAAACGAATCGCAAGCTCGCCACTAGCGACATCACGTGATCTACCCACACCTACAGGGCACTTCTACAGAGTCGTGATGTTTTGAGCTCACGGCGAGGAGGACAGTCTATTGTCTGATCGCATCGGGGTTACTACGCCACGGAACTGTATTCGATTCGTTGTGCTCAGTTATTGTGTTAATTTTAATTTGGAGTGATTGTGTTAGATTGTGATTTTAACAAACACCGTGTATCGCCCCAGTGTGTTTTCATTGCACGAAACCCATCTTGTGCCCACATGGTGTCTGAATCTAACTGAGTAGGATCTTCAATGTTGTAGTCAAATTCGGAATTGTGGAAGTAAATCTCGAATATTTAAAAGTTGAAGAAGAAGAAACGGTTCCTTTCTGAGGCACTAAAAATAAACTGGAAGGGAAATCGTCGAGGTTCTTAGACTGGCTCTAACTTACTACTTAAACCGTACACGGTTTAGGTTTTTCAAATATTTTCAGCAGAGCGGGGAGTTTGAGTTTACCAGTGTCTTCGATGGCGATGTAGAAATGACGGGATTTTCATTTTCTTCCCGGGGCTGCCGCGGCGTTGTTGTTTCTGTTTTCTGGCCGCGGCTGCCGCGGCGTTGTTGTTCCTGTTTTCTGCCCGCGGCTGCCGCGGCGTTGTTGTTCCTGTTTTCTGCCCGCGGCTGCCGCGGCGTTGTTGTTCCTGTTTTCTGGCCGCGGCTGCCGCGGCGTTGTTGTTCCTGTTTTCTGCCCGCGGCTGCCGCGGCGTTGTTGTTCCTGTTTTCTGGCCGCGGCTGCCGCGGCGTTGTTTTTCCTGTTTTCTGGCCGCGGCTGCCGCGGCGTTGTTGTTCCTGTTTTCTGGCCGCGGCTGCCGCGGCGTTGTTGTTCCTGTTTTCTGCCCGCGGCTGCCGCGGCGTTGTTGTTCCTGTTTTCTGGCCGCGGCTGCCGCGGCGTTGTTGTTCCTGTTTTCTGCCCGCGGCTGCCGCGGCGTTGTTGTTCCTGTTTTCTGCCCGCGGCTGCCGCGGCGTTGTTGTTCCTGTTTTCTGGCCGCGGCTGCCGCGGCGTTGTTGTTCCTGTTTTCTGGCCGCGGCTGCCGCGGCGTTGTTGTTCCTGTGTTCTGCCCGCGGCTGCCGCGGCGTTGTTGTTCCTGTTTTCTGCCCGCGGCTGCCGCGGCGTTGTTGTTCCTGTTTTCTGGCCGCGGCTGCCGCGGCGTTGTTGTTCCTGTTTTCTGCCCGCGGCTGCCACGGCGTTGTTGTTCCTGTTTTCTGGCCGCGGCTGCCGCGGCGTTGTTGTTCCTGTTTTCTGCCCGCGGCTGCCGCGGCGTTGTTGTTCCTGTTTTCTGCCCGCGGCTGCCACGGCGTTGTTGTTCCTGTTTTCTGCCCGCGGCTGCCGCGGCGTTGTTGTTCCTGTTTTCTGCCCGCGGCTGCCGCGGCGTTGTTGTTCCTGTTTTCTTCCCGCGACTGCCGCGGCGTTGTTGTTCCTGTTTTCCGCAGGAGAGTGACTTTCATACGTATGCAAAATGTTATTATAGTACCTATATCCAGCCCACTAAATCTTCATGTTCTAGCAAAAGTTAGCAAAATCCAAAATGTTGTTTTACAAAACATTTACATTTCAATTCACGTAATAAGTGGGTCCTTATGGTTACTTACTTAGAATAGATGATGTGAATTGACGTTATCAATTGACTCGTCGGCTTAGCGATGGCCTCGGCCTTTTTACTGTTGTTTGGTATCAATTCATACAATAATATATCTCATAAGTGAGATGTATGTCATTCTATTATTGATATTATCAATTGACTCGTCGGCTTATCGATGCCCTCGGCCTTTTTACCGTTATTTGTTGAACAATAACATCTCAGAAAGTGAGATGTTATTCTATTATTGATGTTATCAATTGACTCGTCGTGTTATCGATGCCCTCGGCCTTTTTACCGTTATTTGTTGAACAATAACATCTCACAAAGTGAGATGTTATTCTATTAATTGACGTTATCATTTGACTCGTCGTGTTATCGATGCCCTCGGCATTTTTACTGTTGTTTGACGTCAATTCATACAATAACATCTCAAATAATGAGTGAGATGTTATTAAAAAAATTAAAAACATTTAAAAATATTTTTTGACAATTTGTATGACTTTGGGTCAACAAGATACTATAATTTGATGACTGTAGCTCCAACCGTTTCACTGTGAAACCTGTGTGACAGACGACGGACAGACAGATAGACGGGCACGTGAGTAACAGCTTCGGTGTGATTGTGGTAGCCGGATCTCTTTCGGGGACAACAAATGTCCTCGTGTACCAAACGACGTTTTTCAATATACTTTTGAAGAAATAAGATAAAATAACGGAAAATATTTTTGTTATGAATTAATAGGAAACTTTGATTTAAATTTTCTTTTTTTCCGCGCTTTGCTTTCGCCAGGTTGAAAGAGAAGCAAAGGTATAAAGCCGATAAACAGCCTAATATGAAAAATAGAAAATTCAAATATTTTTGAGTTCAGAACACACATAAACGTTTATGAACAAGTTATTGTTCATAAACGTTTTTTTTTATTGTAATAATTATAGTTTTTGATAATATTCTTTATACATTATTGAAATATTCAAAAAACATTAACGCCTTAGAGACGCATACCTATCTCTTTGCCGAGATTAAAAAAAAACATTCACCCCCGAATAGACAGTTCTGAATAGAGGTATTGAACCAATTTGGACTAAGTATAGGTATAAGTTATCTGTGGGAATTATTATTCCCGCACACGTGCGGGAAAATAAAAAATCGCACACGTGCGACATACATTGCATTGTGAACCTAATCGTAGTGCGATATGAACCAGTTTTCGAGGAAGTGTAATGAAAAAGACTTTTGCTGTAAAAGTACCTAGGTAACCTAGGTACCTAATTAATGACAAGGTACCCTCTGTGTACTGCCCGTATTAAACAATCTACGAATGATTAACGTCGTAAGTGATTCACAAGTTTACCGAAAAAAAGAAGTTCAAACTACTACTTAACTTTTTATTTTCAACAAGAAAGCAAACAACAACACACGATAAGTACCTACTAACTAACTAAGTTAGACTACTTTGACTTGCCGAGTTGCCGTGGACTGTGGAATGATTCGACACGAAGGAGGTTCTCCTATCCCCCATTGGTTCCTTGATTAGTTCTTGGTTTTTTAGCTGGTTGGTTCTTGGTTTCTTTAGTTTCCTTGGGTTGCAAGCACTGCCCACCTAACACCAACATACCTACAATAATTTGTTAAACGTCGTGGAAAAATTACGAAATGAAACTTACCAATTTTCTATTTATTTAAATATTAGCACAAATAAATTAAAATTGTTTAAATTACGAGTTCGAAATGATTTTGTATTTGTGCAGAAGCGTACTAATGCAACCGTTTTCGTGAGTGTTGCCAACCCGTATGATAATTACGCTGGGCGTACGAAATTTTACGTCACGAACAAAATAGAAAGAAAGAAAAAAAGAAAGAAAATATGTTTATATGCGGTAAAATCTTCACTACTCAAAGCTATGAGAAAGCTATCATTCTTAATTCGTTGGAGAAAGCATTGTTTAGGTACGGTTTGTGACGCTAGAGCCACTAGCATTGTAAAATTAATTGTCATTAATTGTTGGTATTTAAAGTCACTAAATATGTAAAAGCGAAAGGCCACTCACTCATCTATACATTCATTCATACATGAAATCTCAGTCAGGAGACGTCAGTTAAGAAAGGATTTTAGGAAACTCACCCCGTAAATGGGTGAAATTTTGTATGAAAATTTTTATTCCTTGAGTTAATAAACTTGAAACTTAGTACAAATATTTATCTAAGTAAGTTATGATTTTTGCAAAACAACGATTAACGTTGTTTTGCAGTTTACTTTTCAAATTAGTTACTTGGTAGCTATAATTATTTTACAAAATAAATTGTTCTGTGTACATACCTATTACTGGCTCAGGCGCCATCTCAGGGTCATTGACCTTGAGGTCAAGGTCAACATTCCGAAAATCACCATCCGCGAGGTCACCCCGAGGTTAGATTTGTTTTGGTTACTTTAAACCCTTTATAGGAGCCCTTCGCGGGGCTCCGTCGACTTAGGATACAAGAGAATAATTGTCCATTTTGGATCAACCACGACTTTGACTTTCGGAATTTTGACCTTGACCTAAAGGTCAATGACCCTGAGGTCAAGGTCAGTGACCTTAGGATGATCACGGATCTTGGCTTTAGGAATTTTGACCTTGGCCTTAAGGTCAAGACCTCCTTGACCCTGAGGTCAAAGTCAATGCCCTTGAGGGGTCCCATGGTGTTCCCCCACCCTTTTACAAAGTAATTTCTAACTTATTTAATAATAATAATACATATATAAGGTGTAAAAAAATTAACTGCAAGAACTTCGTCCACATACTCGACATCGAAAAACAAACACATTACAAAAAAAAATTTGAATGGAATCGCGAAAAAAAAATCAGCTGTTCAATACATTTATGTTCGCATAATTCGTCAAAATGTACTGAACAGCTGATTTTTTTTTCGCGATTTCAGGTTTGGTCCCATAGTAAAAGTTGTTCATAATGATGAGTACAATGACCCCTTAAGAGGTTGTGGGTTATTTATTTTACACCTTGTATATTTCAAATCGGACAGAGTCAGGGGGACGAACGGGAACACGAAAAAAATAATAAATTATCCCGTTCGTCCCTCTAGGGGGAAGAACTCAGGGGGACGACCGGGAATACACGGTTTTACGGGGTTTTATTTTATTATCCTATTGTACGATAATTTTGTGTAGAAACGATAATTTCGAGGAGAAAATTCGATAATTTAAACTTTTGGAGGCAACACTGGAATCCGCAGACAGCAGGCTGTACTACTTTAGTCTGTGCCGCAGACAGAACGCGCATAAACAATTGGATAGCGGTCGCGTTAGTACCAGATAGTACGCATCTGCACAAATACAAAAACATTTCAAACTCGTAATTTTAATCATTTTAATTTAATCGTGTATACCTATTAAATAGAAATTTGGTAAGTTTTGTTTCGTTACATTTTTACCACGACGTTTAGCAAATTATTGTATGTTGGTGTTAAGTGGGTAGTGATTGTATTGTAACCCAAGGGTTAGTAGGAGAACCTCCTTTGTGGCGCGGCCCACGGTACCTACACGGCCCACGGTCCACGGCACCGCAGTCGGTAGGTAAGTCAAACGTAGTTAGTACTTAGTTTGTGGTATCGCGTGTTGTTGTTTGCTTTCTAACTTTTTTTTCTTTTTTTTCGTGTGAAATACATTCTTAGTTGTTTAAACAATTTTTTTTTTTTTTTAAATTAAGTAAGTACCTACTACGTTCGTTGCTAGATTGTTGGCAGTGGGTCGTCATTAATATTTACTTTAGTGGCAAAATTCTTGAAAACGTAGAACTTACCTAATGCTAATAGTCTTTTGTGCAGTTTGTAGAGCAGGTATAAGAACCGGGTTTTTGGTACCTACCAAAAGTTTTATGTTGCGCAGCCCATTCCTTTTCCTAAAATAAAAGAAAGGCGAGTGCGGTCTTGTACCCATGAAGTAGGTTCCCAAACAATTCTCACTCATAATGAGGAACACTCGAATCGAATGAAACTAACTAACTAACTAACAGGGAAAAGTAGGAGGAAGGATACGCACGGCCAACTCTAAATAGGTATCCTTTACCACTAAGTATGTGCTATTTTCCTGTAAAAGTATAGGTTCAAAACAAAATGCAATCAGTCGGTTGGTCGCCACATCACTGTCCTCACTTCCTCTCTGTTGTAGGCGCGCAGCAGCTGCTCGTGTATCACGCACTCACAACATTTATATTCCGTCAACTTCCACGAGGGTGATGCTGACAACTGCAAACTGTAAATTAATAACTGTGTACTTAGATAAGATTCGTTCCGTAAGGGCTCGTAGCGCGCACGTTGACGTAGCTCGTAGCGCGCACTGTGGAACGCAGTCGTTTGCGTTTTAATTTTCACAATCTTATTAAATTTTTATTTTATTTTTAAAATGTGGATAATTTCCTCGTTGCAGTCGGTTATTCTACAATATTTTAAATATCTAATGGTCAACATCCTCTTTCGAAATCATCACCACAAAAAGCTGAGATAATTTGGTGTCGCACAGCAGTTACGGCCGCTTTCCTAGGAAACCAAAGCTTTACTTAGGAAAGCGGCCGTAACTGCTGTCATCAAAATCGGACATTTTCACCAGTATAATTATTTGACATTGTCACACCCCGCCCCACAAAGATTTACATCGTTAGCTTTGCCCTCACCGTACTTAGTCACAAAAAAAAGTGTCCATACTGAGAAGAGTGAGCTTTACATTATTAGGATACAGCGTTCCCATGATAATCATGAGTGAAGTCTCATGACTTCACTCGTGAGTCGCATTTCTGTTTCGTTTTGACACCTCATGGTGTCAAAACGAAACAGAAATGCGACTATCTGTTCACGCGGTAGGGCGAATCTAACGATTTAAATCTTTGCCGCTGTCTTCGTTATCATGACAGCCGTCACTGCGGCCGCTAGTGGCGGCCGCTGCTCTTGTAGGAACCCGCAGCTTTACACCTGTTTGATGTCCTCACGTCGTATCATAATGACGGTACTGTACCATACCGTACTGTGTCATAAACTCATAATTGTACCCAGAAAATTCTGGAATAATCGGAAATGGTATATAATAATCCAGGGACTTTTTACTTTTTGCAGCATTTGCAGCTACAATTTCCAAATTACTTACGACTTGTACCTATTTACAATTACCCTGGTACGCGGTGCGCCCCTAAAGACGACCCTTTGAGCGGTTAACCTATAGACATAGAGGATAGGGATAACCCTATAACTACTTAAAATGGCAGCACCTAACTTATCTTCTGCAGCAATCGCGTCAACATGAAGAGTATAGCAGTGTTGCTGTGCGTGATGGCGGCGGCTGCCAGCGCCGTCTCGTTGATCGACCTCGTCAGGGAGGAGTGGAACGCGTTCAAGGTACGTTGGCAGCTACTGGACTGCAGGAGTCTGGTTGATTGACTAGTGAAGACTATACTACCAATTTCAATATTTTCGCGCTTTTCAAAGGGTCTCCGAAACGATCAATTTTATTGCAATTGTCAATTTTGACGTGTTGATACACATTGATGCGCAAATTGATCGTCTACCAAATGCAATTGAAGCGATTGACAATATTTCGGGATTATATACCTATGTTGCGGTGATCCAAACACTTTATACGTATCTACCCTACCAGTTACTCAGGAGTGTAGATAAATGCTGCCTGAATATATTGTTTAATGAATGATTTAGTCGTAAGCAGGATTAAATACAGAAAAATAATAGCAACTGGTAACTAACGGCAGAAACTTTGTTATGTTTTGGTTAAAAAACAAAAGACGTAAAATAAAGACGTGTTGTCCAATGACTTCACATCTTGTCCTGTAAGTCCATCGTCTAAAGCCCCGTTCCGTTGTAGATGGAGCACAGCAAGAAGTACGACGGCGAGGTAGAGGACAAGTTCCGCATGAAGATCTACATGGAGAACAAGCACCGCATCGCCAAGCACAACCAGCACTACGAGCAGGGCGCCGTGTCCTACAAGCTGGGCAGCAACAAGTTCGCTGACATGCTGCACCACGAGTTCGTGCACACCATGAACGGATTCAACAAGACTGCCAAGTGAGTATACCATGTCTTCTATTGTATTTATCAAATGGTTTGTGCTAATCGTAATCCCGTTCACTACGTGGTCAAACGAGCTATTGTGCTTCAGAATCGGGGCATATATTACGACAAACTTCATTAGAGACCAAAATAATTCCTTTACGTACATAATCATACCTAATAAAGAAGGAAAACTAACAGAAACCTCTTCGCCCGGACCGCCGCAAGGTGTAGACGTGTACTCAGTATCATAGACCATTTGAAATAAAAAGTTATAAATAATTTAACTAAATTTAATTCCATACTAAAAATAGGAGTGCATAAAGTAAAAAGAGCTATTCAAATAAACTCAGTGTATCGCGGTAAACGTAGCCGTTCATAGTACCCTGGTACCTGAACTGTGCGCATTGGCCAAGGATATTAAGCCCCGCCTGCGTACTCGCAAGTCCTGGACACGCCCCATTTGACTGTGATACGAGGACTAGCACAGCGACGCCCCCTTGGTTACTGGACATTGGACAATTTGTACCTCCTCACAACTTCTGCTGCCCTGGTGCTTCGTAGGATTTTTGCCTGACAATTTTGGTGAGCAACTTTTACCGAAGTTAACCTAACTTAACGACGTATTCGTTACTACAATACTAACCCAAAAAACGGAGTTAGACTTTATACTATCATCCGAATTGCTTATACTACCCTAGTACAAAAATGATGGACAAGTCACTCTCTGAATCTAATCTAGCCAGCCGAGAAGAGATATGCGACTCACCACGGAGTCTTGTCTCCCAAAGGTTTATTAAAAGAAAAAGAGGGGATGACCTTGATCTAGACGGCTTTAGAGAAGATATGATTCAAATGGTTAAGTCTATGTTATTAACTCAAGAAACGGAGCTTAAAAAAATTACGCCCACGCTCATGGAAATAAAACTCACAAATTCTAACATAGAAAACTCAGTTGCTGTCGTATACTAATGTAGGTAGATTGTAAGAGGACAACGGCTTGTCATAGAATAATCATGAGGTTGTGGGTACTCAATAAAAATCAGTCTTGGTCAACCCGTCTTTCATTTACTACATGGTGGCAGCGGTGCAGAGTATTTAATTGAAATTAACACCCAATAATCGCGGTTTAAGATCAAAAAGTGATTGAGTGGTTTAGGTATACAGTGCTTATAGTGCCTAAGCAATGGAACACGCACGGCCTCCGGCGGAATTGTGTCTGGAAGGTGGGCCGGCCAGTCGGGCTGAGGCGTGGCAAAAATGGCTGAGGCAATTCAACGTGTTTTTAAAAGCGTCTGGTGTACACAAAGAATCCACTGATGTCAAAGCAAGTTTATTGGTGAATTTGGTCGGATCAGAGGGTTACGGACGTGTATACAACATTCAAATTCACTAAAGACGAAAACAAAGAATGTTTCGATACGCTCGTGCAAAAATATAATGAACATTTCGGAACCAAACAGAACACTACGATGGCTCGATTTAAGTTTTTCACAAGAAACCAGGAAGAGGGCGAATCTATAGACGACTATGTCACGGCACTAAAGCTTCTCACTCAGCGATGCGAATTCGAGCATTTAGAAGAGGGCCTGGTGCGAGACAGGATCGTGTGTGGGGTCCGTGACAGCAAGCTGCGCGATCGACTACTCAGGGCAGACGATCTCACTCTGGCAAAAGCTGTTAAAGTCTGTCAAGCTAATGAAATGTCCACGGAGGAACAGATGCAGATAGAGGGCACCAAGACTCAGGTAGTAGCAGTGGACGCGATGAACTCGCGTGGCGGTTACCGCGCGGGCAGGAGCAGAGGCGCAGCGCGAGGCGGCGCGGGTGCCGGCGCGGCGGTGGCGGCCGGGCGAGAGCGCGGCGGCGGGGCCGGTGCGCGCCAGCCGCAGCGCGGCGCGGCGGCCGCAGGGGGCGGCGCGCCCGCTCAGCAGAGCGTGCCTGGAAAAGTGTTGTGTGCTGCGTGCGGTATGGGTAGTTGTGATAGCAATAAATGTGCGGCTAAAAATGCGATGTGCTTCTGGTGCAGTGAAAGAGGACATTTTAAAAACATGTGTCCGAAATTGCGTAGGCGCGTGTTACAAATTAACGCTCGTGACGAGCACGACGCCGACTTGATCGTCGGCGAGGACGACGACGGGTTGTACTATGTTTCTTCGCTAACGAGGAAGATGGATCGTAAGGACTCTAAATGGTATGAAACATTGATTTTTTAATGTACCGGGGCTAGTGAAAGTTTTAAGTTAGATTCAGGGTCAGATTTAAATGTAATTTCACAGAGTACATTTCAGAGACTAGGGCTGCCAAAAGAAGTTATAAGTTCAGACAACACGAGGGCGCAATCATTTTGTGGCAATTATATACCGACTAGCTTTTGCCCGCGGCTTCGCCCGCGTGGATGTCGGAAAATATCCCATGGGAACGTTCATGTGGAAAACATAGGGCCGTCCGATATAACTATGCAAACTCAAATCGCTACGATATATCGTTAGCGTGTATAGTAGGCATAAAGCTACCAGTCGGCATGATTTTTTCCGACATCTTCAACAGTCGTCGTCATATTTCAGCCAATTTACACGAAACCATAATGAATTACTCTGAATCACTCCGTTCATTGGAGAAAACCGTATGAAAATACGTTCGGTACTTGTTGACATTATCGCATTCAAACAGACAGAAATACGCGGCGGGGGGACTTTGTTAATTACTTAAAATTTATTATGCCCGCCACGCTCTAATAACAAATAACTTTTGTTCGAATGTCCACTCGTTCAAATAATTTCCTCAAAAAAATGTCGAATGAAATAAAGACTAAATGTTACCTCAAGATTTGAACTATGACTACATTTCCAATCCCTTAAATCTCTTAAAAATAGGTAGGTACACAAACATTTGTCAACCCCTATTGTACCCCTCAGGGGACGATTTTTCAAAAACGCTGTACCATATATTTCTTTATTTCCTACCAAAAGCATAAATTTGAATTTTCATATCCCTAACTTAAGAAATACTGGGTTTCCCTTACAAACTTTCATCCCCTATATCATCCCCTGTAGTATTGTTTTTGAAAGTATCCTATGTCCTTTCCCAGTATGATATATACAGCCTTGCAAAATTTTGTCGAAATCCGTGCAGTTTTGTAACTTTTAAAATCAACCACTATTTTACCCCCTTAGGGGATGATTTTTCAAAAACGCTGAACCGCATATTTCTTTATTACCTATCAAAAGCATACATTTTAATTTTCACATTCCTAACTTTAGAAATACTGAGTTCCCATACAAACTTTCATCACCTATATCACCCCCTGCAGGATTATTTTTTAAGACAAAAAGTAGCCTATGTCCTTCCCCAGGATACTATATAAAGCCTTGCCAAATTTTATCGAAATCCGTGCAGTTTTGTAAATTTTAAAATCAAACCCTATTTTACCACCTTAGGGGATGATTTTTCAAAAACCCTGAACCGCATACAAAAACATACATTTTAATTTTCACATCCCTAACTTAAGAAATACTGAGTTTCCCATACAAACTTTCATCCCCTATATCACCCCCTGTAGGATTATTTTTGTAAAAAAAGTAGCCTATGTCCGTCCCCAAGATACCGTCTATAGCCTTGCCAAATTTTATCGAAATCTGTTTAGTGGTTCCGGGTTTCCCATACAAACTTTCATCCTCTATATGACCCCCTGTAGGATTATTTTTCAAGACAAAAAGTAGCCTATGTCCTTCCCCAGGATGCTATATAAAGCCTTGCCAAATCTTATCGAAATCCGTGCAGTTTTGTAAATTTTAAAATCAACCCCTATTTTACCCCCTTAGGGGATGATTTTTCAAAAACGGTGAACCGCGTATTTCTTAATTTCCTATCAAAAGCATACATTTTAATTTTCACATTCCTAACTTTAGAAATACTGAGTTCCCATACAAACTTTCATCCCCTATTCACCCCCTGTAGGATTATTTTTAACACAAAAAGTAGCCTATGTCCTTCCCCAGGATTCTATATAAAGCCTTGCCAAATCTTATCGAAATCCGTGCAGTTTTGTAAATTTTAAAATCAACCCCTATTTTACCCCCTTAGGGGATGATTTTTCAAAAACGGTGAACCGCATATTTCTTAATTTCCTATCAAAAGCATACATTTTAATTTTCACATTCCTAACTTTAGAAATACTGAGTTCCCATACAAACTTTCATCCCCTATTCACCCCCTGTAGGATTATTTTTAACACAAAAAGTAGCCTATGTCCTTCCCCAGGATGCTATATAAAGCCTTGCCAAATTTTATCGAAATCCGTGCAGTTTTGTAAATTTTAAAATCAACCCCTATTTTACCCCCTTAGGGGATGATTTTTCAAAAACCCTGAACCGCATATTTCTTTATTTCCTATCAGAAACATACATTTTAATTTTCACATCCCTAACTTAAGAAATACTGAGTTTCCCATACAAACTTTCATCCCCTATACAAACTTTCATCCCCTATATCACCCCCTGTAGGATTATTTTTATAAAAAAAGTAGCCTATGTCCGTCCCCAAGATACCGTCTATAGCCTTGCCAAATTTTATCGAAATCTGTTTAGTGGTTCTGGGTTTCCCATACAAACTTTCAGCCTCTATATGACCCCCTGTAGGATTATTTTTCAAGACAAAAAGTAGCCTTTGTCCTTCCCCAGGATGCTATATAAAGCCTTGCCAAATCTTATCGAAATCCGTGCAGTTTTGTAAATTTTAAAATCAACCCCTATTTTACCCCCATATGGGATGATTTTTCAAAAACGGTGAACCGCATATTTCTTAATTTCCTATCAAAAGCATACATTTTAATTTTCACATTCCTAACTTAAGAAATACTGAGTTTCCCATACAAACTTTCATCCCCTATATCACCCCCCCTAGGATTACTTTTGAAAAAAAAAGTAGCCTATGTCCGTCCCCTGGATACCATCTATAGCCTTGCCAAATTTTATCGAAATCCGTTCAGTGGTTTAGGCGTGAAAAGGTAACAGACAGACAGACAGACAGACAGACAGACAGACAGACAGACAGACAGACAGACAGACAGACAGAGTTACTTTCGAATTTATAATATTAGTATGGATAGCTGGTTATTGTTATCTGAAATGTACTTATAAAAACATAGAGTATACATTGCGTTTCATTATTGCCGACTTCGATTGCCAAAGTGTATTAGGTAGATATGCTTGTGAAGAGCTCGGAATGGTGAAGCGTATATTGTCTCTCAACCTAGATTCCTATGCAGACTTGTTTCATGGTTTAGGTAAATTACCAGGTAAATATACCATTGTAATAGATCAGTGTGCCCAGCCGTCAGTCTGTCCGGTTAGAAAAATACCCATAGGTGTTCGCGATAAGTTGTCACAAGAATTGGTGCGCATGGAGAAAATGGGAGTGATCCGTAAGGTGGCTCACCCGACACAGTGGGTGAATGGTATAGTAGTGGCGGCCAAGAAGGATGGCACCATCCGCGTGTGCCTCGACCCGCGGCCGCTGAACCGCGTGGTGCAGCGCGCGCACTACCCGCTGCCGACGCTCACGGAGATCGCAACCAAGCTCCAGGGGGCGCAATATTTCAGCAAGTTAGACGCTCGTTCCGGGTTCTGGATGGTGGAGATCGACGATGCCAGTGCTGACCTTTGTACCTTCGGGACGCCGTTCGGTAGATACCAATTTATGCGTTTGCCCTATGGAATCAACTGCGCTTCAGAGGTTTTCCATCATAAAATCCGTCAGATACTCGAAGACCTGGAGGGAGTCGATTCATTTATAGATGACGTAATCTGCTGGGGCTCCAGCAAAGCTCAGCACGATGAGCGTCTGAAGAGATTGCTAGATAGGGCACGAGAAGTAGGCATAAAATTTAACGAAGATAAATGTGAGTTTCAAGTGAGGCAGGTGAGTTACTTAGGCCACGTTTTCAGCGAGGAGGGCATGGCCATAGATAGAAACAAAATAAAAGCGATAGAGGAAATGCCAGCTCCAGAAGATAGGCCAGCGCTTGAGAGATTTTTGGGAATGATAAATTACCTATCCAAATTTATCCCCAATTACTCAGAGTTGGCACTTCCTCTCCGCAATCTGTTGAAAAAAGATAGCGAGTGGGTATGGGACTCGGCGCAGGAGTCGGCAGCGGCGCAGCTGAAGCGCGCGGTGTGCGCGGCGCCCGTGCTGGCGCTGTACTCGGCGCGCGAGCCCGTGCTGCTGTCGGTGGACGCGAGCGCGCGCGCGCTGGGCGCCGTGCTGCTGCAGGCGGGCCGCCCGGTCGAGTTCGCCTCTGCCACGCTCACCGACACGCAGACCAGGTATGCGCAGATAGAGAAGGAGCTGCTTGCGATTGTCTATGCTCTCGAACGGTTCCATCAGTACGTCTATGGACGTCACGACGTCACTGTGGAGTCCGATCATAAGCCGTTGGAGGCGTTGTTTAAAAAACCGCTCGATGCGATCCCCTCGCGTCTACAACGCATGATGCTACGCGTACAAGGCTATGACTTTACCGTCATATATAAACCAGGAAAGTACATGTACGTGGCAGACGCCTTATCACGAGCGGCATTACCGGAACTAACATCGGAAAAAGTATGTGAGGAAGTAGAGGAACAGTCATGTTTTCTGATAGAAAATGTTCGTTTCAGTACCAGCAAAGTAAATCTCATAAAAAACGCCATGAAAGATGATATAGAATGCCAAATACTTATTAAATACATACAAGAAGGGTGGCCGCAGAATAAATACTCAGTCGACGAGCGAGTGAGAGGTCAGTGGTCGTATAGAGGTAGCTTTGGTTTTATTAACGGAATCATATTTAAAGATAACCTAGTTTATATACCGAAAAGCATTAGGTCGGAAATGCTGAGTAGATTACACGACGGTCACATGGGCATAGACAGGTGCAAGCGTCACGCTCGCGAGGTGATGTTCTGGCCTGGTATGTCACGTGACGTGGAGGAGATGGTCCGCCGATGTCACGCGTGCGCCGAGCGCGCGCACCGTCCCGCGCGGGAGCCGCTCATGCCGCATCACATACCGCCCTTGCCGTGGGCCAAAGTTGGCTCAGACATATTTCAGTATGCAGGAAAGTATTTTTTAATACTAGTAGATTACTTTTCAAAGTACATAGAAGTGAATCCGTTAACAAACATAGGTACGAAGGCGGTGGTGACCGCCATGCGAGATCAGTTCGCGAGACACGGAATCCCACAGGAGTTAGTAACTGATAACGGTCCGGCATACGCATCAAAAGAGTTCGGTGAATTTTGTTCTAAGTGGGGTATTGAGCACACTACTAGTTCGCCAAACTATGCGCAATCAAATGGGCAAAGTGAAAGGAGTGTTCAAATAATAAAAAATATTTTGATAAAGTCCATAAACTCAGGAACAGACTTCTACTTAGGTCTGTTAAACTATCGAGCTACGCCACGTAATGGAATCAGTTCACCGTCAGAACTGTTAATGGGGCGGCGACTCAATACTAGACTACCATCACACGCTAAAAAATTGAAACCAAGTCGAGACAATGAGAATGATTACAAAGAGATGTTACGTAAACAGCAGGCCAATAAGACGTATTATGATAGCCGAGCGAAACCGCTACCAGTGTTAGCGGCCGGTCAACCAGTACTCGTCACTGATGACAGCAAACGCAAATCTGCACGAATAATAGGTCGCGCGGCCCAACCACGCTCTTATTTTGTCGCAGACGACACGGGTAGGCTGTACAGGCGGAACCGGTGGCATCTAGTTAAGCTGCCAACCGATGGCAATGTAACCCCCGGCCCTTCTCATGATCTGATGAGCGATGATGAGACTTGGAGTAGTCCCAAAAGCGGTAGCGACGACAGTCCCGGAACAAGCGATGACATTGTTACTCCCATTCCACCACAAGGCGCACCAATTCAGCGCAATCGCAGAACGGCGGCTGTAGTAGCACGAGAAAGAATTGAAAACTATTTACAAAACCAATAAATATAAGTACCTACCTACCCACTAACCTACGGAAAGCATAATAATATGTATTACTCAATGTACCAACCTAATGTCAGATTATTAGTTACCAACTTAAACTTACATAATATACAACTGGATTGAGTATTACTGTGTCTACCCATAGTAATTATCTGTGTTACTTTACTTTGTAAAATGTATTACACTAACTAGAAAGTACGAATAAATACATAAGTACTTAGGTATAACAAGATTTGTACAAAGGTATGTTATGATTGTAATAGCTACTAAATAGAAAACATTAGGATATATTGTATAATTAGGCAATGTAAAAAAAAAAAAAAAAAAAAAAAAGGAAGGAGATGTCGTATACTAATGTAGGTAGATTGTAAGAGGACAACGGCTTGTCATAGAATAATCATGAGGTTGTGGGTACTCAATAAAAATCAGTCTTGGTCAACCCGTCTTTCATTTACTACAGTTGCCGCTATAACTCTGCAGAATGAAGAGTTTAAGAGGAAGATTGAACTGATGGAGATCGAAGCAAAGAAGGATAAAGAGTATATAACCCTTCTGGAAGAAAAAGTCGAGGATCTTCAGCGAGGTAGTCGGAAATCTAACATTGAAATTAAAAACGTTCCCAAGCAAATTAGGGAAAGTAAAGAAGACCTTATTGAAATGGTAAAATGTTTAACTGAGACCGTAAACTGTGCAATCTCGAAGTCGGATATACGTGATATTTATAGAATTAAGGGGAAGAAGCAGGGTGTGACTAACACCCCTATAATAGTGGAACTGTCCTCTACAATACTAAAGACTGAGGTACTTAAGATGTGTAAGTCTTTCAACACCAAGCATAATGTAAAGCTCTGCACTAAACATCTAGGCTTCAAAAGTAGCGGAGACACGCCTATATTCGTATCCGAACAGCTCACTGCAAGAGGCTCCAGACTACACTTCCTTGCACGCGACCTCGCTAAGTCAAAGGGATATAAGTACTGCTGGACCGCTTATGGTAAAGTTTATGTGAAGAGACATGACGAAGCACCTACATACATAATTAGAAGTGAGTCCCAAATACAAAGCTTAATGCAAGAAGCGTGACTACTATTATGTTGTCATAACTGCATGTTTTTTCCGATTATTTTATTTTGTTTATTGTACTTTTTTAAAAGTGTCTGTAACTCATATTCTCTCAATTTACACATACTCAAATTATACATACATATACACGTTCAATGCTTTTTACATAACAATTACGCAATTACGCATAACCTTATATACACGTTCACACAAATAAAATGCATACATAAACTACACACTCATTTACCTCTACACTGTAAACTCTGTCTATACAACAGCAAGACAAATATTTATATACTAATTTATCTGTGTGATTACTTGCGAATGTTAAAAACTTGCAAATACATACGCGTACATAACTCGTATTACACACTCATATCGGCTTCTTTAAACTATGTTTTAAATGTAATTATCTTATACAACGTTAAAAATCTCTCCAACTGTGATAATTATTTATTTTTCTCTAGTATAATAATACTTGTTGTGGTTCGAGCAAAATACGTCTACGTAAACAATATGGTATTACAACTCAGACTATTATTTTACCTATATTATGGATAGCACACATACAATAATGCAAGAAATAGACGACATAGCTATAGCGGAATCTAAAGAATTTCAAATCGATGATTTTTCAAAACAATTTTATGTACAAAAATCAGATCTTACAATAATATCGCAAAATATTAGAAGTATCTATAGTAATTTAGATGATTTACTAATCACTTTAACACAATTTAATTTTAATGTTGACCTATTGATCTTAAATGAATGTAGGCTAGACGTAAACAAACCTATACCTGAAATCAAAAACTATTATAGTTTTACTACAAGTAACCATATAAACCAGTGCGATGGCGTGGCAGTATATATCAAGTGTGATCACAAGGTTAGTGTTAAAGGAATAATATTAACTCACGCATCATGCTTACAAATAATAATGCCTAAGCTTGTTGTTCTTGCTATTTATCGATCTCCCTCAAATAATAATGCTGAAAGTTTTATAGACTCGCTAAATAATCACCTAGACTCACTTAAATCATATAAAAATATTGTTATAACAGGTGACATAAACATTAATATAATATATAAACCTACTGAACAAACAAATGAGCGCACAAACAGATTAAATTACCTAAATATGCTTGCAATGCATGGCTTGTTACCGGGACATTCTGTAAAAACTTTTTATGAAAAAATAACTGTCAATTTAATATTGTCAAGTTTTATCTCTGTGCAAACAACGGTTTTATTTCACAATCCAAGTTACCTTGTTTTATTTCATCAAAAGGTTATGGGCCCAGTCACTAAATTTGCCATCAAGAACCTTTGTGGCCTTGATGATTACTCTACATGGAAATTCGCAATTAAAATGGTTCTCATACGAGAAAAATTGTTCATTTATACAACAAACTACCCAGATTCCAAGGACTCCACCGCCATCGAGAAGGACCAAGACGCATTAGCTATAATTTGTTTACACCTGGAACCTACGCTTTATGCGTATGTTCAAAATTCAAATCATGCTAAAGATGCTTGGGATAATTTAGCGAAAGCGTTTGAGGACAAAGGCGTAAATCGCAGGATTACCCTCATGAACGCGTTGATGGATGAGAAGCTAGAGAGACACTCGTCGATGCATGAATATGTTGCTGCAGTTATGTCTCTTTCTCAAAAGTTGAAGGATATTGCCACCGGATTTGACGATGATCTTGTAGCTGTCGTGTTATTGAGAGGACTACCTGAAGAGTACAGGCCTATGCGAATGGCACTGGAACACTCTGGGATGAAGTTGACTTCAGAAAACGTACGGCAGAAATTACTGCAGGAGGATTCACGTCAAGGTTGTAGTACATTGCCTTCAGCGGACTCGGCATTGGCTGTGAGTAAGAGTAAGAAGCGGAATGGGAACAAAGATTTGAATATGAATAAAGTTAAATGCTTTAAATGTGGAAAGAGTGGACATAAGAAGCCGGACTGTCCTGAAGGAAGGAAAGCAGGTTCGATCTCCAAACTGAGTGACGTCGCGATCGTGAGCCTGTCTTCATTCAGCGCCGGGGACTCCTTCAATCCGAGGGAGTGGTACATCGACAGCGGAGCATCTTCACATATGTCTTTCCAGAAACATTGGTTCAAAGATTTGGTTATGAATGTTGGTATGAGTAATGTAACATGTGCGAATAATGATACGATTGAATGCAAGGGTAAGGGTGATATCATGGTGAGTTTGAATGGACGAATGCTTGCTGTGAGAGATGTCATGTATGTACCCGGTTTGCGTGTTAATCTGTTATCAGTATCTAAATTAGTAGAGAAAGGATGGAAGGTAACTTTTGACAGAGATGGGTGCAAGCTAATTCACCATTTGGTTCCAGGCCATTTCAAGGGAAAGCTGCTTCTGGCTACCGCAAGTGAAGTTTCAGGAATCTACAAGCTTGAAGGTTGTCAGGCGGTTGTAGATGAGACTGCGTTGGCGTCAGTGAAAGCAGGTAATCCTTTGATGTTGTGGCACCGGCGGCTTGGACACGTAAATGAGCGAGATTTACGTAAGCTTCCGGGTATGGATTTTGGAACAAGCGTAATGGAGCCTTGTGTCGCCTGTATTAAGGGGAAGGCACATCATTTACCTTTTCCAGTTGGTGAGGCTGAGAGGACAGTCGAAAGACTGCAACTGGTTCACGCAGATATCTGTGGTCCAATGTCTGAACCCACGTATGGTGGATCTCGGTATATGCTAGTTATTTTAGATGATTTTACACGTAAATCTTTTGTATTTTTCCTTAAATCAAAAGATCAGGTTTTCGATAATTTTAAAGTCTTTCTAACTAGTGTAGAGGTTGAAACTGGGTTAAAGGTAAAGTGCATACGCACAGACAATGGAACAGAATTTGTGAACAGGAAATTTGATGGGTTTCTACACCAAAAGGGTATAAAATAAATAAATAAATAAAATAAATAAATATCCTTGGACATTTCACACAACGCCATCTAGTCCCAAGCTAAGCAACCTAATGCTTGTGGTATGGTATGGTATGCTTGTGGTATAAAACATCAGTTGACTGTTCCCTACACTCCAGAGCAGAATGGCGTAGTGGAGCGAGCAAACCGCACTATTGTGGAGATGGCTCGTGCTATGTTGGCGAAAAAGGGTCTGAGTGCGAGACTGTGGGCAGAGGCATGTTATACGGCTGTTTATACGAAGAACAGGCTGCCTCACAGTGGCAATAATGGTAAGATTCCTGAGGAGTTGTGGACAGGGAAGGCTCAGTCATTCGATCATTTCAGAGTTTTTGGAACGAAGGCGTTTGTGCACGTGCCCAAGGAAACTCGGAAGAAATGGAGCCCTAAAGCGGTAGAACATATCTTTGTTGGTTACTGTGAAGAAACCAAAGGGTATCGTTTCATAAATCCCAGTAATCCTCGCGTCATTGTTAGAGCAAGGGATGTAGTTTTCTTGGAGGACTCTATAGCAGCAGTTTCAGAGGATTCTAGTCAGCTCGTAGGTAGCAGTGACAAGGGTGCTGAAGTATTCTGGGAACTTGCAAAGGTAGAAGGCCAGTCAGGTTCGTCACCTGGTAGTGCAGAAGCTTCTCAAGGGCCGAGTTTCACAGATGAGGCTGAAGTATATGAAGACGCGGAAGTGGAGATGGGAGAAACGGGTGATAGCGGAGCAGAAAGTGTCGTGGTGGAAAATGTTGAAGTTGAAGAGACTATAAATAGAGGAGAGTCAAACGAAGGTGAATGTCGTTATCCTCTACGTAGTAGAATCCGAAAAGGAAATCTTCATGGACTTGCATGCTGTACAGAAGGGCAGGAGCCTTTGACAGTTAAGGAAGCCTTAAGTTGGCAAGATAAGGATAACTGGAAGAAAGCCATGAAGAAAGAGATGGATTCTATGTACGAGAACAAGGTCTGGAAGCTCATCAACAAGCCACCTGGAGCTAAAGTCGTGGGAAACAAGTGGATCTTTAAGTACAAGTTTGATGCAGATGGTAACAAGACCTATAAAGCTCGACTTGTGGCGAAGGGTTTCACTCAGTCCTACGGGGTCGACTACTTCGAAACTTATTCACCGGTCGTGAAAAGATCGACAGTTAGATTGCTGCTATCGTTGGCTGTTGAAAAGGATTTGTTCATCAGTCACTTCGATGTGAACACCGCCTTTCTGAACGGTGATTTGCATGAAAGAGTTTATATGCGACAGCCGGAGGGTTGCATAGACGAAAACTCGAAGGAAAAAGTTTGCTTACTAGAAAAAGCGATATACGGTCTCAAACAAGCTTCACGGTCTTGGAATGAAAAAGTAAATGAAGTGTTATTGTCTTTGAACTTCAAACGCTGTGACTTTGATAGCTGTCTTTACAAAAATAATAATTTTTATATCGCTTTATATGTTGACGATTTTTTATTATTTTACAAAGACAAACAGCAGAAGGAAGTTTTATTAGACAATCTTTGTAAACATTTCAAGATAAAGGATTTAGGGGAAGCGAGACAAGTTTTGGGTATGCTTTTGTTTAAGACGGACACCGGAATATATTTGAACCAAGAGAGACTTATTTCAAAGATCTTGGATGAATATGGTATGTCTGACTGCAAACCAGTGAAAACTCCGACGGAAATGAATTTCCATAAAGCCTTGGCGGAAGGGGAAGGAGGTAAGCTCTTATCCTGTCAAGACTCTCGTAGTTATCAGGCGCTCATAGGGTCGCTGAACTATTTGGCCTGTAACACACGCCCGGATATTGCAGCTGCGGTCAATTTTTTTGGCGCAGTACAACTCATGTTGTGAGGAACGCCATTGGAAAGCTGCTAAACATATCTTGAGATACCTAAAGGGTACAAGGGATCTATGTTTGATATTTCTCAAGTCACCGGTGCAGGACATCACGGGATTCGTAGATGCTGACTGGGGAGGGAACATCAAAGATAGGAAATCTTATTCTGGGTTTATTTTTAGATGCGGAAACTCGTTGATTAACTGGGAATGCCGGAAGCAAGCTTGTGTGGCACTGTCGTCAACGGAAGCCGAATACATTGCTCTATCAGAGGCAACCAAGGAGGCAGTTCACTTGCGGCAGCTGAATGCATTTATAAGAGGTGAATGTCTTGGGTCTATTTGCATTTTCGTAGACAATCAGAGTGCTATTAAACTTGCGTACAATCCTGTAGCGCATAGAAGGACGAAACATATAGATATAAGGGCGCACTATGTCAGAGATTGCATTGCTCAGAATGTTGTACGTCTGAACTATGTGTGTACGGAAGATAACCCAGCAGATGTGCTGACAAAACCATTAGGTCGTGTGGGATTTAATAAGTGTGTGCGCGATCTGAGTCTGGGTATGTCTGGTGTGGTGTAATGTGAGGATATCTAATGATGGATGTTGTTTGAGGGGAAGTGTAAAAACTTTTTATGAAAAAATAACTGTCAATTTAATATTGTCAAGTTTTATCTCTGTGCAAACAACGGTTTTATTTCACAATCCAAGTTACCTTGTTTTATTTCATCAAAACATTCCTTACCAACCAGAGGCGAAAACTGTTTGGACCACTTTATGCTGAAACTTGACAAGATTAAAAACGCTGCTTCTGTTGCCGTATTGAATACCACTACCACGGACCACTTCATGATTTTCCTTAAATTATCAAATTTACTAAATTCTTACAAATGCTCGAAAACTACTAAAAATGTAGACTTTGATAAAACAATATCAGACTTAAAACTAAGTAACATTTTTGAACTTAATTTAATCAATGATCCAGTCACGCTATCTGTACAATTAATAGACAAACTCCAAAATTGCCTTCAGCAAAACACTATTACTACTTTAGTTCCGAGAAATAATCGCATTATTAAACCATGGATAACTTTAGGAATTTTGCGCTGCATTCAAAATAGAAACAATATGCAAAGAAAGCTACGATCTGATCCACAAAACAATGTATTACAAATCACTTATAGGAGATATAGTAACACTTATAGGAGATATAGTATAAAATAGTGAGTACGCATATTTTTTTGATAGCAACCAAACGCTATCGCATGAGATGTTTAATTATAGAACAGGCAAAATTAACTATGACGGAATAAGACATATATACAGTGAAATTATGAAGAATATTATGATTGACTACGAATTAACTACTAACACTATTGCAAATAACCCAACAAACTCAACAATAAATAATAATTTGTCAACTGTTACCACTGAAGATAGAGAGCTCAACTGTAATAATTTATATCGTCAATTAAGTAACCAAAATTCTGTAATTCAAACAAGCACAGATTCAAGCAGTAATAATTTATTTCGTAAATAATTCTATAACCATCATGCATCAGAACATTAATGGTCTGATTAATAAATCGGATATGCTATCAGTGTGCTTGGATGAATCAGCGACAGAAGGTATGAAGGTAGATATATTGTGTATTACGGAACATAACATGAGGAAAGGTGACGAGGATTACTTGCAGATACCAAACTTTATTTTGGGATCATATTTTATGAGATGTAGTAGACATGGAGGCTCATGTATTTTAATTAGGAATGGACTGCGATTTAAAAGTGTCGATGATATAAAGAAAATGTCTATTATAAACATTATTGAATGCTCTGCTATTGAATTAATAGACCACAAAATATATATTTTATGTATTTACAGACCGCCAAACAAAATAAGCGGATCAATAAATTCTTTCTTTTTAATTTTAAGTAAAGTGTTGGGTAAGCTATGTATTAAAAGTAAAAAAATTATTATTTGTGGCGACTTCAACATAGATGTTACAAGCAACTCAAAAATATCTATTGAGTTTGTTGAACTGCTGTTAAGTTTTAATATAACCCTTCACTTTAACCAGGTAACACGCAGTGCCAGTAATACATGTATTGACAACATAGCTCATAACATTAAGGGTTGCAAAGGTGTAATCAGAGATTTTGCACTCTCCGACCACTCTGCACAAATAATGATGTGCCCGGTAAAAAAGTGTAGTCCAATTGAGTATTGGTATGTTTATAAACGTAGTTTCACTAAAGAAAATAGATGTATGTTTGCTAAGTATTTAAGTCAAATTTCGTATCACAATGTATATGAGTCTACAGATCCTAACAGTGCATACAATTCATTCCATGATATATTCAGCTTAATATATAACTTATGCTTTCCTATAAAAAAAAAATTCGCATTCAAAATATTTCAAGACCTAAATGGTTATCAAAAGGAATATGAATGTGTAGTAAGCGTAAACGTGAACTTCTCTGGAAATATAGGAAGAACTCAAACAATGACAATAAAATTAAATTTAAAGCTTATGCTAAAAAATACAAAAATATAATTTCGCTAACAAAAAGGTCCCAGAACAATTATTTTATAAATACGGCTGCTAATAAATCAAAAGCAACGTGGAAAGTAATCAATGACGCAAAATATAACTATCCTAATGAGGGAATTGAGAAACTAAAAATCAATGACGAGGTACTTACTGATCCTAAGACTATTGCTAATACCTTTAATGACTATTTTGCTGACATTGTTAAAAATACAAATAATACAGTTACTTCTGACTCAACACGATCTTATTCTTCTAACTTGACATTTAACACCAAATCAATATTTATGCCCCCAACAATTCCTTCAGACATTATTAAAATTATAATTTCTCTTCGCAATACAAATAGCGCAGGTTATGATGGTATTACTACAAAGATAGTTAAGGATGTATCAACTTTAATTGCGGCTCCTTTAAGTTATATTATCAACTTGTGCATAGAACACGGTATTTTTCCGGAGAAATTAAAATTGTCAGTAGTAAAACCGGTATATAAAAAAGAGGATAAATCTTCCATTAATAACTACAGACCAGTTGCTATAATAACCATTTTCTCAAAAATATTCGAAAAAAACATATACAATTGCCTCTATCCATTTTTTGAAAGTAATGACATATTTACCCCATGTCAATATGGTTTTAGAAAAAATAAATCTGTTAATATAGCGATGTATAACTTTTTACACAAAGTACTTTTAAATATGGACACTAGATCGCCAGCCATAGCGCTTTACATGGACATGTCAAAAGCATTTGACAGAGTCAACCATAACATACTCTTGAATAAATTATATGCATGTGGTGTAAGAGGTAACGTATACAAATTAATTGAGTCATATCTCAGTGACAGAAAACAGATGGTAGAATTAAAAAGAGTCTCCTTAACTACCAGAACTGAAGAAACGATTGTTTCTGAGATTAGAAATATCCTTTCCGGAGTCCCTCAGGGCAGCATTCTAGGTCCACCATTTTTTCTAATTTATATAAATGACATGTCGAAAGTTACAATGCACCATATGACCTTATTTGCTGACGATAGTACTATATTGTTTACCGGTAATGACAGAACTGACATGAAACTTGACTTAAATAGGACCTTAACAACAATTATAAAATGGCTTGATGAAAATGACCTGAAAATAAACCTAGAAAAAACAAAAATCATGAATTTTAAACAGCGAGTAAAACTTGATACCAATTTAAATATAAGATACTCTGAAACCTCCATAGAAGAAATCGAAGTAACCAAATTTCTGGGTCTTAATATTGATAGCAAAGTAAATTGGAAATCTCATATAGAGCAAGTTTGCAAAAGACTTAGTCAGAGCTCTTATGCTCTTTACAGATTGAGGAACACTGTCAGTCAGTCTGCACTACTAACTGCCTATCATGGATATGTTGCTTCAATCATACGATACGGCATCATATTCTGGGGCAACTCTGTAGCAAAAGAACGTGCTTTTAGAGCTCAAAAACGTTGCATTAGATCGATGTGCAACATATGCCAAGTGGATTCATGCAGACCACATTTCACAAATTTAAAAATATTAACTCTACCTAGTGTATACATCTATGAAACTGTAATGTTCATGAAATCAAATCCAAACTTATTTAAATTTTGCACTAGGGCCAGACACACAGACAAGCTGCGCACTGTAGCCAGTAATACCAAGCTTTTGGATCAAAGCATTTTTTGTATGGCCCCACGTATCCTCAATAAACTTCCATCATTTTTCCGAACTACAAGCGATATAAATACCATTAAAAAAAAAACTACATGATTTTTTAATAAATAAATGTTATTATTCGATAAGCGACTTTCTAAATGACAGCACAGTAGGTAAATAATTTTATAACTCTAATTTGTAATTTGACTTATGTACTTAAAAATATTATACTAATTTAATTTTAATGTTTTGCATGATAATTTGACATAATTATGTATTCTAACTTAACTTATTTATAATTTTATGAATTTTGTATGCCTCAATGGCGGGACATAGCAGACTTACCTGTAATTAATAACATCTTATGAACCTATGATCCACAATAAATGATTTGAATTTGAATTTGAATTTGATATCGCAACTATTGTAATAATTTAGTTAAAAAGCTTAGAAGAAAGTATGATAAGGGACAACTAGTAAAGGCAAACAAGAATACGAAACAGATATGGAACACAATTAACTATATAACTCATCGCAAACCTAAAAAAAAACCTAACACAGAACTATTAGAGATAAATATCACGCCTCATGCTTCAGTAGACCACATAAACGATTACTTTTCAAATATTGGGAAAACCCTGGCTGAAGACATTACCTCTGCAAACCGATCACAATTTCAACACGATTGTGATCATAAAATAAACTCACAGGCTTCCTCCTTCGTGCTTCTAGACACGGATCCCGTAGAAGTTTATAACGTGCTGATGGGTCTTAAATCTGAAAGCGCTCCTGGCTGGGATAATATTACAACAAAATTTTTAAAAACTGCCCATGCAATAGTCGTACCCATAATCTCGCATCTTGCTAACTTGTGTTTTAGCCAAGGGAAATTTCCACCAGCTCTGAAGCAAGCCATAATTACTCCTGTGCACAAGGGTGGAGACAGATATGACGTTAATAACTACAGACCTATCTCTGTTTTGCCTGCAATATCTAAAATCATTGAAAAATTAATTAACATAAGACTAACTAGCTACACTAATAAAAACAACATTATTTCACAAGCTCAATATGGCTTTAGACAAAAATTATCCACGGAAGATGCTGTTACAGCATTAACCACTCATATTGTTAACCTAGTAGATTCAGGAAAAAAATGTCTGGCTGTATTTCTTGATTTAAAAAAGGCTTTTGATACGGTATCTGTCCCCACTCTTGTGCGTAGTCTAGAAGGTATAGGCATAAGGGGACACCCGTTAGCATTACTAATAGATTATCTACGGGATCGCAGGCAAAAGGTTAAGATAGGGGAGTATGTTAGTAAGGAGTCTTACGTAACCTATGGTGTTCCTCAGGGTAGCGTACTGGGCCCGACGCTATTCTTAATATACATTAACCATCTCTGCAAAATGATGTTAGATAAAGGTCGCGTTTTCTCATATGCAGATGACACTGCCATTGTTTTCTCTGGTGATACATGGGAATCCGTCTATCAATCTGCTGAAAAGGGTCTTTCCAAGATTGCTGACTGGTTAAACTCACACCTTCTTACACTAAATATTTCTAAAACAAAATACATTGCTTTTACTATCTACAACAACACTCAACCTACACCTAACGTAACTCTCAAAATCCATACTTGTCAGAATGTATCTAGTACAAACTGTTCTTGTGAAAATATTAAAAAAGTGTCTCATATAAAATACCTAGGTATAATCGTTGATCAGCGGTTGTCTTGGCATACTCATGTAGATATGGTCATGGCCCGTATGAGAAAACTTATCTGGATATTTAAGAACCTAAGACATGTGACAACTAAAAAAATGTTAACTGAAGTCTATGTCTCTCTAGCTCAATCAGTACTTACCTACTGCATACCCGTGTGGGGCGGTGCAACAAAAACGAAGTTTCTTGAGCTAGAGCGAGCACAGAGATCTCTTATCAAGGTCATGTATACCAAACCGTACAGATTCCCAACCAATGAGTTATACTCCCTTAGCGGTATTCTCACAGTCCGAAAATTATACATACTTCATGCTGTCCTAAAATTACACAAAGCTCTGCCCTACGACCCTCACCATCTGGAAAGAAGACGAAAATACAGTGTTGCACCAGTAAAATTCGTTAAAACTGTTTATGCCAAAAGACAATTCAATAGAAATGCCGCTGCCCTGTACAATAAAATTAATAAAATAATTAACATTTATCCTATGACTACTAAAAACTGTAAAAAGGCAATTGTTCAATGGCTGAAAATGAAGACCTATGATGAGACTGAATTATTGCTCCAAGCATCGTCAATATGAGTCGAAATCACACACGCATACACACCCCTACTTACACACACACACGTACACACACCCTTGTTTGTACAGACTTTCACATGCACACAAACACACACTCACACACACACAAACACACACTCACACACACTATTTTATGTTTAATGTCTTATATAGTTTAACTTGAGATTTTGCTGTAATTTTTATTCTTTTTTATTTATTTTATTGTTTTTTTATAATTTTTTGTTTGAATTATTTTTACCTTTTTGTACACCACTTTTACCATTAATATAGTTTGTCAGTGAAGAGCGGGACCTCCTAGCACAGGTATATCTTTTACTTAAAAGGAGGTTCCTATGTAAGATTTCCTGTAAAAGTTGTACAAGTTTCCGCAATAAACCTTTTTATTTTTATTATTTTATTATTTTATAGAAAGCTATAAACCCTAAGAACTCATCAATAATTTTAACGTTTGGTAGTACCTACCTATCTAGTTTGTTTTGCTAGTTTCGCTTGATTTGATAACTAAACGAACGATTCTAAAGAATAGTTCGATTACCAAAGCAGCGTACATAATATTATATTATTTAGGTATAAACATGTATTACGCACTTGACGTGGCGTTACAAGTTATTTCATTGTTTGGATTAACATCACGCATTACAGCTGATTGCGTTGTTTCTTTTAGAAGTTTCCTTCATATGTCTTAAGTAGGAATAGCAGCGCCGTAACTAGGCAATGCCAGCGTTGCCCAGGCGCGGGGCACAGACCCTGACGGATCATCATAATATATGGAAGTTTAAAAGAAGCATACATACAATATCTACATATTATTTATCGCGTAATACGGGTGTAGACGCGCCCTACTATCAGCAGCAATGATTCTCTTTAATCAGCAGTGTACACAGCTGATATAATAATCGCCAGTTGTAATATGAACCAAAATGACGAAATTGACGAAATTGAGTTAAATATACAGTTCGAATGCAATTTGTAAGATTGGTTTATCTAATACAGCCTTAGGTGAGTAGATATACAACGTGTAACGTTAAATGCGCAAAACCTCTTAAGGGGTCATTGTACTCATTATTATGAACAACTTTTAGTATGGGACCAAACCTGAAATCGCGAAAAAAAATCTGCTGTTCAGTACATTTTGACGAATTATGCAAACAGAAATGTACCGCAGATTGACCAGCAGATTTTTTTTTCGCGATTTCAGTTTTGGTCCCATAGTAAACGTTGTTCATAATGATGAGTACAATGACCCCTTAAGAGGTTTTGCGCATTTAACGTTACACGTTGTATTTGTAGTATGGTGTGGATCCTGCATGAGATTGTGTTTTGTTGCGAGTTTTTGGTGTATATTATTACACCCATAGATCGACAATCAACTTGATTGTCGATCTATGGGTGTAATCATTTTGGGTACTTAAGTGTGCTACAAGCTCCTGTGATATCCATACTTATTAATAATATAAATTCCAATGTAACTCTGTCTGTCGGTCTGTCTGTCTATCTGTTACCCATGCTCATGTTGCGCATGCTCTAATCTAAATATTTGTATGGCTGAAATGCCGAGTATAGTGAAACCCATGACAGATGATAAGAACATAATATATGTACCTATATTCTTGCAAATAAAATATCATTCATTTATTCATTCATTCATACCTTTTCACGCCTAAAACACTGAACGGATTTCCATGAAATTTTGCAAGGCGGTAGATGGCATCATGGGAAAGGACATAGGCTACTTTTTGTCTCAAAAATAATCCTACAGGTGGTGATTTATAGGATAAAAGTTTGTATGGGAAACCTAGCATTTCATATGTTATGAAAAAAATTCAATGCTTTTAGTAGAATAATATTAAAAATTTTGTGTATATATACCACTATCTAAGTGATCGTACGTAAGGGATTGGAAATGTCATTGTCCGTATCTTGATTAACATTTATTTAGTCTTTATTTCTTTGAAATCGATGCAATCGGTCAAAGTTAATTTTTTTTTTTTTAGAGCGTGACCTGTGACGACCCGTACCTAACGACTGTCGACCACCTCTTGAGTATAATGTTCTGTGCCGTCGACTGTAAGAAATGCCGATGTGTACTGAACTATGAATGTTGTGTTTGCGCAGGCACGGCAAGGGCCTGTACGGCAAGGGCCACGGCGCGCGCGCCTCCACGTTCATCGCGCCGGCGCACGTGACCTACCCCGACCAGGTGGACTGGCGCAAGAAGGGCGCCGTCACCGCCGTCAAGGACCAGGGCCAGTGCGGCTCGTGCTGGGCATTCTCCACCGTGAGTATCACCATAATAATAGATCATAAAAAAATCCACTGTCCAAATTGTGTCTTACAGCTGCCGGGCCCGGATGGGCCATATGGGCAATTCGGGCAAATGCCCGATGGGCAGGATGCTCAAAGGGCCGGTGTGGCCAATTGGCGATCGACTTTCTATTACTACTTATTTTAAAAAAGCGTTATAGCAGTACAGTACAATGATTCAAATAACGCCCTCTACCGTGAAGTCGGAGCTAATTCAATTTACACACCGCCACGTGACATCGCATGAATCTTACCCATAAGGTGCAGAGCAGGCGACAGACTATCTGTGACGCACTTTTTAGTCTGTGAAAATAGAACCTAACCAATTATATGCAGTAACGCACACGACGCGCAAAAAGTTGTCTTCATTCTTCAAGTTTCTTCAGATAATCTTCGTTCTTGTAGTTTATTCTTCAGCTTATTTACGTTCTTCAAGTTTCCTACATTCTTCGTTCTTGTAGTCTCCTATATTCTTCAGCTTGTCTTCGTTGTTGTAGTTTCCTACAGTCTTCAGCTTGTCGTAGTTCTTCAAGTTTCTTACATTACTTAGCTTATCTTCGTTCTTGTAGTTTCCTACATTCTTCAGCTTATTTACGTTCTTCAAGTTTCCTACATTCTTCAGCTTATCTTCGTTCTTGTAGTTTCCTATATTCTTCAGCTTGCCTTCATTCTTGTAGTTATTCAGCTTGTCGTCGTTCTTCAAGTTTCTTACATTCTTCAACGTACCCTCGTTATTGTAGTTTCCTATATTCTTCAGCTTAACTGTAATTATGGCCACACTATTGAATTATGAAATTCCTGTAATGATGGTGATGATGAGTTAATAAATAAATAAATCTTCGTTCTTGTAGTTTTCTATATTCTTCAGCTTGCCTTCGTTCTTGTAGTTCTTCAGCTTGTCGTCGTTCTTCAAGTTTCTTACATTCTTCAACGTACCTTCGGTACTGTAGTTTCCTATATTTTTCAGCTTATCTTCGCTCTTGTAGTTTCCTATATTCTTCAGCTTGCCTTCATTCTTGTAGTTCTTCAGCTTGTCGTCGTTCTTCAAGTTTATTACATTCTCCAGCTTATCTTAGTTTAAGTAGTTTCCTACATTCTTCTTGTCGTCATTCTTCCATTTTCTTACATTCTTCAGCTTATCTTCGTTCATGTAGTTTCCTATATTCTTCAGCTTGTCTTCGTTCTTGTAGTTTCCTACATTCTTCAGCTTGTTGTCGTTCATAAAGTTTCTCACATTCTTCAGCTTATCTTCGTTCTTGTAGTTTCTTATATTCTTCAGCTTGTGAGCGTACTTCAAGTTTAGTACTTACAATTACAATCCGAGGATGGTCTGAGTTCATTAGGTTTCCTGAAGCAGTTATCACAACTTTTACGGTCTTCAGTCTAAACCCGTCATTTTTTGCTCCTTGATGGAACGTCATTTGACATTTGCCCAACTATTTCGCAAATAAGAAAGAAATAAAAATACAGGGTGGTGGAAGGGACATCGACGCGCAAACCGTTACCACGTATTCAGTACCTACATCATCCTGAGCCCCCTATATAGAAATTTTTCATCGGTTATTGAAAAAAAAGTTTTCTACAATAGTGCAATACCTACACGGTCAAAATGTATGGAAGAGCAGACTTTTTTTTTCAATAACCGATGAAAAATTTCTATACAGGGGGGCTCAGAATGATGTACCGAATACTGTTTGCGCGTCGATGTCCCTTCTTCTGTATACAGAGTGTAACGTTAAATACGCAAAACCTCTTAAGGAGTCATTGTACTCATCATTATGAACAACTTTTACTATGGGAACAAACCTGAAATCGCGATCGCAATATGCTACGAGTACAAAGTAGAGAGAGCACCAATGCAACGAGTGTCGCAGGTACGTGATCTAGGCGTGTATCTCACTCCGGACCTTAGTTTTCGTGAACACATCGTTAAGATATGCAAGAAGGCCTACAGAAACCTGGGGTTCGTATTGAAGCAGTCACAGGGGTTTACAAACATTACCACGCTCAAGGTGTTGTATGACGCACTAGTTAGAAGCCATCTTGAACACAGTGCGGTTATTTGGGCGCCACATGAAGCCAAATACAGTGTCATGTTGGACAGGGTACAGAACAAGTTTACAAGACACTTGTATTTTAAACTGTATGGGGTGTATCCGTTCTACCCGTTGATGTACCCCACACTGTTTGTACTGGATATGGTGGGGTATAATGAGCTCAGGGTTCGCCGGGAGCGGGAGTTCTGTCTTGCTGCGTATGTAGTGAAGCTACTGCGTGGCGTAGCACATAACCCGGGAGTGCTGCGTCAACTGGAGGCCGCGATGCCCGCAACTGCTAAAAGTGAACTACTTTACTGGCGAAAGCACCCCTCACCCGAACAATCCGTGTGGTGAACGAAGTCCATGACAGACTAGATATTTTTTCGTGCTCTTTGAGTGAATTCGCAATAGTTTTGTTAAATGTAGTTAGTTCTTTAGGGTAAAAAATATTATTTGTTGTTAGATATAAGGTTAGATCTATATGTTATTTTTTATGTTGATGACTACACCTGTCGCATTAGGTTAAAGCCTGTAATTATAGCTGTAAGGATTATAAATAAATAAAAAAATATTCTGTCCCATGCGCAAAATACGCGCATTGTCGTGGAGTTGTTACCAGTCCGTATTACCTATTCATTCTGTGATCTAGGCTATAAGCTACAAGAGCAGCGAGAATTTGTTGTACCTACCCAAGTAAATTGTAACGTGATAATCACTACATATTATAAAACAAAGTCGCTCCGCTGTCTGTCTGTCCCTATGTATGCTTAAATCTTTAAATCCACGCAACGGATTTTGATGCGGGTTCTTTTAATAGATAGAGTGATTCAACAGAAAGGTTTATATGTATAATACATGCATAATATAGTAGAGAAACACTGATAATTTTAGAGGATTCTAATGTGATGTCGTAAATAAACACATTTTTTTGCGCTTACATTGCAAACGCTGGCTGAACCCTGCGAGATAGATCAAAATAATGTACTACAGTATTGTACACCTTAAAAAGGTCTGCAAAAAAATCCGCGATGGTATATGTCTATCTCTTAGGGATAACCCACAATAACCATTTTTTTTCCTTTACTTTTTACGAGAAATAATGGCTTATTTACGAAGCGATTTTAAGCAATACAGCATTAATCCTTATCCAATTAAGTACCTTAAATACATTGTGCATTTACTATAGATCAATATGGCCCTTTACAGTATGTAATTTAAATGAATATTTTCGAAGATATTACACATTTAAAAACTTTTACAAAAAAAAAAAAAAAAACCGACTGCCAAAAAAACACTACAAAATGAAAAATAACTTTAATTTCGAAAGTCGGTGTCTTTGGTTTTTTATTTATTTTCGTTTTTTTTGCCACCGACTTCCGAAATTAAAGTTATTTTTCACTTTGTAGTGTTTTTTTGGAAGTCGGTTGTTTTTTTTGTAAAAAGTTTTTATTTTCACTTTTTAGTGGTACCTATACCACACAAATCTGAATACCACTCTGCAAAATAAATTAGAGCATCATCCACATAGACTAAATGGGAAAAATACGTATTAAATTATTGAATCTAACTCAAAAGCCACTCATCAGAACTTGAAGATATTTTTATGAGACAGTCTCAGTAGTACCTATACCATTTCAAATAAAAACTTTGCAAAAAGGCAAATACGTCGCGATAGAGTACGGCTAGGATACATTGTTTTTATTACTGAGTTCCGATGCCTACCTTCCGGCTTCTTCATCAGATTGGTTCGATGGTACCATTTTCATCAGAACCATTTCGTCATAGTCGCTTAACTATTTTAATCGAGATATCTTATCGCCACCCGTGAAATAGGTACTTATCGTCGTTGAGGAGTTCCCGTGGCCATCTGTGGTCTTCTTCATCAGTTCCACTTCACTAGATGATACTTTCTGAATGCAAACGCTTGATTTGTTGATGAAAATACCAAAATCGCTCTAAGTATAGTATACCTATAATATTTGAGGAGTTCCCTTGATTCCTCATGGATCCCATCATCAGAGTTGAATTTTGATAAAAATGGGACCAATCTGAAAGTGTACCCTTTCAAATAAAAAAAGAATTTTCCGAATCGGTTCATAAATGACGGAGAAATGAGGTAAAAAACATACAAAAAAATATAACCGAATTGAGAACCTCCTCCTTTTTTAGAAGTCGGATAAAAATGCAGGGACATAGCGGGCGGCTTATAGCACTTTATGATTAGCAGAAATTGCACGCGTTTATCGGAGCTCTCTAGCGAGGAAAATAACAATTATTCATACTGATATTATATATTCGAAAGTAACTCTGTCTGTCTGTCTGTACCACCTGTCTGTGTCTACCTTTTCACGCCTAAACCACCGAACAGATTTTGATAAAATTTGGCAAGGCTTTAGGGTGGTATCCTAGGGAAGGACTTATGCTACTTTTTGTCTCACAAATAACCCTACAGGCGGTGAAAGTTTGTATGGGAAACCCAGCTTTGGTAGGAAATAAAGAAATTTGTGGTCCAGCGTTTTTGGAAAATCATCCCCTAAGGGTGTAAAATAGGGGTTATTTTAAAATCTACAAAACTGCACGGATATCGACACAATTTGGCAAGGCTGCAGATGGCATCCTGGGGAAGGACACAGCCTATTTTTTATCTTAAACAATTATCCTACAGGAGGTGATATGGGGGATGAAAGTTTGTAAGGGAAACCCAGCATTTCTTAAGTTAGGGCTATGAAAATTCAAATTTATGCTTTTGGTAGGAAATAAAGAAATATCGTCGACCGTAGGTTCAATTGAGGTAAGGGACAAAATACCCAAAATGAGTTAAGTATACAGTTTTGTTCAGAATTTTTCGCTCTATCGAATGGTGTATATGAAAAAATTCTAGCTTAAGAAAAATGTCCCTTACCCTAATGATTTTTGGATCCAAATTTCGAATCAGCCCCATAATAACAATGTATCTGAAAAACTATGCAATATAGGAACTTGAAATGATGTAATTATTGCCGCCAATCCACTTGAAATAAGGTAAGGGTCTTCCCAATCAACGAATTACCAAATAAATTGAATCCAACGCAGAGGTCAATTTAATGTAAGGGACGAGACTACAAGATACTTGGTCAGTAAGGGACATTACTAACAAAATACGTTGTTGTAAGGGACATCTATTTTCTTAAATAGCTAATTTATTTAAATAAATGTTACACGTGTAGATAGAGCACTAAAATACAATATTATGTGTGAAATCAGACCCGAAAAAGGTTAATAAGAAAAAAAGTTATAGGCGATTTAGTCCGAAAAAAAACTTTGTCGGCCTCTCCTGAAAAATCGTATTTTGTCCCTTACCTCAATTGAACCTACGGTCGACGATATGTGGTCCAGCGTTTTTGAAAAATCATCCCCTAAGGACGTAAAATAGGGGATGATTTTAAAGTTCACAAAACTGCACGGATATCGATAAAATTTGGCAAGACTAAGATGGCATCCTGGGGAATGACATAACCTACTTTTTGTCTTAAAAAACAATCCTGCAGGGGGTGAAAGTTTTATGAGAATCCCAGCATTTCTTAAGTTAGGGATATGAAAATTCAAATTTATGGGTTTGATTTATGAAAAATTACCTCTGTTTAAGAGATTTAAGGGATTGGGTAATTCGTATCTTCAAGTAACATTTAGTCTTAATATTTTTTTAATTCCCACGGGATAGGGAATAAAGAGGATTTATATTTTCGCTTTAAAGTTGCTTTCAAAGGCATGCATGTTGGTTATTTTCCGTTTACTATTGTTTGGTTTTAAGATTTATTATCCTCCAGCAATCAGATATCAATCTGCGCGCCGCTCCTCGAGTACTATATAAGCAGTGCGAGAAGATAATTATTGTCTAGCCGACGTTCGCACGGGCGTAAAAATATCGCGGCGGTTTTTTTAGCGCACTGCATTTTCAACGCTCTGCTTAGCGCTGAGAGTTAAAAATCCAACAGTGTTTTCGTTGCGCTTGGATGCGCTCTGTTGTTGTTAGGTTGGATTCTCGAAGATCGGCTCAAAACCGAGAGTTGGAAATCCAGAGCGCGATAAAATCCCACCGCGATATTTTTACGTCCGTGCGAACGTCGGCCTTAGGGTACTTTTAATCCCGGTAGTACGTTCCCGTGGGATATTTTCCGACATCCACGCGGGCGAAGCCGCGGGCAAAAGCTAGTTACGATATATAATGATAATAACGTTAAATGATAATCCACAGCTGCTCATGTTTCTCAAATTCGGTTTAATGACTCAGTTTCAACAACCTTTGTTGCGTCTAAACCTTTTCAGCATTCCCGTTCATCGTTTAATTTACGTCAATTGTATTGAATACGTCTAGCCACATTTCATTATGTAGGTAGGTACTGAAAAGTATTGTATTAAAATATCGTCATGTTCATATCGATAGCAGCTTTCGCGATTTCAGAGTTAGTCCCATAGTGAAAGTGTTCATATTCATGGGTAGAACACCCCGTGAAAATTTGTCCACCTATTTTAATGGGACCTTATAGTTGGGAAAAGGCTAGGCAGATTGAGTGATTGGTTCGATATCTGTCTGAACACTCAATTGAGGAAGAATCTTTGTCGAACTAATACCTATTGAGTTTTTCGAGCACCTCAGTAACATAATTATCAAGGGCATTTAATAATACATTCAAAATAATATTAGGTACTTAAATTAAATGCAGTCACACAAATGTGTCGCGGACTCATCGACAACATTACACACGTGTTCAGGTCGAGTCACAAAAGCGTGTGTTTTCAAATGTTTTGTTCAACATTACTCATTGACAACAGCACGATGATTCATGCTGATATCGAATTAATTCCGTTCTGCATAAGTTCAATTACTTATAATTTATCTGTGATATGTGTAGGCATGAATTAACTTGTCACTCTCACTACTTGGTATAGCTACTTTTTTATTTAACACCGTGTTATGTTGCGGGATAACGCTACTTTTTCATTTAACACCGTGTTATGTTGCGGGATAACGCTACTTTTTCATTTAACACCGTGTTATGTTACGGGATAACGCTACTTTTTCATTTAACACTGTGTTATGTTTCGGGATAATGCTACTTTCTTATTTAACACCGTGTTATTTTGCGGGATAACGCTATTCTCTTATTTAACACCGTGTTATTTTGCGGGATAACGCTACTTTCTTATTGTAAGGAAATCCTATACAATGCGAGATCAACTTATATTGGAAATGTATAGCTTGATCTGTAGCCGTGCATACTAGGCCTTAGCACGAAAGTGGTAGAGTGTACTAGGCCCCAGCATGAATGTACTAGGTCTTAGCACGAACGTGGTAGTGTTTAGGCCCTAGCACGAACGTGGTAGTGTGTACTAGGTCTTAGCACGAACGTGGTAGTGTGTACTAGGCCCTAGCACGAACGTGGTAACATGAACGTGGTAGTGTGTACTAGGTCTTAACACAAACGTGGTAGTGTGTACTAGGGCCTAGCAGGAATGTGGTAGTGTGTACTAGGCCCTAGCACGAACGTGGTAGTGTGTACTAGGCCGCAGCACGAACGTGGTAGTGTATACTAGGTTCTAGCACGAACGTGGTAGTGTGTACTAAGCCCAAGCACGAACGTGGTAGTGTATACTATAGGCCCTAGCACGAACGTGGTAGTTTATACTAGGCCCTATCACGAACGTGGTTGTGTGTACTAAGCCCTAGCACGAACGTGTTAGTGTGTACTAAGCCCTAGCACGAACGTGGCAGTGTGTACTAAGCCCTAGCACGAACGTGGTAGTGTGTATTAGGCCCTAGCATAAACGTGGTAGTGTGTACTAGGCCCTAGCAAGAACGTGGTAGTGTGTACTATTAGGCCCTAACACGAGCGTGGTAGTTTATTATACAACGTGTAACGTTAAATGCGCAAAACCTCTTAATGGGTCATTGTACTCATCATTATGAACAACTTTTACTATGGGACCAAACCTGAAATCGCGAAAAAAAATCAGCTGTTCAGTACATTTATGTTCGCATAATTCGTCAAAATGTACTAAACAGCTGATTTTTTTTTTCGCGATTTCAGGTTTGGTCTCATAGTAAAAGTTGTTCATAATGATGAGTACAATGACCCCTTAAGAGGTTTTGCGCATTTAACGTTACACGTTGTATACTAGGCCCCGAGCACGAACGCGCGAACTAAATTTAACGTAAATTAGAACGTTTTTTTAATTGAAAATACACTAGTTCTAACCAAATCCTCATATCTAATTGGTGCAGGGAATACTAACATGAGGTGCTTACTGTAGGTACCTACCTTATCTAGTTCACTATACCGCACTGCATGTAATACTACTTGTCAAACAGACCGGCGCTCTCGAAGGGCAGCACTTCCGCAAGACTGGCTTCCTAGTGTCGCTGTCGGAGCAGAACCTGGTGGACTGCTCGGCAGCGTACGGCAACAACGGCTGCGGCGGGGGCGTCATGGACGACGCCTTCAAGTACATCAAGGACAACGGCGGCATCGACACGGAGAAGGCTTACCCCTATGAGGGCGTTGTTGGCAAGTGCAGGTGAGACGCAGCAAACCATTCAAATCAAGTCAAAAGGCAATCTTGTTTCATAATCATCACCCATCATCATCATCTCAACCCGGAATCGGCCACTGCTATAGTTACCTAAAACCATTGGAATAAAAAGTCGGGAACTCGGGAGGTGTTGTGGGACAGATGTCCAGTTGTCTAGCTCCCTTATTTTATATGAACCACATGAATCTGGTAGTTAAACGTGTGCGGTCCGCAGGTACAACCCCAAGAACTCGGGCGCCGACGACACAGGTTTCGTGGACATCCCCAAAGAAGACGAGGAGAAGCTGATGCAGGCGGTGGCTACCGTGGGCCCCGTGGCCGTGGCCATCGATGCCTCGCAGGTCGGCTTTCAGTTCTACAGTAAAGGCGTCTACTACGACGAGAACTGCTCCTCCACCGATCTCGACCATGCGGTATGTATACCTCACACCGTTATTGCTGGCAACATGGTTGGAGCCACACATATCTGTATAACTCCATTTTTCTAACTGTGCGCTTTGAGCAGTCAAAATCGTTAGGTTAGATGATTGAACTCGGCGCTTGCTTACCTCCTCAGCGCCCCGCCGGCGCCGACGCATCTATGGTCTAAATACATATACTTGTGTCGTCTACTCAGTTCTATAATGTTATTCGTTAAGTTTTTATTGTTATATACTCATATTTTCACGTTGATAGACGCACAGTTATACAAATCGGGCAGGATCTGCTGGCGCGTGACCAATAGCGGAATTCGGAACTAACGCCGCCATCTTGAATTTATATCATTTAGACAATTTCACAAATGTTTACCAACCTCGCCTACATGACAATGTCATTAAAAAGTCAAAAGATCCCTAAAGCACTTTAGCAGTAAAAATATGAGCCGTTAGGAGAAGCACGAATATTGTGTTTTAATATAACGGTCGCTATATAAATCTGTAATTTACACCAGTATTTGATATTGTCAAACCTCGCTGCCCAAAGATTTAAATCACTAGATTTGCCCCCACCGTACTTAGTCATAAGAAAAAGCGTCTATAATGAGAAGAGTGATCTCCACATTATTAATCATAATCATAATCATAATCTTTATTTGTGAAACATAGGTAGGTATACAATTAGGTCTTACACATAAAATAGTACGCTATGTTTTGTCTTAAGACATACAAATCTAATAATATGCAAAGTAAATCTGCTAAAGCTAATTCAATCATTACTGAAAAGAAACACCAATATTCATTAAAAATTACAATGTCTTTTTTTTTTTTGCAGCATTAATATATCTCATTATTATAACTCTTTATTATTAAAAAAACTTATCTATTGTATAGTAGCATTGCCAAAAATGTCATTAATTAAAAGAAACATTCCAATAGTCACAAAAAATTACAGATGTCAAAAATTAAAATATAAAAAAAATTAAAATTTAAAAAATAAATTTAAATGCATTATTAATAATTACTTATAACTCTTTATCGTTTAAAAACTCGTCTATTGTATAGTAGCATTTGTCAAGAAGAAGTTTCTGCAGTGTGATTTTAAATTTTGACAGTGGCATCATTTTTATGGTATTAGGAATGTTATTATATATTCTAGGAGCAATTCCGAAAAAGCTTTTATACATTAAAGCAGTCTTACATTTTATGTTACATAATTGATTTTTGTACTGAGCACGCAATTCAGTTTTCTTGACTGCTGATAGCTTAATAAATAAATGCGGGTTTTTCTTTACAAAAAGTGCAGCTTCTAATATGTACAGTGCCGGATTAAGCTCGCTAGCTTGGTCCGACGCGCGACGCTGACGCGACTGTTCATTTTTATTCTATAAAACATACATAAAAGTAGCAGGCATACTCTTTTACGTAACTTTATAGGTACTGACTAAAGTTACGTAAAAGAGTATGCCTGCTACTTTTATGTATGTTTTATAGAATATAATTAATTAATTAATAATCTACAACTTTGAGAAAGAAGCCGACAGAAGCATCCAATTGGGTTGGGCAGCGTTTGGAAAACTTCGTTAAGTTTTTTCGTCGCCCATCCCGCAATGTTCTTTGAAGGATAAAATCAGGAATGAAGTTATCCGGAAAAGAACCGGAGTAACGACATAGCTAGCAGAATAAGCAAACTGAGTGGCAGTGGGCTGGCCATGTTTGTCGAAGGACCGATGGCCGGTGGAGCAGACGAGTCCTGGAGTGGAGACCGCGTATCGGTAAGCGTAGTGTGGGACGCCCCCAGGCTAGATGGAGTGTGTGTGGCAGTGGACTGCGATAGGCTGAGTTGATGAATTAATAATCAATTCTGCCCGATACTACCCGTTGGCGGTTTTTATGATGTCTTCTTACTTATAGTTTGTCTTAATTTTTATGTAATGATACTCGGGGAACTAATTCAATACTACATAAGTATTTGTTAGCAGCCAGACCAATCGTAGACAAAATAAAAAGGCCGCGTAGACACAATTACAAGTCCCAGACACAATTTAAAGGCCGCTGTTAGCATAAGCGCGAGCGTGATAGATGGTTTGTGTCTGGGGGATGTTTGACCGCTACGATTCACCTGGTTGCTTACAAATAGTATTGAAATATAATGTCAAAATCATAGACTTATAAAAAAAGATGGACTCCGCGCCACGCATATCGAAAGTGAAGCACCCTACCGATCTATGTGTGCGTGATTTGAGTACCTGCAAAGACGCCGTCGCTCGTGTCACGTAATGGCGGCCGGTCGGCATACTATGATGTAAATGTGTGCGCGAGGCGTGTTTGTACAAACGGTCCCGGCATACTTACTGTGCTTCACTTTCGATATGCGCAGCGCGGAGTCCATCTTTTTTTATAAGTCTATGGTCAAAATAATATAAGGTGTTAAAAAAACGCTACATATTTGGACGGCCGTTATTGTGGGACGGTTCACCGCTTTCTGAGGAAACCAAAGCTGTTGTAGCCGCTTGTAGCTTGTCCAATCGTTTTGCTACGTGAACTATTTATACTAAGTATAGGTACCTAATTAATGAATATCCTCTACAGATGTAGGTATAGGTATATCGCCTACTACTTTATTTTTGACGAAAGAACTAAGGCCAGAAGAATAGTACATTTTGATACAAGTGGAGAACGTTTGTTATTGCGTTCGAGGCGGAATTAAAACACCCGAGCCGTAGGCGAGGTTGTTTTTGAGCCGAGAACTGCAATAACAAATGTCCACGAGTATCAAACGACGTTTTTCAATACACTTTTGAAGAAATAAAATAAAAAACACATAAAATAACGGAAAATAATTTTGTCATGAATTAATAGGGAACTATGATTTATAAGACATGGCTAAATGGAAGTATGGGCGACTGCCCTAGCAGTGAATTAAAATTGTACCTAGTAATATGTAAAGCTGAATAGCTGAATTCTAGTATTTCTTATTAAAATAGTTATATGAACTCTTTAAATCGCTTTAATCCTGAAAATAAAATCGTAGAAACTCCTACATCAATAGGTAAACAAACTTGTAAAAGTAAAAGATTTTGCTATGAACTTTAGCTAGGCGTTTGTTTACAAGCTTCAACAAATAGGTAAAAAACAAAGATTTTGTTATGTAAACCACCCTATGCATAGATATTCATCATCATCATGTACATAGCCTTTTCCAACTAAGTTGGGGTCGACTTCCAGTCTAACCGGATGCATCTGAATACCAATATTTTACATGGAGCGACTGCATATCTGACCTCCACAAACCAGTTACTGGGTAATACGCATCCCTAAGTAGTCTGTGGTAATACGATAACATTTAGACTGGTGACAGCCACTGCCATCCCTCGAAGTAGCTTCACTCGGTGTTGCCACTGCTATCCCTCGAAGTAGCTTCAATCGGTGTTGCCACTGCCATCCCTCGAAGTAGCTTCACTCCGTGTTGCCAACATGAATGAATACTTAATGTGCCTATGTCCTCAGGTGATGGTGGTCGGCTACGGCACGGACGAGGCGGGCGGCGACTACTGGCTCGTGAAGAACTCGTGGGGCCGCTCGTGGGGCGACCTGGGCTACATCAAGATGGCGCGCAACAAGAACAACCACTGCGGCATCGCCTCCAACGCTACGTTCCCGCTCGTTTAAAGGCCACACAACTTAATACATTCCATCCTGAAAAATACTAAACAAAAAAAAAACAATTCAATTTTCAAAACTTGCAACTCCATATGTTTGAATATTTGGTCCACTCCAAATTCAAACTTTTGATGCAGTTTTTTTTACTAACACTAATTTCCAAAAATGTGTGTTAAATTTGTATTTAAATTACAAGATAATTACATTGATGGATAATAAATAAATAAGTAATATATAGAGATAATATAAATAAATAAATAAGTAAGTACGTTTGCAACAAAGAACAGCGACATGACACTGAAGTGTGTGAACATTTCTAGATCACTGTAGGTAAGTACTGTCTCGTAACACTCCGAGCAAAGAGTAAAGTAAGTTAGAGAACTCCGAGCTCGTACTCGTGTCATTTAGTTAAGGTATAGCGTAGTAAGTGTAAAGTTTATGAACTTAGTTAATAAGTTAGCGCGAAGTTAGTGTAAAGCATTTGTGATATTATGTTATCTATTCGCGTCATTGTAGCGTTGTAGAGCTGAATATAAACTTTTATAAAACACCTGGTTTTATTGTTATTAAACATTATGCAATCATAAATAAGTTCTGGAAAGTTACATACGTAGGTACTTACCTATTAATACACACTACTTTAAAGGTAAAATACGCCAAATGGCTAATGGCCACACGTTGACAAACTCAGTCATGTCATCCATTGTGATGATGGATGAGAAGGTGATCGTCAAAATTAGGTACCTATCTACACATTCACAATCATCACCACTTTTCAAATAACACTTTTTCAATCATCACTTTTTAGATATGTGTATAGTAATAGTACCTATTAGAGGTATACTTATGTGAATGATTGTAATGAGAAATATAATACTACTAGCTTTTGCCCGCGGCTTCGCCCGCGTTTAATACACACTAGCTTTTGCCCGCGGCTTCGCCCGCGTGGATGTCGGACGGGAACGTACTACCGGGATTAAAAGTACCCTAAGTGTTAATCCAAGTAAGCCGACGTTCGCACGGATGTAAAAATATCGCGGCGGGATTTTATCGCGCACTGGATTTTCAACTCTCGGTTTTGAGCCGAGCTTCGAGAATCCAACCTAACAACAACAGAGTGCATCCCGCGACGAAAACACTGTTGGATTTTTAACTCTCAGCTTAGCGCTGAGAGTTAAAAATCCAACAGTGTTTTCGTCGCAGAGCGTTGAAAATGCAGTGCGCTAAAAAAATCGCCGCGATATTTTTACGCGTGTGAACGTGGGCTAGACAATATCTTCTCGCACTGCTTATACAACGTGTAACGTTAAATACGCAAAACCTCTTAAGGGGTCATTGTACTCGTCATTATGAACAACTTTTACTATGGGACCAAAACCTGAAATCGCGAAAAAAAAATCAGCTGTTCAGTACATTTCAGTAAAAGTTGTTCATAATGATGAGTACAATGACCCCTTAAGAGGTTGTGCGCATTTAACGTTACACGTTGTATAGTACTCGAGGAGCGGCGCGCAGATTGATATCTGATTGCTGGAGGATAATAAATCTTAAAACCAAACAATAGTAAACGGAAAATTACCAACTTGCATGCCTTTGCAACTTTAAAGCGAAAAAATATAAATCCTCTTTATTCCCTATCCCGTGGGAATTAAAAATATATTAAGACTAAATGTTACTTCAAGATACGAACTACCCAATCCCTTAAATCTCTTAAAAAGAGTTATGTACTTACACAAAAATTTTAATAGTGTTTGTGAATTTTAGTTTATCCCCCTTAGGGGATGATTTTTTCATAAATCAAACCCATAACTTTGAATTTTCATATCCCTAACTTAAGAAATGCTGGGATTCTCATAAAACTCACCCCCTGTAGGATTATTTTTTAAGACAAAAATAGTTTATGTCCTTACCCAGGATGCCTTCTATAGTCTTGCCAAATTTTTGAAATATCCGTGCAGTTTTGAGAATTTAAAATTCGTACTTAAAACTTTTAGGGGATGATTTTTCAAAATCGCTGAACCACACATTTCTTTATTTTCTACCAAAAGCATAAAGTATTTTTATATTCCTAACTTAAGAAATGCTGGGATTCCCAAACAAACTTTCATCCCCTATATAACCCCCTGTAGGATATTTTTTTAAGACAAAAGTAGGCTGTCATTCCCCAGGATGCCATCTTAGTCTTGCCAAATTTTATCGATATTTTATTTATATTTTATTTTATCGCAGTTTTGTGAATTTTAAAATCATCTCCTATTTTACGCCCTTAGGGGATGATTTTTCAAAAACGCTGGATTACATATTTCTTTATTTCCTACCAAAAGCATAAATTTGAATTTTCATAGCCCTAACTTAAGAAATGCTGGGTTTCCCTTACAAACTCAGTATCAGTATGGATAATTGTTATTTTCCTCACTAGAGAGCTCCGATAAACGCGTGCGATCGCTGCTAATCATAAAGTGCTATAGGGCGAAGCGCGACCTTCGACGCGCTATTTATGTACCGCCGGCCGCTATATCCCTGCATTTTAAATCTGTAATATCTTCGAAATTATTCATTTAAATTACATGCTGTAAAGGGCCATATTGATCTATAGTAAATGCACAATGTATTTAAGGTACTTAATTGGATAAGGATTAATGCTGTATTGCTTAAAATACCTTCGTAAATAAGCCATTATTTCTCGTAAAAAGTAAAGGATAAAAAATGGTTATTTTGGGTTATCCCTGAGAGATAAAAATATACCATCATACCATCAAAATATCCGTTGCGTAGTTTTAAAGATCTAAGCATACATAGGGACAGACAGACAGCGGGAAGCGACTTTGTTTTATACTATGTAGTGAGAAGGAACCTCTTTGATTTAACCTATACATTTTCCTACCCACTAGAAAAACGTTACAGATTGCTAGGTGGCGGGTATTACTTTATAATAGTGTATTATCTATGGTGGCGGGCAAGCACCAAGCCTTTATGTATTGCTTATTTTATGTAGGTATGTAAGTATTGAAGGACCTATGTACGTACCTTAGATATCTAACGTATTCAATACATGCTACCGTATAGATCAGTAAAACGATTAGGTTATTTACAAAAAAATACTTTGTAAATGCTGCAAGTACTGTATGTGTTTTTTGTCCCAAATAAATTTAATTTAATTTAATTTAAGTAGGTACGTTCCCTATGTCCAGCAGTGGACATCTTTCGGCTGAAATGTATGCACCTATAATTCGCTATTTACTACTATTTTTAAGTCTGCTGGTAGTGAGAGTCATGATGGAGAAACCGAATGACAGCCCGACCTGGGAATCGAACCCGTCATGGTACGGTCAGCAACAGAAGTCGGTTAACACTGCTATTTTTTGACATCATCTAAATTAACACAAAATGATTAGATACACTGCTTTCTGTTTGATTTGAATTAAGCATTTCGCTTAATAATTAAGATTAAAATAATAATAATAATTTTTAATTTTTATTGTAATTCTGATTTTAATTAATTAGACTTTTAATTCGGATTGACTTATTAATATTAATTTTAGTTAAGTACTCAAATATTTATCTTTAATTATAATTCAGTGCTTGTGGCACATCTTATTAGTTTATGGGGCATGTGGTGCTAACCTATAATTAATTGTTACACTAACCTTAGATATTATATAATTACTTTGAATGTTATCAGTGTAAACAATTGTTGGTTGGCCAATAAAGGAAAATAAAATAAAAAAATAATTAAATTAAATTAAAAAACTGCAAGTGTTAACCGACTTTTGTTGCTGACTGTACCATGCAACTACTGGCACGGTACCATGGCGGGTTCGATTGCCAGCTCGCACTCGATGAGTCGTGCAGCGAAACGGGCTAATGCTAAATGAGTAAGTACACCAAATTGAATTGCTATTTATAATACTATGTTTTGAGGCGGTGGTGTTATGTTAGTGTAAGATACTATCAGACATTCCTGAAATAAATTTGCATGCCAAGCTTAGCGACTACTGCGCTTGGCATGCAAGCTGTATCAGCAGAGCCGATAACAATTAGAAGGGTTTGCTTCCCACAGGAAATATTTATGGCAAGTGGCAATATATTCGTTTTTAAATGAATAAAGTATTTTGATCATGGATTATAAATATATTTATTAATATAACAGAATAGGTGTTCATTCCACTATAATCCTCACTTATGAAAATCAATTTTAAGAATGGCAAAAAATAGTCGTAAGTTAGTCACCAAGGTAAAGAAACAGTAGGTTACAAGTAGGTGAAGAACAATGCTTACCTCTCGTGCGGGCAAACGGCGCGGAATATCGACTTGGGGTCAATTCCAAAAAATAGTCATGATTTACGGTCACGTAGGTAAATCATGACTATTTTTGGGACGACTATTTTTTGATACCAAGTTTAAACTGAAATCCGTAAGCGTTTAGCAGAAAACAGGTGAGGATTATGGCGGAATGCTCTTCCGCCATAATCCTCACCGAGGTACCTTTATAACTCTGGAAACCTTGAATGACTATTTTCGAGATTCGGCACGGGGTCCACGACTATTTTTTGTAATTGAAAACAAGTCGATATTTCGCGCCGTTTGCCCGCACGAGAGGTGAGGATTATGGCGAAACCATTTCGCTGTAATCCTCACCTACCTATAACACGAACGAACGACCACGAACTTCGGAATTATAACACTAGTAAGTACTATTATACTATTTCTTGACTTTTTTTTGCCGTTCTCAAAATTGATTTTCATGATGTTTTCAAAAGTGAGGATTATAGTGAAATGGATACCAGAATAGATAACAATGATCATCGCTTGGCTTGCAGCAGCTGCATGGCCAGCGCCTCCGCCTCGCCCACGGACAGCGACGCGGCCACGTGCTGCACCTTCCTCAGCTTGCGCGGCGTCACGCTGGCCTGCGGGATGCCGCGGCTCTCCGCCAGCTTCCGCTTTGTGGGCCTGCAACATGCCATCACATTAATCTATCTTACCCTCTACACCTGACCTACTTCAAAATATGTAGATAATGTTAAATTATCACTGATAACCTGAAAATTTGAACGAAGTTTAGTTTGAGGAGTTAGCCAAAGGTAAAATTTACATTTAGGGAAAATAAGTTAATCCTCACCTGTGGAACTTTTGATCTACTTCAGATTCGTCGCCTGATTCGGCAGATTCATCATCATCGCGATCTGATACTTCAGGTCCGCTGCCTTTATCAGAGCCTTCACTTTCATCACTGTCATGTTTCTTACCATATATTTTATCAGGGTCAGGCAGCCATGACAGGTCAGGTCCATCAGACTCTGATTGTGATCCAAAGTCATCTTTCTCCCCTTCATCTTCTTTCTTTTTATTCTTAAGTTTACGTTTCTGTTCCTTATGTTTAGCTTTGACCTGTTCTCTAAACCTGATCTTGTCAAACTTATCTTCTTCTTGCAGCACCTCCTTTGCCCTTTCTATATCAATGCCTCCTACATTCTCATTCGAGAACTGTTTCGCTAGTTCTGATTTTACATCTCTCTTCTCATCTTCTATTGCATCTCCCTCCTCTGTAAACTTCACTGTTGTGTTAACTTTGATCTTTTTGTTGAGGAGTTTCTTAGCTACAGCTGCCTTTGTAAGGGGCTTTGCTTTCTTTTTCGATGTTGTTTGTACTTCTTCGACTGGTTCGTCCCCAAGGTCGACATCCACCCTTTTCACTTGCAAAAAGTCTTCCTCGTCAGTGTCTGCATCATTATGAAAATCAAATCTAATGAGGGATTCCTTCTTTTTCTGCTTCTTAAGTTTATTTTCAAGCTTAACTTTAGGTTCTTCTTCTTCACTCTGATCAGTTTCTTCATCAGCTCCGGTTTTAGCTTTCAACTTCTCAATGGCATCATTGTGTTCATTTTCTTCAGCTTGTCTCCTCTGTGCATATTGATACTTCTTCAAAAATTTGATATAAGGAGGCACAATCAACCCCAGCGACCTTGCATATGCATCTGTATCTAGTAGTTGGACATCAAATATCTCTTTGTTTTTCATTACGAATACTGACTTCAGATAGCTGACAAAGGCCCTCTGTGCACTCTGTTTGAGTTCCGTGCTGTCCGACAGGAGACCTTCTATCTTCCTCTGCGGTGCAACCACTTTAGATGGGTCAACCTGTATTTTATTAATGGGAATTTTACTTTTTTGTAGATTTTCAACTAATTTCTCCTCATGTGGTAAGAGCATTAACAGACCTTCACCTTTGCCAGTGAACCCTCTAGCCGTGCGACCGGCTCTATGAATGTATGTCTCCACATCTTCAGGACAATCCATTTGAATTACCCAGTTCACACGGGGGAAGTCCAGTCCTCTAGATGCTAAATCAGTAGCAAAGAGCACAACATTTGATTTCCTACAAAATTCATTATAAATTTTCTCCCTTTTCTCTTGATGTAGAGTTCCATACAGTGCCAGCAAGCTGACACCAGGCCTCAGCTTACAGAACAACTCGTACGTGTACTTGACTTGTTTGCAAGTAGCCATGAACACTATCACTTTTTGCTTCAAGTGGTTCTTAATGAAAGACCAGAGGATCCCAATCTTCTCGTCAATCTCACAAATGATATAACTCTGCTGCAGCAAGTCTGGGGTGACTGCCTCAGCCTGCTCGTGCGGGGCTATGTATGTCGGGAATGACAAGCTCAGGCGAGCTAGATCTTTTACTGATTTAGTTTGTGTGGCAGAGAATAGGAGGGTTTGTCTTTCAGGTGGCAAGTTCTCGATGATCGCATTCATTGTTGTCTCAAAGCCCATGTCTAAACATCTGTCAGCTTCATCTAACACTAGAACCTGAAGGTGGCTACAGTCAAATAAAGGATTCTCGTCCATATGCTGAAGGAGGCGACCTGGTGTAGAAATCAATATATTTATTTGATCCATTCTCTTCCTCTCAAATTTCAAATTCTGTCCACCAATAATGAGGCCTGCTGAAAAGTCATGAAGATGTCCTACTTTTCTCAAAGCCTCATATATCTGATAAGCTAGCTCTCTGGTGGGTGATATGACTAGTGCCCCGACTCCATCCAACCTTGTCCATTTCTTGCAAAATAGGTTTTCCAGTATGGGTATCAAGAATGCCAATGTTTTGCCTGATCCTGTTTTAGCAGCTCCTAGGATGTCTTTTCCTTGCAATGCATAACCAATAGCTTGTTTCTGAATTTCAGTAGGAGTGACATAATTATTTTCTTTTAGCCCTTTAAGAGTCTTCTGTGACAGTGGGAAGTCTTTAAATGTTTTTATTTCAGCCGGATTAATCTGTAAACATTAACAATGTCAATTTAGATTATGCTTTCTTCAACACTAAAAACACTAAGTTCAGTAGAATCCGCTTACAGTAACGTTGAAGGGAAGTGACAAACACGTCATACTAATTGGACATCATTCAAAGCATAGTTTCAGAAAATAAACAACTTCCTATTTTGGTCAGATATTTAGTTTAATAGAGAGACAAACTACAAAATGTATGTATCTTTAAATTTAAAAAACCGGCCAAGTGCGTGTCGGACTACGCACAATGAAGGGTTCCGTAGTTGGGATGAAATTATACCAAAAACAAACTTAAAATTATAGTTGAAAAACATGTTCTCCCATACATTGCAACAATAAATGTAAGTTTGTACTCACAACATTGAGAGATTTACTATGTTATTTTAAGACCACAAACTTCTTATAGGTTTTCCTGTAATCTACAGGTAAAGAACTATTTTCTGTATTTTTTCAAAATTATAGGCTCAGTAAATTTTCGTCTACTTTCTTAAATAACTTCGGAGCAAATTGGCTGTGACAGGCGGACAGACGGACAGACAGACAGACGGACAGACAGTCAGATAGACAGACAGATACATGAGTGATCCTATAAGGGTTCCGTTTTATCCTTTTGAGGTACGGAACCCTAAAAACTGGTCAAGAGCGAGTCAGGCTCGTGCACCGAGGGTTCCATTCCGATTTCTGAAAAAGTGTGCTATTTAGAGACATAATTTTACTATCCAGTAATCTTTACATAAACTTCTATCACATAGAATAATTTCATATTTTTCTCTATGCAAACTTCGAAGTTAAGGAGGAGGAACGGTTTTTTTTTCACATTTTTCATCAAAAGTGCAAAACTATGCAGCCTAAAAAAAAGAAAAAAAAAATCTTTGAGAATGTGCAAACAGCGTTCTTTTATATGATATCCCACATGCCCTAGTACCCCACTTCAAATTTTTAAGACCCCCTTTCAGTCCCTGTTGCAAAATATATTTATTAATAATCAAGAAATAAAATATGTATTTTATTTCTTGATTATTTGCAAAATAGTTGGACAAACGTCATCTAAAACTGTTCCAAATTTCAAGTTGATAGCATTAGTAGTTCTCGAGATAACCAGCTGTTACAGACGGACAGACAGACTGAGTCGCACCATAAGGAATAAAAACACACACACTTTTAACCATTTTGGTACGGAACCTTATGAAGGAAAAGAAACATGAACTGATACAAAACAAACACATTAAAACCATAGAATAAAAATTGAAATATTTTGTAATTTTTTTGAAATCAATAATTGTTGTCTACTTTTGTTCACTTTGTTTCTGTACCCGGACATAATTTGTTAAAAATAAGCAACTATAAGCGAAGTCATTATATCAGAACTTTGTTAAAAAGAATGTTATATGAAAACCAAACTTCACACTGCAATTACTTCATACTAAGAGGTTGGTTAAGATAGGACAAGTAATAAAAAACGGACTCCAGCATACATTAATGTATTAATTTGAAGCTGAGGGTACAGTAGCAATTTGATAACAAACTTACACATCATTAACCAAATTAGAAAAATATTTAAGTGTTTGTTATTGTCCATAACATTGTAGCCCACATGGCTATTTTGAGGTTCACATTAACTTGATTAAATTTAATATGTTTTTTTAGCATTTTCGCATAAATTCAACAGTATTTGAGTGTAATCATTACTTGAATTTAAGTAAATTCAAAAACTGTTAGCATGAAATACAAAATATTATGCGGATGCCTGAATTCACTACCTTGTCATACTGAGCCTGTAAATATTGTATAGCAGCATCTTCCTCAACGCTTTTTTTCTTCCTTGGTTTGTACAGCTGTAACTTCTTGCCGTTCCTGCTTGGCTTTTTCTGCTCTTTTCCATCCTGTTTCATTGTATTTTATTCATAAATAACAAATTTTTTCCTGAAATTCACAAGTTGCAAGGCAAAGCATGAGGTTGACGAGTTGTTGACAAGTGAAGTGACAGTTGATTTGACAATTTGACATTGACATTAGACTGACTGTCAAACCCTCACAACCACTGAATAAGAATAATATAGAGTTGGGATTTTGGGAGGTTATGGGAAACATCATCACCCATCACCCGAAAAATCGTAAATATCTAGAACGTTACAGATAGATCTGTAACAACTAACACGGTCACATTTACATTTTTGGTAATAAGAAGTGGATGGAAGTAATCAATATAATTTTTTAATAAAATAACAACATTCAATACATTCATTCATTCATTATTTTATGATTGCGTCTATCGATAACACTGCTCAAAAGAAGCACGTTACTAGTCGCAGTTAAATATCGACATTACGCAGCAAATCCAAAGAACGCACATAAACAATTTGAAAGCGGTCGGTCGCGTTAGTATACGCTTCTGCACATCACAAATACAAAAACATTTCGAAGTCGTCATTTTAACAATATTTTAATTAATTTGTGTTAAATAGAAAATTGGTAAGTTTTGTTTCGTTACATTTTTCCATGACGTTTAGCAAATTAATAATTATTGAATTGAATGTTCGTGATAAGTGGGCAGTGATTGTAACCCAAGAGAACGAACCTCCCTCCTTTGTGTTGAATCTTCCCACGTTCCACGGTCCACCGAACGTAAGTAGTTTTAGATAATTGGTAACGAATTAAGGTAGATTAGATATTGCGTGTTGTTGTTGTTTGCTTTCTTTGTTGCGTAAACAGTTTCAGAAACGAATTGATTGGTTAAAGTTTAAACCATTGTTCTCATGACCACAAGGTTTGAATAAAATTAAAAGTTGGTAGATCTTATTTTTTTTTAATTACGACGTTCGTATCGTTGGTAGATTGTTTATTAAGAGCACACACTCACATAGAGGCTAACCTCTCATTAATAGGTCAGTGGGTCGTCTTATTATTTAGGTACTTTATCGGCAAAATTCTTGAAAACATAGAACTTATTGTTAGTAGGTATTTAATGTGCTGTAAATCTGTAGATTTTAAAGTGTACCTACGAAAAGTTTTATGCGCGGCCTAATTATTTTTGCGAAGCTCATTCCTTTTCGTAAAAGAAGCGAGTGCGGTATTATACTGTACTAAACAATTTTCACTCAATATGATGATAACTGCCTCAACGAACGAAACTTAACAGGATAAAAAAAATAAGGAACATAGATACAGTAATTTAGAAGTCAATGATGAGGAAGGACACGCACGGCCAGTGTTCTAAATATCCTTTTACCACTAAGTAGGTGTTATTTTCCTTTACGTACCTACTACTTATCTTTATTTTTTAAATTTTCTATATAAAATTTTATCCCTATTTCCCTTGGTCACGCCATAACTTCAGAACAGCTTGACCGATTTGCTTTTTTTTTTATTTTTTTTATTCTCTTTACGGGGGTGGTTTAAAAGGAAAAACAAAGGAAATTGAAATTTTGTCAACAACGTCTGGCAGGTTGGTCGCAATATCACTGGCCTTACTTCCTCATTATTGTACGCCGTAGCTGCTTGTGTATCACGCACTCACGCGATCTTAGTCCGCGGCCGCCAACATTGATATTCCGTCATCGTTCACGACTGCGAGAGTGACGCTGACGAATATCATCCACTTCCCTGAGCTAGTAGTAGTAGGTACCGATCAAGCACTTAAGTTTGTCGTTACGAGCTGTTAGTTGTGGGCGTTGTGGCCCAGAGGTAACGGCCGCGCTTACAAGTTGTAGGTCGTAGGTTCGAACCCAGGCAGGCGTTGTACTTTGTGTATTTAAATTATTTCATCACCACTGCTCTCAAAACGGTGAAGGAACCGAAAATCGTGAGGAAATCGGCATGAATCAAAAATTCGAAGACATTGTGACATCTATCAACCCGCACTGCCCACTCCCTCTCACAGGGATGAGGCCTGTGTCCCAGCAGTGGAAACATTAAAGGCTGTTTATGCATAATATGGGAACCGCGCTAGCCTCCTCTACAAAAAAAAAAGAATTTTCTAAAAAATACCGATGAAATAAAAAAAAACCGCCCAAGCCCGTGTCGGATTACGCACAATGAAGAGTTCCGTAGTTAAGTTTGTTCTTGGGCTTAACATTGTAGTTGATAAACAAAAGTTGCAAAATTCATTAAACTTAAAATAAAAAAAACTTTTTTACAAAAACAAAAACCGACTTCCAAAAAAACACTACAAAGTGAAAAATAACTTTAATTTCGGAAGTCAGTGTCTTTGGATCTGTATTTTAGTTTTTTGCCACCGACTTCCGAAATTAAAGTTATTTTTCACTTTGTAGTGTTTTTTTGGAAGTCGGTTTTTGTTTTTGTAAAAAAGTTTTTATTTTTCACTTTTTAGTGGTTCAGTTTGTAATTTATCTAAGTTACAATAACCCAATGTCAACTGCTCATCACGTTTTACAAAATGTTGCTTTTCCCGATGCAGGGACGTTAATTGTTGAGGAGTTCTCCTAGTAAGAACCAGGAGAAATGGAGCTCATGGTGAAGTCACCATTACCATTATTTTGACGAGCATAAACCATATTAAAGTAATCGAATCGCAACCTGTTATATACTTAGATATAATTGAGTATTTCCGATGGCCCTCTGTGGTCTTCATCATCAGTTCCAGTTCACCGAATGGTACTTTCCGAGAGCAAATGCACGAGTTACTATAAAAAATACCGAAATCGATATAGGTGTGCCCATAAAATTTGAGGGTTTCCCTCGATTTCCATGGGATCCCATCATCAGATCCTGACTTGATGATCATGGGACCACTTGGGACGTATACCCTTTCGAACAAAGAAAGAAAAATCCAAATCTGTCTAGCCATTTTCGAGTAATCGGGGAACATACATAAAAAAAAAAAAATAAAAAAAAAAGGTTCCGACGAATTGAGAACCTCCTCCTTTTGGAAGTCGGTTAAAAATAAATGAACTACCAAATGATTTATTTATTTTTTTGTAAGTTTAATGAATTTTGCGCGATCCTTTCCCGTGAGTCATGGGCAACTCTTTTACCTGCAATAATAATGGGCCGAGAGAGATAAGACACCAATCTCACTCACTCTTGGTGGCGAGAGGGGCAGCGCGCAAACGAAGACAACGCAAAACAATAATTCGGTGTCATATCTCTCTCAGCCATAGAGCAACACGGCCCCGGCGAACCGGAGTTCGCCGGGGCCGTGTTGCTCTATGCTCTCAGCCCATTGTTATTGCAGGTAAAAGAGTTGCCCATGAGTCCCATGACTCACGCAAAAGGATCGCGCAAAATTCATTAAACTTACAACTACTTAAAAATAATTAAACCATTTGGTGGTTCATTTATTTTTTAGTTAAAAGTTTTAAATCTTAGCTTTTCTGCAGTCATTTTTGGTTAGTTAACAAACTAATTAACAAAAAAATAATGTATAATCTGATGGCTAATTTTAAGAATTTTCCACCTCGCTGTCTTTGAAGACCGATTTTAGCCAAAGTAGCCCCTTTAAGTACCACTTTTTTTTTAAATGATTATGAAAGCTGAGAGTCTGACGCATTTTAAAGGCATATTTAGTAACCATTAAGTCACCTATTTAGATTTTTAATTTACAGTTGAAAATTGAAGTCATAATTCAACGAACCCAATTTTTTTACTTTAGATTTAGACCAACATTTTCATAACTTTCATCACAGTCATGAAGTTGATTATTTTATGCATAAAAGTACGAGTCATGAAGATTCAGTTCTAAAAAAAATCATGTCCGTCCATGAAGACAATCCTATGTCTGACCGGTTAAACAGCAGTACAAGCTTCTTTCTTATATCTATGAGCACAAGTTTGTCTTCTGCAGCAAGAGCGTCAACATGAAGAGTATAGCAGTGTTGCTGTGCCTGATGGCGGCGGCTGCCAGCGCCGTCTCATTGATCGACCTCGTCAGGGAGGAGTGGAACGCGTTCAAGGTACGTTGGTAGCTACTGGACTGCAGGAGTCTGGTTGATTGACTAGTGAAGACTATACCACCATCTTTTTTAATAGATAAAAAGAAAGTCCTGACTGACTGACTCACTCATTAACGCCCAGCTCAAAGTAATGGTCCTAGAAAGCTGAAATTTTGCACAGAGGTTCAGGTTCACTTTATAATAATGTAGACAAGGAATAAGCGAGAATTTTCGTTCCCGTGAGATATTTTTCGACATCCACGCGAGCGAAGCCGCTGGCAAAAGCTAGTTTGTAATATTTTTGCGCTTTTCAAACTGATTTTACAGGGTCTCATAAACGAGCATTGCAACTGTCAATTTTGACGTGATTGAATTGATACACATTGCTGCGCAATCGATATATATATTGATCGTCTACCAAATGCAATTGATAATATTACTACAATACAAATTGATGGCAATTGAATCATTGCAATTTTTCGAGGATCCCAAACACTTTTCAAATATACCTAGTACTTATACCTGACTACCCTACTAGTTACTTATGAGTGTAGGTAATGTATATATATTTTTAATGAATGATTTAGTCAAAATTCAGTTACTGGGTTGTAGAGGTCAGGTAGGCAGTCGCTCCATGTAAAATACTGGTATTCAGCTGCATCCGGTTAGACTGGAAGCCGACCCCAACAGAGTTGGAAAAAGGCTAGGCAGATTGATTGATTTAGTCAAAATTCAGGAAAATAATAGCAACTAGTGATTAACGGAAACTAATTGTGATGTTTTGTTTCAAAATCCAAAGCCAATGTTTTGTCCAGTGACTTCACATCTTGTCCTGAAATTTTTAGCCCAACATCTAAGCCTCGTTCCCTATTAGATGGAGCACAGCAAGAAGTACGACAGCGAGGTAGAGGAAAAGTTCCGCATGAAGATCTACATGGAGAACAAGCACCGCATCGCCAAGCACAACCAGCGCTACGAGCAGGGCGCCGTGTCCTACAAGCTGGGCAGCAACAAGTTCGCCGACATGCTGCACCACGAGTTCGTGCACACCATGAACGGATTCAACAAGACCGCCAAGTGAGTATACCATTTTGTGCTAATCGTAATCCCGTTCAATATGTGGTCAAACGAGCTGTTGTGCTTCAGAATCGGGACATATATTACGACAAACTTCATTAGAGACCAAAATAATTCCTGTATGTACCTATGCAGTAGCACATAATTATTATCTATCTATATCTATCTATATGTATAAATAAAAACAGAAGTCCTGACTGATTGACTGACTCATCAACGCCCAGCCCAAGCCCTTGGACCTAGAAAGCTGAAATTTTGCACAGCGGTTCCCTATAAAACGTAGACAAGGAATAAGGAAGGATTTCCCGGTAGTACGTTCCCGTGGATATTTTCCCACATCCACGCCGGCAAAGCCGCGGGCAAAAGCTAGTAACTACCTAATAAAGATGGAAAACTAATAGAAAGATAAAAACCTAAGAACTCATCGATGATTTTAACGTTTGGTAGTACCTACCTACCTAGTTTGTTTTCCTAGTTTCGCTTGACGTAGTCGATGATAACTAAACGCTATTATTTATTTATTTTTATTCGTTAACATTAATTTATATCTATTCTAAAGAATCGTTCGATTACCAAAGCAGCGTTTAAAATATTATAATATTTAGGTACTTATAAACATGTATTACGCACTTGACGTGGCGTTACAAGTTATTTCATTGTTTGGATTAACATCTCGCATTACAGCTGATTGCGTTTTGTTTTTTAGTAGTTTCCTTTATAGGTCATATTGATAACAATACAAAGATAAACTAACATACTCGCACATTACAGGTCAAGCGAGTCAATGTCATAAACTGTTCGCGCGTTTTTATAGCTTCGGAATTTTATAAACAAGTACCTACCTACCTAACCGTGACAATATGTTTGTGTTGAGCCTATACTAATACTAAACCGATTTTAGGTATATTTGATTTAATATTTGTTTTGTTTTGGCATATTGCGTCATAGTATTGTAGGTATGTTTTCTTACTCTGCATTAAAAATATCCAGATCAATTAATGTTCCGTGATCTAATTATCTAGTCCAATAAATCATTGGGAAAAAGTAAAGAATTATTTTCTAATAATCTTGACGTCTGTCTCTGAGAACTTAGTCTAGTTTACTTCATTTCAAGTGTGTTCAAAGTATGCCACCTTGTGACCAAAGCTAGTAATGATGAAATCTTCTAAAATGCTATTCTGTACCTATCCTTATAAACTTGGTTAGGAAGCTGGAACGAAACCATAACATCACCTGCACGGTCCGATGAGTTAGAGACCCACATTTGGCCCCTTATGTTTCAATTCCCAAGGGGTGAGCAGAAAGCCAGAGTTGCCAGAGTGCTGGAATTGAGAAATGCCCATGACTCAATTAGGTCTCTGTTTGGCTTATTTCCCAACTATTTCCCTAGTTGCCCATGAGTCAATTAGGTCTCTGTTTGGCTTATTTCCCAAGTATTTCCCTAGTTGCCCATGAGTCAATTAGGTCTCTGTTTGGCTTATTTCCCAAGTATTTCCCTAGTTGCCCATGAGACAATTAGGTCTCTGTTTGGCTTATTTCCCAACTATTTCCCTAGTTGCCCATGACTCAATTAGGTCTCTGTTTGGCTTATTTCCCAACTATTTCCCTAGTTGCCCATGAGTTAATTAGGTCTCTGTTTGGCTTATTTCCCAAGTATTTCCCTAGTTGCCCATGAGTCAATTAGGTCTCTGTTTGACTTATTTGGGAAATACTTGGGAAATAAGCCAAACAGAGACGTAATTGAGTCATGGGCATTTCTCAATTCCAGCACTCTGGCAACTCTGGCTTTCTGCTCACCCTTGGGAATTGAAACATAACGGACCAAATGTGGGTCTAATGTAACACCACTTACTAACTCATCGGACAGTGCAGGTTTATGTTGGGATCAGCTTCAGTCTAACCGGATATCAGTATTTTACTTGGAGCGACTGTTACCGGGTACCCCTTGTAGGAGTGGTTGTCAGACTTTCGGGCTTCTGACGACACGTAACGACTGTCGACTGCAAGAAATGCCGATGTGTACTGAGCTATGAATGTTGTGTTTGCGCAGGCACGGCAAGGGCCTGTACGGCAAGGGCCACGGCGCGCGCGCCTCCACGTTCATCGCGCCGGCGCACGTGACCTACCCCGACCAGGTGGACTGGCGCAAGAAGGGCGCCGTCACCGACGTCAAGGACCAGGGCAAGTGCGGCTCGTGCTGGGCATTCTCCACCGTGAGTATTACCATAAAAAAGTGTTGTCCAAGTTGTCTCTTACAGCTGCAGCGCATTTTTGACGATCTCTCCGAAAACCTGGCGATTGACATGTTTGATTTAATAAGTTACCCGATAGGGCTGGGGCAGTCTGGACTTATAAGTTCCCGGAACAACATTTGCGGCCTTGTTTATTGTCAAAATAAACAAGGCCGCAAATGTTGTTCTCACGGGTCTACCGTGAGGTTACCGAATGAAAGTGTCTTATTGTAGCTAAGACGGCCTGCCTTCGAATTCATAAGTTTAATAATTAAACTTATGAATTGTATGTGGTATCTGTGCCACCAGTGATAGTTACTTCGTTAGAGCAGAAAATGGTAATTTCAGTGTTTACACACGCACGCAACATGACCGCTATTCTGTAAAAATCTGACCGTGAAAACTTAGGCGAAGTGAGCGTGAAGTAAGCTGTCAAACCCTAGTATGAAGTAAGCTGTCAAACCCTAGCATGAAGTAAACTGTCAAACCTTAGCATGAAGTAAGCGGTCAAACCCTAGCATGAAGTAAACTGTCAAACCCTAGCATAAAGTGGAAAGACTGCTCATTTCACCGAAGTATTCACGTTGAGGTTTTTACAGAATATACCGGCAGTTACCGACTGATCAAGAGGAAAACGGAAAATGTTAACTATTTCGTCACTCTGTGTAGTTTGTTTTGCAGTAGGTACACTGTTAAATGCACAATTCAATTTAGTCAAAGTTAAGAACAATGCAATAAACATTTCAGTTTGATTACGTTCATGTTAAGGCGACAACAACCGACTCTTAATGATATTAAACTGAAAATCACGTCTAAACGAGAAGTTAGTTAGTGTTAATGATTTGGAAAAAATATATGATTTTCTTATTAACAATATGTAAATATTTTAGATACCTATATTATTATATTGTTACATAGAGTAGTTAATTACAAACTGAGAATCACGCAAAATCTATCAATTGTGTGTTTTTTTTACCTTCACCATTTTAAAGATAGGTACTTAATTTAACTATTTATCTATTAAGTACACTTTAAAGATAGGTACTTAATTTAACTATTTATCTGTTAAGTACACTTTAAAGATAGGTACTTAATTTAACTATTTATCTGTTAAGTACACTTTAAAGATAGGTACTTAATTTAACTATTTATCTGTTAAGTACACTTTAAAGATAGGTACTTAATTTAACTATTTATCTGTTAAGTACACTTTAAAGATAGGTACTTCATTTAACTATTTATCTGTTAAGTACACTTTAAAGATAGGTACTTAATTTAACTATTTATCTGTTAACCCTCTATTGCATAGTAAGCCATTGATGGCTGTTGAAATTAAATATTTTTTTCTACACTTAGTTTTAATAATAATTAATAAATCTTGTTAGGGCTGTATCAATCACTTGTTCGTGGAATGGAACGTATTTTTTTTTGTCTATGGTTAGAGCCATTTGTCAAGATAACTTCACTTTTTACCGGCGTGTGCGCAGTAAATGGACGAGGCGATTTCTCGTGAGACTTTGATAATCAACAATTATTAGAAAAGGTAAGTAATTTGTGTGTAAAAAATATGAAATGTACTGTTCAAGGGTTCTATTTACTCTGACTAATATGTTTTTTACTAATCTTAGGTTTTTCTGTTTAATTTTCTAAATTTTTCTTGGGAACCATTTTTGGCTTTGTATGCATTTACGGTGTAAAACGCTTGAGTCAGAAATGGCTTTGCATGCATTCACCGATGCTGATTTCTTTATGTCCTATCTTTTCAGAATGCTTCCTTCACGCTTTTCTGGCACTAATCGTTTCATTAAATCTATATCCGGTGATGGTTCCATTAGTGACGACTCCGCATCTGACTCCGACGACGACAACATTCCGCTTTCTAACCTTCCCTTACCAAACTCCCGCAAACAACCAATCATTATACCTGAATCCGATTTGGATACTTCCAATGACGAAAACAATATTGTTAATCCTGAGCAAATGAAAACTAAACAAAAGAAAAACCTAATAGAAAAGATTAACTGGAAATTTGGTAAAATGCCTGCATATGATAGTAATAACGATACATTTACTGGTACCCTGGATTTACCAGAATGTGTTCAAATGCTTGATTCACCGGCTGATTTCTTTATTATTTTTTTACCGACGAGTTGTTTGATTTCATAGCTGAGCAGTCTAATTTGAAATCTGTACAGGTCAATGTCAACAAGCCAGCAAATATCACCAGATCTGAAATATAACAGTTCATAGGACTTGTAATCTTCACTTCATTGGTCCATCTGCCAGCGTCAAGGAGATATATTGGTCTACTACTGTGGGCCAGAATCAAGTGCATGAGATAATGACTTGATTTGAAACCATTAAACGATTTCTACACCTGAACGACAATGATAATTTAAAACCACTAGGTACACCAGGTCATGATAAATAATTGATGGCATGTATATGCCTCTGTATGACTTCAAACTCGCCATATCCGAACATTATAGAAAGACAGGTAAAACCATCACGAAGAAACGTGGCCGACCCAGCACTACCGGTACTCCTGTCCAAGGTACGCCTACTACAAGCAGAACTGCTACGCCTACAGGTCGTAACGAATCTCCAGCACCACCCGTCAAAAGAGCACGTAAAGCCAGAGTTCAAGAAGTTCCATTGAATTCAGTGCGATCTGACAGAATCGACCACTTTCCATTGCACGATGAACGTCATCAGTTGTTCCAAAATAATTGTATGTTTCGATCGTATATAAAATGTGAGAAATGTAACGTTCACTTGTGTCTCAATGAGAATAGAAACTGTTTCAAAGACTTTCATGTTGTCTAAAAATTGTATTTCATGTGCATAAAAAGCCAGAAATGGCATGATCATAGAAAGTGCTAAATGCACACAAAGCCATTTATGGCTTTTGATTTTATTTCTTTAAGTAAAGTACCTAATTTTTTTTTTCGTTTTGTAAATCCTTAATTGATCCCAATAAAACACAAATAAGGCAAAAAAAAATTTTTTTCTTTAATTCCTGGTAATTCATGCAATACAGGGTTAAGTACACTTTCATACATAGGTACTTAATTTAACTATTTATCTGTTAAGTACACTTTAAAGATAGGTACTTAATTTAACTATCTATCTGTTAAGTACACTTTAAAGATAGGTACTTAATTTAACTATTTATCTGTTAAGTACACTTTAAAGATAGGTACCTAATTTAACTATTTATCTGTTAAGTACACTTTAAAGATAGGTACTTAATTTAACTATTTATCTGTTAAGTACACTTTAAAGATAGGTACTTAATTTAACTATTTATCTGTTAAGTACACTTTAAAGATAGGTACTTAATTTAACTATTTATCTGTTAAGTACACTTTAAAGATAGGTACTTAATTTAACTATTTATCTGTTAAGTACACTTTCATAGATAGGTACTTAATTTAACTATTTATCTGTTAAGTACACTTTCATAGATAGGTACTTAATTTAACTATTTATCTGTTAAGTACACTTTAAAGATAGGTACTTAATTTAACTATTTATCTGTTAAGTACACTTTAAAGATAGGTACCTAATTTAACTATTTATCTGTTAAGTACACTTTAAAGATAGGTACTTAATTTAACTATTTATCTGTTAAGTACACTTTAAAGATAGGTACTTAATTTAACTATTTATCTGTTAAGTACACTTTAAAGATAGGTACTTAATTTAACTATTTATCTGTTAAGTACACTTTAAAGATAGGTACTTAATTTAACTATTTATCTGTTAAGTACACTTTAAAGATAGGTACTTAATTTAACTATTTATCTGTTAAGTACACTTTCATAGATAGGTACTTAATTTAACTATTTATCTGTTAAGTACACTTTAAAGATAGGTACTTAATTTAACTATTTATCTGTTAAGTACACTTTCATAGATAGGTACTTAATTTAACTATTTATCTGTTAAGTACACTTTAAAGATAGGTACTTAATTTAACTATTTATCTGTTAAGTACACTTTAAAGATAGGTACTTAATTTAACTATTTATCTGTTAAGTACACTTTCATAGATAGGTACTTAATTTAACTATTTATCTGTTAAGTACACTTTAAAGATAGGTACTTAATTTAACTATTTATCTGTTAAGTACACTTTAAAGATAGGTACTTAATTTAACTATTTATCTGTTAAGTACACTTTCATAGATAGGTACTTAATTTAACTATTTATCTGTTAAGTACACTTTAAAGATAGGTACTTAATTTAACTATTTATCTGTTAAGTACACTTTAAAGATAGGTACTTAATTTAACTATTTATCTGTTAAGTACACTTTAAAGATAGGTACTTAATTTAACTATTTATCTGTTAAGTACACTTTCACGCAAAAAAAGGCTGAACGGTTTTGGAAGAAATTTGCACATGGGTAGACCATGACCTGAATTAGAACATAGGATACTTTTTATCCCGGTAGTACGTTCCCGTAATTTGAGACAGCGCTCCTTGATGGGCGAATTCTATTACTTACTAAGTGGACGTACGTCGCGTTTTGTGAGCTCGGGACTGGACTCGCAAGCTAACCACTCAAGGCCGTTGGCATATAGCATAGCATATATGTCATATAGAATCTGCGTCTCAAGCTATTCTTAGCTGTTTTCTTTGAGTTTGTATCAGACTCGCGTATCACTCACGTACCAAGCATAGATTATAGCAGCTAAAAGCGCCACCATAAAGAAAAAAAATAATAAGTAAAATGTTCCATATTTTCTGACTTATTATTAATTTTTCAACAGCTATCATATACAAAATAATGTTATCGGTTGGCTGAACTCACATACATTAGATAGGTAATTAGGTACATAATGATTTAACAAAATAATATTTGATACCTACATAAGTACCTAACTAGTTACCTACTTATTTTGTAAACATCAAGAAAACTTTTTATTGTTTTGAGACTGCACTTTTCTGTTGATAAATGTTGTAAGTAAATATAAATAGTACCTACCTAAATAGATAGAATCCCATAATATGCTAAAAGGCACCGTTCAAAAGTACCTATGTGACCGGCAGCAAATACTTATTAAGAAATAGTTTTTAGCCCCAATTCTACATATTGCTTGTTAATTTAATTAATAGTTTACGCAAACAGAATTTGAATCGATAAACTCTTATTAGTGACTGACTAGTGTACGTTGGTACAAGGTCTCTTTAGTAGGTGGGTACTAAAATCAGAAGATACGCGGGTACAGTCAGCACAAAATACGATTAACACTTCAGTTTTTTAAATTTTAATTAGAGCAAGATATTTAATTAAAATCGTAATAGAAGTAAAATATTATAAAACACTATCGAAACGGGTCTTATCGCGATATTCTTTTTAACGAGGAAAAAAAAAAGAGGAAGGAAAATAATTTAAAGATCTACTAAACTTCGATATTTTAGGAAAAAAGGAGATACGTATCTACCGTACCGTACTTACTATACCTAACTAATATACTCAAATTCAAAATTCAAATTCATTTATTAATTTTGTGAACACAGAGTAAAATCAACTAAATCAATCGGTATTGTAGTACCTACAGGTGTCTGTCTGCCTAGCCTTTTCCCAACTATGTTGGGGTCGGCTTCCAGTCTTAACCGGATGCAGCTGAATACCAGTATTTTACATGGAGCGACTGCCTGTCTGACCTCCACAACCCAGTAACTGGGTAATACGATACCCCTTGGTAAGACTGGTTGTCAGACTTTCGGGCTTCTGACGACCCGTAACGACTGTCAAAGATCCACGAATAACAGCCGGGACCAACGGCTTAACGTGCTTTCCGAGGCACGGAGGAATCTCGATATGTAAAGATGGTCACCCATCCACTGACCAACCCCGGCAAGCGTAGCTTAACCTGACGAATCGACCCGTGCGGCTGTTATTACTTAGCCACGAGCTCCTCCTACAGTAGTACCTACAGGTACCTATGATATTTTCATGAATGCGATTGAAATGATCGATTCGTTACACACAATAAAAACGCAAAAGTTATTAAATCCAACAAAAAAATACTGAAATATTAGGTAGTAGATGGTGGATGGTGGTATAAATGATGATTATGATTAGGTACCGAAGTATACCTACTAACGTGTATAAACGTCGTGGTCGTATTATTGACTTCCTGTTACCTCATTACAATACGAGCCGGCTTTGTGTAGAACATCTGTGGTAGAACTAATAAACGGACACTAAAGACAACACAAAATAATACCTAGACGCCAATTTACTTGATAACGCATTTGTTTATTGTTGATATCTAATGTTATTGTTCGTCGAATCGTCGCTCATGTGACTGATATCTGTGTCATTCCGCACGTCTGCTTCGATAGCGTTTCGTATCGCGTTTGAATGTGTAGGTATGATAATGAGCGGTCGAGTGGCTCTAGGTAATTAGTGCTATAGGTCCGCTACAAGAGCAGCGAGGATTGTTGTAATTGTGAAGTAATATGGCTCGATGATAATCCACGGCTCATGTTTCCTATGAATAAGAATTATGTATAAGATACTGTATAATGACTCGGTAGTACCTTTGTCGTACCTATACCTTTTCAGCATTCCCATTATGCATCGTTTAATTTTCGACCGCGCTAATTGTATTGGATACATCCATACTTACATACATTAATTTTATTTTTCAAGACTAAGGTACCTATACATACCTCCATGTTTTAAATTTCAATGTTTTTTTTATTGATACTTTTTAATGATTTTTAATTTAATGAAATGAATGATACCTATTTTTATGAATGGATGGAATTGTATTTTAATGAGTGAATGGAATGATATTTTATGATTATTAATGATTTATTTGCTTAAATTGTATTTTTCTTGTTTGCAATAAAACACTATTTATTTTATTTATTTTTATTTATTCCAATATCTAGTCCCATTTCAATAAGTAGGTAGGTACCGAAAAATATTGTATTAAAATATCGTCATGTCGATAGCTAGCAAGACTTTATCGGTTGTAGTTCATAGTGCTATTAGTTCTATAGGTAGTATAATGATAAATAGTAATAATCAGCTGCATCCGGGTAGACTGGAAGCTGGCCCCAATATGACGAGTTTGCTGTAGATAAATGTACTGAACAGCTGATTTTTTTTTCGCGATTTCAGCGTTAGTCCCATAGTGAAAGTTGTTCATATTCATGGCTAGAACACCCTCTGAAAATTTACCCACCTATTTTAATGGGACCTTATAGTTGGGAAAAGGCTAGGCAGATTGAGTGATTGGTTCGATATCTGTCTGAACACTCAATTGAGGAAGAAACTTTGTCGAACTAATACCTATTGAGTTTTTCGAGCACCTCAGTAACATAACAAGGGCATTATAATAATACATTGAAATAATATTAGGTACTTAATTAAATGCAGTCACACAAATGTGTCGCGGACTCATCGTCAACATTACACACGTGTTGGTCGTAAATGTAAATGTTTTTTTCAGCATTACTCATTGTCAACAGCGCGATGATTCATGCTGATATCGAATTAATAAGTTCAACTTTGTGTAGGTACATTAACTTGTCACTCTCACTTGCCTATTTTGCCGGATATCGCTACTTTCTTATTTAACACAGTGTTATTTAGGAAAGTAGCGTGTACTAGGCCCTTGCACGAACGTGGTAATGTGTAGGTACTAGGCCCTAGCACTAACGTGGTAATGTGTACTAGGCCGTAGCACGAAGTGGTAGTATGTACTAGGCCCTAGCACGAAGTGGTAGTATGTACTGGGCCCTAGCACGAAGTGGTAGTATGTACTAGGCCTTAGCATGAACGTGGTAATGTGTGGCCCTAGAACGAAGTGTTAGTATGTGGGTCAAAACCAAAATTTTGTACAATTTCATAACAATTTCATGTCCACCGACTTTTCCTTATTCCTCAAAAAAATCTGTAATGGTAATGTTATTTTAAAAAATGGATTTCATAGCGGAATACTACCTTAAATTCATATTTAATTTATTAGTTGGTGGTTCAGTTATACTTTACGAAATATTATGAAAATAATAAAACGGAATGGAAAATACCATATTATTCTCCCTCAAAAAACCCTTGTCCAACTATCGATTTCAATGTTTGAAACCGCAAAAACTTCGAAAAGGGTTTTATTTATTGAACATAGTATCCAGCATAACGAAGTGTGCGTAAATCACTCAATATCTAGGCAACTTATATGTACTAACAATTATATGTAATAATTAAAAAAAACAAAAACAATGCGTCTCAAAAAGAGTTCATTTATGTTATTCCTTTAAGTAACGCGTTATTTTCCAATAAAATACTTTTTTTTAAACTTACTACTGGGAACATTGACGGAAATGTCACGCCATTTACACCACCAATTTCTGCGCGGCAGTCATAATCTTGTGTCAAGAAAGTCGAAAGGTGTTGTGCGTGTGGAGTGACAAATAAACATTTAGTGGTTTTTCTTGAAAATTCATAAAAAAATAACATGTAAGTATGTTTGATCTTAATCTTATTATCTGAAAACTATTTTGTTTGTGCTATTCAGTCGCTTAGGAGCTGTAATCATTAAGTGAATAGTGTGTCTTGAATTGAAATGAAACACTTCAAAAACATCGTCCATGTTTCCTTTATGTTACATTTTTATGTCACGTTATTTAAAAATTGCATTAAGGTGTATTCACAAACACAGGCATGTACTTTTTGTAAGAACGGTTAATAAATATTTTTATCTTTACAATATGTTTGGTTACCGGTTACCGATACTAACAACATTTATTGTATAATACTTAATGCATTTATTTTAAGAAAACCTCTGGCAAAGTGGCAACTAATGAAAACTTAGTGAAAATTAACTAAATAGGTACCTTTAAACTAAGGAGGATGCGCAGTGGTAGCCCGCGAAATTTTTTTTTTTTGGGTTTTTTGGAATTTGCAGGTCCGTGTCAGGTTGTGTCTTGATCAAAATATGATACGCGGCAATAAAACATAATTATGTATTTCCATAATTTTAACCATAAAATTCATCAATACATCTCTCTAAGTTAGATTTCGTACAGATTCGTTAGATTTCGTTCGTTCGAGGAATCTGCACGGAATCAGTTAAGTTAATTAAGTAAAATTTGATTTTTATATAAAGATTTATATTCCCTACTTATGTTATCAATAATTGTTATGTTGTCATTATTTTGATATCATTTTGTAGACTGACTCAAATACTTTTGGTTAAACATAATTTCACATGCAAAATTCAAAGGTTGTTTTTGCGAAAAAGTAAAAAATGTAAAAAAAAAAGTTATTTTTGTGTAAAGTTTCGTGTTTTTGTATGTTTTTTGACTATTTTTTTATTTTATTTAGTTTTTCCATAGCCTCAACGTCTACCTTTACAATTAAGTCATTTGGACGTCTGTAGGTTTTTTAGATTCAAAGATATAAGCATTTTATTGCACATTCCCTAATGCAGCCGTTAAAAATAGCCGCCATTAGCGGGGTGTTGGGTTAGGATTTTTTATAAAATTAGATTTGTCGATAAAAAAATTGTATATAATATGCCCTTTTAGTATCGGTAACCGTTAACCAAACACATTGTAAGTATATAAAACAAATTCGGTTCAGTTTCACATTTATAACTTAAGAACCGCTGGACCGATTGGATTTGTCTTGTTGGTCGGGTCAGCTAGTTTATCAGAAATATCGGATTTATCGAAACCTGCTAAACTCAAAGTGTTTGGTTTACAGATAATATAATATGCCTTTATCGGTTGCAGAAAGGCAGAAAATGTATCTAGAGCGGCTAAAAAATAACGATCCCGAAAAATAGAATCGAATGCAGGAGAAAAATTTTGACCAGAGCAAAAAATTCTACAAAAAAAAAATATAGTAGAGCTATCAGACAAAGAGAAGGAGACCAGACGAAAGTACTGGAGGAATTAAAAAAAATACTGACAACAAGCAAGAAGTAGAAAGTGTGAACCTCGAAAAAATACCAAAGAAAATATCAGAAGAAATACAGAAAATTAACCAAAGAAAATGAAAAGATTAATCGGTACTACCATCGGTAGCCCACATTGAAGTGACTACCTGTTATTTTAAAATTAAGATCACGTAAAAGCTTAGACCAAAAACTTAAATGTTTTTTTAACGGCATTGTAGTTATTCTTTTAGGCGTCGAAGTGAGACTTTTGTTATGTCAATCTTTCAGATTGTTACATTTTTATCATGAATAAAAATAATTATAAAATACTTGACTGTTTTTCTCTTACATCATGAACACAGCCCTTATTTTCCTTTATGTTACTTTTATGTTATTGTGACATAAAAATAACACAGATGAAATGATCCAAAATTTTGGTTTTGACCCATGTACTAGGCCCTAGCACGAAGTGGTAGTATGTACTAGGCCCTAGCACGAAGTGGTAGTATGTACTAGGCCCTAGCACGAACGTGGTAGTATGTACTAAGCCCTAGCACGAACGCACAAATTAAATGTAACGTAAATTCGAATTGATAATAAACTAGTTCTAACCAAATCCTCATCAGACTTAATTGGTGTAGGGAATACTAACATGAAGCTTACCATAGGTACCTATCTAGTTCACTATACCTCAGTGCATGTAATACATACACTTGTCCAACAGACCGGCGCTCTCGAAGGGCAGCACTTCCGCAAGACTGGCTTCCTAGTGTCGCTGTCGGAGCAGAACCTGGTGGACTGCTCGGCGGCGTACGGCAACAACGGCTGCAACGGCGGCCTCATGGACAACGCCTTCAAGTACATCAAGGACAACGGCGGCATCGACACGGAGAAGACTTACCCCTATGAGGGCGTTAATGACAAGTGCAGGTGAGATGCAGCAATCAATTCAAGTCACAAGTCAATCTAGTTTCATTATCATCACCCCATGACCCATCATCATCATTTCAACCCGGAATCAGGCACTGCTAGTTACCTACACTTAACCATGGAATAAAAAGTTTATGCATCTCTCGTCCATTACGTCTTCTTGTCATTAGTAACTAACTTTGGTCCTTCCAATTTATTTACTATAAAGGAGATGACAGACACGTGTCCAGTTGAGCTCCCTTATTTTATATGAACCACATGGATCTGGTAGTTGAAGGTGTGTGCGGTCCGCAGGTACAACCCCAAGAACACGGGCGCCGACGACACAGGTTTCGTGGACATCCCCAAGGGCGACGAGGAGAAGCTGATGCAGGCGGTGGCTACCGTGGGCCCCGTGTCCGTGGCCATCGACGCGTCGCAGGAGAGCTTCCAGTTCTACTCCGACGGTGTCTACTACGACGAGAACTGCTCCTCCTCCGAGCTCGACCATGGAGTAAGTCTACCTCACACCGTTATTGCTGGCACCCTGTTGCAGCCACACACAAGGATTGTTTGGTTGGAACGGACGCCGCCATCTTGAATGTTACCAACCTAGCGTACCTGTCAATGTTATTCAAGAGCCAACAGATCCTTGTAACACTTTAGCAGTCAACATATGAGCCGTTTAGAAGCACTACTTAGCACTGCCGAGTATCATGGACTTGAAACTGACTCGAATTAAGTAATTCGCTCAGATTATGAGGTAATTAGGTACTTTGAAATGAAACACGATTCCATAGGTCATTCAGGAAGATTTTATGACATTAGGAGAAGCGCGTTTATTGTGTTTCACTCAAGTTTCACTAACAAGTCCATAAGCTAAGGTATACAATCTGAACGAGTTTTTCGAAAAGATATAGGTAAGTAAGTACTTAAAAGGGAAAAATGTAAATATAAAAACGAAAATAATATGTTTCGATAAACGATGGTCCTTTTGTGTCATGTAAAAACTTTGTTAACATAACAGTCACATGTATGATTCTCCAGCATCATCCAACCATGAACGCCTACTAATGAAACATGATATTATTGTATTGAGGGCCTTAGCACAGCTCCGTCCGCCGCGAAACCGCAAGATGTTCCGCTACTTGATCTGGATTCCCTCTGTTCGCAAGAGTACAACTTTTATAACAACCATACAAGTTTTCGAATGAGTCAAACTTTTATTTTTTAAGTAAGTACTTTTATTAGCACTGTTCCAACAGTATAGTTGGACAGAAATCAATTATGGTTTTTAAATGTACCTACGGGAAAAGTTTTTTGCAATTTGTGACTTTTTGAGTACTCCAACGATGGTTGGTCCCAAAGAAGTTTTTGATCAGTATTAGAAACAGGCATCAAAAAATGTTTTTGTGTATAATGGCTATTTTCTTGCTAACTGTAATTTTTTTTTTAAATCTGTGAATGGGGATCAAAATTCCATAAAAAATTATGGATAGTCTCCTAAGACCATTTTCGCGTAGCTGCAACGGATAAGGTACTTCCCCTTACTGCCCCGCTGAAAGATTCCACCCTGTATAATATCAATAAACATCAATGCCACTTTTCGTTGTAATTTTATAACTCAAGAACGGCTGGGCCGATTGGTTTTGAAATGTTTGACGTAGAAGGTTTAAACGATGAGAAAAATTGGAAAAGTTGCGGGGAAAATTGGAAAATTCTGGAAATCTGAAACTGGATTTTATATGGGAATATGGGACCCATTATTGGGACAGGACAACGTCTGTCGGGTCAGCTAGTAAAGTATAAAGCTAAATTGCAAAATAATACTAAGCGTAAGCTTACGATTACGGCAGTAAATTATTTACTGCCGTAATCGTAAGCTTTCCTTGGAATTATTTTGCAATAAGCAATGGAACTTCGACTATCGATATAACTCCAAAGTCCAAAGAGAAGTAATTATTACTTCTCTTTGGACTTTGGAGTTATATCGATAGTCGAAGTTGAGCAGTGCAACGCACTATTTGTCTCGCACACATGCACGTCGCACGCACACTGGTGTAATTTAATTGTAGTCTCGCCCTAACATTGCCCATCTATTTGTTATATCTATGGTGGGGTCCCGCCATGCTTGAAACCAAAGCTGTTGGCGCCGCTTGTAGCTAGTCCAACCTCGAACCGTTTTACTGCGTGACCTATTCAGACCATTCCTAATTAATTAATACCCTCTACAAATGCAGGTATAGGTCTATCACAAACCACTATGTTTTTGACAAAAGAACTAAGGCCAGAAGGAAATCGTTAACTTATTTTATTTCAAAAACTTAAAAAGTAGAACAGTCACACATTCAAATGGATTGATTGCGATAAACAGAAATAAAGCAAGAGAGCAAAGGTGTGTCTCGCTTTTATATCTCTGTCTCGCTGTACCTACAGTGAAGTGAGAAATATTGTGATTGTACCAAAACCGCAATGTTTTACTTGTTTCTTTAAAGTAGGCCAATAATAACACTTTCCTGATAGCAATATCAATAGGCCAACAATAACACTTTCCTGATAGCAATATCAATAGGCCAACAATAACACTTTCCTGATAGCAATATCAATAGGCCAACAATATCACTTTCCTGATAGCAATATCAATAGGCCAACAATAACACTTTCCTGATAGCAATATCAATAGGCCAACAATAACACTTTCCTGATAGCAATATCAATAGGCCAATAATATCACTTTCCTGATAGCAATATCAATAGGCCAATAATATCACTTTCCTGATAGCAATATCAATAGGCCAACAATATCACTTTCCTGATAGCAATATCAATAGGCCAACAATAACACTTTCCTGATAGCAATATCAATAGGCCAACAATAACACTTTCCTGATAGCAATATCAATAGGCCAATAATATCACTTTCCTGATAGCAATATCAATAGGCCAACAATATCACTTTCCTGATAGCAATATCAATAGGCCAATAATATCACTTTCCTGATAGCAATATCAATAGGCCAATAATATCACTTTCCTGATAGCAATATCAATAGGCCAATAATATCACTTTCCTGATAGCAATATCAATAGGCCAATAATATCACTTTACTGATAGCAATATCAATAGGCCAATAATATCACTTTACTGATAGCAATATCAATAGGCCAATAATATCACTTTCCTGATAGCAATATCAATAAACCAATAATATCACTTTCCTGATAGCAATATCAATAGGCCAATAATATCACTTTCCTGATAGCAATATCAATAGGCCAACAATATCACTTTCCTGATAGCAATATCAATAGGCCAATAATATCACTTTCCTGATAGCAATATCAATAGGCCAACAATATCACTTTCCTGATAGCAATATCAATAGGCCAATAATATCACTTTCCTGATAGCAATATCAATAGGCCAATAATATCACTTTCCTGATAGCAATATCAATAGGCCAACAATATCACTTTCCTGATAGCAATATCAATAGGCCAACAATATCACTTTCCTGATAGCAATATCAATAGGCCAATAATATCACTTTCCTGATAGCAATATCAATAGGCCAATAATATCACTTTCCTGATAGCAATATCAATAGGCCAATAATATCACTTTCCTGATAGCAATATCAATAGGTCAATAATATCACTTTCCTGATAGCAATATCAATAGGCCAACAATATCACTTTCCTGATAGCAATATCAATAGGCCAACAATATCACTTTCCTGATAGCAATATCAATAGGCCAACAATATCACTTTCCTGATAGCAATATCAATAGGCCAACAATATCACTTTCCTGATAGCAATATCAATAGGCCAACAATATCACTTTCCTGATAGCAATATCAATAGGCCAACAATATCACTTTCCTGATAGCAATATCAATAGGCCAACAATATCACTTTCCTGATAGCAATATCAATAGGCCAACAATATCACTTTCCTGATAGCAATATCAATAGGCCAACAATATCACTTTCCTGATAGCAATATCAATAGGCCAACAATATCACTTTCCTGATAGCAATATCAATAAGCCAATAATATCACTTTCCTGATAGCAATATCAATAGGCCAATAATATCACTTTCCTGATAGCAATATCAATAGGCCAATAATATCACTTTCCTGATAGCAATATCAATAGGCCAACAATATCACTTTCCTGATAGCAATATCAATAGGCCAATAATATCACTTTCCTGATAGCAATATCAATAGGCCAACAAAAACACTTTCCTGATAGCAATATCAATAGGCCAACAATATCACTTTCCTGATAGCAATATCAATAGGCCAATAATATCACTTTATAGGTCTACTTTATTAGCATACCCAAAAAAAATGCGGTTGTGAATGAATACTTAATGCGCCTATCTCCTCAGGTGATGGTGGTCGGCTACGGCACGGACGAGGCGGGCGGCGACTACTGGCTCGTGAAGAACTCGTGGGGCCGCTCGTGGGGCGACCTGGGCTACATCAAGATGGCGCGCAACAAGGACAACCACTGCGGCATCGCTACCAGCGCCTCCTACCCGCTTGTCTAGAGGCCACACAACGTATTACATTCAAATTGCTATCGTGAAAAATACTAAACAAAAACAATATCATTTTCAAAACTTGCAACACCATATTTTTGAGTCCAAATTCAATATTTTGATGCAAGTTTACACTAATGTCTGAAAATGTGTGTTCAATTTGAATTTAAATTACAAGATTGCATTGATTGTTAATACATAAGTGATATAAATAAGTACCTAAGTGGTTGCAAAGAACAGCGACATGACACTGAAGTGTGTGAACATTTCTAGATCACTGTAAATACTGTCTCGTAACACTCCGAGCTCGTACTCGTGTCATTTAGTTAAGTTACAGCGTATTATTGTAAGTGTAAAGTTTATGAACTTAGTTATTAAGTTAGCGCGAAGTTAGTGTAAAGCATTTGTGATATTATGTTATCTACTCGCGTCATTGTAGCGTTGTTGAGCTGAATATAAACATATTTTATAAAAACACCTGGTTTTATTATGCAATCATAAATAAGTTATGGTAACTTACTTCGTGGTGTAAAATACGGCAAATTGCTAATGGCCATGTCGACAAACTCGGTCATGTGCTCATGTGTCACATCTCATCTCATCCAACATCACAACGTTAAATTATCCCATTTTTATTTAAATCAATGATTCACAATCATAACTTTAGGTATGTTTTTTATTATAGATAGTGGGAAATATAGGGAAAATGTATATAAAGGGTAAGGCTTAACCTACACATTTTCCGAGCCACTAGAAAAACAATTGCTAGGTGACGGGCAAACATTCAAGTTCACCTTGACCGCGGCGCGTACAACAAGCCTGTTATGTATGCATTGTTTATTTTACTATTCTAATGTAAACGAGCGAAGTTAAAATTTTCCAATTTTTTGCGCAATTTTTTTTTATTTTTCTTTCCGTAAGAACCTTACGAAGTATTAGAAATCGAATGAAATCGGTAAAGTCGTTCTCAAGTTATGCCGTGACCAAGGGAAATAGATGGGAACGAACTGCCGAGATAAATCTTAAGTCCTACTCCTAATCCAGGTCATAGTCTACCCGTGTGCCAATTTCATCCAAATCAGTTCAGCCGTTTTAGCGCGACAGCTTAACAAACAAACAAACTCCGTTTCGCATTTATAAAATATTAGATAAGATAGCAAACTGAAGAAACATTTGGTGGTCGGTGGTAAGTAAAAGTCTGACACGGTCCCGCTCCACCCAGAGCGGCAAAAGTCATTTGATGACTTCCCAACCAGAAAAAAAACAGTAGGTAAGTACCTCTACCTATCTAGCCAGCTAAAGTTACCATCGTGTATCGCTGTTCCGATCATGGCCAATTTTTTGCGCTTTGTTGTTTTTGTATCATCGTTCTCGGTACATTCGAAGATGAAAAAATAAATAGAGATGATAATATTAGATTTCTTGGTATTAACTACCTTAGACGAGCACTGCAATTGGAAACTACATGTAAATACAGTATGCAAAAAAATCAATAGATTTGTTTACGCTTTGAGACAGTTAAGAAAAACAACTAGTGAGCTCCACAGACTTATATTCTGTGGTGAGCTCTTACTGCTTATCACGGCCACGGAAGCTCCATCTTAAGGTATGGGTTATTGTTATGGGGCAACTCGACACACATTAGTAGAGCTTCCATTGTGCAGAAAAAGTGTGTCCGAGCATTATTGCTCGGACACACTTTTTCTGTACAATGAAACGCCGGGCCTTTTGAAGCACGCGCCGCTTTTCAAAAAAATATGAGTACCTATCTATGTACATAATGGAAATTGGAATGTTTATTAGAAACCAATTACATTTATTTACTGACAGTAATAAAAACCGTAAATATATTTCAAGAGACCCCACGAAATTGAACATTCATAATTATTGTAGAAGCGCATTACATAAAAAGAATAGCTATATGATGTCCATCAAAGTATACAACCACATTCCACGACGGTTGAGAGAACTTCCCTTATATCAGTTTCAAAAGCAAATGAAACTATGGTTAATAGAGAACTGTTTTTATACCTTAGGTGATTTTTTTAACTATAAGACTTAATTCCTATTCCTACTACTAAACTATGTAATGACCTAACTATTGTATTTGTGAATTTTTGTATTTTATTTTTATTTTGACTGTAATAATTTGACTTTACAGAATAATAATGTATGACTAATAGTAAATTTTCGCATGCCTGCTACAGGTGAGATGTGTAAAGCACTTCTTTATTGTAACACCAATTGTACCATAACTCTGGCGAATTATAGATTTATGATTTACAAGTATTTGTGTACGTACGAGTAAAAGTGAATAGGTAGGTACGATCTTCGATAGCTTTCTGAGAAAAGTTCGCTTACGCAATCCTTAGCCGACTACATTTTGTTCGTTGCTGTTGAGTTTGTGAGCTAGGTAGGTACGGGCAACATTCAGAACGCACGCGACCATCATTATGAGTCAATGATTACGTCAGTCATAAGTTGTCTACCTACAGCTGTCTGCTTACAGGAAATACCTATGCTTGAACTTGTCATTATGTTGCGGAGTTGTTTCCGTGTAATTAACAGATAACAGAACACAGAACTGACGAAATTGTGCACAAAGTAACATCATGGGAGATAGTTGTATCAAGTAGTATAGGTACCTACTGTACGAGCACATGATGACATGAGGAAAGAAATGGAGTATGAGAGCACGTGCCGGAGGGGTCGCGGGGTCACTGGCCGGGCCGCTTGCTCCGCGCCCGGTGGCGTATATAGAAATGCTACTTCAGTACGTCCCCTCACAGGCGGAGACGATAGAGTCATTTCCAGGCGTTAAACACACGTAAATGCTAATTCCGCGTAATTGCTACTGAATACTAGCATTTACAATGCGTTTCAACTTCGTCTCCGCGCCTGAGGGGACGTACTGAATTATCATTTCTATATAGGGTGACTGGTAATTAGTGACCGATACCTAAACACATGATTATATTCATGATAACAAACAACTTTTACTATGGGACCAAACCTGAACTTGCGAAAAAAAACTCAGCTGCTCCCTACATTTTGACGAGATATGCGAACATGAATGTAGGGAGCAGCTGATTTTTTTTTCGCGAGTTCGGGTTTGATCCCATAGTAAAAGTTGTTTGTTACCATGAGTATAATCATGTGTTTAGGTAACGGTCACTAATTACCAGTCAGCCTATATACGCCGCCCGGTGCTGTTCACTGCCTCACTGTTGCCGTCACGAACTGCGTCGCAAATTGTAGATACGTGTCAATTGAGCTGTTGAACATAAGTTATCTGGTATTTTCCTCATAAGTAGGTGGAAGGCTATCTCGCCGCAAACATAGTTATGTATTTAACAGGATAATACCTACCATGTATAACGATCGAAAAACTATCGGCGGTATTTTGGTCGGTAGGTAGGTACCTGCCTACCAATAGTAAGTAAGTTTTTTTTTTTTTTTTTTTTTTTGTTTATTTTTCAAAGAATAGTTTACACATTAGTTTTTAGCTTAAACATACCACGGAAACCATCGCGGGTTTAATGGCGGTATGGCCAGACACGGCAACTCGGTGCCACTACATATTAATATTTTTACGACAAAAATTACGTAGGTATAGGTATACTTGGCGTCAGGTAAAAAGAACGCTGGGCGAGAGTGGGAGGGGGGACGTGTGTCTGCGCATGGGAAACAGTCGCGCGAGAAAGAGACCACCTGAGTCTCGCCAGCGCTCCCCCTACGTGACGCACCTTGTATTACATAGATATTTATTTCTATAAAGATACAGATAGATATACAGAACTAAGAGTGTTCTATATATCCATCTGCATGCATACCACAAAAATACAGATACCCATACTTAAATGTTGAAATTTTACATAGGGTGACGCAATGGGCGGTCTTATCGCTAAAAAAGCGATCTAGATCGCACTACAATCTAGAAAGTATCTTTTTAACACCTTTGAGCAGTTCTTCGCATTTATTACATTGCAAATTTCCATAGGCAAATCATTCATATAGGATGGTAGCATGCATTCCCACGTCCGCGCTCCATAAACATTATTAGATTTGGGTACGATAAATGTAGGTAAATAGGTCAAACAACGCAACGACTTTAGTCTTTCGTATTTACGGATACTACTTAAATTATGGCAATTCTCACTTACTCGAGAAGTAGGTAGGTACTTACCTAATACTTTGATAACTGTTGTAGTAAATTAGATAGGCATTATAAGAAGTAGGTAGGTACTTACCTAATACTTTGATAACTGTTGTAGTCAATTAGATAGGCATTATAAGATTAAGTACACAACAACAAAAAACTAAAAACCGGTCAAGAGCGAGTCGGACTCGCGCACCGAGGGTTCCGTTCCGATTTCTGAAAAAGTATGCTATTTAGAGACGTCGTTTTATTTTTCCTGTAATCTTTACATAAACTTCTATCACATAGAATAATAAATTTCAGATTTTTCTCTTCGCAAACTTCGGAGATAAGGGGGAGGAACGGTATTTTTTTTTTTACATTTTTCATCAAAAGTCGAAAACTATGCGGCCAAAAAAAAAAGAAAAAAATGTTTGAGAATGTGCAAACAGCGCTCTTTGATATGACACCCCACATGCCCTAGTAGCTCCACTTTGAATTTTTAAGACCCCCTTTCAGTCCGTTGCAAAAAAAATATAAATATTTTTATTTCTTTCTTATTTGCAAAATCTAAAACTGTTCCAAATTTCAAGTTGATAGCATTAGTAGTTCTTGAGATATCCAGCTGTGACTGACAGACAGACAGACTGAAGACACCATAAGGGTTCCTTTCTTACCATTTTGGTACGGAACCCTAATAATAGTTTTGGGTGTTTGTAAGTATGCTTGAACGCGCTGATCTCTAGAACATAACCTATTTTATTTGGTCTGAGCTCTAGAAACTGCCAGTCGGATTTGAAAAAAACTTTTTGCATTTGATAGGAGGCTATTTAGGACCCTTAGGAGCCGATCAGAAAGAACGCAAAGCGAAAACGAAGTACCTAATAGCGCGGGCAGGCAATGCGATGCGACGGGGCGGGCGTGTAGGACTACAGTAGGACGGGGCCCAGGAAATTTCACGCGGGCGAAGTCGCGGGCAGAAGCTATAACATTACCTTGCTATGTTGCAATTATAGCGGACAGATAATAATATCCTAATGAGATCTAATTAGCTATTAATGATGATTGAGTGCGTACGCCCCCGGCGGCGGCTGGGAGGCGTCGCGATCACATGACGTTCGCCCTTACAAAACATGGTACTATCACATTTGCATTACAGATGATAATTATATTATTATGTACCTACCTAGTACATTATGTCTGCTCGTGATACGCCTCCTGCTGTGTGCGAGAACATAAATATAGATAGTACAGTGCGTTTCAAATAAGAATGGGAACGTCAATGACCTCTATCTGTCAAATGTTGATTGAAAAGTACGGTTTGCAAAGAAAACTTATTTGCGTATCAATAACGTTTTGTTTTGTCTTAGTTAAATCAAAGTGAAAACAGACATCAAAAAATTATTCACAATTAGTTTTTTATAAATTATGCTTCTTTCTTTCATATTGTCATTGTTGGCAACAATTTTTTTCATTTTTTTCAAATTCTTCATTCATGATTCGTAAACAAATGTTAACTAAAAAATGTCTTGTTTTGCTCACCCTACCCAATTCAGTCGATTTGACAGCTATGACGTCACAACATGGCGCTGAGTCGATCCTATTCTTATTTGAAACGCATTGTAATTATGAGTTGTAGGCACAGACGCCAGCACATCAAGCTACTACAATCTGTCTTTCTTTAATAGATTTTCATCTTTATCGCTAAAGCATTAGGTTCAAGGTTTACTGGGAAAATTTGACAGTTTCGGATGACTTCGATGTGCTGGCGTCTGTACCTACCTGAGGTAGGTGGCGCGAACTAGATGTTAGTAGGTATAACTTCAATTGATACAGAGCAGCCACCGTGCATACTGTGCCTGCTCCACAGCTCGAGAGCAGACGAGAAATGACGACGCGCCGCAGGACTACACTAGGAGAGACAAGTGCTAAGTAGCAGGCAGCCAGGGGTTTGAGTGTGGACTATAGTGATTGAGATGACCCTGTAGTGTATCAAAACCTATTCTCAATTTAAGCGGTTAACGCTCACAAGCGACATCTATGTTTGCAAACCATATAGGTATACATGATTTTAATACGTCTAAATTAAAATGGTATTATGAAAAGGACCTGTTAGTAGGTATCCTATAATACATACTCTTTCAATTTGGTGTCTTTATTTTTCCTTACTTGCATTTTAAAATGTTCTAAGATTGTACAACCTGACCGTCCACTCCATTTTGCACTTTGCCGGAATTCCAGAGGGTGACACTTGGCATGTTGTCCACTGCTTAACTTGTGCTTCTACCCAGACCCGGTACTTGGGACAATTAGCAATAATTTCATGACTATTTTTGTTACCTTGGGTATTACCAGTTAACACAAATGTATGTGTTAATGTATAAAAATGAAAACTAAAGCGAACTAAAGAAAAGTCTACAAAACCCACAAAACCTGTTTTTAAAATCGTGAAACATTTAAAATTCGGACGCAATTTATCGAATATTATCGTCTGTATTCCAAACCCAAAATTCGAAACCTATGACAGTATTAAAATGTATTAACCTATACAGTATTCGACTACGTAATGTTACAAGGAAGAAGGAAAGCGTTAGTAGGGTTTGCAACATTAATGTTACAAAGATAGAAATAAAGGAGAAAATGGTTCAATAAAAGATGCGTCGACATTGATAGAACGCTTTATATTATAAAACACAAGGATCGCACTCTGTGTGCACACGGCTATGTACAGTGTTATGTACTACTGACTATGTACCGAGCCGCACTCACCTGTAGAACGTTCATTTATATTTACAATAAATGAGTCATTGTTACAAATGAGTGTGCACCCTGTAGGTATCTCTGAAAGATATGCTTACTCCTACCCACTAATAGTTTCGTACAACAAATAAATAATACTGATTACGTTACGTGTGATTACCTAGAACACATTAATATTTACAATCTTATTTATACTTATTAGGTACTTTTAATTGGTTGTTTACTAACAACATACACAATGACTGGTATTTCCATTTAAATATTTAAAAAAAAACAACAATGGCTTCATTAATTTCGGGTCAGCAAGTTGCTATAATAATCGCAGAAGTGACTGGAAGTAGGTATCGTTAACGTTGAACGAGTCCCCGTGACATGCTGACATCTGAATCTACTAAGTACTGAGCTGTCGTGAAGCTTTTTTGTCGAAACTAGAGCAAACCGTGACCTCCGGCACTTGAACATAAGTAGGTACATTGTTCCAAATTGATGTTGAATCCCAGTGATAAGGTTTACTAAACAATGCCTATTAGTGTCCATTCCACTATAAATAAAATCATTTTATTTCGGATAACTAAAGATCCATAAATTGTTAGTAACAGGATTAGAACTTAAAACACTATTGTTAGTAACTTAAGCTAATAACTACAATCCACACTTTTGAAAACTGCATAAAAATAAATTTTGAGAATGCCAAAAAAGAGTCAAGGAAATAGTCTTGACTAGGTATTTCTTAACTATTTTTTTATATGAAGTATCAGATCATACCATACTGAAATCCGTAAGCTTTTAGCAGAAAACAGGTGAGGATTATGGTGGAAAAGCATTCCGCCATAATCCTCACCGAGGTACCTTTATAACTCTGGACACCTTGAAGGACTATTTTCGAGACTTGGCATGGGGTCACGACTATTTTTTGGAATTGAAACCAAGTTGATATTCCTCGTCGTTTGCCCGCACGAGAGGTGAGGATTATGGTGAAGCCATTTCCCGCTGTAATCCTCACACCTACATAGAGCTAATAACTTCGGAATTATAACAAGACGATGTTTTTACCTTGGTGACTGTATAACTATTTCTTGACTATTTTTTGGCGTTCTCAAAATTAATTTTCATGAAGTTTTCAAAAGTGAGGATTATATACTTTAGTGGCATGGACACGCGGATTAGACAATCCTTTAATTAATATTACGTGATTAGTGTCTCAACAGATTGCGGTTCACCTGGGTACAGTCGGCAGGAGTACCGAGTAGCCATCATTTATTTATGTCCGGGCAGCTCCCAAGCTTCATAAAATTAATTATTAGAGCTAGTTTTAATATCTAGGCTACACCCTACACCTAGATGTAACATTTCATTTAATAAAGAAAGTACTTACATAAGTTTACTTGACAAGATCTTATGTATTGCACTCTTTAAAAATTACGGTAAACACATTGTTAGTTTGGCACATGAGAGAAATAAAATATTATTATTATATCATTTTGGCAACTAGATATTCAGTCAAATTCAGGACTGTGCGGTAGGGAAGACTTCCTTATACATTTTCATTCATTAGAATCATCACCTCATTATGTTAATATTCCGAAAGCAGAGAGACCTGTTGCAACACTCTGCAGTCGTGTCTGTGACAGCTAATCAACGACGACAAAATCATGTCAAATGATTTGATTGTGTTGTTATTTTAGTTAGCCAAGCAGTTAGTTAGACGTTCTGTTAGCTTGTGTAGTGTCGCGGTTTAGTTAGTTTGGCAATGGTGCCGATTCTCTTGTACACTGAACTAAACTAACTAAACTATCACTAAAATTCCTTGCTTTTGGCTATGAGAATCTTAAAGCTATTCTGCAAAAAAAAATCTAAAAAAACAATTTTAACACAACTAAAATCGAGTTTGACAATCGCGACTCCTCGTGGTACTTGTTTGCTTAAGGCCGCGTTTCCACTGACGCGGAGCGGAGCGGAGACGTGCAGGAATCGGCCAATCATAATGGTTGAAATCCTCATCGCGTCTCTTGCCTCGTCTGTAATTGGACGATTCCTGCACGTCTCCGCTCCGCTCCGCCCAGCTCCGCGTCAGTGGAAACGCGGCCTTATCCCGGGAATGATTTTAGAGCCGGAGGCGCGCAGGGCAGCCTTAACGTGTTTTATACAAAAGAAAAGAAAAATAAAACCGGCCAAGTGCGTGTCGGGCCACGCGCAGTAATAGGGTTCCGTAAAGACCTATCCAAAAACACCCCACACTATGGGATAGACGAGAAAAAAAAAACATCCCTACTTTACGTGTACATAAGGTACTCTAAAAAAATTTTTTTTCATGATTTTATTTTACCACTGTCGGCGTAATAAATATGTATATCCATGCCAAATTATAGCTTTCTAGTGCTAAGGTCCGTATTACAGAAGGAAACTCAAGCACTGATCTTTGTTTAAAACTAGTTTCAACCAATCAAATGGCTTGAATCTAGTTTTAAGTAATGCTTGAGTATTGAGTGACGTTCTGTAATACGGACCTAAGAGTCTCTGAGCTAAGCCGCGGACGGACAGACAGACAGACGGACGGACATAGCGAAACTATATTGGTTCCTTGTTGACTACGGAATCCTAAAAAGATACAGTATTATAAGTACTGTTTTTGCACCTGAAGCCAAGGTGTTGGTGTGAATTTTAGTTCACGACAACTAATTTTATTCCACACCTTTTTAATCGCGATTAAAAATAGTCTGATTTAATTTGACAATCAAAATTCAGAATAGCAAAATTGCCATTTTCACTCGTAGTTTTCACTAAATTAATAACTCGGGTTGTGTCACTTTAGTCAATTTCAGAATGGGAAATCGTCGTTTGACAGGAATAAACTAAATTTTAGTGATTTTTAGTCTAGTTTAGAGGCATTTGTGACAAGAGAATCGGCACCATTCTGTTAGCTTGTGTAGTGTAGCGTTTTAAAACCAGGTGCTAGCCAGACTCCTAGTCCTGAGCACCTGCTCCCTAATGATGCCTTCGCTGTACTTTGCGCACCAGAATGACAATGATTATTATAATCAACAAATGATTTGGCGCTGTACACTTACTGTACTGGTATAGCTACGAGTCGAGTCCACACTGTACACTTACTGTACTGGTATAGCTACGAGTCGAGTCCACACTGTACACTTACTGTACTGGTGTAGCTACGAGTCGAGTCCACACTGTACACTTACTGTACTGGTATAGCTACGAGTCGAGTCCACACTGTACACTTACTGTACTGGTATAGCTACGAGTCGAGTCCACACTGTACACTTACTGTACTGGTATAGCTACGAGTCGAGTCCACACTGTACACTTACTGTACTGGTGTAGCTACGAGTCGAGTCCACACTGTACACTTACTGTACTGGTGTAGCTACGAGTCGAGTCCACACTGTACACTTACTGTACTGGTGTAGCTACGAGTCGAGTCCACACTGTACACTTACTGTACTGGTATAGCTACGAGTCGAGTCCACACTCAACTAACACTAAGCTATGTACAATAGTATACATACAGACTGACTTTTTATTCTTATTTACATCATGTTTCTAATCTGTGGTTTTTTTTTCTGGATAAAATCATAAACTAGAAAAAGGAGATAATTATCCATTACTTAAGAGCTGATTTTCCAGTGATCAGATAACATTTATTAATAATAAATATTACTGTTTGACATGTTTTCAATACAAAAGCTATTTTTAAGCTAATATTGTAGATGCAATGGTAGACTTTGTCAGAGCTAATATTGTAGATGCAATATGGTTTCAATGGATCGCAATACATTTTAGACACAAGCACTTGAACCAAACTGCTTGTGTCTTCATGTGCACATAAGTTTTAGTATTTTAATCGTTTGTAAAAAAAAAAAAAAACATACATGCTGCCTTAGAACACAAGGAGTGGATTCTCCTTGTGTTCCCTACGACATGGATTTACAGCCAGCAGAGAAAAAACTGGCAAAATGAGTGCATGAACAACGTGAGTTACAATAAATAAGAACATTGAGATCGGTCCGCCGGCGCCGGCGCCTGCCCGCCGTACGCCGGCGCGCTGCGTCGCGGCGACGACTATTTCTTCTTGGGCTTCTTGGGGTTGCGCGAGCGGCTCTTGGCCTTGCACAGCGGACAGATGGGCGCGTTGCGGTGGATCTGCTGGTGGCACGACAGGCACGACTTCATGGGCGGCGGCTGCTGCCTGCACACACACACACACTCACCACTACGCGCTGTCGCTAGCGATGGCTTTACGAGTTCACTTACAACATTTGGCGCAAGTGAACTTTCATTCCAATATTTGTAATCAAAATTATGTACATACAGAACTAAAATAGCGTATAAAGTTTGAAACAAAAATTAAAATGATATCATTGGATAAAATAAATCGTAATCGAATAAATGAATAGTTAACAGGTGAAGAGATCGGAGCTCCGGGCTGGTGAGGACAAGGTCGGGCGGAGGGAAGAGATCGGGGCTCCGGGCTGGTGAGGACAAGGTTGCGCGGAGGGAAGAGATCGGGGCTCCAGGCTGGTGAGGACAAAGTCGCGCGGAGGGAAGAGATCGGGGCTCCGGGCTGGTGAGGACAAGGTCGCGCGGAGGGAAGAGATCGGGGCTCCGGGCTGGTGAGGACAAGGTCGCGCGGAGGGAAGAGATCGGGGCTCCGGGCTGGTGAGGACAAGGTCGCGCGGAGGGAAGAGATCGGGGCTCCAGGCTGGTGAGGACAAAGTCGCGCGGAGGGAAGAGATCGGGGCTCCGGGCTGGTGAGGACAAGGTCGCGCGGAGGGAAGAGATCGGGGCTCCGGGCTGGTGAGGACAAGGTCGCGCGGAGGGAAGAGATCGGGGCTCCGGGCTGGTGAGGACAAGGTCGCGCGGAGGGAAGAGATCGGGGCTCCGGGCTGGTGAGGACAAGGTCGCGCGGAGGGAAGAGATCGGGGCTCCGGGCTGGTGAGGACAAGGTCGCGCGGAGGGAAGAGATCGGGGCTCCTGGCTGGTGAGGACAAGGTCGCGCGGAGGGAAGAGATCGGGGCTCCGGGCTGGTGAGGACAAGGTCGGGCGGAGGGAAGAGATCGGGGCTCCAAGCTGGGACAAGGTCGGGCGGAGGAAAGAGAACGGGACTCCGGGCTGGTGAGGACAAGGTCTGGCGGAGTGAAGATATCGGGGCTCCGGGCTGGTGAGGACAAGGTCGGGCGGAGGGAAGAGATCGGGGCTCCGGGCTGGTGAGGACAAGGTCGGGCGGAGGGAAAAAACCAAAAAGAGAAATAAAACATAATCGAACCTCAGCGAGACGGTAATGAAATCTTGGTCGAGGGCAGACCTGAACGCGGGCGGCGGTGGCGGCGGCTTGCGCGGCGCGGCGGGCGGCAGGAACGACGCCAGCGCGCGGCCGGCGCCCGCGCCCCCCCCCGGCGGCGCGCCCCCGCCCGGCAGCGCGGGGAAGCGGCTGCAACCGCTGCAATCTTACTCCATGGTACACTTTACTAACTATTTCATCTATATATGTATACGAATACATAGATAGATGTCGATGGTCGTTTGCATCCTCGTCAAATTTAAGGGTAGTCATAGACGTAAAAAAAAAGAAGGACCCGCGCCACGCATATCGAAAGTGAAGCACCGTACCGACCTATGTGTGCGTGATTTGAGTACCTGCAAAGACGACGTCGCTCGTGTCACGTAATGGCGGCCGGTCGGCATACTATGATGTCAATGTGTGCGTGAGGCGTGTTTGTACAAACGGTCCTTACTGTGCTTCATTTTCGATATGCGTGGCGCGGAGTCCTCCTTTTTAATAAGTGTATGGGTGTTGTATAGATCCTCAAACCGAACAACTTTTTCCGTGGCACCAACATCGTAATCGCGAAAACATAATTTTGGGTCGATCGATCGCTTGCCTAAGCGGACGTGCCTTTTGTTTTGCTTATAATGTGCGAGAATTAAATAATTACTACTAAATTGTTATTGAAATTACATATGCAGTATAAGCATTAAAACTGAAGTGTGTCGCGAGTTGATAGATAGGAACACTGACTTACGCGTTCATTGCATTAGCAATGACCTAAATCTTATAGACTATAGTTACTGTGGTGGATATGGCTGCCTCAGGATCTAGCCCGTTTGACCGTAGCCAATTGCTGCGGCGAAGTCCTCCGCCGACACCAACTGCACGAGACAAGCCCATAGCAACTCCACCAGCTCCCACGGAATATGAGTTACCCTCTGAAGTTCTACCCACGTCGGAAATTAAGAAATGGATGAGCACAATAGACTCCATCTTGAGTGAAGTGTGTACTATAGTAGCTGAGGGCAAAATGAACTCCGAACAGAAGATCCGTGTGACTAATTTATGCCGTAAGGTGACTAGTGGGACATCTCAGATGGCTGTCCTGTATCAGTCTCTGACACACAAAACTACACAGGCGTACACTACTATTGAACATCTACAAGAAAAGCAGGGCGTTGCGAAATCACTCCAGCAATTCAAAGAGGTCGTAGAAAGTAAAATGAAGCCCGCAGAAACTACTTCCTACGCAAATATGGTCAAGAAGGGCTCCGACAACTACATCCGCCCTGCAAATTTAAGCTCTGTTGCTATTTACCATAGCGATAAATCCAAAACCAGCGACGACACGAAGTCCCTTGTCCAGAAAATCATCTCTCCCGAGGAACTCAAACTTCATGTTCGTGGCGTTCGAAAAGTGAGAAACGGAGGGGTCATCATCAGCACGGACAAGAGGGAAGACATAGAAAAATTACGGAAGTCGGAAAAACTAATTGCGTCAGGCCTTACCATTGAAGAACCAACAAAGCGCCGTCCTAGGGTTGCAGTTATTGGTGTCCCCGTAGCCCTAACTGAACAGGAGGTATTTGATTGTATTTTCGAGCAAAACCTGTCTGAGAAACTGCCGAACACAACCCGTGACTCCTTCTTAGCTACGGTAAAACTAAGCCATAAATCCGGTAAGAAAAATCTGAGCACCTGTAATTATATTCTAGAATTACCAGCTAACATCAGGAGGTTTCTTATTGAACAAGGGCGAATTTTCATCGATTGGTCGTCCTGCCCCGTGAGAGATTTCACGATAGTCACTAGGTGCTTCAATTGTCAGCAATTCGGACATGCAGCTAAGTATTGCCGAGAAACGAGCGCAACCTGTAACCACTGCGGAGAGGCTGGTCATTCCTTTAAGGACTGCAGCAATAAAAATGCTCCCCCCAAATGTGCGACGTGCAATCGCTTCAAGCGCAAAAGTGACCATAACACTGGTGATCCTAGTTGCCCGGCACGCAAGTTCGCAGAGGAAAACTACATAAATTCTATAGACTATGAAGGCGCCTAAGAGCGCTACAGTTTTCGTATCTTTTTAAGCACGCTAGCAGGGGTTTAATTTTATTTTTATATTTTAAATAGTAACTACTTCTATAATTATGATCGATAATTTGCTTTGTGACCTAGATAGCTTTTCTGTATCTGAAACTACTATCTGCAATGTTGCAGACTGTAAACATTTTATTCCTGCTGTGGATAAAACATTAACTGTGCTTACCCAAAATATTCGTAGCATAAACAAAAACATGAACGGTTTTGAAGTGTTGTTACAGAATCTTGACATAAGCTGTGATGTAATTGTCCTGACAGAATGTTGGTTGTCCAATCAGACACTCAGTTTACCACCCCTGGATGGTTACTCTTCCCACAAAACCAATCGACATCTCAATCAAAATGATGGCTTAGTAGTTTATATCAAGAAAAATCTGAAAGCAACAGTAGAGGAACCGATAATTCAGGATAGTAATTGCTTGATCATTGAAATTAGCCCCGATGGTAATGGCTGTTTACAGACCTCCTTCTCAAGATATTGACCGATTTTTAGACTCTCTTGCCACTCTTCTAAAAAAGTTGTGTAATTTCAAAAACATTATACTAATAGGTGACATAAATATTAACATTGTTTCCGGTAAACTCGATAATCATGCACATAATTACCTAAACATTTGCTCATATCACGGACTATTGCCAGCTTATCATTACCCCACGCATCAAAGTGGATCATGCTTAGATCATATAATTTTGAAAACAAAAAAACCAACCAAAACATTCATTACTAATTCTTCGCTAACTGATCATAATGCAATTTTACTAACATTGCAAATATCATTACCCAGGAAAAAATGCATGCGCAGCTATACCAAAGTTAATATGACAAAACTTGAAACTGACATACGCAGCATAAATTTTGACCCAGTTTACAACTCATGCGACGCGAATACTTCCCTAAACTACTTTATAGGCTCACTACAACATGTAATAATTAAAAACACTTTCACTACAAAAATGCCTAGGAAATATAGTAATGTCAAACCCTGGATTACACCGGGTCTCGTCCGTTGCATAAGGCATAGAGACAAATTGCACTTAAAATCTAAACTAGCACCTGACAACGAGGTACTTAGCATAACGTACAAAAGGTATAGGAACTTTTGTAATAACCTACTGAAGAAAATAAAAATCCAACATGATAAATATGAGCTGCAATCAGCAGGAAATAATAGTAAACTACTCTGGAAATATATAAGAACAAATAATTTTAGTGCAAAAAACTCAGAACCTACACTTGATTTGCTATCAACAGATATTTGCCCATATAAAGCAGCTGATAAAGTTAATAATTTTTTTGTCAACGTTGGTAAAAACTTGGCTGACAAAACACCTAGAACAATTCTCTCTTGCCAAAACCAGACTACTGTAACTGTAAATCCAGTTAATTCTTTTGTATTATTAGATACCGATATCGATGAAGTTTTAGGAATGATTTCCGGATTAAAAGATGACTGTGCTGTCGGGTGGGATGATATACCAAATAGGATCCTTAAGAAATTTAAATACCTACTAGCTCAACCTCTAACTCATATCTTTCAGCTATGTCTGACTAATGGAGTTTTTCCTAGCCTACTTAAAAAAGCATTGGTCACTCCTGTTTTCAAATCTGGAGACAAGTATTGCGTTAATAACTACAGACCCATTTCTGTATTAACAGGCCTCTCCAAAATTTTGGAAAGAATTATAAATAATAGGTTAATAAAATATCTTGAGGACAACAAATTACTTTCAGATAGTCAATTTGGTTTTAGACCAAAAAAATCAACCTGCCAAGCAGTACACAAATTGACTAATTATATTACGGAAAATCTGGATAATGGCTTACATTGCTTGGGAATTTTCCTGGACCTTGCCAAGGCTTTCGACACTATTTCTTGCTCTAAACTATTGCACAAGCTTGAATCACTTGGGATAAGAGGAACACAACTCCTACTTTTTTCTGATTATCTCAAAAATCGTTATCAGTGTGTAAAACTCGGTCAGTTTAAAAGTTCAGAACTTAAAAACAGCTGTTACGGCATTCCACAAGGAAGTATTTTGGGACCTACGTTATTTTTAATATACATAAATGAACTTTGCAGCCTGAAATTACCAAATGGTATCATAATGTCATACGCAGATGACACAGCCCTATTGTTTTCGGCTAAATCAAGAGAGGAGGTCTATAAATATGCTCAGAGTGGTTTTAATTATGTATCAAATTGGCTTTGCATGAATCTACTAACATTAAATGCAGATAAAACCAAACATATTTTATTTAGAATGAAAAACACTAATATACCACTTACTAACCTTACCATTTAAGCTCATAACTGTACGACAGACGCTGACGCTGTTTGTTCGTGTCCTACTCTAGATAAAGTCGACCATATGAAATATTTAGGTGTTACAATTGACACAAATCTAAATTTCCGTAAACATATTGATTTGCAATGTACTCGAGTTCGTAAATTAATCTACATTTTTAAGAACTTACGTCACATTGCTGACTATAAATTAATTAAACAGGTATATTTAGCTTTGTGCCAATCTGTACTTACATACTGCATAACTACATGGGGTGGTGCTGCAAAGTCAATTTTACTACCTCTAGAACGTGCTCAAAGAGCAATTCTAAAGGTAGCCACTTTTAGGCCTTTCAGATTTCCTACACACCAGCTGTACATGGCATGTGAGGTGCTAACAGTACGCCAATTATTTATTCTGCACATCATGTTACATCAGCACGCTGAACTCGCTTATAAACCTTCTGACAAGAGAAGGAAAGATCTGGTCTGCATAAAGCTACAAACTAGGCATGCTTTTGTAAACCGGTTCTATGTCTATTTAGCACCCCATTTATATAATAAGCTAAATAGGATACTTAATATATATAGTGCCACTTACAAACATTGTAGTCTGAAGATATGCGAATATTTGGGTAAGCTTGATTACACAGACACAGAAAAGCTTCTAGAAGTGCTTCAATAATTATGTAGATATTAAATTGGTAATTTTTAATTTGTATTTAGTAATATATGTAGGATAGTATTATTTCAATTATCAATTAACTATGTACATACAATCAGCTTGATCGCTTAGTCTTGGGATGGCCTGAAACACAGGTTTTTATTAACCTAGCTCAGGCAGGTCGCCACACAAGTTATAATGTTAGTACCAAACCAATGCACCTTTCATAGGTAAGTAACAACATGTGTAAATTAAATTGAACTACTTTGTTTATAAGTATTTAAGCTAATCTGTTTAAGAACTTGGTACTACTAAGTATTTATAAGTTTGTAAATGTTTTACTTTGTAAAAGGACGTAATAAATTATTATTATTATTATTGGTTATTATTATTATTGGTGATAATCAGCCGTCCCATACAATTGCGTCGAGTAAATATTGAAGTTATCTATGGTACAGTTGAATTTTTTTTCGCGAATACGATGTTGGTCCCATGGAGAAAGTTGTTCGGTTTGATGTTCTGTATCACAACCTGAAATTCGCCGAGGATGCAAAACGACACGTTGCATATAAATGCAACCGCGCTGCATGTAAGCTTGCAGATGAACACACAAAACGACACGTTGCATATAAATGCAACCGCGCTGCATGTAAGCTTGCAGATGAACACACAACCGCGCTGCATGTAAGCTTGCAGATGAACACACAACCGCGCTGCATGTAAGCTTGCAGATGAACACACAAAACGACACGTTGCATATAAATGCAACCGCGCTGCATGTAAGCTTGCAGATGAACAAAACGACACGTTGCATATAAATGCAACCGCGCTGCATGTAAGCTTGCAGAGGAACAAAACGACACGTTGCATATAAATGCAACCGCGCTGCATGTAAGCTTGCAGATGAACACACAACCGCGCTGCATGTAAGCTTGCAGATGAACACACAACCGCGCTGCATGTAAGCTTGCAGATGAACACACAACCGCGCTGCATGTAAGCTTGCAGATGAACACACAAGTTCCTACTATCCTATTTGTTCATTGTGCCCGAGAAAAACATCGTCAAAATTCGTGCGAGTAAGTACGTAGGCACAGTAGTACCCAACTTATATGACATATCGATGTACCTGCGCAGAAGATGAATTTTCAAAGCGCGGGAAATGCTATTGACCAATCGGCACGCTCCACGCACCGCGCTCCTTTTTCCTGTACCGCTATTGGTCGGCAGCTGCCGCCATGTCAGCGCGCGCCACGTGGCAGTTTAGTCAGCCGCCATACTTGCAAGTGAGACGTAACTAACAGCTGCAGTGTATTATGAACCTTATAGTAGTAGTGATCTAATTGATTGATCTTGATTGTAAGTTTTAAGCATTCTTTCGTTAATTTTCGGGGCCATACTTTCTTTTCTGTGCGAACGAAGATTCACGACGCGCCTTATCAGTTGGGTAGCACTGTACTGCTGAATCAGCCTACAATGTACGCCTTCTCTGTGAGGGCGGCATAATCAGCCTATAATGTCCCCACTGCTGGGACACAGGATTCCTCTCAGTGAGAGGTAGCGGGCCCAATGCGGGCTGTCCAGCATGAGAACTATTCAGTACAAACAATATCATAACAACGGGAAGAACAAGTGACTCTCGGCTCCGTTACGGGTATGTTTACACGCTTTATGTGTGCACTAGGCGGCAGCGCGGCACGTACTCGGGCGTGATGGGGCTGCCCTCCTCCTCGTGCAGGTCGGGCAGGCGCTCCAGGCCCAGGCACTGGCGCCGCAGCAGGTCCACCTCGGCCTTCAGCGGCCGGTAGTCCTCGTGCAGGCGCGACGCCGCCGACAGCTTGCGCGTCATGCTCTCTTCCGTCTGCTTGATCACCGTCTCCATCTGGGGGACGGTATTTGTTATACATTACAAACCCGCTAATTCACAATGTTTGGACAAGCTCGCTGAAAAAGCTAGAACAGGGATGATGACAAAAAATTTTTTAGTCAGTCATTAGATTATTAAAAAATATTAGACACGTATTTTTTCTTTTTTAGGGTTCCGTACCTCAAAAGGAAAAAACGGAACCCTTATAGGATCACTACGTTGTCCGTCTGTCTGTCAGTCTGTTAAGACCCTTTTTCTCAGGAACGCGTGAAGGTATCAAGTTGAAATGAATATCAAATATGTAAGGTCTATAGTCCCTTAGAGTTCTAAAAAAACCAGGCTTCTAAGTCAACTACTTGCAAGTAAATCAAAGCCTACAGGGTTAGGTCCCGTTGTCCTAGAATCATGAAATTTGGCAAAAAAACAGTCTCACAGCACAAGTACTTAAAAAATCCGAAAATTGTTAATTTGTAATTTTATCACATAAAAAAAATTTTTTTGGGATAAATTCTTTTCAACTATTTCATTGTGCGTGGTCCGACACGCACTTGACCGGTAACAGCCAAAAACGTCCGTTTTTGACGTTAACTGCTATAATTTCGTTTTGTTCTATGTTCCATATATCCAGACCAGACATAAATGTTTCAATTTCTATCTATAATATGTATGTATTTACAAAAAAAAAAAAATGTACCTATCTAAGTAGTTTATCAGCCATCTCGTTACCATAACACAAGCATTAGGTTGCTTAGCTTGGGGACTAGATGGCGTTGTGTGAAATGTCCAAGGATATTTATTTATTATTTATTTTAAAAAAATGGTGGCGCTGCATTAGCAGCAGCGTTAGCAGTTAAACTAACCAACTACTATCTGTTAAACACGAGACTTTACTTTTGAAGCTACTTTACACCTAACAAAACTTAGTCACACAAAATGTTCGACCTATTGGACCTAACCATCAGGCGAGCGCCACCGACAGCGCGATCTAGCGGAGCACAGTAGCGCCATCTAGTAACCTTATTGTAAAACAACATTCATATTGGTTTTATAGCCTCGTTTGTGATGAGGAGGTGGTCCCAAGTGCTCCATCAATCCCTACCTAGTAGTTAAAGGGCCGATTCCACTGGTCTAAATCTAAAAGTGAGCAATTTACTGCATTTTGAGGAGCTATTCTGCCCATCACGCCGAAGATCCGCATCAGATCTTCTCCAAATTTTTATGAGACTTTTACTGGATATCTCCGCCTTATGAGATCCAATTTCAATAGTTATTTGTCTGTCGAAATCGGCCCTCCTTTTTGGAGGAAGTACACCTTCGATCATAAATCCTCGATGACAAAAAATTCGTAAAACCTGTACAAGTACCAAGTTTCGTCCAGCATGCGTACCATCACTACACATTGCCATGCGCACAAATATTTCTACTATCTGCCATTTTGCCTATTCTTCCGTCGACAAAACCCGTTTCTATGGCGGTCATGCTAAGCGTGCTGAGCGGTTGTAAAATACAAACTGACAAACAGACGAAATATTTTTTTCCAGACTCGAAGCAGGGACGCTTCGCTTAGAGCGAGCGCGCACTGCGGTGCGTTTCCGGTAGTTCTGCCGCACTGGGCGGGGCCTACAGTAACAAAACGCATGACCGCAGTGCGCGCACTTCAAAGACATTCCATATTCTTCACAGATTATGCGGTAGAAAAACGCACCGCAATGCGCGCTCGCCCCTACTGGCTCAATAAAAAAATGGCTGTATCTACAGACGGCCGAACTAGACCCGCAAATTGCAACAAACGTAAGAAGCTACTCTGGCGCTTTCGCCTTCAGTGTTGGATGCTCCAAATAATTTCGATAAATAGGATATTCTAATTGTATTCTATTCTAATAGGTAGGTATCTATCTAATTTCAATAATAAGAATACTTACTTACCTATTTTTTTTTTTTAATTATTTTTATCTAACTATGAACAAAATTTACGAAATTTACCTAAATGTAATAGATAATCGACAAAGTCTGCCGCAAGGTATGAGCTGTGTAATGTGAAGCGTGATCACCGGGAGCCCGGCAGAAATTACTTGGAATTTGGAGCATGTGGATAGTTCCACTAGCTCCAAATTCCAAGTAATTTCTTTCTTAAATTCAAGTATTCATAGCTGACGTCACAGGCTGACAGAGAAAACAAACAGTTTAAAATGTTACAATTGTCGGCCAACAATAGCGCGGCGCCAGAGTAAACAAACTCCCGCAGCATCATACTGCGGTATTAATAGCTCTCACAGCTATTGTTTACGATTGCTGTGCTTCCAAGCATTCCAATAAACTATTGTTAATTGATGTTAGAAGGACATTTTAGCGTGGTTAAGGCGCTACCAAAATAAATTGGAGGATTTTTCGTAACCATTTATTTCACTATTGCAGCATGTATGGATTTAATTTTTGAATACATGTTTATTGACTATTTGATTAATACTTTGACTGAAGGAAAACACGATTGGGTTAAATTTTCTCGATAGAATTTAATTCCGAAAAGACCTTTTTATGTTTTTTTCTATAATTCTAAAATCCTAAGTAATTTCATTGCAAAATTGCATTTAAAATGTGCGTATTAGGTAATTGAAAATTCTGGCTGAACATAATTTTGATAGATAGCTTAATTTATTTTTAAACAATTTTTATTTCATTTGGCGCTTTTATTTTGGTTCCAGCACGTTGTTGCGCTCTTTTTTTCGCATGTGGAAGTAATTGACTCTGTCACTTTCTTATTCCCGCCCAGTTCACTTTTTTTGTATCACCTTAACGAGAGAGCAGTGGTGGCGCAGTGGTAACAGCCGCGACTTACCGAGTTGTTGCTTGGTTTTACTTTGAGTTGGCTTTACTTTGTGTAAATTATTTCATCACCACTGCTCTCAAAATGCTGATGGAAAACATCGTGAGGAAACAGGCATGTCATAGAACCAAAAATTTGAAGATGTGACATCTACCAACCCGCACTGGGCCCGTGTGGTGGATTAGGGTACCACTCCCTCCCACCAAGAGGTTTACTGTGTTGCAGCAGTGGGAATGTTATAGCCTGATTATGCTTATGCTATGCTAAAGCGTTAACGCTTAAAACGACACAAATGAGACAGTAAAAGTTTCATTGTTATTACTGCTATGGCCGTACTGTCCTTTGAAGCATTAAATATGTGCAAAAACTTATTTGAGCATTTACTCTTACTATTAAATGTTAGGATATCCTGATATTGCACTTTATCAGAGTTGATATATATTTTTTATAGAGAACTGTCAAAATAACTCCCTATTGAGAGCTCTAAGGCCTCATTTACGGAGACGCGGGGCGTCGCGCGGCGCGGAGCGCGGTGCGGGCCGTCAAGTGTATGAAATCTTAATCGCTTCTCCATAAATGCTCTCATAGAACACTCTATGTTTGAATTTAGTGCGAGCCGCGCCGCGCACAGCGCCGCACGACGCCCCGCGTCTCCGTAAATGAGGCCTAACTGAAATTTGCCCATTCTGGAAGAAGAGATGTTGAATGTTACATCATGAAATAGTATATCATACAGCATTGATATCAGCATGAATCTGGCGCAGCTCCTCCACGTGGCTCATCTTCTCCTGCTGCAGTAGCTCCATCTCGCGCTTGTACTGCGCCAGGCAACGCCCCTCCTGGTCCCCGCTGCGCACCTCATTCAGAATACTGCGCTTCATACGCTCCAGAGTTATTGTTTTGTTTCTGGAAATATTTAACATCTTTTTTAACAATTCATTTGGTCAGAGGTAATAAAAATACACAATGCATTTTTTTGGCTTGAAAATAAGTAAGATATTGAAGGTAAAAAAAACAGCCAATCCTATATAAAAGGTGGAGTAGGTAGGTTGTTAAGGTTACTTTATTCAAAGCGTAGCCAGACTAGTTACACCTGCAGCCGGCGGACGACATTTACACGTAGATCGCTAGACGCCCTACGTGTTCAGTATAAAAATGGTTTTAGAATGCTGCTGCTGGGGCTGCCTCGTTTCTGTAGCGCATCAGGAATGTTAGCAGAGGCTAGAACTGATTGTTTTAAAACCATTGTATGCAAACGTAAGCCTCCCTGATGCTGCAAGTGCAGGACATTGCCAGCAATATTTTAAACACCATTAAAGGTAGGGTTGATTGCCCTCTTGTGGGCACAGTTTTTAATTTTAAATAAGTTTTACTAACATAGTATAAAGTCATTACTTTAACAATTTATGGATATTGTACCTAAGGATCTGAAATAAATGCTTATTAGTAATATTAAATAAGTTTTATTAACATAGTTTAAAGTGATTACCATAACAATTTATGGATATTATAAGGATCTGAAATTGCTTTAACAATAATATAACTCCAGTTTTTGTATTCAGTTATTCCATTATGTTTTTAATTTTCTATACTTTCAGTAAAAAGAAATAGTTCGAAGGTGTTGTACATATACCAACAAACTGTTTTCTTTCTTTCTTAAATCTTTAGTTTCATTCTAAAATAAAATATTGTAAGCTATTTATAATTAAATGTAAGCATGCAAAACTAAAACGAAATAATCGGTCAGAGGGTCGTCTGTTATTCTCAATGATATATTTGAGGAATCCATTCGAAGTATTGCATATTGAAGTACAAGTTTGGATTCATCATGCAATGTAAATTAGAGCTAAAATAATAAACATTTCAAACGATGTCAAGTGTTTATTGATCGAGTCCACAGGTGCGATTTGTAAGAGCATTTTGAATAACTTATATAAAATAAATCATCATACCTGATCTCTTTCATAGCTTCTAATTTATGATATATTTCGCGTTCGTTTTCAGCGGTCATTTCTTATTATATTTTTGTTAAAAACTACGAAAATAAACGAAAATGCACAACCACTATGCGAAAATCACATTCATCCACAGATTAGATAGCTACCACATAGCTAGTATAGCTACAATAGCTACATTCGTCGCCGTCGGTCGCTCGCCGTCACAGAAATGTACAGAATGTACATTCTGTACATTTTTGTAAAGTCCACAGAGCATGTAAGTTTGTAAAGTCGCCGTGAGGGCTAATAGTGATGTGCTGCAATATGCGTGCGGCATGGACCTAATATAGGTTATATAGGTCCATGTATAAATGTCATGGACCTTCTAATCGCTTCCAGTGCGGTGACCACAGAATATATATCTTCTAAATATACATATAAAAGAAGCAATGATGTATATGAGTCTAGCACACGAAAGCGCGACCTGAGAAAAGGCGGCAAATTCAAAAAATCTTTATGTGGTATTACTAGCTATACCTCTAGTTAAATGTTTTGATACTTGAGATTTTTTTGTATTTATTATAATTATTTTTTTGCGTTTAATGGTTTGGTGTGATGGAGCCTTAAATGTCATAGATGTGAGTAAGAAAACGAGTGTGTAGATATATTTATCAGTATGTACAGTGGGCTGCATCAATTTGGGTGTCATCATCAGTGACTGGGCAACTAAAGGACTCAGGAAAAGTAGGGAAAGACTTTTCGAGCTGTATGGCCTCAAGCCTTATAGAATTTTTAAGAACACTTGTAAGGCAGCTAAAGCCTTATACATTAGCAACAAGGTTAAATAAGCAGATAATAAAATAAAGACAGTTTGGAAAATTATCAACAATGAAACGAACAGGACCAGAAAGCATAATATTGATTACACACTGGAGTCGTCATGTGGTCTCATTTCCGATATCAAAGAAGTTTTTTTTTTGACATTTTAATAATTCCTCATTTAAGGTCCAACATAATAATAATATGTAAATTGTTCAATTTATTTTCTAATTTAATACCATAATTATGCATGTTTCTTTTTTTTTTCAATCATTTTTAATATATTTTAATTTATAATATTATGCTAGATTTGCAAACCATATTTGTACGCCGCCTGGCATAACATAGCGCTCTGTTAATCAAACATAAGATCTATATTTATATTTTTTTTTAGAGATCTTTGGGGAATGTCCATTAAAGTCTGTACCTTCATAATTGAGACTATAGCGCCTTACTTAGCCTTAATATTTAATTTTTGTGTAGATCAAGGAGTTTTCCCGGATTTAATGAAATACAGTAAGGTAATACCACTTTTTAAATCCGGAGACAGTAAAGACAAAAAATAATTATAGACCCGTATCCGTGTTGCCGGTTTTCAGCAAGGTGTTTGAAAAGGTAATGCTTAATCAAATGCTCAATCATTTTAACACGAATAAAATACTTCATGATCATCAGTTTGGTTTCACCAAAGGACGTTGTACGTCCGACGCCAGTGTAACTTTATTAAAACACATTTTTAACGCGTAGGAAGAGGCCCAAAACGCCATAGGCATTTTTTGTGACCTTTCCAAGGAATTTGATTGCGTCGTTCATGAAACCTTACTCTTGAAACTTGAGCATTACGGACTTGGAAAACTTGCCCTCAGTTTAGTAAAATCTTATTTAAATGATAGACAACAGCAAGTTCAAAAAAAAATGGTGGCAATTCACTCTGTTTAAAAGTAAAAATGGGTGTTCCACAAGGCTCGATATTGGGTCCTTTCCTCTTTTTAGTGTATATTAATGATTTACTCCATTTATTAAAAAAACAACCACAAATGGTGTTATTTGCTGATGATACTTCATTAATTTTTAAGGTAGATAGACGTGCTACAAATTTTGACGACGTTAATAACGCCCTACTGCAGATCCAAAATTGGTTCACTGCTAATAATTTAGTACTAAATGGGATAAAAACTAAGTGCATCAAATTTTCTTTACCAAATGTCAAAAGTAGTGATTCAAGTATATAGTAGATAGTATTGAATCAAGAGAAACTAGAATTCGTCGATAAAACCGTTTTCCGGGGGATTACGCTCGACTCAAGGCTGCAATGGGGTCCTCATTGAATATCACTTGCAGGACGGCTAAGTTCAGCAGCTTATGCTGTCAGAAAAATCCGTCAATTTACTGATGTAGATACCGCGAGGCTAGTCTATTTTAGTTACTTTCATAGTATCATGTCTTACGGTATTTTACTTTGGGGACGGGCTGCAGCTATCGAGTCCATTTTTATTCTGCAGAAACGAGCCATCAGAGCCATATACAATCTTCGCAGGCGCGATTCTCTAAGGGAACTGTTTAAGGATATTAACGTCATGACGGTACCTTGTCAATATATCTACGAAAACATCATGTACGTAAGAAAAAGTTTACATCTTTTTAATAAAAGAGGTGAAAGGCATAATTATAATACTAGAAATAAGGGCCTATTAGCTCAACCAGGTTTCAGGCTAGCTAAATTAGACTCATCGTTCATGGGGTACTGTTTAAAATGTTACAATAAAATACCTCCACACATACTTCAACTAAATGAAACGAAATTTAAAGCTTGTATAAAACGCACACTATGCAAGCTGGCATATTATAAGTTGGGGGATTACATAACTGATAAAAATGCTTGGCTCCATGCTGGTCCTGCTCCACAACCTCAACTAATTAATTAACATTTGAATACTGTTGGAACTGCTGAAGAATGTACGAATAGCTTTGCATTGTGTAGACTCAATCACCTTTGTATTGTATAATTGCTTAGCACATGTGTGAGTACTATGTACCTACTCTAAAGCTACCATTTACTGGGTACGTCTTTATTTGACTTGGATGTGCCCTGGCGGCTGAGAGTGTGTGTCATGCTCACTCTAATGTCTCGCTGATGGTGGCGCGTGTGTTGGATCATTTAACGAATCCATACGTCAGGTTCGTGAACAGGCGCTGTTGGTGGAGGCTGGTCATACCTTAGCTGCCACGGCTTATTATAATGTAAATTTTGAATTGTTTTTTTTTATTATGGACGCTTTTAACGTTCATCGTTCTCAAATGTATAATTTCAACATGAATGATGTAACCAATTATTTTGTAACCATATTTTGATTTAAAAAACTTTTTTACAAAAAAAAACCGACTTCCAAAAAAAACACTACAAAGTGAAAAATAACTTTAATTTCGGAAGTCGGTGTCTTTAGATCTGTATTTTAGTTTTTTGCCACCGACTTCCGAAATTAAAGTTATTTTTGACTTTGTAGTGTTTTTTTTGGAAGTCGGTTTTTTTTTTGTAAAAAAGTTTTTATTTTTCACTTTTTAGTGGTTCAGTTTATAATTTGTCTAAGTTACAATGACCCAATGTCAACTGCTCATCACGTTTTACAAAATATTGCTTTTCCCGATGCAGGGACGTTAATGGGGAGCCACACGCAAAGCTGTTTGTAGATGGCGCTCTGAACGACTGTACATTGTTTTACAAACAAATCCATACAATTTGACAATCGTTCGTTACGTCAAATCGTAGACAGAGAATTGTCTTCGCGTCAAATCAATGAAAAAAGTACAGTCGATCATTTATTTATTTATTTATTTATTTGGTAAAAACATGTACAACATTACAGATCGAGATCTAAGTTATTGTACAGTTAAATTTAAATAATAATAATAAAAAAAAAACAAACATATTTACAATATAGAAGGAATAACAATAAGAAAGAATAGGTACACAAAGAAAAAAGAAAAACAAGTAAAACTAACATATATACCAACAAAATTGGCAACAAAAAAAAACAAAACTCATCTTTCGTCCATCATCTCACAGAATCTCAAACATGCACGACATACGTCTATCCATCTCGCGGCAAACAAATCACACTCCTGTGTCGATGCCAGTAGAGCATTTAGCATTGCGAGCGCGCGAACCAGGGGCGAGTTAGAATGCGAAACTGTGCGTGCTGACGGAACGGCCAACAATCCGTGTCGTCGCGGTCTAAGTTGGTATTTGGGTACAGGAGGAACAAAAAGTTTCACAAGTTGAGCTACTAGTTCCGGGCAATCAGACTCCCCCCGAAGGACACGACAAGCGAACATGAGTAAAAAGTAATTACGCCTAACTTCAAGAGAGTTAAATTTCAGCATTCCAAGCAAAAATTTTGTAGGATACAGGAATGGATAGTACCCGAACAGTTTTTTAAATAAAAATCTAAGGAATGTTTTTTGTACCTTCTCAAGAAGCAAGGCGTAAGTACTTTCATAGGGGTTCCAAATTATTGAAGCTGCCTCTAGTTTACTTCTAACTAAAGCCATATAAACCAATTTAATGGCCAGAGGGTTGTTAAATTCTCGCATATTCCGAATAGTGAAACCTAGGGTTCGGTATGAATCAGTGGCGAGAGACCGCATATGTTCATGGAAGGTTAGTCGCTGGTCAAATAAAACTCCTAGATCCTTTACCGAATTAACACGAGCAATAGGATCTGTTCCAAGGAAGTATTGCACATGCAGAGGGTTTTGAGCGCGACTAAAGGACATAACATTGCATTTGGCCGTGTTGAATAGGAGCTTGTTTTCAATGCTCCATTGGAACACTGCGTTAATGTCCTCCTGAAGAGTTAATGTATCAGCCATCTCCTCAACACCATATATCAACTTGAGATCATCAGCGTAGAGCAAGCACTTGGTGTGTTTGAGAACCTTCTCAAGATCATTCACCATGATTCCGAATAATAAAGGTCCCACAATGGTGCCTTGACTGACGCCAGACCGAGTGTGATATCTGTCCGAAACGAAGCACCCATGTTTGACATATTGTTGACGGTCCCGCATATAACTCGCGAAAAACTTGAGTAGTTTTGGTGAAAAGCCGATGTTACTAAGTTTGGTCAGTAACACGTCATTATCTACACGATCAAAGGCTTTTTTGAAGTCGAAATAGATAACATCAACCTGTATACCTTTGTCCAAGTGCTGCGATATGAGATCCACAAGCGTTAGAAGGTTTGTACTAACAGAACGGTTCGATCGAAAGCCGTGTTGAGAGTCACAAAGAAATGGTTGAATTTGGTAACTAATCAACTTGTGTAATATGGATTCAAATAATTTAGGAAGTGATGACAGGATGGCTATAGGGCGATAGTTTTCTACATGAGAAGTTTCCTTAGTTTTAGGTATAGGTTGAACTCGTGAAACCTTCCAACGCTTTGGATACTGACCTGTGGACAGCGCTAAATTAAAAATATGAAGTACAGGTGTTTTAATGAATTCTTTACATCCCTTTAAGATGTATGCGGGAATGTTGTCTGGACCTACGGCAGAATTTGGTTTTAGTTTATTAATAGCTGATTCTACATCTAGCAATTCTATTTTATCAATATGTACAAAGTTAGAATTGTTGTTCTGACAGCTGTTGTTATGAATTTTGTCATCAAGAAGAGGAACGTGGGGCAAGAAAACGCTTGCGAAGAAGTCGGAAAAAGCATTTGCCGTATCACTGCCGACGTGTTCAACCCCATTATACTTTATCCTGGGTTCAAAACCACCTCTGACTTTAAAGCTATTAATATGTTGCCAGAAGGCACGGGGATCACGTCTAAGTTGAATTTGAATGCGCATAATGTATTCGTGTGCCACCTAGCGTGATAAAAAGTTAGTTTTCCTCCCCATTGTTGAGGATTTCTCCTAATAAGAACCAGGAGAACTGGAGCTCATGGTGAAGTCACCATTACCATTATGCATTTTGACGAGCATAAACCATATAATAAATAAATAAATAAATAATAAATATCCTTGGACATTTCACACAACGCCATCTAGTCCCAAGCTAAGCAACCTAATGCTTCTGTTATGGTAACGAGATGGCTGATAAACTACTTATATACATTTTTTTTTTTGTAAATACATACATATTATAGATAGAAAAACACCCAGACTCGGAACAAATACTTGTAGGTCGTACAAATATTTGTTCCGTGCGGGAATCGAACCCGCGACATGCTGCGCAGCAGTCAATCGCTCAACCACTGCGCCAACCGTGTCGTCAAAATTAAAGTAATCGAATCGCAACCTGTGATATACTTAGATATAATTGAGTATTTCCGATGGCCCTCTGTGGTCTTCATCATCAGTTCCAGTTCACCGAATGGTACTTTCCGAGAGCAAATGCACGAATTACTATAAAAAATACCGAAATCGATATAGGTGTGCCCATAAAATTTGAGGGTTTCCCTCGATTTCCATGGGATCCCATCATCAGATCCTGACTTGATGATCATGGGACCATTTGGGAAGTATACCCTTTCGAACAAATAAAAGAAAAATCCCCATCGGTCCAGTCATTTTCGAGTAATCGGGGAACATACATAAAAAAATAAAAAAAATAAAAATAAAAAAAGGTTCCGACGAATTGAGAACCTCCTCCTTTTGGAAGTCGGTTCAAAAGAGTGTCCGTGGAGTTTCTTGCCCGTTCTTCTCCTTAGATCTACGTTTTGGAATGGGCAACTAGCTTCAACTTTCTGACTTACCTACTGACCGACTCTTTGACAATTCAAAAGTGCCTGTAATTGGTTTAATTGAAATAAATGCTTTGAATTTGAGTTTGGGTACCCCAGTTGCATTAAAATTTTCATAAAACTGGGGTACCCAATTGATGCAGCTCACTGTACATACATAATGTTTACCTACGCGGATCACACTGAAAGTTTTTAGAAAATAAAAAAAACGGAATGATGCAGTAGTCTCCGTTCCTTTCTAAGTACCGTGCACCGTGGTATCCGATGGTTCGATCCGATTTTGTATACTGTTTACTTTTATATCGATTACAAATATAGTAGTGGCGGCTTGTTGCTGGTGACCAGTGCTGCTGCCTCTAACGAGCTTTCAGTTTTTAACACCATTAATTTTATATTTTTAACCGACGAAAAAAAAGAGGAGGTTCTCAAGACGATGCGTAAGTATGTAGAATCAGAACTTTATTTGCTATGAATGTAGGTACAGTAAGATGTTATGTTGTGCATAAATTAAAAAGGTCGGCTACAACAGTCTACCTTACGTGCAAATTATTACCTAATTTAAAAATTAATACATACAAACAAAATAATGTCAGCGAAACAAAACAGAAATTATAGTGAAATCACAATATTATAGTATAATAATTCAAAATGTTCTCAGCTTGCGCCTTCGGGAACTTCGCGCGTTTACTATAGAATATTCATAGCTAAGACCTAAGACAGGACAACGTCTGTCGGGTCAGCTAGTATTAGTATCAATGACATTAGTATAGATATATTTTGTTTGAGATTAAGATATTAAGATTATTATTATGATTTGTGTTTTGATTTCAGCAATAGCCTTAGAGCATTTAGGTTAAATGCTCTAAGGCAATAGCATTACCAAAAACATAACTATGATGGTTTATGGTTAATCGCATCATCACGTCACTACGAAAAAAAAAAGGAATTGAAAGGAAAATGGCCGCTTGACCATTGATAGCGGCTTGCTGTCAAAATAGTGCAATCATTTTAGGACAACGCGTACGCAATAACTTGTGTGGAAACAATCTTGATGCATGATATTAATTAGCAGACCGAATGAATTTCTCATATTTTATCTTAGTTGACTCGATTAATACTTGGCGGAGGTCATTTACACCTTTGCAACTGGCTTCGTGTCGTGCCCACTAAATTCCATTCGACACTGTTTACTTGTGAGAATGAGTGACGAGGGCAGCGAGGATTCGCCTCCACGGCCCAAGCGCAAGATCAAGAAAGTGATGGTGCTCTCGTCGGACTCGAGTTCGGACAGCGACGAAAGCGTCACAGCAGCGGGGTCGCACCGAAAGAGATTGAGGGTGACTGAGCAAGCTTCAACACATTGTAATAGTGCTGGAGTCGATGGAGTGCTACAATAAGTGTGTTTCAGGTGCTGAGTGATGACGGCAGTGACAGCAGCGGCAGCTCAGTGGTGTGCGTGGGCGCTCGCCGCAAGCGCGCGCTGCCCAAGCTGCGCGACTCCGAGGGCGACAGCGACACGTCGGGCTGGGCCACCGACCACTCGGACGCACCTAAGCCCGCCGCCTCGGCCGCCAAACCTACTTCTGGTTTTGCATCAGACAGCTCAGAAGGCAACTCAGACAAGTGCTCCATTTGTCTTTTGCGTTTCACTGATCAAGAAGTGGGGACACCACAGAGCTGTGAACATATTTTCTGTTTGGATTGTATCACAGAATGGTCAAAAAATGTCAACACCTGTCCAGTAGACAGAATGACATTTGATTTTATAGTAGTGAGAGCTTGTGCGGGCGGTCGTGTGCTACGTACCGAGCCTGTCAAGGTGGTGGAGCGTCGGCCTTCAGTAGAGCTGCTTGTGATCGAGGACCCAACTGTCTGTGAGGTAAATATTCTATACTAGTGAATCAAATCAAATCAAATGTCATTCATTCAAATTAGGCTGAGAATCAGCACTTTTTGAACATCAAAATTACATAAGACAGTCCCCACAAAACACCCACCCTTCACCACTTCCTAGTGAGAGTGAGAGCATCGGCATGCAGGTGATTGTGTGCTAAGTACTGACCTGGTCTAGGTGGTGGAGCATCGGCCTTCAGTAGAGCTGTTTGTGATCGAGGGCCCAACTCAATTTCAATTTATTTATTTAATTTAAATAATGCATATTTACAACATTAACCTTAAACTAAAGTGGTAGGTATACAGGGTGTCCCGTAAATAATGGATAATCTCTTAAGGGGTCATTGTACTCATCATTATGAACAACTTTTACTATGGGACCAAACCTGAAATCGCGAAAAAAAATCAGCTGACCAGTACATTTATCTACATCAAACTCGTCAAAATGTAGGGAGCAGCTGATTTTTTTTTCGCGATTCCAGGTTTGGTCCCATAGTAAAAGTTGTTCATAATGATGAGTACGATGACCCCTTAAGAGATTATCCATTATTTACGGGACACCCTGTATAATAATGGGATCAACCTGAACTAGGATAAACCTGTATCTGAAGTAGGTCTGTGAGGTAAATATGATGATGCAATAGCATTGCGAGTGCTGAACTGGTTCAAGGTGTTAACATTGACAATTTACTATGGTTACTTACAACTCTTACAAGTCACTATTTTTTTACATACACTTATTATTATGAATAACAAGTCAGCCTGTGTCTGTTACGCTGGTTTGAAATGGCAAATAAATACATGCACTATCAAACATTGCATTATAGGTGTGTGGCCGCACAGACAATGAAGAAACCATGCTTCTGTGTGATGGATGTGACCTGGGATATCATATGCAGTGCCTCACCCCACCACTGTCCGAGGTAATCTACATTATATTACAAGTTTGTTGCCAGACATTACAACTGAGTATAGACACACAATACTGTTATTGCTCCATAAGCTTCAGCTCCAGTTTCCATGTATTGCAGGTACCCATTGATCAGTGGCTCTGTCCCAACTGTGACAATCTGCTGTCAGATGTGGATTACTTATTTGCTGGCATCACGGACATGGACATACCAATTTCATCTAGAAGTGCATTAATCAGAGAGAGTAGGAATGTTAGATCATCAAGGACTCACAGTGCAGATGAACCATCCACATCCTCCGGCAGCAGAGGAAGCCGCTTGAATTCTGATAATATACCAACAACATCTAGAGGATCACACATGGCACAGGGCAGTAGCTCACGAACAACCACAACCAGGCGCAAAACTGCTGCACATACAAACCGTAGAAGGCCAAAGAGGAGAAGAACTAAAACTGTCATCATCGAGTATGAAGTGCAAGAAAATGGCAAATTTCCAGTTACAAAACGAGTTAAAAGGAAACTAAAGAAAAGAAGGGTAAGTACATGCTGTTTAGAATGTGGTTCATACTGAGTTGACTTGAAGCTAACATCGTTGTGTGTGCGCAGACAAAGAGGCGGCAGCCGCGCACGGCGGCGCGGCGCTCGCACGTGCTGGCCAGCGTGCGCGCGGCGCTGGCGGCCACGGGCGCGGGCGGCGCGCACGCGCGCGACATGCCCGGCGCCGCGCGCGACGTGCACGGGCTGGCCGCGCGGCGCGCGCGGGCTGGCATCCCGGCGCTCAGCCTGTTCGGCGACGCGCACCAGCTGGACTACTTCCCCGAGGACGAGCTGGACGAGCACGGCGTGTCGGAGCGCGCCAGCACGGCCGTGGCCGCGCGCCCCACCTCCAGCATCCTCAGCGCTTACAGACAGGTTACTGCGGCTGCACCATGTTCATTATTTTTTTATTTCATAGTGTTTACTATTTTGTCTAATAATTATGTATGTGATGGCTTATTCCCAGGCGAGAAGAAAGATGATCTCCATTCCGTCTCCTACGCACGCGACGTCGGCGCCAGACGTTCTCTCCTCTATCCTGGAAAGTCAAACTTTGCTTCATTCAAAAAAATCTGTAGTGTCTATTTCTGTAGACGGCAGTGTGAATATAAAATTAGAAACTCGCAAAAAGCCTAACCAGCCGAAGAAACAATCCGACGAGCCGAAAAAACAGGACAGGGTTGATCTCTCGCAGGGAGAGGACGCCGCGAAGAAAGTACCGTCGTACCCCGGGCAGTCGCGCGGCGGGCGCGGCTGGGGCGGCGGCTACACCGGCAACTACCACCGCGAGCAGGGCGCCAGCAACCTGAACAGCCGCGGCGGCTACGACAGCAGCTACAGCGGCGGCGGCTTCCAGAGCCGCCAGGGGAGCGCCTTCAACCAGAACAACAACGCGCGCCGCGACGACATGGACACCTATAACAATTACTCCAGGAGACCGCACCAGTATCCGCCGGAAGATGACCTTCCTTTTGAGCGCAACAGGAGACAAATTCCTGAGCAGAACCGAGGCCAGAACAACCAGCCGCCGCAGCGGCCCGAGCCGGGCCGCTACAGCCTGGCGCCGGCCTGGCAGCCCTACGTGCCCCCGCCCGTGCCGCCCCGCAGCGAGCCGCCGCCGCAGCACAGGCACTCGTTCGGGGGCTTCGAGAACCCTCTGGACATGAGAATGGCTCCAATCCGGCGACAGAACTCGGCAAACAGTAACCCCGAGCCCGCGGTGGCCGCACCGGCGCAGCAGGCACCGAAGCCCCAGCCGTACCGCCCGCTGCCGGAGCCGCCTATGTTCAAGTTCGACAAAACGCCCGAACTCGACAAGTCGGAAGACGAGAAGAGCGATTCTAGTTTAGTCATCGATACTGAGAAGTACGACCCCACCGAGCCGACCAATGATGACGACGACAGCGGTGACGTCGACGGCAGCGGCGACGTCCACGGCAGCGGCGACGTCCACGGCAGCGGCGACGTCGACGGCAGCGGCGACGTCGAGGACTGCAACGACGTCGACGACAGCGGCGACGTGGACGACATACCGGGCGCCGAAATCGCGCCCCTCGCCCCGCCGCCCGCGCCCCCGTTGCCCCCCCCGGGCCTGCAGGACGTGCTGGCGGGGCTGGGCGCGGGCGCCATGGACGTGCCGCCCAACGTGCTGGACAGCTGCGTGCGCGCCGTGCTGCACGAGCACCGCGCGCTGCTCGCGCCCGCCGCGCCCGCGCGCGCTGCCAGCGACGACGACTCCGAAGGCGACTGCCCCAACTTCTCCATCTACTCCGCCACCAGCGTGCACATCGCCAACAGCTCGGCCGAGGCGCCGCCTGACGCGCCGCGGGCTCCGCTAGCGCCGCACGACAGCCTGGAGGACCTGGTGCAGGAGGACGACGACCCGCCCGCCCCGGCCGAGCCGCCCGCCCCGCCGCCGCGCGCCGCACCCGACCACACTGTCAGGAACAAAACTGAAGAAGAATTGAAAGAGAAAGTTTCGAAGAGATGTCCCATCACCACCAACCCGCGGAATCCCATTAAGATTAAACTGAACACGCCCTCGTTGATTAAACGACAAGTTAGTCTGTACGACGAAGAAGTGGAGGACGAGAAGGAAGAGGTACATGAGGACAGCGAGAGTGCGCCCTCCGCGGAGCCCGGCGACCTGCCGCGCGACAAGTCGCCCGCTCAGGAGCGCGATGCGCAGGTCACGCGCCCGGACTCGCCCGCGCAGGAACAGGTCCCCGCGCTCGCGCCGGAGACCCTCTCCAGCGAGCCGGCTGATGCTGACCTTGAGCAGCCAGACGTAGCACAGGAACAAGTCACAGAGAGTGCAACTAAAATAGAGAAAGGTACTACAACACCTGACATTGAGGAAGAACCGACCACTCCCACAGAGAAAGCTGCGTCGGTGACTGAAGACAAGTTAGACGACGATGATGATGACGAGAGCCTGGACAGCGCGGAGCCAGCCGGCACCCCGCCGCGCCTCAGCGCCTGCAGCAGCTCCGGCGACGAGCTGCCCGCGCTCGACCGCTCCCCTGGGAGAGGCTCTGTGGACAGAACTGATGACTTGCTAGAGAAGATGACCGAGTCCATCAGCGAGACCGAAGATGAAAGGAGTTACACGCCCTGCCTCGACGAGAACAAGTCCAAGGACACGTCTCTGGAGACCGAGAAAGAAAAGGGCATCGAGGGACTCGACACCGAGATGATATCCGAAGACGAGGGCAACGAGATGTTCTCGGACAACGAGCGCGCGCCCTCGGAGGCGTCGCGCGCTTCGCCCGCGCCCCCGCCGCTCGACGACGAGGAGGGCGAGATCGTGGACAAGAAGAAGGAGCCGCGCGCCGACGACGCCAAGAAGAAGAAGAAGAAGGATTCCAAGAAAGAGGGCAAGGACAAAAGCAAGGGCAAAGGCAAGAAGGCCGACGTGGCCTTCAAGAAGCTCAGCAAGAGCGGCAAGGAACGCAACTACCGCGACAAGGACAAGAAGCGCGAGCGGCGCGACTCCAGCGACGCGTCGCGCGAGCGCAAGCTGCGCCGCAAGGAGCGCCGCAAGGACCTGGAGCGCTACGACGTGCGCACGCTGCTGGGCGAGCGCCGCCGCCGGCCCAAGGACGCCTTCGGGCGCGACGTGTCGCCGCGCGCCTCGCCCAGCCGCAGCCGCGACGCCTCGCCCGCGCGCCTCACGCCCGACGCGCCCGGCCGCCGCCGCTCCGCCTCCCGCCCCCGCCGCTCCGCCTCCCCGCCCCGGCTGCGCCGCGCGTCGTCCTCTCCGCGCCGCGCACGCCCCACGCCCTCTCCGCGGTCATCGCCCCGCGCCGCGTCCCCCGTGCGCCCCCCGCGCCGCCGCCGGCGCTCCGCCGAGCGTGAGAAACGAGTAGAGCCCCGCAGGCGCCGCTCGGCCGAGAGAACGCGCAAACGACGCCGCTCCGGCTCCGGCTCTAAGAGCCCGCGACCGAAACCGACGAAAAGAAAGAAGCGCATCCGCTCCGAGCGCTCCACCTCACGACGTCGCTCGCCCCGCAGACGCAGCCCGCGCCGCCGCCGCGTGCGCCGGCGCAGCGCCAGCCGCACGCCGGAGCCGTCGCCGGCGCTGTCGGCGGGCGCCGGCCCGGGCTCCGCGGCCTCGCGTCTGCTGTCGCCGCGCACACCGCCGCCCGAGCCCTCGCCGCCGGTGCCCGAGCAGCGGCGCGAGCGGCGCCGCCGCGACCCCGCGCGCCACCGCCGCCTGCGCGACGCGGCCGGGCCCTCCAAGGAGGTGTTCACGTCCGGAGACAACATCCTCGTCAGCGTCAGCTTCAAGGAGCAGGAGCGCGTGGAGGGCGACGAGCGGCGGGAGCGGCGCCGCGAGCGCAGGCGCCGGCGGCGCAGGGCTGCGGCGACCGGGCCCGACGAGGCCGCGCCGCGCCCCGTCGCCATCATCGACCTAGAGCGCTCGCCCTTCCGCGAACTGACGCCGTCGCCGCGCAACGTCATCGTGCTGAGCGACAGCGAGCCCGGCGAGAAAGAGCCGGAACGGCCGGCGGTGGCCGGGCCGGCCGCCGCGCCGGAGCCGCACGCCGTGGGACCCAAGACGCCGCCGCCGGCGCTGGACGCGGGCGGCGCGGAGGAGGCGCGCGGCCCGCAGGAGGCGCGCGGCCCGCAGGAAGTGCGCGGCCCGCTGGAGGCGCGCGGCCCGCTGACGCCGCCCGAGCCTCCGGACTCACCGGACGCGTACGACCCGTACGAGCCCACGCGCTCAGCGTCGGCGTCGCCGGGCTCGGCGCGCGCCGGCAGCCCGCCGCGCACCTGCATGACGCTGGAGGCGGCGCAGAAGACCAACATGTCTGCCGACGAGGTCATCGACCGACGTCCGCTCTCACCCATAGAGAAGGTACTTTATTTTGCGACGATTAATGAAAAAAAAAAGTGTATGTATACCTGAGGCGGCAGGTAGCGTCCTAGTTACCTACTACGACAGGTATACATGTACAGGTGCCTACCGAGGAACCAAAAGCAATCAATAACATAGAATTCTGAAGTCTGTCATTGCTCTCTTCAGTGCTATATTGAAATATCTATTGTGGAATAGTATCGACTAGTCTCTTTTCATTCTACCATTAATGGCTTCCACAACCCATCTAACAATAGTATCGACTAGTCTCTTTTCATTCTACCATTAATGGCTTCCACAACCCATCTAACAATAGTTAATTAATAAGAGTACTTAATAGTACTTGTAAAATATTCAGCATATATTCGACGAAATCTCGATTCAACTCCAGAAACTGCCCTGACAAAATATGCTGTGCCACGAAAGATGAGACTTGACCGTGCCTCCCGCGCCATTTCGGAAGCCAAGGAAGAATAGATAAGATATTGCTATATTCAACGCAAACGCATCTGGCTGACGGGGCGCGTAAATGACGTCACGCGTATTTGCCGCACGCAGATAAAACGTTGTGTGCGGTTTCAAAATACCGGAAAATGAATGAATACCTTAGTAAAGTAGGACTACAAATAGTTTATTATTTTATACTATTACTTTGTTAAGTGAATATCGATATTTTTCTTAGTATAATAACGCAACTAGTAGCGACTCGACTGCTGTTCTGCAGACAAGCTAAGGTTGAAATAAACAATACCGTCAGTGACAACACAATACCATCAGTGAGAACTACAACCATGTTTACTTACTATTATAATTACTTTGTCAACTGTTCAGTGATTAGTGCAATAACGTTGATCTATGACGTCCTTGGTACGTAATACAATCGACAGCATAACTATTTGGCAGCACAGATGTGAAGATCCCAATTAAAAAAATGCATGATTCACATGCGGCAGCCCGCACCTCCATACCCCACGTATTAGGATGTTGCAACTTGGCTACGTTTATTCAGATAGTTCTAGAGAATTATTGTGCACACAGTTTGACTATTTTGGGTTTTTGATCCATACATTTTGAACCATGTCCTTTGGCGTTCTAAATTCGAAAAAATGGCAGAATATAATGTAATTGTTTTTTTTTGCATATCTTTTTTATAAGTTTGTCGTTTCGGCCAGTTATCAATCAGCCCTAGTATTTATAGATAGTGCAATCCACGAAGACGCGCCCCCCTACTCCTCCTAACCGTTTATAGTATACGTGAGCAACGGTTAGGAGTAGTGGGGCGCGTCTTCGTGGATTGCACTATCTATAACATAATAGCATTCGTAACTCAGTGACCTTTCTATCCGCTCTAGTGTAGTAATAAAAGCTTACGAAACCGCAACATTTCAGATTGTGAGTGAAGAATTATTATAGTCTAAATAAAAAGGGGGTCCACAGGTAATGGCGCTGCTTCAGTCCACTCGCGACGTGTCCCCGGAGCCCCCGCCGGGCGACGCGGCCCATTCGGCGCCCGAGGCCGGCTCGCCCGCGGCGCCGGGCCTGGCCCCGCCGGCCCCCGCGCCGGCCGCGGCCCCGGCCCCCGCGGCCGCACCCGCGCCGCCCGTGCGCATCGTGCTGCCGTCGCCCACGCGCTCGCAGCCGCCCAAGCTGTTCCTGGCCAAGCCGTCCCCGATCAAGTCGGACCCCATCAAGCCCATGCAGGCCACCAAGATCCAGCGGCCGGCGGCGCTGGGCCCCAGCACGGCGGCCGTGGCGGCCCGGCGGCGCGCCGACTCGGACGCGGACGACTCGCCCTACTCGCCCGGCTCCAGCGACTTCGGCGACCTGTTCGAGCCGCCGGCGGGCGCGCGCGGCGCCTTCGACGCGCTGCTGGAGCGCGCGCGCCGCAAGCCGCGCGGCGCGCCCGCCAAGGTGCCCGTGAAGCTCAGCCGCAAGAAAGGTACGCCCGCTCCGCGCCCTCCGCCGAGCGACGCGCGGCTCGTACTAACGCTGTGTTTCCGTCGGCAGGTAAAACGCAGGTGGGCGTCAAGATCGACGAGGACAGCCTGAAGGTCCTGGACGAGCTGCCCAGCTCCGCCGTCGAGATGCAAGTGAAGAGCAAAGTGAGCAATCACGCTGTTTATGTGTGTGATCGATTTTTTTTATTTAGTACTAGAACTGCCCGCGCCTGCATGCTGCGCTTGATAGAGCTCCTTTTGTTTCGATTTGTTTGTGACGTCACCTCCAGACTACAGCTGGCGACGTGTTGCAGTTCCTGAAGAAGCTGAACCGCCAGGAGCGCGTGGTGGAGGAGGTGAAGCTGGTGCTGAAGCCGCACTACAACAAGAAGCACGTCACCAAGGAGGAGTACAAGGACATCCTGCGGCGCACCGTGCCCAAGGTACGTGGCTCACTCGCGAGCAGCTGCACTGCCAGTACTGTCGCGCCACTGTCGACCTCTCTTACGGTCACACCAACAATAAAATTCGTTCCAACAAAACTTGTTGCTTAGGGCATGCGCTAGGGTGGCTGCGAAATTCAAACTTTATTACGTTTTTTTGCAATTTGCAGGTCAGTGTCAGGTTGTAAGATATCATCAATACAACTCTAGGATGAACTGACCTCGTCGGTCGTCGTGCTATGGTTAGAGTAACTTGAACTTAGAGGTGATACATGGTGTAAGTGTAAACAGTGGCAATCTTTTAAGGGGTCATTGTACTCATCATTATGAACAACTTTTACTACGGGACCAAACCTGAAATCGCGAAAAAAAATCAACTGTTCAGTACATTTGTGTTCGCATAATTCTTCAAACTGTAGGGAACAGCTGATTTTTTTACGTGATTTCAGGTTTGGTCCCACATTAAAAGTTGTTCATAATGATGAGTACAATGACACCTTAAAATATTGCCACTGTTTACACTTACAGCCTGTATTGATGATTCGTATTCTTATAATTCTGTAAATACATATTTCTACCCGACTGACCCAGAAGGAACTAGTCTTTTACGCGCGCATTATGTGTGTCCGTTCCATTGTGAGCTGTAGCCTAAACTGCGAGGCGTAATGGATGTTGACATATTATGAAGTGTCGTTAGATTCGTCTTAATTGTGGGAGTGACATAGGCTTTAAAATTATATTGCATCAGGTAATAAAAAAAAGGGAGGGGAAGGTTTCTTTAAATAAAGTGTAACAATATTGGTATCTAATAAAAGCTAGTAATGAGTCAATGCCAAAGCTTCTATGTATCTATCTATAGTATCTATCTTCTATAAATCTATAAAATATACAGGGTGGAATTTTGTAATGCCACCTGGAGGGAAAGTACTCTTAATACTGCAGACAGAAAATTTTACTCAAAGGAAACATTCCTTTATTTTTGAATAGAAAGCAAACTGCATTCAAAGATTTTCGAAAATTCTCTTCTCCCACACCCGGGAATCGAACCGGCTAACATCTGAAAAAATTATACCCTGTACTTTTATTGCATCGATCGTTAGGGTCAATTATAAGTACGAAATCTCTCTAACAAACATGATAAATTAAATGAAAGGAAAACCAGGAAATCTGAAGTTACAAATTCAATGAGTCAAGTTAAAGCTCTTTAACTAACATCCATCTTGTGTAATGCAGACTCCTTTGCGACATACTCGTAGCTGCGTGTATGAGGTAATTTAAATATGGAATGTTAGATTAAAATTTGAAAATTAGATTGTCTTAGTTGTTATTCACAAGTTAATAATACTTACTTGTTTTTTGTAAATAATTAAATTAATTTAAGATTTCCGGGTTTTCCTTTCATTTAATTTATCATGTTTGTTAGAGAGATTTCATCCTTAGCTCAAAAAAGCTAAGCAAAAGCTAAGCTTGAAATAAAACAAATTATGTAAAAAAAAAAAAAAACGCGCCACTGCAAAAATATGTGTTTTTGCAGTGGCGCGTTTATTGACTGTATAGAGGAAACAAGCACTATAAATATGGAATAAGAAATTCTAGAATTTTGGTATTGCAGGCGGAGGCAAACCAATAACCTAAAATATGGTGTAACTTTTGTTTGTGCGGCGCAATACCAACATGATATGCTTGGTTTTCTCTTTTCAGTTGTGTTTATGCAGTCGCTTTTTATTTTTTATAAATATTTTTTTTTTTTTTTACGGTCGCGAATTATCTTGATCATTACTTCATTAGACGACCTAATACTGACTTGCAAATTGCAAAAAACGTAAGGAAAATTGAATTCCAGCGCTACCCTGGCGCTGTCGCCTGAATGTCACTCAGTTATTATCAGAACGCGTGTCGCCGACGTGTGTACCGTACGACACTCGCAGCCAGCCACGAGTGCTAAACAAAGCGCATGTTCCAGATCTGCCACAACAAGACGGGCGAGATCAACCCGGCCAAGATCCAGGCGCTGGTGGAGGCTTACGTGAAAAAGTTCAGGAAAAAACATAAACTGGGACTGGTGTAGTGGCGCTAGGAATATTGTATACATAGTGTAGCATAGAGGCGCGAGAGCCGCGCCCGCGCGCCGCGCGCCGCCAGATGTTCTATCAGAATATTGTAATTATAATTTATGTACGGACGATCTATTTTACTTAAACTTTTATTTAAATAAATAGTATTTAATTATGAAATTAATATGATATTGTTTGTTTTGATCTGATCTCCGTCGAGTCATAATAACGCGTTATTATTAAGATAGACAATTTATGTGAAACAACATCGCAAGTATCGATATAATGTACTTCTACTTACTATCCACACAATGACATGGGATGGGAGTGCTCCGACAAACTCACTGCTCACTCGCTGTCTGAACCTATGAAGAAGACGTGTCAAGAGTTTGACCGGTTATATTAATTATTCATCTCAAAACTAAACAAAACAGAACCTTCGGTGCGCGAGTCCGACTCGTTCTTGACCGGTTTTTAGTCTTGTGGCGATACATTGTGGCATGACGTCACTCCTTGCCAGATTTTATCCGGCAGTTTGTTAAAGTTGTGACGTAGCGAGCCAGCGCTCCCCAACTTCAATGCGTGTCATCTAAGTATTTTTTTATTAATATGATAAAGCAAAAAAATCCTAACTAATATTTTTTATTATCTGACTCACAGAATAAATAGATAGATAGATTTGTTATTTTTACCCAGGAATCACAGCAAATAAAGAGGAAGGGGGATGTCCCTTCCTCTTTATTTGCTGTGATTCGTAAGTGTCTCAAGTCATATAGGCAACGTTGTCAATAGTGAAACGTTTTGTAACGGGTAGCCCCCATGATGTCTGAGGATGTTGTTAGACTATGAAAAAATTACCAGAAAAACACGGCCATCCAGTTTTTATTCGTTCCATTGGCGCCGTATCGATAGAACACATCATTTTAAATATGTGTTTCGATCGTATTATAAAGGTGCGCGTGCACTGGTCCGCGCCGGCCGCACCGCACGCATGGCACGCAACGGATTTTGGTTTGCTCTATATGAATTCATATAGCACTGCGTCCACTATCGGTAGCGCCTGCACCGAGAACGGAAAATAAAAGCATAGATAATACGCTATATAAAGTAATAAATATAAGCGTTGCGTGCCGGTGATGTCACAAGGCATTCCTTGTGACGTCACTGGCACGCAACGCATTTTTGAATTCACTGCGTCCCCGTGAAAACTGAGCGTGGAGTGAGTTGTCAGAATACTACTTCGTCTGTGGTTGTCAGTGTCATCCCCTTTCTAAATGTATTGTTTTGTTTCGTCAAATAAGCTTTGAGTACTTATATCAAGCAGATTCACAAAAGACACTGACAGGTGAATGTAATTAAAAAATCTTTGTTCATCATGAGGTACATCAGTAACACAAAATGAATGATATTCTCCAAGCATTGATGATCGTTTCAAGTTTATTTCATAAACCCACATTCTACGTTTAGTTTTACGTTCTTCCTCCTCTGCCAACAAGCAACTTAATGTAATACCTTCGTCATCTCTATGACAGATGACGGATCTACTAACAACAACAAAAACACTCGGAATAAATAAAAAAATCCAGACACAGTGCACTCATCCATCGACAAATCCGTTCAAGACGTTGCGTGCCGTGCGTGCGTAGCAGCCGGCGCGGACCAGTGGATGTACCTTAGAGTACCTACGTGATATCGATTTAATTATAACTTGATTCATTCTTCAGTATCCTTAATCTGACGCCTGCTAAGTAAGCACATAGAGCTTGTCCAATAAAATGACGCGCCCCACTACTTAAAATTTGTACAAGTACGTAAATGCAGTAGTGGGGCGCGTCATTTCAGAGTCCAGCTGAGATTTCCTCTGACATGATTCTCCATTGTCCAGTCAATTGTGTCGTCTTTCATAACATTCCGCTTTGTTGCTTCACCAAGCATACAATGTATGTTGCGATTGCGAGCCACCACAGTAACGGAATCTCGATCGGTCTGTCGCAGCCAACTGGTTTAATCAGCCGGTTGGTCAACCGCCTAGCCTTTTCACTAAACGCCGCCGTTCAACCAGCGGCCTGAATGATATCCAGCCAATCAAACAGCGGCAAATTACTTGGAACGATAACGTTTTACTACTTGCCTAGCCGAGACATTTAAATTTAGTTCCAAATCCACCACACTGTCAATCTGTCTGTCACTGTCGGCGCGACGTCGACAAGCTACAAAAACCGAATCCAGGCACCCCGACTCCACGTAGTCTTTTGGCTGCTACCCCTAGTTTAAATAAAAATCCGGAGGCGCGGAGGGAGGGCAGCCCCCGCCTGCTGTAACGAAGCATAGGCACCCGGAGGAGGTGAGCTCGGCTGCCTTGCTGTGCTACGTAAGCGCTGCGGGCTGCCGTGCCCGCCCGCCCGCAGCGCCGGAGACGCTGCAGAAGCAACTTTAAAGTGTTTTGTAACTTAACCTACATCAATTTATTTTTCTCAAGCACTGTAATTTTAAATAGGATTGAAATAATATCTAAATAATGACCTACCGAAATACAAATACCCTATTGTATAAATGGCCTAAGCATCAGCCAGCCAGTTCATTAAATGTTGTATTAGACGTATCGGCTGAATAATAATATCTTTCAGGCCGCTAGTGTAATGGCGCCGTTTAGTGAAAGGGCTAGGCGGTTGACCAAACGCTAATACACACATTACAAGCGGGCCGCACCGCGCTTAACAGTATTGAATTGCGATGCGATGCAGATGGCTGTAAGTGTAATGTAATGAGCGGAAAGCTTATTGCACTTACCGCTAATAAAGAGTCAAGTTCGAGTCGTATCCTTTCTTGTGTGTCGGACGCTCCCAGATTTGTATAGAGACAAATAAAAGTGAAACTAGATAATAAAGTACGGTCGAGTTCGAATATTGACAACATACCTAAGTATATAAATCTGACGAAATTCTTGAAATCTTAGTGTAAAATTGCCAATGATAGTAAAACTGCCATAGCCTTGTTACTGAAGTTACTTCACGACATCACCATCTCATTAATTACGTAATTGTACTAAGCGCGGCTCGAGTGAACATTTATATACAGGGTGTCCGGTAAAGAATGGATAACCTTGGAATAGCATATTACAGACATGATGGCCGTTCTTAAAAAAAAACAAAAAAAAAATATCCCCACTAGTAGGTACACACAGCTACACATCAAGCTATACATTTCTAGTTTAGACTGACCTCTCATTGTAAGGAAATCCTATACAATGCGAGATCAGCTTATACTGAAAATTTGATCTGTTGTCGTGCGTACATTATGATTTTTTGGAGTCTCCAAAAAATTTTTTTTTTTTAATTTTTTGTATTTTTTTAAGAACGGTCATCATGTCCGCAATATGCTATTCCAAGCTTATCCATTCTTTACCGGACACCCTGTATATGTAACGGCTTCTGCTCAGATCAGCTCTGGCCAATCCCTAAGAGTGTACATAATTCTCTTATTTCATAGCAAATTAAATATGAAAGCTTAACGTTACGCTAACCGGTTGTAACTGTTACAGCAGCAGTTGTGTCTGTTGTAGCTTATGGTAGTCCTACAATAGAATAAGATGAAGGCTCAATATATTCGGAGCGAGTTGCTCGCCTCGCCGCGCGCCGGGCGAGTCCTCGCTTGCGGGCCATGTTTTGTTTAACTCTCGAGCAAGTGTTGCCTTGAAAAGTTTTTAATCAACATCATTAAATTAATTATAATTATGGATATTGAAAGTGTTTCATATTTTTTTGTATTCAAATTCCAAGATGTGCGAGTTGTTCAAATAATGTTATATTAGACATGAAATAAAAGAAAGATAATTTTTACAATGTTTTATTTCTAAAATACAAACATAAAAAAAAACCATAAAGGACAGCGTTGTCATGTTATTCTGTCAAATGTTAGCGTCGAGGAGCTTTAGGTATACCTATTGGTGGAGTTTGCACGAATAACAACTCTACATTTAATTAAAGAAGCGCAAGGAACTCGCTAAACTAAACGGCGGGCGCGAAGCCGATGCGCTGGGCGGCCACGTCGAACTCCGTGTAGTACTTGCCGATGAACACGTCGCCCAGGATCCACAGCGGGCCGTTGGGCGGCGGGATGTCCAGCCCCATGAAGCCCGACAGGCACACCGTCTTGCCGAACTGCGTCACCTGCACACACACAGCCTCAGCCTCGCTCTCGGCGACAGCGACAACACCACTCGGGTAATTAGGCACCTACCCCCTCATTGATAAACGCGGAGTAAAATTGTACTAACTTGAAAAGTTTAGCTCTATTAAGTAAAAATAATTTAAATTTTGGAAGTCGGTGCCTTTGGTTTTATTCTTGTTTTTTAGGGTTCCGTACCAAAATGGTAAAAAAGGAACCCTTATGGTGTGACTCAGTCTGTCTGTCTGTCTGTCACAGCTGTATATCTCAAGAACTACTAATGCTATCAACTTGGAATTTGGAACAGTTTTAGATGACGTTTACCCAACTATTTTGCAAATAAGAAAGAAGTAAAAATATTTATATTTTTTTTTGTAACGGACTGAAAGGGGGTCTTAAAAATTCAAAGTGGGGCTACTAGGGCATGTGGGGTATCATATGAAAGAGCGCTGCTTGCACATTCTCAAATATTTTTTTACTTTTTTTTAGGCCGCATAGTTTTCGACTTTTGATGAAAAATGTAAAAAAAATACCGTTCCCCCCCCCCCCCCCCTTATCTCCGAAGTTTGCAAAGATAAAAATATGAAATTATTCTATGTGATAGAAGTTTATGTAAAGATTACAGGAAAAATAAAACGATGTCTCTAAATAGCACACTTTTTCAGAAATCGGAACGGAACCCTCGGTACGCGAGTCCAACTCGCTCTTGACCGGTTTTTTTTTTTTGCTAATTATACAACTCTTGTAATACGAGTATTTTTTTTACATTTTATAGTATGGGTCTGTTTATTCAAGAACTCAAAACAGTTTACATTATGTGCCTAGAGCCAGTAGAATCGTCAGTAGACCATTATTTTGGGAGCATGGTCATACATGTCGAGTCGCGGGAATTCGTGAAACGGAACGAAAACGGTGTCGGGGTTCGGGAAACGTCAGAAGCGACCGATGCTTGAACTTACGAGTCTGTCCAAAACATCACTCAATCCCAGGTCAAAATTCATAAAAGTTAGTACTCACGCGCAGCACGTAGTCGGTGCCCTCCAGCGTGAACTTGGTGCCGGCGATGGTGAACACGACGGGCGGCAGCTGGGCGATGAGCGAGCAGTCCACCACGTACTGGCCGAACGCCATGGGCGTGGCGCCCAGCGCCTTGTTGAGCGCCTCCACCTCCGCGCTGGGGCCCGCGATCAGCGACGTGCCCGTGTCGGCGATGGCCGCGCAGCCCTGCGACACAAGTGTGTCAGTGTGTGTGTCACTGAGTAGCGAGGGGCGCCTCAGCGGGCCGGTGGCGCCGGGGCACTCACGTCGGCGCAGAAGGTGTGCTGCGCGACGCGCACGGCGTCCATGCCGAACTCCCAGTAGGTGGCGCGGCGCACGGGCACGTACGTGAAGTTGCCGCGGTAGTGCGCCGGGTCCGAGCCGCCCAGGATGATCTCGCCGCCCTGCGCCGCGCTCGGGTCCCTGCACACACACATTCAATACAACATTCATAAGGTATTTTTCTCACTACCCACTAGCCTATTCAAAATTACGTGGTAAGCAGAATTCGCTCAAATTCCTCCTGGTCCACTGCTGGACATAGCGCTCCCCAGCACCGCCACTTCCGTCACAGATCTACTGACTCGTATTCTGTGTGAACTTCAAAGACGACTACACACAGAATGTACTGGCTAGGTTCTGCCTCGCGACACAATGTGCTGGCTAGGTTCTGCCTCGCGACACAATGTACCGGCTAGGTTCTGCCTCGCGACACAATGTGCTGGCTAGGTTCTGCCTCGCGACACAATGTGCCGGCTAGGTTCTGCTTCGCGACACAATGTCTGCTCCAAAACTACCTGATGAACGTGTAAACAAACCCAGTTGAGGTTCAACTCTTACGCAATCGCTCACTAAACGGAGCCAGTAACACGTTCGTCTGTGGTAGGTTTCAAGTTTTGTCATCTCATCACTTTTCCAATAATTATTACTGTTTCAATAACATTATTAAATTGTAATTGAGACATCATGTTCAGAAACTTGAGGTTATAACACTAACCTCAATTCATTGTCAAATGAAAACCATCTTTATAATGATTTTAAATTAGAATTTCGTATTTAATTAAGTATTCAAATAATCCAACTAAATCAAAACACTCAATTTGTTAAGTGACACTACAAATTGGCATTTACAGGTAAGTTTTCAGATCCATCTGTTTACATTTACAGGTAGGTTTTCTGATCCATCTGTTTACATTTTCAGAAGACACTTTTGGAACAAACTATGCGAATGGAAGAGAGTGAAGTAACACCCTCAGGCTGAGAGGTCACGTACCTGTTGAGGTAGAAGGAGAAGACCGGCTGCACGAGCCCCTGCGCCACCATGTTGTCGAACACCGGCGTCACGCCGTCCACGGAGATGCTGCGGACACACACACGCTCAGTACATGCTCATTTTATCAAGAGAAGGGAGAGGTCAGGGTAACTTAACTCTTGAATGTTACCAATTTCAATTTTATCAAATATTAGCGCTTATTGCTAAGTTAGCTTACTTTCTGACTGATTGCTGCTGCACTGGCATCTTCATTTTATCAATGTAGGTACAGATGCCAGCACATCAAGCTACTACAATCTGTCAAATTTCTTTAATAGATTTTCATCTTTATCGCTGAAGCATTAGGTTCAAGGTTGATTGACGGCTGTACATATTATTATCATGTGTCTGCATCCAGTGTAAACAATTGTTGGTAAACCTAACAAAATAAGTAAATGGCGCAATGTGCGGGTACTGCGCGACACCTCAGGGTCGGGCAGAGCAGGTGATGTTATGTTCCGTGTTAACAAAAATGAAGGGAGGTCTGGTAGGCACCAGTACTAGCGCGACAAAGCAAAGGCGACGTCAGTCATGTTGCTGCCACAGACACAGACATCGTATAGATGCGACCGTTGAGTGTGTGACAGCTGGTTACCTGCTGAACGCCATGCCGAGGATGCCGTCGAACTTGGCGGCCACGAAGGCCAGGCCGGGCTCCGACATGGCCTCCGCGAACGTCTGGCCGCGCACCGTGATGCCGCCCACCTGCACAGCCACATTTACTTCACTCAGCAAATCACAACAAGTTAACAACAGTTTTCTATTACGAAATATTTCATAGATAAATATGTAGACTCATCTTCTCTCTCTTCGTCTTTGCTTTTTTTTTGTACTTGTTTGTCTAGTATAACTAATTTTGAACGCCATAAATGACAAAACATGTAGCTACCTCACATTAATTATAAGACCTGTATACTTATACTCATGTTTTACAAAATAAATGTATCTTGTATCTTGTTTTCACTCGCGTCATGAGACTAAGCAACGAATAACTCGGCCTACAATGTTGATGTGTCCTCTCAGAAGCCGAGTGTAAATCTGGCGTGCCAAGCCGTTTTCTTAGCTGTCAATAGTGATAGCAGCTGCAGACGTAGCCCTGCAGGCGCTGTACTCACGGTGACGTCATCCTGCGAGAGGAAGCCGGCCAGGCTGCCGGAGCCGTAGTGGATGGCGAACTCGGTGCCGTTGGCGCGGTACGAGCTGGACTTGGCGCTGTCGTACTTGTTGTGCAGCACTGCAATGCGACACAACACACCGTCATTACTGTACACATGTCCCAAACATCCTGCGAGCCGCGACAGACAGGTCCCAGAGCCCCCACACCTATGTCATTTTAGAAAAGCTACAATGTTGAGGATTAATTGTCTATTATAATGATGAGGCACGCTACAGGCTACAGTAGCAAGTCGCGCCACCAGGAGCATGCGACGCAACATGGCGTGTTCGTACGGCTACACTTGAGTTCAGTATCCAAATCAGTTGTCGAGTTTTTGGATCCGCAAACTGGCGTACGCGACATACTTCAAATTCCATTGCACCCAATATATACAACGTGTCCCAAAATTCAACGATAAGCGGGCACCAGAGGGTGGGACCTGCTCATGACTACTCGAGGAAAATTAAATAAAAAAAATATCTCATTTTTTTTAAAAATTACATACAAAAAATAAAAACCTTCTGAAATTGACATCTCTCAAGATATTTTTAACTACCATGACCACAATTCTTCAGAAATTTCTGATTTTTTTTTTTGTATCGGCAAGCTAAGTAGCACTGCTTTCCACCAAAATAATTATAAATTCTGGAATGTTTGTAATTTTTACACAAAAATCAATCAAAATAATTTTTTCCCTAAAATTTTGGGAGATTTTTACCATTCATCTTTATCTAAGAATTGGGGATCTTCCCTGTGCTTTTGAAGCATCACACGGCAAAATGCGACCCGTGGTGGATAGTCCGTGGTAATAACGCCTGCACACGCCTGTAGTGATATGGGTGAAGCCTGTGACGTTGTAGAATTCGAGGGGGGGGATCGCGCGCGCGCGTACCGCTACACGCACACGAATAGTGATAGCTCCGTTGTAAAAAATTCTGCAGGTTATAATTACGTAAAGTTATCATTAAAATATAAACTATCCGAAGTGAAAACGGTCAGTGTAAACGATGGAAAAAACAGAAGTGAATTAAATCAAATAATGTGTGAATAAACAACAAAAAACAAAAATCAAAATCAACAAGTTTAGTCTCGGTACTCAGTGCTCAGTGTGACTCACCGCAGCGACAGTGCGCGTGCTACGCGTATTCGCTACCTTATATGGTCATCTACGACGACCTCAAGGCGATGACTAATAATTACTCCACGCGAGCAAGCACACACAATTTTCGAGCTGAGAGTTCGTAGCGCCGTAGCGCGGTGGTTAAGCACGACGCATGAAGCTGCAAAGGCAGTGCGTTCAAACCTCACTAATAGAAGAATCACTTTTTGTTTTGTTTTATTTTTTTAACATCGAGTATAAATTTGAACACTTAAAATACTCGGAATAATATAAAAACAATAATTCAAATTAATTAATTTACGCTTTTTTGACATTAAAATGGATTTTGAAATAGATAACATTACTGTCCGGAAACCAGTAAGGGCTAACTCAATGGACAATATCTTCAATATCAATTTGAGAAATAATTCCACATTACTTGACACTACTATGATGAGCTTGCCCACGGAGTCCGTGAGCTTGCCAAACACCTCACTGAATGACAGTGACGTAATTGAGAACTATAAGGACACAATCAAAAGCCTCACCACGGAACTAGAAAGTGCTCATCAGGAAATTGACAACTTAATTAGTGAAAATTATCGACTAAAAACGGATATCGGACAATACCAGAAAATAATAGAGACATATAAAAAAGTTAACTTCTTAGAAACAAAGTGCCTTACACCGAAGTCTACACGCAAAAAGAATATTATAAGAACGAGCTGCTTCTCTACTCCGTCCAAGTTGATTCTTACTCCGACAACGGCTCATCAACCTGACACGGTCGTAGTAGCGCAATCCCCAAGCGAGGGCGGAAATCTATCATTTAACACAGCCGGCTCAATATGCAGTTTGGAGGGAATACAGCCCACTCAATCAAAATCCCCGGATAAAAGCACGGAAAATGACACTTTAATAGGTTTGATTGACGAACAACAATTCCAACAGAAGAACGCGGATGATGGGACTGCAACGGATTTCATGGATCAGCAACAATGCCACCATACGAGCGTGAAAGAAATTGCTCCAATCAGTGTAACGGACAAACGTAATAGAATAATAATTTTCGGAGACCAGCAGGCCTGCGGTCTCAATAAAACTATGACTAATGCCAGGTTAGACAAATGGAATGACAAATACACAATAACATCTTTCATCAAGCCCAATGCAACAAGTGCTCAGATTCTTAACAGCTGCAATGATGACTTCGTAAAGACGTTGACCAGAGACGATGTTATAGTTTTAGTGATAGGATCTAATGACAAAAACCCTTACTCTTTGATAACTGAGTTGTGTAATGTCCTTTATAAACTACGAAACAATACTGTATTTATTACTAACGTACAATATAATGCTTACTTAAACGAAAATACAATTAACTACAACCTAGAATTAATAATACAAAATTATACAAATTGTAAATACATAAAAATACACAATTCAGGATACATAAATAGTATCAACGACAGGTCTATGAAAAGTTACCACCAGTACTATTTATCACATTTATGTTTGAAGTTGAACACAAGAATTGACTTCAAGGAATATCAGACTGAATTTCTTAATCGATTTAAAAATAAGCACATTATACAGAACAGAACAAACACACATACAACACCGCGAAAAACCACGCAAACAAAAATTACTGCATTCTTTGGAAAAATGAAACAAGTCGGTGATGACACGAAAACTGGGTTTTTTCGTAAACAAAACTAAATATACTACAATCACCGTAATTCATCAAAATATTGCTGGGGTACTGAACAAACAGGAATTAATAGAGGTGGCCATTTCAAATTTACAAAAGGAATTGGGGTCCGTAGATGTCATATGTTTAACTGAAACTTTCCTAAAAAGTGGTTGTGAACCAAACCTTATACTTAGGAACTATAAACTGGTATCCTTCTTCTCTCGATCTAACCAACGACGGGGAGGCTCGTGTATATTATTAAAAAATAACCTACAATTCAGAGAAATAAAAAATCTACCGTTCCCCACTCTCTTTCAATTCGAATGCTGTGCCATCGAAATAATTAAATTTAACTTAATTATAGTGTGCATATATAGAACACCTACACGTGATGCCACAATTTTTTTGCATAATTTGGAACTTCTAACCAATAAACTATGCCAAAAAGGTAAGAAAAAAATTATCATCTGTGGCGACTGGAATATTGATACTCTGAAAACAAATAAAACAACGAAGGACTTACATTCTATACTTATTAATAATAATTTATTAAACCACATAAAACTGCCTACGAGAAAAAGCGCATGTTTGGACTTAATAGTAAGTAACATACACGACGCCAAATCTGCAATTCACTATCTAGCGCTTTCAGACCACGAATCGGCACAATCAATAACGGTTAGCTTAGAAACGGATTTTCAAGTTAAAGACTTTCATAGCTTTTGGTTTAAAAATGTAAGAGAGCTTAGTGACGAAAATATAATAAAATTTAATAACTGCATCTCAAGTCTATCTTTTTCCGAAGTTTACGAAGCTCAAACAACAAACAACGCCTTCGATAGACTACACGATATAATTACCCTTTTCTACAATTTATGCTTTCCTATAGTTAAAGTTAAAAATACTTGTAAACAAGTGAAAAATAGAGGTCTAACCAAGGGTATAAAAAGATGCTGCGTTAAAAAACGAACATTATATTTAAAATATCATCTTTACAAACATAACAAAAAACAAAACAAAAAGAAATATGACGACTACACTCAAATACTGAAAAAATGCATACACAAGGCTCAGCAGATTAATAGCTTACACTACATAAATAAGGCCAAAAATACAAGTAAAGCGGCCTGGAACATGATTAAAACAAACACAAATAATATGACAAGTAACTCTGAAGTTGACGCAGTGAATGCTAATAGTAATGTTTATGACAATCCAAATCAAATATGTGACTTATTTAATGACTACTATATATCCCAAACAAAGACGACCAATACTGTGCATAAGGACTCGCAATATGACATGAAAATAAACACTCCTCAAAATCCTAAAAGCATTTTCCTTACACCAGTAGATGAATCGGACATTTATAAAATAATTTGCAGTCTAAGAAACACTAACTCGACGGGTTATGACGACCTGAGCACTAAAGTGTTAAAAATATGTGCAAAGAGTTTAGTGTCTCCATTAACCTACATTATAAACCTATCTCTATCAGAAGGAGTATTCCCAACACGTCTGAAAAGGTCAATTGTCAAACCTCTTTATAAGAAAGGTGTAAAAACTGACATGAGCAATTATCGCCCAATAACTTTGGTACCAATACTATCTAAAATCTTTGAGAAAGTTATGTCCATTAAAATAGAGAACTTTTTATTATCATGTGATATTCTTAAAAAAGAACAATTCGGTTTTAGGAAGGGCAGTTCCACTGCTTTGGCATGTTTTGCGCTAGTAAAATACATAACTGAAAGTTTAAATAAAAAATCTAAGGTAAGTTGCGTGTTCCTAGACATGACAAAAGCCTTTGATTTTGTTTGCCATAAAACACTACTCTCAAAGCTTGAGCATTATGGAATCCGGGGTAAGGCCAACGACTGGGTCAAAAGTTATCTTTCTGAAAGAGTACAATGCGTGGAAATAACAAAAACGTGTCAAAATGAACAAAAAACCTATAGGTCAGAATACAAAAAAAATAATTATGGCACGCCACAGGGAGGAATCGTATCCCCACTACTCTTTCTAGTTTACATCAACGACATTCCAGAGGCTATAGGTAAAGATTGCATACTGTTCGCGGATGACACTACAATAATGATTAAGAGTGACAGTAACAAAAATTTAGAAAAAGAAATCGTCCAAGCTCTGGATAATGCAATCGATTGGCTAGAAAAAAATAATTTAAAAATAAATATGACTAAAACAAACATAATACAATTTCAGACATACAATGCAAACATAAATAAACTAGACATTAATTATAAAGATTCTCAATTGACTACTATCGATAATTGTGTATTCTTAGGTATAACGATCGATAAAAATTGCAACTGGAAAACACACATAGATAAAATTCTGGTAAAAATAGATCGTTTTATTTATGTGTTGAAACGAATTAGGCAAACAGTAAACCGTGACACTGCAACGCTGGCTTACCATGGTTATGTATCGTCCGTACTTAGATACGGCATTATAATATGGGGTAACTCAGTAGATTTTGACAGAGTTTTTAAAGCTCAAAAAAAATGTATTCGAGCCATTTGTGGAGCTCACTTTTTAGACACCTGTAAGCCCCTATTTCAAAAACTTAATATTCTACCTTTGCCGTGTTTATATATTTTTGAAATTTGTATTTTTGTTAAAAGAAATTACAATTTATTTGAAATTAGTACTGAAAGGCCAAACAGCCGAACAAGGCATAAAGACAGACTTCGGCTGCCACAAATAAAACTAAAATTATTTTAAAAAAATGTATACTGCATGTCGATTATTATTTACAATCATTTACCAAATACTATTCAAGATTTACCGCTGACAATGTTTAAAAAAGTGCTTTTCAAATTTTTACTATTTAAAAGATATTACACCATTATGGAATATTTAGAAGACAAGTCAATAGACTCTGTAATTTGTAACATAGATTAATTTTGACATCGCATGATTTTTTTTAAATACATTTGCACGCCATGTTATGGCAGGATATGCTGAACTAAACAAATTAACACCTTATGTACCATATTCTAGCAAATAAATATTTTGATTTGATTTGATTTTGATTTCGATGTACAGGACTTTTTGGGATTCCTGCAGCTGCTTCTATGGCACGTACTCTAACTCTATGTCTCTAACTTCTAAATTTTATTGACTACGCAAAATGTCTCATTCAAATTCCAGGAATTTACAACAAAAAACCTATTTTGGGCACATAGTAAAAGTAATTACTATCAACAACAGTTTATGAAATTTGATTCTTGTTTAGAAATAGTACAGATTTTTTTTATGGCTAGTTTTTCTAGAGAATTATACCATTTTGGAATCTTGGATAGACGCGTCAAATTTTGAAAAAACTTGCCATAGTATTGTCCATACATTTTTTTTACACCACGATGAGTGAAAGTGGACTGAATGGTAAAAATCTCCCAAAATTTTAGGGAAAAAATTATTTTGATTGATTTTTGTGTAAAAATTACAAACATTCCAGAATTTATAATTATTATGGTGGATAGCAGTGCTACTTAGCTTGCCGATACAAAAAAAAAAACAGAATTTTTTGAAGAATTGTGGTCATGGTAGTTAAAAATATCTTGAGAGATGTCAATTTCAGAAGGTTTTTATTTTTTGTATGTAATTTTTAAAAAAATTGAGATATTTTTTTTTATTTAATTTTCCTCGAGTAGTCATGAGCAGGTCCACCCTCTGGTGCCCGCTTATCGTTGAATTTTGGGACACGTTGTATTTTAGACTTTTTAGATGCTTCGTTGATTTTCAGGCAGGGCAAAGCAGGTAAATTCGAAGTTCAAATGTAATGTATTATAATATGTAGGTGTGAGTGTGTGTGTGTATACTGACGGCAAGCGATGTTGGTGTAGTGGCACTTCTTGGACGGCACCCACAGGTTGGAGGAGCCCGTGTCGAACACCACCTTGAAGCTCTGCGGCGGCGCGCCGATGCTGATGGGCCCGTAGTATTGCGCCTGCACACACAACTCCGTCACACCGGGTACATACACACTGCCCGCCTTATCTATACAGGCTCAAATTAAATTCAAACAGGCTTCATATGTTTTTTATGTGATAAAATTACAAATAAACAATTTTCGAACTTTTTATTTATTTATTTATTTATTTATTTATTTTTATCTTTTAGGAGGACTTACAGACAAATAATTAAAATAATTACAATATAGGTAACTATTTAGCTAATTACAAGTCCACACATATAGGTAACTTAGTGCAATATATATTATTGGTATACAAACCAAGGGGAGTGATAAACAATTGAAAAAAAAAAAAAAAGAAGAATAGTAAATAATTACAGTTTTTAAACAACTACAAACACTACAGAAAATGAGATTAAGTTCAAATTTATATGTAGTTCAGTCAATGTTCCATTTATGTCGACACCCTATAGATTACAGCGCAAGCAGTAATCGAGTATGCACAAGTGAAAAGCTACCTAAAGGACGTTCACACGATCCCCAAAGTACCCATCACCTGCGCGCTTCCTTTTTCCTTTACTTGTGCTGTAAGACCTTGCTTCTGCCAAATTTCATGATTCTAGGACAACGGGAAGTACCCTATAGGTTCTGATTTACTTGCGAGTATCAAAATATGTCCCATAAATGGCCGTATTTTTTTTTTTTGCGTTGACTTAGAAGTTTGATTTTTTTAGAGCTCCAAGGGACCATAGACCCCATAGACCTACGTATTTGATATTAACTTCAACTTGATACCTCCACGCATTCCTGATAAAAACGGTCTCGACAGACAGACGGGACAACGAAGTGATCCTATAAGGGTTCCGTTTTTTCCTTTTGAGGTACGGAACCAAAAAACAAAGAATAATCTGTATCTGAGTTTTTCGAAAATCAACCCATAATGGTGTGAAAAGGGGTCGTCAATTTTACAGGAGATGATCACTGCGTGGCTAGATTAACTAGAAAATTGGTATAAATAATCTTTGAGTCAAGTTTTGGAAATATCCGATAACGATTTTCAAAATTCCACCCCGTGAGGATGAAAAGCGGGGTACTGTTTATATGAAACATTTTATTCATTTGGTTAATAAACTTGAACCTTGCCACAAATATTTGCTTAGGTAAGCAACAAAGTTTCTCATTATTCGTTTTTGAAAACCACCCCTCAAAGGCGAATAATAGGGGTGTTAAAGATTTTTGTTAAAAAAAGCATGAAATAATTCTAGACTCGGCAGCCAAAAGCACTTAAGTCAAATTTTTGAAGATTTGACTTAAGTGCTTATGGCTGCAGGATAAGCACTTAAGTCAAATCTTCAAAAATTTGACTTAAGTGCTTTTGGCTGCCGAGTCTAGAATTTTTCTCTCGTTTTGTTATGTTTAGATATCGATACTCATCTATCGTTGGAAGAATACAAATAAAGCAGCCGGCAACTGTTGACGCCGTGGCTTTATAAGCATGGGAGCCCATGAGGAAAAGGTAAATAGTTAGATAGCCGCCCTACACGTAGCTATGTACCTACTAGGTACCTACGCGTACGGCGGCTATCTAACTATTTTAACGACATCCGACCTACCTTACAATATTGTTAAACGTTATTATGAGGTATTATTTATCAAGAATAAACTTGTATGCGCTGCTGATTGGGTTGCACACACCTTGGATTAGCTTGAATGAGTCACGGATAGCCAAAGATGATGGTTTCTTGTGTATATTTAACTACCACGTAACTAATGCTAATTATGAATACTGTTGCTATGTGAAATGAGTACAGCTGAATATGGACGCTGATTGAGTACTGTCGCGCTGCACTATAATGTGTGCAAGGCGACGGAAAGTGCTGACGCTATGGCGCGTGCCATGTACGATACATGACTCGTACAAAACTAGTTGAGACTCAGTAGGGGTACAGGCTACACCTGTACCCCTACTGAGTCTCAACTTAATTTCAAATTAATTTAGCTAGCGAGACTTCGCAGACGTAACGCGATGGGAATCGATATATGAACAAGACAAAAAGATCGATGATTTTTTTTGAACTTTTGACATTTTTGGTGAACGACCGTAAGTAAAGTATGTAGTGTAGTTACTCGCAATAGTTTTTTTTTGTGTAAACTTCACAGACGTAATGGGTAACACAAAATCTAAACACGATAGAACAAAAAAAAAAACAGATTTTCTCAAATCCTACTTCAAGTAACTAGGTTAGCGGTCGTTGACCGCAGAAAAATCTTTTTTATCGTCCTTAGATATCGATAATCACGTCTGCCTAGTTTCGCTAGCTACTTTAATTTAACCCTAAATAAATAACAGTGAAATGCTGTTTGTTGGGAAGCACATAACTTGAAAACGGCTGGATCGATTTGACTTTTTTTGGGGTTCCGTATGTCCAAATAAGAAAAATGGAATCCTTATTATTCTGTCTCTCTGTCCGTCTGTCACAGCCAATTTGCTACGAATCTAATGGACCGCTTAAGTTCTTTGGTACACATAGCAGTTTCTGTGACCCAAAAACGATCGTGTTACGTATACTTATAGGATAAGTTTTTAAGCAGTGCGCCAATTTTCACAGGAATATGAAGAACACTATGGGACTAACTCTGAAATCGCGAAAAAAAAATCAGCTGTTCAGTACATTTATCTACACCAAACTCGTCAAAATGCAAGAAGCAGCTGACTTTTTTTTCGCGATTTCAGGTTGGGTTTTTAGGCACCGGGGTTGTGGGTGCCGCCGGGGTCACGGGTTGTTCGAAAGAGAAGTCATTTGATAACGTCCCATCCACAAAAAAAAAGTTTGGGTTTTTAACATAGACTTATAAAAAAAGAAGGACTCCGCGCCACGCATATCGAAAGTGAAGCACCGTACCGATCAATGTGTGCATGATTTGAGTAAGTACCTGCAAGTACGTGTCGCTCGTGTCACGTAATAAATAAATAAATAATAAATAAATAAATATCCTTGGACATTTCACACAACGCCATCTAGTCCCAAGCTAAGCAACCTAATGCTTGTGTTATGGTAACGAGATGGCTTATAAAGTACTTATATACATTTTTTTTTTTGTAAATACATACATTATTATAGATAGAAAAACACCCAGACTCGGAACAAATACTTGCAGGTCGTACAAATATTTGTTCCGTGCGGGAATCGAACCCACGACATGCTGCGCAGCAGTCAATCGCTCAACCACTGCGCCAAACGTGTCGTCAAATAATGTCGTAATGGCGGCCGGTCGGCATACTATGATGTAAATGTGTGCGTGAGGCGTGTTTGTACAAACGGCCCGGCCGGCATAATTACTGTGCTTCACTTTCGATATGCGTGGCGCGGAGTCCCATCTTTTTTTATAAGTCTATGGTTTTTAATTTGTATGTCTTTTTCTAATTTCAGATGAGAATATTTTCTTGTTGTTCTTTTTAAAGCGTGATGTTTCAGTAGTCGGGTTGAAGTTTTTAAACTTACTTTTTATGTAATTTTCTGTAATCAGATACTCGAAAATAATAATTAGCATAATATTCAACACAACTAGCCACAATGTATATATTACACATTCATAAGTTTTAAGTGATGTACCATTTTTAAAACAATATTTAAGATGATAATAAAATATTTTAAGCAATACAAAGTATTTTTTTAATAAATAGAACATTTTATGATCTCCAAAGTAAGGCAGAATAAGATCAAACAAATTACCTAACAATACATTAATTTAGCAACAAAGTGAGTAATAGTGATCATGTTTGTTTTGCGAGGACACACTTTATCGCAACCGCGGAGCGAGATAGCGGCCGCGCCGGGTTATCGGCACATTGAAGCTAGCCGTCCCATTATAACATAACATTACAGTGAGCTTGCAATCATTCTCAAGTTACATTATCATCAACACAATACAATGCTACAAGTTGATGCAACCTCCACTTAACATTGATCATTCAAAACACAGTTCTTTGTCCCTCCCAGTCAAGACAATGTTTGTTTTGAATTAATCATATCGTCGACCGTAGGTTCAATTGAGGTAAGGGACAAAATACGATTTTTCAGGAGAGGCCGACAAAGTTTTTTTTCGGACTAAATCGCCTATAACTTTTTTTCTTATTAACCTTTTTCGGGTCTGATTTCACACATAATCTTGTATTTTAGTGGTCTATCTACACATGTAACATTTATTTAAATAAATTAGCTATTTAAGAAAATAGATGTCCCTTACAACAACGTATTTTGTTAGTAATGTCCCTTACTACAAGATACTTGGTCAGTATATTGTAGTCTCGTCCCTTACATTAAATTGACCTCTGCGTTGGATTCAATTTATTTGGTAATTCGTAGATTGGGAAGACCCTTACCTTATTTCAAGTGGATTTTCGGCAATAATTACATCATTTCAAGTTCCTATATTGCATAGTTTTTCAGATACATTGTTATTATGGGGCTGATTCGAAATTTGGATCCAAAAATCATTAGGGTAAGGGACATTTTTCTTAAGCTAGAATTTTTTCATATACACCATTCGATAGAGCGAAAAATTCTAAACAAAACTGTATACTTAACTCATTTTGGGTATTTTGTCCCTTACCTCAATTGAACCTACGGTCGACGATATCTTACCTACTTCATAATGCTACAAGAATTATCATTTACTACATTTTATACCTTCAGCTACATAATAACAAACAGGAAAATGTTATTGTTGCCAAGTGCTCATTAATGTGACTAAACTGATGACTCAAGTCAAACTTCTTCACTGCTACAGAAAACAATCATTATAATAATATTGCAGTTTGTTGCTGATGCAGACAACCACAACACAAACAATTTTCAGGTGTTTTATAAGGTAGGTTACGCAGATTTAAACACAAAGAACATTGTCTGCATGACCCTCATTATTTGATCAAAATATGTTGTGAATGTCTGTAGTTTTAACTTACTGATAGTATGAGTCAGCAACGGTTACTTACATCTAGATAGTTGGAGAGCGGTTCTGGAGCCGGACCTGTCACCGCGTACTTGATCCTAAGCACCTGCAGGTCTGTGCCCACCTCATGCAGATGTCTGCGCACCGTTTTCATACGATACAGCGGCACTCTAAACACAAACAGTATGCTTACTTTATCTTACATTTATAAGGTTTATACTAGGAACGTAGTTGAGTATTGGCCCCTCACAGGAAGCTGTAGTAGGTATTTAGGTAACATAATAGGTACAGACAATAGGCAATAAAACTGCGCAATCTAGTTATCAGGGATTCAGTATATTTTGAATTTTATAAAATGTTATAAATAACTTACCTACCAAGAACACAAAAGAAAAGTGCACAATGTTGGAGTCATTCAATTACCTGAGAAAGCCAGACACGCAAGTGGCGGCGAGTGCCAGGAGCACTAGCAGCAATTTTCCCATTTTTCTTGCAAGTCACTCACGACTCTGCGTTACAAAGAAAAATAAACAATATAAACAAAATATTACAATTTGATACACTCTATCGTCTTACATACCGCAGTTAGTACAACAGCGTTTGTTTCTCCTTTATAAGAGAAAACAATATCTGATTAAACAAAATATGTGTCCGTATTTATTCGTCCGCAACGAAAATATAATTAGATTATTTTGCCGGCGCGATTTGACTTGACGCACACACACACACAGGCAGAATCACAGACCACAGACTATATAGATAACAGACCAAGTAGTATAGACCAATTTTAGAGGAAGGCAAAAAAACTGAATAAAAAATTAAATATTTACAATTATCCATATTCCAAAACACACTTTGGTGCTTTTTTATTTTGTATACGAAATTAACTGAAAAACATATTGATCACATACCTATAAATTAGGATTGCCAACTCTAAGTTGGCATATTTGAAATCGTAGTCAGTCCGCGCCTAAGCCGATCTGTATGAAGATTCGGTAAGCTTTCAATAGCCGTAGGTGTGATATTTTTATCGCGTCGCGTCGCGTCGTTGTGGTAGTAACTGCCACTCATCTTTGAATGTCAGTTTAAGGATGATGCGCAGTGGTAGCCCGCGAAATTCAATTTTTTTTTGGGTTTTTTGCAATTTGCAGGTCCGTGTCAGGTTGTATCTTGATCAAAGTATAATACGCGGAAATAAAACATAATTATGTATTTATATATTTACAGAATTATAATCATTACAATCTGCAATACAACTCCTTATGTTAGAGTTTACCTCAAACCTCATGATTTCATGAAATAGCTAGATTTGAGGTAAATGCTAACATAAGGAGTTGTATTTCTGATTCTAATAATTAGAATTCTGTAAAGCCATATTAGTTACGGCCGCGAATAATTTTTTAATCAACATACAACCTGACACTGACCTGCAAATTGCAAAAAACGTAAGAAATTTTGAATTTCGCGGGCTACCCTGGCGCTTTCGCCTAAAAGTAGATGGTTCCTTTTTTATATTGCAGCGCACAACAAATATAAATGTAAAGATAGTTGGGTAAACGTCATCTAAAACTGTTCCAATTTTCAAGTTGATAGCATTAGTAGTTCTTGAGATATATGAGATATGTGACAGACAGACTTAGTCGCACCATAAGGGTTCCTTTTTACCACTTTGGTACGGAACCCTAAAAAGTAACAAAATTACCAGTGCAGGATTAAAATTACTACATTGTTGTTGTTATAATATAATATCCCTATAAAACAGTTTAGCCGACGTTCGCACGGACGTAAAAATATCGCGGTGGGATTTTATCGCGCACTGTATTTTCAACTCTCGGTGTTGAGCCGAGCTTCGAAAATCCCCAAACTAACAACAACAGAGTGCATCCCAGCGCGTTAAAAAACACACTGTTGGATTTTCAACTCTCGGCGGTAAGCAGAGCGTTGAAAATCCAGTGCGCGAAATAAAATCGACACGATATTATTACGTCCGTGCGGACGTCGGCTTATTTCGCTTCGCTGTTAACCCCCGTTTCTACGAGCGTAATAAAAGCGCGGCGGTATTTTATCCCGCACTGGATTTTCAACTCTCGTTGTTGAGCCGAGCGTTGAGAATCCAACCTAACAAAAACAGAGTGCATCCCAGCGCGACGAAAAACACACTGATGGATTTTCAACTCCCGGCGCTAAGCAGAGCGTTGAAAATCCAGTACGCTATAAAATCCCGCCGCGATTTTATTACGCTCGTGGAAACGGGGGTTTATATTTTTTTTTTTTAAGTTGACCATAGATCTGCCTATGTCATAATTCTGGGAAAATTAGTTTTCTCTTACCTCTAAGCTATTTTGACTCGAGCAGAGCAAAGCTCGGTCACCCAGGTACGCACAGATCAAGCTGTACATTCCCAGTATAAGCTGATCTCGTGTTGTATAGGATTTCATTACAATGAGGTCAGTATAAACTGGAAATGTATAGCTTGATGTGTAGTGTACTCAGAAGAAACGTCGAAATATAATCGAACATCCTGGCACTTCTTCACCGAGCGAGGGGGGACACCTCTCAAAATAAAATTTAAATTTTATTTTGATGCCTGGGCCGCACACATCGCGATGACATTCGGGCGATAAACTTCGTCTTCGGTCTACAGCGAAGCTGCGCGGCCACATAGTGCGTGTTGTCAAGTTTATCGCGATGTACGAGCGATGTACGAACGAATAAAACAAAATGGACGCCGCGGTTGCTCTGTATTTTATGGCAGCAAATAATAATTTTTTACATTTATGTCATGTAAAAAACAAATTAAAAGCAAGAAAAAGGAGGGAGTGGATGATAACTATTCACAAATCAAGAAGGCTTTAGCTATATTATGCACTGTAGTTTAACTTACCACGTCCACTACGCACGAAGGGTGGGGGCCGACTGAAGTGTGGCCGCGCAAGCGAAGTTCATCGCGATAAAACGCTTTGATCTGCGAGAGTTTACCGACAGCGGAGCGAAGTCCTTGCGACTACGCACGAAGCTCCGAAGTATACGCGAATACTTGGCTACATACATCGCAATTACGCGAATCTTCGGGTTATCGCGATGTGTGCGGCCCAGGCATGAGAGGTGAAGTTTGAAATAGCCTTCCCCCCCCCTCGCTCGGTGAAGAACTGCCAGGATGTTGCATTCAGATGTTAGCGTAGACCGTAGACAGTTGGTTTGGTAGATCATATAGTATAGAATAGAATACTCTGTGAACGCAAGTTTGCAACATCTTAAAACGAATTTTTGTTTTATTTTTCATTGATTTTTATTGCGAGGTGAACTTCACAGAGCATGTAGAGTGCGTTTCATCAAATAGTTCCTCTGCCGTAATGTTGGCCCCACTGTTAAACTTTAACAATGGGCCGAAGACAGTAGAATTCTCTGTCTACGCAATGGGCCTATACTTATGCCTGGGCCGCACACATCGCGATGACATTCGGGCGATAAACTTCGTCTTCGGTCTACAGCGGAGCTGCGCGGCCACATAGTGCGTGTTGTCAAGTTTATCGCGATGTACGAGCGATGTACAAACGAATAAAACAAAATGGACGCCGCGGTTGCTCTGTATTTTATGGCAGCAAATAATTATTTTTTACATTTATGTCATGTAAAAAACAAATTAAAAGCAAGAAAAAGGAGGAAGTGGATGATAACTATTCACAAATTAAGAACTATATTAGCTATATTATGCACTGTAGTTTAACTTAACACTTCCACTACGCACGAATGGTGGGGGCCGACTGAAGTGTGGCCGCGCAAGCGAAGTTCATCGCGATAAAACGCTTTGATCTGCGAGAGTTTACCGACAGCGGAGCAAAGTCCTTGCGACTACGCACGAAGCTCCGAAGTATACGCGAATACTTGGCTACATACATCGCAACGCGAATCTTCGGGTTATCGCGATGTGTGCGGCCTAGGCAATAGACTACTATTATAATGAGGCCTATAATAGGTCCATGCTCTAACCTCTAACAACGGTAGCGTATCGTGTTCGTCCTACAATACTGGAGCCAAAGAGTAAAGTAAGTATGATTGGAGCCAACGAGGAACTATTTGATGAAACGCACTCTAACTTTAGTGAAGTTTGAAATAGCCCACAGATTAGGTAGAGATGTTAAATAGCCTTCCCCCCTCGCTCGGTGAAGAAGTGCCAGCTGGTGGCGTAGCTGAACCCGCAGCTTTAACTACCTACCCCAGTTAATAATAATTTATTATCGAGATATGATCCAACCTACTATACTTCACAGGGGGTGCCCTTAGCGTGTAGTCACTTCGTTTGTTGTAAGGTTGTAAGTTCGTTTTATGCCCTGGCTGGAGGCTTTGAGTTCGCTTAAGGCACCCACAGGATTCTCGGCCTCTGAACTTCTGAAGGTCAAATACCTACGAGCACTACAAAAAAAAAAAAAAAAACAAAACAAGAGCAAGTCGGACTCGCGCCCCGATGGTTCTGTTCCGATTTCTGAGAAAAAGCGTGCTATTTTAGAGACATCGTTTTATTTTTCCCAACGAATTTTTCCTGTAATTTTGACATATTTAACGGTATTTTTTTTACATTTTTCTTCAAAAGTCGAAAACTATGCGGCCTAAAAAAAAAAAGGGAAAAAAACGTTTGAGGACGTGTAAACAGCGCTCTTTCATTATGATACCCCACACCCACATGCCTTAGTATGCCCACTTCGAATTTTTAAGACACCCTTTCCTGTTACAAAAAAAATAAGTTTTTTTTTCTTATTTACAAAATAGTTGGGCAAACGTCATCTAAAACTGTTCCTTTCAAGTTGATAGCATTAGTAGTTCTTGAGATATCCAGCTGTGACAGATGGACAGACAGACTGAGTCGCACCATAAAGGTCCCCACACATCAACACAGTCCGCCGGCAGGCGGTCATTCATAAAAACTGTCAAAAACAGTTCTTATGAATGACTGGCCGCCGGCGGACTGCTATCGGGCTATAGATGTGTGGCCTCCGGGTTCCTTTTTACCATTTTGGTACGGAACCCTAAAAAAAATTAAGTAGCCATTTTCACATTTTGTGATTTTCTGTGCTCAGCGTCATTCATGTTTTTAGTAATAGCTATCATTTCACACATTCGGAGTTTTATTCTCAATCTCCGAAGGTTTCTATCAGATCCTAACTAACTAAATAAATAGGTATGGGACCACACTGACAGTCGAATAGAGAACCTCCTTTTTTCGAAGTCGGTTAAAAATAAATGCAATTTGTAATTTTTTTTTTTGTTTTATTTGGAAAATAACATTTTGCCGCGTGGGCATCACAATCTATCCGCATGCAACATGTCCTTGCTCTACAATGCAGGCCCTGATTGTTGGCTGCGTGTATACTGAGCACAGCGCACTCCACAGTGCAGGCCCTGACTGTTGGCTGCGTGTATACTGAGCACAGCGCATTCTACGACGTCGTCAGCAAGGCACGTGCCTCTTCATTTTTCATACATTATTTATTATGACTTCTCACTATTTTCACCTAACAGTATCACATGCCACAAATTCACATCTCACAATCACTTAGGTATCACAATAGCTCACAACTTACAAATTGAGCAAACGCTATTCATTGTAGGTACAACAGGTGGTGTATGTGACAACTAGAGAAACTTATATAACAAAATAATAATAAAAGGCCCGAATTGTATGCTCCCTCTGAACATCAGGATGGCAACCAGCCGGTTATCTTTCAAAGTGAAGGTTCGTGAACATATTCGTAAAAAGTTGCCAGAATCATCCCAGCGTTGATTTGCTGGATTCTTTTTCTCCTCTACCTATCGTTATTTCTCCTGATTTTCTCCTGTTTATTCTTTTTCCAGTTATCTATCCCTTGTGTTGCACCTACCATGTTTTGTCTCTGCATCACCCTAAGGTTGACTGGTAGAAAATGCCTCAGGCATTAAGTCCGCCTTTGTACAGTATTTTTTTTACTTGTGCATAAAGTTTTAATAAATAAATATGCGCACCAGGATGTTGAACGAAGTGTGTTTTCTACAATGGCGTCCATATAATAATATATCAAAACATCATTCCCACCCAAATAAATGTGCGACTTGCAGCCACGACATTATGTAAATATTGGAGCACGACAGTTGTGCGACTCCGCTGCTGACTCTGCAAAGCGCAATTTTGGTTTGTACGAAACGTACATTAATACATATTTAAATGAGCGCGCATATTTAATCCGGGCCGAATGGACAACACAGTGTACAAGAATTACAAAGGCAGCTTTGCAGATTGTTTGTGTTGCAAATGCACAAGTTAGCCTCTATTATTTGTTATGCGTTTACTTTACAATTTTCTGTTACTTTCATGTTGGTTTGCACGACACATACAAAAAATAACGTTTAACGTTGTTTTGTCAGCTTAGCCTACAGTTACATCAATACTACAATGTGTGTCAGAATGGTGCGGTACAGACCATCAAACTGAACAACTTTCTCCATGTGACCAACATCGTAATCGAGAAAAGATAATCAGCCGTGTCGTAAGTTTGGGTCGAGTAGGTAATTAGGTATTGAAGTTTTGTATGGGACAGGCAACGAATTAAGATATCATTCTTAATTCGTTGGGGACAGGCGACAGTTGATAATTTTGGCGCGATTAGGTACGTTGTTGGGTCCCATGGAGAAAGTCGTCCAGTTGGATGGTCTGTACTCTGTAGCACCCCTTTAGGTACTCGTACCTACTTGCGGTGTTCACATTATTGTAATCTATGCAATTATGAACATTTGGAGTTAAATACTTTATTCTAAAACCGTGTCTCCTGTGCGTGTTTTTTTCGAAACATTACACAAAAAACCTTATACTTATACATTTGTTTTCATACACAAGCTGTCTCCTGAGATTAAAATATTTTTACGTGTAATAACACATTTTATGTAGGTACCTACATGTCGTAATGAGTTCCGACGAGGAAGACGTGCTATCAGTTTTATCAATTATTAAATTATCTAATTATTCAAAAGACAATACATTCAAAAGAAAATATAACCTCAAAACTTGTGTTTACCGACAGTGGTGCGCGGTACGCGCGGCCCGCGCCCGGTATGCCGACGTTCGCACGGACTTAAAAATATCGCGGCAATTTTTTTTCGCGCCCTGGATTTTCCACGCTCTGCTTAGCGCCGAGAGTTGAAAATCCAACAGTGTGATTTTTCGACGCTCTGGGATGCACTCTGATGGTTTCTCGAAGCTCAGCACCGAGAGTTGAAAATCCAGTGCGCAATAAAACCCCGCCGCGATAATTTTACGTCCGTGCGAACGTCGGCTAAATGAAACAAACCCTTCCCCGTCTTCCCCCGCGCGAGCAATGTGTTCCGCAGCTCTGAAAACAAACATCGTTTTTGCATAGGTACACAAATGTGTATGGCCACGCCTTTGTTTCGATGTTTTTGTGTAATGTTTCGAAAAAACACGCGCAGGAGACAAGGCTTTAAATATTTACTATAAGGTATACATTTTGATGATTTATTTTATTTATTTAACCATTTATATACACATACTTATAAACAGACACGGAACAGAAAATGTCGTACAAAGGTGATGCTTATTTCTAAAGAAATCTCTTCCAGCATACCTGCGATGATATTTACTATATGCAATTTAACCCTAGAATAATAATCTTATTTGAATCCTTCTAATTACTAATGATCACCATTTTAGAAAAAAAAATATTTTTGTTATATGTAAAACTTTTAGTGAAGAATCTGTAACGAAATAAGAGGCAAGCCAAGCATTCTACCTTTCTTACATTCATAGGTTTTGATCAAAGAAACTCTAAATTAGTCCATAAATGGTTTTAAATATAGTATTACACCTTCTGACAGCATTTCGAAAATCATATTTTATATCTATAAAAATAACGGACTGCTGATTTAAAAGACAGTAGATAATATAACACAGACAGTACATAACAGACAGACAGACAGACAGTATATAATGTCTGAACTGTCGAAAACATAGGTAACAAAAACCTAGGGGACGCCTGCAGGCGGCTGCAGGCGTCCCCTCAGGCGACGATTAGTATTCTAGGGCCTTTACTTGTAGGTCTGCACAGTTTACGTGGACGGTATAATTTTGTATCAAAGTTCGAAAGTTGTGTCTTAGACATAAAATTACAGTCAAGCGATAATATATAGATTAACACATTGGCGGCGCAACTATTATTTATACAAGTTCGATGACCATTTCGATAGACTTTGACATTTTAAATAATAATTGTCTCGTTTTATACTTATGTACAGACGCCAGCACATCAAGCCACCCGAAACTGTCAATTTTCCCAATCAACCTTGAACCTAATGCTTTAGCGATAAAGATGAAAATCTATTAAATAAATTTGACAGATTGTAGTAGCTTGATGGGCTGGCGTCTGTACATATACATTTGGAAGACAGCTTTTATTACCCCCTTGCATAAGATAATGTAGAAAACTGCAGGACAATATCTAAGTTTTGCTTGTTTGCAAAGGTTTTAGAAAAAATTGTTTACTCTTCAGTTTATGGTGCTATTAAAACAATCTCCATGGCTTCTTAAAAAACACGTCTATTGTGTCAACTGTTCAGACTACTTATCCTCCAGCATGCCCGAGCCAGAGGGCTCAAATGCCTAGCTGTAATCAGAGTATACCACTCCCACTCGTATTGACTAATTTAATTGAAATTGTTTTTTTTTTAATGGTACTATAGGTCGTCCTGAGCTGTCCGGCAGTTCAGCATTAGTCACACACTGCAGAATGCTTCGCAAACCTAGCTCTTGTTACATATACGGACAGAGCTCGTGTCCAATCCGTGCGAGCCCATGATGCATGGGCATTTGGATATATTCAATACCAGTCGTTCTCGGCTCAGGCATTTGTTGGTGAGAAGCTTCTTTACGACAGAGTACCTAATTGTTTGCGTCTAAATGATTCATAGTTTGTGTTGTTTGATCGTGTCTATTTGTTTCATAATTTGTACCAACTTTTTTCAATTTTAATTTTCAGTGTTTATTAGTGGAAACTTGTAAATGGCATTCAGTTTCATATTGTTTAAGGATATTGCCTACTTTAGCTGTAAGTTTTCAAAATAAAATAAAATAGTTAACGAATAGAGATCTTTAATATAATAATACTAACTGATCGTATGCTTGTAGAGTGCATGTGCTGCACCAGTGGCTACAACAATAATGTTTACCCTGCCCGCCGTATGTACATAGTGTATGAGTCGCCACTGGCGCGGGAACACTTACATGCAAACTGTTGTACTTACAAAAATACATTTCACTAATTACATTAGCTTAATAACTATATTTACAAAAAAATACATTTTGTATTTACATCAGGTATTAGTGTGGTGATATAGCTGTACAATATACTCGTACATACAACATGTATATTTGGATTCATGATGTGTGTAGTTTAATAAGTACATAATGTAAAAAAAAACACCGAGTCAAAATGTAAACTTAATAAATAATGGAATAAAAAAAATGTTAGCATGTGCTACACACTGCTGGGCGCCACTCGCCGCGCGGCAGGCATGGCGGCGCATTCGATTCGATATTTTATTGAACAAAGGAGATCCTAAGCAGCTTTTATACAATTATGAGGCTCGACTCGGCAAACTCCGTCCGGCATCAACCCTCACTGAATCACGTTCGGCTCAGCTCGGTACAGCCAAGCAGCTTACTCCCGAACATAAAATATATCTACACTAGCCTTTTCCCGTGGCTTCGCGCGCGTTTATAGGTCAGCAATATACATCGAGAACGAACTACCGGGATAAAAAGTAACCTGTTTCGGTCATGTCCTATCCGTGTGACAAATTTCATGGAATCCGTTCACCGTAAATAACATCATATACTACTTTGCGAACATGGGTAATAAGTACATAGATGTGTTTTTTTATAATGTCCTCCTGTTCAAGTTATATAGGTAACTAGCTGACCCGCCACACGTTGTCCTGTTCAAATTTCAATTTCTTTTTTTCCTATTTTTTAAAAATTAGCTAATAATAGGAAAAAAAAATAAAAAAAGTACTAGCAAAAAAAAAAAAATATTCAAATCGGTCGCCGTTTTCGAGTTTAGCGAGACTAACAAACAGCAATTGATTTTATGTAATATAAAGAAGCTACCAGTATCAGTATGCAAGTTCATCCGCTGTAGCCGGCCGCGCGCGCGGTGTGTAGCACAGCGCTGCTTACGAATAACAAACAAACAAGATAGGTATACATCAGGAACAAACTGAAGATCCACGACGCTGTCAATATCACTCCCAGAGCGACGTGGGCGCGGCAGAGTACTCGGTGAGCGTGCACAGCAGCAGCCGGGGCAGCAGCGCCTGGTACTGACCGCCGCCGTGGAGTGCGGGGCGCGGCACACAGTGTCGGTGCGCAGAGCTCAGCGCAGGAACTGCTCGTCGGCGGCGGCGGCGGCGCTGTACAGGCGCTCGTCGGGCGACAGCAGCTGCAGCGAGAAGCCGTCCAGCGCCAGCGCGCGGCCCGGCTGCACGCGCACGTTGCCCGCGTTCGCCTGCGCACACACGCGGTTACAGGGGCAGCACCGAGGTGCCAACACGGCAAAACTCCGTGCAGGAACAAACAACAAATACTAGTAGTGCTCATGTGCATAACTCCAGCTTCCTCATAGCTGATAGTGCTGATACCATAATTCTACCTATGCCAATATTTAAAGCATAATAGCTGCAATCAAAGTACCCAGTCTTAATTTAGCTGCCACAAAAACTTCGTCAATATTCGTTTAGTGTGTGTTAGCTGGAGTGACGTCACCCCAGCTTCCTCGTTCAGGACAGGCAAACCAGTGCCGTTAGAGTTTTGGACTAAAGTCAGAAAATTACAGCATAATAGCTGCCATTGGCAGCAAAATTTTCAAATCTCTGGTCATAATACTCTATGAGTTGTGTAAGCTGGAGTGACGCCACCCCAGCTGCTCAGTCATATCTTCCGAACGAAAGAAGATATGATTATGTATTATAGCCCAAAAGTTAAAGCATAATAGCTGCCAAAGGCAGCAAAATATTCAAATCTCTGGTAAAAATACTCTATGAGTGTAGTGTATGTAGATATCACTATATCGCAATACGAGCCGATGACAGTATTGTGACGTTGCCTCAGGCGCATACGTCGCTCGGTTATAAATACCGGTCCGAGTGGTGGGGCGATCAGTCGTGTCACTGCTTGCATTCAAAGCGCCTTGGAAGCGGCGACAACAACGCAGCCGCAGGGGAGAGGGCTACTGCCGCCCCTGCCGACCCACCTTAGAGCTATGATCGCCGTGAAGAGGCGCCTACGCAAGCAGTGGCAACAAACTAGATGCCCAACTATGAAGAGACAGCTCAACCGTCTCGCGGAGAAGGTTAAGGCCGAGCTGAGGGCCTCGACCGCCGCGGGCTGGGAGGAACGAATAGAGGCCGCTACAGATAGCTGGCCTTCTGTTTACAGACTCTGCAGAGCACTATCGAATACCCCAGCTCCGGTGCGCCCTCTACTCAACAGTGACGGGGCGCTCAAGTATGTAGCGGAGGACCGGGCGGAGGTCTTCGCCGAGCACCTGGAGCGTCAGTTCCAACCGAACCCGACCAGCGACAACGAACATGTCGCAGCAGTCGAGAAACACCTGGAGGCCTACTTCGCGCCGCCGATAGCTCCCGAAGAAGACGCCATATTTTTCTCGCCTGGCGCAGTCAGACGCGCCATCCTGAAGACGAAGCCCCGTAAGGCCCCTGGTGCTGACGGTATCACCAACACAGTGCTGCGCCACCTGCCGTACCGCATGGTAGCGGCGCTGGCGCGCCTGTTCACGGCGATACTGCGCACGGGGGTCTTTCCTGCTGCGTGGAAGGAGGGGCGCGTCATCATGCTGCCCAAGGCGGGAAAGAACATCCTGAAGCCGGAGAGCTATCGGCCGATAACTCTGCTGTCCACGATCTCCAAGGTGTTCGAAGCACTCCTGCTGCGACATCTCCAACCGCACATCGCGCCGCGTCCGGAGCAATTCGGGTTTCGGGCGGAACATAGCACGACGCTCCAGCTGTCGAGGGTACTGCACCTACTCGCGGCCGCTAGAAACAAGAAAGAATACTCGGTCGCAGTACTCCTCGACATGGAGAAGGCCTTCGACCGCGTATGGCATGACGGCCTTGTCTACAAGCTGGCCACCTCAGACGCGCCCCGTCGCGTCGTTAGGGTGGTTTCTGACTTTCTCTCGAACAGGACTTTCAGGGTGGTGGTCGACGGCGCGCTTTCTAGCGCCCGCCCGGTGTTGGCGGGCGTACCCCAGGGTAGCTGCGTGTCGCCGGCGTGTTACTCACGATACACGGACGACATCCCCACTACAGCAGAAGCGACGCTCGCGCTGTATGCTGACGACGCCGCGTACATCACCACTTCGCTGAATGCGAACTACGCGGCGGTCAAAATGCAGCGCGCCCTCGACCTCCTTCCCGACTGGCTGGCCAAGTGGCGGCTGTCGGTGAACGTGGGTAAGACGCAGGCGATAATTACAGGGGCTGCGCGTCTACCACCACCCCTCAGGCTGCAAGGAGTCGACATCGATTGGTCGCCCCGGGTCAAATACCTGGGTGTCACCATCGATCGTCGGCTCACCATGGGGCCACACGTCCGCAATGTCGCCGCACAGAGTAGGGTCGCCCGCAACCTACTCAGACCTGTGCTCTCGTCCCGCCTCCCGCATCGTGTCAAGTTTTAAATAATATATTTCGGAAGGAAATATACAAAATATTGTTACATTTCAAACAAAGACATTAAATATTACTTAACAATAGACGGGACAAAGCGAACAAAATCGTAATCCGATACTTATGTTCTAGTGGTCAAAAGTCCCTCAGTTTTGTGTGGTACGCCTGCATGTCACGTCAAATTCGTGTCCACCAAATGAAAATTAGTTTCGAAGAAAATATGCCGAATTGTACATTGTGGTATTGCAACCTTGTAGTGATGAAATGACTCGATTCAACTACGGTTTATTTTCGTTTCTATTTTATAATTTATCGAGTATTGAGATAAATTAAATAATTTTCTAGATATGTCTAACTATCTGACGGTTGCTAAATCAAAGGTTGGTATCGGTAAAAGTGTATCAGGTATACATGTCATACTTGGTTATTATGTAATTTTGCTATACGAGTATTATGCTAGATGGCGTCACTGAGACTTGGTATAACAGTTTTTGTGGGACATTTCTTCTGATAGCCTATCTATAGTATCTTAAATCTCTTTGATTTCAAACGTCAAATTATGAATATAAATACGTTAGAGTTTTTCATTAGAAATGAAAGGAGGTAAATAAAAGGAGGAAACAATGAATGGTTCATAACTATTTAAATACTATCTTGTTTATTAAGGAAAAAAATAGTGGTTTAATTATTTAAACATAACATCTCGCTTATGTGCCCAAAAGGGGTAGGCAGAGATGTGTGGTGCAACCACGTTTCACCAGTAACGTTGGGCATGTCTGTTGCCATTAAATGGACTACAGTTCAGACTCCGGTATGTTATTCGGAGGTTCGTGATGGAGAAAATAAGTGACGCTGCCCGACCAGAGAGTCGAACCCGGGACCACATGCTTAGTTATTTGAATTATGCTATATGATTAGTTGAAGAAACACATACTAAAGTTCTCGCCATAGTATCAACCATAGCTAAAAAGCAGAGATGAAGACAACAGTAAACACGACACATCTTCAAGTAAAACAGAACCCATTAGAGGCATTTCCAAGTTTGGAAAGTTTTGGAAATCTAAAAAAGAAACGTTTCAACCATAAATAAAATTATGGGACTCAAGCATACTTTTGAAAAGAAAAAAAGCATTACGCCAAAAGTGACAGAAAACAAAGGAGCTATCTAAACAAATATTAGCTGAATTGAAACAAAAATAAATATATTGAAAGAAAAGGCGGTGACAGTTTTTAGAACGTGCTGAAGAAAACAAACATAAAACTGAACTATTACAAGTTATTAAAAATATAACTAAACTGAAAAGAATGAGGAAGAAACAGTTGAGATTTATTAAGAAAAGAGATAACCAAACAAATGTAATACGACGCAAAGGATACCTTGCTTATGCACTCCACACTACGTCAATCCTGTCTCGTGGAGTCCTTGGGTGGTATTACCATATGAAAATGTGCAAAATGCGCGCAATGCGAAATAGCAGTAGAACATTTCTACTGGTCATTAAATTGACAGTTGTCGGGAAATGACAGTGGTAGCAGTAGAACCTAGCTACTGGTCATTAAATTGACAAGTCATCTAGAATGACGGTAACTGCAGTAGAATAAATCTACTGGTCATTAAATTGACAAATCATCTAGAATGACGGTAACTGCAGTAGAATATATCTACTGGTCATTAAATTGACAAGTCATCAGAGTATGACGCTAACGGCAGTAGAATATATCTACTGGTTATTAAATTGACAAGTCATCAGAGAACGACGGTATTAACAGTAGAATATACCTACTGGTCATTAATTGACAGTTATCAAAAAGAAAAATAGGTAAAATAGTGGTACTCTTTAAGTACATACTGGTCATTAAACAGTGAGGAGCTCGTGGCTAGGTAATAATAGCCGCACGGGTCGATGTATCAGGTTAAGCTACGCTTGCCGGGGTTGATCCGTGGATGGGTGACCATCTAGACATACCGAGACTCCACCGTGCCTCGGAAAGCATGTGATGGCATCTACATCGCCACATATGAACTACGCATCAATGACATGACGTCACGCAAACCTGCATCGCGCAATTAGAGTTTACCACGCGATTAGCATATATACAACGTCCCGACATCAACCGTTGGGCAGTAGCCCACCAGACACAACATCCGTCTGGTCGGAGGATCCTACCTTTTCTATGAAGAATGAGTGAACTTTACACCCTGTTCCTCATACCTCTAAATTGGTGACCCCGAGCATGAACGTCAGCGCAGCCTTCGTGCAACTACATCAGCGTGACGTCATCAGCATCACTTCCTCAAAACTTTCGAGCGGCGAGTCACACAGCCAGCCAGCATCCACGGCTTCAACAGGTATCCTGACCACCAGCATGCAGCGGACGCGCATTCCTGGTCATCACCTTCAGCCTCAACCCAGAGCTGTACACTCCGACTCACTGGAGCATAACGCAGCGCAGCGTTAAGCCGTTGGTCCCGGCTGTCATTCATGGATCTTTGACAGTCGTTACGGGTCGTCCGTCAGAAGCCCGAAAGTCTGACAACCAGTCTTACCAATGGGTATCGTATTACCCAGTAACTGGGTTGTGGAGGTCAGATAGGCAGTTGCTCCATGTAAAATACTGATATTCAGCTGCATCCAGTTAGACTACAAGCCGATTCCAACATACTTGGGAAAAGGCTAGGCAGATTATCAGTCATTTAAGGAACCATTTAACAGAACCATTGAAGTTTTGCAGACGACATTGTCTTATTGAAAAAAGACCCACATAATCTAAGGAAAATGATAGAAGACCTAAAGCAACAAAGTGAGAAAATTGCATTATACATGAACATTATCAAGACCAAATTACTAACTAACCTCAAACACATAATCTAAGGAAAATGATGGAAGACCTAAAGCAACAAAGTGAGAAAATCGGATTCTACATGAACATAAACAAGACCAAACTACTTGCTAACCGCGAAGTGCGTAGAAGAGTATATTTACCTAGGACAAATCATCTCTCACAGAGACCAATCTACCAACGAAATAAACAAAAGAATAACCAATAAGCTGGAAAAAATACTGATCCCTAAAGGAAGTAATGAAATCCACTGAAACAAGCACATAAATTAAACAGAAAGTTTTGATACCTGCATTCTCCCCTACCTCACCTATGGCTGTGAAACCTGGTCCCTCACTAAACTTCACAGGAACAGTCTAGTACACTGCCAAAGAGCCATGGAGAAGATTAAAAAGCAGGACAGGAAAAGAAACACCTGCATAAGATCAAAAGCTAGAGTAACAGACGTGCTAGTAAAGATAGATCAACTAAAGTGGAGATGGATAGGCCATATACTGCGAAGTACTCAAGAAAAATAGAGTAAAATAATCACTGAATGGTACCGTAAAATGGCATAAGGAATAGAGGAAGGCAATGGGAGGATGAGTTAAGATTAACAGCTGGTCCTAACTGGAGAAGATCGATTAGGTATAGAAAGCAATGGAAGATGTTAGAGAAAGCCTATGCCAAGAGGCACAGTGAACTGAGAGACAATCTGTAAAGCACAACAATATTTTTAGACTAGTCTTAAAAGTTCAGGATGAAAGGCTCATTGATTGATTGATTGATTTAATTAACAAATATTTTAACTTTGCAGGCAAATCATTAATTTATTGGTTATGATAATGGGCCGGCAGCAATATTATTTAGCCAATGAACTGGCTACTAACAATGCACGGGTGCAGTGTGTGAAGGGTGAAAATACCACCTTATGGTTAAAGTGATTTTCTTTGTAAGCAAGCGCCTTTACAAAGAAAATCTAAACTATAAACGAAGCTATGAAAACCCTCATAATTGTGTGAAGATCCCTGATCACCAAGTTCCTTGAGAATTAGATGTTATAGTTGAGAACAGTGGTATTGAAACCACTTCTTATTTAGAATGGCTGGGCCACTCAAACTCGAAATTTTCGACCACACCTCATGTACAGTAAGCAAATGTGGTCTCTCTTGACTGCATCTCATGAGCAATATTGGCCGTGTTATAACACATACAAAACAACATCGTTATCATCAATAATCAAGATATAATATCAATTAGCTTGCATGAACATTATAGTCAGACTATCATTCACAAGAAAGAAAAGAAAGAAGGAAGGAAATATATTGAACAAAGTACACAGGAAATTATATTGATTACAATGGGGTAAAAATATAAAGCAATTACTTGTATTAATTGATTAAAAAACTGATTTGACAAAGATGCCTAAATTGGGGGATATTTAACACAGAAATAAAATAAATTAAAATAAGGAAGGGATGTAGTGTATGTAGATATCACTATATCGCAATACGAGCCGATGACAGTATTGTGACGTTGCCTCAGGCGCATACGTCGCTCGGTTATAAATACCGGTCCGAGTGGTGGGGCGATCAGTCGTGGTCGGACTGTCCGCCAGAGCGGTGGTGCGTTGGTGAGTCAACTATTACTGTTGTGATATGTGCATATTTTACAATGAGTTATTAAACTTATAAACATGTGTAAGCTGGAGTGACGCCACCCCTATTATTAAATATTGGCATAGGTAGAATTATTGTATCACCTATGAGGAAGCTGGAGTTATGCACATGTCGTGCACACAATCGCGATATAGGCAGAGGACACTAACCAGGAACAGCGTGGCGAGCAGCACGTGCGACACCTCGTGGTCGGTGCGCGCCGTGCGCCGCAGCACGTCGTCGAAGTGCGCCGGCGCGTCGGCCGGCAGCGCGCGCAGCACGTCGCGGCCCAGCGCGCGCACGTCCAGGCCGCCGCGCGCCTCGGCCGCGGCCGCGCGGCTTAGCACCCCGGCCTGCCACGCGGCCTCGTGGTCCACGCGCGGCGCGTCCTCCACGCGCGACGTGTCCTCCACGCGCGACGCGTCCTCCACGCGCGTCGCGTCGCAGCCGTCGCCCACGGAGCTCTGCTCGAAGAAGCCGTCGTCGTCGCTGTCGGGCTCGGCCGCGCGGCCCTTCAGCCAGGCCGCGGCCTCAGCCGCCTCCGCGGCGCTCCAGCCCGCGAACTCTGCGAACCCAGCCACGGCGCCGTCAGTGGAGGAGTCGGCGCCGGAGTCGCAGCCCAGCTCGTCGGCCGCGCTGCCGAGAGGCCGCCGACGCTTACCTGCTCGCGGCTCGGGCTCTAGGTCACGCAGCCGCCGCCTCTCGCTCAAGATGTGGCTCATTCTCTTTTTTACTTCTCTTCTGATCCATGTGGTCGGTATACTAAACTCGCGAGTCTCTTTTAACTCCTTTCGTAGGTCTATAAAAGAGACAAATAAATTAGTATTGTGTTAATTTTTAAAACAACTTCAAAGAAAAAAAAAAACCGGTCAAGAGCGAGTCGGGCTCGCGCACCGAGGGTCCCGTCCCAATTTCTAAAAAAGTATGCTATTTAGAGACATCGTTTTATTTTTCCTGTAATCTTTACATTTTTCCCTTCAGCAATAATTAATTAGTCTAGCTAGAGTATTATAAATTTATAATAGTTTGCCATATTATTAGAATAAATTCGGCGTGAGAGCCTGGTGATCTGTCACACAGGGTATTCTAGTACGGACGCCAGTCTCTCATATTCATCATATTTTTGAAGTGAACCTTTGAGAAGAGAGAGATAAATGAAGATTACTGTTACTATTACATAAACGTCTATCACATAGAATAATTTCAGTTTGAGAAAACTGACCATTTCTCTGATCGTTTTTTTTTTCGCAACAATGTTGCACGCATCATAGCTCTGAAATGCAACCACTGAGAGCCGGCAGACCAACTTTTTTCAGCTGCGGAGACGCCATACTTTGAATGTGTACCAAAACTGACCATTTCTGATCGTTTTTTTTTTTCGCAACAATGTTGCACGCATCATAGCTCTGAAATGCAACCACTGAGAGCCGGCAGACCAACTTTTTTCAGCTGCGGAGACGCCATACTTTGAATGTGTACCAAAACTGACCATTTCTGGTCGTTTTTTTTTTCGCAACAATGTTGCGCGCATCATAGCTCTGAAATGCAACCACTGAGAGCCGGCAGACCAACTTGTTTCAGCTGCGGAGACGCCATACTTTGAATGTGTACCAAAACTGACCATTTCTGATCGTTTTTTTTTTCGCAACAATGTTGCGCGCATCATAGCTTTGAAATGCAACCACTGAGAGCCGGCAGACCAACTTGTTTCAGCTGCGGAGAAGCCATACTTTGAATGTGTACCAAAACTGACCATTTCTGATCGTTTTTTTTTTCGCAACAATGTTGCGCGCATCATAGCTCTGAAATGCAACCACTGAGAGCCGACAGACCAACTTGTTTCAGCTGCGGAGACGCCATACTTTGAATGTGTACCAAAACTGACCATTTCTGATCGTTTTTTTTTTTCGCAACAATGTTGCGCGCATCATAGCTCTGAAATGCAACCACTGAGAGCCGGCAGACCAACTTGTTTCATCTGCGGAGACGCCATACTTTGAATGTGTACCAAAACTGACCATTTCTGATCGTTTTTTTTTTTCGCAACAATGTTGCGCGCATCATAGCTCTGAAATGCAACCACTGAGAGCCGGCAGACCAACTTGTTTCATCTGCGGAGACGCCATACTTTGAATGTGTACTGATCGTTTTTTTTTCGCAACAATGAAGCCTCTTGTAAGCGCTCTAACTCGAAGTTGCAACCACTCAGAGCAGGCAGACCGACGTCATTCACATTAGGGGACTACTCTACAACCCATCGAAGTAAATCTAACCGTATCCATGATCGTTATGAAAAATCCTGTGACCTCTTAGTCTAATATAACCTACAAGCCACACTTACCTTCACTGATGACGAGTCTCACACCTTCGAAAATCTCATCGATTTTGATGACGCTGTGCCGCCTCTTCCGTTCCTTCTTAACGGGCGTCGCTAGTGTCAGCTCGGCAGTCGTGTCGTGCGCAGCGGACGTGTCGGGCTCGGCAGAGGTGTCGGTCGCGATGGCAGACGCGTCGGTCGCGACGGCAGACGCGTCGGTCGAAGCGGCAGACGAGTTGGTCGCGCCGGCAAACGCGTCGGTCGCGTCCAGCGAGTCGCGCTCCAGCGGCAGTGGCGTGCTGGTGCGCAGCGGCGAGCTGGGCGGCTCCGCCAGCGGGCCGGCGGGCGCCAGCGGCGGCGGGGCGGCCGCGTCGATGGCCGCCTGCAGCTCCAGCATCGATATCGCCGGCGGGCCCTGCTGTTCGCCATCCGCCCGGACATCGAACCAGTCGTCCACCAGCATCCCCGACTGTGCCAACACGACATTTTACAATGGGTTACCTAGGCGTGCACGCGACAGGCGGCACATCGCCGTAGAGCGGCTCGCGAGATACTGACGTGCGGGTCCTGCTCCAGGTTGGCTTGGAAGTCGTCGAGCAGGCCGACCAGCTCGCCCGCGTGGTCGCGCAGCGCCTGCCAGCTGCTGTCGGAGCCCGGGCGCGGCTCCAGCTCCATGAAGAAGCGCGGCAGCGTGGGGTGCGGGCGGCGCGCAGCGGGCTCGCGCGCGACGCGGTGCGCGTCCCACGGCGACGCGGTGCGCGCGAACTCGTCGCGCGGCGGCGCGCTGCGGCCCACTGCGCGGCCCGCCTGCGCCTGCGCCGGCGCCGGCTCGGCGGCCTCCTGCTGCGCCGTGTGTCTGCGGGGGTCGAGCTCACATTGCAGTACACCATACCATAAGTCGAGCTCTTGATAAAGGAACTCTGCAGACAGTTCCTTCACTAAGAGCTGCTCGGCGCACAAATAGGTATACTTATGAAGGTAATGACACTAGCAGCCTTCATATTATACAAAACCTAAAACATGTTCTGCTAGATTGGTAACACATTACTTAAATAAAATCAATTTGGGCATAAATAAGCAGTTTAAAAATTAGGTTAAACAATAAATGGTAAGACTTCGTCTAAGACAACCGTGGCTTAAATGGTTCTAAATTGTCTGTACTATCTTCGCCTTAAAGCTTTGCACCCATCTTCCAATCACCTGTATAATAACTTTTAATGGAAAATATGAAAGATCATTTCAATTATGATCTAATTGTATGAACTACTTTATTATTATTATACAGAGTGGAGCTGGACGATTGACATTCTTTTTAACCACGTAAAGACCCGTAGTCCGGAGTCCTTTACCCGTATACAAAAAAATAATCAAATCTAACGAATACTTTAGCCACAGGAAATTATTTTTCAACATGAAGTAGATCTGAGTCTGTAATAACAGGTAAACCTTAGAGGTGAACATTGTAAGGTCAAGAACTTGAACAAAATGTATGATTCTATTCTCTGCGTCTCAATATTGAAAAAGCACAGAAAGGTGTCATACGATTCCACTCTGCCGCGCGCCGCCCAGTGCCACAAAATCCTACAACTAGAAAGTAAAACAAATATAGTGGTGCAAGAACATGGTACCCTTTGCGTGGTTTTGTGAATGTTTGCTGTAAGAGGTTAGAATATCACATATTTACGAATTGATTTTTGATTTTGCTACGCGCCATTGCGTTTCATAAAATTCATCTTCCTTCGAAGTTTGATTTATATAGAGCCAATAGTCGGAGAGAGCTCGCTGGATGCGAGGGGTTAGACTCACAGCGCGTCGGCGTGCAGCGCCTCGCTGACGTCCATGACGTGCTGGTACAGGAAGTCCACCTTGCGGCCGTAGATGGTGGCGGACTGCTGCAGCAGCAGCGCCAGCTCCGCGTAGTTGGGCGGCGCGGCGTCGTCCGCGTCCGCGTCCAGCGCGTGCAGCCCCGCCTCCGTCAGGTACTCCTCCAGCAGCTGCAACACACCGCGCAATCATCACCTAATACTCTACGCGGCCACTTTGCCGGAGAGTCCACTTTAGTGTTTCTGCCCTCCACCTCTGTTGAGTTTTCAATAAGTAATAATGACTAACTTAACCATATACCTACTTACGTAAGTGCCACGTTTCTACTTTACCTACCCCAATAATAACATTGTACATTAAGTAAACAGAATGCCCCTCTTGGAAAGGATTTTGAAAAAGCACTTTAACCATGCGTTTTGTTTCAAAATACAACTACTGTCAAAAATTCAATAATGTTTAGCGGTTTGGGCTGTGCGCAAGTTGTACGCACGGCTACACATCAAGCTATACATTTCCAGTTTACACTGACCTCTCATTGGAAGGAAATCCTATACAATGCGAGATCAGCTTATACTGGAAATGTATAGCTTGATCTGTAGCCGTGCATACCTGAGAGAGATCGCGCAGCCGCCAGGACCGACGGCTTTACGTGCACTCCCAGGCACGGGGGGGTTACACCACCAACGTCCTGACTCCATGCTGCTACTCAGAACTTCCTGCTGCGCGCACTTCAACGTCAACCAGGTGTCGCGCGAGCTGCTCGCCACGCTGCTCCTGGTCAGTCCCCTCTAGCTATATCACTAGTCACTTTGCACGCGGTGTGGAGACTAGACTAGTAGTCTTAACCTTCCTAATAAAAACCCAACATTTAGTCCGAGCCGGGAATGGCACCCAGCAGCACGCGCCCAGCCGCCTAGCCTGCGACCAAGCGACGTCCGAGCACTCACGAGCATGACAGGTACTAAACAAAACGCACAAAGCTGCAGGTGTTGCATGATTCTGCTATTACTGTCAAAACTGTTAAAAAAACTGTACAATTTTTTATTTTCTGTTTAATGTGTTAGTACGCTAATTGATAGCGCCGTGCTTTCCTATAATTTAGATACATGCGAGATCTATAATAGTATGACAATGACTCTGCAGTGTGTGTTCAGTTGGTAAGCCTTTACTCATGCCGGCTCAAGAGAGTTAAGTGACATGTATCTAGCCAGCCCGGCGAGCACGGCCTACTGTGACATGGCTTGAGTCACACATTTTATCACAGTTTGGGCGATAAAACTGTTTTGCCTTAAATGCCAGCACGGCACGGCGGCGTGAGATAACTTCTTGACGTTTAGTTGGGACTCATTGGTGCCGATTCTCTTGTCACAAATGCCTCTAAACTAGACTAAAAATCACTAAAATTTAGTTTATTCCTGTCAAACAACGATTTCCCATTCTGAAATTGATTAAAGTGACACAACTTAACTAAATTTTAGTTTGACAGCACTAAGATTGTACTGAGATTATAATTTAGTGAAAATGGCAATTTTGCTATTCTGAATTTGACGTTTTTTCACCTAAAATTTTGATTGTCAAACTAAATTAGACTATTTTTAATCGCGATTAAAAAGGTGTGGAATAAGATTAGTTGTCATGACCTAAAATTCACACCAACACCTTGACTTCAAGTGCAAAAACAGTACTGTATTTTTTTTTTCTTTTCCACATATCTCGAAAACGGTGTGTCCTATCGCAAAAATAATGAAAATTTGGCCCCCCTTTATAAAACCCTTAAACCCGTAACCCTCAACACGTAGGTACCAAAAAAAAAATCCACAAAAACACGTTGAAGCTGCCCCCTCCCTGCCCCCCTCCAGTTTTAAAAAATATCTGACACGGTAACGGCGGCGATGTCGGATTGTCTGTAAACAAAATATGACAAGCCTTCTCACTTTTCATAGTGATTTCGCAAGTTCCAATTAAAGCCACCGGGTCAAATATACTACAAGCACTATACCACGCGGAGTCACGATTGTCAAACTCAATTTTAGTTGTGTCAAATTTTTTTCTAAATTTAGAGGTTTTTTTTTGCAGAATAGCTCTAAGATTCTCATAGCCAAAAGTAAGGAATTTTAGTGATAGTTTAGTTAGTTTAGTTCGGTGTACAACAGAATCGGCACCATTATGTCTTATTTGCTAATATACGGGCGCACCAATTATATCACAAATGTCAAATTTTGACGGATTTAAATAAACACATAAATGACTATTTTTTATAAATATTTTTAAATGTTTTTGTTTATTTAAAAAAAAAAAAATAGGTACAATATTTAGAAATATAAATAATATGCGCGTGGAAACCAACAATAGAAAACTAAATAATTTAAGTAAATACATCATGAATTACTACTATTTTGTTTTGGTACCTACAATTTCTATCACATAAAATAATTTCAGATTTTTATCTATGCAAACTTCGGAGATAAGGGGGGGGAACGGTATTTTTTTTAACATTTTTCATGAAAAGTCGAAAACTATGCGGCCTAAAAAAAAGAAAAAAAAGTTTGAGAATGTACAAAACAGCGCTCTTTCATATGATACCCCACATGCCCTAGTAACCCCACTTCGAATTTTTAAGACCCCCTTTCAGTACCTGTTGCAAAAAAAAACATATGTATTTTTATTCTTTCTTATTTGCAAAATAGTTGGGTGAACGTCATCTAAAACTGTTCCAAATTTCAAGTTGATAGCATTAGTAGTTCTTGAGATATTCAGCTGTGACAGACAGACTGAGTGACACTATAAGGGTTCCTTTTTTACCAATTTGGTACGGAACCCTAAAAAGATCTTATTTGGTTGCATATTCAGATAGTCATAAACATTTTAATTTTTTCAATTTATTATGTCACACTATGAATTTAGCAACAAGAACGGGTCAACCATGTGACATAATCTAGAGGCGCGACATGCCTGCGCCTCTAGATTATGTCACATTGTTGACCCGTGCTAGCCATTTAAGACAAATTCTAAGACATGACATAATTTATCATGTAATTTATCACAAATGTCTTGGGTACGCCCATGCTCGCCCCGCTGAACTGGAACAATGGGCTTGCTATGAAGTTACAACTTCTTATGAAGTTACAGCTTAAGCACTTACTATAGAAATGACTGCTTTGATGTACTAAAGCTTTTTCGGAATTGCTCCTAGAATATAATAACATTCCTAATTCCATAAAAATAATGCCACTGTCAAAATTTAAAATCGCAGAAACATCTTCTTGACAATGCTACATACAATAGACGAGTTTTTAAATGATAAAGAGTTATAATTGTTAATGCTGCATTTAAACATTTTGACATCTGTAATTTTTTATGAATAATACAATGTTTCTTTTTATTAATAACATTTTTTTTAGCATATTTACTTTGCATGTTACCATATTTGTATGTCTTAAGACAAAACATTGCATACTACTTTATATGTAAGACCATGTTTCACAAATAAATTTTATGATTATGACAAGTTTTAGCTAATTTACATTTTCATTTACATTATAATACCAACTTGTTACCGACCAGTACAAGGCTCTTGGAAAGAACTTGCCAATAGTGAGCTCACAAAAATATGCAATACTAGCTTTTGCCTGCGGCTTCGCCCGCGTGGATGTCGGAATGTGTCCCACGGGAACATACTACCGGGAAATTCTTCCTTATTCCTTGCTTATTGTAAAGGGAACCTCTGTGCAAAATTTCAGCTTTCTAGGTTCTAGGGTTTGGGTTGGGCGTTGATGAGTCAGTCAGTCAGTCAGGACTTCTCTTTTTATTTATATAGATAGATAGATATTGAACAAAATTAAACTTATTATCTTTTGTTTGCAAGTGACTGTTGTTTTTTACTGCTCCACACATTTCAGTAGACAATAGTAAAGAGGTAAATAATGAGGAAAGAGGGCAAGCAAGCAGACTGCTTGGCCCCCGGCTTACTGCCCTCGTTATGTTGTTGGCTCATATTGTTTACAGTACACACTCGGATAGCACACACATTACATACTCTTGGTTGTATTTACTGTATATTTTTGAGAAAAGATTGTTTTAATCATTTACAAAACAATTTCAGAGTAATCTTTGTTAAAATAGGGTATAATATATTGTATCTAGTAAGTTGAACATACAATAATTTTAGAACAAAAAATTCTTGTCATTTATTCTGATGGCCTTAAAATATTGGAAAGCTGCAAAAACCATTTGAAGGTTGTTTCATTGAGTTACACCTGTCTTATACAAATAAGTTTACCCGACACGCTTACATCTCATCAATCATTTTACTGGCAACAACGAAATCTGTGGCCTTGATTATCACATCTTAATTTTATTTTAAGTATGAACAGAATCCATAGTATCTTCCGTTCTTATGAATTAAATAAATTAAGTAATTGTAATCAAAAAGTGTATGTCACACACAATGCAGGCACATGCAACTGTATATTAGAATACCTATCCTTGCCTTGGATAAATAAGTATATCAAGCAATAATCTTCTGGTAGTATGTTACAGTAATTGTTGACAATATCAATGAATAGCCACAGTAATGTGACTTATGTAACTAATAAGCATTTATAAGAAAGTTATTAGCTCTTCAGGTGTTTATTGTAATATTGTTAGTAAACAACACATTCAGATATTTCAGTGACCTTTTCACCTGTGATTACAAAACATGAAGCTACCAACTAAACTATTGAATTAGATTGACCTATTATTTATTGATTTTTATGAAATATTGAACTGCAAGAGGGCTACTGGGGACACAACATAAACATTGGGTCAGTGCTGTGCATTCATGTTCTTCGCGCGTTCACTCTTTTAGATAATTTCTCAGTAAAATGTCAATCAACTGCACTCAAAGCGCAAGGTGCCGTGAAACTGAAAATCACAGGTGATGATAATATCGGAAGAGATGCGCGCGGCGATGCACCGGTGGATGTGTCAGCCGTCAAGGACTTACCGCGGCCAGGTCCGTGTCGAAGTATCGGCGGGCATCGCTGCTGATGGGCTTCATCAGCTCCGCCACAATTTCCTCTAATCTTTGCGAGTTCATGCTCCAGCGTTTTTCTCTCCGGGACAAAAGTTGATCCCTGGAAATAGCGTCCTCGCATTGAAAACATTACTGGCTGATACTGAAAGGCGTCGCGGACAGCAGAATGCAACACAACTATAAAGTTTTGCTTCCTCAATGCACAGAACACTATTACTTCCAGCCTAAGTGGCGCGAAAACTTTCTGTCAACGACACCTTTTCAATTTTAGAAACTTTATTGCAAAACTAGATCACATGCATCTGTTTTTTCACATAAAGCACGTAAAATTACCTTTGGTTTTCAATGTAGTCGGCGACCATTTTACAAACATAAAATCGTACAAATAGGAAGAACGTAATAACAACGGTGGCCATTTATTTATGTTTTTGAGGGAGACATTCCGCGCTTTCGTGCTCGCTGTCAAAACCCCGAACGTTCGCTGTTCGGCGCTGTGAAACTGCACCGAATGAATTTGTCTATGGCTTACTTACTAAATTCATAATATTTTTATTAAATCTATTTGAACGAGTTCTGTAAAAAAATACGAATTATTTTATTAAGAAAACAATTAAAAAAAAAAAAAAGAAAACTAAACATTATTTTTATTAATTATTTAAGTGTATGACAAAAGTAGCATAGATTAATTTTTTACTTGTTGCAATAACTTTTCGTCGTCAAGTCAAAGTAGTCAAACTCGAAGGCATTGAACTTTGGGAAAATAAATATATTTTGAAATTCGTAATAAACATAAATGTAGTGCGTGGGTAGTGAAAATTAATATCAATGAATAATCTATTAAAAAACTAAAAATCTTGCAATATTGTTATTGAATCCCATACTTATTGGAAGCCATGGGCATGTCTCGGTGCTACTCGTTAATGAAGTGCTTGCTGATACTCTTCAATATAATATTTTTGGTAAGAAGCTGAAAACTTTATTTTTCTTAAATTAACATGAGAAGACAATAAATCTTTTTGTCGCTTGTTTTGCTTTGCTGGGTGAGTGGGTGCTGTGAATTCCAATTATTAATGATGTTTGTATGAGGTAACTGAGGTAAGTAATCAATAAACATCAACCGTCAGACCATCGTTTTTGCCTGTATCAGACGTTTCGTAAACAGAAATGGTTAAAATCCAGGTGACTATTAAAATGCGCGGCCTATTTACGCACGTTACGAAATATAAACAGAAACGACGAAGAAAGTCGATGTATTTCGCTTCGCATCATCTTTGGCACGGTGGGTGGAGCGACGACGCCGCGACGTCGACTCAGTCTCGTACACTGTTACTGTTGCAGTGCGTGGGCAGCACGGCATGCGGGTTCGCGGGCTGGGCGCTGTGGGACGGGCGCGGCAACGAGAGCGCGGCCGCGCGCGCGGGGCTGCTGGCGCTGGCGGCGTGGGGCGGCGCGCTGGCGCTGGGCGCGCTGGCGGCGCTGTGCGGCGCGGCGCGCAGCTCGGCGCCGCTGCTGGCGGCCGCCTTCTCGCTGCTGGCGCTGACGGCGGTGGCGGAGGCGGCGGCGGCGTGGTGGGGCGCGGCGCACCGGCCGCAGCTGCGCCGCGCGCTGCTGGACGCGCTCGACCACACCGTGCGCCACGAGTACGGCGTGCTGCACTCGCGCACGCAGCTGTTGGACGTCATACAGCAAGGGGTCGGCTAACTTCCTATGCTTCTTATATTTCTACACTTAAGGTCCATGCAATACCGAGTCTGGGGCAGGCTGAACCTACCTTATCTATTTCTTTGCATTGTTGTGATACAGATAGGACAGCAATTATGAAACTATAAAGATTGCTTCATATTGTTATGGAACCCAAAATAAGTACTATACTGTTATAGAGGCGTGAGGCACAGGGTGTAAAGTAGACGTCACGTCATTGTGATGCGTAGTTTATATGTGAAGATGTAGATGCTGCTACACTATATTTATTCGAGCAGTGGTGGCCCAGTAGTACTGGTCCCAACTTCAGTTCTAGGTTGTGGGTTTGAATCCAGGCAGGTGATTCACTTTGTGTAATTTATTTCATCACCACTGTTCTCAAAACGGTGAAGAAAACATTGTGAAGAAACCGGCATGGCCTAGAACCAAAAAAGACATGTGACATCTACCAAGTTGCACTGGGCCTGCATGATATGTGGGTGGTGTGGCCGCCCGCTCCCTCTCAAAGAGAGGAAGCCGTGTCCCAGCAGTGGCAAATAGGATTAATAGATTTGATTCGTTTTTGATTTTTAAATTGTTTCTTTGTAGGCAGAATATGTTCCAAAGCAAGAAGAGTAGCCTATAGGGCCCGATTAGGTACAATTAGGTATTGTCACCTAAACTGCGGAGTGTCCCATCTGTATTAAATTTGTGGTCAAGACTCTAGACGTAAAAGTAAAGTACCTAGATAGTGTAAAAAAACTGAGAATTTTCATGTATTTAAAGAAATAATTGAATGTTAATTCAAAGTCCGTCTTAAAGGATTGGCCCGCAGTCACAGTAAACCGGAAAAAGTGGAAAGAGGGAGGGGAGGCCACTGCCGTGCAGTGGGGCAGCAAAGGCTTATCACACAATAATATTGTTATGTCGTGTTGCTTGCTGCAGCTGGAGTGCTGCGGTGCGGAGGGCGCGCGCGACTGGCAGCACTCGGCCTGGGCGCGCGCGCAGGAGGGCGCGGCGCCCACGCCCGTGGACGACGCGCTCGACTTGTCCGTCGGCGCGCCCACCAACTACTACTGGGTGCCGCCCTCCTGCTGCGTGCTCGCCGACAAGCACGAGGTGTCTGTGGCGGCGGAGGACGCGTGCGAGGCAGCGCGGCGCGTGGCGGCGGCCAGCGGTGGCGGCGAGGGGCTGCACGGCGCGGCGTGCGGCGCGCGCGTACTGCAGGCGCTGCAGCGCCTGGCGCGCGTGCCGCTGGCGCTGGGCGGCGCGCTGCTGGCGTTGCACGCGCTGGCGCTGCCGCTGGCCGCGGCGCTGTGGCTGCGCGCGCACCCGCGCCCCGCCTACAAGGCCTAGAGCACACTGTCAGCACACTGCTCGCAAGGAAGGCCTGCGAGCGACTGAACGCGTCACTGTTTGAAGATCTAATGCATGACACGCTTTGCTCCTTACTCAGTGACTATGAGTTTAGTTGTGAATCTGATGGAATTAGGGAGGGAATAATTATCAATGAGAATGATTATAGTCTGTAACTGTAGAGCTTAACCAAATGTGTGTTAGATGTAAGTTATACTTGTTATTTATTATCTGTTTATGTTAACTAGCGAACCGCCGTTTTAACACTTCCCTGTGGTGTGGTATTCGATCCATGAATACAATAGCCAATCGATAGCTTAATTGGCAAACCAGCTAACTCCGTATGGACAATTTCTTCAGGAGACACTTAAAATGTTATTAGGTATATTTTTTGTATACTACTCATGAAAAAATCTAAAATACTGTTGGTAGATATTATCGTAAGCTGTTATTTTTGATACCATAATTATAATCCTTTATACCATTTCATTACATTCATTTCATTCATCATTTTTCATTTCATTTTATTTTTCTACTATTTATTTCTTTTTTCTGAACCAAAATATTTTTGACGAAATGTGGAGTTGGCTGGTTTGCCAATGAAGGTATCGCAATGTAATGTTTGCTGATAACGTAAAGGGCACGGTAAAGGCGACCTATATTATGGAACTAGGGACACATTTGACAAATGAACACTCAATCATCAATGCCTCCAGTTGTTGCTTGATCCTGAATGTTTGCGCTAGTGTCAATTGCTGTGGCACGTCTTAGAAGGTTCGTTAGTTAAGTAAATACAGTACTTGACAATATTCTATTTTACGTACTTATGTTTTTCTTAAGTTTTATTGAACACTTTTATTAAGTTGTATGCGTGTGTACGTGTGTACTAACAACTCTCCGCCAAAGAGTCGCAGCTGACGTCACGCACGACGTTCTGCGCCAGCGCCACAGATTACACACTACCGATGTTCACACTCCACGTTACTGATGTGTGCGGTGTGTACTGTGTATCGCAGCTGACGTCACGCACGACGTTCTGCGCCAGCGCCACAGATTACACACTAAACCGATGTCCACACTCCACGTTACTGATGTGTGCGGTGTGTACTGTGTATCGCAGCTGACGTCACGCACGGCGTTCTGCGCCAGCGCCACAGATTACACACTAAACCGATGTCCACACTCCACGTTACTGATGTGTGCGGTGTGTACTGTGTATCGCAGCTGACGTCACGCACCGACGTTCTGCGCCAGCGCCACAGATTACACACTAAACCGATGTCCACACTCCACGTTACTGATGTGTGCGGTGTGTACTGTGTATCGCAGCTGACGTCACGCACCGACGTTCTGCGCCAGCGCCACAGATTACACACTAAACCGATGTCCACACTCCACGTTACTGATGTGTGCGGTGTGTACTGTGTATCGCAGCTGACGTCACGCACGGCGTTCTGCGCCAGCGCCACAGATTACACACTAAACCGATGTCCACACTCCACGTTACTGATGTGTGCGGTGTGTACTGTGTATCGCAGCTGACGTCACGCACGGCGTTCTGCGCCAGCGCCACAGATTACACACTAAACCGATGTCCACACTCCACGTTACTGATGTGTGCGGTGTGTACTGTGTATCGCAGCTGACGTCACGCACGGCGTTCTGCGCCAGCGCCACAGATTACACACTAAACCGATGTCCACACTCCACGTTACTGATGTGTGCGGTGTGTACTGTGTATCGCAGCTGACGTCACGCACCGACGTTCTGCGCCAGCGCCACAGATTACACACTAAACCGATGTCCACACTCCACGTTACTGATGTGTGCGGTGTGTACTGTGTATCGCAGCTGACGTCACGCACCGACGTTCTGCGCCAGCGCCACAGATTACACACTAAACCGATGTCCACACTCCACGTTACTGATGTGTGCGGTGTGTACTGTGTATCGCAGCTGACGTCACGCACCGACGTTCTGCGCCAGCGCCACAGATTACACACTAAACCGATGTCCACACTCCACGTTACTGATGTGTGCGGTGTGTACTGTGTATCGCAGCTGACGTCACGCACGGCGTTCTGCGCCAGCGCCACAGATTACACACTAAACCGATGTCCACACTCCACGTTACTGATGTGTGCGGTGTGTACTGTGTATAGTAAATCTGATCTGTGTCTCCGCTTACAATCCGTGATATAAAATGATCGTACAAATACTCACATAATTATATCTAATAATAATGCTACTTGATCTCTACACTGCCATTTTACACAAACCTATAAGACTTTTATGTTGAGACTGATTTTATTTTCTTTTCGTTAGTATTTAAGTTGTAACACAGTACAAATATTTTAGTAATTATTTGTTATGTTATTATTTTCCACGAGTCTATATTGTAAAGATTCATTTATTCGTTTGACTGATTTTTATATGTAGGTATAGGCACAGGTTGCACATACAGATGGGACACTCCGCAAAATCATTTAAATAAATAGCGACTCTTGCTACGCCACAATAAAGTGCAATTCAGGTCGCACAGCGATAATTACCCACAGTTACACCTAGAAGTTACCTCTCTTTCTATCACGTAACTCTTATACCTTCTGACCTACTGAATTAGCCCCGCGGACGGGGCCCGCTGCGTACTTCATACCTAAACTGCGAAGTGTCCCATCTGTATTAATCTGTGGTATAGGTCACGGTCTAGAAAAAAAAAAATGGACTCCGCGCCCCGCGTATCGAAAGTGACGCACCGTACCGATCTATGTGTGCGTGATTTGACAAAGACGCCGTCGTGTCACGTAATGGCGGCCGGTATACTATGATGTTTGTGCGTGAGGCGTGTTTGTACAAACGGTCATGTTTGTACATACTTACGGAGTCCTTCATTTTTTCTAGTCCGTGATATAGGTTAAGTAGTGTGTAGCGCCGGCCGCCTGCGCACCTCGCCGAGTGTCGTGTGCACATCAACTAGCTCGCTACTTGTACGATGTGTATCTTGTAGGGCTGCTTAGTACATTATTGTACCCATTCATCGGACTGCATTTCCTGTGTATTATAATTATTATCTTATTATTTTTTACACTCACATTATTGAAGCACATTCGAGCGTGTGCCCCCGCCCCGGCCCCCCTGGGCTGCAGCAACTCAGCGTCAGGCTTACCTAGTACAAGTACCTACCGTGGCCAGCTGACAAAAGTATTGTGATGTACATACCTAAACGCATTTTCTTTCTTTCTAATTTCACGAACAATGAGCACTGTAGGTGTGGCTTAAGCCCTGTTGCAGGGATCTGACGTCGCACAGTATGAAGTGCCTGGGGGTCTACTCCCTAAGCACGAAGCCCGTAGTTTCGACCTTCGTTATGGGCGTTTCCTACTCCGTATCACCTACGGACAGATGATTGGTTCGAGGCCCAAACGAAGTATGAATGGCAACACGATTTGACGGTTGGCCCTACTCCCGATGTGTTTTTGCCCGTCCGAAAAAAATAACTTTTACACTTGTTTTGATGGATCTTTATGTCAGACGGACGGATGACCGCACGGACGGACGGAATTACGGAGTAGGCCCCCTGGCGCATGGCGGCCGGCCGTCGCACTCGTGATAGTAATAGTTCGTGTGCTAAACAAGTAGCGAGCGCGCGCCACCCGCTTGCCAGACATGCGACTCTCTCTTCGCAGCCTCGATACCGATTTCGCTATTATTGAAAAGGATAATATTTTTGTGTTCACCAAAAATATTATCCGTACATCAAAATACTGATCGTGCACCAAATATTCCTGAATGTTACACAAAACACCCGCGCGTCCGAAACTTCACATTGGTGAATCATTTGGGTTAGGTTAGAACAGTGACCCTTAACGCGCGACGGCGAGCGAGCGAAGCGAGCGGTGCCGCGGCAGCGGCCGCCGAGCGCCATATCCAATAGATGCTCGTTATGACATATTTTAATGAACATATTTTGGTGCACATTCAGTATATTTGGTGGAACACAGGCAAAATTAGGTAAATGAAATGGGAATAAATTGAAGTACTTTTAAATACCATCCTATTGAAAATAATTACATGAACAACCTTTTCACTTCATGTACAAAGCTCTACAGGGACGTCGCGCACTACGCGGTACTGTTGTATAAACCGCACTCACAACCAGCGGACCCAGTGGCGTAACTATACCGTTCGAGGCCCGTGGCAAATTCATTGGATTTTTACTAAATGTGTAATATTAAATTTTGGGAGTTTGGGAGTTGGGGCCCATGGCATTTTGCCGACTTGCCACCCTGTAGTTACGCCACTGAGCGGACCTAAAGCATGTCGTGAGTTGCGTGAGTTACATCGAGTCAGTGTCGAGCGGCAACTCGCAGCGGGCAAGTCGGTGGCAGCGCGTTGCGCGCCGCCTGGTGCCATGTAGCGTAAACCCGTTGGGTACTAACAAACTAAATGTTAACACTAATATACGTGTTCTTGTGTATAAGCTTGTTTTATTTCTCCTGCTTGTTCCCACCAGCACTAAGTTAAAAAAAAAAAAAATGTTTTAAGGTTTAAGTATTGCATTTAAACAAATTCTTAGCTCACATGAGTTGAGTTGAATGATATTAATAATCGGCTACCTTCAAGTTATTTAATGTACCTACTTTAAAGTACAGACGCCAGCAGCAGGTCAAGCCACCCGAAACTTGTCTTTCCCAATCGACCTTGAACCTAATGCTTTAGCGATAAAGATGAAATCTATTACAGAAACAGATTGTAGTACAATGAGGTAATACAACCAGCATATGAAGCTACTACAACAATGATGTACTATATGTATAACATCATTGTTGTAGTAGCTTGATGTGCGTAATTGTAATAAGTACAACTAGACGTATACAAGTGTTGGTTTTGAATGGGAACAGGATTTTGGTAACAAAAAAAGTAAAATATACATAAAAGTATTTATGTAATAAGTATAATAGTACATTATTGCAAAGGCCGTGAAATAGGCAATTGCAGGTCGAGTATGAGTTTGAAGGCCGAGCCGTAGGCGAGGACTTCACTAATACGAGACAGGCAATTGCTATTTCCGCCGAGGCATATATAGTGCTTTTCTCAAAAGAATGCGGGGAAATAAAAGTAGGTAGTTAAGTTTCCATAATTTTTCAAGTTAGTGCCGTTTTTAATATGAACTGTACATTTCAGCATGGAATAAATTGTCCATAATGTAGATGGGTTTTTAGTTTTAGCAATCTCATTAAAATACGCCAAAAATACTGTTTCAGAGAAAATGTTCACTTTTTTCTCGTTTTTCCAAATCATAAAATTTTCATATACTTACCTAGTTTCATGTATTTTTCTTTTGACTTCGCTGGAAGCAGGTTTTCCATTGCCAATTTGGCTTCTGATCTTAAATCTGTGGAGTACCTACAATCAATCTTCATTTCACTTTAGTATTTATTATGAATGTAAATTTGTTATTTACATACATAATACTTAAATATAAATTTTCAAATCAAGATGAATTTTCAGCTTTGCCGCCAATTTTCTATCCTAACATCTGTGCCGAAAGGCATTTGTGGCTATCTATACAGCCACGTGAACGCAATTTATACTAAGCAAAGAGACTGCCATTGGTATGCCAAGAATGATAAAAGAGATCCAATAAAAGAGTATTTAACCCAGCACGCCGTTTCATACAACATTGCTGGAGCGCTCCAGCAATGTTGACATTGCTGGAGCGCTGTAATGTTCCAAATTCAAAAAACGCTCCTGCAATGGATTTGATTTTCTTTGACCGTAAATTCGATACTTCGCGTGTTCTTTATTCGAAAATAATGACAACATTTCCATGCATGTTTGAGAAAAATGCCTTTTGCTGTTCTGTGGAACGAAGCAATATCAGGAAGAAACCAGGAAGACATTTTATCAGCTTTCACGTGTTTTCTGTTGCACAAAAGAGACGCAAAAAATTGTTATACTCGTATGTGCTGACGACTGCGCGGCACAAAATAAGAATTGGGCGTTGTTTATGTGTTTCTTAGTAAACATGGTCAACAGAATGCTAAACAGTCTCCATCAGTTGAAGCTGCGATTACATCGGCTTTGTAAGCTTCCCTAGATGTAGTCTACTTAAAATTGTGTTTATGGTAGAGAAGGCACTTTTCGCACGACGTTTGGTACAAGTTTCATGTATACACCTTCACCAGTTGATAGGTACCTACACGAGGAGAAAAATAAAGTTCAAAAAGAGCGCGTTCCTCTCGAAAGCGGCAAAATCGAGCTGCTGCATCTGTCGCCAGCGCGGTAGCACAGAAAAAACGGAACCCTTATAGTATCACTCGTGTGTCTGTCTGTCCGTCTGTCACAGCCAATTTGCTCCGAATCTAATGAACCGATTAAGTTGAAACTTGGTACACATATGTATTTTGGTAACCCAAGCACGGACATGAAACGTAAATACTTAAATGAATTTTGAATATGGGGGTCTCTTTTGGGGGAAAATAAGTACAAATAAAAAAAAAGTTTTGCAAACTGTAGCGTGTGACTTAACAAATGCAAGATCTTACTGTGAGGGTCACAAACATATATTTTTTTAAATTTTAAAATAAATTGTTTTGAAGTTATTTAAGAAAATAGACGAAAATTGACCATTCCCCCCCTTATCTCCGAAACTACTCAGCCTAAAATTTTGAAAAAAATACAGAAAATAGTTCTTTACCTATAGATTACAGGAAAACCTATCAGAAGTTTATGGTCTTGTAAATCTATATATATAAAATTCAAAGTCCTGCCTGACTCATTGACTGATAATAATCAACGCACAGTCCAAACCACTGGACCTAGAGACATGAAAGAAGGACGGTCAAATCGTACCTGACTACGAGGCGGTGGTGTACAGATATGCCATATATATGTAAAAATCTAGTATTTTTTAAGGTCTTAAAAAACATAAGAAATAGATATTTAAGTCGCCAGAAAAAAAAGCACAAACACATTTTTTTTTAATAGCATAATTTGCAAATTATTTAGAATAACATGTTCAGAACGCACCTTTGACGATTCATTTTGCTTAAGAAATGATTTAGTACTCAAAGATTATAATTATTCACGTTATTAGATGTAATTCAATTCTATATACTTGTGTATCAAACCAACTAGTGCTGTTTTTATTATGTATTGGATTCTCGTCATAAAAATAATTATGTGGGTTCATAGTAAGTATCAGCATTTTGTTCAATTGTGTACAACGGAACGTCATAATATGTCATCGACGCGCGCCATGGATTGACAGTGTCAATACTGTCAATTACTACGGGTGTCAATTTGACACTAATATACTGTAGTGTGTAGTCTTTGCACCCGGCGATCTCGCATTGTTGTTGTGTTGTTGTTGTTAGTGTGAATATTGTGATAAGTACTGTACTGTTTTGGATTTCCTTCTGTTGTTTGACCTTGGCATTGTTTTACAGACTGATAACTAGGTACCGCTTGTGACGATTATTCTGTGCTTTTGATTTCCGGACACCGATAACCTCAAGTATTTTTTGCATTATTGAAATATCTTGGCTATTTAGATATTATTTTCGAAAGGGATGGTGTTTACTACATAAAACAATCAAATCTCACTATAATTTGCTTCTGTACACTGAAAATAAAACTCAGGTCCAGCTTCTATAGAAATATGACCGATGTTCTTTGTACACAGATACCTTATATAGTGTAAACATCCACTCACTACTTTATTTGATTTATTTTGTTCACAAATGAATCAACCAAGACCAACGCGGCAACGGATGATCTGTTAAAGCTTTTTCAAATGCATTTAACAATGCACAAGCTGAACTGATTTTGAACTCGACAGATATCCCGCAGCTCTATTAAAAAAAACCGGACAAGAGCGAGTCGGACTCGCGCACCGAGGAGGGTTCAAAAGTGTGCTATTTAGAGACATCGTTTTATTTTTCTTGAAATCTTTTCATATAATATACTTCTATTACATAGTATAATTTCAGATTTCTCTCTTTGCAAACTTCGGAGATAAGGGTACCTACGGTATTTTTTTTATATTTTTCATAATTTAATAATTGCAAAATAAAAAAAAATGTTTGAGAATGTGCACACAGCGCTTTTTCATGATACCCCACATGCCCTAGTAGCCATGCCTTTCAGTACCTGTTGCAAAAAAAAAAATTTATATCTAAGTATGTACCTACATCAAACTCGTCAAAATGTAGGGAGAAGTCCCATAGTAAAAGTTGTTCATAATGATGAGTAGACCGCTTAAGGGTTGCTGGTGTTTTACCAATAACCCTGTATAATAAAAATCTCAGATAAAAATATAGGTACAATCGGTACAATGCTTCATCTTCGTCTGTTGTTGAGCGCGCCACTGACTGCTACTGATATACGTAGGCGTACTGGGCTTTGTGAACAGAGGGCTGTTCAAGACGTGTTCACGTACAGTTCAGATAAGTAATACTTCTGGTACTTAACACTCACACCGTGCCGTACTCAGAATTTTCTATAGTGAATACCTTTGCCCGAGCCCCGGGGCTCCCGGGCGCCGCGTGGGGCATCCAACGCTACCGCGACACCAACGGTACAGGAAATTAACTGCGCTGGCCGTTTTGGCAATAAGTTACTCGGATCATTTAGTGGTACCCATACATCCAATGAGGTATTTGCATACATCGGTCTCACTGCATCACTGCAAGCTCCTCAAATTCGCATTTGCAAGTGTCGACGTGATGTAAGCAGGAATGTTGCAACCTAAAGAAGCCTCTCGCCCGCGTCTGATGCAATCGATGACACGGAACGTTCAACGACGCAGCGCCACTGCATGACTGTACTACTTACTTACCACTTCAATTCCAGCAGGTCCAACACCTCGGCGGCGCGGCCCTCTAGATCAGTAAAACGCCAACGACAAAAACAACATGCAGGCACATAGATAGACGTATAAAATATACGTCTGTGTGCAGGCTATTGCTTTTCATTGATCATTCGTCTATAGTTCCACTCGAATGTAGGTTGACGGGCGGCGGCGGCGCATTGAAGGAAGCTGCCCACCCGTCCTGCTCGTAATTGTCGTTCATTGGCATCTTATGAGCTTGTAATTGACGACAACGCGCCGTCTGTGCCGCGCCCGCGCCCGCACCCCCCGCCCCGCGTGCCCTCTGACCGATCAACGATTGCCGCCAACGATCACTTGAAAGCAATCAAACGACGAACCAAATTGAACACATGTAGGTACCTAGTTACCTACCTACCCATTGAAAGTCGACTATCTAGTAGGTACATACTAGGTACAAACTTCCGGCCAGAACACAGCTTCTGAATCATGTTTGGAGGTATCAAGTGGTAGTAGTACCTACTTAGAGTAGTGAGTAGTGACAGGACAGTGCGAATGTTATACGAGCAGAAGATGGATGTTTACCAAGTGGAGATTGTAGCCTAGGGTCTTGGAATGCTGGAAGGGATAGGTACTTTGAAATATTGTAGTTGTCAGAGGAGTGTGCGGAGTCGGTCTGCTGGGTAACTGTGCAGACGCCAGTTTTGAAAATCCAAGCTCAGACATAGATGAAGAGAATGAAATAGAAATAGATGACATTGTATGTGCGATGAAAGTTGGGAAAGCTGCAGGGTACGACACAGTGACTGCAGACATGCTGAAGGGCGGTGACGGGGTGGTAGCAAGCCCGTTGTGCCGGATCTTTGGAAATTAGACGGATTGCTAAAAAGGATAAAAAATAATATAAATATATTTCAGGAACAAACGTAAAATCACTTTTGGCGTACCACAGGGTAGCGTATTGGGTTCGCCGTTGTTTTTAGCTTACATAATAAACGACTTTCCAAAACACGTCGCATTTCCTATGGTTCTCTTTGCTGTTGACAGCACTGTAATTGTAAGAAATAATAAAAATATAAACTATGAATGTGACATCCAAAGACGCATTGCAACTATCAACTAACTGGCTTGAACATAGTAATTTAAACTTACTTAAATAAAACTTACTTTAATAAAAAAAAAACCGGCCAAGTGCGTGTCGGACCACGCACAATGAAGGGTTCCGTAGTTGGGATAATTTATCCCAAGAACAAACTTAACATTGTAGTTGAAATATATGTTCTCCCATACATTCCAACTGTAAATGTAAGTTTGTGCTCACAATATTGAGAGATTTACCATGCTATTTTGAGACCACAGACTTCTTATAGGGTTTCCTGTAATCTACAGGTAAAGAAGTATTTTCTGAGTAGGATATTATTGGGCATTCTAATCCCACCTGCCGTTCCATCGGCTCACTCTGTTCGCCTCGTCACTCTCGGTGGGATTGAATGACCAATAATATAAATGAAATCCTACGTAATGCAGTAAAATACTGGTTCGGCGCGTATTCCACCGATCGGAAGGTGAAATATGAAATCCTGCATCATATGGAGGTAAAATAATGGAACGGCGCCTACTCCACTTCGGCGCCTATTCCTCGCGATGAAACAGAAATATTTTTCAGTGTGGTTTGGGCGCTACTCCGCATTTTGAATCTCGTATAAATGAAATCCTACGTAATGCAGTAAAATACTGGTTCGGCGCGTATTCCACCGATCGGAAGGTGAAATATGAATTCCTGCATCATATGGAGGTAAAATAATGGAACGGCGCCTACTCCATTTCGGCGCCTATTCCTCGCGATGAAACAGAAATATTTTTCAGTGTGGTTTGCATGTAATACATTAATTGACTCATTATTATTAGCAGGGAAGATGAATAACTTATAAATAATTGATCGCAGTAATTTAACGCTACATTCGATCTTTACTACTGTAGTGAGAAGGTTGAATTATCACGAAACCAAATACACCTGTCATAACTAAGTTAACTACAATGCATGATTCAGTGAAATCTGATTTAGAAGATATTTGTAATAAACTTATTATCAAGAATTCTAGTGGCGAGGTTATATTTATTCAAGATTTGCAAATTGGTCAGAAAAATACAGATAACGGTTCTTCAAAACACCAGAACAGCTATACAGCCCAAACAGAAGATTTGTTCCACCGACAGATACAAGATTCCGTTAAATCTAATTTAGAAAACACTCACTATCTTATATTGAAGGACAACCATGGTAAGGTTGTTCGTACATTTGCTCGAGTTAGCGACAATGAGTTATAAATGTCAACGTAATACAATAATTAACTCATTATTAATATAACCGTTCAAGCAGTCGTCATGAAATTTGTAAAACAACCACAATCGTTACACGTAAATAAGCTTTGTGTTCATTCTCAGGAGACTGGTTTACGTCATGGAGAATTATTACCTAAATCGGTACGATGCATCATTTGTGGACAGTCAAATTGTGGAAAAACTAATTTATTAATTGGTCTTCTTATACACGAGAATGGCTTAAGATTTCAAAATGTTTATGTTTATTCGAAAACCTTGCAACAACCCAAGTACGTTTTTTTAGAAAAAGTCTTGCAACGAGTACCAGGCATTTCATTTCAGAAATATCATGAAAATGAGCAAGTACTGAGTGTTCAGACCGCAAAACCGAATTCAGTAATTGTATTTGATGATGTTGCTTGTGAAAATCAAAGTAGTATGCGTGATTATTTTGCTATGGGGAGACACAAGTTCATCGATTGTTTTTATCTAAATCAGACGTATAGTAAAATCCCTAAGCAGTTAATAAGAGACAACGCAAATCTAATCGTACTGTTTAAGCAAGATGAAAGAATACAAAATTTGTTGTATGCAGAACAATCAACGTGAGCAAACTCGCGTTAAAAACTTAGTTAATTTTATGTTGCAGTTAAACTCAAAGCGAGTGTAAAATCGTCATACTCCTAAAACTAACAAACTTTAATAAATCCTTTCATGCAAAGGATGTCGGTTTCTAAATTCAGCAATGGGAATGGGATGGGCTTTTCAAAGATTTCCTAGACTATAACCAGCTAATTACAAAAAAAAAAAAAAAAATATAATAAAAAAAAAAAAAATATAAAAAAATAAGGAAAGAATCACTCATTTATAATAAGCTAGCGGAATTGGTAATATTCTTATTTAAGAAACACCCCCAGTTTGACGAAAATCATTAGGTATAGGAAGTTCGCGCAAACTCGAATTTTAATTACGGACTACAACATGTACAGCGATCGTCTTACAATACAATAAAGTTCGACTAAGCAAATTAATGCATGATGCAATGTTGCTGACTTCGACATTGTAAATGATAATGTATACACACACAACGGCTGCCTGATACGTTTATCGTCAGGCGGTTCACGAATGAGTACAGTGCAGCGGCGAACCGTTGAACGGCGCAACACCGTTTTGACATTGGCTATACGGCAGTTTAGACGGGAAACGGCAAGTGTATAAGTATGCGAAGCCAGCAGTATGCTCCGACAGCAGAATGTGAGAGAACTACTCAATACATTATTTGTATGTACGGGTTAGGTTGTATCGTCTGTTTGAATTTAATTTTAAATTAAAATTTGGATGTCCTCGAGCCAATCTGGTCACTAAAATAGAATGTGCGCTATTTCTTACTTTCGTGGAGAGACGTGAGACAAACTGTCCCATATTTTAGTTTAATGTTTACGGTATCCTAAAGTTCAGATATCCTTGGTACCCCAATCTGGGGTCATAGAAATAGAATGTGTGTATGCCTGTAGGTGTATGCTTATTCTTGCTTTATGAAGAGACAAGAGGCAATCTGTCCTGAATTTTAGCTTACTATTTTCATATAGTTCGATTAGTTAACAAACTGTGTGTGAAACTTCTTGTTATAAAACTTGACAACCAAAGTAGTGGCTTAGTGGTCAATCCGAGAATCTGCTGTAGTTGATCGAGGTAAAACATCGGTATTCATTAGTCACTATAAACAAATAGTTCACTTTATTAAACTTTCAGACCAACAGCTAAAAGAGTTTAACTTTTAGTTACATAACGGTAAACGGTAGATTCGCAGGGATCGACCTAATGCAATCAAATAAGATTTTAAAAGTGGAATAGGGCTTAAACCGCAAAGTTTGTAGATCCATCATTTATGTTATTAGCTATTTCTAAACCACTTTCGTTCCATTCGCAACCAAAAGTGATTCAAAAAGTGGAGTAGCGCCCAAACCACACTGACAAATGTTTCTGTTTCATCGCGACGAATAGGCCGAAGTGGAGTAGGCGCCGTTCCATTATTTTACTTCCATATGATGTAGGAGTTCATATTTCACCTTCCGATCGGTGGAATACGCGCCGAACCAGTATTTTACTGCATTACGTAGGATTTCATTTATATTATTGGTCATTCAATCCCACCGAGAGTGACGAGGCGAACAGAGTGAGCCGATGGAACGGCAGGTGGGATTAGAATGCCCAATAATATCCTACTTTTCTGCTTTTTTTTTTCAAAATTTTAGGCTAAGTAGTTTGAGATAAGGGGAGGGGGGAATGGTCAATTTTCGTCTATTTTCTTAAATAACTTTAAAACAATTTATTTTAAAATTATAAAAAAAATATATTTGAAACCCTCATAATAAGCCCTTTCATTTGATTATGTCACACGCTTAGAAAGGTCACACGGTACAGTTTGCAAAACTTTTTTTTTAATTTTCTTATTTGCCCCCTAAAAGTGACCCCTATATTCAAAATTCATTTATTTAATTTACCCGTACGTGTTTGGGTCACAAAAATCCATATGTATACCAAACAACTTAATCGGTCCATTAGATTCGGAGCAAATTGGCTGTGACAGACGGACAGACAGACAGACACACGAGTGATCCTCTAAGGGTTCCGTTTTTTCCTTTTGAGGTACGGAACCCTAAAATTATGCAGTTTCGACAAAGATTGACCACTCCTAACATACCTACCTAAATAAAACTTTTGACGATATCAGAATTGAAAAAGTAGAGCATATATTTCTAGGCTTGACAATTGACTCTAGTCTAAACTGACTTGGAGACAACATGCATCAATTCTTATAAGTAACAAAATTAAGTAGGTTCGCCTTTGCTCTCCATAAACTTAAACAAATAGTCAATTAGACAGCTGTTGCAGCAGCGAATGATGGCTAGTAAAATGCTGTAACTTTGCCTGGATTTTGACGTTTTTTGTTCGTATCTCTGAACTTATTCATTATTACGGCTTTTAAAGACTTTCAGATGGAAAACCGACCTTATGCCTAGCCAGGTAGAACCCAAATATATAATCATGCCGTTTCTCCGAATTACAAACACTCAAAGTCGTAGGCAAAGTTGTAGGTAAAAGACACAACTTTACTTTGCGCGGAGCAGTCTGCTCCGCGCACCCCTTTCCCCGTCCGCTAACATCTCCCCTCGCCCCCTTCTTACCGCGCAGGCGATACGCGAGTTAAACGGTCGGCCTATAGAAGGATATCTCATTAAATATATGTTGTTGATCTTTTCAGTATTTTTTTTCTGTCTGCATGAGATTAAATTATTGCCATAAAGGTAATATATTTTTTTTAACAGCTAATAGCCAATGTTGTAGCAGGTACCACAAACTTTTCATACAAAAATGTCATACAAAAGTGTCGTCTAGGGTTGTCTCAAAAAATATGGTTTTTTTAAAAAACTTTTATTTACTACTTTTACTAAAAATAAAGAAATTACTATTTATGAGTAAAAATCACAAATTTAATGCTTTTTAGCAATACTGACTCGTTATTACAAATAAAATAAAAAAACAATTTTATAAGTTTATATGGATAATCAAAGGTAATTACGGATAGATTAACTATTTAAGTCATTGACTGCCACTGCTGACACACGGTGACCGCAAACAAAAGATTTTCTATTGTGTCTGTTGTCTTGCAGTCAATGTGTAAACAATATCTTGATGGAAAATGTACTTAATTAATAAAAATATTTAATTTACACATGAGAGTCAAAAGAATGACGAATGTCGGTTAAGTACTTTGTTTGTTTTTTTTTTTGAAAATCTAGTCTATCTCAAAAACTATAATATTTTGCGGAACATTTATGTTTTGTTATTTTGGGAGGGCTTGACCAAAGTTATCACCACCTACAGTATGTCGGTCGATTTCTGGGACACCCTGTATGTAATAGTACACCACATTTCGCCAGTTATGTTTTGAAGTTCCATATAATAGGGGACGAGACTATTGCTGTCTTCTTAAGGCCGAATTATTAGACCGAGAGGTGACAGGATTTTTCATAACGATCATGGATACGGTTAGATTTACTTCGATGGGTTGTAGAGTAGTCCCCTAATGCAAATGACGTCGGTCTGCCTGCTCTGAGTGGTTGCAACTTCGAGTTATAGCGCTTACAAGAGGCGTCATTGTTGCGAAAAAAAAACGATCAGAGAAATGGTCAGTTTTGGTACACATTGAAAGTATGGCGTCTCCGCAGATGAAACAAGTTGGTCTGCCGGCTCTGAGTGGTTGCGTTTCAGAGCTATGATGCGCGCAACATTGTTGGAAAAAAAATACGATAAGAGAAATGGTCAGTTTTATTACCCATTCGAAGTATGGTGTCTCCACAGGTGAAACGAGTTGGTCTGCCGGCTCTCAGTGGTTGTATTTCAGAGCAATCGTTGTGTATGCAAGACGCTTATTTGTGGAGAAAGCCTAAAAAATACATCGAAAAAGGGGACAATAGGCGAATTTTTCAAGTGCACGCCGGCCGGTGTCGTACCCCCACCCTACACCTGCGCTGAGAACCACCCGCTGCGCGACCGTCCCCCCTGTAAAGGAATAGGGAAAAAGCTAGAGGTGTCAAGAGGTGTCAATAAGAGAAATGGTCAGTTTTAGTTCCTATTCAAAGTATGGTGTCTCCACAGGTGAAACGAGTTGGTCTGGCGGCTCTTAGTCGTTGTATTTCAGAGCATTGTTATACGCAAAGCGCTTAGTTATAGAAAAATTCAACTTAACGGTATTATTAATCTACAAAATTATTAATCTGTGATTTACCCAAAGTAATAAGTTGAATTGTTAAAAATTGGATTTGTTCGATTTCATTCTTTATTTTATTGATTACCGTTAAGTTGAATTTTGCTATAACTAAGCGCTTTGCGTATAACAATGCTCTGAAATACAACGACTAAGAGCCGGCAGACCAACTCGTTTCACCTGTGGAGACACCATACTTCGAATAGGTACTAAAACTGACCATTTCTCTTATTGACACCTCTTGACACCTCTAGCTTTTTCCCTATGCCTTTACAGGGGGGACGGTCGCGCAGCGGGTGGTTCTCAGCGCAGGTGTAGGGTGGGGGTACGACACCGGCCGGCGTGCACTTGAAAAATTCGCCTATTGTCCCCTTTTTCGATGTATTTTTTAGGCTTTCTCCACAAATAAGCGTCTTGCATATACAACGATTGCTCTGAAATACAATCACTGAGAGCCGGCAGACCAACTCGTTTAAAGAAAGAAAAATTACAAGTAATGACAAGTAATGTGGTAACGCGGGGCGCTCACACGCGGACTGAATTAAGTTGTTTTTTTTAATATTTATTATTTGTGTTTGTAACGTTTTACATTTTATCTATTTGTATCTATTTATAATTATTTATGTATTTTAGTAAGTATATCTGCCCGTGACATCACAGCGGGCCCTATCAGAATACCAGCGCTGCGACACTCATGTTAAGTGCCGCAGCATCATGCTGAGATAGGGACCTTTTGGCCTCGTACAGGACTTTTTTGTTTTTTATTTACTTATTTTTATTTTTTCTTATATATTTTGTTTGTTTTCAACTTTTATTTTGTGTTTTAGTTTTAGTTCTGTGCGAGTCACAATAAATAATTTTTCTTTCTTTCTTTCTTTCTTTCTTTTACAAACGGGTATTGTCGACGAAGAATAGACATACCTAATGAAATGAAACATCCACATGCTTAGACGTTAGAAATCTTTCTACAAACTGTCATGTTGTTTATTCTTCCGTCGAAATAAACCGTTGCTGTGTTGGTCATGCTACGCGTGCTAAGCACATAGACTAGTATATATGAGACTAGCTTTTGCCCGCGGCTTCGCCCGCGTGGATGTCGGAAAATATCCCATGGGAACGTTCATGTGGAAAACATAGGGCATATCCCTAACTTAAGAAATGCTGGGTTTCCCATACAAACTTTCATCCCTTTTATCACCCCTTGTAGGATTATGTTTTAAGACAAAAAGTAGACCATGTCCTTTCCCAGGATGCTATCTATAGCATTGCCAAATTTTATCGAAATCCGTGCAGTTTTGTAAATTTTAAAATCAACCCCTATTTTACCCACTTAGGGGATGATTTTTAAAAAACGCTGACCAGCATATTTCTTAATTTCTTACCAATAGCATAAATTTGTTATCCCTAACTTAAGAAATACTGGGTTTCCCTTACAAACTTTCATCCCCTATATCACCCCCTGTAGTATTATTTTTGAAAAAAATTGTATCCTATGTCCTTTCCCAGGATGCTATATAAAGCCTTGCCAAATTTTGTCGAAATCCATGCAGTTTTGTAAATTTTCAAATCAACCCCGATCTTACCCCCTTAGGGGATGATTTTACAAAAACACTGAACCGCATATTTCTTTGTTTCCTATCAAAAGCATACATTTTAATTTTCACATCCCTAACTTAAGAAATACTGAGTTTCCCATACAAACTTTCATCCCCTATATCACCCCTGTAAGATTATTTTTTAATACCAAAAGTAGCCTGTGTCCTTCCCCAGGATGTTATATAAAGCCTTGACAAATTTTATCGAAATCCGTGCAGTTTTGTAAATTTTAAAATCAACCCCTATTTTACACCTGGGATGATTTTTCAAAAATGCTGTATGGCATATTTCTTAATTTCCTACCAATAGCATACATTTTTTATCCCTAACTTAAGAAACACTGGGTTTCCTTACAAACTTTCATCCTCTATATCACCCCCTGTAGTATTGTTTTTGAAAGTATCCTATGTCCTTTCCCAGGATGCTATATAAAGCCTTCCCAAATTTTGTCGAAATCCGTGCAGTTTTATAAATTTTAAAATCAACCCCGATTTTACCCCCTCAGGGGATGATTTTTCAAAAACGCTGAACCGCATATTTCTTTATTTCCTAACAAAAGCATACATTTTAATTTTCACATCCCTAACTTAAGAAATACTGGGTTTCCTTACAAACTTTCATCCTCTATATCACCCCCTGTAGTATTGTTTTTGAAAGTATCCTATGTCCTTTCCCAGGATGCTATATAAAGCCTTGCCAAATTTTGTCGAAATCCGTGCAGTTTTATAAATTTTAAAATCAACCCCGATTTTACCCCCTCAGGGGATGATTTTTCAAAAACGCTGAACCGCATATTTCTTTATTTCCTAACAAAAGCATACATTTTAATTTTCACATCCCTTTTTTTTTTTTTTTTTTTTTGAGGGTGGGAAATCATCAAACAACTTCTCCCGCTCTGGGTGGAGCGGAAGGGCGTGTCAGACTTTTACTGACTAAAACCCACCCGTGTTCCTTCAGTTGCCTATGCCAGGGCCGCGGTAACCCCTTCAGACAACCCGCGACCCCAGCGGCGTCGGCCCTATTGGACCCCGTCACTTGCTGACATCTCTTTGAGGCGCGCGTGGAACACAACGCGCCGTCGACTCGGGCCTGGTCCTTACCGGACGGCGAGCTACCCGCTGCAATTTTCACATCCCTAACTTAAGAAATACTGAGTTTCCCATACAAACTTTCATCCCCTATATCACCCCCTGTAGGATTATTTTTTAAGACCAAAAGTAGCCTGTGTCCTTCCCCAGGATGCTATATAAAGCCTTGCCAAATTTTATCGAAATCCGTGCAGTTTTGTAAATTTTAAAATCAACCCCTATTTTACCCCCTTAGGGGATGATTTTTCAAAAACACTGAACCGCATATTTCTTAATTTCCTACCAATAGCATAAATTTGTTATCCCTAACTTAAGAAATACTGGGTTTCCCTTACAAACTTTCATCCCCTATATCACCACCTGTAGTATTATTTTTGAAAAAAATAGTATCCTATGGCCATCCCCTGGATGCTTTATAAAGCCTTGCCAAATTTTGTCGAAATCCATGCAGTTTTGTAAATTTTAAAATCAACCCCTATTTTACCCCCTTAGGGGATGATTTTTCAAAAACGCAGAACCGCATATTTCTTTATTTCCTATCAAAAGCATACATTTTAATTTTCACATCCCTAACTTAAGAAATACTGAGTTTCCCATACAAACTTTCATCCCCTATATCACCCCCTGTAGGATTATTTTTGAAAAAAAAAGTAGCCTATGTCCGTCCCCAGGATGCCATCTATAGCCTTGCCAAATTTTATCGAAATCCGTTCAGTGGTTTAGGCGTGAAAAGGTAACAGACAGACAGACAGAGTTACTTTCGAATTTATAATATTACTAGCTTTTGCCCGCGGCTTCGCCCGCGTGGATGTCGGAAAATATCCCATGGGAACGTACATGTGGAAAACATAGGGCCGTCCGATATAACTGTACAAACTCAAATCGCTACGAATTATCGTTACCGTGTATAGTAGGCATAAAGCTACCAGTCGGCATGATTTTGTCCGACATCTTCAACAGTCGTCGTCATATTTCAGCCAATTTACACAAAACCATAATGAATTACACTGAATCACTCCGTTCATTGGAGAAAACCGTATGAAAATCCGTTCGGTACTTTTTGACATTATCTCATTTAAACAGACACACTTACGCGGCGGGGGGACTTTGTTAATTACTTAAAATTTATTATGCCAGTCACGCTCTAATAACAAATAACTTTTGTCCGAGTGTCCACTCGTTCAAATAATTTCCTCGTAAAAACTTCGAATGAAATAAAGACTAAATGTTACCTCAAGATTCGAACTATGACTACATTTCCAATCCCTTAAATCTCTTAAAAAGAGGTAGGTACACAAACATTTGTCAACCCCTATTGTACCCCCTCAAAAACGCTGTACCACATATTTCTTTATTTCCAACCAAAAGCATAAATTTGAATTTTTATATCCCTAACTTAAGAAATGCTGGGTTTCCCATCTTTCATCCGTTATATCACCCCTTGTAGTATTGTTTTTGAAAGTATCCTGCGTCCTTTCCCAAGATGCTATATAAAGCCTTGTCAAATTTTGTCGAAATCCGTGCAGTTTTGTAAATTTTAAAATCAACCCCTATTTTACCCTCTTAGGGGATGATTTTTCAAAAACGCTGAACCGCATATTTCTTTGTTTCCTATCAAAAGCATACATTTTAATTTTCACATCCCTAACTTAAGAAATACTGAGTTTCCATACAAACTTTCATCCCCTATATCACCCCCTGTAGGATTATTTTTAAGACAAAAAGTAGTCTATGTCCTTCCCCAGGATGCTATATAAAGCCTTGCCAAATTTTATCGACATCCATGCAGTTTTGTAAATTTTAAAATCAACCCCTATTTTACCCCCTTAGGGGATAATTTTTCAAAAACGCTGAACCACATATTTCTTAATTTCCTACCAATAGCATAAATTTTTTATCCCTAACTTAAAAATACTGGGTTTCCCTTACAAACTTTCATCCCCTATATCACCCCCTGTAGTATTGTTTTTGAAAGTATCCTATGTCCTTTCCCAGGATGCTGTATAAAGTTTTGCCAAATTTTGTCAAAATATGTGCAGTTTTGTAAATTTTAAAATCAACCCCTATTTCACGCCTTTAGTGGATGATTTTTCAAAAACGCTGAACCGCATATTTCTTTATTTCCTATCAAAAGCATACATTTTAATTTTCACATCCCTAATTAAGACATACTGAGTTTCCCATACAAACTTTCATCCCCTATATCACCCCCTGTAGGATTCTTTTTTAAGACAAAAAGTAGCCTATGTCCTTCCCCAAGATGCTATATAAAGCCTTGCCAAAGTTTATCGAAATCAGTGCAGTTTTGTAAATTTTAAAATCAACCCCTATTTTAACCCCTTAGGGGATGATTTTTCAAAAACGCTGAACCGCATATTTCTTTATTTCCTACCAACAGCATACATTTTAATTTTCACATCCCTAACTGAAGAAATACTGAGTTTCCCATACAAACTTTCATCCCCTGTATCACCCCCTGTAGTATTATTTTTGAAAAAAATAGTATGCTATGTCCTTCCCCAGGATGCTATATACAGCCTTGCCAAATTTTGTCGAAATCCGTGCAGTTTTGTAAATTTTAAAATCAACCCCTATTTACTATATTTTACCCCCTTAGGGGATGATTTTTGAAAAACGCTGAACCGCATATTTCTTAATTTCCTATCAGAAGCATACATTTTAATTTTCACATCCCTAACTTAAGAAATACTGAGTTTCCCATACAAACTTTCATCCCCTATATGACCCCCTGTAGGATTATTTTTGAAAAAAAAAGTAGCCTATGTCCGTCCTCAGGATACCACCTATAGCCTTGCCAAATTTTATCGAAATCCGTTCAGTGGTTTAGGCGTGAAAAGGTAACAGACAGACAGACAGACAGACAGACAGACAGACAGACAGACAGACAGACAGACAGAGTTACTTTCGAATTTATAATATTAGTATGGATAGTATGGATATATAAATATAGTAATATAGTATATATAGTATATAGTATATATAGTATATTATAGTATATAGTACGGATAAGCACACGCGGCCGTAGACGAACGGAGCCGACCAAACGGACCACGTTCGGGAGGACCCGAACGGCTATCACGGCGTGTGCATGGATTCGAACGTGCCGGTCGATTCTGTAAAAATCTCACCGTGAAACTTAGGTGAAGTGAATTTGTTTTTGCTAGGAATTGACACTATTGACAGCTCACTCCACGCTCACTTCAACTAAGTTTTCACGGTGAGATGGTTACAGAATCGCACTGCTGTTCCAAGATTGGTTCCAAGCTGTGTAAATTTCATGCAAATATGCCATTTACATAGTAAAAAGCGCCAAGGTAGACCGCGAAATTCAAAATTTCTTACGTTTTTTGCAATTTGTAGGTCAGTGTGAGCTTGTATGTTGATTAAAATATGATTCGCGGCCGTAGCTAATATGGCTTTACAGAATTATAATCATTAGAATCAGCAATACAACTCCATAAGTTAGCATTTACCTCAAACCTCATGATTTCATGAAATCGCTAGATTTGAGGTAAATGCTAACATAAGGAGTTGTATTGCTGATTCTAATGATTATAATTCTGTAAAGCCACATTAGCTACGGCCGCGAATCATATTTTAATCAACATACAAGCTCAGACTGACCTAGAAATTGCAAAAAACGTAAGAAATTTTGAATTTCGCGGGCTACCCTGGCGCATCAACCTTAATAAAATCCGACTAGTGACAACACAGACCCAGAGCCAGGCAAAGTTGTGTCATTCAAGTTTCCAAAACAGTGCACAAAATTGCCTACTAAGTTATTTTAATGAAATCGTGTCCTTTTAATAAACATAATTATAAAGCAAAACGGAAAATAGATAGTATTACCTTACCCTGGGCTGTTAAAGCTGCACGAAAACACGTTCTGTTTAGCTAAAACAGTAAAAGTTACAGGACTCTAAAAATCTAAAAATGTTCACCCACTCGCACCGGTATTTGTCGCATAACTGAAATAGAACCAATGAAATTACCATTACAAAAAATGAAAAATATGTTGCCCTAATAATGTAAAAATACTAACAAATGGTATAAAATAAGAAAAAACTAAGCAAACGTGAAATATCGTAATTGAAACGAAATAGGCAAACTTGGGCTTAGTTGGCAAAGTTGCAGCGTTTTACTATGTAGCAATGGACATCTCGGAGCCAATCAACGCGCGCTATTTGAAAAAAAAATAAGTTACATACGCGCTCACGCCCGGCGCGCGTGGCGCTAACGTCAGTCGCACAAACGGTCGAAAAGAGCCTGCAACGCCGTCATTGCGTGCGCTCCAAGTTAACTAAAAAACAACAAAATCTGAGTGCCTGAACCATATAACTTCCCACTAGCACGGCCTAAACCTTGTGAAACCCGTAAAACCACCAGCCCGTCCCGGGACGGATAGGAGCAGCATCTTCTCATCTCATCCAGGGCGCAGAGCGGTGACCACGGCGGGTAAGTGAGGCCAGTTTTCAAGAATATTCAATAATTCGCTACATTTTTTGGTCCTTCGAGCCGGATTTTTATAGGCAGGAGTGTTCAGCCTTGCTAGCAAAACTGACGAGTCTGTGAATAACAGAATCTCGTCAATTATTAACTTGCGTTCTGTTAAAATGTTTTTGACGTATTTAACTAATTTAGATAATAAATGTGCCGCCATTAACTCTAGGCGGGGTATCGATAGGGTTTTTAAGGGCGCGACCTTAGATTTAGCTATGAGAAGGCTGGTCTTCTGTTCATTTTCTTTATTTATGGTTTCTAAGTATATTACAGCAGCATAACCAAGAGTCGATGCATCGCAAAATCCTAGAATCCGACAGAAGGTATTTTGATACGTTACGGAATCATTTTTTGGGCAAATTCCTGAGAGAGAAATACTTAACATTTTTAAAGCACAGAAGAGGTGCATTAGATCGATACGTAGTCTTAAACCAACGATAGTTGCACACCGCATTTTAATTCTCTTAAAATACTAACATTACCTTGCCTTGCCTTTACATAAAATATATGAGACCGCATTGTTCGTCATTATAAATGGTGAACTGTTTAAAAAAGCTTCAGAGCAACGCTACAGATCGTTCATTACCGATGTCCACCACTGTTTGGCCACCTCTGGTGGACAGCGAAACACCTGTCTGTCCGTCTGTTACAGCCAATTAGCTCTGAATCTAATGGACCGATTAAGTTAAGGTAAGTACACATATGGATTTCTGTGACCCAAACACGTACGGGTAAAGTAACTAAATGAATTTTGAATATGGGGTCACTTTTAGGGGGCAAATAAGAAAATTTAAAAAAAAGGTTTGCAAACTGTACCGTGTGACCTATCAAATGAAAGGGCTTACTATGAGGGTCTCAAAAATATTTTTTTTTATAGATAGGTACACCATTCAAGCGAATAAAAAAGTATCCCCTGTTACTTGTTGTGGGCATTTGGCGCCTCTCTGAAACACAATTGTACTGGCTTTTCACGACAAGGCCGTGGCTGCCAGCGTACTCCGCACTTTTCAATAGCTTGCATAATCCACATTGATGTATAAAATAATCCACAAACCGACGCGCTCGAGGGAGGCTGAGGAAACCGTTACGCACGTGCTCTTTGCATGCACAGGCGTCGCCCAGATTAGAACAAAAACTCTTGGAACACCCGGATCCTTCACAGATGTTCTGAACAGACTAGGAGACTTGATTGACTTCTGGAGTGAGGTGGGCTGGTTGGAATAACCTGCCGACGGCCGATATGGCCCACGCACAATGGTCCACTTGCACGGAAGTGCACTAAGTGCGGAAACCATACCCTCTAACATAGAATATAGAACATAGAACCGACGCGCTCATCACCATTATGTCATCAGCATAACTCAGATTGTTTACACACACATCATCAACATGGCATCCAACATGGCGACTACTGAGCGCGACGACGAGTGCATTAATGTAGAGATTGAAAAGTGTGGGTGAAGTTAACCCAACTTGTCTCACTCCACATTCAAGCCTGCGTGGCTCCGGTAATGTAGCCGCCCATCTGACATGTTAACCTGGTGTTCGTACCAACACTTGAAGATGTTAGTAAGTTCATGCGGCATGTTTATGCCCTCAAGTTTTTGCCTCAACACGTCATACGATACCAGGTCAAAGGCCTTGGACTTGGACTTTGGTAACATTGTGCGGTTGTACGGTTCTCCTATGGGTGTCATACTCAGTGCAGCAAATAATATTTGCTGTTTGTATTTCAAAGAAACTATGAAAAACAAAGTTTTTGCGGTTGTAGGTAGGTACTTGTCATCGAATATAATACTTCGAGATTCATATTATGCGGTTGCCACAGTTGATTAGTCCATTTTGCAATAAGACGATATTGAGCAAGTGTTTCGCATTATGCAGAACCTGATTAATTAGTTAAGTTCTATTATCAGGTACAGGTGCAAGGTGATTAAGAAGTACGTGCCCTGCAGCACTGTGCTCGTCCGGTTCAACTACAAGTCTACAACTCTACAACCAACGCAGTGCGGAAGTGGTGAGTGCAGCCGGACCCTCCTTTAGTCGTTATTCTGAGGCCGGACCGCACGTCGTCGGTGGTATGGTGAGGTGGCGGCTGGCCTAGCGCATGCGTCTATCTAGTATCTATGGTCTGTGTAGTACAGTTTCAATGAACTAGGAGGTCAGCTTACACTGGTTTTCACTAATAAAGTATGCTCGCCTCGCCTGTACATAATACCCGACTTCAAAGAAAAAGCGATTACGAAGTGAAAAAATAATTGCGCACACAATATCACATCTTGTTTGTTGTTGTTGTTGTTGTTGCTGAATAATAATATGATGAATTGAAGCGGTACCTGAGGGCCCAAAATCCCGCAGGTACAGGTCCCGGAGGGCCACGATTTCGATAAAAATAAAAAACTTTTTTTTAATTTTCTTATTTGCCCCCTAAAAGTGATCCCCATATTCAAAATTCATTTATTTACTTTAGCCGCACGTGTTTGGGTCACACAAATCCATATGTGTACAGACCTCAACTTAATCTGTCCATTAGATTCAGAGCAAATTGGCTGTGACAGACAGACACACGAGTGATCCTATAAGGTACCTAAGTATAATCTGAAAACATAATGGAACTAGGTATGTAACATACCTAGTTATCCATGTATTCCTATTCTTATTAGTACCTACGTCATCCCTTAACAAGGGTATAAGGTCAAGGCTGTACGTTTGACCTAATTACGGTATGATCAGGGTCAGGGGTCGCGAGCGGGTCTGTGACCTGCGCCTCTTGGCGGGCGCAGCTTTCGGCGCTCGCACGAAGTTCGGCGGGCTGGCCTCGGGCGGGCTCGCAGCTCGCAGGGCACGCTCGGCAGAAGTCGCGTCCGCTCGGCTCGGGGGAGGAGACACATTGACACAGCATCGAGTACATCACACATTTCGGACTATGTGGTTTTCCAGCCTTCTAAAATCATTTCCGTTCCCTAGTTCCCCATCTAACGGCTAGTTGCAATTTCAAATTCAGCTTGATGTTTGCTTAGCGCAACGAAACATTACCTAAGTACCTACCTTCTTTCGGCTTTGAGTTGACCGATTTATCAGGAATGCCTTGTCGTCAAATTGCTATGGATACAAGCAAGCTAACGATTCACAATGGAGTGCGTTGTGAGTAGGTACGGTACGATCCTCGGGTGGGCCGGGCGGGCCGCACCCGGCCGGCACCCGCCGCGCGCCCGCTCCCTCACTCACTCGCTCGCTCAGCCGGTCAGTCAGTGCCTTACACGAGGCGCGACCGCGAGCACGCGCCCGCCGCGCCCGACGCCCCACGGAATGTAGTGAAGTGCACGCGAGCTTCATGACACAGTGCTGACACATCAGACGACAGGACACTGCATACGCGTTGCATGACGCCGCTCACCGCCCACTGCCACCTCCGCCTGCACCATGGGCTGTGCCAGGGGACTCTGCACCGCTGAGAAAATATTCATCTTCATCAACATCGCCTTCGCGGTCAGTATTCCCAGTGTTTCAAAAAATATCAAAATGTTTTGGGGAAGGTCTTGAAAACAAAACCTCAGTTACCTAACATTGTATTTGGAATAAGTACCTAACGAGCAATACTACCCTCAATTTCTTAACGAAAAACATTACTAAAATTTGAAAACTTTATTTATCAACAACATTGAAAACTAAGTAAGTACTTACCTACCTACCTACCTACTAAGAAAATGAAATCCAAGCTGACTAAATAAAATCCCATGAACAAGACGTTTAAAAAAACTTTTTTGTAAGTCTATGGAACAAGCTGACTAATTTAAAATCCTGTGAACAAGCAATCAAAATAAACTTCAGGCATTAGGTATGTATCTACTGACCGTTATCTGAGCGCTTAGTCACCATTCGTCCTCCTGAGCATAATATTGCAAGTCTTCAAATGAGATAAATGACGATGGTTAGACCGGTTCGGTTATGTCGGCCTCAGTAGTGTTGTCCCGTAGTGTGAGGAATGCAGCTTGTATGTAAACAAAGCGAGTCGCCCGGGCTCCGCAGTCCGGCCACGAGCCCACGAGACGCCCCTCGCCGCGCCGCACGCAGGCAGTCGCTCTGAACAGATCAGCGCGCTGAGCGGTGAGGCGAGCTTACAAGAACCGGCCAAGTGCGAGTCGGACTCGCGCATCGAGGGTTCCGTACTTCAGTTTTTTTTAATGAAATATAGGTAAGTATTCTTAATTTAATAATTAAGAATACTTACCTATATTTCATATTAAATTTTAAATATCTTTGAGATTGTACTTATTTCATAATGATACTGTGAATTACAAACAAATTTTTTGCAGCTGTAGAAAATAGCCCATATTTAAACGGATAATATTTTTGTGTTTACCAAAAATATTATCCGTACATCAAAATACTGATCGTGCACCAAATATTCCTGAATGTTACACAAAACACCCGCGCGTCCGAAACTTCACATTGGTGAATCATTTGGGTTAGAATCATTTGGGTTAGGTTAGGTTAGGTTAGAACAGTGACCCTTAACGCGCGACGGCGAGCGAGCGAAGCGAGCGGTGCAGCGGCAGCGGCCGCCGAGCGCCATATCCAATAGATGCTCGTTATGACATATTTTAATGAACATATTTTGTTGCACATTCAGTATATTTGGTGGAACACAGGCAAAATTAGGTTCAACCCACATAGGTATAAAAAGTATACCCGTATAAAAAGTAGCCAATGTGCTATTCCAGGCTATAATCGATCTGTGCGCCAAACATCCAGATCAGCTCTGCCGTTCTGGCGTAATTGAGTAACAAACATCCATCCCTCCAAACTTTCGCATTTATAATATTACTAGCTTTTGCCCGCGGCTTCGCCCGCGTGGATGTCGGAAAATATCTTTAGGCTTTAGGTATGAAGGGAACCTTCAGCTGTAGTAGGCTTGTCCAAGGGTTTAGGCTAGGCGTTGACGAGTCTATCAGTCAAGAACTCAAGACTATTCTTTTTACACTTACAACCATATAACCGGAGGTAATTTTCAATAGCAGTCAAATTCATTTTTATGCCAAATTGAGAAAAGTGAAATTTGGATTAGCCTCATGAATCTCATGATGTAGACCGTACGCTGTTGTGACGCTTTGGACGGTAAGTATTGATTACTATGGATTTGACCACTTTTGTAAATTACCTCCTGAATATGGTTGTAAGTGTAAACAGTGGCAATCTTTTAAGGGGTCATTGTACTCATCATTATGAACAACTTTTACTATTGGACCAAATCTGAAATCGTGAAAAAAAAGTCAGCTGTTTAGTTACATTTATGTTCGCTGTCGTCAAAATATAGGGAACAGCTGATTTTTTTTCACGATTTCAGGTTTGGTCCCATAGTAAAAGTTGTTCATAATGATGTTTATAGATGCCACTGTTTATAGCTTCTGCCCTCTGGTTTCTTCAATGAATCAGTGCTATACAAAAAGCATTATGTGTATAGGCACTCGTCTCCTCCTCCTGCCTCTAACCCCTCTCACCCTCCCCTTATCCCCTATCATTCCTCTCACCGCCCCTCACTCCCTCACCCTCCTCCCCGCACTCACATTCCCTCCTCACCACCCCCTCCCCTTACACCCTCTCCCTCTACACCTTCCTCCGGGGTACTTTTGAAAAACTATTAATGACAAAAGTTTGTAAGTAAGTAACTTTTGTCATTAATAGGTTTAGGCAAGTTTTTCTTAAAAATCCTCCCATGAAGAATATTTTACTCCTTTTCACCCCCCCAGCGGTAGATTTTCGAAAAACCCTGATACACGTTATTCTTAATTTTTGGTCTCAAGTATAAATACTGAGTTTCGAAGTTAATCGGACCGCGCTTTTACTCCATACAAACTTTGACAACCCCAATCCATGCATATGGAGTAGTTTAAGAAAACTACAAATGACAAACTTTATAATTTATTTAGATAAGAATCCGTGCTAAGGTTCGAGTCTAGGAATAAGATTTTTCATACAAACTTCAACCCCCTGTTTCACCACTTTGCAGGGTGAGTTTCCTAAAATCCTTTCTTACTCTGACGTCTCTTACTCATAATCCAAAAAAAAAAAAAAAAATGCCAAATGCAAAATTTTATCTTCGTAGGTCCAGTAGTTTTTGAGATTTCGTGTTTAATCAATGAGTGAAAGAATGTATGAATGAGTGACCTTTCGCTTTTAAGTATATTATAGATAGATAGCAGGCCAGGAAGTAGGATGCGTGCTCAGACCAAGAACTTGGTCTGAGGATGCGTGATAAAGAGAAGTTTCAGGTTCCTAACTTGTTTAGTTGCTAAGATAGAGCTCGTACTAAGTATATTATAGATAGATAGCAGGCCAGGAAGTAGGATGCGAGATAAAGAGAAGTTTCAAGTTCCTAACTTGTTTAGTTGCTAAGATAGAGCTCGTACTAAGTATATTATAGATAGATAGCAGGCCAGGAAGTAGGATGCGAGATAAAGAGAAGTTTCAAGTTCCTAACTTGTTTAGTTGCTAAGATAGAGCTCGTACTAAGTATATTATAGATAGATAGCAGGCCAGGAAGTAGGATGCGAGATAAAGAGAAGTTTCAAGTTCCTAACTTGTTTAGTTGCTAAGATAGAGCTCGTACTAAGTATATTATAGATAGATAGCAGGCCAGGAAGTAGGATGCGAGATAAAGAGAAGTTTCAAGTTCCTAACTTGTTTAGTTGCTAAGATAGAGCTCGTACTAAGTATATTATAGATAGATAGCAGGCCAGGAAGTAGGATGCGAGATAAAGAGAAGTTTCAAGTTCCTAACTTGTTTAGTTGCTAAGATAGAGCTCGTACTAAGTATATTATAGATAGATAGCAGGCCAGGAAGTAGGATGCGAGATAAAGAGAAGTTTCAAGTTCCTAACTTGTTTAGTTGCTAAGATAGAGCTCGTACTAAGTATATTATAGATAGATAGCAGGCCAGGAAGTAGGATGCGTGCTCAGACCAAGAACTTGGTCTGAGGATGCGTGATAAAGAGAAGTTTCAGGTTCCTAACTTGTTTAGTTGCTAAGATAGAGCTCGTACTAAGTATATTATAGATAGATAGCAGGCCAGGAAGTAGGATGCGTGATAAAGAGAAGTTTCAAGTTCCTAACTTGTTTAGTTGCTAAGATAGAGCTCGTACTAAGTATATTATAGATAGATAGCAGGCCAGGAAGTAGGATGCGTGCTCAGACCAAGAACTTGGTCTGAGGATGCGTGATAAAGAGAAGTTTCAGGTTCCTAACTTGTTTAGTTGCTAAGATAGAGCTCGTACTAAGTATATTATAGATAGATAGCAGGCCAGGAAGTAGGATGCGTGATAAAGAGAAGTTTCAAGTTCCTAACTTGTTTAGTTGCTAAGATAGAGCTCGTACTAAGTATATTATAGATAGATAGCAGGCCAGGAAGTAGGATGCGAGATAAAGAGAAGTTTCAAGTTCCTAACTTGTTTAGTTGCTAAGATAGAGCTCGTACTAAGTATATTATAGATAGATAGCAGGCCAGGAAGTAGGATGCGTGCTCAGACCAAGAACTTGGTCTGAGGATGCGTGATAAAGAGAAGTTTCAGGTTCCTAACTTGTTTAGTTGCTAAGATAGAGCTCGTACTAAGTATATTATAGATAGATAGCAGGCCAGGAAGTAGGATGCGAGATAAAGAGAAGTTTCAAGTTCCTAACTTGTTTAGTTGCTAAGATAGAGCTCGTACTAAGTATATTATAGATAGATAGCAGGCCAGGAAGTAGGATGCGAGATAAAGAGAAGTTTCAAGTTCCTAACTTGTTTAGTTGCTAAGATAGAGCTCGTACTAAGTATATTATAGATAGATAGCAGGCCAGGAAGTAGGATGCGAGATAAAGAGAAGTTTCAAGTTCCTAACTTGTTTAGTTGCTAAGATAGAGCTCGTACTAAGTATATTATAGATAGATAGCAGGCCAGGAAGTAGGATGCGAGATAAAGAGAAGTTTCAAGTTCCTAACTTGTTTAGTTGCTAAGATAGAGCTCGTACTAAGTATATTATAGATAGATAGCAGGCCAGGAAGTAGGATGCGAGATAAAGAGAAGTTTCAAGTTCCTAACTTGTTTAGTTGCTAAGATAGAGCTCGTACTAAGTATATTATAGATAGATAGCAGGCCAGGAAGTAGGATGCGTGATAAAGAGAAGTTTCAGGTTCCTAACTTGTTTAGTTGCTAAGATAGAGCTCGTACTAAGTATATTATAGATAGATAGCAGGCCAGGAAGTAGGATGCGTGATAAAGAGAAGTTTCAGGTTCCTAACTTGTTTAGTTGCTAAGATAGAGCTCGTACTAAGTATATTATAGATAGATAGCAGGCCAGGAAGTAGGATGCGAGATAAAGAGAAGTTTCAAGTTCCTAACTTGTTTAGTTGCTAAGATAGAGCTCGTACTAAGTATATTATAGATAGATAGCAGGCCAGGAAGTAGGATGCGAGATAAAGAGAAGTTTCAAGTTCCTAACTTGTTTAGTTGCTAAGATAGAGCTCGTACTAAGTATATTATAGATAGATAGCAGGCCAGGAAGTAGGATGCGTGATAAAGAGAAGTTTCAAGTTCCTAACTTGTTTAGTTGCTAAGATAGAGCTCGTACTACGATGGTCTGATACTGACTACTTTTTGCCCCCTATTTCCAACCTATTTCTTCATTTGTGAAGATATATTTTTTTTTTTTTTTTTACTCTACTCAACAATGAGGAGCTCGTGGCTAAGTAATAGCAGCCGCACGGGTCGAATCATCAGGTTATGCTACGCTTGCCGGGGTTGGTCCGTTGATGGGTGACCATCTTTACATACCGAGATTCCTCCGTGCCTCGGAAGCCACCTTAAGCCGGTGGACGCCGCTATCATTCGTGGGTCTTTGACAGTCGTTCGGGTCGTCAGAAACCCAAAAGACTGAGAACCAATCTTACCAAGGGGTATCGTATTACCCAGTTACTGGGTTGTGGAGGTCAGATAGGCAGTCGCTCCATATAAAATACTGGTATTCAGCTGCATCCGGTTAGACTGGAAGCCGACCTCAACAATAGTTCTAGACAATGACACCGACATCCCAATGTCAGGGTACGAAAAAAAAATCAAAGTTTGTTGTATGGAGATTAAACTTTATTTAATTTTATTTATTTGTTGTTATAGCGGCAATAGAAATACAAAGTCTGTGAAAATTTCAACTGTCTACCTATTACGGTTCATGAGATAGGTACAGCCCGGTGACAGACAGACGCACGGACAGCGCGGCGGAAACTTAGTAATAGGGTTCCGTTTGGCACCCTTCGGGTACGGAACCCTTAAAGTACGCTCTACTGACATCGCAGCCGCCGCGCCGCCGCCGGAGCGAACATCGGCTACCTGCAACCCCGTCTGTCGCAGCCATAGATTGAGAAAGAATAATAATAATTGCTAACCTCTGGAACCACCCGACCCGTAGGAACCACCTGTCGGATTGGAAAAAATGTTTTTGCATTTGATAGCCCAGTTCTTGAAGAAGGCTAAACATTACGCTATGACCTAAGGCCTATAAGAGCCGAGCAAAAAGAAAAAAAATCATTAAGAACGCTAAGCGGAAACGAAGTCATATCGCGGGCAGAGCATGCGATGCGATGGGGTGGGTCGGGGGAACAGGGGGCCTACTCCCTAAGTCCGTCCGTCTTTCCGTCCGTCCGTCTGACATTACGATCCATTAAAACAAGTGTAAAAGTTAAATTTTTCGGGCGGGCAACAACACATCGGTAGTAGGGACAACTGGCAAATCATGTTGTCATTCATACTTCGTTCGGGCCCCGAACCAGTCATCCATCCGTAGGTGATACGGAGTAAGAAACGCCCGTAACGAAGGCCGAAACTACGGGCTTCGTGCTTAGGGAGTAGGCCCGCAGAACAGGACATTATACGCGGACGAAGTCGCGGCCAGAAGCTAGTACATAATGTGCAGCAACAGGAACTTTGCTCCAACCGAGCAGCGAGGGCGCGGGTGGCCGACGACACCTGCCGACTTTTTATCAACTTACGTATAGCGTATATTATCTTATCTATGTACAGCGGAAGCTTTGGAGAGCCTTGAAATCAGAGTGAAGGGGAACGGAAATTCCTAAACATTGAACTGCCGCTGATGATACAGTTCTCTTGAGTTCTTGACCCCAAGTGACTGCAAGTGACAGCGTCTCCGAACGGTCCTTGACACATTGCGAGTACTAAACATGGCGGATAACAAGCATGAGCTTTGCCGGCAATTCTATTTATTCATGGAGAGTGAAAAATAGAATGAGCAACATTTAATATAAAAGTAAGGGCAATTAATATTATCGAAGAAGTTTGGGCGTAAGGCCCCGGTCAGCCGATCACACTCTTGTCACTCGCCTGTGGGGCTACTCTTGTACGGAATACGGACACGAATCGGAAGCGTTACTGTCGCATAAGTACCTTGCGGCACATGACACAGTTGGCGAGTAGACCAAAGAAAAGACTGGATTGTGTGGCGGCTGATGGGGAGAATGGAATAGAAAGCATTTGCCGAACCGAGTTGCATGGGATAAGAGCAGGGGTGCAGCTGGCAGGGAGGAGCAGGTTGGCATCGGTGGAGTGACGTCATGGGCACGGGGGGCTGTAATCACCATTATGATAGAGTTACCGTTCGCGTCGTTACGATTCGGAATGTAAAGAAGAGAAAGGTTTCGGCCGGTGCCTGTAATACTTCGGTCACGAGATCAGCTCCGACATAACTGATGCTGCACCGGGCACGCGGCACGCGGTCGAGGTCAATCAAGCGCACATTCAGGCACGACAGGCACATACAGTAAAAAAAAGTAAAGCAAAAAGAGCATCAAGTAGGTACTGCAGACCCTCAAATGCAAATAGTGTACAAACGCGGGACTGAGTCAGGTGGCTGCGCGTCGTCGGCGTGAGAAGTAGTGATCTGGAGTGCTCTGGCGTGGAGTGGCGCTGACGTGAGCGCGCGCACTCCTCACTCGTGTGCTAGTGGAGCGCTGTGTTATCTGCAGCGGCCTCTTCCTCGCACCTCGCTTCAGTGGCGCATTTCATGTTTGTTATAGCGAAGCGCCGCCTCCTGCTCCCGAGAGCCCTCTTGTGCTCCACATGACTAGTTCGTGTTGCTGCTTCCTACAGTAGGTACTTAGGCTGGCCAGTACTAACAGTAATTTTGTTCGTAATTTTTTTGTTTACTCCACAATGACTGCACATTATTTTTAATTTTAATCGGTTTTGAACTTACGGCCACCTTCAACTTCTTTATGTTTCCTATGAGTTTCTTATAAAAATGTATTCAAATAGCATTGTCATTCACATTCGTCATATTATTATTGTCTGCGTAATATTTTATAATTTCCTGTACTTACATAAATGTTTTCTCGAATTCAAAAAATCCCATTTTACATCTGTTGTCCATGTTCTTACCTATTACGAGTGGTCAAGGAAAACCACTGTTTTATTAATTAATCATATAGGTACGTACCTATACATAATATGTAATAGGTATTCCTTATAAAACATTCTGAAGCAAACGCCTCGAGCGCAAGCGGCTAGCGCGGCTGTAGCCTGCAGCTAATCGTGCTTGGTGACTAAACATTACTCATGCTACATATTAAACAAAGAAAAACTAAAATCATTGAAATACTTCCCATACATTCCCACACTACTCTCACAAGTGTCACATAAACCCCTCAGTCGGGAGTGTCTCTGGGACCAGCTGCAGTGGCTCTCCGCAGGGAGCCGCGCGCGCGTGGCGTCATGCGTGAAAGCCTGCCCTGCCTGCTGCTAATGCCTGTGTGTGAAGCGCTCAGTAGACAGTCCTGAGGACAGGCTGGCACTCTGTTCTGTCCCGCTCGCTCGCCCGCGCGTGGCCAAACGAAATGCCTCTCTCCATTCTCTCCACTTATCGCGGTCCCGTCTCAGCTACACAGTTGTCGTCACAATGGCGGTGACTACACATAACGAGAACGAATGTTTCCACTGCTCACGATGATCGTGATTCAAGCATAAAATTAAATCACTAAACCGCGAAATGCGCGTGAACTAGTTTATTTTGAACTCGTGTTGAATAATATGCAGTAGGTACTCCTGGCGGTACCGCGGTGGGTAGGTACCTTGCAATAGGTATACTAAGCACGGCTGAGCACGCTGCCGCTGCGGCGGGCTGCTCGCTGCCACACTAACTGGCAGTAGGCCGCCGGTGTGACTGTTGATGTCGCAGCTGCTTCATTACGACGAGGCTCGTTTCTACCTTCAACATAAAACTGGTTACGTTCTTGACAAATAACTGTTTTATAAAAGACGCATAGAGGGCCTTTGATTTAAAATATTCGATCATTACCAGCAGCGTCCACAAGCTCATAGGAACATTTTATTTATATCTACGTAAATGTAAGTATACTAATGTTCTAAAGAGGTAAAAGTTTGTAAGTTTGTATGTAGGTAATGTAGACAGCCCAACTGCTGACGAGGTTGGCTAAGGTGGCACGCTGGAGCCTGGAGCTAGGAGCCTAGCAATAAGAAAAAAAAACCGGTCAAGAGCGAGTCGGACTCGCGCACCGAGGGTTCCGTTCCGATTTCTGAAAAAGTGTGCTATTTAGACACATCGTTTTATTTTTCCTGTAATCTTTACATAAACTTCTATCACATAGAATAATTTCAGATTTTTCCCTTTGCAAACTTCGGAGATAAGGGGGGGGGGAACGGTATTTTTTTTTACATTTTTCATCAAAAGTCGAAAACTATGCGGCCTAAAAAAAACAAAAAAAATATGTTTAAGAATGTGCAAACAGCTCTCTTTCATATGATACCCCACATGCCCTAATAGCCCCACTTTGAATTTTAAGAACCCCTTTCAGCACCTGTTACAAAAAAAAATTAAATATATCTATTTCTTTCTTATTTGCAAAATAGTTGGCTAAGCGTCATATAAAACTGTTCCAAATTTCAAGTTGATAGCATTAGTAGTTCTTGAGATATCCAGCTGTGACAGACAGACAGACTGAGTCTCACCATAAGTGTTCCTTTTTTACAATTTTGCTACGGAACCCTAAAAAAACCGGTCAAGAGTATCACAGTATCTGACTGTAAGAGTATCACAGAGGGAAACCTTTCAGCGTCAAGTAGCGGAACATCGGGCAGGTTTGGTACACAAGCATCGAAGTTGGAATAAACTGACCCATAAAAGTACTAGTAGTTAAACATACATCGCCAGCTGAGCAACTTTCGAAAGTAGATCAGAAAGCTTATACGGTTCCATTTTTTAAATTCCAGTCTTTACTGGTATCAATGTTACTTGGTTCAATGACATCAGCAATATGTGTACAAGTGTGTGGTACACATAATTATGGATTTCTGTGACCAAACGCGTATGGCTAAAAAAATGAATTTTGAATATGGGGGTCACTTTTAGCAGGTAAGTAAGAAAATTTAAAAAATAAGTTTTTTAAACTGTACCGTGTGACATATCAAATGAAAGGACTTACTATGAGGGTCTCTAATATTATATATATTTTTTTATGATTTTAAAATAAATCGTTTTAAAGTTATTTAAGAAAATAGACGAAAATTTATTATTCCCCCCCTTATCTCCGAAACTACTTTAAATAGAGATAACAATATGGTTTTATGCGATGTTTCGCCAGTGCTAACGCGCGGTTAGGCCGGCCACATGCAGTCGGGATTCCATTACGAAGGCAGCAAATTCATTCAAAACCTAGTTCTCCGTTTTTTTCTAGTCCACGTCTCCGTTCGAAATTTTCTCCAATTCGAAATTCCGCCCGCATGGTGGTCTGTGCGGTCAATGTCTGCGTGATTTTGTATGCATTTGCTGCCTTCGAATCTGGATCCCGACTGTACGTGGCCGGCCTTATGAGACTTCATATTGCTGAGCAACCAGCACCCATGACTCGACTCTTATTGTATTAGATATAGAATTATATAGACTATATACTACTCCTGGATGCGCTACAGTTACTGCTAACATCACACTCGTGTGTCCACTTGCCCTGGTGTCAACAGCGTTACTAACATGCTTGCGTGTTTGACTTAGGTACCAATTTTGAGAGAAATACCGAAGCCGTCGATATTCTTATATGATTAACATTAGCGGGGTCACGGGCTCACGGACGAGCCCGCTTGGCGTCGCGCCGCGCCGTCGTCGCTAGCTCTCGACTTCGGGCATCTCATATTATTTGGATATTGCTCTATTCACCAATTAGTCGGCCTTGATCGGCCATCAGCGTGTTTGTCCGCACACTTAGCGCGCCGCCCGCTTCACGTGTGCCCGACGTAACAACAAACCTGCTATAGGTCTCGGTTTGCATAAAAACCGTCGATCAAAGATTGAGCAGCGAGAGGAATGTACGTCACTTAGCTATACATTATTATGTTTACGATTTTATCTCAGTGCTGGTAGTGTTGGTCGGTTGGTTCATTGCCATGTTTGTTTCCGTGTTATTTTTCGTGGTGTTTTAACTTAGGCACCTACTGCTGGAACTTATTACTGTACTGCTACAAACACTTCAGTATTAGCTGCAGACTGTAGCCACTGTAGTGTGGCCGCTTTTGTCTGGTATTTGTGAGATTGATCTAATAGAGCAAGCAGTCTGCCAGGGAGGCAGCGCGAGTGTAAGTAAGTAATGCAACATCGCCATCCGTCCCGCGCACCTGCGTCATGGTGACACAGTCAGCGAAGCAGCCTGCAGGTGCACAATTGAATAGGTAATGCTGTATCCGCGTTCACGTTCGGATTCCGATCGCCGCGCGGGCATGGCGGGCCGCGGGCGGGAGGGAATTCTCTGAATACCAATAAGTATGTAGGCTAGTGGCTCCTGACCCACGTGTGTGTGCTCACAGCGTCACAGAGAGCTCTCGTTATCCTGGTTAGGATATCTGGCTCTTCCTTTCATCCAACGTAATGATAAATAAATAAATAAATAAATAATAAATAAATAAATAAATATCCTTGGACATTTCACACAACGCCATCTAGTCCCAAGCTAAGCAACCTAATGCTTGTGTTATGGTAACGAGATGGCTGATAAACTACTTATATACATTTTTTTTTTTTTTTTGTAAATACATACATATTATAGATAGAAAAACACCCAGACTCGGAACAAATAACTTGTAGGTCGTACAAATATTTGTTCCGTGCGGGAATCGAACCCGCGACATGCTGCGCAGCAGTCAATCGCTCAACCACTGCGCCAAACGTGTCGTCAATGATGGATGGATAGTAAAAACTAAAAAAACTTTTTTACAAAAAAATACAACCGACTTCCAAAAACAACACTACAAAGTGAAAAATAACTTTAATTTAGGAAGTCGGTGTCTGGTTAAATGTTTTTTCGTTTTTTGCCACTGACTTCCGAAATTAAAGTTATTTTTCACTTTGCAGTGTTGTTTTTGGAAGTCGGTTGTATTTTTTTGTAAAAAACGTTTTTTATTTTTCACTTTTTAGTGGGTCAGTTTATGGTCAGTTTATAGTTTACTTAACTAAGTTACAATAGCCTAATGCCAACTGCTCATCACCTTTTGCAAAATATTGTTTTTCCCGACACAGGGAGGAAAGTTGATGAGTTCTCCTAGTAAGTAACCAGGAGAACTGGAGCTGATGGTGAAGTCACCATCAGCTCCACTACACCATATGCATTGTGACGAGCATAAATTGCTTAGCTGTAATCGAATCGCAAGTCGCAACTCGTGAAATACGTATTATTGAGTAGTTCCGATGGCCATCTGTGGTCTTCCTCATCAGTTCCACTTTACGAAATAGTTCCGGGAGCAAATGCACGAGTTAGGTAGGTACTTACTATAAAAAATACCCAAATCGCTATAGGTGTGCCTATAAAATTTGAGGGTTTCCCTCGATTTCCATGGGATCCCCTCATCAGATCCGGAATTAGTTCCAATGGGATCACCTCGGAAGTGCGCTCTTTTGAATAAAAAAAGAATTTTGAAAATCGGTCCACAATTGACGGAGAAATCGGTGAACTTAATGTATTTAAAAAAATATATACAGTCGAACATAGAATCCTCCTCTTTTTGAAGTCTGGCTGGGATCACAATGGGCATTGAGACGGTACCTCTGGCTGGGATCACAATGGGGCACTGAGATGACTAACAGTGACGAGATTCCCAAGTCCCTCCCTGCCGCATCTATTTCTGATAGCATACAGTACGCATGCGGCACTAAAGTTATCCACTGCTGAGCTCGGCCGGCTAGTCCGCAACCACGGAACACTGACACGCTAGCTGCTAATCTATACTAGGTACTACTTGCTTCATAATTGCAAAATAGTCTTACATTAATTACTTTGTTTAATTATCAGTTGGCATTGTCTCGTAAGTAATAAGTATGTTTTCATAGAAGGACATGTCACCTGCGCGACGGCTCGCGCGTGCGTCGCTACTGCTCACTATACTGATGCACCACACAACCTGGGACACAGCTGTGACGTCACGAATCGTAATCCGTTACTAAGCTTGACCAGCTCTTTGTGCATGTGTGTGTCTGCAGGCTGCAGGCTGGTGCCGGCACCAAGCTGCTGCCCTTTATTGTTGAGCAGAACTGTAGGATGAAATATCTTATCATACTTTATTTATTTACACAGTTTAATAATCTATAATTCTACACTTACCTTCTATTATACAAAGTAATAATAAAGCTGAACGCGCTAATCTCTGGAACTGCCGGTCGGACTTGCAGTTGATAGCCCATGCACCATCACTTGCAGTTGATAGCCCATGCACCATCACTTGCAGTTGATGGCCCATGTACCATCACTTGCAGTTGATAGCCCATGTACCATCACTTGCAGTTGATAGCCCATGTACCATCACTTGCAGTTGATAGCCCATGTACCATCACTTGCAGTTGATAGCCCATGTACCATCACTTGCAGTTGATAGCCCATGTACCATTACTTGCAGTTGATAGCCCATGTACCATCACTTGCAGTTGATAGCCCATGTACCATCACTTGCAGTTGATAGCCCATGTACCATCACTTGCAGTTGATAGCCCATGTACCATTACTTGCAGTTGATAGCCCATGTACCATCACTTGCAGTTGATAGCCCATGTACCATCACTTGCAGTTGATAGCCCATGTACCATCACTTGCAGTTGATAGCCCATGTACCATCACTTGCAGTTGATAGCCCATGTACCATCACTTGCAGTTGATAGCCCATGTACCATTACTTGCAGTTGATAGCCCATGTACCATCACTTGCAGTTGATAGCCCATGTACCATCACTTGCAGTTGATAGCCCATGTACCATCACTTGCAGTTGATAGCCCATGTACCATCACTTGCAGTTGATAGCCCATGTACCATCACTTGCAGTTGATAGCCCATGTACCATCACTTGCAGTTGATAGCCCATGTACCATCACGCAACGGAGACGAGCAAAAACAAAAAAAGTCTGTCTAAAGTACCTATGTTCACAAAATTATGCATAATAAAAAGGCATGCAGGCTCCTGAAATTAAAAAAATTGGGCATCTCAGACTTGTCCATGGCGCACATCCCCGCAACATTGCGAGAACGCAAACTTGTACTGCACTGTGAACTAACAAGCGGTGCAATAAGAGCCACTTTACGAGCAAGTGTGTTCAATAGATTTTTTCAATACACTTCCTCGAAAACTGGTTCATATCGCACTACGATTAGGTTCACAATGCAATGTATGTCGCAGGCGTGCGATTTTTCATTTTCCCACCCGTGTGCGGGAATGAAAATTGCCACAGATAAGTTATACCTATACTTTGTCCAAATTGGTTCAATTCCTCTATTCGGAGGTGAATGTTTTTTTTAAATCTCGGCAAAGAGGTGTGCGTCTTTACGGCGTTAATATTTTTTGAATATTTAAATAATGTTTATAAATAGAATATCATCAAAAACTATGATTATTACAATAATAAAAAAAAAGTTTATGAACAAATTAACATGTATTTGTGTTCTAAACTCGAAAATATTTGAATTTTCAATTTTTCATATTAAGCTGTTTATCGGCTTTATACCTTTGCTTCTCCTTCAACATGGCGAAAGCAAAGCGCGGAAAAAAAAAGAAAATTTAAATCATAGTTTCCTAATAATTCATGACAAAAATATTTTCCGTTAAGATTTTATTTTATTTCCTCAAAAGTGTATTGAAAAACGCCGTTTGATACCCGTGGACATTTGTTATTGCAGTTCTCGGCTCAAAAACAACCTCGCCTACGGCTCGGGTGTTAATTCCGCCTCGAATGCAATAACAAACGTTCTCCACTTGTATCAAAATGTACTATTATAAAAGTTAATTAATAATAGAGTTGAGTACTCGGGGGAAACTATGATGGATTGTAAATGTGTCGCTCTCGCTGCGAACATGTTCGTCGCCCGCCGCGTCGCTCTGTACAAAGACAAATACTCTTAGGGGATGTAGGTAGGTATGTGCTGTGTCGCACTCGTACTTGATTCGTTTACTTATTATTTAGAGTCTTATTGTAAAGATCTTGACCCACTTACATATTTCAGTGAAGGTTTTTCACAATTGTGTGCAAATGCAGCCTCGGCGGCGCGTCATGTCGCCGTCGAACTTCTTGCATCCATTAAGTACAATACATGACATAACTCTGTCTCAGCATCACATTACTGCAGAGCTACGCAGCTTGGCACTCACGTCTCAGGGTGCGCAGCTGGCCGCGATCAGCGCGCAGCGTCGTCTGTCATCTTGTGTTACCTTTGTTCGTCAAGTTAGCCCACATCGTTATGCCGGGGCTACACTATACGGACATCGCCGTTGAACATCGCGTTAAAGGGCGATAACCGTAGGTGTAGCCACCACTACGCGATAATTTGACAACGACATTCACATTGCCGATGGATGAGGGGTGTGAATTCAATGAGCATTGACGTTGACCGTTCAAGTGTGGCCACTCAATTCATCGCGTTGAACAACGGAACAATTATCGCGATGTTTAAAGCGAAAAACCCCTAAACCTCAACACGTAGGTACCAAAAAAAAATCTAAGTATAACAATAATATATACCTACTTACCGTAGTTAGAGTACTTACCTATAGATTTTTTATTGTTAAGTTTTAGATTTTTATACAAGTGAATGGTAAGAACTTATGTGTTACTGATTTGTGTACAAACAAAACGTGAAATCCTTTGTAAGTGCCTCACGGTTCCGTTTGTTTTATTGTCCGGTTATCAAATCTTTATTAAGAAAGCAATCAATCTCGAGGTCAGAAGTTGTTTTATTAATTATAACTAGAAAATATCCAAAGAAAACGAAAATCACAGGCAAAGATAATCGCCCAAGCTCGACAGATTAGCTAACACAACATTTGACAGTGGCTTGACATGACATTCGAGCTTAATCGTTTGTTCAGAAACCCAAATTCTGAATTAACAAGAGATTTTTGTACTAATTTGATTGTTGTGTTAAGTGATCAAAGATTCAAATCAAAGTACTTAATCAACGTTGGTGCAACTCGTTTTCGACTTAACAAGAGATTTTACACATGATTAGGTAATTTTAGATTTGAATATCCGTAGCTGTCGAGAAACCGGGCGCTAGTGTAGCCCCGGCATTACTGAACTAATGTAGGTAGGTATGTATTAGATACAATTATAATGCACTAGTGCTCGGGTTCACTGTGGAACTTGCGGCGTCATGTAACATGTACATTTGAGCTCACGTCGCTGGCATCAAGGAATAGGGTATTACACCCATTTTTGAAATTGCTCCTTGCCCGTCGCTGCTAATGATTCCAAGAAGTGGCTCAGCATCGGCCGCGGCAGCTCCCTCGGCCACCACACTCTTTGTTTAGTTAGAGACTAAGAATGTGTCCAGTCTGACTCTCCGCCGGCCGAGCTGGGCGAGCTGGCCGAGCGCGAGATGCCCACGTCTGCGTCGCGCTGATGTTCACGGACGTTACAACACGTTGTACACATGTTATGATAGTACTGCTTGAAGTTATGTTGTAGGTAAACATCTCTAGCGAGAGTCAATCAATTGTCATCGACAAACATACTTATTCGTAAAGTTGAGTCAGAGTTATTGACTTAATAATTACTTAATATCAATGGTCATAGTCCAGTTGTTTATTTGCAGCACGATGTATAACATGTTTGTGAGTAATGTCTGTGGAGGCGTCTCGAGCCCCGTGCCGCGGGATGTTTGTTCCCTCATGAATGCACCTATAAGTAGGTATCCACACCGAGCTCCGTACGGTAAAGAGACGGGATTAGCAAATGAACAGCATCCGTGTGGAACAATACAGAACAACGTGGTACAAGAACGAACATTCAACGATTAAGATTGCAGGAAATGTAGAATACTAATTGAAGGAAAACCTCAGCGAGTCTCAGACTGTAGGTACCTACGACTGTACGAGTACATCCGACCGACCAGTCTGTTCGTGTGACTCGCGCCTCGTGGCTGGACTAATATTAAATATTAATTCCGGAAGTCGGTGGCAAAAAACTAAAATGCAGATCCAAAGATGTTGGTCGGAATCCAAAGAGGTCGGTCGGAAGTCGGTTGTTTGTTTTTTTGTATTAGAAATGCCGAGTGGACATTGCACATAGTAGCTGTTGCCCAAAACTCAATCGGTACTATATTTGAGCCTAGGCTCAACCAAAGTATACCATCATAAGTTGGGCCAAAGTGAGTTCACCCCTCAGGCTTCTGATTGCATGCAGAGCTAACAAAGTCTGTTCACCCCTCAGGCTTCTGATTGCATGCAGAGCTAACAAAGTGAGTTCACCCCTCAGGCTTCTGATTGCATGCAGAGCTAACAAAGTCTGTTCACCCCTCAGGCTTCTGATTGCATGCAGAGCTAACAAAGTGAGTTCACCCCTCAGGCTTTTGATTGCATGCAGAGCTAACAAAGGTGAGTTCACCCCTCAGGCTTCTGATTGCATGCAGAGCTAACAAAGTGAATTCACCCCTCAGGCTTCTGATTGCATGCAAAGCTAACAAAGTGAGCTCACCCCTCAGGCTTCTGATTGCATGCAAAGCTAACAAAGTGAGCTCACCCCTCAGGCTTCTGATTGCATGCAAAGCTAACAAAGTGAGCTCAGCCCTCAGGCTTCTGATTGCATGCAAAGCTAACAAAGTGAGTTCACCCCTCAGGCTTCTGATTGCATGCAAAGCTAACAAAGTGAGTTCACCCCTGAGGCTTCTGATTGCATGTATGAGCTCACAAATTGAGTTAGAGTAATTAAATAACTAATTATTTTTGCTGGTGACACACCAGCAAAAATAATTAGGGTTGTGTCAGTTATTCGTTTCCTGTTTTTTATTTTTCTATGCGTTTTTTAATACATATACTCAATCAAATCATTTAGGAATAGGATGAAGAAAATTGGGCCCAGAACAGAGCCCTGAGGGACACCTCGGGATACAGTGACTAGGTTACATTTATAATTGTTTTATTCTCCATCCAGAACCGACTAACCCCTAGCACTGCCTCGACTCGAAGCTATTGAGTAGGGCAAGCTGTCAGGCGCTTCCTCTCCCTAATATTGCCATCGCTTCCAATGTTTCGGAGTAAAAGTGATTGTACAAACTTATTTACAGAAATAAATAATTTATCATTTAAGTAGGTCGGTACATTTTCAGCTTTGGTGTGTCCCAATTGTTGGAGTGGTGTCAGCCGTGAGTCGTGAGTCGTGAGCCGCGTCATCGCGTGTCGCTGTGCTGCGTCGCCTGCTCCGCGCGTGACGTCAGCAGCCGGCGGCCGCCGCAGTACGCGCGGCGTGCTGCGCGTGCGGCCTGCCCCGCCGCTCATGCTCAATGTCTACTGCTTTCTTAGCCAATCACATAATATTTATTTAATTAAATAACCAAATCTTTCCCATGAACAGATAGGTATACCTAAAAGCACAGGTTCTGCCATGATAAACCAGATTCACCAAATTGACGACAATTGAAGTTAAATGACCGTATCGTGGCTTGTGGCTTGTTGCCGGCGGAGTAATGGTCGCCAGGACGCACACGTACGCACTTGTACGGAGTAGCTCCAGTAATGGCTACTGAAAGCCATTCTGCGGACAATTGTCGGATTTGGATTGAGTTTGAAGAGTGGTCCCAACACAGGCCAACACTAGTCACTCACTGCCCCGGGAAGATAATGTGGTTTAAGGACGGAAACGTGGAATATGTTAATTTGAGAATAAGTCTAATAATGCAGAATTGGCAGCTTGACGTCAGTCATGCGACGAGAACGTCAGCTGTGGCGTCGCGCGAGCCACGCACCGAGCGGAGCGCCGCCGCCGCGCGTGGCTGTGGCTGGGTTCCCTGTTGCTCCTTCAGTGCACTCTATGCCCAGCAGGTTGCGTACTGTTCGGCACGAGACTTGAACTGCCTATGTTCGGCCTTGGCCAGTATGAAAGTGAACGTACGGGCTCCTTATCTAGAAATCTAAGAGTCAACTGAATGTGCTGATGTTTTTGGCGATGTGCTAACGTTAAAGTGATAATATACAATACATTCACAAAGATAAGTTCCAAGTGAGTGTTGAAGCGCTACTTCCCCCCGCGGCCCCCCGCCCCCGGGAGTGCGAAATGGTACTCCACGCTTTGTGACACTCTATATAATCAAGTGTATGTGGCGCGTCAGTGTCGACGCTGGTCTCTTGGAGCGCCACAGGCCCACAGCGTGCAGCGCCGGGAGAAGTAAGCGCGCGACTGGAGGCCACGTGTGGTGAGCGTGGCACTGGTGAGTGGTGTGTCAGGTCAGGGTCAGTGGGAGCGCGAATTAAGTAAACTACTGGAGAGTTTATAATAATAACTTTATTATACTGACAGAGTTACAGTAAAGATAACAATAATGTCTTAATCCTAACGAAGCTAATTGAAGTAGGATAATATTTTTGTGTTCACCAAAAATATTATCCGTACATCAAAATACTGATCGTGCACCAAATATTCCTGAATGTTACACAAAACACCCGCGCGTCCGAAACTTCACATTGGTGAATCATTTGGGTTAGGTTAGAACAGTGACCCTTAACGCGCGACGGCGAGCGAGCGAAGCGAGCGGTGCCGCGGCAGCGGCCGCCGAGCGCCATATCCAATAGATGCTCGTTATGACATATTTTAATGAACATATTTTGGTGCACATTCAGTATATTTGGTGGAACACAGGCAAAATTAGGTAAATGAAATGGGAATAAATTGAAGTACCTACTTTTAAATACCATCCATTGAAGTAGTGTTAGCACACTTAACTCGCGCCGGTGGGACGTCCGCCGCACCGTGCACGACGCTGCTCCGCACAACAAAGCACTGAACCGCACAGAACTGTAGTGAAGACTACAGTTGTAACTGCAGTTGACACCTAGCTATCGTGCTCTGAAGTGCGTGTTGAGCGTGCCGCCTGCCGCCTGCCGGGGCAATGCAGCAAGGGGGCTAGCCTGTATGCGGCAGCACTTCCTATGTCGGTATCACTATGTTAATTCCTGCCACAGTAAGTTGACACTTCATTGAACCGCGCGACGCGTGTCGCGCTCGCGTGCCGCGGGGCGCGTGGCGCGTGGGCGGCGGCGGCGGCGGCGGCGGCGGCGGGAGGGGACGCACTACATCTTATTGTACTACTCTCCCTCCTTGCCCATTAACGTATGACGGTATGGTGTGACACATTGTGGCGAGGTCGTCGCCCCGAGCACAGAGTACTTTGGCCCCGAGCACCCAAACCTTTACTATTGCATCCAGAAACTATCACCAGAAACACTTTTTCGGAATTGTAGATTGTAGAAGTCCTGATAAAAACCCGAAACTTTGCAAATAAAAGACCGGAGTCGGAAGGTCCGGAAGACCGACCCAAATTAAGGAGGATGCGCGAAATTCAAATTTTCTTACGTTTTTTTGCAATTTGCTGGTCCAGTGTCAGGTTGTATGTTGATTAAAATATAATTCGAGGCCGTAACTAACATTGCTTTACAGAATTATAATCATTAGAGTCAGCAATAAAGAAAGAAAGAGAAAGAAAGAAAAAGTATTTATTGTGACAGAACTAAAACTAAAACACAAAATAAAAGTTGAAATCAAAAGTAGAGGAACAAAATTATAAAAAAAAATAAAATTAAGTAATTAAAAAAACCGGTCAAGAGCGAGTCGGACTCGCGCACCGAGGGTTCCGTTCCGATTTCTGAAAGTGTGCGTGTGTGTGAAAAGGACGGTATTTTTTTTTACATTTTTCATCAAAACACGAAAACTATGGGGAACAGAAAAAAAAATTTTTTTTTGAGAATGTGCAAACAGCGCTCTTTCAAATGATACCCCACATGCCCTATTAGCCCCACTTTGAATTTTTAAGACCCCCTTTCAGTGCCTGTTATAAAAAAAATATAAATATTTTTACTTTTTCTTATTTGAAAATAGTTGGGTAAACGTCACCTAAAACTGTTCCAAATTTCAAGTTGATAGCATTAGTAGTTCTTGAGATATCCAGCTGTGACAGACAGACAGACTGATTTACACCATAAGGGTTCCTTTTTACCATTTTGGTACGGAACCCTAATAAAATTAAAAAGTCCTGTACGAGGCCAAAAGGTCCCTATCTCAGCATGATGCTGCATGAGTGTCGCAGCGCTGGTATTCTGATACAACTCCCTATGTTAGGATTGACCTCAAACCTCATGATTTTATGAAATCGCTAGATTTGAGGTCAATTCCCACTCAAGCCAGCCAATAAAGAGGCATTTGTTTTGAAAACTCAAGAAAAAATATTATGTAGGTAAGTATTCCTATTAATATAAACTTAAAATATAAATTATGGTGGGAGCACTGTTCCTCGTCATTGTTCACTAGAGCCGGCCAGTAAAGGCAAGCCAGAGGTGAGCAACAAGACTTCTCCCGGGAGATAGGGTCCGTGGGGTCGCTACTGCCCAACAGCTCGCCACATGCTGCCCTGCGGGTTCATGTGTCTCTCTTGGTCTGGCTCCTCACCCTAGACCTGTTCCGGCAAAGTAAACTGTACCGGCACAGAGCTACAGTTGGGAGCGCTAGCCCCACCACGCCGTCAGGGTAGAGAGAGAGGCGGTGCGCGGTGGGATCATTACTTATTATTATTATTCCACCTATTAGCGTTTGCCCAAATGCGTTGCGTTGACCCTGACGTTTTTTGCAATTTATGTCCATCAATGCAAAATACGATATTATTTTGACAGTCGTTTGTATATTTGTATTTTACATTTTATGTAGGTACTTAAGTATTTTTGTTATGTCATCCTTTACCTTGACCTTCCGGCAGAATTGCTTCCCGGAGGTACTTTATCGTAAACCAAAACATGGAACTGGTGACGCTTGCGCAGTTTGTGTGTTATGTCATACTTATAGTACGCGGCCTGCCACCCTGCCGGCGTGATCGCGGTAGAGGCAGGGTAAGCAGGCGCAGGCGTGCTCAGCACGTAGGGCACGGCGGCGCCTGCATCGCACGAGCTCGCCGACCTCGTCTTGCAGGCGTGGCATCAGCTTCGTTGTTACTTCGTCACAGTCACCACGTGTACTACTGCACATACATGCCTGTGACGCCCCATTACCTAACTGTAAGACCTACTGTATTTAATAAATACTTTGACTTTTTGACTTAACAATTAGTTTATGTGAATGGCACACAAGTCCACTATCAGTCGGCAAGCACCTGGCGGAGCTGGCTCAGTGAGCTCATCCACGTGGAGCGAACCATTCACCGGCGAGATAACTAGTGCCATGTGCTCCCGTCGCGATAACGCAACTATTTCATCGTGCGACAGATCGTGTGCGTGAGTGCGGCGCTGTGCTGCGCCAGGCTCGTCCACGCCGCTGTCACGTGTCGCCGGGTGCGTCCGAGCGTCCGACACAACGACTACTGTACTCCACTAATTACCAATTCACATTCTATCGTTATCGCTTTACTGATTTCACCAAAGAATCTTTGTTTCCCTGCGAATGGCGCCGTCCGATAAGCACCAGGACAGGAATGACTGTAATCATTGTCATTATGTATCGTATGAAATGCGAGCACGAGGTCAGCAGGGTCAGCTCCTTATCTGCATGTGCAAGATTACCTCTGTCAACCTCTCTGTAGTACGATTAGTAGTAAATGGTTTATTTATTTAGTAGTTGTGCATAGGTACAGGCATTTATACCCTACTACAGGTTCAAATGCACAGTCCCGCACATTATGCCGTAAGTGCGAGAATACCTGAACAACACCATCCAGAAAGATGGATTGGTCGCCGGCCTGGGAGCCATTCTGTGGCCGAAGCAAGTGGAGCAGGCATTGCACTGCGTCGGATCAGACGGTCAGACAGTGGCGCAGCAGAGACGGGCAATCACTTTGTAACTAAACAAGAAATGGAACATTGATAAGTACACCATTTTATAATCTACAAAGGGACAAGTTTTAAAAAATATGGGCAGCTATAAATTTTTAGGGTTCCGTACCAAAATGGTAAAAAGAAACGCTTATGTTGCAACTCAGTCTGTCTGTCTGTTTGTCCGTCTGTCACAGCTAGATATCAAAAGAACTACTAATGCTATCAACTTGAAATTTGGAACAGTTTTAGATGACGTTTGCCCAACTATTTTGCAAATAAGAAAAAACAATTTTTTTTTTCGCAACAGGGATTGAAAGGGGTTCTTAAAAATTCGAAGTGGAGCTACTAGGGCATGTTGTATCATATGAAAGAACGCAGTTTGCACAGTCTCTAACATTTTTTTTCTTCTTTTTAGGCCGCATAGTTTTATACTTTTAATGAAAAATGTAAAATAAATACCGGGGATAGATAAGGGGGAACCCCTTATCTCCAAAGAGAAAAATCTGAAATTATTCTATGAGATAGAAGTTTATGTAAAGATTACAGAAAAAATAAAACGATGTCTCTAAATAGCACACTTTTTCAGAAATCATCAACAAAATTACTTATAGGTTTGATCGTACGGAGCCCACGGTGCGCGAGTCCGACTCGCTCTTGACCGATTTTTTCACACCAGACGAACTCAAACTTAGGAAAACAAAAGTACATAAACACAATTTTTTCACTTTAAAAAAAACCCATGAGGGACTCTCTCACATCATACACATAATCAGCCTATAAAGTTCCCACTGCTGGGACACAGGCCTCCTCTCGGTGAGAGGGAGTGGGCTGTAATCCACCACGCGGGCCCAGTGCGCCTGTAGGTAACCTGTAGGCTAAGCCTGTAGGTAACCTAATAAATAATATTTGCATAGTTACATTTTCTCAATAAATGTACCGAAGTAGAAATTTTCACTTCGGAACATTTGTTGAGAAACTGTATTTATGTACTTATCTAATAGTTATTTATGCAACTGACGTATAATAAGGGGTAAACACTCATGTGATACTACCCACATTCGTGTTTTAATACCTAATTATGTACAGTTGCATACAAGACTTTATCTACATCCATGTTATCAGTCTTCTATAAAAGGTTCTGAAACAGTTTTTTGCAATACTAATACTCGTATCGAACACGGCGGCCGGCGCGCGGCGTCATAGTATACGACGTGAATTCGAATAAGTTTTTTTTAGGGTTCCGTACCAAAATGGTAAAAAAGGAACCCTTATGGTGTGACTCAGTCTGTCTGTCTGTCTGTCTGTCTGTCACAGCTGGATATCTCAAGAACTACTAATACTATCAACTTGAAATTTGGAACAGTTTTAGATGACCTTTACCCAACTATTTTGCAAATAAGAAAGAATTAAAAATATTTATATTTTTTTTTGTAACGGACTGAAAGGGGGTCTTAAAAATTCAAAGTGGGGTTACTAGGGCATGTGGGGTATCATATGAAAGAACGCTGCTTGCACATTTTTAAACTATTTTTTATTTTTTTTAGGCCGCATAGTTTTCGACTTTTGATGAAAAATGTAAAAAAAAATACCGTTCCCCCCATATCTCCGAAGTTTGCAAAGATAAAAATCTGAAATTATTCTGTGTGATAGAAGTTTATGTAAAGATTACAGGAAAAATAAAACGATGTCTCTAAATAGCACACTTTTTCAGAAATCGGAACGGAACCCTCGGTGCGCGAGTCCGACTCGCTCTTGACCGGTTTTTTAAATTACGGCGCTGTTGTAGTGAAACGCGCGTGCATTACAATGTTCTTTTTTTGAAAACGAGCTGCATTATGAATTCAGTACAACATTAAAACACCCGTTTGGATGCTATTATGGTTACCATGGTTACTATGACACTGGCTGTTTTAATGTTGGCAATAAGCTAACTGTTTCAGAGACTTATGGAGGATTTATGGCATGGGTGTAGATAAAATTATATCTATAGTTCAGAGTCGTACCTACACACGGCTACACATCAAGCTATACATTTCCAGTTTACACTGACCTCTCATTGTAAGGAAATCCTATACAATGCGAGATCGGCATAAACTGGAAATATGTAGCTTGATCTTTAGCCGCGTGCGTACCATGCACATCTATCAACAAGTCAGACAAAAAACATTTTAAGCATGCAAAGCATTTTATTTATTAAGTATACATATTTTTGTGTAAAAAAGTAATGATTGGACTAACCATTTGTAACGCAGTTTTTCTTGCACCATTTTCCTCACTGTAGTGAGGTGAAAAGTTGTGTGACCTTTGAAACCCTCGCTACGCTCAGGATAGTATATTTGCACCACTCGCTTCGCTCGTGGTTCAATCCTAGCATCCTCCGCTAGCTCAGGTATCAATACAAGAGACGACTGTGTGACGTGCGCTCGTGCTTGTGCAGATGTACAGCGGCGCGCTGCTGGCGACGGCGGCGCGGCTGGCGTGGGACCCCAGCACCTACACGTGGTTCCGCTTCCTGTGCGCGGCGCAGTACCGCGTGTCGGCGGCCTACGTGTTCGCGGCCGGCGTGTGGCTGGGCGCGCTGGTGTACCTGGCCGCGGCGGCCGCGCAGCGCCGCGCGCGCGCCTGTCTGCACGTCGTTAGTATACCTTACCTATACCTATCGCTTGCTTCTTGCAACTGCCTTCATGATGACTAATCTAGCCTTGTCCGAATCTTAGATATAATAATAAATAGTCAGAAGCATGTGGGCTTCGGGCTCCAAATAATGCTACTAGAGATATCAATATATATTATTATGTGTAATAATAATGTGAACAAGATGTTTTTAGGGTTCCGTACCTCAGAAGGAAAAACCGGAACCGTCATCACTGCGTTGTCCGTCTGTCTGACTGTCCTTTTTCTCAGGAACGCGTTGAGATATCAAGTTGAAATTAATATGTAATACGTAGATCATGGTCCCTTGGAGCTCTAAAAAAATCCAGCTTCTAAGTCAACGCAAAGTACGGCCATTATGCAACATTATTTTGATACTCGCAAGTAAATCAAAACCTACCGTTGACCTAGAATAATGAAATTTGGCGAGAAGTGAGGTCTCACAGCACAAGTAAAGGAAAATGTCCGAAAATCGTTAATTTGTAATTATATCATCATCATCATTTCAGCCGAAAAACGTCCACTGCTGGAAATAGGCCTCCCCCAAGCGCCGCCACTTCGACCGGTTCTGTTTCCCGCATCCAGCGGATTCCTGCGGCCTTCACAAGGTCGTCGGTCCACCGTGAGAGAGGCTTTCCAACGTTACGTCTTCCGGTACGCGGCCGCCACTCCAGAACCTTTCGGCCCCACGGCCATCGTACTGTGAGCAATGTGCCCTGCCCACTGCCACTTAAGTTTGGCAATTCTTCGGGCTAGGCCGGTTACCTTGTTCTCCTGCGGATCTCTTCATTTCTGATTCGATCACTCCAAGCATAACCCTCTCCATTGCACTTTGGGTGACTTTTAGCCTTCTAACAAGGCCGATTGTGAGCGACCACGTTTCAGTGCCGTAAGTACTTCGGTCATCACTGGCATGCACTGGTCAAAGACTTTCGTCTTGTTTTTTATATTTCTATTGTCATAAGACACTGCGGTATGTGAGACGAGAAGATATTGCGATTTTGCGAAGCTTCCCGAACGCTGCCCAGCCGAGTCGGATTCGACGATTGACTTCTTTCTGGAAGTTGGACCTACCTAACGTCTATTGTGGACAAACTGTAGATGTAATTAGTTTCACATAAAAAAAAATAGGGAGACCTACTTAGCAGTCGGAGACAGACAGACAACAACAACACACAGACCGTGACGTATATCTATGTGTGGGAGAACATGTTCTTCAACGACAGTGTTAAGTTGCTTTTTGGGATAAATTCTTTTCAACTACGGAGCCCTTCATTGTGCGTGGTCCGACACGCATTTGGCCGGTTATTTTGTATGTGAGATTCATATTGATAGTCACTGAGTGAGTCAACGCAGGTCTCTTGCTTGACCAACAGTTCATATTCACAGATACTTATTCACTATTATACTCATTGACTTATATAGTTTTTATATCAATGATTATACTTGAAGTTACCACCCACGCACCCACGAATGCCCCTCAAGTTAAAGGGGAAATCTATAATGTTGGGCTGTGACGTGAGAAGACTCAAGTTTTGTCATTTGACATTTGATGAAGGAGGAGGGATGAAATGTAACGCATGTTATTAACAGAGCTATGAATATGAAGTTGTTGACGGATGAGGTAGAGACACCAAAGAAAACATGGGTGGAGGAATGATATGGAAGAAAGAGGGGACGGGACGGCTAGTGGGGGAGAATGTGTACATAGTTAGTATTACCTAGTAGTTTAAAACTTACTTCATAAAAGTATATACCTAGCAGTTGTTTAATTTGCTAACTTGCAAACATTGGATTACTATATTTTTTGCCGACGCAATTATCGTCCGTTCACGGCCATTGATCCGTGATTCCGTGCAAAAACTGCTTCCTCAGTCCTCGGTCACACAATCTTCGGAGCGTCGGCGGTGAGTGCGGTGACTCATGGCTCACGTGGCCTGGCCGGCTCGGCGCCGGACGGATGTGTTGCTTCTTGTGAGTGTGACTGTGTTGCAGTACGCGGCGGGCGTGGCGTGCCTGGCGCTGAGCGAGGTGGGCTACGGCGCGTGGATGGGCGCGTCGCTGGCGGCGTGGTGGCGCTCCGCCCCGCAGGCCGAGCTGGCGCGCCGCGGCATGGACCTGCTGCACGACCTGAAGCCGGCGCTACTGGCCGTGGAGCGCTACCGCGACGTGGCGCGCCCGCTCTACGACATGATCGAGGTGCGGCGCTATCCCTGTGTGCCCGCTGTCCCTGTGTGCCCGCTGTCCCTTGTGGCCGCTGTCCCTATGTGGCCGCTGTCCCTGTGTGCGTTCTGTCCCTTGTGCCCGCTGTCCCTGTGTGCCCGCTAGGTCGCTGTACCCCGCGAGTAGTGCTCAGTGGTGTGTTGTGTGTTGCAGGAGGTGGAGCGCGAGGCGCCCAACAACGCCTTCGTGATCATCGTGTTCGGAGCGCTGGGCATGGTGCTGCAGGTAGCTGCTACTGTCTCACGGCGCCTCGCACGTCATGCTTACACCTGACGGCGCCTCTTCACAATCGGCGATCATAAACTTTCATCCCCTTTACCACCCCCTTTAGCATTATTTTCGAGACAAAAGTAGCCTATGTCATTCCCCAGGATGATGACATAGCCTACTTTTTTTTTGTTCCCAGGATGCCATCTATCTCCATGGCGAATATCGAAATCCGTTCAGTGGTTCAGTTTAGTTTTTCAGGTAATCGTCTATGGTCGCCGATTGTGAAGGCCTCATCACACTTCGCACTTATATTTGAACATTTTATCTTAAACTACAGCGACCCCGCCCCGGCTTCGCACGGGCTCGATCTACTAATATGACCAAAAAATAATAATTAAGTAAAGGCCTTTTCTTTTTACTTGTATTTTTGCAAGCTAATTTTGGCGCATGTGTCGCTCGCCCCTCCACGGGTCATCCTCAGGAGATTTTGACCCGTCGACCGCTCGGATGCGAATGCTATATCACTGAAATGGCGCCACGCCAATGGCGGTTCCGCGGTTCACGGTTGTAGACAATACAACAAACGTGGTGACGAGGGGTGGTTGTGAATTTGGTAGAACCATAGAAATGATAGAAATACAAAAATATATGGGTAGAAAGCACCCTTAACAAATACGTCTATTAATGCCAGGATTCTTTGTTCCGAGATTACCGGCCGTGGATACGAATTAGTCAGTGGGCGTGCCAACCGGTCACGGGGCTTCACCCCCTTCCCGCAGGAGCACTATCGTGGCCCGTAATTATGTGGCCGGTATAGGCCACGCGCCTGATGTTCGCGCTCATGTGAGTGATTGCTATGAGTATATCGGTAGGCGCGCTACGACTCTATCGGTATAGGCCACGCGCCCGATGCTCACGCTCATGTGAGTCATTGCTATGGGTATATCGGTAGGCGCGCTACAACTCTATCGGTATAGGCCACGCGCCTGATGCTCACGCTCATGTGAGTCATTGCTATGAGTATATCGGCAGGCGCGCTACGACTCTATCGGTATAAATAGGCCACGCGCCTGATGCTCACGCTCATGTGAGTCATTGCTATGAGTATATCGGTAGGCGCGGTAGGCGCATGTAGGTACTTCGTACCCTTTAAAAAAATTCTTTATTGTATTTTATTTCGAATGATATGCATAACAACCTTTTACTAACTTCACTAATTTGCTAATTTATGTATCGGGATTCGGGACACATTAGAATGATATTCGGAATGCAGGCTAAAAGCTTGTTATTTGTAAATAACACGCAAAAAGCAGAACTGTATCTTATCTCCCTCTTAAACAGTAGAAATGCATCATCTGTTTCTTTCTTTCATCAGGTTAACGGCAAACTGGCTCAGCAAACGCGCTTCCTGGGTTCCGTTTTTTAGTCGAGATTTGAAGGTCTCTGGTGATTGACGCGTTTGTTACTCCATCCTAATGCTTAGTTAGGTATCTCTTTTCAGTGATGTGTATTTGCAGTCGGGGCTTTTTTTTAAAAATAATTTGGTTTATTTCAAGTTTTTTAGCTTTTCTTTTGTATTTGCAGATGAAACATATAAATATTATGTAGCATATGTCGCTACCACAATTAAGACGAATCTAACGACACCTCATAAATGTTAAAATCCATCAAGCCTAGGTATATCATACTCTCGAAAACATTACCGTCCTTCTGGGGCAGTCGGGTAAAAAGAGCAAGATACGTTACTTACATAGACTTGCCCAACATTCGATCTTCAAAAACGGCACAATGTCATACTAAGATTAGTTGTCACGTGGAAGTAGCGTGTCGTAACAGAGACACGACGATACGCAACTACGCTAAGTCGTGACGTGCCGCTCGCGGAGCGTGTCAGCTGGTGTCAGCCTATCTCGTGACGTGCCGCTCGCGGAGCGTGTCAGCTGGTGTCAGCCTATCTCGTGACGTGCCGCTCGCGGAGCGTGTCAGCTGGTGTCAGCCTATCTCGTGACGTGCCGCTCGCGGAGCGTGTCAGCTGGTGTCAGCCTATCTCGTGACGTGCCGCTCGCGGAGCGTGTCAGCTGGTGTCAGCCTATCTCGTGACGTGCCGCTCGCGGAGCGTGTCAGCTGGTGTCAGCCTATCTCGTGACGTGCCACTCGCGGAGCGTGTCAGCTGGTGTCAGCCTATCTCGTGACGTGCCGCTCGCGGAGCGTGTCAGCTGGTGTCAGCCTATCTCGTGACGTGCCGCTCGCGGAGCGTGTCAGCTGGTGTCAGCCTATCTCGTGACGTGCCGCTCGCGGAGCGTGTCAGCTGGTGTCAGCCTATCTCGTGACGTGCCGCTCGCGGAGCGTGTCAGCTGGTGTCAGCCTGTCTGCTTACCTCTTTTTACTTATAATATCATTGACGTATGTAATGTACAGGTGGCGGCATTTATAATGGCGCGTCGGCTCGCGCGGCGCACGGACGAGCGCGCGCGGGCGCCGAGCGGCGAGAAGGCCAGCGTGTGCGGCGCGCCCGCCGCCGACGACGACAGCGACTGCACCGAGGCCGAGCGCGCGCCGCCCGGCTGGCGCAAGAAGGCCAACCTGCGCATGTACACCATACTCGACAAGATTTTCTAGCAGGTCAGTGTCCACCCAGACCAGTTCGAGAGCACCAGCCTAGCCTATAGAGTTAAACCTTCCGTTCATCAGGGGCGCCCACTCCGCGGGTGCTCGGGGGCTCTGTCGCAAAATGACTACTTCTCAAAATGACTACTGGTAGCAAAATGTCACTTTCTCAGAATGTCCCTTTCGCAAAATTTCCCCTTCCTCCAACAGGCATTAATTCCTTTCATCAGACTAGAACTTTTAGATTCATCCATACTTCCATACTAATATTATAAATTCGAAAGTAACTCTGTCTGTCTGTCTGTCTGTCTGTCTGTCTGTCCGTCTGTCTGTCTGTCTGTCTGTCCGTCTGTCTGTCTGTCTGTTACCTTTTCACGCCTAAACCACTGAACGGATTTCGATAAAATTTGGCAAGGCTATAGATGGTATCCTGGGGACGGACATAGGCTACTTTTTTTTTCAAAAATAATCCTACAGGGGGTGATGTAGGGGATGAAAGTTTGTAAGGGAAACCCAGTATTTCTTAAGTTAGGGATATGCCCTATGTTTTCCACATGAAGGTTCCCATGGGATATTTTCCGACATCCACGCGGGCGAAGCCGCGGGCAAAAGCTAGTAGAAAATAAGTACTTACCGTGTCACGTACCGCGGCCGCTCGGCATACTATGATCTAAATGTGTGGGTGGGGCATTTTTGTTTCATGCATCTACATCGCCACATATGAACTACGCATCACAATGACATGACGTCACGCAACCTGCATCGCGCAATCAGAGTTTACTGCACGACTAGCATATAATATAATAATAATAAACCATTTATTTCGGGTAACTATGACCCATCCCATAACATAAATACCTTACAGACTATCATACATATTTATAAAAGCCACAAAAATAAACTATTGAATACGAAGTGACGGCGTCGTATTGCGCTGCGTGGTGTCGCGTAACCTTCCGCGGAATCGCCGATACACGACACCCTTCGGCCAAAACTCTTCCTTGAGGACGGTCTCAATATATTGAGTCGGAACTCGCACCACAAACGACTTGAAAGTCATGTTGTGGCGCGACGCCAACTTCTCGACCCTTAAGGTCCAGCTGGTCTTCGATCGAACATACTCCACGATCTCCTCAACCTTCGCGGTGTGATGTAACCGGGACACATAGAGCTGCGTCGTAGGTATTGCCGGACGCAGCATATTGGGTCCTGCCAGCGCGGTTCCGCACTGGTTCCGGCTAGGAGGCTTCTTCCTCTTCTTCCGCTTCACTTTCACGAAGCCATTCTTGTCACACGTGCCAGTAGCTGGACCTGGCTGTTTCGAACCCCGTCCCAACATATATAAAACGTCCCGACATCAACCGTCGGGCGCTTGCCCACCAGACACAACACTCGTCTGGTCTGGTTGAAAAGGGAGGATCTCCCTTTTCAATAGACGATGTGTAATAGAGGATGTGTACGAGCAAACCCGTACACATTAGTAGTATTGGTTTATATCATATCGTGGACTTAGCAAGCAGTAGTCGCAGAGCATCGTCGGTTGGGCTAGCAATAAAGGACTCATTCGCCGCGTGTTGATCACTTATCAGTTTTGGGTGTTTTTCTGTGTGACTTTCAATACACAAGTTGAACTCCTATATCAGACTATCATTTAAATGTACCTTACCCGTACAGGATGAGTGAACTTTACACCCTGTTCCTCATGCCTCTAAACCGGTGACCCCGCAGCCTTCGTACAACTCCTTCAGCGTGACGTCATCAGCATCACTTCCTCAAGCTTTCGAGCGGCGAGTCACACAGCCAGCCAGCATCCACGGCTACAACGGGTATCCTGACCACCAGCATGCAGCACACGCGCATTCCTGGTCACCTTCGGCCTCAACCTCAACCCAGCACTGTACACTCCGACTCACTGGAGCATAACGCAGCGCCACCCCAACTCTCTGGGGAATCACCGCAGACAGTTCCGACTCACCGTGAACTATGCGGCACCCGGTTCCGACTCACTGGAACCACAACTGGCACTGGCAAGCATCGCAAGATACACGACTCAGCCCACTATCGCCCTTCGGTCTCCGGAGGGGAGTGATGTGGCGGCATCTACATCGCCACATATGAACTACGCATCACAATGACATGACGTCACGCAACCTGCATCGCGCAATGATAGTTTACCGCGCGACTAACATATATACAACGTCGCGACATCAACCGTCGGGCAGTTGCCTACCAGACACGACACACGTCTGGTCGGAGGATCCTACCTTTTCTATGGAGGATGAGTGAACTTTACGCCCTGTTCCTCATGCCTCTATACGTATACGCGGTCCGGTACTTACTGTGCTTCTTTTTTCTTCAAGTTATGTTTTTTGTTTGTAGTGTTGTTTAGTAATATTTGTTTTGTTTGTGGACTAGAAAAAAAAAGAGTTTTACTGATTAAACATTAAAAAAAATTACTACAGTACCCTTCTGTGTTGTACACCAAGAGCCAGTGCTCTTGACCAGTTTTTTTACTGATGAATGGAATTAATGCCTGTTTGAGGAAGGGGACATTTTGCGAAAGGGACATTTTGCGAAAGGGATATTCTGAGAAAGGGACATTCTGCGAAAGGGACATTCTGAGAAAGGCTCATTTTGCTACCAGTAGTCATTTTGAGAAGTGGTCATTTTACGACAGAGCCACGACATGGTGCTGCTTTCCATCGCAGTTTTGCAGCCAGGGTCATGCTGAGATATTTAGCAGTATTCGCGTATGGTGTTGGTTGATTCATGAACACCAGGAAATATTGTGGCTTTTTATTGGTGAAGTCAATGTGGATAGACTTACTTTCATTAAGTTTGATACGCCATGTTGCAGTACACACATAGATACGATTTATGGACTTTTGAACCTTTTCTACGGCTTCTTCGTGACTATTTCCAACAGCCATGATAGCTGTGTCGTCAGCAAAGATTCCAATGAAATTATTTTCTAGCTCTAGTATATCGCAGGTGTATAGAAGGTACAGGACCGGACCAAGTACACTACCTTGTGGTACTCCAGCTTTTATCTGCCTAAGGTCTAAATAAGCGTTTCTTTGTCTTATCCTAAACAATCTGTTTGATATACAGGACTCTATGATGTCTGAAAATTGTTGAGGCAGCATTGTTCTTAGTTTATAAATGAGCCCATCGTGCTATACTTTATCGAGAGCCTGTGCAACATCAAGGAAAACCGTGGAGCACACGTTCTTCTCCTCTAGTGTTCTTTCAATAATATTAGTGATTCTGTGTACTTGATCGAGCGTAGAGTGTTGTTCTCTGAATCCGAACTGGCAATTGAGGGTTAGGTTTTCAGTCTCAATAAGAGGCTTCAATGTCTTTAGAAATAATTTCAACACAGAAGTTTTGACAACACGTGCAATAGTGAGATTGTTAGATGTTGTTTCATGAGGTGGCTTCCCGGGCTTGGCTATCATAATGACTTCAGCTACTTTCCACATGTTAGGAACGTGTTTATTAATGTAGCATTAATGAGCGTGGTAAGCTTGACTATGGCTTTGCGTGGGAGATTTTGTAAAACTTAAACCAGGGGATTTTCTCCGATTAAAATTATACTTAATTTCTCTAGCTAGATACTTCTTTTGGGGTAACCAACTTTATATCCAAAGTATTTTGTACACCCTGAATTATCCTCAGAGTTTGGGCTTCATTTAGTTGGAATATTTGTTCTAAATCTCAGCGAACCTTCGAGAATTTTGCTCATCCGTCGCTGCCCATTTTCCATTTTCTTCTTTAATAGGAGGAATTTGTATGATCGGTCGTTTCATGTGTTTCGTGGCCTGCCATAGCGAGTAGCCTGTTTTAGCATCAGTCGTTAATTGACTAAGGTAGCAATTTGTTGAGGGCCGACTCACATGCCTTAATTTACAATTGTAAAAAGAGTGAATTCATGGACTTTGGGGCCGCGGGTAGGTATCCTGTTTATGTACCACCTGGTATGCTATTAGAGAGGGCATACAAGTTTAAATATCTTGGCCACGTACTTGCCCCTGGGCTCAGGGACGATGACGACACTGAGCGGGCGGTGGGGCTGTCGGTTAGAGCGAGCGTGCTGGCTCGCAGGTTTGCTCGTTGTTCAGTAAGCGTTCAAATGACTTTTCAGAGCGTACTGCACTCGTTTTACACGAGCAGCTTGTGGGCTAGGTATACTCAGCAGTCGTACGCTGCCCTCCGCGTGCAGTACAGCAGCGCGCTCGGGGTGCGGTGGAGGCTGCCCCGCTACTGCAGCGCATCAGGGAAGTCGCGGACGCACATGTGGATTGTTTCTTTGCCACAATGCGTAAGCAACTGTGCGTCGACAAGAATAATCAAAATACAGATACAGAACATACAGATACAGTACATTTATGCATATAACTTCGCACATAAGAATAGTTACATTATGTTTTATATACTAAAACCTTCCTGAAAGTATGTAAATCACGTTAGTGATCATCGAAATTGGTTAATTAGTTTTTGAGAAAATCGCGGACATACAAACATACATACATACAGGCCGAATACAGAACCTCCTTTTTTGAAGTCTGTTAAGAGGAAACGTGGGTGCTCTTTTCTCCATACAAAAAGATACAAAACGCTCTCGCCTGTTTTCTTTCTGGTTAATGACCATAAAGCAATGATTTTTTACAGAAATATAAATATCAGTTAATTGTATGCCCCTATGTTTTCCTTTTTGATGATATATTATTTTTATAGGAACTAGAACCCTCCAAAAATGCTCAAAATTGCCTATTCAGACCGCTGTCAACAGACGCCTAGTGTACCAATTTGACAACTATTAACGAAAAAAGAAAAACATAGGGGCATAGTATATATCCTTCTTATTCAGTTTATGAAATATCTTTCAAATTGGTCCAATATTGGAGGAGGAAATAGGCGAGAGCCAAACCTCGAAATGTGACTTTTTACACAGGCTATTTAGTCGGATCTGCAGTTGTCCTTATCGCACGAATTCGAGGGCGGAGCGCTCGCAGAGCGACAGCAATACCTTCTTAAAATACCTAACTGGCCACCCGCCTTTCCTCTTAATAATGATACTACCCTAATGGGCATGAGTATGAGCACTCACTAGGTTTTCTAAGAGTCGGCGCCCCTGCGGTCAATTCTCTTTTCTTTGACTTACGAAGTGTCTATTTGATCTCAGTGATAAATGGTTCGACTGACTGTTCCAGGACGAGCCTGGCGCCCAGGCGTCAGAGCCGGTGCCGCGGGGCAGCGGCGGGGCGGGGGGCGCGGTCGGGGGCCGGGTGCGCGCCGGCCGGCGTCGCCCCCGAGCCGCGTCGCGCCGCGCCCGCGCCGGCGCCGCGCCGGGGTCCCGCGACGCCGCGTGGGACGCCGTGCACGCCCAGCTGCGCGCGCGCACGCCGCGCCACGCGCCGCCGTCCGCGCCCGCCGCCGCGCTGCTCATCCTGCACACCGACCTGTAGCGCGGCCGCTAGAGCACGTTCCCTGCCGATGACCGTGCTGTGTGAGCTGTGTCGGTCGCGAGGGCGACGTGCAGCGACAGGCGGCAGCGCCCCTGCTGGCGCCTGCCGCAGAGGAGAGAGCCTGTGCTGATCATATCGACATTATAACTGTTATGTAACGAATCAAGAACGATGTAATTATATTAGTAGAGAGTCGATGAGACTAGCATGTTGCACGTGTAACGGTCTGCCAGTGCTGCCAGTGCTGCCGGTGCTGCCAGTGCTGCCAGTGCTGCCGGTGCTGCCAGTGCTGCCAGTGCTGCCAGTGCTGCCAGTGCTGCCAGTGCTGCCAGCGCCCATACCTCATAACTTTCTGTTATTTTATATTAAACTGATTAACGAACACAGACTGCCATATGAAGTAGTAGTTAACAGTAATGCTAAGGGATGGCGAGTGAGAGTATGAACGTACCATGTGTTGTACAGTGCGCACGTGTGTCGCGGCCGCCGCGCGCGCACGTTGCGGCGGGACCGTTGCGCGGCGCGCGGCGGACGCTGTTGTTGTTCCATGTATTCCTATATGTACTTGTAATAGGTAGTTAGTATAGCGGTATACGAGACGGTGGATTCGGCGCACATTCGCAAAATGGCACATTCTCAAAATGTCTTTTCCTCAATATTAGAATTCACTGTCTTCGTCAATATGCCACACTAGCAAAATGACACATTCTCAAAAATAACTTTTTGAGAATGTGTCATTTTGCTAGTGTGGCAACACATAATGTGCGATTTACTTTAGTGACAATAAAAGATTGTTAAAGTTTCTTTCTGAAAAATGTACTCTACGTTATTGAAAATTCTAAAAATCCTGAAATTTCCTGAGATTTCCAAAATTGCGGCCGGACGGCGGCTGAGATCTCGGACAAACCCTGAGCTGAGATCTGGTAGCCCGTGACTTGCAGTAGGCCGGTGATTTATGAATAGAAAATAATACTAACTTAATTATTTCAGTATTTATTAACATTATTTATTAATTTCCATTTATTTTAACATAAAATAAATTAAAAATGAAAACGGAAATGTTTATATTTATAAGTCAATATTAACGTCCAAATTAAAAAAAAAAAATACTGTGTCCGACGTAGGTATCCGAAGTGAAATTTCAAGGTTTTGACATTATGCGAAAATGGCATTTGGCTAATGTGACGTTTTGCGATGTGGCATTTTGAGAATATGACAATTTGAGAACGTGACATTTTGCGAAATTCAATTATGTCATTTTGCGAATGTGGCATTGTGCGCCGAATCCGAGACGGTGCGTAGTACATATATCTACAACAAACTATATTTTATAAAAGTAAGTTTTCTAGCATTTGAGTAGTGACTTCTTGCCTTGTAGCGAACTTATCGAGAGACGCGGTGCTATCAACACAAACACGCCCAACACTAGACGGTTCTGTAGAACACGCTCCACCGACTCGCCGCAGGCGGAGCGCGCTGGGTGGCCTGCGGGCTGCCAGCGCAGCAGGCACGTGCACTCGCGCAGCTCGCGCTCGTAGCTGCAGGCACCCAGTGCAGCGGTACCCGTCGCGAACTGGAGCCTCATGCTCTACTACCTTGCTCCCTACTATTCAATAATTATACTATATGTATACCTAACAATAGAAATACTTGTATATCACTCGATGCCTACCGCGCGGCCCACTCCAGCAGCAGCTACTCCTTGTTCTGCTCGATGCCTACCGCGCGGCCCCGCTCAGGCTTCGGCTGCTCCTTGTTTCGCTCGATGCCTACCGCGCGGCCCCGCTCAGGCTTCGGCTGCCCCTTTTTTCGCTCGATGCCTACTGCGCGGCCCCGCTCAGGCAGCGGCTGCTCCTTTTTTCGCTCGATGCCTACCGCGCGGCCCCGCTCAGGCAGCGGCTGCTCCTTGTTTCGCTCGATGCCTACCGCGCGGCCCCGCTCAGGCAGTGGCTGCTCCTTGTTTCGCTCGATGCCTACCGCGCGGCCCCGCTCAGGCATCGGCTGCTCTTTGGGTATCGCTGAACTAGCTGCTACATCATTATGGAAACTATGAGTCAGTTTTATTTAAAACGTTTGCCATTATTTCATATCCGGTTATAAATTGTGATACCATATCTATGCTGTGCTTTGAGTTAAACTACAAGAGCAAAGTGAATTGCGGTAGTGTATGTAGGTAGGTGTCGGACGGGCGCGCGCTGCGGAGCGGGCGGCGGCGCGCGGCTGGTGACGGACGGTTGTCGGTAACCTGGTGCCAAATAGCGTAAGATAGTATGTACAACTCGTTCACTGTGTAGACAGGCCCTAGTCCTGCAGTCGGACCCTGACAATAAGCAGGACACGCCGCGTCCCCTGCGCGGGCGCCGCGTGCCTGCAAGGTTGACTCGTTACTGTTGAAGCAATAAAGTGATATTTTTGTACAAAAGCTGTTTTATTTGCATCTTTATTAATTGTCAATAATTAAATGAAATGTTTATTTCTGTAAGTACCTAGATATTTAGACAGTTTTATATGTAATATTTTAAACCCAATGATTATAATATACAGGATGTATCAAAAAGGTGTGATAAAAAAACTGGACAACTGTCTCCACATCGTAATCGCGAAAAAATGATCAGCTGTCCGCGTAACGTAACAGCTAGATAGGCGGAGCCAATGAGGCTGGAGCTATTTGTTAGTCACAAGACTCACAAGTAAATAATTTAAAGTTATTTATTATTTATTTATTTTAGGAAGAACCAACAGCTATAACAGATAGATAACAGTTGAATGTAAAACATAGAGCCAAGTACAGGTTCTCACGGGTAAAGACAAATCATCAGTATAGGTATTTAAAAAGAATCGGGAACCGGTCTGAAGTGCCCGCGCAGTAGCTGCAGGTCCAGTATCCAGGTCAGCATCACCTGGCGCTGGACGCGCGCAGTATCTGCAGCAGGCGACGGGGTACGAAGGGGCTGCAACACTACCCCGTGGAGGAATATGGCTTCGACAGTGACGGTACATAAATACTATTTATTTGTATTAGGTATTCAACGAATATCGAAATTAAAATCTTAACTAGGCTGTGTTAACCAGGTTTATGAAATATTAATAAAATAAAAATGCACTTTCCACAAGAGGCCATGACACACTGTTTATTTTTTAAAACTTCTTTTTCACATGACAAAGGCTGAAGGCTATACAGCCTAGTCTCATATGACACATCCCCCCCTTTAACATTCATAATCAACTAAATGGGAAGGAGGTTTCACAGACCTTCCACTACGAGTAACATATGAACTGCCTGCTTCACAAGCATCTCTAAACACTCTGTGCTGACTAGGCATAGAGCCATCTGTACTCACAGTTTCCCCATTATTTGAATCATTCACCGGTCTGACATTAATTGGGGCATAGACTTATAAAAAAAGATGGACTCCGCGCCACGCATATCGAAAGTGAAGCACAGTAAGTATGCCGGACCGTTTGTACAAACACGCCTCGCGCACACATTTATATCATAGTATGCCGACCGGCCGCCATTACGTGACACGAGCCACGCCGTCTTTGCAGGTACTCAGGTCATGCACACATAGATCGGTACGGTGCTTCACTTTCGATATTCGTGGCGCGGAGTCCATCTTTTTTTATAAGTCTATGAATTGGGGTATCAAACTCAACTTCTGGTCTCTCATTAAACTTATTTCTACTTAGTAACATATGTTTTTCATTTCTCCTAACACAATTACCTTTTTCATTTTTTACAATATAGGATCTAGGACTATCCTTCCTCACTACCCTTCCTGGCTGCCAATCCTTATCATCCCCATTCTGTATTAACACACTCTGACCATTACTATAAGAAGCTCTATTTTTGGCTGTTTTATTATAATTACTTTTAGATTTTTCTTTCATTATTTGCATTTTTTCATTGATATTGATTGGCAGTCTGGGTTGAAGATCTGTGTAAGTACAAGGTAAGTTAGTTCTTAATAGCCTGCACATCAGAAGTTCAGATGGGCTATAGTCTAAGCCAGCAAGCGGTGTTGTTCTATAGTGTAGCAAAGCCATATTCAAGTTCTCATCATTTGCCCTGCATTTCTTCATTAAACTCTTTACAATACCTACAGCTTTTTCTGCCAGGCCATTCGACTGATGATGATGAGGGCTTGAAAACAACAACTGCATATTAACATCTCTGGAAAACTGTTTAAGTTCAAAGCTATTAAATGGATTATTATCACAAACTGCATACTTAGGTATTCCATGTGTGGCAAATATTATTTTTAATTTCAATATAACATTTTTTGCTGTTTTTTGTTGAACTTGTTTCAACTCAATCCACTTTGAATAATAATCAACAACCACTAGATAATCTTTGCCAGCAAAGGAACAAATATCCATACCTACTTTATAAAAAGGAATATCTGGCACATCATGACTCATGAGGGATTCTTTGCAGTTACTTGACCTATATTTCTCACATTCCTTACATGACAAAACAAAATTTTCAATGTCCTTGGACATTCCTGGCCAGAATAAAGACCTACGTCCCCTTTTCTTGGACTTGACCACACCTGCATGAGCAGTATGTAAAATAGTAAGTATTTCTTTTCTCATACAATAAGGTACCACTACCCGGTTATTATAGTATAAAACATCATCTTTAAAGTTTAAAAAATCTTTCAGTTTGTAAAATATTTTCAACTCTTTATTCAAAATATTTTTATCATTGGATGGCCACTCATTAAAATACCATGTCTTAATTTGCATTAAATTGTTGTCACACCCAGTTTCAAATTGTAATTTTTTAAGTTTTTCATCAGTAATTGCTAAATCAGATTCACATCCATACACAACTTCAGTATCAAAAGAATGAACTAACTCTTGTAAATCGGAGTCATTTTTCCCATTATTTAACAAGTAGTTTCTTGACAAATAATCAGCAATAAACATTTTAGGACCTGGTACATAGCGAATTTCAAATTCATATTTTAGCAATTTTAAGACCATTCTTTGAAGTCTGGCTGATATTTTATTGATGTCCTTTGACATTATTGCCACTAATGGCTTGTGGTCTGTCTCAACCACAATCCTTCTACCATATACAAATTGATGATACTTTTCCATAGCAGCACAAATAGCAAATAATTCTTTTTCTATAGGTGCCCACCTACTTTGGCACTCCGTGTAAACTCTGGAGTAAAATGACACTGGTTTTCCATCTTGCATCAGGCATGCACCCATACCAGATTTAGAGCTGTCAGTTTGTAGCACAACTGTACCCTTGTCACTCAGAATTGCTAAAGTAGGTGTGCAACTCAATTTTCTTTTCAGTTCTAAAAATGCTTCTTGCTGAGAAGAATCCCATTCCCACAAAGTATCTTTTTTAAGTAACTGTCTCAAGGGCATTGTAGTTTTTGTATAGTGAGGTATAAACTTACTTAAGTAATTACACATACCAAGGAACTTCTGAAGCTGTTTGATGTTTTTTGGTGAATCTAATTGAAGAATGGCTGATACATGTTCAGAGTCTATTTGTATTCCATTTTTTGATATTATGAGCCCTATATATTTTACATGATCAAGTTTATACTGTAACTTTTTACTGTTAAATTTTACATTATACTCTCTTGATCTCTGAATAACTTTATTAAGTATTATATCATGTTCTAACTGGTCTTTACCTGCAATAATTAAGTCATCAAAATATACATAAACTCCTTGAATATCCCCAAAGATTGAACAATTTATGCGCTGCATTACTTCAGGCGCTGATGATATGCCAAAAGGCATTCTTTTAAATGCATATCTTCCAAATGGAGTACCAAATGTGCATAATTTCTGAGGATCATCAAGTTCAATCTGAAAAAACCCGTCCTTCATATCAAGAACTGTAAAAACTTCTTTACCTGATAAACTATTGTAAATTTCTTCGGGACTAGCAATTGGGTAATTTTCACGTAGAATATTTTTATTAAGATCTTGTGGATCTAAACAAAGTCTAAGTGATTTGTCAGGTTTCTCTACTATCACTAAATTATTACACCAGTCAGTCGGGGAAGTTACTTTTTCAATAATATTTCTCTTTTCATAGTTATTTAAAGTTTCTTTCAGTCTACCTTTTAATGCCTGTGGGATTCTCCTGATGGGCTTGATTACTGGTTCAGCATTTTCTTTTACTTTAATCCTGTATTTTCCTATATTTCCCAATCCTGTAAACACCTCTATATTTTTTCTGAGAAAAGTTTCTTTTTCTGAACTTGATTGTGTAACATCCACTCTTTTAACTAATTCAAGCCTGTTACAATCAGGCAGTCCTAATACTGGCTGAACTGGTAAGTCTATTACTGTGAACTTTAGTTTTTGTTTTTTGTTTTTTATGATACAATCTAGTTCAGCTGTCCCAGCTGTTTCCACTTGTTGGCCATTGTACACTAATAGAATTATCCCAGCATTCAAAAGACTTTCTGTTTTTCTCAGTTTCTTGAACAATTCCAATGATAGTGTATTGCAATCAGCACCAGTGTCTAATTTAAATTCTACTTCATATCCATTCACTATTATTTTTTCTTTCCACTGTAATTTAATTCCATCTACTGTAAAAATGCTTCCAACTGTAAAGTCTTCGTCACTGTCATCTGTATTTTCTTGAATTACATTAACTCGACTTTTCCTAGTATCACTGAGTTTTTCACTTCTGTTATTCTTGTTTTTGCACATATTAGCAAAATGTCCATAAAATCCACATACCATACATTTTCTGCCGTAGGCTGGACAGTTCCTTAACTCGTGATTTTTTCCACATCGGCTACAGTCTATTAATTTTTCTTTGGGCCTTGCCCCTCTGTTGTATGGTATCACTTTCTGACTTAAGGTGCTCACTTGATCTTCCATTTTATTTCCTTGTAATGTCTGTACTTTTTCTTTGCCTAATTCTGCTGCTCTGCAAATATCAATTGCTGCAGTGAGCTTCAACTCCGATTCTCTTAGAAGCCTTTCTTTGACATTTGTGTCCCTGATGCCAATAACAATAACCATAGTGATCAATCGATCCTCAAGCTCTCCAAGATCACATTTTTTAGCTTGAGTGAGAACTTTGGTATAAAAGTGATCAAATACTTCGCCATCTTGCTGTTTCATAGTGAACAAGTTATATGACAACCACAACAAATTTTTTCGTGGCTCGGCGTATTCTTTGAATTGATCAATCAGAGCTTGTAAGTTTTTAACTTTGTCTTTGCTAAATGTATTGTACACTTCCAATGCATCTTCCCCAGCACAGTTCAAAAACAATGCAATTTTTCTTGATTCAGCCGTATCATCAAGATTCACAGCTTGTAAATACAAGTTAAACTGCTGCACAAAGCGTTTAAAGTTTGCTCCATCTCCCGATAGTTGGAGGCCTGATGGAGGTTTTATTCCGTCCATCGTAGACACACCTGACACCATGTGTTAACCAGGTTTATGAAATATTAATAAAATAAAAATGCACTTTCCACAAGAGGCCATGACACACTGTTTATTTTTTAAAACTTCTTTTTCACATGACAAAGGCTGAAGGCTATACAGCCTAGTCTCATATGACACATAGGCAACCTGCATATGATTTAAATTTTGATTTTTATATTTTTTTAAAAAAAAAAAAAGTTTACGCCATATTCTGCTACTGGGACTACTCTATAAAGTGAAAACACTTTTACCTCATACAATGTCAGGATTCTGAAGTCTTATGTATCGCGGAGACTTTTTCGAGTCCGAGAGGGTATAGTACCTACATACATCATCTTTCCACGAAATCAAAATCAAAAGTCCTTTATTCAAATTAGGCTGAGAATCAGCACTTTTGAACGTCAAAATTACAGTAAGACAGTCCCCACAAAACGCCCGCCCTTCACCACTTCCTAGTGCTTTAGCTGGGAAGAAGAAGTAGCGGAACAAACTCCCCAGCAGCACAGCTGTCTGTTCAGTTAGAAGAACTAGATTCTATACAATAGTACCTATGCAAAATAATTTACGCAACACAATACATTAAATTATATTTTTGTCAAATAAAATAAACAATTTTAGTACTTAAATCATGTAACCTGTCATTATGTAAGCTGATCCTGGAGAAAGAACATAACATGAACATTGTCTTGAGTTAATCACAGCGACCAACTATTCTTATCGTTTAAGTAATCGTTGATAGAATAGTATGCCTTTGAACAAAGATTGGATTTAACTTTAATTTTAAACGCATTAAAAGGCAAATCTAGCAAAGAAGAAGGTAGCTTGTTATAAAAAGCTATACCAAGACCAACAAATGAGTTATGAACCTTATGAAGCCGATGAAATGGAGCACGTAATTTGTCCTTATTTCTGGTGTTAATATTGTGAATATCACTGTTTTTACTGTACAAATGTATATTTTGCCTAATGTATAAGATGTTGGCGAAGATGAACTGTGATGCCACCGTGAGAATACCAATATCCTTAAAAAATTCTCTCAGAGAAACTCTAGCTCCTAGCTGGTAAATTGCTCGAACAGCTCGTTTTTGAAGAACAAAAATATTTTGAATATCAGCCGCTTTGCCCCACAGCAGAATACCGTAGGACATAACGCTATGGAAATAACTAAAAAAGACTAACCGAGCTGTATCAACGTCAGTGTATTGTCTTACTTTCCTGACGGCGTAGGCGGCTGAACTGAGACTTCCCGCTAGGCTTGATATATGTGGGCCCCACTGAAGTTTAGCATCTACTGTTATACCCAGAAAAACTGCTGATTCTACAAATACTTGCCGGAGTGCCTCAGGGTTCCGTTTTAGGCCCAGTATTGTATACTATATTCACCTCCGACCTACCGAATATTCCTGGGGTTACAAAAACTACGTTTGCAGGCGACACAGCAATACTTACCTCTAACAAAGACCCGGCAGAGGCCTCTCGAATACTGCAAAATAGTTAGGTTAGGTTACCAACAACAGCTAGGTACCTCACAACAACTGTGTTAGGTACCTGACGCAACGCTGCTCGTAGTCCTGGACTGATCGCATGATGGTGGGTCATTGTTAGGTACCTGACGCAACGCTGCTCGTAGTCCTGGACTGATCGCATGATGGTGGGTCATTGTTAGGTACCTGACGCAACGCTGCTCGTAGTCCTGGACTGATCGCATGATGGTGGGTCATTGTTAGGTACCTGACGCAACGCTGCTCGTAGTCCTGGACTGATCGCATGATGGTGGCTCATTGCTTAGTTTACCTAATATGGCTCCTACCGCTAAAGGAAGGTAAATTGGAAAATTATTAATTAATTTGAGTAATACAACTAAATAGTTTTTAGGTAACCAAATAGTTAGGTATTGATTAGCAATACTAGGTAGGAATGATTCAACGCAACATCCAATCAATGTGGCTATGATACATTGTTCCATGAACTGCTATTAATACAAGTGGAAAAGCAAAAGATAAGGATAACTAGTGCGGCACGCTGTCGTCGCGGACGCACTCGCTGACGCCGCGCCGGGGCTGCCGCCTGCCGCCCCACCTGCGCAGATAGCGCTGATAAGATAGCGCGAGCGCTATCACAAACACGCCGTTTGCTGCGAGCCACAGTATTGTGCAGTGGGACAAGCTGTGTAGCCGTGGGATCGTGGGCGCTGTGACCAGCTGACGAGTGACGGCTGCTCACAGTGAGGAGCTGAGCGGAGCTGTGCTGCACGATGTGCGCGCGCGCGGCGCCCGCGCTGCTGGCGCACGTGAACCTGCTGCTCACCGTGAGTCACACAACCAGTACAGCGCCACGCGTCTGTGTGTCTGAGAAGTTAGCTGCAGCTACTCATTCAATGCTTCATTTCTTCGCAAGTTGAAGGAAACCCCAACAATCTTGGAGACTACGGAGTCTGGATCCGGATGCCACGCATTCAAAACGCATCGAAGGCAAATTCTCGTTTTTTTAAAGACTTACGAAATTAGCAAATCCAATCTGCACGTAACTCCACAGACACACAATTCGCCATGGATCTGCCGGCCGGGCGCGCGGGCGGCGCTCGGAGCCCGAGGAGCTGACCGTGGCGTATTGACGACTGCCACAAGTTAAATCATAAAAGTACACAGTTTTCGTTAATAGGAGTGTGCCGGGACACATAAAAGTACACAGTTTTCGTTAATAGGAGTGTGCCGGGACACATAAAAGTACACAGTTTTCGTTAATAGGAGTGTGCCGGGACACATAAAAGTACACAGTTTTCGTTAATAGGAGTGTGCCGGGACACATAAAAGTACACAGTTTTCGTTAATCTTATGCCGGGACACTGAAAAGTCTGAAATAAAATACTTACTTAAATAATTTAAATATCAAAACAGCCGCGGGACTGCAAACAGTCAAATTATGCTATGCACTAAAAAGACCGAAACAAGATTGAGAATAGAAAACAAAATTAAAATAAACTAAAAACAAAGTAAACTGTACTTCGGTTGAACACTTGGACAGACTATCATTAATTATTATGAGCTGAAAGCCTTTGGTAGCAGTCGGGAGCTCGGACCACTTCATTTTGTTTTGGTTTATAAATCCCACGGGAACTACCGGGATAAAAGTATCTGTTGTTGTTGTTTAGGTTCACTTTTGTTTGTACGGGAAATTTGTTTAAAATCACAAATGCGTCTTGTCTTCAAAGGTGTTTATTAGCGACTAACTTAATGGTTGTTCCGCACCTACATGTATATGAAAATGAAGTTAACGACGCAGCAGTACCCCAAGTCTTCAGTAACCCAGGTGGTCTACCAAGTGTCAGTGGTCCCCTCGTACCCTGGGGTGCTGTCGATGTTGACGACGTGTGATGTGGCAGCTGTACGGGGGCGCGGCGCTGGCGTCGGCGGCGCGCCTGAAGTGGGACCCCAGCACGTACGTGCCGCTGCGCGAGCTGTTCCCGGCGGAGTACCGCGCGGCCGCGGCGGTGCTGGCGGCCGGCGGCGCGGCGCTGCTGCTGCTGCCGCACCTGGCGGCGGCCGCGCTGCACGCCAGCAGGCCCCTGCTGCTGTATTTGGTGAGTTTGTTATTATTATGCTATGTTGTAATTTAGATTCATGTAGGTAATAATAAAAACAAAAATATCTTTTTCAAATGTATTAACCGTTTTTCGGTAAGTAGGTAGTAAACGTTAGGCCCACCAGCGCCAGGGTAGCCCGCGAAATGATGGTTAACTACAAGATCCTATGGTCAAAGTTACGGGAGAAAGCCATACCTCATGAGCTAGTTAACCTCCTCGAGTATTGGTACGACCACCAGTTAAACCAGGTCAGATGGTCGGGTGCATTATCTGGTGAGTATAGACTGGAGTGTGGTGTGAGGCAGGGAGGTTTGACTTCCCCGGCGCTCTTCAGTTTATACATCAACCAGCTAGTTGAGGAACTTAGTAGCACTGGTGTCGGATGCTCTATTGGGGGTAAAACTATCAATAGTATAAGCTATGCTGATGACATGGTGCTGCTGAGTCCCTCAATTGATGCGCTCAGACAGTTACTTGGAGTGTGTGAGCGATACGCCACGGCCCATGGTCTCCTGTACAATGTCAGAAAGAGTGAGGTTATGGTGTTTCGTGCGGGTTCTAGAAAACTGACGACAGTTCCTCCTGTTTACATGTATGGGGTGGCACTTAAGAGGGTGTCTCGTTTTAAATACCTTGGGCACGTTTTGACTGAGAATCTTTTTGATGACGAGGATGTAGAGAGAGAACGAAGGGCGTTGTCGGTTCGATGTAATATGCTGGCCCGCAGGTTTGCTAGGTGTAGTAAAGAAGTGAAAATTACGCTGTTTAAGGCATACTGTCAGACGTTTTACACCTGCAGCCTGTGGGTCAGGTATACGCAGAGGGCCTACAGCGCCCTTCGTGTTCAGTATAATAATGCTTTTCGGGTGTTGCTGGGGCTTCCGCGGTTTTGTAGTGCGTCGGGTATGTTTGCCGAGGCAGGTATAGATAGTTTTGAGGCTATCATGCGCAAAAGAACGGCATCCCTAATGCGTAGAATACGTGGAAGCTCCAACAGCATCCTGAAGGTCATTGTGGAGAGGCCAGACTGCCCTTTTCTGATGCACTGGTCCCGTAGACATAGCTGCGGGCCCGGTGCTGATGAAAGATATTTAAATTAATGTTTTATTTTTATTTTAATTGTTATTTATTTTATTTTATTTTATTTTATGTTTGATTGTCATTTTAATTTAAATTCATTGCCTACTAACATAGTTTATAAGCTCCTATTGTTACTAACCATAATGGATCATGTTATCTGACAAATAAATGAATGAATGAATGAAATTCAAATTTTCTTACGATTTTTGCAATTTGCAAATCTTGGCGCGAATTACACAGAAAAGGCGTACGGTGAAGGCGCGGCGCAGGCATCTTGCCGCTTCAAAACGTTTCAATAGAAAATGTAGGTAGGCGGCACGTTTTGAATTATACTGAAGCGGCGTGGCGCAGGCACGGCGTTTCGTCGCCTGTTCCGCGTCGCTAGCAGGCGCGACTGGAGGCGCGCAGCAGCACGACGGCTTGTTCGTCGTCTGGTGAGGAAGACATGCTGCCACGATAAAGTCAGTCTGTATAATGACTAGTTGCGGCGTCTCTTCGCCTCTTTGATATAATTTAAATCTTATCCGTGCCTTATCTGTTCTACGCCGCTCTGTGCCTGCGCCGCGTCTTTACCGTACGCCGCTTCTGTGTAATTCGCGCCTTAGCAAGTCAAGTATTAGCACAGTCTGTCAGTCTGTCAGTCTGACAGACTGTCTGTCTGTTAATCAGTCTGTCAGTCGTCCGACGAAGCCGTCTAGACAGGGCAATCGTGCGGGGCGTGAGGCGAGAGTCCGCGAGACGAGGGAGGCGCCAGCCCGAGCAACTCGGGACACGATTTTCAGGGCTAACATGTTGATTTTATTATTGTTTTTGTACAGTCTTAAACGGTACATGTTTTGCTGACGCGGTGGTTTGCACCAAACGCGTCACTTTAATACTAGGTATATATATGTCGTCGCGAACGGAAGTTTAGCCATAGTACGTCACTCAGTTGATTTCTTAGTACAAGTCAAGCTTAGCTCTGATTGGTTGTTCGTTTAGTACGTACGGTGAACGCCGTGTGGCGCCAGTATCGTTTGGTCGCCGCATGTGGACGGGGTCGTTGGGGCTGTCCGAGCATTCTCTGTGGAGAGATTGGATCGAGAGCTCGAAAGAGGCACACGCTACCATCGAACCTATCAAGTTCACAGTAGGTACCTATACCTAGTCATTACTTCTGTATAGTCCTGCCACAGCATCATATTGGTTTGCCTGAGTAACCCACGCAATGGAACCCTTACCACAGGGTCCGAGAGATGAACCACCTATCTCTGCGCCCACGTTCCCGCCGTCATACACATTTCAATAAATCAAGGAGTGCAATCACTGCTACGCGATGACTAACATTAGAGAAAGGAATCGTCAATAGTATTACTTGTATACACTATACGTAATAAAACGGGAACTAAGTGATCTTTTCTCTACGCGCTTCAACCAACAACCTTAACAACTACAAAGCAACTACAATACTTCAAGTGTACGAACCGTACAGTTTTAATTCATGTTCACAGAAAAATACAGAGATACGACATAATTATGTAACATTTGAGGGCCTGCTTGCTTATTTCTAATTATTTTATTATTTAAGTTTTTTTTCTAATTATTTTATTTTTGTTTCAGTTTTTTTTTCATGGTTTTTGAGGTCGCTAATAACGATAAAGAGGTCAAAATCAAAATTCAAGATGGCGGCTGCGAATTTTTTAAAATTTTTCGTCATGGGTGTCGTTTCCATGGTTTTCGAGGACGCTAGAGCTGATAGTGAAGTCAAAATGAAAATCCAACATGGCGGCTGCGAAAATTTTTAAAATTTTCGTAATTTTCATGGTTTTTGATGTCGCAGAAAACGATAATTAGTTCAAAATGAAAATTCAAGATAGCGGCTGCGAAAATTTTAAAATTTTTCGTCATGAGTATCATTTCCGACGCCAAACCCGATTGTGAGGACAAAATCAAAATGGATTTTGACACAAAAAATTTAAAAATTTCCCAGCCGCTATCTCGTATTTTCATTTTGACCTCATTGTCGTTTTCAGCGACCTCAAAAGCCCATAAAAATGATACCATAAACGGAAAATTTGAAAATTTTCGCAGCCGCCATGTTGGATTTTCATTTTGACTTCACTATCAGCTTCAGCGTCCTCGAGAACCATGGAAACGATACCCATGAAGAAAAAATTGAGAATTTTCACCGCCGCAATCATGAATTTTGATTTTAACCAGTTATTGTTATAAGCGACCTCAAAAACCATGAGAATGACATCCATTTTGAAAAAAATAAAATAAATAGAAAAACTTGAAAAAATAAAATAAAATTGATACCTACATTATTGACATATATACACATACATATCTGAAAAAAAGAGAAAAATAATAAAATAATTACAAAAAAAAACTTAGAATTAAACAGGCACTCAAATGTCGTTTATAATAATAATAATAATGTTGATGACTGTTGATCTCAAATAAACAAATATGGTTTACTTGGGACAACTGTTTACCACGAGATCAAAGGCGTCGTCCTACTGAGGTTGTATGCTCAGCAAAGACTAAGGCCGGTTTTAGTGCTCGCCCGACCGTCAGTGCGTACGTCGGTCGCGCTTGTCATTAGTATGAACATTACGCGCTATACGCGTGCGTACGGTCGGTCGAGCACTGTCACGCCTTGTGAATTTTCATACAAATGACAAGCGCGACCGACGTACGAACCGACGGTCAGTCGAGCACTAAAACCGGCCTAAATAATAAACTGTTTGTTGATCAAAATAGATTCGCGATTCGTGACTTATACATTTACGTAATACGTAACTGTTAAGATTCTTAAAGACAGAGGCGATATCGCGTCGGCGACGCGATATTGCGATATATTATATCCGTAGAACAATATCGCGTCGCGACGCGATATCGCCTCTGTCTGTAGCCCCACTTCAAATTTTCAGACCCTGTTGCAAAAAAAATAAATGTATTTTTATTTCTTTCTTATTTGCAAAATAGTTGGTCAAACGTCATGTAAAACTGTTCCAAATTTCAAGTTGATAGCATTAGTAGTTCTTGAGATATCCAGCTGTGACAGACAGACAGACTGACTGACAGACAGACAGACAGACAGACAGACAGACAGACTGAGTGACACCATAAGGGTTCCTTTTTACCAGGGTTCCGTACACCCTAAAAATGTGAAAGTGAGTACCTATATTGGCAGTACGCGGCGCTAATGACGCTGCTGATGGTGGGCGAGCTGGTGTTCGGCGGCTGGCTGGCGGCCCAGGCGCTGGCGTGGTCGCGCTCGGCGGCGGCGGCGCAGCTGCGCGAGGCGCTGGCGCTCAGCGAGCACCTGCGGCCCGTGCTGCAGCACCTGGCGCGCTGGCACCCGCTGCCGCACCGCATCGAGGAGCTCGTGCAGGTCCCACACTGATCTCCCGGCGAACAGCGGCGCTCTATTCCGCATGTGACGTTACAGGTCTGCCTGCTGCGCGCACTGCGAGCTGCGGCCTCCAGCAGTCCGTAGGCGGCGGTGACCACTTCACTTCTACAATTATCTAAAATGCAATAGCAGGCTTGAGGCCCAGGCGAGCTGGCGAGCCGTCAGCTAGTTTGGCGTAACTTGAGGCCCAGGCGAGCTGGCGAGCCGTCAGCTAGTTTGGCGTAACTTGAGGCCCAGGCGAGCTGGCGAGCCGTCAGCTAGTTTGGCGTAACTTGAGGCCCAGGCGAGCTGGCGAGCCGTCAGCTAGTTTGGCGTAACTTGAGGCCCAGGCGAGCTGGCGAGCCGTCAGCTAGTTTGGCGTAACTTGAGGCCCAGGCGAGCTGGCGAGCCGTCAGCTAGTTTGGCGTAACTTGAGGCCCAGGCGAGCTGGCGAGCCGTCAGCTAGTTTGGCGTAACTTGAGGCCCAGGCGAGCTGGCGAGCCGTCAGCTAGTTTGGCGTAACTTGAGGCAAAGGCGAGCTGGCGAGCCGTCAGCTAGTTTGGCGTAACTTGGGGCCAAGGCGAGCTGGCGAGCCGTCAGCTAGTTTGGCGTAACTTGGGGCCAAGGCGAGCTGGCGAGCCGTCAGCTAGTTTGGCGTAACTTAGGGCCCAGGCGAGCTGGCGAGCCGTCAGCTAGTTTGGCGTAACTTGGGGCCCAGGCGAGCTGGCGAGCCGTCAGCTAGTTTGGCGTAACTTGAGGCCCAGGCGAGCTGGCGAGCCGTCAGCTGGGTCCAGGCGAGCAGCTGGCAAGGCGTCGGCTAGCTTGTCATGATGTTAGGAAGGAATCACTGTGTGCGCCACTGATGCAGTCTGTGGGTCAGGGCCGCACACGGCGCAGCGGGCGCCGGAGCTGGCGCAGCGCACGCCCGGCGCACGTGACCGCTCCGCACAGCGCTGTGCTGGCTGAGCGACGCGTAACGACTGCTCTTTTCAAGTACTGATACCACAAAGAGCGGTCATTGCTAAAATTACTTTTATATCGGATTTGGCGTTGCTTAATTTTAGACCAAACTTGAAATGATTTATTTTATTCACACGCTAAAATGTGCTAAATGTCATAGAGCGCGGAACCGCCGCCGTGCCCTGTGCTGCCAGTAGTGTCGGCCAGTCACCGGCAGCTGGAGCCAGCGGCGCCGCTCGTCAGGGTGATGACAGCGCGTGACTGATGTGTGTGCGTGTGCAGGAGGCGCAGGAGGACGCGCCGCGCAACGCGTACGCCGCGCTGGCGCTGCTGGCGCTGCTGGCGCTGCTGCAGCTGGCGGCGGTGCTGGCGGCGCTGCTGGCGGCGCGCGCGCCCCGCGCCCGTCGCCGCACCTCCTCGCTCGCCGGCTCCGACTCGGAGATGCCGCTGCAGCCGAGACCGCCCTCCTACAACAGGTAACATTCTGGCCGCTTGGCCACCTGGCCACCTAGCCACCTTGCCAACTGGCCACCTAGCCACCTTGCCACCTGGCTAGGCGGACTCGCATTAATCATTGTCTCTAAATAGCACACTTTTTCAGAAATCGGAACGGAACCCTCGGTGCGCGAGTCCAACTCGCTCTTGACTGTTTTTAGGGTTCCGTACCAAAATGGTAAAAAAGGAACCCTTATGGTGTCACTCAGTCTGTCTGTCTGTCTGGTCTGTCTGTCACATCTGGATATCTCAAGAACTACTAATGCTATCAACTTGAAATTTAAAACAGTTTTAGATGACGTTGGCCCAACTATTTTGCAAATAAGAAAGAAATTAAAATATTTATATGTCGCATCATGGGTGGGAGAATTGCGAAACATCGGGTCTTCTTCATGATCCGACATAGTGTTAGCTAGATGTGGGCACGACAGTAGGTACTCGAACAAAAGATAATTTAAATCGCAATCATTTTATTATATAGGCTTTACAAGAAACAAACACGTGCGTTGGTACCGAGTGTCCGCCAACACTGTTGCAGTTCGACTGTCGTCGCAACACCCCGCTAGTCCCCACACTCCCCACTGCGTCCCCTCTACCGACGATCGTGTCCAAGCGATGTCCTATCGCTTGCGTTTCCGGTAACGATATTATTAGTTACAAAACTGATTGTTAGATGGCGCTGTCTATTACACCATCGCGCCATCAATCCACGACATATATAGGCTGACTGGTAATTAGTGACCGATACCTAAACACATGATTGTGCTCATGATAACAAACAACTTTTACTATGGGACCAAACCTGAAATCGCGAAAAAAAAATCAGCTGCTCCATACATTCATGTTCGCATAACTCGTCAAAATGTATGGGGCAGCTGATTTTTTTTTTTCGCGATTGCAGGTTTGGTCCCATAGTAAAAGTTGTTTGTTATCATGAGCACAATCATGTGTTTAGGTATCGGTCACTAATTACCAGTCACCCTATATATTTTTTGCAACAGGGACTGAAAGGGGGTGTTAAAAAATCAAAGTGGGGCTACTAGGGCATGTGGGGTATCATATGAAAGAGCGCTGTTTGCACATTCTCAAACATTTTTTTTCTTTTTTTTAGGCCACATAGTGTTCGACTTCTGATGAAAAATGTAAAACAAAAATACCGGTCCCCCCCTTATCTCCGAAGTTTGCAAAGAGAAAAATCTGAAATTATTCTATGTGATAGAAGTATATGTAAAGATTACAGGAAAAATAAAACGATGTCTCTAAATAGCACACTTTTTCAGAAATCGGAACGGAACACTCGGTGCGCGAGTCCGACTCGCTCTTAACCGGTTTTTTTTATTATAAAGTATTGCCGAGATTTTTTCAGCCTGCCAGTGAATTAGGTACAATAACGGAGTAGTCACGTGTGTGTGCCGCGAGCGGCTGAGCGGCGCCACGTGTGACTGCTGAGCGCAGAGATCGCGGGTTCGATCCCCAGCCTGCCATGAACCCGTACTTGTGTATCGTTCAGCGACGATGTGGCCCGACAGCTCGTAACTTCTGTTCGCAGCGCGTGGACCTGCTGGCGAGCCCGGCGCGGGGGCGGGCGCGGGGGCCGGCGGGTGGGCCACGTCGTCGCCTCTTGTGTTACCTACGTTGTCAAGATTTATTATAGGCAGAAAGATGTGAGAAGAAAAGAGATCGACAGTTGTTGAGTGTTTCCGCAGCGCTTCGAGTTACGACTACCAGAAGATGCCGCGCACCGCCTTCCGGAACGGTCGCATCGTCATCTTGGACCCGCCTCGCCCGTGACGTCTCGCAGCACCGCGCCTCCCCGCTGCGGGCTGCTCTCGTGACGTCACGCAGCACCGCGCCTCCCCGCTGCGGGCTGCTCTCGTGACGTCTCGCAGCACCGCGCCTCCCCGCTGCGGGCTGCTCTCGTGACGTCTCGCAGCACCGCGCCTCCCCGCTGCGGGCTGCTCTCGTGACGTCTCGCAGCACCGCGCCTCCCCGCTGCGGGCTGCTCTCGTGACGTCTCGCAGCACCGCGCCTCCCCGCTGCGGGCTGCTCTCGTGACGTCTCGCAGCACCGCGCCTCCCCGCTGCGGGCTGCTCTCGTGACGTCTCGCAGCACCGCGCCTCCCCGCTGCGGGCTGCTCTCGTGACGTCTCGCAGCACCGCGCCTCCCCGCTGCGCGCTGCTCTCGTGACGTCACGCAGCACCGCGCCTCCCCGCTGCGGGCTGCTCTCGACAACCAATACGTTGTGGACTGACTTCAACTCGAACTTTTGTTTATACAGTATACATAATTAACTTTAAGACCTACTGTAGTATTGTTATAGGAAGTAATTAGGCATATTTTAAGGTATATAGATTTATAAAGAAATTGCGAAGTTACTTGTTTGGTTTAGTGCGATCTATGAGTGGGGTTGACGCAGAATGTGCACTTCGCAAAATGTGCACTTGACGCAAAATGTGCACTTCGCATAATGTGCACTTCGCAAAATGTGCACTTCGCAAAATGTGCACTTCTCAAAATAGCACTTCTCAAAATGAATGTGAATTTTATCACAATTGGTCAAAATAAAAACCGTTTGCTTACTTGGAGTACTTATATAAGTACTCCAAGTAAGCAAACGGTTATTATATACCTATGTGTATAGCTGACGTGTACTGAAAATACATAGTCAAACATTTCCTGAATGTGATTACTTTTTACAAAGAAACTAGTGTTATCGTGCTAAAAATCGTGCAAAACAATTTAAAAAAAAGTAAGCAAACGGTTTTTATTTTGACCCCTTGTGATAAAATTCACACTCATTTTGAGAACTGGTCATTTTGAGAACTGCTCATTTTGAGAAGTGCTATTTTGAGAAGTGCACTTTTTGCGAAGTGCACACTAAGCGAAGTGCACATTCTGCGTCAAACCCATACGAACGACTGAGTTGCTGTCCGCGGGCTCTAAGGAAATGCTCTGAAGCGGCTAGCTCGCAGCTCGCAGCCGGCACTGGACAAGGACGGTGCTTCAATGAATGCTTGTCCCTTCTCTGAATGAGAAGGGAGGTCATTACCGGCTGCTGGTTGCAGCGGCGCGGCGGCGCTAGACCAAACATGGACGTGGCGACATCAGCTTTGCAAGGCCTCTTTCATTTCCCAGTCGAAAGAAAAATAATATATAATACTTACCTATAAATATTTTTGGTAAATTAAATGAGAAGGAAATAGAATATTTTTGATGAATTATACACTAATGTATGACTTGAGTAAGATATATGAGTTTTATTGCTGACCATATCGCACCTTCGGTATGACAATGGCATAAAGAACTGCACTTTTTTGTGATTTTACCGGAGAGCCATTTTATGATTTTGGCTAATTTCAACTTAATCAGTCCATTAGATTCGGAGCAAATAGGCTGTGACAGACGGACAGACAGACACACGAGTGATCCTAGGGTTCCGTTTTTTCCTTTTGAGGTATGGAACCCTAAAAAAGCATAAATAAATTAGAAGAATAAAAAGCTATTGTCAGGTTGGTGTGTGTCATGAAGTGTCTACGTAGAACAACGGATACTGTCGTATGTCAATAAATGTTTCAGTAAAACAGTAGTCGTTATAATTATAATAAAAATAACTTTAATTTCGGAAGTTGGTGTCTTTGATTTTTTTAGTTTCGTTTTTCACCTACTTCCGAAATTAAAGTTATTTTTCACTTTGTAGTCTTTCTTTTTGGAGTCGGTTGTTTTTTTTTTGTAAAAGTTTTTATTTTTCACTTTTTAGTGGTGATTAACCCACACAAATTCCAATACTGCTGTGCAAAATAAATTAGAGCATCATTCACACTAGACTATGTGAGAAAATACGTATTACTTTATTGAAGCTAACTCAAAAGCCACTCACACACACACACACACACACACACACACACACACACACACACACACACACACACACACACACACACACACACACACACATCAGAACTTGAAGATATTTATAGCTGCCACATCAGGAGTATACCATTTCAAATAAAAACTTTGCAAAAAGGCAAATATTATGTCGCACTATGTCGTGTCAGAAGTTTGGAAGGCGTAGTTTTATGTTGACGGAGATAACGAGGCTACGAAATCTGCGTTCTGACAATCAAGGCCACACATAATAATTATACAACTCAAGTAGAGCAAGTCGAAAAAAAGATAACGCAACCAGAAAGTTCTACTTATGCTAATATGGTGAAAAAGGGTACAGACAAGTTCGTTCGCCCAGAAAATTTAAGTTCCGTTGCCATTTACCCTAGCGATTACACTAGTTCTAGTGACGATACCAAAACACTGATACAACAAATTATCTCGCCGGAGGAACTGAAACTTCGGGTCCGTAGTCTAAGAAAAATTAGGAATGGAGGCGTCATTATTAGCACCGATAGCAAAGACGACATTGCTAAATTAAAAAGTTCGGAGAAACTTATTTCGTCAGGCCTTAAAATTGAAGAATCGTCTAAACGCCGACCTAGGATAGCAATTATTCGTGTCCCCGTAGCTCTCAATGAGAAAGTGGTACTAGATTGCATTTTTGAACAAAACCTTTGTGCCAAATTGCCGACAACTACCCGAGAGGCCTTTCTTGAAACAATAAAAATTAGCCATAAGTCAGGAAAGAAAGATTGCCCCACATGTAATTATATTCTTGAAGTACCTCCTAGCATCAGAAAAAATATGGTGAACCAAGGCCCTATTTTTAACCGACTTCCAAAAGGAGGAGGTTCTCAATTCGTCGGAACCTTTTTTTTTTTTTTTTTTTTTTTTATGTATGTTCCCCGATTACTCGAAAATGGCTAGACCGATTTGGATTTTTCTTTTTTTGTTCGAAAGGGTATACTTCCCAAGTGGTCCCATGATCATCAAGTCAGGGTCTGATGATTGGATCCCATGGAAATCGAGGGAAACCCTCAAATTTTATGGGCACACCTATATTGATTTCGGTATTTTTTATAGTATCTCGTGCATTTGCTCTCGGAAAGTACCATTCGGTGAGCTGGAACTGATGATGAAGACCACAGAGGGCCATCGGAAATACTCAGTTATATCTAAGTATATAACAGGTTGCGATTCGATTACTTTAATATGGTTTATGCTCGTCAAAATAATGGTAATGGTGACTTCACCATGAGCTCCATTTCTCCTGGTTCTTACTAGGAGAACTCCTCAACAATTAACGGCCCTGCATCGGGAAAAGCAACATTTTGTAAAACGTGATGAGCAGCTGACATTGGGTTATTGTAACTTAGATAAATTACAAACTGAACCACTAAAAAGTGAAAAATAAAAACTTTTTTACAAAAACAAAAACCGACTTCCAAAAAAAACACTACAAAGTGAAAAATAACTTTAATTTCGGAAGTCGGTGGCAAAAAACTAAAATACAGATCCAAAGACATCGACTTCCGAAATTAAAGTTATTTTTCACTTTGTAGTGTTTTTTTTGGAAGTCGGTTTTTGTTTTTGTAAAAAAGTTTTTTTATAGATTGGACATCATGCCCAGTAAGAGATTTTACTATTGTGACCAGGTGCTTCAATTGCCAGCAGTTTGGTCACGCAGCCAAGTTCTGCCGCGAAACATCTCCTACTTGCAACCTCTGTGGAGAGACAGGTCACTCATTCAAGGAATGCAGTAACAAAACTTCTCCTCCCCAGCGTGCAACGTGCAAACGTTTCAAGAGGAAATGTGACCACCCAACTGGTGACGTGAATTGCCCAGCACGAGAATACGCTGAAGTCAACTATATCAATTCAATAGACTATGAAGGCGCCTAAGAGCGCCGTCGAATAATTTGTTACTTCGCACATAAACAGTAGATAAGTTAGTTTTTAGTATCATGACAAATCAGCTTATTAGTGATCTAGATAGTTTTTCAGTGTCCGAAGCTATAATTTGTAATCTTGAGGAGTGCCAAAATCATCTTCACACTGGTAAGAAAATGTTAACAGTGCTTTCACAAAACATTCGTAGTATTAATCGAAATTTTAACAGCTTTGAAGTTCTATTACATAATCTTGAAATAAGCTGTGATGTTATTGTACTAACAGAATGTTGGCTCTCCGAACAAACAGCGAATATACCATCTCTAAACGGGTACAATTTACACAAAACTAATAGCCACATTAACCAAAATAGTGGCTTAGTCGTGTAGGTACCTATATTAAAAATAACTTAGAAACAATTGTAGAAGAACCCTTATTTCAAGACTGTAATTGCTTGATTATTAAAATTTCCCCCGATACTGTAGTTATGGCTATTTATAGACCTCCATCTCAAAATATTGACAGATTTCTAGACTCTCTTAACATAAACCTAGGAAAAATATCATTTTTTAAAAATATTATACTTTTAGGTGACATTAAACATTAACATCGCTTCCGGGAAAATCGATACTCATGCACATAACTATCTGAACATCTGCACATTTCATGGACTTCTACCAGCTCATTATTACCCGACGCACCAGAGTGGATCATGCCTCGACCACATCATTCTAAAGTCGATACTCATGCACATAACTATCTGAACATCCGCACATTTCATGGACTTCTACCAGCTCATTATTACCCGACGCACCAGAGCGGCTCATGCCTCGACCACATCATTCTAAAGTCGATACTCATGCACATAACTATCTGAACATCTGCACATTTCATGGACTTCTACCAGCTCATTATTACCCGACGCACCAGAGCGGCTCATGCCTCGACCACATCATTCTAAAGTCGATACTCATGCACATAACTATCTGAACATCCGCACATTTCATGGACTTCTACCAGCTCATTATTACCCGACGCACCAGAGCGGCTCATGCCTCGACCATATCATTCTAAAGTCGATACTCATGCACATAACTATCTGAACATCCGCACATTTCATGGACTTCTACCAGCTCATTATTACCCCACGCACCAGAGCAGCTCATGCCTCGACCATATCATTCTAAAGTCGATACTCATGCACATAACTATCTGAACATCCGCACATTTCATGGACTTCTACCAGCTCATTATTACCCGACGCACCAGAGTGGCTCATGCCTCGACCACATCATTCTAAAGTCGATACTCATGCACATAACTATCTGAACATCCGCACATTTCATGGACTTCTACCAGCTCATTATTACCCGACGCACCAGAGCGGCTCATGCCTCGACCACATCATTCTAAAGTCGATACCCATGCACATAACTATCTGAACATCCGCACATTTCATGGACTTCTACCAGCTCATTATTACCCCACGCACCAGAGCGGCTCATGCCTCGACCACATCATTCTAAAGTCGATACTCATGCACATAACTATCTGAACATCCGCACATTTCATGGACTTCTACCAGCTCATTATTACCCGACGCACCAGAGCGGCTCATGCCTCGACCATATCATTCTAAAGTCGATACTCATGCACATAACTATCTGAACATCTGCACATTTCATGGACTTCTACCAGCTCATTATTACCCGACGCACCAGAGCGGCTCATGCCTCGACCACATCATTCTAAAGTCAACAGCGCCCTCCAAAACACTGGTTACTAATACGTCACTTACCGACCATCAAGCCGTTTTACTAACATTGCAAATACATTCACCTAGAAAAAATTGCATGCGCAGCTATTCTAAACTCAACATGACTAATCTTGAAAATGACGTACGAGTTATTAATTTCGACCCCGTTTACAATAATTCTAGTGACCCAAATATTTCGTTACAGGGTTTCATTGATTTGCTACAATATGCGATTAAGAAGAACACTTTAACAAAAGTAATACCTAGAAAGTACAATAACATTAAGCCTTGGATTACGCCCGGACTTGTTCGCTGTATCAGACATAGAGACAAACTACACCAAAAATGTAAACTTTCCCCTAACAATGAAATACTCTCAGTCTCTTATAAGCGTTATAGAAACTTCTGCAACAATCTGTTGAAAAAACTGAAAAAACAATATGACAAAGATCAGCTACAGAAGGCGGGAAAAAACAGTAAGCTTATCTGGAAATTTATTAAAAGTAACACATTTAGAACAAAAAGCTCAGAACCTCCGCTCGAACTTTTACCAACCGAATTGAACACATCCGCAGAGATGAATAAAGCGAACGATTTCTTTATTAACATTGGGAAAAATCTGGCAGAAAAAAAATTATCACAGAGACATCATTCTATTCAAAGTCCACCAATGAGTCATACTACACTGAACTCTTTTGTTCTATTAGATACGGACGTGAGTGAAGTGATAGGTATAATAGATGGGTTAAAAGACGTCTGCGCCGTCGGTTGGGATGGCATTTCTAATACTATACTTAAAAGACTTAAATACCTAATTGCCCCTCCACTAACTCACATTTTTCAGATTTGTTTAACCCAAGCAATATTCCCAAAATTGTTAAAAAAAGCCATAGTCACCCCTGTTTTCAAACCCGGAGACAAAACTTGTATTACTAACTATAGACCTATTTCAGTACTAACGGGACTCTCAAAGATTTTGGAAAGAATCATTAACAACAGACTGGTAAAATATCTTGAAAGTAACAAATTGCTTTCGGATCAACAATTTGGTTTTAGGCCTAAAAGATCAACGAGCCAAGCTGTACACAAACTGACAAATTTTATAAGCAAAAATCTCGATAATGGCATGCATACCATAGGGATCTTTTTAGACCTTGCCAAGGCTTTTGATACCATTTCTTGTTCTCTACTATTATTTAAACTGGAAAAAATTGAGATAAGAGGAGTACAGTTAAAATTGTTATCCGATTATCTTAGCGACCGTTATCAGTCACTAAAAATAGGTAAGTTCACAAGCTCTGAGTTTAAAAATAGTGATTATGGGATCCCACAAGGCAGTATTCTGGGGCCTACCTTATTTTTAATATATATAAATGACCTTTGTCGCTTACAACTCCAAAATGGTTTAATTATGTCATATGCGGATGACACAGCTCTACTGTTCTCAGGTAAATCAAGTGCGGAGGTCTATGAACTTGCTCAGGATGGCTTTAATATTGTGTGTAATTGGCTACATAATAATCTACTAACCTTAAATTCAGATAAAACCAAATTTATTCTCTTTGCAATGAGAAATACTAACGCGATGCTTACTAACCAAAACATTCACGCGCACAATTGTAATACATACGCTGACACATCATGCACTTGTCCCACTTTAACTAAAGCCGACCATATCAAATACCTAGGCGTCACCATTGATACAAACCTTCATTTCCGGAAACACATCGATCTATTATGCACTAGAGTGCGTAAATTAATATACATTTTTAAGAATTTACGGAACATAGCTGACTTTAAATTAATTAAACAAGTTTACTTGGCATTGGGTCAATCTATTATTACCTACTGCATAACCACCTGGGGTGGTGCCGCAAAATCAAGTTTACTACTCCTAGAACGTGCTCAAAGAGCAATTCTAAAAGTCGCCACCTGTCGCCCATTCAGATTTCCCACACACCAGCTTTATATAGCATGCAAGGTGCTAACAGTTCGACAACTGTTTGTTCTAAGTATAGTTTTACTGCAGCACACTGAACTAGATTTTAAACCAGTACCTCCAGACAAGAGAAGAAAGGATCTGGTTCGCACGAACCCTCAGACTAAACATGCTTTTTCTAATCGATTTTATTATTCGATTATTCGATTTTATTTTATTTTTTTTATTTTTGATTTTTTATTTTTCGATTTTTTTTTTTTATTTATTTCTTGGACCTTTCTTATATAATAAGTTTAATAAATTGCTTCAGATATATAATGTAAGTTATAATAGGTGTAGTATAATTTTATCCGATTATTTAGCAAAACTAAATTAGTTACTCAGACACGGAAAAATTACTAGAAGTGCTGAAATAAAGATGCGGCAAGCCTTATAAATATTACTATAATTTTAGTTAAGTATAGATTTAAATTTAACCTGTAAGCCTAGTTCATAATAAGGTAGCGCAAAAGATTGTTCCTGCTTAGACAGTGAAAATATATTTTAATTTAATTAATTGATTGTCATAATTGATAAGTACTGTCGTAGAGATATGGCCTGAAACACAGGTTTAAATAAACCTAGATCGGGCCAGGCACTACATTACCTTCAGAATTTTATTTTTTTGCAACTATAATTTTTATATTTGTCATACCATAGTTTTTAACCAGATTATTATAATACTACTAACATAGGCCTAGATTAATATTTACTACTGAACCATCTATTTACACTCTTTTGTAAACATATTTTTATTTCAATAAATTTTATTTTTTATTTTTATTTAATTTGAAGCGGCATATAATTACCATTAAAATCATTTATAGCCAGAGTGCACCTCATGACAATTCCAATAAGCCCAAACACGGTTAGGATACATTGTTTCATTACTCAGTTCCGGTGCCTACCTTCCGGCTTCTACGTCAGATCAGTTCGATGGTACCATTTTCATCAGAACCATTTATTTAAAGCTTCGTCATAGTCGCTTAACTATCTAAATCGATTATCTTATCGCCACCGTGAAATACTTATCATCGTTGAGGAGTTCCCGTGGCCATCTGTGCTCTTCTTCATCAATTCCTCTTCACCAGATGATACTTTCTGAATGCAAATGCTTGATGCCTATAATATTTGAGGAGTTCCCTCAGTTCCTCATGGATCCCATCATCAGAACTGGATTTTGATAAAAATGGGACCAATCTGGACGTATAAAAAAAGAAATTCATGAAATAAAAAAATAAATTTCCAATACACTTCCTCGAAAAGTTCATATCGCACTGCGATTAGGTTCACAATGCAATGTATTTCACACGCGTGCGATTTTTTATTTTCCCGCACGTGTGCGGGGATAAAAATTGCCCCAGATAACTTATACCTATACTTAGTCCAAATTGGTTCAATGCCTCTATTCACAACTCTCTATTCGGAGGTGAATGTTTTTTTTAAATCTCGGCAAAGAGATATGCGTCTGTACGGCGTTAATATTTTTTTGAATATTTATATATTGAATATCATCAAACAACAAATTAACATTTATTTGTGTTCTAAACTCAGCTCGTGAGCTCGTGGCTAAGTAATAACAGCCGCACGTGTCGATCCGTCAGGTTAAGCTACGCTTGCCAGGGTTGGTCAGTGGATGGGTGACCATCTTTACATATCGAGACTCCTCCGTGCCTCGGAAAGCACGTTAAGCCGTTGGTCCCGGCTGTTATTCGTGAATCTTTGACAGTCGTTACGGGTCGTCAGAAGCCCGAAAGTCTGACAACCAGTCTTACCAAGGGGTATCGTATTACGCACTGGGTTGTGGAGGTCAGATAGGCAGTCGCTCCATGTAAAATACTGGTATTCAGCTGCATCCGGTTAGACTGGAAGCCGACCCCAACATAGTTGGGAAAAGGCTAGGCAGAGTGATTGATATTTGTGTTCTAAACTCAAAAATATTTGAATTTTCTATTTTTCATATTAGGCTGTCTATCGGCTTTATACCTTTGCTTCTCCTTCAACCTGGCGAAAGCAAGGTCGAAAAAAAAAGAAAATTTAAATCATAGTTTCATAATAATTCATGACAAAAATATTATTCGTTATATTTTATTTCATTTCTTCAAAAGTGTATTGAAAAACGTCGTTTGATACCCGTGGACATTTATTATTGCAGTTCTCGGCTCAAAAACAACCTCGCCTACGGCTCGGGTGTTAATTCCGCCTCGAATGCAATAACAAACGTTCTCCACTTGTATCAAAATGTACTATTCCAAATCGGTTAATAAATGACTGAGTAAGTACTGAGGTAACAAACATAAAAAAAAAATACAACCGAATTGATAACCTCCTCCTTTTTTTGAAGTCGGTTAAAAACTGATGCGTGTCGACTTGAGAACTTCCTCCTTTTTTCCCTAAAATAACAGAGCGGGGTGATTTCATTTTAATGGGAATGTTAAACTACAGCTTAAGTATGTAAACACCAATAAAAGAGAATATACATTTAATGAATAGTTCAACATTTATTAATTAATTATACACATGTAATTGAAAGTGTCGGCACTCGGCACCGTACCGGCGCGCGGCAGCGGCGCGCACTCGCGCGAGTGTCACACACATGCGAGACGTGCTAGCGCACTGTGCGAACATAACACCTGCCCCAGAGAGGCGCAGCGCTTGCTCGCGCGTGCTCTCGCGCGGTTTTATAATAGTCGGGCACGCGCAGTCGCGCGCTGCCACCGCGCCGCGAGCTCCCGCTACAGACTGTGCAAAAATATATAACTGGTGCAGCCGCGGGTCGATCCCCGCGATACATCTTTACAACAAACGTTATGTATACATATAGCTATCGTAATAAGAATATCTATCTATTACATTATCAACAAAATAATACATTCGAAGTCAGGAGTGAGGCGTTCGCCGCTCGACCTCTCGCTTCCACTACATCACACCATGATATGAGATCGCGTTCCACGTCTACCGTATTATGTAGTTACACATATATGTGAACGAAATACTTATAATTTTATACACTCTGACTTATCTAGTTTATAGCAACAGTCAACATCGCCAATGTAGGTAATACGGCTCTGAGCGACGCGCCGCGCCGCGAGCCACCGCACGACAACTCGCCGCGAGCCGCCGCGCGCCGGCTCTGCGCCTGCGCCGCGCGTGCTGCGCTGTGCGATGTCGGTCACGACAACACGAGACTTAAATAATGCTGAGGCATTTGTGAAGTAACATTGATGAAGTAACAGAAGCACCGATGCGCTAACCAGTCGCACTCGTGCACACTCGGAGTACTACTCTGTTACACCTCCGTACATACTTTCATACATATACACTCGCATAACATTTAAGTACTAATATAACTCGATTAAGCAAGTATTGCGACGTCGTAAGCCTGACGAAGTCACCCGAATATTCATGGATAAGTAATGAATGCATACTCAAGAAATATTTTGTACATAGGACAGTGGAGGTCCGTGTGCCGGGAGGGGCGAGGGGGTCGTGTCGTGGTGTCCGCGCTCGCTTATCTGTAGGCGGGCGCGGCGGGCGCCGTCTCCGCCAGGAAGGGGTTGGAGGGCCGCGGCGCCGGCGCCGGTGGCTGCCCCGGCACGCCGAGCGACTCCGCGCCGCTGTAGCTCTGCGGAACACAAGCGAGAGTCAGGCGCGGCGCCGAGCGCGCGGCGAGCTGTCGCGCGAGGCGTACCTGCGTGGCGCCGTAGGAGTCGTGGTGCGCCAGGTCGGCCAGGCGCGTGGAGGACAGCGCGCGCGGCAGTGGGTTGGAGGGCACGCCGTGCGGCGCCAGCACGCCCGCCTCGGCCACGGCGCGCGCCTCGGCGTCCACCACGCCGGCCGCCGCGTCCGGCTCGCCGCGGAAGTTGATGAACGCGAACACGGCCAGCACCACGGTGCACAGCAGCCCGTAGCCCGCGAACGTGCGCGTCGTGCCCCACTTGGCGACGGCGATGCCGCCCAGCACGGCGCCGCAGCCGCGGCCCAGGCCGTGGTGCAGCCCCTGCAGCACGCCCTGCGCCGAGGAGCGCAGGCGCGGCGGCGCGCCGTGCGCGATGTAGGAGCAGCACGCGGCCCACACGGCGGCGTGCGTCACGCCCTGCACGAACTCGAAGGGCAGCACCCACCAGGGCTCGCTCAGCCACGCGATGTACAGGAAGCGCAGCACGTTGCCCGCCAGCCCCAGGCACAGCACCTGCGCACGCACGCGTCAGCCCAGCTCTAGCCAGCACCAGCAGCGGTGGCGGTGTTCCGTACCTTTACGTGCCCCATCTGCGTGATCAGCTTGAAGCTGAAGAAGTAGGCGAATATCTCCGAGATGTGATTGATGACAGACGCCACTCCGAACAGCGTCGGCGAGCCGCCGATGTCCTGGGGGAGTAAGTCGAAAGTAATGAGTGTTATTGATGAAAATGTAGGTGTAGGTTAGGTGTAGGCGGCGGTGGATACCTGCAGGTGCCAGAAGAGGAAGGTGAAGATGAGGCCGATGCCGAAGCCCATGAACCAGGCCACGAACAGGAACGAGGCCGCCTTCACGTTCTGGAACTGGCGCAGCACCGTCACCCACTCCGGCATCTCGCGCGTCGTCTGCGCGAACACCTGCGACCGCGGCAGAGTCAGGGGAGATACTAGGTACCACTATACATGAGCAATATTTATAAATATATACTTCTATATACTGTATGACTTTTTTTACCGTCTCGAAAAAAATTGGGTATATTAGGTGAATGCTTTTGGGTATATTAGGTGAGCGCTTAAATGCATACCGACTGGTGGCCGTCCTGATATCAAGAGGAAGCGCATTCCAAAGAAGAATGGACTGAATATGAAAGGAAGAATGAATAAAGTCAGAAGTATGAGAAGGACAGAGTAGGAGAAGATTGATAGAAGAACGCAGATCTTATAGCGTGTGAGGAACATAGATATTGGAAATGAGACACAAGATAAGATGGAGCAGTGGGACAGTTGAGAAGGAAGAAAAGCGTGCTCAAAGCGCGTAAACTTCATCTTTGACGAATGGACATCCATTTATTTATTTAGGTTAGCCAACAATTGTTTACACTAAACATTTTAAAAATCATTCATTTGATCAGATCATTTTATATTTCGAGTTAATCGAAGCAATCAGTGTATCAAAACTAGACAAACATGAAATAAATTAAAATGAAATAAGTTTCTGCTTAGTCTCTGCGATGGCAATGCATCTGCGATGCCCCCGGTGGCTCTGGTACTGGCCACGTCCAGTGGGCTGTCGGCTTGCTAACATGTAACTGTGAGGGGGTTGCGTGGTACCTTGGCCTGCTCGAGCACGGGCGGGCGCGGCAGGGGCGCGCTGGTGTCGAGGCCGGGCAGCTGCAGCTGCTCCGCCAGCTGCAGCTGCAGCTTCTCCTCGTGCGTGGGCTCGGCGGGCGCGGCCGGCGTCGCCTCCACGCTCACGAACTCGTACTTGAACCGGATCTGTTCGACCGACACTCATTACCGCGCATGCGTCTGAGGACACCCACACTGCTTCAAGAGATCCCTATTAGCTTATTAGCTAGGTAAAATGATATTGAATCTTATTGCTTAGTTGTAAGGCTCTGTTTTTCTTCAAAAAAAGAAGTAGTTGACATCTTGCTACGAAAACAGTGGTTCGTATTTGGAATCTGTACGTACACGACACTAAATATCAGTTTTGCTGATATGTTACAAAGTGATGGCCTGAAACACAGGTGGGCAGGTCGCATCCCTCTCTTACATCTAGTTCGCTACCTGACGTCAAGTTTCCTTAGGAATGTATGCTCAAATAACTATGGTGTTTATATGTTTAACAGAGACGTGGCTAAAAGAGGTCTTTAACAATAGTGAATTATATAATGACTGCTATATTGTTTGGAGACGTGACAGGGATTACTTAGATAGAAACCAGACGCTTGGTGGCGGAGTTGTTATTGCTGTTCGCCGTGAGCTCATTGCGGAGGAGCGCACTCAGCGCACTCAGCGCACTCAGCGCACTCAGCGCACTCAGCGCACTCAGCGCACTCAGCGCACTCAGCGCACTCAGCGCACTCAGCGCACTCAGCGCACTCAGCGCACTCAGCGCACTCAGCGCACTCAGCGGACCGACTGGCGCTCGTCCGCGGAGGACATGTGGGTAACTGTAACTCTGAAGCGTTCCAGGCCAGCGGTATCATACAAATTGCATATTTGTACAATTTATCTTTGCAAGCAAAACAGAGGGTATTCATTGACTAAACAGCTTGCATATTTTTATAATAAGTTAAATTATATTATTTTGAATAATCTAACGGACACTTTCATTATCCTAGGAGATTTTAATTTGCCAAATGTAACGTGGCAACTGACTGATGATGGTTGCTCTTGTCGCGGAAAATATTCATGGTTCTGTTCAGACGGGTTTTTTGATATTTTAAATACGTTTTGGTCTAGTCCAGTACAACGGTCATAGGAACCTTAATGAACGGGTGCTGGATCTACTTTTTAGTAACAATCACCTATCCGTTGGTAAATGCTCTGACCCTCTTGTTCCAGAAGACCCTCACCATGTAGCTCAGTATTTTTATAGATTTCGTTGAGTATCACGCGCTCCCATCACAGCAAGGCGATTTATTCAGATGGTTTGCATCTTATATTGAGAACCGCTGTCAAACAGTTGCGTTGTACTGAATGGATACAGTTCTGTAACTATTGAAATACCCGCGGGAATACCGCAAGGATCCCTTTTGGGTCCTTTCCTTTTTATTATTTTTATTTAACATTGATTCGTGCTTTACCCGTTCTAAAATAATTGTCTACGCCGACGATATGAAAATTGTATGCCCTATATCAGAACTTTCCGACTGTTTTTGTTTACAGGGGGATTTGGATGGACTTCAAAATTATTGTCTCCTTAATAAACTTGAACTTGGTCTAAAAGAATAGTTAATTTTTGTGACAAATATATTATCATATATCATTCGGAAAGAATAGTATGGTTTCCTAAACCATAAATCAACGACTCTCGCTATCTACGTACCATAGACTCAATTTTAACTAAAATCAATAGTAACCATCTCACCACCGCACCAGTCTATTCTTTGACCTGTCTAAGGCCTTCGACCTCGTTTCACACGTCATATTGCTACAAAAGATAGAAAGGAACGGGATAAGAGGGCCTGCATATCACTGGATATCGTCATATCTCAGCAACGGACAACAATGTATTGTGATATCTAAAATCAATGGAAAAAAGTACTCAGAACGTATAAGTCTGAATATAAAGAATGCATACGCGGCGTTCCACAAGGAAACGTGCTGGGACCGATTTTATTCCTATTGTACGTTAATGACATCATAGAAGCACCAACCATAAATGCTACTGCATACTATATGCTGACGATATTTCAATACTAGTGACAACAGATAAAAAAAAAATACAGTTAACGACCACGAAAATGACATAAACAACACAACAGACAAATTAAATAATTGGTTACATATAAATGAACTTAAAACAAATCTTGATAAATCTGTATTCATTCAATTTAATAAATCCAATAATAAAAGACAATATTAATCTAGAAATTTCCTTTTCTCTACTAAAGGATTCCTAGAGACTAAACTAACAATAGCTAAGTGATAGAACGCATACCGATAACTTTGTATGCTATGTACCTTTAGCAAAACATGTTTCTAGACACTAATTTTAATGTAACACCTATAATACCATGGTTTAATGCAAATAAGATGAATTTGAATTTGAATTTTGAACTGAATGTTTCTAAATGTTTTGTTAGTACTTACCTACACACGGAAACCACATCCAATCACGTTTCAATATAAGTTACAATACTAAGCGTTATCAGGGACTTGGATGTAACGTTTGACTTTAAGTTGCTCTTTGATGCACACATCGTTGGATTTTGCACAAAAATCTCTAGGACATTTAGGAAACCCATAGGTTTACTTACCTAAGTGTCGAACAGTTAACACAATTAGAAACCATTGGCATCTATTATTTATATAAAAAAAATAAAAAAAAAATAATTGCAGATGATTTTTCCTGTGTGCTGTGCCAATGATCAGAATGCCGCTCCAAATATCCTTCTCCGAAATATCACAACACAACAGACCTGAGTGGCGGTGATGAGTGCAGCGCCCATCAGCACGGAGAAGGTGGCGAAGCAGATGGTGTAGTTCTTCTCGAAGCGCTGCGGGCCGCCGCACGGATGCGAGCTGAACGCCGTGCTGTGGTCCAGCGCGATGCCCACGAAGAACATGGCCAGACCCCACCCCAGCGAGCCGAACATGCGCTGGTGGCCGTACCTGCGCAGCAACTCACTGTACCGCTGCGCGCGCGCACGGCGTGCGGGCGCAGCGGCGCTCACCTGTCGGCGTCCTCGCCCAGCAGCGTGATGACGGCGGAGTCGGCCAGCGTGATGGCGGGCGCGCTGAAGAACTCGCCGATGACCACCAGCAGCAGCAGCAGGAAGAACGTCTTCTGGATGTCGGGCGTGCGGTACACGATGAAGGAGTGCAGCGGCGTCACCCAGTCGCCGTTGGCCTTGGCGTCGTAGTTGAGCGCGTCGCTGACGGGCAGCGGCGAGCCCTCGCGGCCGGCGCCGGGCGGCCCGCGGAAGGCGCGCGTGCTGCTGCTGGGCCAGTCCTCGTCGTAGCGCGGCTCCGTCAGGTTGTAGGCGCTGGCGTTGAGCGGGTGCACGCACGACACGGCGCCGGGCTGCACCCAGCTCAGCGGCAGCGTGAACACGATCCAGGCGCCCAGCGACGCCAGCAGCAGCGTGCGCCCCTTCTGCCAGCGGTCGGCCAGGCCGCCCCAGAAGGGCGCCGACAGGAACTCCACGAAGGGCCGCGTGCCGATGAGCAGGCCGCACTGGCCCGCGTTCATGCCCATCTGCTTGAAGTACACGCCCATGAGCGGGAACAGCGAGCCGAACGCCGAGTAGAAGAAGAAGTAGAAGGTCTTGACGGTGAGCAGCTCGGGGTCCACGGCGCCCGCGCCGCACAGCAGCTCCAGCAGGTCGGAGCGCCCGCGCACCTTGTTGGTGGCGTCCTTCGGCGCCGGGTACCTGCGCCACCACGCGTGTTATACACTGTGTTGCTGATTCTCTTGTACACTGGACTAATCTAAATGAACTTCCAACGATCTGTGGTTGACTGTGGTTGAATCATGGTTCAATACTAACTTCCAACGATCTGTGGTTGACTGTGGTTGAATCATGGTTCAATACTAACTTCCAACGATCTGTGGTTGACTGTGGTTGAATCATGGTTCAATACTAACTTCCAACGATCTGTGGTTGACTGTGGTTGAATCATGGTTCAATACTAACTTCCAACGATCTGTGGTTGACTGTGGTTGAATCATGGTTCAATACTAACTTCCAACGATCTGTGGTTGACTGTGGTTGAATCATGGTTCAATACTAACTTCCAACGATCTGTGGTTGACTGTGGTTGAATCATGGTTCAATACTAACTTCCAACGATCTGTGGTTGACTGTGGTTGAATCATGGTTCAATACTAACTTCCAACGATCTGTGGTTGACTGTGGTTGAATCATGGTTCAATACTAACTTCCAACGATCTGTGGTTGACTGTGGTTGAATCATGGTTCAATACTAACTTCCAACGATCTGTGGTTGACTGTGGTTGAATCATGGTTCAATACTAACTTCCAACGATCTGTGGTTGACTGTGGTTGAATCATGGTTCAATACTAACTTCCAACGATCTGTGGTTGACTGTGGTTGAATCATGGTTCAATACTAACTTCCAACGATCTGTGGTTGACTGTGGTTGAATCATGGTTCAATACTAACTTCCAACGATCTGTGGTTGACTGTGGTTGAATCATGGTTCAATACTAACTTCCAACGATCTGTGGTTGACTGTGGTTGAATCATGGTTCAATACTAACTTCCAACGATCTGTGGTTGACTGTGGTTGAATCATGGTTCAATACTAACTTCCAACGATCTGTGGTTGCCTGTGGTTGAATCATGGTTCAATACTAACTTCCAACGATCTGGGTAATACCATCCCCTTGGTAAGACTGGTTGTCACACTTTCGGGCTACTGAGTTCTGACAAACCATAACGACTGTCAAAGATCCACGTACAGCCGCCGGGATCAACGGAAGGTAGCCGTGAAATTCAAACTTTCTTAGGTTTTTTGCATTTTGCAGGTCAGTGTCAGGTTGTATGTTGATTAAAATTGACCTCAACGTTTGAACTCTTAACGCGCTTTCCGAGACATGGAGGGGTCTTGGTATGTGAAGACCCTCCCATGCCACCCATCCAGGTAGCAACCGCTGCAAGCGTAGCCTGATATTACTTAGCCACACCAAGGCCTCTTATTATATGAATAAAAATGGATTATACGGAAAAACATTTATTGACTGTTAACATTAGGTACCTAGTACCTAGTAAACAAGTAATTGTAATTATTGTTGTTTTGTATTGTTTTGTATTGGTTATTGGCTGGTGGGTGTCTGTAACTCAACACCTCGTAACAACGAAAAGCTAGTATCGTCCTAGCTTGCCCTACGCGCGAGCCCTGCTCCCTGGAGCGGAGCACTAAGTGGACTAGAACTGGCTCGCGCGCAGGGCAAGCTAGGACGGCCACAGCCACCTGGCTGTGGCCGTCCTAGCTTGCCCTGCGCGCGAGCCCTGCTCCCTGGAGCGGAGCACTAAGTGGACTAGAACTGGACTAGAAAGTAGTGCTTTGTAAGGTGGTCGGCCCACCTGGCTGTGGCCGTCCTAGCTTGCCCTGCGCGCGAGCCCTGCTCCCTGGAGCGGAGCACTAAGTGGACTAGAACTGGACTAGAAAGTAGTGCTTTGTAAGGTGGTCGGCCCACCTGGCTGTGGCCGTCCTAGCTTGCCCTGCGCGCGAGCCCTGCTCCCTGGAGCGGAGCACTAAGTGGACTAGAACTGGACTAGAAAGTAGTGCTTTGATCTAAGTACCTTCTTTAAACTCATTAAAGTGCGTTTTGACTGATTGATGTCAATCAGTCAAAGTCAAAACGCACTGTCCGTAGCGGGTCGGCCCAGGGTGCCTACTCCCTAAGTCCGTCCGTTCATCAGTCTGTCCGTTTATTCGTCCGTATGACTTACCGATCCATCAAAACAAGTGTAAAAGTTTAATTTTTCGGACGGGCTAAAACACATCGGGAGTAGAGACACTGTCAAATCGTGTTGTCATTCATACTTGGTTCGGGCCCCGAACCAATCATCTGTCCGTAGGTGATACGGAGTAGGAAACGCCCGTAACGAAGGCCGAAAGTACGGGCTTCGTGCTTAGGGAGTAGACCCCAGTGTAGAGTGGCGGCAGGTGAAGCGGTGTTCGCTGCACCCTAGTCCATGTATTATTTTCAATTATCATCTGAAATTTTAAATTACTTATGGCTGGTTTAATTTGTCAAAGAGACAACACTATCGATTGACCGATCGATGTCACGTAAGAGATGAGAAAAGAGAAGAAAGTGTACTTGTCCGGGCGCAGCGGCGGCGGCGGGCGCGGCGGAGCCCCGCGGGCGCGGCCCCGCCCCGACCGTTCGCGCTGTTGAGATCGTGTAATATAATAACATTTCTTGAAGAGATTAAAAAACCGGCCAAGTGCCGGACCACGCGCAGTAATAGGGTTCCGTAGTTGCACAATAATGCGGACCTAGAAGAGGGCTTTTTGTTGTTTCATGAATATTTGACTATTACTCGTAAACTTGAAAAGCCTACTTAGCTGTGATAGTTTTCCTTTTAACTTCGTTATTTATATAGGTACTACCACAGGTACTACTATCGTGAATTTTTTCACCCATCCAAAACTAACCGTTTAGCTGGCGGGGGGAGGGGACACTTGACTCTAACAAAAATTAGCACTTTATAGCTTAATATTTCTGAAACGCATCTCCAAATCGAAAAATTGTTTTCACAAACCCGCAATATTTTTGAAAGACCCATCCAACAACACCCCACACCATGGGGTCGACGAGAAAAAAAAAACATCCCCACTTTACGTGTACAGAAAGTACCCTAAAAACTATTTTTTTTTCATGATTTTATTTTACCACTTTGTCGGCGTGATGAATATGTATGTCCATGCCAAGTTATAGCTTTCTAGTACTAAGAGCCTCTGAGCTAAGCTGCGGACGGACAGATAGACAGACAGATGGGCGGACTTAGCGAAACTATAAGGGTTCCTTGTTGACTAAGGAACCCTAAAAACGGTACCGCCATTTACGGACAACCAGTTTTGGCCTAGGTAGGTATATCGCCCAACAAACTGGGCTAGTTCTTGTTAGTAACACCGTGCAAGGGGGGGAAGCGTGTGCATCGTGCTGGGTGACAACTAGTGGCGGTGGGACCAGTGTGTCCTGGGGGCTGCGCACCTGGCGGTGTCGACCTCGCCGTACTCGTCGGGGTTGACGAGCGGGCGCGCGCCCGGGGCCGGCGGAGCTCCCTGCGGCGGCTCCATGGCGCGGCGGCGGCGGACTGAGCCGCAGCTCCGCCGCCGCCGCCGCTCGATAGCTCCGCGCATGTCCGCGCCGCCTGCGCGCGCAGCCGCTGCGCTCGCCAACGAGCCACACACACACTCAGGAGCCGAAGGTTACGTGGTGGTCGTCCCATTCCCCGAGCAATCCGCCGAGAGGTGCTGGTGTGCGGCGTGTATCTGTGCCAGTGGGGCCAATGTCGCCGCGATGTCGCCTGCGGACGAGTTCACACTCGACACCGGAATTATGTTTTGTTATTTTCGATCCTTGAGATAAGAGGACCTATTTATACATTGATGTGTACAACGTGTAACGTTGAATGCGCAAAACCTCTTAAGGGGTCATTGTACTCATCATTATGAACAACTTTTACTAACTACTTCCAAATTTAATTTAATTTAAAATGGGCTTGTTTTTAGCTTTTCAGTTTTTTTTTATCTTAACTTTTACCGCAGTCGGGTTTTTTCGTTTTTTTAATTACTTTTTTATTTCCAGCTTGTTAGTTTACAAATGCTTAGAGCATTTAAGTACAAATGTGAAAAATTTCGCAGACGATTTAGTTCTTGCAAGGAGTTTTGAGGGTTATTTTGATTTCGATTTTCTTTTCGTGTTTTTTACGATTTTTCACTTCGAATTGCTTTTAACCACATAAGTTGTACCTATATGTTTTTGTAATCACCTTTTAAAACCCTTCAATTTGATATCCCGCTCGATGGTATTAGAAAAAAAAAAATTGAACTCCACAATATGTCACCCCAAATCCGACATTTTACTTTTTTTTTAGGGTTCCGTACCTCAAAAGGAAAAATCGGAACCTGTACGGTTCACGTACAATGTATACGCAGCAACCTACTTACTTCATTCTCTTATTAATAGCGTTAAACATATTTTTAAGTTAGTTGACAAATTACTACTAGAGTCTGGCCACGCTAACTCTGCAGTGAAATAATGGTAGAATTTGGAAATCTGTATAAGACATCACCGTCTCTACTACGGAAAAAAGTAATAAAAACATTCTTAGATAAATAATCTATTATACAAAAATCAAAAGGCAAAATACCAAAATCATTAGATCTACATACACGTCAGAAAATGTAAAACTTTTTGGGGTTGCCCATTTATTGCATGGCAGAGTTAGCGTGGCCAGACTCTCGCGAGCGCCGCGGGTTAGCATCCAATCGTTGCTTGTGAATCGGGCTACTTAATAAACGATCAAGTGTTACTAAATCCGTGGTTTCCGTCAACTCACCTAAATTGACTCTAACTACTGCAAGTGAGCGAACTGTAAGTTATTGTACAAGTGTAAGGTGCTACTACTTCCGGACCTTACAGTACTCTTGTAGGATCACTTGTTTGTCCGTCTGTCTGTCTGTCTGTCTGTCTGTCTGTCAAGACCCTTTTTCTCAGGAACGCGTGGAGGTATCAAGTTGAAATTAATATCAAATACGTAAGTCTGTGGTCTCTTGAAGTCCTAAAAAACTGAAGCTTCTAAATCAATGCAATAAAAACATACGGCCATATAAGCGACATATTTTGATACTCGCAAGTAAATCAAAACTTATAAGGTACTTCCCGTTGTTCTAGAATCATGAAATTTGGCAAGAAGCAAGGTCATACAACACAAATAAAGGAAAAAGTCTGAAAAATTTTAATTTGTAATTCTATCACATAAAAAAAATGTTCAAGTCTGTCAGTCTGTCAAGACTCTTTTTCTCAAGGACGCGTGGAGATATCAAGTTGAAATGAATATCAAATACGTAAGTCTATACTTATTCTCTTGAAGTCCTAAACAAGAATAAAGTTTAAAGAACTGTAACCCGACTACGGAAAAATAAAATTGATCTAAACAGTACAAAATATTTATTTACTTAAACAATAATGACATAGGTATATACATATTTGTAATGTGCTCGTCAAGACCTTTCTTTTGATACCAAACAAGTCATGATTATCTCAATTTAATTATTTCGAGGTCAGAAATTTACGTGTGAAGTCCACCATATTAAATTTAGGAAGAATTTATGTAGCCTATGTCACCCGGACCATTATTACGAATCTATCGATATCTCATTCATCAAAATAGGTTCAGTAATTTAGGCGCTACGGTGGAACACACGTAAATACATACATACACAAGTAGACTGCTAAAATCACAACCCTTCCTTTTGGTGTTGCCATAGAATAGAATAGAATAGAATAGAATTTTATTTGTATGAATGTAGTTTTACATGGTACTGGTGTTAATATTTGTTTAAGTTCTAAACATTCTACCACAACTTTATGGTCGGGTAAAAATACTTATATAATCCATACTAATATTATAAATTCGAAAGTAACTCTGTCTCTCTGTCTGTTACCTTTTCACGACTAAACCACTGAACGGATTTCGATAAAATTTGGCAAGGCTTTATATGAGTAGTTCTTCAAAAAGTATTCTCCGCGTAGCTTTCGTGGCGAATTTTTTTTTTTTAGAGTATTCTTCAAATTAATGGGCATGCATTTAAACGCTGTAAAAGTAATAAATGCAATTTTTATTATATGTAAATTTCAAAATAGAATATCTTTGTAGTTTATCTACAAAGATATTCTATTTTGAAATTTCGGTTCCCACGAAATTTATGAAAGACGCCACAAAAGTTACAGACGTATTTTCTACAAGCAAAATATAGTTTTAAATCCTTATTTTTCCTTAAATTTCCTGTGGATTGAAGTTTATAACTTGTATTTGAGATCATCAGTGTTTTGAGATCAGCTTATTATTTTTTTATTAGTAACATAGGTTGCTAACTCAGCTTTTATCCCAGCAATTAAACATCACCATCATTATCATTTCAACCGAAAAACGTTCACTGCTGGACATAGGCCTCTAAACACCGCCACTTCGACCGGTTCTGTGCTTCCCTCATCCAGCAGATTACGGTACGCGGCCGTCAGTCCAGAACCTTTCGGCCCCATCGGCCATCTGTTCTACGAGCAATGTGGCCTGCCCACTGCTACTTAAGTTTAGCATTTTTTCGGGCTATGTCTGTTACCTTCGTTCTCCTGCGGATCTCTTCATTTCTGATTTGATCACGAAGGGAAACTCCAAACATAGCCCTCTCCATTGGCCTTTGGGTGACTTTTAGCCTTCTAATAAGGCCCATTGTGAGCGACTACGTTCAGTGCCATAGGTCATCACTGGCAACACATACTGGGTCAAAGAATTTCGTCTTGAGATACTGCGGTGTGTGAGACGAGAAGATATTGCTAAGCTTCCTGAACGCTGCCCAGCCGACTCAGATTCGACGATTGATCTCTTTCTCAAAGTTGGACCTAAGTAACTGGACAGTTTGACCTAGGTTACCTATGTTAACAAATAAAATAAATAAATAAATAGGTAAACATACTCACAACTGTCACAAGATGTAGACAATCTTAATTTTGCGTTCTCGTTTAACCGGGTTTTTAATATAAACTTAACTAGCATTTTGTTGCCTTCTTCGGTGAGTGAAGAACTGTATAGCTCTATGGTGTCTACTAAAATTTTCGTGACATTTTCATCACCATTCATAATTGGTAACAAAGCCACGGCAGTCCTATAATTAAAAGCCTCCATATTGCCTACTTGGCCGATCCCACTTTAACGTTCTGGATGAATGGCGGGCCAGTTCTTTAGCATGCCTATGGAATCGTAGCAGTATTGAAACAATAAACAACTGCCTCACACGGAGGAGGCTACATTCTGAGTACAAGGCATCAGTACAATAAACAACTGCCTCACACGGAGGAGGCTACATTCTGAGTACAGGGCATCAGTACAATAAACAACTGCCTCACACGGAGGAGGCTACATTCTGAGTACAGGGCATCAGTACAATAAACAACTGCCTCACACGGAGGAGGCTACATTCTGAGTACAGGGCATCAGTACAATAAACAACTGCCTCACACGGAGGAGGCTACATTCTGAGTACAGGGCATCAGTACAATAAACAACTGCCTCACACGGAGGAGGCTACATTCTGAGTACAGGGCATCAGTACAATAAACAACTGCCTCACACGGAGGAGGCTACATTCTGAGTACAGGGCATCAGTACAATAAACAACTGCCTCACACGGAGGAGGCTACATTCTGAGTACAGGGCATCAGTACAATAAACAACTGCCTCACACGGAGGAGGCTACATTCTGAGTACAGGGCATCAGTACAATAAACAACTGCCTCACACGGAGGAGGCTACATTCTGAGTACAGGGCATCAGTACAATAAACAACTGCCTCACACGGAGGAGGCTACATTCTGAGTACAGGGCATCAGTACAATAAACAACTGCCTCACACGGAGGAGGCTACATTCTGAGTACAGGGCATCAGTACAATAAACAACTGCCTCACACGGAGGAGGCTACATTCTGAGTACAGGGCATCAGTACAATAAACAACTGCCTCACACGGAGGAGGCTACATTCTGAGTACAAGGCATCAGTAGAATATCGCCAGGGTTTTTTGTAAGCTATTTTCAGAATAGCTCGTTGAGCTCGTTCCAGCGCAAGCAGATTTGTTTTGTTGGATGCTCCCCAAACTGATACACAGTAGCTTAATATTGACTGGCACAAGGTATATAAACAATACGGATGAGTTTAGGTTTTGCTACGGACTTTAGCTTTTTGAATATGTGCGAAAGTTTTCTAATACGTTTCACGAGTACATAAATTTGCATTTTCAATGTTAGATGTTTATCGATTAGTATCCGTAGATATTTTATACACGAAACCTGTTCAATTTGCAAGCAGGAACACCTCTCATTACTGACACTGCCGCATACATCGATCTTTATTTTCAGTTCTTCGTCAGGTGCAGACCGATCAGTAATGCTAAAACACAGCGACTTGGTTTTGCCGATGTTTAAGGTCAGCAAATTGTTCTGCAGCCAGATAGCAACCTTTCCAAGTCCCTCCTGAGGTACACAAACGACATCACTCCAGGTTTTCGCATGAAAGATTATTGCAGTATCATCTGCAAAGGTAAAGATGGTGGCATTACGGAGCTCAAGAGAGCATAGGTCGTTTATGTAGATCAGGAACAATGTGGGGCCCAGAACACTGCCTTGCGGTACGCCGTAGCCAACATCCGCTAAATCACTGACGTGCTCACCAATACGAATGCGTTGTTTTCGTTCTCCTAAATAGGACCTAAACCAATCCAGGCCTAAGCCCCTGATCCCAAGAGCCTCCAGTTTTTTTAGCAGTATCGACCGGGAAACCGTGTCAAAAGCTTTTGCCAGATCCAGGAAGACGCCGACGCATCTTTGTCCCTTATCCACATTGTTAACGACAGAATCAACAAGATGCGTAACGGCATCCTCCGTGGACCTGCCAGCTCGATATCCGAACTGATTCCCAGCCAATAAGCCGTTTAGTTCAAGATACTTGAGTAGCCTTACATTAATCACCTTCTCAATTACCTTAGAAAGTGCGCTCAGAAGCGAAATAGGCCTGTAGTTAGCTGGTTCACATGAGTCGCCTGCTTTCAAAATTGATATTACATTGGCTATTTTCAGGTCATTAGGTACCACGCCCGAGGTTATGCTCAAGTTACAAATGTATGTTATAGGACTTGCTATAACATGTTTGGTCTGTTTCAGCATATCATTGCTAATATTATCGTGTCCAACAGCTGTACTGGATTTTAGAGTACTAATTAATTTGATTATCTCAATTTCTTCTGTTGGTGACAGAAATAGCGAATTTGGTGTTTCCTGATTGGCTCGTGTTATTTGCCAGTTCAATTTCTGTTTGTCCTAATCTACTAAGCACCGCACCTGCCAACTGATCGCCAATGGAGCTAAAATAGAGGTTTACTTCATTCAATGACTCTGCAGAATTAGATTTAATTTTTAGTAGGTCTTCATTTTTATTGGCAACCATTTTAATGTTACAAATGGTTTTTATTGAGTCCCATGTTTTCTTAATGTTATTTTGGTTTTCAGTTATAAGTTTTTGTTCGTATTGATCTTTTTGTTTCTGTAATATATTAATATAGTAATTTCTGTATAATCTGTATTTTTCCTGCAAATTGAGGTCGTTACGATTTTTTCTGGCTATGCTGTGCAGCTCATCACGGCGTCTGATGCACTTTAAAAGACCTGGTGTTATCCATTTCTTAACAATCACCTTTGCACTTCTCACCTTACGCGTACATTTATTCTGATTAGCGACAAGATTAAATTTGTAGGTAAAAAGTTTAGTGGTTTCATTAATGTCAGCTGTATTATACAGGTCAGACCAGTCAATTTCTTTGAGGTCTTCAAGTAGGTTTTTGTAGTCAATTTTGGTATATAATATATGTTAACTTTTTTGTCCTTACGAAAGGACGATCCCATGATGCACAATATAGTGCAGTCTGTTATATCAGAATGGCAAACAATTGTTGTAAGTTTTGATTTAATCATACAGTGATCCAAGCTGTTTATACCACGTGTTGGAAAGGTGTGACCGGGAACAAACCCACAATGAGCTATAAGGTTTAGGTACTCATCAACGCGAGGATCAGTGGATGTTTCCTTAATGTCAAGATTGACATCACCAACTAATGCACAGTGCTGGCTGGTGCAGTTACTTAGGACCTTTTCCAGGGAAATCAAAAGTTACTTATGTTATAAAACGACGGTGATCGATAGATTACTATACCAGAGTATGCTTGACCAACATCTACTTGTAGACAGTTGGCACGATTGCAAGGGGCTCAGTTATAAGAGGGCAAAGTTCGGACTTGGAGAACACCACAATGCCGTCGTTTTTGTTGATGTAGTTTTTTGAATAACTGCAGTTGTAGCGAATGTTGGTTGTAGCCTTCTAGATTAATAGTATTCATTGCATTTCATCGCCGATACGAACATATTTAGAACAGTTTTGCTTCTTGACATACACATTACCGTTTGATGTCCAACAATATTTGTATTTTTCTGTTCTTACAAAGTCTCTTGCAAGGAAGTGAAGGCGCCTAGTTTTTGCGGTAAGAGATTCCGAAATAAAAAGTGGCGACGAGTTATCCCCCAAGTGGCTGACTTTTAGCAAACTTGACATTTTAAAAATTAAATTTTTTAGGCCGCATAGTTTTCGTCTTTTGATGTAAAATATAAAAAAAATACCATCCCCAATCCCCCCCTTATCTCCGAAGTTTGCAAAGAGAAAAATCTGAAAATATTCTATGTGGTAGAAGTTTATGTTGTACTTAAAGATTACAGGAAAAATAAAAAGATGTCTCAGTCCGACTCGCTCTTGACCGGTTTTTTTAATAGGTATATACTAATATTAGATGTATACATTGTGTGTGTACTTGAGTAATGACATGATGCCGTGTTCTGACAAGACGTCACTTAGAGATGCGGGCGCGCGCGGCCGGTGCGGGGCTCGCTAGCGTCTGGCGGGCGTGTCGCAGTCCCTGTTGGTGTGGCGCGCCAGGCGCAGGCTGGCCGCGTGCATAGAGGAGCGGCGCCGGCGCGCGCCCGCGCCCGATCCGGAGCGCGCGCGCGCCTCCGCCTCCTGCAGCGACCCCGCCTCGTCGTGCGCGGAGCCCGCCGAGCCCGCCGCCGACCCCGCGGAGCGCGCCGTCTCCGCCGACTCGCTCGACGACCCGCTCAGCGGACCCTGCGACGCAGCGACGTGAGAGAATGGCAGAGCACGCCGCGCCATTCATGTACTTTATGCGTGTAGTATAGCAACCTGAAGTGGTTTGACGGACTGCTCGAAGCGGAACACGAAGCGCAGTTCCGACCAGAAGTGGGAGTGGAAGCGGCCGCCCTCCGCGCGTCTGCGGCGCACGGCCGCCCACGCCAGGTCGCAGCACGACAGCACGATGCCCAGCGCGCAGCCCACCACCAGCACCAGCCACAGCCCCAGGAAGTTCATCATGGACAGCTCCTCGCTCTCGTGCTCCTCGTCCACCTGCAACACACGTGCCGCTGACGCTCGCCCGCGGCGCGGCGGGGGCGCGGCGCGCGGCCTACCTTGCAGGCGCCGCCGCCGTGCTTCTCCTTCCACCAGGTGTGCTGCATCTCGCGCAGCGTGCCCGCCTCCTGCAGGTTCAGCAGGCCCAGGTTCAGGCTCTGCCGGAACTTGGAGTCTGTACAAACAAATGTTTCCTTGTTCGATCACGAATAAAAAACCGGCCAAGTGCGTGTCGGACCACACACAATGAAGTGTTCCGTAGTTGAAAAGAATTTATTCCAAAAAAAATTTTGTGATAAATGGACTTTTTCCATTACTAGTGCTGTAAGACTGAAGACCTTGCTTCTCGCCAAATTTCATGATTCTAGGTCAACGGGAAGTACTCTATTTTGATTTACTTGCGAGTGTCAAAATATATCGCATAAATGGCCGTATTTTTTTGTTGCGTTGACTGAGAAGCTTATTCCGGTCAACCGCGTCTTGAAAATTCTGAAGTATGGAGGTTTGTGTTGACGCTTTGATAAGGTCTGTCCACCGCGGAGCTGACCGGCCGCGCGACCGCTTGCCTCCACTTGTCCCTGGACAGTGAGTCGTTCCATGGAGTGTTCGTTACGAACCAATCTGCCTAGCCTTTTCCCAACTATGTTGAGGTCGGCTTCCAGTCTAACCGGATGCAGCTGAATACCAGTATTTTACATGGAGCGACTGCCTGTCTGACCTCCACAACCCAGTAACTGGGTAATACGATACCCCTTCGTAAGACTGGTTGTCAGACTTTCGGGCTTCTGACGACCCGTAACGACTGTCAAAGATCCACGAATGACAGCCGGGACCAACGGCTTAACGTGCTTTCCGGGGCACGGAGGAGTCTCGGTATGTAAAGATGGCCACCCATCCACTGACCAACCCCGGCAAGCGTAGCTTAACCCGATGGATCGACCCGTGCGGCTGTAATTACTTAGCCACGAGCTCCTGTTCGTTACGAACCACGTGACCGAAATCACTATCACTATCACTATCACTATCACTATCACTATCATCACTATCACTACATATTATAAAACAAAGTCGCTCCGCTGTCTGTCTGTCCCTATGTATGCTTAGATCTTTAAAACCACGCAACGGATTTTGATGCGGTTTTTAGGGTTCCGTACCTCAAAAGGAAAAAACGGAACCCTTATAGGATCACTTCGTTGTCCGTCTGTCTGTCTGTCTGTCTGTCTGTCAGTCTGTCAAGACCATTTTTCTCAGGAACGCATGGAGGTATCAAGTTGAAATTAATATCAAATACGTAAGTCTATAGTCTCTTGAAGTCCTAAAAAACTGAAGCTTCTAAGTCAACGCTATAAAAACAAACGGTCATTTATGAGACATATTTTGATACTCGCAAGTAAATCAAAACTTATAGGGTACTTCCCGTTGTCCTAGAATCATGAAATTTGGCAAGAAGCAAGATCTTACAGCACAAATCAGGGAAAAAGTCCGAAAAATGTTAATTTGTAATTCTATCACATAGACAAAAAATTCAATTTTGTCAGTCTATCAAGACCCTTTTTCTCAGGGACGCGTGGAGATATCAAGTTGAAATTAATATCAAATACGTAGATCAATGGTTTCTTAGAGTTCTAAAAAAATCAAGCTTCTAAGTCAACGCAATAAAACAATACGGCCATTTTGCGACACATTTTGATACTTGCAACTGTCGCAAGTAAATCAAAACCTATAGGCTACTTCCCGTTGACCTAGAATAATGAAATTTGGCAAGAAGCAAGGTCTCCCAACACAGTTATAGGATAAAGTCCGAAAATTGTTAATTTGTAATTGTATGACATTAAAAATTTTTTTTTGGCATCCAATGTTAAGTTTTTTTTTTTGTGATAAATTATTTTCAACTATACGGAACCCTTCATTGTGCGTGGTCCGACACGCACTTGTTTTTAATAGATAGAGTGATTCAAGAGGAAGGTTTATATGTATAATACATGCATAATATAGAGGTTTCTAATGTGATGTCGTAAATAAACACATTTTTTGCGCTTACATTGCAAACGCTGGCTGAACCCTACGAGATAGATCAAAATAATGTATTACAGTATTGTACACTTTAAAAAAGTCTGCAAAAAAGTCCGCGATGGTATATGTCTATCTCTTAGGGATAACCCACAATAACCATTTTTGATCATTTACTTTTTACGAGAAATAATGGCTTATTTACGAAGCGATTTTAAGCAATACAGCATTAATCCTTATCCAATTAAGTATCTTAAATACATTGTGCATTTACTATAGATCAATATGGCCATTTATAGCATGTAATTTAAATTAATGTTTTCGAAGATATCACAGATTTAAAATGCAGGGACATAGCGGGCGGCGGTACATAAATAGCGCGTCGAAGGCCGCCCTTCGCCCTAGGTATAGCACTCTATGACTATCAGCGATCGCACGCGTTTATTGGAGCTCTCTAGCGAGGAAAATAACAATTATCCATACTGATATTATAAATTCGGAAGTAACTCTGTCTGTCTGTCTGTAACCTTTTCACGCCTAAACCTGTGATTTTGATAAAATTTGGCAAGGCTTTAGGGTGGTATCCTAGGGAAGGACTTATGCTACTTTTTGTCTCAAAAATAACCCTACAGGGGTGATATAGGGGATGAAAGTTTGTAAGGGAAACCCAGCATTTCTTAAGTTAGGGCTATGAAAATTCAAGTTTATGCTTTTGGTAGGAAATAAAGAAATATGTGGTCCAGCGTTTTTGAAAAATCATCCCCTAAGGTCATAAAATAGGGGATGATTTTGAAATTCACAAAACTGCACGGATATCGATAAAATTTGGCAAGACTAAGATGGCATCCTGGGGAATGACATAGCCTACTTTTTGTCTTAAAAAAATATCCTACAGGGTGTGATATAGGGGATGAAAGTTTGTATGGGAAACCCACCAATTCTTAAGTTAGGAATATGAAAATACTTTATGCTTTTGGTAGAAAATAAAGAAATGTGTGGTCCAGCGATTTTGAAAAATCATCCCCTAAGGGGTTAAAGAAGGGGATGATTTTAAAATTCTCAAAACTGCACGGATATCGCAAAAATTTGGCAAGACTATAGATGGCATCCTGGGGAAGGACATTACCTATTTTTTGTCTTAAAAATAATCCTACAGGGGGTAAATGTTTTATGAGAATCACAGCATTTCTTAAGTTAGGTATATGAAAATTCAAATTTATGGGTTTGATTTATGGAGAAAGTCATCCCCTAAGGGGGTAAATTAGGGGGTAAACTAAAATTCTCAAACATTATTAAAAATTTTGTGTAAGTACTTACCTCTTTTTAAAAGATTTAAGGGATTGGGTGTTTTTCCATTGGCCGGGACGTCGCCGGTATGCTGGCACCGATGTCGGCGCCGGCATTGACGGGTAAGCAAAAATGTATGAAATTATATGTCACGTTTTTCCACTTGACGGCGCCGACACTTGACGGTGCCGGTATGCCGGCGACGTCCCGGCCAGTGGAAAAGCGCCCATTGGGTAGTTCGTATCTTGAAGTAACATTTAGTCTTAATATTTTTTTAATTCCCACGGGATAGGGAATAAAGAGGATTTATATTTTCGCTTTAAAGTTGCTTTCAAAGGCATGAAAGTTGGTAATTTTCCGTTTACTATTGTTTGGTTTTAAGATTTATTATCCTCCAGAGCAATCAGATATGAATCTGCGCGCCGCTCCTCGAGTACTATATAAGCAGTGCGAGAAGATATTGTCTAGCCGACGTTCGCACGGGCGTAAAAATATCGCGGCGATTTTTTGAGCGCACTGCATTTTCAACGCTCTGCTTAGCGCTGAGAGTTAAAAATCCAACAGTGTTTCGTCGCGCTGGATGCACTGTGTTGTTGTTAGGTTGGATTCTCGAAGATCGACTCAAAACCGAGAGTTGAAAATCCAGTGCGCGATAAAATCCCGCCGCGATATTTTCACGTCCGTGCGAACGTCGGCTTACTTGGATAACACTTAGGGTACTTTTAATCCATGTAGTACGTTCCCGGGGGATATTTTCCGACAACCACGCGGGCGAAGCCGCGGGCAAAAGCTAGTATTTTATAATTCGTGTTTGCACAGTCGACGATAATCTCTGCTTGTTAAACTTTCGCGATTTGTACACATCATAAAACAATATCGAAAACGGGTCTTGTCGCGATATACTCTTTTTAACGAGGTAAACAGGTACAGGTACAGGTACGTCGGGAAACAAGTAGGTACCTGTTTACCTCGTTAAAAAGAATATCGCGATAAGACCCGTTTTCGATATTGTTTTATAATCTCTGCTTGACTTTTAGTTCCTCCAGGGTCGAAACATTGGTCCGAAACGCTGTTCAGGGAATCCGCAGTAGTCGCCGCCAGCACCACATGTCCAGTGCATCGATTTTGCGTCGGTCTTTGAGGCGAACCGTCCACGTTTCTGCGCCGTATAGGAAAATCGGGAAGACTAGGCTTCTCATTAGGCGGACTTTTGTGGCTTTGGTGATATTACGGTTACACCAGACTTTTTTTAGGCTTGTCAACGGCAGAACGTGTGATAGCACATCTCCTTCGAATCTCGTCTTCACATCCTCCAGTGTTTGTGATGGTGGAACCGAGGTCCACATAAGATTGGACAACCTCACAGTTGCCAACCATAGAGATGATGTGATGTGTGTGTGATGAGATGTGTGTGTGTGGATGGTTTAGTTCAGCTAGGTCCACGATCATCGTCTTGGTCTTGTCTCTGTTGACCGTTAGTCCGGAGGAGAGGCTTGTTGTCTCTAGATGGGCCAGCAAGTCCATGTCTTCTCTTGTTTGTGTGAGAAGAGTAGTGTCGTCGGCATATCTTAAGTTAGATACCCTCCGACCTCCCATAGAAATTCCTTTGTCCCATTTATCTAGAACGATTCTCATAATACATTCTGTGTAGATGTTGCACAGGAGCTCGTGGCTAAGTAATAACAGCCGCACGGGTCGATCCGTCAGGTTAAGCTACGCTTGCCGGGGTTGGTCAGTGGATGGGTGACCATCTTTACATAGCGAGATTCCTCCGTTCCTCGGAAAGCATCTTAAGCCGTTGGTCCCGGCTGTCATTCGTGAATCTTTGACAGTCGTTACGGGTCGTCAGAAGCCTGAAAGTCTGACAACCAGTCTTACCAAGGGGTATCGTATTACCCAGTTACTGGGTTGTGGAGGTCAGATAGGCAGTCACTCCACGTAAAATACTGGTATTCAGCTGCATCCGGTTAGACTGGAAGCCGACCCCAACATCCCCCCCACAACATTTCCCCAACTGAGAAAAGGCTAGGCAGATAGATAGTAGATGTTGAACAGGAGTGGAGAGAGTATGCACCCCTGTCGGACACCAGCGTGTGTATGAAAACTTTTCGAGTCAACGTCGTCTATCTGAACAGTTGCAATTCCGTCCTCGTAAAGTCGACGTATGGGACGAACTAGGTGGATAGTTACTGCCATTTGAATGAGTACGTCCCATAACTTATTCCATCTTACGGTATCGAAGGCTTTGCGAAAGTCAACAAAGCAGATGTAGAGTGGGATGTTAAACTCTGCGATGTAAGACTTTTCAATTATTTGTCGAACAATTAGAATCTGCTCTCTTGTTCCTCGACCGTTGACGAATCCCGACTGCTCAACAGCTATTTCGGGATTCAGAAAAGCTCATAGTCTGGTATTAATGATATGCAGAAGTACTTTGCTGGAGTGTGTAATTAAAGATGTAGTTGCCACATTTCTTCGTTGATCCCTTTTTGAGCAATGGTATGAACACGGAGTGTGCCCAGTCTCGAGGCCATTTCTCTGTCTCCCAGACACGGTTGCAAATAACATGCATTATATCAACTCCGTATAGTCCGACCACTACGTATTTGATATTAATTTCAACTTTCTCCGCGTGTTCCTGAGAAAAAGGGTCTTGACAGACAGACAGACGGACAACGAAGTGATGTGAAAAAACACGAAGTGAAACACGAAGTGTGTGATGTGTGTGTGTGTGATGTGTGTGTGTGTGTGTGGTGAAAAATTTATTTATTTATTTTTTATTTATTTTATCCTATAAGTAATTCTAAAATAAATAAATAAGGGTTCTTTCCTTTTGATGTATGGAACCTTATAAAGAGCTCAGCAGGCACTTACTCTTCTTCATGGCGATGCCGTAGCCCTTGCTGTCGAGCAGTGACCCCACCTGCGGAGAGGAGCGCGCCGTGAGTGCGAGTGACGCGTGGTGTGGAGCGCGCCGAGAGTGCGAGTGACGCGTGGTGTGGAGCGCGCCGAGAGTGCGAGTGACGCGTGGTGTGGAGCGCGCCGAGAGTGCGAGTGACGCGTGGTGTGGAGCGCGCCGAGAGTGCGAGAGACGCGTGGTGTGGAGCGCGCCGAGAGTGCGAGTGACGCGTGGTGTGGAGCGCGCCGTGAGTGCGAGTGACGCGTGGTATGGAGCGCGCCGTGAGTGCGAGTGACGCGTGGTGTGGAGCGCGCCGAGAGTGCGAGTGACGCGTGGTGTGGAGCGCGCCGAGAGTGCGAGTGACGCGTGGTGTGGAGCGCGCCGTGAGTGCGAGTGACGCGTGGTGTGGAGCGCGCCGTGAGTGCGAGTGACGCGTGGTGTGGAGCGCGCCGAGAGTGCGAGTGACGCGTGGTGTGGAGCGCGCCGTGAGTGCGAGGGACGCGTGGTGTGGAGCGCGCCGAGAGTGCGAGTGACGCGTGGTGTGGAGCGCGCCGAGAGTGCGAGTGACGCGTGGTGTGGAGCGCGCCGTGAGTGCGAGTGACGCGTGGTGTGGAGCGCGCCGAGAGTGCGAGTGACGCGTGGTGTGGAGCGCGCCGAGAGTGCGAGTGACGCGTGGTGTGGAGCGCGCCGTGAGTGCGAGGGACGCGTGGTGTGGAGCGCGCCGAGAGTGCGAGTGACGCGTGGTGTGGAGCGCGCCGAGAGTGCGAGTGACGCGTGGTGTGGAGCGCGCCGTGAGTGCGAGTGACGCGTGGTGTGGAGCGCGCCGAGAGTGCGAGTGACGCGTGGTGTGGAGCGCGCCGAGAGTGCAAGTGACGCGTGGTGCGCTGCGGCTGCTGCGGGTAACACTCACCTTGGTGACGCCGCAATTGCGCTCCGTCTCGTAGTCGATGCTCGTCGACTCCATCAGAAACGCGTAGTTTCCGCTCATTACTCTGCAATCATTCGCTTTACTTACGATCAGCACCAAGAATTGGCTCAATTCGGAATTCTAGTAATTTTATTTCATAGATAAGTACAAAAATGTACAATGTGGCGCAGTCAAAAAGGCACATTAAGCACGACGCTGATTCAATACAGGGCAAGTACCGAGTGCCCGCAAGCCTAGTTCCGCCAGTTGTCAGCGCATTAAGAAAGAGAGTCAGTAAATAATAGTACATTTTGATACAAGTGGAGAACGTTTGTTATTGCATTCGAGGCGGAATTATTACCCGAGCCGTAGGCGAGGTTGTTTTTGAGCCGAGAACTGCAATAAAAAATGTCCACGAGTATCAAACGACGTTTTTCAATACACTTTTGAAGAAATTAAATAAAATAACGGGAAATATTTTTGTCATGAATTATTCGGAAACTATGATTTAAAATTTCTTTTTTTTCCGCGCTTTGCTTTCGCCAGGTTGACGGAGAAGCAAAGGTATAAAGCCGATAAACAGCCTTATATGAAATATAGAAAATTCAAATATTTTCGAGTTTAGAACACAAATAAATGTTAATTTGTTCTATTTATAAAAATTATTTAAACATTCAAAAAATATTATCGCCGTAAAGACGCATACCTCTTTGCCGAGATTAAAAAAAAACATTCACCTCCGAATAGAGAGTTGTGAATAGAAGCATTGAACTAATTTGGACTAAGTATAGGTATAAGTTATCTGTGGCAATTTTTATTCCCGCATACGTGCGGGAAAATAAAAATCGCACGCGTGTGAAATACATTGCATTATGAACCTAATCGTAGTGCGATATGAACCAGATTTCTAGGAAATGTATTGAAAAAATAATTATAGGTTGTATGTGTTACTTGGCGATGCCCATCGGGTTGGTAGTGGGCATCTCGTGCTTGCTCATGTGCCGGAACATCCTCTGGTACAGCTCGGTCTGCGAGTGCTGCAATCACAAACAGATCGCACCGTACTGTCTGATACTTCAATGTTTTACACGACTCAAGAATACCTTAACATACAGATAGCTGCTCTCTTTATGATTACAAAATCATTTTAATCTTCATAGACTTATAAAAAAGGAGGAATCCGCGCCACGCATATCGAAAGTGAAGCACAGTAAGTACAGCCGGACCGTTTGTACAAACACGCCTCACGCACACATTTACATCATAGCATGCCGACCGGCCGCCATTACGTGACACGAGCGGTGGCGTCTTTGCAGATACTCAAATGAAGTATTTAAGTTTCGCATACCCCGTATTACATGCAGGTGCCACGATCTGTGCGGATGCAGCCGGCTGCGGCTGTTCATTAGGAAACATTTGTTGCTAAACTCCATCACACAATACACACCTCGAAGAACTTGTAGGTGGCGCCATCTTTAAGAGCTCCGTAGTCGATGCCGAGCTGGTTGTCGGCCAGCTCCTGCACGTTGCTGATGATCGGCTCGGAGGACTTCTTGGCCAGCAGCGTGGCCAGGTTGGCCGTGTACGAGCTGGTGATGACCAGCGCGAACAGCCACCAGACGCTGGCCACCGCGCGCGTGCTGTAGGCGCTGCGGGAGAGGGCGGCAACTGTACTGGTTCCGCGCACGAGAACTCAGCCTGGAGCTGGCCACACCTGAGCGCCAAGCAGCGGGGCGCGAGCACTCCTGCGCGACTGCAGCGCGAGCCGCGAACCTCATTGTTAGTGAATAGTCACTGAAGCCGCACGTTTATAGCTTAGTTTAACACCTAATTTGTTGTCCGACAGTGGAAACTCGCGACGAAAGGACCGCAGGCCCTTTGATTTCGTCATTCGTGCATCGGAGCTGACAGCCTGACACACACACTTTTTGTTGCCAAGCCGGGTACTTATTTTAATCACGAAAAATGTGTGATATTTGAGGGTTGATAGAGTAAAGCGCTATTAACATCAAATGGTACAAATGATAGTCACTGTTCATAAAATTCTCGCTTTTGTAAGAGTAAATACCTAAGCTCTACCCAGCACACGTCTGACCACAAGACGCGTGCGCCGACTGCGTCCTCCCGCGTCGCAGTCGCGCAGCTGTGCGAGGGTAGGTGACCGTGCAAGGCGCCATCAGATAACACGGCAGCGTCCGCCGCGCGACTGACGCTCCCGCTTCGCAGACGCTTTGGTCGCTCAGGTGTGGCCGAAGCTTTATAATACCTAATTAAATATTCCGCCTCCTCGGCTCCAGACTAGACTAGACAGACAGTGACTTTGCATAATGTGGGTACTGACACGGGCGCAATCTCCGAGCCCTGCAGCAGCACGGCACCCAGGTTGAACCACAGCGCGTTGGAGAGGGTGAACTGGTTCTCGAGCGCAGGCGGGTCGTCGATGCAGGGGTAGGGGTTCTGCCACTCCTCGTGGCACAGCCGCCCCACCACGTACAGCAGCAGCGACGTGCCCAGGTACGCGAAGCCCAGGCACAGCCACACCTGTGCAGGCGGAGCGGTTATTGTGAGTGTCTTTGAGAAGATGATGTTTCCTGCTTTGAGATCCGTGACAATACTCAGTTCGTCATTCTAAACAAGGTAAAGCCATCACTAGGTCACTCAAACAGATTATTTGTAAGTTTTTCTATGTTTCGAGGCGCCGCAGAACTTACGCCGTTGGAGAAGGGCAGCAGGAAGGCGAAGAGCTTGGGCTCCGGCTGCTTGGGCGTGCGGAACAGGATGCTGATGCCGAGGTTCATGAAGGGCGTGGTGAAGTCCACCGCTTCCTCGCGCTCCGCCGTGATGGTGAGGTCCGTGATCGCGAAGTCGATGGCCTGCACACAAGGGAGCGTGTAGTGGCTGCCGCGGCCGCACACGCGCCGGCGCCGGAGCCTCGTCCTCCGTGAGGCGGCCCAGCACGCCGGACCACTTGCCGGAGCCTACCTCGTCCTCCATGAGGCGGCCCAGCATGCCGGACCACTTGCCGGAGCCTACCTCGTCCTCCATGAGGCGGCCCAGCATGCCGGACCACTTGCCGGTGACGTACCTCGTCCTCCATGAGGCGGCCCAGCACGCCGGACCACTTGCCGGTGACGTACCTCGTCCTCCATGAGGCGGCCCAGCATGCCGGACCACTTGCCGGTGACGTACCTCGTCCTCCATGAGGCGGCCCAGCATGCCGGACCACTTGCCGGTGACGTACCTCGTCCTCCGTGAGGCGGCCCAGCATGCCGGACCACTTGCCGGTGACGTACCTCGTCCTCCATGAGGCGGCCCAGCACGCTGGACCACTTGCCGGTGACGTACCTCGTCCTCCATGAGGCGGCCCAGAATGCCGGACCACTTGCCGGTGACGTACCTCGTCCTCCATGAGGCGGCCCAGCATGCCGGACCACTTGCCGGTGACGTACCTCGTCCTCCATGAGGCGGCCCAGCATGCTGGACCACTTGCCGGTGACGTACCTCGTCCTCCATGAGGCGGCCCAGCACGCCGGACCACTTGCCGGTGACGTACCTCGTCCTCCGTGAGGCGGCCCAGCATGCCGGACCACTTGCCGGTGACGTACCTCGTCCTCCATGAGGCGGCCCAGCACGCCGGACCACTTGCCGGTGACGTACCTCGTCCTCCATGAGGCGGCCCAGCATGCCGGACCACTTGCCGGTGACGTACCTCGTCCTCCGTGAGGCGGCCCAGCATGCCGGACCACTTGCCGGTGACGTACCTCGTCCTCCATGAGGCGGCCCAGCACGCCGGACCACTTGCCGGTGACGTACCTCGTCCTCCATGAGGCGGCCCAGCATGCTGGACCACTTGCCGGTGACGTTGTTGCGCTTGCCGGTGTTGTTGTCCTCCTGCTCCACGAACGTGTAGTTGAACTGCAGCAGCTTCGCCAGCTTGTCGATCAGCTCGACGCAGAAACCTGTAATCGGAGACACCGTAGACCTATAATCTTATTATAGAACAGCCTGCTTGCCTGTCACCGTCGCGTTATCTCAAAATGTCACCTTATCAAAATTAGGAAAAGACAGACAAAATTAAAAATCCGGAGTCACACGTACGATTCATTTAACATGACGTGTGACTCCGGATTTTTAATTTGTCTGTCTTTTTTACCTGACTGCTAAGGCAGTGTTATGTTTTTCGCGCGTATCCTGTATTATGTACCCTATATATATTATATGTATATTATATTTTATGTTTATATGTGTATTGTATGTATATTTCTTTATTAACTCGTATCTTCCAAACGGCTGGATGGATTTCTACAGTTAAGGTATCGTTAGCTTCGTCTCAAAAACTCAACTGTCCATAGATAGGTGTTTAAAAAAAAACCGGCCAAGTGCGTGTTGGACCACGCACAATGAAGGGTTCCGTAGTTGAAAAGAATTCATCCCAAAAACAAACTTACCTAACATTGGATATCTTTTATTTATTTTATTTTATTTTATTTATAAGGAACAACTAACAGCTACAATATAAAACATAGAAAAGGAAATACACAAAACATATAGACAATATTGCAGCCCACAACGCTGTTCACAGATTAACTACAGGAATACAAACAGTGAAAATAATAATCATCGCTAGGGTTACAAATACATTTTTTTTTTTTTTTTTTTTTTTTTTAACTAAACTACTTTATGTATTGTGTTTAAAATAATAATGTGTAATGTATGTGTAGGGGTGTGTGTGTGTGTGAGGGTGTGTGTGTCTGTGTGTTTGTTTGTGTGAGTGTATATTGTGTGTAAAAATAATGTAGGTACATACATGATACTCAAAAAAATGGCACAAAAAGAAAAATATAAAATTAAAAATTCAAGAAAGCTCCTTATGTATAAGACTTTTGAACCTATAGGGAGCACATGCAAAAATGTCTATATGTTCAAAAGTCCTATTGTAGGAGTCAACCATTCTGCGAACAGGCGAACGCAAACCAGAGTTGGACTTGCAGGTGCCCACTGAAAATAATCTACCAGCGCACACCTTTCGCCTATGGACTGTCCTAGGAACCGCATAACACAACATGTTGGACAGTTCAATGCAATCAAATTTGTTTGTAACAATATTATATAAATTCATGGCTTCTAAATATTTACGTCTATTTTCAAGTGTTGCGAGCTTATACTTTGCAAGCAAGTCTTTATAAGGCAAATAATATCCATAGCATCTGTAATGCATGGTACGTAGGAATTTGTGTTGAACACGCTCAATCATTTCAACGTACTTTTTGTAATATGGACTCCAAACGGACACGGCATACTCCAGTTGAGAACGTACAAGAGACTTATACAAGTAAATATAGGAAGAAGGCTTTTTAAAATCAACTGTTGATCGTAATACAAATCCATAAAGTTGATACGCTTTATTAACAATCTTTCCTATATGTAGATCCAAACAGAGCTTAGAGTCAATGATAACACCGAGATCACGAATAAAGTCCACTTTAAGTAGAGGGGCATTGCACAACGTGTATGTATAGTTTATTTTAGTTTTATTTTTTGTAAAATTTAAGAAGTTACATTTGGGTAAGCTTAGTTGTAACTTATTTTTCTGGCAATAACAGGATAGTCGGTCCAAATCTTGCTGCAGCAGAAGGCAATCATTTGTTTGTCGTATGGCTCTATATACCTTGAGGTCGTCGGCATATAGTAAAAACTTGGTATTGCGAAAACATTGGCTGATGTCATTTATATATAAAATAAACAAAAGAGGACCAAGTATAGAGCCTTGAGGCACACCAGAGGTCACTTGTGCGATGTTAGATTGGTGACCATTAATTACAACCCTCTGACTGCGATTGGTTATATAAGAGGTAAACCACCTCAGAAGATTACCACGGATTCCGTTGAACGCTATCTTATTTAGTAGTATTTCATGGTCTACCTTGTCGAAAGCCTTACAAAAGTCCGTATACACTGCATCCACTTGTGCACGATTATCAACACAATCAAACAAAAAGCTAGAAAATAATAATAAGTTAGTATTTGTCGACCGCCGTTTTACGAAACCGTGTTGTTGTTGAATTATAATGTTGTGGAGTACAGGATAAATTTCGTTATGGACTAACCTTTCAAAGAGTTTCGACAAGGCAGACAGGATGGAAATAGGACGATAGTGTTCTACGCTGCGTTTAGATCCAGTTTTGTGAACGGGCACAACATACGCATGCTTCCACAGTTTAGGTACAACTCCCTCAGATATACATTTATTATAAATAATAAATAGAGGCTTGCAGATGGAAGTAGCAGTGTTCCTAAGGAAGTAAGGTGAAAGTCCATCCGGTCCAGGGCCTTTCGCTGGATCTAGGGACTTAAGCTCCTTCAATATGTTCTCCTCACTAAAATAAAGATCGCAAATAGAGACATCATGTAATGGGTTGTTATCCTGCGGAGGCTTCCATTGTGACAAAGAAGGAGATGTCGGTTCATATACCGAGTAAAAAAAGTCGGAAAACATATTACAGACCATGCCTGGATCAGTTGTTTCAGCATTTTTGTATTGAAGCTTAGATGGGATTCCAGGTTTATCTTTTCGATTAGAAACATAGGTCCAGAAGTGTTTTATGTTTTTACTTATATTGTCCTCTACAGAACTGATGTACGAACTGAAACACCCAAGACATGTATCCTTAAACTGTTTTCTATAGTTTGAAAATGATTCATAGTCAGAAATGTTATTATATTTCTTCCACTTAATCCATGCCTTCTGTTTCTTTTTAGAAATATTTATGAGAGTACGAGAGAACCATATGGGATAGTTAGTTGATCTAGGTCGGTGGATATCAAAAAAACTTTTTTTTTTATGTCATTAAATTACAAATTCACATTTTTTGGACTTTTTCCTTTACTTGTGCTGGGAGATCTTGCTTCTTGCCAAATTTCATTATTCTAGGTCAACGGGAAGTACCCTATAGGTTTTCATTTACATGCGACAGTTGCGAGTATCAAAATGTGTCGCAAAAGGGCCGTATTTTTATATTGCGTTGACTTAGAAGCTTGAGTTTTTTAGAACTTCTAGAGACTATAGACTTGCGTATTTGATATTAATTTCAACTTGATACCTCTACGCGTTCCTGAGAAAAAGGGTCTAGACAGACTGACAATTTTGATTTTTTTTATGTGATAGAATTACAAATTAACAATTTTCGGACTTTTTCCTTTACTTGTGTTGTAAGACCTTGCTTTTTGCCAAATTTTATGATTCTAGGACGACGGGAAGTACCCTATAGGTTTTGATTTACTTGCGAGTATCAAAAAATGTCGCATAAATGGCCGTATTTTTTTATTGCGTTGACTTAGAAGTTTGATCTTTTAAGAACTTTAAGGGACCATAGACCTACGTATTTGATACTAATTTCAGCTTGATACCTTCACGCGTTCCTGAGAAAAACGGTCTTGACAGACTGACAGACAGACGGATAAACAAGGGACCCTAAAAGGGTTCCATTTTTTCCTTTTGAGCTACGGAACCCTATAAAACATAATGGTGGATTTTTGGCGCTGAATTGCAAGTCATTATTAAAAAAAAAACCGGCCAAGTGCGTGTCACAGTAAGGGGTTCCGTAGTTGAAAAGAATTTATCCCAAAAACAAACTTAACATTGGATAGCAAAAAAAAATAATTTACCTATATCATAAAATTACAAATTCACAATTTTCGGACTTTTTTTTTTACTTGTGCTGGGAGACCTTGCTTCTTGCCAAATTTCATTATTCTAGGTCAACGGGAAGCACCCTATAGGTTTTGATTTACTTGTGACAGTTGCGACTATCAAAATGTGTCGCAAAATGGCAGTATTTTTTTATTGCGTTGACTTAGAAGCTTCAGTTTTTTAGAATTTGAAGAGACCATTAACTTACGTATTTTATATTAATTTCCACTTGATACCTCTATGCCTTCCTCAGAAAAAGGGTCTTGACACACTGACAACTTTGAAAATATTTTTTTATGTGATAGAATAACAAATTAACAATTTTCGGACTTTTTTCTATATTTGTGTTGTGAGACCTTGCTTCTTGCCAAATTTCATGATTCTAGGACGACGGAAAGTACCCTATAGGTTTTGATTTACTTGCGAGTATCAAAAAATGTCGCATAAATGGCCGTATTTTTTTATTGCGTTGACTTAGAAGTTTGATCTTTTTAGAACTCCAAGGGACCATAGACTTACGTATTTGATATTAATTTCAGCTGGATACCTTCACGCGTCCCTGAGAAAAACGGCCTTGACAGACTGACAGACAGACAGACAGACAGACGGACAAACAAGTGATCCTATAAGGGTTCAGTTTTTTCCTTTTGAGGTACGGAACCCTAAAAATACCCAAACCTATCGAGTAGGGTATCAAAATTAAGGAAATTAAAAGGAGATTACAAAAATATAAATATAAGATAAATTATGTTTCAATTTAATTAGGATTAATAAATTGGCAATCAGTGCATTCAAATGGTTGTATTATAGTTTTCGATAGCGTAGAAATCGGCCAAGTGTGTATCGGACTTCGTGTTACGCATTTTCACTAAAAGCATTAGAAATAAAATAATTTTTAAGTATTATTAAGTATTTTTAGGGTTCCGTACATCAAAAGGAAACAACGGAACCCTTATAGGATCACTTCGTAGTCCGTCTGTCTATCTGTCTGTCTGTCTGTATGTCTGTCTGTCAAGACCCTTTTTCTCAGGAACGCGCGGAGACATCAAGTTGAAATTAATATCAAATACTATTAATATAAATAATAAAAAATCAAGCTTCCAAGTCAACGCAATAAAAAAATACGGCCATTTATGCGGTATATTTTGATACTCCCAAGTAAATCAAAACCTATAGGGTACTTCCCGTTGACGTAGAATCATGAAATTTGGCAAGAAGCAAGGTCTTACAACACTAGTAATGGAAAAGTACGAAAATTGTTAATTTGTAATTTTAACACATATAAAAATATTTTCAAGTATGTCAGTCTGTCAAGACCCTTATTCTCAGGATCGCGTGGAGGTATCAAGTTAAAATTAATATCAAATAGTGTTAAGGGTGGATGTACATTTTGGTCCTTCGAGCATTTGAATCACACGGTCCCCTTGCCCACTATAGGATTGACTTTGACAAACTGACACTTCAGAGAACTGGGGGTTGGTGTACTCAACAAAGCATCAGTTTTCAGTAATCTGAAGTACATTGTACCAGGGTATTCTGTCGGAAAGCCTCTCTTGCGGATCGGTCACTGGCCTCCCACAAGCGGGTCTAACCAGTTGATTGAGAAGTCGCACGGACATAACAAGAGCGCAGATACCACTAGTACGGACTTATCTATTAGAGTAGGGTAGGGCCGTCAGGAAAGAAGAAAGAAGATCACTATGGAAATACAGGAGATAAACGAATTAATCAGAAGCCAGGAAGCGGATTACAACGAGATTAGAATTTTATATTCTTGTCTCATTACCCCTCACTGTGGCCAACACACCTTTAGCCATCTCTGATCAGTCTCGTGAGTCTGCGGGACTGGCAGTGAGTGTACCCTTCCCGCACCCTGGATTCCTGTCTACTGTCCGTCTGTTACCTTAGGTCGCATGGTGCAGACATCCTGAATTTATTTATATATTTATTTATCACTTATTAGGTATATGGTAGGTTAGGGCTGTAGGGCTTATAGGGCTTAGGGTCGTAGGTACCGTTAGGCTTGTTGGTCTTAGTAGGTTCCCGTAACATACCATCGCACCTTTAACAGTATTGCGGCCTTACGTGACATCTGTTAAGAGTGGATGTACAAATAGGTAAGTCTATGGACCCTTAGGGTTTAAAATAAACTAAGCTTCTAAGACAATCCAATGAGAAAATACGGCCATTTATCTATCTATCTACTCGTATAATATATTATATAAATAAAAAGAGAAGTCCTGACTGACTGACTGACTCATCAACGCCCAGCCCAAACCCTTGGACCTAGAAAGCTGAAATTTTGCACAGAGGTTCCCTTTATAATGTAGACAAGGAATAAGGAAGGAATTCCCGGCAGTATGTTCCTGTGGGATACTTCCCGACATCCACGCGGGCGAAGCCGCTGGCAAAAGCTAGTGCTACATATTTTGATACTCGCAAGTAAATCAAAACCTATAGGGTACTTCCCGTTGACCTAGAATCATGAAATTTGGCAAGAAGCAAGGTCTCACAGCACAAGTAAAAGAAAAAGTCCAAAAATTGTTAATTTGTAATTTTATCACAGAATTCTTTTTTTTTTAAATTACAATGTTAAGTTTGTTTTTGGGATAAATTCTTTTCAACTATGAAACTCTTCATTGTGCGTGGTCCCACACGCACTTGGCCGGTTTAAAAAAAAAATAAAAGTACAGTTTTCGTTCATGTATGAGTGTGCCGGGGAGGCGGGGAGCCGGGGGAGGCGGGGGGAGACGGGGAGGCGGGGTGGCGGGGAGCGCGGACACTAAACCGAAGTAGAGTTTGCTTTGTTTTTAGTTCAAGTATTTTAATTTTGTTTTCTATTCTCAATCTTGTTTCGGTCTCTGTAGTGCATTGCATATAAGTTGACTTTTTTGCAGTCGGGTTTTTTGATTTTTAAATTATTTATTTTTCTTATTTCAGATGAGAATATTTTCTTGTTTCAAACTTTTTAGATCGTGATTTTTCAGTAGTCGAGTTTTAGTTTTTAAACTTACTTTATAACGCGCTCCTCCCTATCCTATTATACGAGTAGCGTAGTGTGGTCGGTGGTGTGGCGATGGCGGGGCGGGAACGCCACCAAGGTCAGTGTGGTCGGTGGTGTGGCGGGGCGGGAACGCCACCAACGTCACGGTCTCACGGTGCGTTATAACGCGCTCATCCCTATCCTATTATACGAGTAGCGTAGTGTGGTCGGTGGTGTGGCGATGGCGGGGCGGGAACGCCACCAAGGTCAGTGTGGTCGGTGGTGTGGCGGGGCGGGAACGCCACCAACGTCACGGTCTCACGGTGCGTTATAACGCGCTCATCCCTATCCTATTATACGAGTAGCGTAGTGTGGTCGGTGGTGTGGCGATGGCGGGGCGGGAACGCCACCAAGGTCAGTGTGGTCGGTGGTGTGGCGGGGCGGGAACGCCACCAACGTCACGGTCTCACGGTGCGTTATAACGCGCTCATCCCTATCCTATTATACGAGTAGCGTAGTGTAGTCGGTGGTGTGGCGATGGCGGGGCGGGAACGCCACCAAGGTCAGTGTGGTCGGTGGTGTGGCGGGGCGGGAACGCCACCAACATCAGTGTGGTCGGTGGTGTGGCGGGGCGGGAACGCCACCAACGTCACGGTCTCACGGTGCGTTCGCGCCACGGGACAGTCGGTCAGTCGATCAACGGAAGGGCTCGGGAGTCCGCACGTTTAAGTACCCCGCGAAATTCTTTCTTACGTTTTTTGCAATTTGCAGGTCATAAAATATATCTTCATGATTTCGCAGCCTTTCGTATAAAATATAAAATTCTCTATGTCTACACCGATTGATATCGTGGCGATTGCTTTTAGAAAAAACCGGTCAAGAGCGAGTCGGACTCGCGCACCGAGGGTTCCGTTCCAATTTCTGAAAAAGTGTGCTACTTAGAGACATCGTTTTATTTTTCCTGTAATTTTTACATAAACTTCTATCACATAGAATAATTTCAGATTTTTCTCTTTGCAAACTTCGGAGATAAAGGGGGGGGGGGGGGAACGGTATTTTTTTTTTACATTTTTCATCAGAAGTCGAAAACTATTGCTTCTTAACACATTAATTTATTATTCTAGTTCAACGGGAAGTACCTTATGGTTTTGATTTATTTGCGAGTATCAAACTATGTCGGTTAAATGGCCGTATTTTTTTATTGCATTGACACAGAAGCTTGATTTACGTATTGGTATTAATTTCAACATGATACCTCCACGCGTTCTTGAGAAAAAGGATCTTGATAGACTGACAGACTTGAAAATATTTTTTATGTGATAGAATTAAAAATTAACAATTTTCGGACTTTTATTTATGCTGTAAGACCTTGCTTCTTGACAAATTTCAGGATTCTAGGACTGTACGAGCCAATATCGCTCGTACAGCATTTTTCCTTATACCTAAGTTTTAATACCTTAAATAACTGTAGTCGTAACCTAACAACACAGCGGATCGCACGTCACGCGTGATTGTGAAACGTAGATATACAAGTGCGATTCAATAAATACTCATTTGAAAGAATATTGGTGGTTTGGTGATGCTGACAACATACTTTACAATAATCTACAATCGAGGATACTGCGTTGCGGCTAAATCCCCAACAAGGACAACGGGATGTACCCTGTAGGTTTTGATTTACTTATAATATTGGTGGTTTGGTGATGCTGACAACATACTTTACAATAATCTACAATCGAGGATACTGCGTTGCGGCTAAATCCCCAACAAGGACAACGGGATGTACCCTGTAGGTTTTGATTTACTTATAATATTGGTGGTTTGGTGATGCTGACAACATACTTTACAATAATCTACAATCGAGGATACTGTGTTGCGGCTAAATCCCCAACAAGGACAACGGGATGTACCCTGTAGGTTTTGATTTACTTATAATATTGGTGGTTTGGTGATGCTGACAACATACTTTACAATAATCTACAATCGAGGATACTGCGTTGCGGCTAAATCCCCAACAAGGACAACGGGATGTACCCTGTAGGTTTTGATTTACTTATAATATTGGTGGTTTGGTGATGCTGACAACATACTTTACAATAATCTACAATCGAGGATACTGCGTTGCGGCTAAATCCCCAACAAGGACAACGGGATGTACCCTGTAGGTTTTGATTTACTTATAATATTGGTGGTTTGGTGATTCTGACAACATACTTTACAATAATCTACAATCGAGGATACTGCGTTGCGGCTAAATCCCCAACAAGGACAACGGGATGTACCCTGTAGGTTTTGATTTACTTATAATATTGGTGGTTTGGTGATGCTGACAACATACTTTACAATAATCTACAATCGAGGATACTGCGTTGCGGCTAAATCCCCAACAAGGACAACGGGATGTACCCTGTAGGTTTTGATTTACTTATAATATTGGTGGTTTGGTGATGCTGACAACATACTTTACAATAATCTACAATCGAGGATACTGCGTTGCGGCTAAATCCCCAACAAGGACAACGGGATGTACCCTGTAGGTTTTGATTTACTTATAATATTGGTGGTTTGGTGATGCTGACAACATACTTTACAATAATCTACAATCGAGGATACTGCGTTGCGGCTAAATCCCCAACAAGGACAACGGGATGTACCCTGTAGGTTTTGATTTACTTGCGAGTATCAAACTGTGTCGCTTAAATGGACGCATTTTTTTATTGCATTGACATAGAAGCTTGATTTTTTCAGATCTCCAAGAGACCATAGAGTTACGTATGTGATATTAATTTCAACATGATACCTCCACGCGTTCTTGAGAAAAAGGGTCTTGACACACAGACAGACTTCAAAATATTTTTTTATGTGATAGAATTATAAATTAACAATTTTTGGACTTTTTACTTTATTTGTGCTGTAAGACTTTGCTTCTTGCCAAATTTCATGATTCTAGGACAACGGGAAGTACCCTATAGGTTTTGATTTACTTGCGAGTATCAAAATATGTTGCATAAATGGCCGTCTTTTTATTGCATTGACTTAGAAGCTTGAGTTTTGTAGGACTCCAAGGGACCATAGACTTACGTATTTGATATTAATTTCAACTTGATACCTCCACGCGTTCCTGAGAAAAAGGGTCTTGACAGACTGACAGACAGACAGACGGACAAACAAGTGATCCTATAAGGGTTCCGTTTTTTCCTTTTGAGGTACAGAAGCCTAAAAAAAGGTCCCACTTTATATTTCAAATAATCTGACATCATTATTATTATTTCCAATATCGCACGAGGTAGGTGCGTCCGGAGTTCCGGACCCCTCAATCGCCCCGCTGCCCGCTGCTACTGGGTTCATCCATGGAAATGAGCGTTTTCCGCTTGAGCCGCCAGCCGCTCCCGCTCCCGCTCCCGCTGCCGCTGGCCGCCCCGCGCCACTGCAGTCGCACACTTACAGGTGCAGTGTGTTTTCTTAACAATGACTCCGAACAATTAAAGTTATAACTTTTTACTTACTTACTTACTTTACTTTTACTTTACTTTTTTTATTATTTTGGGGTTATAATTTCGTGATAAAGTATTTGCAGAGCCACTTTACATTTTTAATGAAGAATAATTATTATTCTCAATTATCTAGCTAGCTAGCTATAGCTAATAATATATATTTTTTTGAAATCTTTCATTTCATACCCAACACGGCGTCATATATTTTTTTTAGTTTGTGACTTTATGTCCTTTACAGGGCGCCATAATCCATTTAATGTGACGTCACATAGCCTATAACCAGCGGACAATCAAAACGCTTCCAACGGTACCTCATTTGTCAAATTATGATTAGGAGATTACAAGTATGAGGGAACAGATGAATATACATACATATATTCACACATACCCTAATAAATAAAATTGTAAGTACCTACCTTCAAAGCGATCATTCCCAGACAACCGGTGCGTGGACTCTCGCATCATCACATACGGCTTGTTCTAAAACAGAAAATTGACGCATTCAATATTGTTTTTGTACAGTGGGTTGTACATGTATTGTTGTGTGTATGTTGTTATTGTTGTTGTTGTTTGTGAGTTGTAATAATAATAATAATAAGCCCCACCGCAGTATCTCTACGTTGACGTCGTGGTGGGGCTTGCGCGCTCCGAACTGTAGCTCTGTGCCGGTAGAGTTTACTTTGCCGGAACAGGTCTAGGGTGAGGAGCCAGACCAAGAGAGATACATGAACCCGCAGGGCAGCATGTAGCGAGCTGTTGGGCAGTAGCGACCCCACCAACCCTATCTCCCGGAAGTCTTGTTCCTCACCTCTTTTTTGCCGTTATTGGCCGGCTTGAGTGGAGATTCGCAAAAAAAAAAAAAAAATTATGTGATAAAATTACAAATTAACCATTTTTGGACTTTTTCCTTTACTTGTGCTGTGAGACCTTGCTTCTTGCCAAATTTCATGATTCAAGGTCAACGGGAAGTACCCTATAGGTTTTGATTTACTTGCGAGTATCAAAATATACCGCATAAATGGCCGTATTTTTTTATTGCGTTGATTTAGAACCCTGATTCTTTTAGAACTCTAAGAAACCATAGACTTACTTTATTTGACATGAATCATTTCAACATGATACATCTGCGTGTTCCTGAGAAAAAGGGTCTTGACAGACAGACAGACAGACAGACGGACAACGAAGTGATCCTATAAGGGTTCCGTATTTTCCTTTTGAGGTACGGAACCCTAAGAAATTAAAATTTTCCGGTGGGATATGATTCAAAATGAGGAGCTGAATGCACCCTGTTAGTTTGCGGATTTATATCGAGCTCTCGCAACAGCTAACATTTTGTGACATCCATACTAATATTATAAATTCGAAAGTAACTCTGTCTGTCTGTCTGTCTGTCTGTTACCTTTTCACGCCTAAACCACTGAACGGATTTCGATAAAATTTGGCAATGGTATCCTAGGAACGGACATAGGATACTTTTTTTCAAAAATAATCCTACGGTTGTGATATAGGGGATGAAAGTTTGTATGGGAAACTCAGTATTTCTTAAGTTATGTATATGAAAATTAAAATGTATGCGGTTCAGCGTTTTTGAAAAATCATCGCCTAAGGGGGTAAAATAGGGGTTGATTTTAAAATTTACAAAATTGCACGGATTTCGACAAAATTTGGCAAGGCTTTATATAGCATCCTGCGGAAGGACATAGGATACTATTTTTTTCAAAAATAATACTACAGGGGGGTGATATAGGGGATGAAAGTTTGTAAGGGAAACCCAGTATTTCTAAAGTTAGGGATAACAAATTTATGCTATTGGTAGGAAATTAAGAAATATGCGGTTCAGCGTTTTTGAAAAATTATATACAGGGCTATTTTTAAATGACTAGCTAAATTTTCACAGGGTGTTCTACCCATGAATATGAACAACTTTCACTAAGGGACCAACTTTGAAATCACGAAAAAAAAACCAGCGGTTTCCTACAAAAGTTCAATACCTACTCGATCAAAATGTATGAAACAGCTGATATTTTTTTTGCGATTTCAAAGTTGGTCCCATAGTGAAAGTTGTTCATATTCATGGGTAGAACACCCTGTAAAAATTTAGCTAGTCATTTAAAAATAGCCCTGTATAATAAAATAAGGATTGATTTTAAAATTAACAAAACTGCACGGATTTCGATAAAATTTGGCAAGGCTTTATTTAGCATCCTGGGGAAGGACATAGGCTACTTTTATATAAGGGATGAAAGTTTGTAAGGAAACCCAGTATTTCTTAAGTTAGGGATAACAAATTTATGCTATTGGTAGGAAATTAAGAAATATGCGGTTCAGCGTTTTTGGAAAATTATATATAATAAAATAAGCATTGATTTTAAAATTTACAAAACTGCACGGATTTCTACATCTACATTTCTACATCTACATTTCTACATCTACATTTCTACATCTACATTTCTACATCTACATTTCTACATCTACATTTCTACATCTACATTTCTACATCTACATTTCTACATCTACATTTCTACATCTACATTTCTACATCTACATTTCTACATCTACATTTCTACATCTACATTTCTACATCTACATTTCTACATCTACATTTCGCCTTTTAAAAGTGCTAGGGTTGGTACACTGTTAAAATTTTACTCGGTTTTTCTTTTTTGTTTTCTACAAAGAATATTATTATGTGTTCAGGTAAATTAAACAAAAAGAAAAACGCAGGAAAATGTTTCACGCTTATTAGTATTTAATAGAAATTACAATTAAGTAACACTTTTTTGATAAAGTAGATACTTAGGTACTTAATACTAATATAGAGATCAAGTCAAGTAACTCGCATGTGATAGGTAAATTAAATAAAGACATAAGCAGACATTTCTTTTAATGAAAAATTGCATATTTTTTTTATAGTTTTATACGGATAAAGCTAAAAAATAGTGAAATGTTATTATTATGGATACTTTTTACTAGTGGCCTAAACTGTTAAAATAAATACTGAACCCTACATTACTACTCATGCTGCGACGTACAAAGAAACTACTCACACGCCCGCGAGGCGCATCATATTGACTAATGATTTTATTAGTGGCCTAAACTGTTAAAATAAATACTGAACCCTACATTACTACTCATGCTGCGACGTACAAAGAAACTACTCACACGCCCGCGAGGCGCATCATATTGACTAATGATTTTATTAGTGGCCTAAACTGTTAAAATAAATACTGAACCCTACATTACTACTCATGCTGCGACGTACAAAGAAACTACTCACACGCCCGCGAGGCGCATCATATTGACTAATGATTTTATTAGTGGCCTAAACTGTTAAAATAAATACTGAACCCTACATTACTACTCATGCTGCGACGTACAAAGAAACTACTCACACGCCCGCGAGGCGCATCATATTGACTAATGATTTTATTAGTGGCCTAAACTGTTAAAATAAATACTGAACCCTACATTACTACTCATGCTGCGACGTACAAAGAAACTACTCACACGCCCGCGAGGCGCATCATATTGACTAATGATTTTATTAGTGGCCTAAACTGTTAAAATAAATACTGAACCCTACATTACTACTCATGCTGCGACGTACAAAGAAACTACTCACACGCCCGCGAGGCGCATCATATTGACTAATGATTTTATTAGTGGCCTAAACTGTTAAAATAAATACTGAACCCTACATTACTACTCATGCTGCGACGTACAAAGAAACTACTCACACGCCCGCGAGGCGCATCATATTGACTAATGATTTTATTAGTGGCCTAAACTGTTAAAATAAATACTGAACCCTACATTACTACTCATGCTGCGACGTACAAAGAAACTACTCACACGCCCGCGAGGCGCATCATATTGACTAATGATTTTATTAGTGGCCTAAACTGTTAAAATAAATACTGAACCCTACATTACTACTCATGCTGCGACGTACAAAGAAACTACTCACACGCCCGCGAGGCGCATCATATTGACTAATGATTTTATTAGTGGCCTAAACTGTTAAAATAAATACTGAACCCTACATTACTACTCATGCTGCGACGTACAAAGAAACTACTCACACGCCCGCGAGGCGCATCATATTGACTAATGATTTTATTAGTGGCCTAAACTGTTCAAATAAATACTGAACCCTACATTACTACTCATGCTGCGACGTACAAAGAAACTACTCACACGCCCGCGAGGCGCATCATATTGACTAATGATTTTATTAGTGGCCTAAACTGTTAAAATAAATACTGAACCCTACATTACTACTCATGCTGCGACGTACAAAGAAACTACTCACACGCCCGCGAGGCGCATCATATTGACTAATGATTTTATTAGTGGCCTAAACTGTTAAAATAAATACTGAACCCTACATTACTACTCATGCTGCGACGTACAAAGAAACTACTCACACGCCCGCGAGGCGCATCATATTGACTAATGATTTTATTAGTGGCCTAAACTGTTCAAATAAATACTGAACCCTACATTACTACTCATGCTGCGACGTACAAAGAAACTACTCACACGCCCGCGAGGCGCATCATATTGACTAATGATTTTATTAGTGGCCTAAACTGTTAAAATAAATACTGAACCCTACATTACTACTCATGCTGCGACGTACAAAGAAACTACTCACACGCCCGCGAGGCGCATCATATTGACTAATGATTTTATTAGTGGCCTAAACTGTTAAAATAAATACTGAACCCTACATTACTACTCATGCTGCGACGTACAAAGAAACTACTCACACGCCCGCGAGGCGCATCATATTGACTAATGATTTTATTAGTGGCCTAAACTGTTAAAATAAATACTGAACCCTACATTACTACTCATGCTGCGACGTACAAAGAAACTACTCACACGCCCGCGAGGCGCATCATATTGACTAATGATTTTATTAGTGGCCTAAACTGTTAAAATAAATACTGAACCCTACATTACTACTCATGCTGCGACGTACAAAGAAACTACTCACACGCCCGCGAGGCGCATCATATTGACTAATGATTTTATTAGTGGCCTAAACTGTTAAAATAAATACTGAACCCTACATTACTACTCATGCTGCGACGTACAAAGAAACTACTCACACGCCCGCGAGGCGCATCATATTGACTAATGATTTTATTAGTGGCCTAAACTGTTCAAATAAATACTGAACCCTACATTACTACTCATGCTGCGACGTACAAAGAAACTACTCACACGCCCGCGAGGCGCATCATATTGACTAATGATTTTATTAGTGGCCTAAACTGTTAAAATAAATACTGAACCCTACATTACTACTCATGCTGCGACGTACAAAGAAACTACTCACACGCCCGCGAGGCGCATCATATTGACTAATGATTTTATTAGTGGCCTAAACTGTTCAAATAAATACTGAACCCTACATTACTACTCATGCTGCGACGTACAAAGAAACTACTCACACGCCCGCGAGGCGCATCATATTGACTAATGATTTTATTAGTGGCCTAAACTGTTAAAATAAATACTGAACCCTACATTACTACTCATGCTGCGACGTACAAAGAAACTACTCACACGCCCGCGAGGCGCATCATATTGACTAATGATTTTATTAGTGGCCTAAACTGTTAAAATAAATACTGAACCCTACATTACTACTCATGCTGCGACGTACAAAGAAACTACTCACACGCCCGCGAGGCGCATCATATTGACTAATGATTTTATTAGTGGCCTAAACTGTTAAAATAAATACTGAACCCTACATTACTACTCATGCTGCGACGTACAAAGAAACTACTCACACGCCCGCGAGGCGCATCATATTGACTAATGATTTTATTAGTGGCCTAAACTGTTAAAATAAATACTGAACCCTACATTACTACTCATGCTGCGACGTACAAAGAAACTACTCACACGCCCGCGAGGCGCATCATATTGACTAATGATTTTATTAGTGGCCTAAACTGTTAAAATAAATACTGAACCCTACATTACTACTCATGCTGCGACGTACAAAGAAACTACTCACACGCCCGCGAGGCGCATCATATTGACTAATGATTTTATTAGTGGCCTAAACTGTTAAAATAAATACTGAACCCTACATTACTACTCATGCTGCGACGTACAAAGAAACTACTCACACGCCCGCGAGGCGCATCATATTGACTAATAATTTTATTAGTGGCCTAAACTGTTAAAATAAATACTGAACCCTACATTACTACTCATGCTGCGACGTACAAAGAAACTACTCACACGCCCGCGAGGCGCATCATATTGACTAATGATTTTATTAGTGGCCTAAACTGTTAAAATAAATACTGAACCCTACATTACTACTCATGCTGCGACGTACAAAGAAACTACTCACACGCCCGCGAGGCGCATCATATTGACTAATGATTTTATTAGTGGCCTAAACTGTTAAAATAAATACTGAACCCTACATTACTACTCATGCTGCGACGTACAAAGAAACTACTCACACGCCCGCGAGGCGCATCATATTGACTAATGATTTTATTAGTGGCCTAAACTGTTAAAATAAATACTGAACCCTACATTACTACTCATGCTGCGACGTACAAAGAAACTACTCACACGCCCGCGAGGCGCATCATATTGACTAATGATTTTATTAGTGGCCTAAACTGTTAAAATAAATACTGAACCCTACATTACTACTCATGCTGCGACGTACAAAGAAACTACTCACACGCCCGCGAGGCGCATCATATTGACTAATGATTTTATTAGTGGCCTAAACTGTTAAAATAAATACTGAACCCTACATTACTACTCATGCTGCGACGTACAAAGAAACTACTCACACGCCCGCGAGGCGCATCATATTGACTAATGATTTTATTAGTGGCCTAAACTGTTAAAATAAATACTGAACCCTACATTACTACTCATGCTGCGACGTACAAAGAAACTACTCACACGCCCGCGAGGCGCATCATATTGACTAATGATTTTATTAGTGGCCTAAACTGTTCAAATAAATACTGAACCCTACATTACTACTCATGCTGCGACGTACAAAGAAACTACTCACACGCCCGCGAGGCGCATCATATTGACTAATGATTTTATTAGTGGCCTAAACTGTTAAAATAAATACTGAACCCTACATTACTACTCATGCTGCGACGTACAAAGAAACTACTCACACGCCCGCGAGGCGCATCATATTGACTAATGATTTTATTAGTGGCCTAAACTGTTAAAATAAATACTGAACCCTACATTACTACTCATGCTGCGACGTACAAAGAAACTACTCACACGCCCGCGAGGCGCATCATATTGACTAATGATTTTATTAGTGGCCTAAACTGTTAAAATAAATACTGAACCCTACATTACTACTCATGCTGCGACGTACAAAGAAACTACTCACACGCCCGCGAGGCGCATCATATTGACTAATGATTTTATTAGTGGCCTAAACTGTTAAAATAAATACTGAACCCTACATTACTACTCATGCTGCGACGTACAAAGAAACTACTCACACGCCCGCGAGGCGCATCATATTGACTAATGATTTTATTAGTGGCCTAAACTGTTCAAATAAATACTGAACCCTACATTACTACTCATGCTGCGACGTACAAAGAAACTACTCACACGCCCGCGAGGCGCATCATATTGACTAATGATTTTATTAGTGGCCTAAACTGTTAAAATAAATACTGAACCCTACATTACTACTCATGCTGCGACGTACAAAGAAACTACTCACACGCCCGCGAGGCGCATCATATTGACTAATGATTTTATTAGTGGCCTAAACTGTTAAAATAAATACTGAACCCTACATTACTACTCATGCTGCGACGTACAAAGAAACTACTCACACGCCCGCGAGGCGCATCATATTGACTAATGATTTTATTAGTGGCCTAAACTGTTCAAATAAATACTGAACCCTACATTACTACTCATGCTGCGACGTACAAAGAAACTACTCACACGCCCGCGAGGCGCATCATATTGACTAATGATTTTATTAGTGGCCTAAACTGTTCAAATAAATACTGAACCCTACATTACTACTCATGCTGCGACGTACAAAGAAACTACTCACACGCCCGCGAGGCGCATCATATTGACTAATGATTTTATTAGTGGCCTAAACTGTTCAAATAAATACTGAACCCTACATTACTACTCATGCTGCGACGTACAAAGAAACTACTCACACGCCCGCGAGGCGCATCATATTGACTAATGATTTTATTAGTGGCCTAAACTGTTAAAATAAATACTGAACCCTACATTACTACTCATGCTGCGACGTATAAAGAAACTACTCACACGCCCGCGAGGCGCATCATATTGACTAATGATTTTATTAGTGGCCTAAACTGTTCAAATAAATACTGAACCCTACATTACTACTCATGCTGCGACGTACAAAGAAACTACTCACACGCCCGCGAGGCGCATCATATTGACTAATGATTTTATTAGTGGCCTAAACTGTTCAAATAAATACTGAACCCTACATTACTACTCATGCTGCGACGTACAAAGAAACTACTCACACGCCCGCGAGGCGCATCATATTGACTAATGATTTTATTAGTGGCCTAAACTGTTAAAATAAATACTGAACCCTACATTACTACTCATGCTGCGACGTACAAAGAAACTACTCACACGCCCGCGAGGCGCATCATATTGACTAATGATTTTATTAGTGGCCTAAACTGTTCAAATAAATACTGAACCCTACATTACTACTCATGCTGCGACGTACAAAGAAACTACTCACACGCCCGCGAGGCGCATCATATTGACTAATGATTTTATTAGTGGCCTAAACTGTTCAAATAAATACTGAACCCTACATTACTACTCATGCTGCGACGTACAAAGAAACTACTCACACGCCCGCGAGGCGCATCATATTGACTAATGATTTTATTAGTGGCCTAAACTGTTAAAATAAATACTGAACCCTACATTACTACTCATGCTGCGACGTATAAAGAAACTACTCACACGCCCGCGAGGCGCATCATATTGACTAATGATTTTATTAGTGGCCTAAACTGTTCAAATAAATACTGAACCCTACATTACTACTCATGCTGCGACGTACAAAGAAACTACTCACACGCCCGCGAGGCGCATCATATTGACTAATGATTTTATTAGTGGCCTAAACTGTTAAAATAAATACTGAACCCTACATTACTACTCATGCTGCGACGTACAAAGAAACTACTCACACGCCCGCGAGGCGCATCATATTGACTAATGATTTTATTAGTGGCCTAAACTGTTAAAATAAATACTGAACCCTACATTACTACTCATGCTGCGACGTACAAAGAAACTATTCACACGCCCGCGAGGCGCATCATATTGACTAATGATTTTATTAGTGGCCTAAACTGTTCAAATAAATACTGAACCCTACATTACTACTCATGCTGCGACGTACAAAGAAACTACTCACACGCCCGCGAGGCGCATCATATTGACTAATGATTTTATTAGTGGCCTAAACTGTTCAAATAAATACTGAACCCTACATTACTACTCATGCTGCGACGTACAAAGAAACTACTCACACGCCCGCGAGGCGCATCATATTGACTAATGATTTTATTAGTGGCCTAAACTGTTAAAATAAATACTGAACCCTACATTACTACTCATGCTGCGACGTACAAAGAAACTACTCACACGCCCGCGAGGCGCATCATATTGACTAATGATTTTATTAGTGGCCTAAACTGTTCAAATAAATACTGAACCCTACATTACTACTCATGCTGCGACGTACAAAGAAACTACTCACACGCCCGCGAGGCGCATCATATTGACTAATGATTTTATTAGTGGCCTAAACTGTTCAAATAAATACTGAACCCTACATTACTACTCATGCTGCGACGTACAAAGAAACTACTCACACGCCCGCGAGGCGCATCATATTGACTAATGATTTTATTAGTGGCCTAAACTGTTAAAATAAATACTGAACCCTACATTACTACTCATGCTGCGACGTACAAAGAAACTACTCACACGCCCGCGAGGCGCATCATATTGACTAATGATTTTATTAGTGGCCTAAATTGTTCAAATAAATACTGAACCCTACATTACTACTCATGCTGCGACGTACAAAGAAACTACTCACACGCCCGCGAGGCGCATCATATTGACTAATGATTTTATTAGTGGCCTAAACTGTTAAAATAAATACTGAACCCTACATTACTACTCATGCTGCGACGTACAAAGAAACTACTCACACGCCCGCGAGGCGCATCATATTGACTAATGATTTTATTAGTGGCCTAAACTGTTAAAATAAATACTGAACCCTACATTACTACTCATGCTGCGACGTACAAAGAAACTACTCACACGCCCGCGAGGCGCATCATATTGACTAATGATTTTATTAGTGGCCTAAACTGTTAAAATAAATACTGAACCCTACATTACTACTCATGCTGCGACGTACAAAGAAACTACTCACACGCCCGCGAGGCGCATCATATTGACTAATGATTTTATTAGTGGCCTAAACTGTTAAAATAAATACTGAACCCTACATTACTACTCATGCTGCGACGTACAAAGAAACTACTCACACGCCCGCGAGGCGCATCATATTGACTAATGATTTTATTAGTGGCCTAAACTGTTAAAATAAATACTGAACCCTACATTACTACTCATGCTGCGACGTACAAAGAAACTACTCACACGCCCGCGAGGCGCATCATATTGACTAATGATTTTATTAGTGGCCTAAACTGTTAAAATAAATACTGAACCCTACATTACTACTCATGCTGCGACGTACAAAGAAACTACTCACACGCCCGCGAGGCGCATCATATTGACTAATGATTTTATTAGTGGCCTAAACTGTTAAAATAAATACTGAACCCTACATTACTACTCATGCTGCGACGTACAAAGAAACTACTCACACGCCCGCGAGGCGCATCATATTGACTAATGATTTTATTAGTGGCCTAAACTGTTAAAATAAATACTGAACCCTACATTACTACTCATGCTGCGACGTACAAAGAAACTACTCACACGCCCGCGAGGCGCATCATATTGACTAATGATTTTATTAGTGGCCTAAACTGTTAAAATAAATACTGAACCCTACATTACTACTCATGCTGCGACGTACAAAGAAACTACTCACACGCCCGCGAGGCGCATCATATTGACTAATGATTTTATTAGTGGCCTAAACTGTTAAAATAAATACTGAACCCTACATTACTACTCATGCTGCGACGTACAAAGAAACTACTCACACGCCCGCGAGGCGCATCATATTGACTAATGATTTTATTAGTGGCCTAAACTGTTAAAATAAATACTGAACCCTACATTACTACTCATGCTGCGACGTACAAAGAAACTACTCACACGCCCGCGAGGCGCATCATATTGACTAATGATTTTATTAGTGGCCTAAACTGTTAAAATAAATACTGAACCCTACATTACTACTCATGCTGCGACGTACAAAGAAACTACTCACACGCCCGCGAGGCGCATCATATTGACTAATGATTTTATTAGTGGCCTAAACTGTTAAAATAAATACTGAACCCTACATTACTACTCATGCTGCGACGTACAAAGAAACTACTCACACGCCCGCGAGGCGCATCATATTGACTAATGATTTTATTAGTGGCCTAAACTGTTAAAATAAATACTGAACCCTACATTACTACTCATGCTGCGACGTACAAAGAAACTACTCACACGCCCGCGAGGCGCATCATATTGACTAATGATTTTATTAGTGGCCTAAACTGTTCAAATAAATACTGAACCCTACATTACTACTCATGCTGCGACGTACAAAGAAACTACTCACACGCCCGCGAGGCGCATCATATTGACTAATGATTTTATTAGTGGCCTAAACTGTTCAAATAAATACTGAACCCTACATTACTACTCATGCTGCGACGTACAAAGAAACTACTCACACGCCCGCGAGGCGCATCATATTGACTAATGATTTTATTAGTGGCCTAAACTGTTAAAATAAATACTGAACCCTACATTACTACTCATGCTGCGACGTACAAAGAAACTACTCACACGCCCGCGAGGCGCATCATATTGACTAATGATTTTATTAGTGGCCTAAACTGTTAAAATAAATACTGAACCCTACATTACTACTCATGCTGCGACGTACAAAGAAACTACTCACACGCCCGCGAGGCGCATCATATTGACTAATGATTTTATTAGTGGCCTAAACTGTTAAAATAAATACTGAACCCTACATTACTACTCATGCTGCGACGTACAAAGAAACTACTCACACGCCCGCGAGGCGCATCATATTGACTAATGATTTTATTCAAAACCTATAAGTATGATTGATAAGTTGATAACACAATTTTAAATAATATTTATATATTTTTATTATAAAATCTTTAATCAAATAAATCTAAAGGCGTGTACGCACGAGCGAACAAAACATGGTGAACACGACCATCGAACACGGATCATCTGAAGAAACTCAGGACGCTGTTGAACATTTAAAGTGTTCGATGTTCGTGTTCACCATGTTTTTGTTCGTTCGTGCGTACACGGCTTTAGGAACAAATTTTAGAAACTTAGGCAATTAAATAGTCTTCTCATTAAAAATTAAAAAAAACAACTTAAAGTATACACTCCTCAATACTTATATATGTATATTTTAATTACAGCAAGTGATGGATGGCACGATAAGATTTGCTTATTGAAATGGCGCTATAATGTCGCAGCGGGGTACCGCATATGTAGATAGTCAGCGATATTGCGCCGCGACATTATAGCGCCATTTCAATGAGCAAACCTTATCGTGCCATCCATCAATTTCTGTAATTAAAATATATATAAGTATTACTCAATCGAATTTGATGGCTCAACGATAGGTATTATTTTTGACTTTTTAAATGTTCGCTTTTTTTTTGCGTTGGGGTTTTTTAAATTTTCAATTTAATTTTTATTTTAACATTTTTAAACTTTTTAAACAAATTAACAATATAGAAATGCATTGTTATTACTGCAGAATGTTAAGTTTCTCTGCACATAACATTAACTTATCCTGATGCCACCATCGCACTGCAAATAGAATTAAATACTGATCAAAACGAATCCAAACACGACATATCTGCTATTATTTTACCAAGAGTATTCTAGTGTGCTGGATATCCTGGCTGCAGCATCAGCTCATCGTGTAGCCACCATTGCATTGTATGTAGAATCAAATACTGATGTAAATGAATCCAAACACGACATATCTGCTATAATTTTTTCAAGATTGTACTAGTGTGCTGGATATCCTGGCTGCAGCATCAGACCAAGAATTCCATAATCTTGCATAGATTCGCATACATGGATGTTTCAAATTTTAGGTCACACTAAGGTTTGAAAGTAAATTAAATACCCATTACGCGTCTAATATCCCTACCGCAGCTAACAAAAGAGCGGATAACTTTGAAACGGCTGAACCGATTTTGATAAAACAAACACAACACAACAGAAACTTAAAAGTAGATATGTCACATAATTTTAACTCATTCTATTTTTTTACTTTGTCTACCTTCAGTTTACTTTGTAAATTAAGTTGCATTGAACATTAGTTCTGACACAAACATTAATATATGTATTTCTTGCACGTCTTTCCTTGTTAAGAGTTTATTGTACATATTTTTAGAACTATACCACATTGTCGGCACTATAGGTCTTTTGTAAGGAACCAATTCGTTCATAAATAATATTGTTTGTAAGTACATGACTGTTTGTTGCCAAAATAAAATAAAATAAAATAAAAACATGTCTAAGAACCCTCGCTGGAAAACCTGCTTTCAAATAAAAAAAACCGCATCCAAATCAGACCACCCGTTTAAGAGCAACGGTGCCACAGACAGACACACACACACACACACACACCCCCACACACACACACACACCCCCACACACACACACACACATAGCGGTCAAACTTATAACACACCTCTTTTTGCGTCGGGGGTTAATTAAGGCCCTGGTTCCAAGATTGGTTTAGCTCGGTGTGTGAGTGAAATGGCGTTATGGCTGTCTAGTTTGACGCACGAGATAGAAGATTCTCACGCGCACCGGAATTATGTCGTAAGTAATAAAAAGTAATCCATCACTGGATGCAGTTTGGAATTTGACATTTCATGGTATATTTTTAATTATAATTATAATTGTTAATGAAGGGATAAACTGCTTTTAAAGATTATTAGGAGGTATGTTTAAAGATTTTTTTGGTGCATTAAAATATGTATAATTATGTTTTGGCTTCCATCACTGTATGCGAAAAGGACTTGAAAATATCATATTTTTTTTACATGTCAAAATTATTTACGGTTTATGAGATACACCGCTTTAAAAAACCACCTTTTTGATCGTTTTCAGGAAATCTGGGCCTTAAACAAACTTAAAACGCAAGTCATTGTAGTCCAACTGATCGTATCGCCTGTATTCTGTCTCGCTCGCTCTCGGTCGCTAACCTGTTTCCTTCTCGCCGCGAGCGGCGTTCGCCGTCCGAATCGGAGAGGTCAGTCGTCGGTCGCGCCTTCCGGGAGACCGGGATACACTCACTAGCTTGTGTCAACTTGTGTGGGACGTTACACGCGCGGCGTCGACTAATTATTTGATTTCGATTTTATTTCCAAAACTTCAACATCTCTTTAATTGTTTTTTTTTTTAAATTAATATTTGAGAATAGATTCAGTGCTTCAGTAAACCCCATATTGGGTAAGTGTTGACAATTCACGCAGTGCTTTTATCATGTGTCATGGTGGTCAATGATTTGCATAAATTAGGTATTTCATCATCTTTTTCCTAGACACATTTCTTTCTTTTATTTCTACGTTTGCATTCACACGTCATTATTCGTGTACGTAGAAAGTAAAAGTGCTTCACACTCCTTTTCTCTATCTAATCCTAATCTCTGTAAACTCCGCTTCTGAAGGTGACCTTTACACACAGTGTACCCTCAATTTGCTTGCGCTTACGCTGCCGTGGTCACCGTCACGAGGGGATAAGCAGAGGATTGATTATTCATATTCTGGACGTAAATTCCAGGGAACAAAGTTCGGGTTTTCCTTACGGTTTTTTTTATACCCGTGAAAACCATCGCTGCGTCACTTGGTGACGTCACAATCTCCTGCCACGGGACACCGCTGCTGGCTTCTGGCTTCCGACGCCACTACAGGCATCGGCTACGGGCACCACTACCGACAACCCTGCGGGCCCTGCTCCTGGCTCCTGGCTTCAGCGTCCCTTCAGCTACGCGCAAGCCAGGACAGTACTCGACGCGCCTACTTCCATAATAGCAGAGAGAAAGTTTGACCGGCATTTATAATTCGCGACCTTATAATAAATTTAATTGAAAGTGTTGGTGAGTTTATTTTGCTTCCATTAGTTTAATTAACTCCAACGCTTCCCTATGTATGCTGAGTTCTTTAAAACTACGCAACGGATTTTGATGCGGTTTCTTTTAATAGATAGAGTGATCCAAGAGGAAGGTTTATATGTATAATACATGCATAATATAGTAGAGAAACACTGACTGGAATTTTAGAGGTTTCTAATGTGATGTAAATAAACACATTTTTTTGCGCTTACATTGCAAACGCTGGCTGAACCTTACGAGATATATCTAAATAATGTATAACAGTATTTCTGCAAAAAAGTCCGCGATGGTATATGTCTATCTCTTAGGGATAATCCACAATAACCATTTTTTATCCTTTACTTTTTACAAGAAATAATGGCTTATTTACGAAGCGATTTTAAGCAATACAGCACTAATCCTTATCCAATTAAGTACCATTTACTATAGATCAATATGGCCCTTAACCCTTTACAGCATGTGATTTAAATGAATATTTTCGAAGATATTACAGATTTAAAATGCAGGGACATAGCGGGCGGCCGGTACATACATAGCGCGTCGAAGGCCGCGCTTCGCCCCACGCGTTTATCGGACCTCTCTAGCGAGGAAAATAACAATTATCATATTTATCATACTAATAATATTAATTCGAAAGTAACTCTGTCTGCCGCTGGGGTCGCGGGTTGTCTGAAGGGGTTACCGCGGCCCTGGCATAGGCAACTGAAGGAACACGGGTGGGTTTTAGTCAGTAAAAGTCTGACACGCCCTCCCGCTCCACCCAGAGCGGGAGAAGTTATTTGACTGTCTGTCTGTAACCTTTTCACGTCTAAGCTACCGAACAGATTTTGATAAAATTTGGCAAGGCTATAAGTTAGTATCCTATGGAAAGACTTAGGCTACTTTTTGTCTCAAAAATAACCCTACAGGGGGTGATATAGGGGATGAAAGTTTGTGTGGGAAACCCAGCATTTCTTAAGTTAGGGATATGATCATTCAAATTTATGCTTTTGGTACGAAATCATAAAATAAGTGATTCAGCGTTTTTGGAAATTCATCCCCTAAGGGGGTAAAATAGGGAATGATTTTAAAATTCACAAAACTACACGGATCTCGATAAAATTTGGCAAGACTATAGATGTCATCCTGGGGAAGAACATAACCTATTTTTGTCTTAAAAAATAATCCTACAGGGTGTGAAACTTTTATGAGAATCTCAGCATTTCTTAAGTTTACGAAAAAATCACCCCCTAAGGGGGTAAACTAGGCCGCTGGGGTCGCGGGTAGTTTTAAGAAGATACCGCGGCCCTGGCATAGGCAACTGAAGGAACACGGGTGGGTTTTAGTCAGTAAAAGTCTGACACGCCCTTCTGCTCCACCCAGAGCGGGAGACGTTATTTGATGATTTCCCACCCTCAAAAAAAAAAAAAAAGGGGGTAAACTAGGGGTTGATTTTAAAATTCACAAACAATATTAAAATTTTTGTGTAAGTAGCTCTTTTTAAGAGATTTAAGGGATTGGGAAGTTCGTATCTTGCAGTAACATTTAGTCTTCATATTTTTTTAATTCCCACGGGTTAGGGAATAAAGAGAATTTATATTTTCGCTTTAAAGTTGCTTTCAAAGGCATGCAAGTTGGTAATTTTCAGTTTACTATTGTTTGGTTTTAAGATTTATTATCCTCCAGCAATCAGATATAAATCTGCGCGCCGCTCCTCGAGTACTATATAAGCAGTGCGAGAAGATATTGTCTAGCCGACGTTCGCACGGGCGTAAAAATATCGCGGCGATTTTTTTTCGCGCACTGCATTTTCAACGCTCTGCGTAGCGCCGAGAGTTAAAAATCCAACAGTGTGTTTTGTCTTCACGCTGGGATGCGCTCTGTTGTTGTTAGGTTGGATTCTCGAAGATCGGCTCACAACCGAGCGTTGAAAATCCAGTGCGCGATAAAATACCGCCGCGATATTTTTACGTCCGTGCGAACGTCGGCGTACTTGGATTAACACTTAGGGTACCTTTAATCCCGGTAGTACACACGGCTACACATCAAGCTATACATTTCCAGTTTACACTGACCTCTCATTGTAAGGAAATCCTACACAATGCGAGATCAGCTTATACTAGAAATGAATAGCTTGATCTGTAGCTGTGCGTACTTACGTTCCCATGGGATATTTCAGTGCCTCCAGTCAAAAACGGAATAAGTCGAGTTATGCCCTTTTGTTTTTATAGCACCATTATAATCTACGTGTTCTGTTACATAACATATCAAAAGGACATAACTCTAGCTCAATCCTAACTTGTTTTTTCTAATATATCAAGGGCATAACTCAACTGCTTGTAAAGGCACATCCATCGATATCAAGAAAATTTCGGTGCTTAATAGACACATCTACAAGAAATCCCAAAACACAATCGAACGCAAAGGCATGAAAACAGTTAACACTAAGAAATAAATGCAGATAACCCATTTGGTAAGCATGTTTGAAAGGGAACAACTGCATTTCTACGAATAATTTTCTACAAATAATAAATTATGAATAGATGTGCAAGGTACGATTCTGAACTATAAAATATAATTCATAAGTCCAGTTTCTCAATAAATGAATTGAAGTAAAAATTTTCACTTTGGTTCATTTATTGAGATAATTTTATTTTATGCGTATTCAATTTAAGTTTTCTAGACAAACTTTTAAAAGTGATATCACATCATTTTATTTGCTATTATTCAGTTAAACCGATCATTAACACTTGTAATTGATTTTTGACACTTGTTGTTCGAACTTTCCGTCGTTTGGTCAGAGTGTAGTGTTTGTTTCTTCATAATGGAAAAACAAAACGAAACGCGGTAGAAAAATTACTAAGTTAGTGTTAAAACTATCTGAAATTGTAAGTATTTTATGGAATTACTTTGATTTAAACTGTGTCATGCTCATATTATATCAACCTAGGACTAGAAACCAAACTTTTTAGTAGTAGTAGGTACCTTCCCACTTGGTAAACTTTGTTAAAAAACGTTATTGGTATGAGTTACATGGATTTAATGTACCAATAGGTCGATGCATATTATAGATGCCTATAAGCTTATACCTTACTGTTTTTGATATACCTCTTAGAATTATTTTAAATAAAAAAAATAAAAATAAATAAATAAAACCTAATAGAACCTAATTATTAGGTATTTGTCATCAATACCAACAAATAAAACGTACACTGGCAGGATATAAGCTGGTTCAAAACACACAAACCGATGTCACCATTTAGATTGGCTTTATAGTTGACAACAGCTGGTTGTCAACTATAAAGAAAGAAAGAAAAAGAAAGAAAACACATTTATTTAGCACAGACTAAATTAAAGACTAAATTAAAAAATCTATATTTGCGATGCAACAACAACAAAAAAAAATACAATGCAGGAATGTCAAAAAGCCAATCTAAATGGTAAAATTGATGATTTTAAACAAATTTCGTTCCAAAGACATGGAAGAGCCAAAAAGGGACTTGAAAATTTGTATGAAATGCCGTAGTGAGCCAACGCTCTTAATGCGAGTGTCAATAAATATGTTTAAAGTTGCAAACCAACAAAGATCCGATACGTCATCATAATAGCATTTCATTGAGTGTCATCTCCGATACACCTCTCCCAATAAGCGTGGAGAAAAAACGAGATATAATAAAAACTTTTTTACAAAAAAAAAACCGACTTCCAAAAAAAACACTACAAACTGAAAAATAACTTTAATTTCGGAAGTCGGTGTCTTTGGATCTGTATTTTAGTTTTTTGCCACCGACTTCCGAAATTAAAGTTATTTTTCAGTTTGTAGTGTTTTTTTTGGAAGTCGGTTTTTTTTTTGTAAAAAAGTTTTTATTTTTCACTTTTTAGTGGTTCAGTTTGTAATTTATCTAAGTTACAATAACCCAATGTCAACTGCTCATCACGTTTTACAAAATATTGCTTTTCCCGATGCAGGGACGTTAATTGTTGAGGAGTTCTCCTAGTAAGAACCAGGAGAACTGGAGCTCATGGTGAAGTCACCATTACCATTATGCATTTTGACGAGCATAAACCATATTAAAGTAATCGAATCGCAACCTGTGATATACTTAGATATAATTGAGTATTTCCGATGGCCCTCTGTGGTCTTCATCATCAGTTCCAGTTCACCGAATGGTATTTTCCGAGAGCGAATGCACGAGTTACTATAAAAAATACCGAAATCGATATAGGTGTGCCAATAAAATTTGAGGGTTTCCCTCGATTTCCATGGGATCCCATCATCAGATCCTGACTTGATGATCATGGGACCACTTGGGAAGTATACCCTTTCGAACAAAAAAAAAAAAATCCAAATCGGTCCAGCCATTTTCGAGTAATCGGGGAACATACATAAAAAAAAAAAAAAAAAAAAAATAAAAAAAAAAAAAAAAAAAAAAAAAAAGGTTCCGACGAATTGAGAACCTCCTCCTTTTGGAAGTCGGTTAAAAAAAAAAAAAAAAAAAAAAAAAAAAAAAAAAAAAAAAAAAAGGTTCCGACGAATTGAGAACCTCCTCCTTTTGGAAGTCGGTTAATGACACTTCTAAATAAACACAATGTCAAGATTTCTAAATGAATTTCCTGACTTCTGAATCGGAAAGAGCAGAAGACGAGTCTGACTTAAATTTTACACCAGGCAATGAAGAGGACCGCGAGGAAAATTGAAATATTTCATTTAAAGCGTTGATTTATTAAATAAATGTAAGATTTCATAGACTATTGTTTTAATTATACATTTTTTGTTAGTTATTTAAATCCTTGACATCGATAGCAGAAGGAAACATGTCGTTATATCTGTCTTAAGCATTTATATAATAAGGCAATAACTCGTAATATTACTTTAAATACGACCAAAATTACTAGTATAAATAACGTTATGTCATTAAAACTTCGTTAACAAGGGAACAACTGAAGAAAAACTAAAAAAATATATAGTAGGAGTGACTGAATGTGGGAATGATTCCCGTTAAATGAAAGGGCTATTTTTTACCCACAATATAAGTTTAAAAGAAGTTTTGATTTTAATTGCGAAATACTAAAAAACATCAAAAGTGTTGTTTTTTGCCTCTCCTGAAAAGTGACGAATTTGAGTTGTTCCCTTTTTTACTGGAGGCACTGATTTTCCGACATAAATAATAAAACTAAAAAATAAAAAAAGGAATTGAATAAATTGAAGAACCCGACTTTGGTAAAAAGACTTAAGTTAAAAAAACTGAAGAGCTAAAAACACAACATTTTAAATTAAATAAATGTTGGGACCCATTTAAAAATATAATAAAAATGGTATGGGTAATGGTATGGGTCCCGCCTGCTTCCAACATTTATTTAATTTAAAATGGGCTTGGTTTTAGCTTTTCAGTTTTTTTAACTTAAGTTTTTTACCGCAGTCGGGTTTTTTAATTTTGGAAATTACTTTTTTTATTGTGTGTGTATTGTTGTTGTTGACGGTGAAGCCGCGCGGGAGCCGCGCAGCAGCACAGCACACTGCGGCCCTAGTGGGCAACTCTAAGGGAGCCGAGCGGCAGCGCAGCCAACTGCGGCCCTAGTGGGCAACTCTAAGGGAGCCGAGCGGCAGCGCAGCCAACTGCGGCCCTAGTGGGCAACTCTAAGGGAGCCGAGCGGCAGCGCAGCCAACTGCGGCCCTAGTGGGCAACTCTAAGGGAGCCGAGCGGCAGCGCAGCCAACTGCGGCCCTAGTGGGCAACTCTAAGGGAGCCGAGCGGCAGCGCAGCCAACTGCGGCCCTAGTGGGCAACTCTAAGGGAGCCGAGCGGCAGCGCAGCCAACTGCGGCCCTAGTGGGCAACTCTAAGGGAGCCGAGCGGCAGCGCAGCCAACTGCGGCCCTAGTGGGCAACTCTAAGGGAGCCGAGCGGCAGCGCAGCCAACTGCGGCCCTAGTGGGCAACTCTAAGGGAGCCGAGCGGCAGCGCAGCCAACTGCGGCCCTAGTGGGCAACTCTAAGGGAGCCGAGCGGCAGCGCAGCCAACTGCGGCCCTAGTGGGCAACTCTAAGGGAGCCGAGCGGCAGCGCAGCCAACTGCGGCCCTAGTGGGCAACTCTAAGGGAGCCGAGCGGCAGCGCAGCCAACTGCGGCCCTAGTGGGCAACTCTAAGGGAGCCGAGCGGCAGCGCAGCCAACTGCGGCCCTAGTGGGCAACTCTAAGGGAGCCGAGCGGCAGCGCAGCCAACTGCGGCCCTAGTGGGCAACTCTAAGGGAGCCGAGCGGCAGCGCAGCCAACTGCGGCCCTAGTGGGCAACTCTAAGGCAGCGCTTCAGTCACCTGGAGCTGAATGCGAGATACACACCTTCGTAACGAGCACGGTGAAGGTGCGGTTGGTCATGGAGTCGGGCGGCGGCGTGGCGGCGGGCGGCTCGTGGCGCTGCCAGGCCAGGCCGGCGCGCGGCGCCCACTGCCCCACGCGCGCCAGGCGCCCGCCGCGCGCCAGCTCCAGCACGTCCAGCTGCACCTCGCGCCGCCCGCCCGCCACCTCCCACGCGATGGCGCCGCCCACCAGCCGCCCCGCGCCGTCCTCGCTGTTCCACTCCTCCTGCAAGCGCACGACGCCGCTGTAACACGCCGCTGTAACACGCTGCTGTACCACGCTGCTGTAACACGCTGTGCTGCCGCCTGGCGGCTACTTGCCGAGCGCAGGTAGTTGAGCAGCGTGTCGGCGTGGAAGGCGCCGGCGCCCGTCTCGCAGTCGGCGGGCGCCGCGGCGGGCAGCTGCAGGCGGCGCCACGCCGCGGCCACCAGCCCCGTGCCCAGGTGCGCCAGCAGCAGCGCGGTGGGCGGCGCCGCCGCTATGTCGGCCGCTCCCGCAGGCTCCGCCGGCTCCCCGGCGCGCGCACCGCCCGCTGCTCGCACTCGGTCCGCGTACATCTTGCGCCATTGCGTCATCACCTCCAGCACTTCGGGGGACTCCGGGTCGAACAGGCGGAACGCTGTGGAAGGCGCAACAGTTAGCGTGCGGGCTGCGGCGCGCGCGGCGGCCGGCGCGGCGCTCACCGGTGACGTTGGCGCCGCCGTGGCTGTAGTCGTGCAGCGGCCGCGTGTGCAGGTCCAGCGACAGCGCCACGTACGCGTGCCGCTCGCCCAGCAGCCCCACGCGCTGCGCCGCGTCCAGCACGCGCACCGTGCACTCCGCCGAGCACCACACCACGAACTTCGTCAAGCCGGACTTCTTCAGCACCAGCAGCAAGTTCCTGCTCACAGACGAGGTTACAATAACATGCTTTAACTGGATCAGTCGGACACAGCCATACGTTGCGCCGGGAGCGACCTGAGCAGCGCGTCTTCGCTGGGGGGGGGCAGCTGGCGCGCCAGCAGCGCGGGCGGCGCGGCGCCGGCGCTCAGCAGCGCGGCGCCGCGCGCGTCGCCCTCGTGCAGCAGCGCGGCGCGCCGCCAGCCCTTCGCCGCGCACAGCTCGGCGCACGCCTGCGCCAGCACCTGCGGGTGCGGGTACAGCTCCAGCGCCTCCCAGGCGGCGTCGGCGGGCGCGGGGTCCACCAGCAGCAGCGGCAGGGCGGCGCGCGCCGCGCCCGCCGCCGCCAGCCGCGCCGCGCGCGCGTCGCCGCCGCCCAGCGCCGCCACCGCCGCGCCCGCGCCCGCGCTGCCCATAGCCTCAAACAAACAAGACAGATACGAACCTACCTTTTGTTTCTAACAATAAAATTAAGTCGCCATGTGCAAAAAAACCGGCCAAGCGCGTGTCGGACCACGCACAATGAAGGGTTCCGTAGTTGAAAAGAATTTATTCCAAAAACAAACTTAACATTGAGTTGAAAAACTTGGTCTCCCAGGCACTGATAAACGTCACGGACAACTCTATTCTCTAACTGCATAATTATTCATAGTTTTACTAACAATTTTGTTGCGTCTTGGTTACTTGAATAAATAAACATTCTATTCTATTCTATTCTAACTGCATATTTAAGTTTGTATTCACAAAAAACAATTCTTTTAAACATAACATCACGCCTTGTTTCGCCAAAGGGTTGGATAGAGGTGTACCTATAGTACACTCACATTTTGCCAGAAAAAAAAACTGTGGCGGCATCTACATCGCCACATTCGAACTACGCATCACAATGACATGACGTCACGTAATCCTGCATCGCGCAATTAGAGTTTACCACGCGACTAGCATACATACAGCGACCCGACATCAACCGTCGGGCAGTAGCCCACCAGACACAACAGCCGTCTGGTCGGAGGATCCTCCCTTTTCAATAGAGGATGAGTGAACTGTACACTCTGTCCCTCATGCCTCTAACAAACTAAAAGCTATATTCATGTGATGTAACTTGTAATAGGGTGACGCGGGTATTAAAGAGAACTGTTTGGTTCTACAGTCGATGTAATACTGCTCATTAATACGTGTGCAGTAACAGTGATACAGGGTGGAAGGCACATCGACGCGCATTCGGTTGCCACGTGTTCAGAACATCATTCTGAGCCCCCTATAAGTATAGAAATTTTTCATCAGTTATTTAAAAAAAAATCTGCAGATTCTTACATTAATGCAATACCTACACGGTCAAAATGTGTGAAAGAGCAGATTTTTTTTTCAAGAACCGATGAAAAATTTCTAAGAGTTCTATTTCCAGAGTGGTGTACTGAATACGTGGTAACCGTTTGCGCGCCGATGTCCCTTCCACCCTGTAGAACGAGGTTAGGCGTGTAGAACGGTTAGGCGAGCTGCACACTACAAACTACGAATTACAAACTACAAATAATCAATTTTCGGACTTTTTCCTATACTTGTGCTGTGAGACCTTGCTTCTTGCCAAATTTCATGTTTCTAGGTCAGCGGGAAGTACCCTATAGGTTTTGATTTACTTGCGAGTATCAAAATATGTCGCATAAATGGCCGTATTTTTTTATTGCGTTGATTTAGAAGCTTGATTTTTATAGAACTCCAGGGTACCATAGACCTACGTATTTGGTATTAATTTCAACTTGATACCTCCACGCGTTCCTGAGAAAAAGGGTCTTGACAGACTGACAAACAGACGGACAACGAAGTGATCCTATAAGGGTTCCGTTTTTTCCTTTTGAGATACGGAACCCTAAAAACATGTTTAATTTTTGCCACCATAAAAAGCAGTCCATATTCAATGTGTACTATCTGGCTACATTAACGGTTTGTGTATAGAATCCTAAGCAGAACTCGCCACACAGCACACAGTAGGTGCAGGTGCGCGGCGGGCGCGGCGGTACCTGCGCGCACACGGCGGCGGGCGGCGCCAGCGGCTCGTCGGGCTCCAGCGGCGCCACGGCGGCGCTGCCCGACGCGTTCAGCGCCGCGTCCACGGCCGCCGCCAGCTGCAGCGCGCGCGCCGGCTGCTCCACCACGCCTGCGACACAACGCGACATACAGATAGCGCACGCACACGGCTGCTCCACCACGCCTGCGCCACACAACGCGACATACAGATAGTGCACGCACACGGCTGCTCCACCACGCCTGCGACACAACGCGACATACAGATAGCGCACGCACACGGCTGCTCCACCACGCCTGCGCCACACAACGCGACATACAGATAGCGCACGCACACGGCTGCTCCACCACGCCTGCGACACAACGCGACATACAGATAGCGCACGCACACGGCTGCTCCACCACGCCTGCGACACAACGCGACATACAGATAGCGCACGCACACGGCTGCTCCACCACGCCTGCGCCACACAACGCGACATACAGATAGTGCACGCACACGGCTGCTCCACCACGCCTGCGACACAACGCGACATACAGATAGCGCACGCACACGGCTGCTCCACCACGCCTGCGACACAACGCGACATACAGATAGTGCACGCACACGGCTGCTCCACCACGCCTGCGACACAACGCGACATACAGATAGCGCACGCACACGGCTGCTCCACCACGCCTGCGCCACACAACGCGACATACAGATAGTGCACGCACACGGCTGCTCCACCACGCCTGCGCCACACAACGCGACATACAGATAGTGCACGCACACGGCTGCTCCACCACGCCTGCGCCACACAACGCGACATACAGATAGCGCACGCACACGGCTGCTCCACCACGCCTGCGCCACACAACGCGACATACAGATAGCGCACGCACACGGCTGCTCCACCACGCCTGCGCCACACAACGCGACATACAGATCGCGCACGCACACGGCTGCTCCACCACGCCTGCGCCACACAACGCGACATACAGATAGCGCACGCACACGGCTGCTCCACCACGCCTGCGCCACACAACGCGACATACAGATCGCGCACGCACACGGCTGCTCCACCACGCCTGCGCCACACAACGCGACATACAGATCGCGCACGCACACGGCTCGCGCGCAAGGGGCTCGTGGCTCAGTAATAACATCCGCACGATCGACCAGGCTAAGCGACGCTACGTTGCTCCTTGGATGGGTGACCATCTTCGCATACCGAGACTCTTCCGTGCCTCGGAAGGTCCCGGCTGTCATTCGTGGATCTTTGGCAGTCGTAACGGTGGGTAGTCAGAAGCCCCAAAGTCTGACAAGCAGTGCTGCGAGGGGTACCGTGTGATGCAGGCACTGGTTGTGAGGTCAGAGGCGCTCCGTGTACAGCACTGGTAGTCAGCTGGTAGCCGACCCCAAACATAGTTGGGAAAAGGCAGATGATCCTGATGGGCTCTTCTGGCCTTTCATGCATTCAGCTGATACGTTACGTACTTCAAATTCAAATTCAAAACGTTTATTGCGAACTTATTACTTACTTATAGGCTCTTACAGACAGAGGCGATATCGCGAGCGATATTGCGATATGATCGCGTCCCAACAGCACCGCTAGGCGACACGCGACACGTCGCGCCGCGATGTCGCCTCTGTCTGTAAGAGCCTTAATTCGATATGATCGCGTCCCAACAGCACCGCTAGGCGACACGCGACACGTCGCGCCGCGATGTCGCCTCTGTCTGTAAGAGCCTTAATTCGATATGATCGCGTCCCAACAGCACCGCTAGGCGACACGCGACACGTCGCGCCGCGATGTCGCCTCTGTCTGTAAGAGCCTTAATTCGATATGATCGCGTCCCAACAGCACCGCTAGGCGACACGCGACACGTCGCGCCGCGATGTCGCCTCTGTCTGTAAGAGCCTTAATTCGATATGATCGCGTCCCAACAGCACCGCTAGGCGACACGCGACACGTCGCGCCGCGATGTCGCCTCTGTCTGTAAGAGCCTTAATTCGCAATAAACGCTTTGAATTTGAATGTAAGTTGTTTTTTACTAACTTCTGCCTAAATGCCACAGGTTTGACCAGAACCCGCTCCCCCGAGGCGGGTTCTCCGCCGGGGCCCGGGCGCCTGGGTACGCCAATAAAAACAAGACAGAACAATTAATTAATTAGTACTTTGCAACCATGGATAACACAATAAAAGATCTTTCTGTAGCAGTCACAGCTACGAGTATGCTAGCAGTGCTGGCGTGCTCGTCACACACAGACAGCAGTGCACGTGGTACTGTACCGACCGATGACGAGCTCCTGCGCGGCCGCGCGCGCCGGCAGCGCCAGCAGCGCCAGCAGCGCCAGCAGCGCGCTCCACATGTCGCCTGTCTCGGAACTCTCGTCTCACAGTCACTCGCGGCACTCAGCGCGCCGGGAGCCGCGCCGCTACTAACGGCGGGCGCGACGCGCGACCCGATTCATTGGCTATTTTTGGACGAGACGCAACACTATTTACGTGACTAGACATTTGGCGAATTGTTGTATTTTTAGGGTTCCGCACCTCAAAAGGAAAAAACGGAACCCTTATAGGATCACTTCGTTGTCCGTCTGTCTGTCTGTCTGTCTGTCTGTCAAGACCATTTTTCTCAGGAACGCGTGGAGGTATCAAGTTGTCTTCATCAATCAAGTTTCTAAGTCAACGCAATTAAACAAAAACAGGCCAAGTGCGTGTCGGACCACGCACAATGAAGGGTTCCGTAGTTCAAAAGAATTTATCCAAAAAACAAACCTAACATTGTAATCCCAAAAAAAAAAAAATCTATAAATTAACATTAATATTATAAATTAACAATTTTTGGACTTTACTTGTGCTGTGAGGCCTTGCTTCTTGCCAAATTTCTTGATTCTAGGTCAACGGGATGTATTCTATAGGTTTTGCATTGATATATAATTTATGGTTAATTGAACTTACCTTAAGTGAACTTCAACCAAAATTATACGAAGTGTTGCATCCGAAGAGATTTAACGTACATTGTAGTCCGTTTCTCGTTGTACATTGCCACACTGTTCAAAGACTAGAAAAAAAAAAAAATAATTTGATAGTCTATGTCATAATTTATAAGACCAAAATAATGGTGGAAAGGCATAGAAGAGGTAATTGTTCCAAGGTATTGTATACGCGTCTATATCATAGGTGTCTGGGTCACGTTTCCAGGATAAATATTTAGTGCAGTTTTTGTTAAGGCGTGACGCAAACAAATGAATAAAAGGTTTACCGAACTTTTTCGTAATAGATTCAAATAATTGTGAATCTAATTCCCATTTGGTATCAACATTAGTATATACAGATCATATGTTAGTATACCTAGAAGCTTGGTCCGCATCAGTGTTTTCTCTGGGCTTAATAAACAAAGAGTAAATAGAATAGAATAGAATATTTATTCATAAGTTCACATTAATTAATTAAATTACATAAAAGTTACATCATTACAAAGTACATAGTAATATTAGTATGAAAAACTTAAGCTATGTTAAAAATCTACTGTATAATTTATATTTATCGGATAAAGGTCTAATTATTACAATAGCGACCTGCCTGATGTAGGTTTATTAAAACCTGTGTTTCAGGCCATCACTTAACAACGCTGAGTACTTTAGTGGACAATGTGTTAGTGTACATATAAGAGCTAGCATTTATACATTATAATTATATTTTAAATAAAAAAATAGAAAATTACTTAATATTATTAAACTTATTGCACTACATTTAGCAATTTTTCAGTGTCTGAGTAATTAAATGTCGCTAAGTATTCACGCAGCATTTCACCACATTTTTTACAATTTATACTATAAATACTAAGAGACTTATTGATTTTATTATATAAAAACGGCCCTAAAAATACATAAAATCTATTTATAAAAGTATGTCTAGTTTGAGGCTTTATACAAACCAAGTGTTTTCTTCTCTTATCTATAGGTATTGGGATATAAGGAAGTTTGCTATGTTGGTGTAGTACTGTATTCAGTATAAATAGTTGACGCACAGTTAAAACTTTACACGCAGTGTAAAGCTCGTGTGTGGGAAACCTAAATGGGCGAAAGGTGGCTACCTTAAGAATAGCTCTCTGTGCACGTTCTAATGGCAATAGGATTGATTTAGCAGCCCCACCCCATGAAGTTATACAATAAGTCAGAATGGATTGACACAAAGCTAAATAAACCTGTTTAATTAATTTGTAGTCTGATAAATATCGTAAATTCTTAAAAATGTATATTAATTTACGCATTCTAGTGCATAACAAATCAATGTGTTTACGGAAATTCAGATTTGTGTCAATCGTTACACCAAGATATTTCATATGATCGGTTTTTGCTAAAGTAGGACAATTGCATGCATTGTCAGCATAAGTGCCGCACTTATGCGCATACATGTTTATGTTAGTAGTTGGCAGGTTAGTATTTCTAATAGTAAATAAAATGTGTTTGGTTTTCTCTGCATTTAGTGTAAGGAGATTATCATGTAGCCAATCAGACACTATATTAAACCCGTTTTGGGCTTGTTTATACACCTCATGTCGAGATTTGTCTGAAAACAATAGAACTGTGTCATCTGCATATGACAATATGACCCCATTTTGGAGTGTCAACCTGCACAGGTCATTGATATATACTAGGAATAAAGTAGGACCCAAAATACTACCTTGTGGTATTCCGTAATTACTATTTCGGAGCTCAGAACTGACGTACTGACCAATTTTGACAAATTGTTCGCGGTCACTAAGATAATCAGAAAGTAATGAAAGCGTTGTTCCTTTTACTCCGAGTGTTTCAAGCTTCTGCAATAATAAAGGACAGGAAATTGTGTCAAAGGCCTTGGCGAGGTCTAGGAAGATCCCAATGGAGTGCAGACCCTTATCTAAATTAGTTGCTATATAATCCGTCATTTGATGCACTGCTTGATTAGTTGATTTTTTGGGCCTTAAGCCAAATTGTCTATCTGAGAGTAATTTGTTATCTTCTAGGTATTTCATTAATCTAATATTAATTATTTTTTCTAGGATCTTGGAGAGCCCTGTTAAGACGGAAATGGGTCTGTAGTTATTAACACATTTTTTATCACCAGATTTATATACAGGAGTAACCACTGCCTTTTTAAGCGACTTAGGGAATATACCATTAGTTAAGCATAACTGAAAAATATGAGCTAGCGGCGGAGCAAGTAGGTATTTGAAATGTTTAAGTATGTTGTTTGATATATCGTCCCACCCAACAGCGCAAACGTCCTTTAATCCAGAAATAATTGTTAGTACTTCGTCGACATCCGTGTCTAGTAAGCCAAACGATTTGAGTGTGGGGAGTGCTTTAGGTTGGTTTTGACGGAAAAAACTTCTAGCCATTAAGGTCTTTTCTGCTAAAGTTTTGCCTACATTAGAAAAATATAAATTAATTTTATTTATTGAATCGATTGGGTTGTTCTCTATTGTCAATAAGTCAAGTGGAGGTTCAAGTTGTTTTGTTCTAAATGTATTTGTTTTTATAAATTTCCAAATAAGTTTACTATTTTTGCCTGCCTTTTGCAGTTCACTTTTATCATATTCATTTTTTATTTTTTTCAGAAGGTTGTTGCAGAAGTTTCTATATCTTTTATACGTAATGGAAAGTATTTCATTTCCAGGCTCATGCTTGCATTTTATGTGCAGTTTGTCTCTGTGCCTAATACATCGAACAAGTCCGGGTGTAATCCAAGGTTTAATGGACTTATATTTCCTTGGCGTTATTTTAGTGACTGTGTTTTTTATTATTGCATGGTGAAGTGTATTTATAAAGTAATTAATAGAAATATTTGCATCGGTAGAATTATAAACTGGGTCAAAATTAATATTACGTATGTCTTTTTCGAGGTGTGTAATGTTGACTTTAGTATAGCTACGTAAACAATTTTTCCTGGGTAAATAAACTTGTACTGTTAGTAAAACTGCTTGGTGATCAGTAAGCGAAGAGTTAGTAACAAATGTTTTGGTTGGGTTATTCGTTTTTATAATGAAATGATCCAAGCATGAACCGCTTTGATGCGTGGGGTGTAAATGAGCTGGCAAAAGTCCGTGGAATGAGCAGATATTAAGATAGTTATGTGCATGTACATCCATTTTCCCGGAAGCAATGTTGATAAAAGCAAATAAATATTTGCTGCCACATTTGCCGAGTGATACGATTTAAATGCGGGAATTGTGTGCCACCCCTTTTGTTGACATATGCAGTGGCAGTGGTATATCTATTCTAAATATAACATCTACATTGGTTTTATTTTTACCGAAAATTTTTAGGCCCATAAACGCTGTAAGAAAGTTAATGTGGTGTTTTCTTTCCTTCATTGACCAAATACCTCTAGTCATTTCTCCCTCACACGCTGCCCTCCATCCTGAGAGTGAAGAGTCAGTGAATAGTTCCAATCTGATGAGACTGTATTATTGAGCAAATGGATTTCTTTATTGTGACTTGTTATTATTTAAATTATTTGCGTAGGTATGTAAAATTTGTAAAACATTCAGACACAATGTAAATTGTTATTGAATAAATAAATGAAATGAAAATTAATCGGAAGGAGTAAAAAACACAAAGTTTGTTCATGTTTCGGTGCGATATTTGACTCCACCAAGTGAAGTCTTCTTGTAGAGAGGACTAAAAGTCATTTTTGCATGTTCATTTGACTTCAAAAGTGCTAAATATTTCTCCCACTCTAGTTGTTTGGTGTGTATACCCAACCATACGTTATGGCTGAACACGCTGCTGATAACGCACCTATTAGTTTGTTGTGTATACCCAACCATACGTTATGGCTGAAGACGCTGCTGATAACGCACCTATTAGTTTGTTGTGTATACCCAACCATACGTTATGGCTGAACACGCTGCTGATAACGCACCTATTAGTTTATTTATTTATTTATTTATTTATTTATAAAGGCTTACCAACTAAACACATACACAGCATTAACCCAGCGTCTTTGTCATACATAAAGATCTCGCATGTATCTAAATTATAGGAAAGCACGGCATTATCAAATAGCGTACTAAAACATTAAACAGAAAATAAAGAAAATTTAAACACTAAAACAAATTAAAACAATTAAAAAAATAATTTGATTAGGTACATACTATGAAAATTTGGGTTTTTTTTTATACTTAATACAATTTACATTTTACATACAATTTACATTTTATCAAAGATACTTTTCCTAAATATACATAATTTACCACCGAAAACATCAAGATCGCAACTGTGGAACAAGTCATTGCATCTTCTGAGGATATAGGAAAGGGGCGCATTGTATCCGTATTTGTTTCTACTGGACTTGATCGAGAAAGGTCTATAATTTTGAACTCTGGCGGACGGTCTAGGTACACTCATGCTCAGCTGACTCACCAAATCTGGGCAATCCACGCCTTGATTTACAACCTTATATAAAAAAGTTAAACCTAAGAAGTCTCTACGCCATTGTAACGATTTCATTTTAAAGTGAATCAGTCTATCATCATAGTGCTTAATCGTTCGTTGAAACCAATAGTTTGTTGTGTATACCCAACCATACGTTATGGCTGAACACGCTGCTGATAACGCACCTATTAGTTTGTTGTGTATACCCAACCATACGTTATGGCTGAACACGCTGCTGATAACGCACCTATTAGTTTGTTGTGTATACCCAACCATACGTTATGGCTGAACACGCTGCTGATAACGCACCTATTAGTTTGTTGTGTATACCCAACCATACGTTATGGCTGAACACGCTGCTGATAACGCACCTATTAGTTTGTTGTGTATACCAACCATACGTTATGGCTGAACACGCTGCTGATAACGCACCTATTAGTTTGTTGTGTATACCCAACCATACGTTATGGCTGAACACGCTGCTGATAACGCACCTATTAGTTTGTTGTGTATACCCAACCATACGTTATGGCTGAACACGCTGCTGATAACGCACCTATTAGTTTGTTGTGTATACCCAACCATACGTTATGGCTGAACACGCTGCTGATAACGCACCTATTAGTTTGTTGTGTATACCCAACCATACGTTATGGCTGAACACGCTGCTGATAACGCACCTATTAGTTTGTTGTGTATACCCAACCATACGTTATGGCTGAACACGCTGCTGATAACGCACCTATTAGTTTGTTGTGTATACCCAACCATACGTTATGGCTGAACACGCTGCTGATAACGCACCTATTAGTTTGTTGTGTATACCCAACCATACGTTATGGCTGAACACGCTGCTGATAACGCACCTATTAGTTTGTTGTGTATACCCAACCATACGTTATGGCTGAACACGCTGCTGATAACGCACCTATTAGTTTCAACTGTAAACACATAGACTGCGAGTTGATGAGAAATCCTAAGAATTTGCAAATCTGATGCTAATTTTACAGAGGTTTGAGTAATTTTGTAAATCTAGAGCGCCAGGCTGAGGCCATATGGTAAGCAATTGAATTCATTGAAAATTTTATTATAATAGAAACCCAAATATTTTTTATGTGAGATATGTATAGGCATTAGAAAAAATAAGATCTATTGTTGCCATGAATGCATTATGTATTATTAATTTGGATACGGAACGTATAGGCAGTATCCATTTTAAAATGTCGGGTTGGTTAGAACGTTACCACCTAAGTATACATTATTGTAAAGCAATAAAGATATTGAGTATTGAATAACTTATTAAGGTTCTTCAAATCACACCAATATTACAAAGGCGAAAGTTTGTGAGCGTGTGTGCGCGAGTCCGCACGCCTGCCACCTTCTCACGCTCAAAAGGCCGCGGCCGGACCGTCACGGATGAAATCTGGCACGCAGACAGCCCACACCCTAGACCAACACACAGGCCATCTTTTATCTCATCCATGCGGGCGAAACCGCGGGGCGCAGCCAGTTTAAGATAAATCTATAACCGCCTGTACTCTTAGGCGTTAAGAATACCGAGGAAATAAACTGTTGTGGTAGATCAAAACATTTAGAAATCGCCCTTAAGTCAATAAGTTAGGAAATTGCACGATCCATTTCTCCAAGAGGAGATGGTGGGTTTTTTGGTTCAGTGTTTTGAACCACTTTTCCAATAAACGAAATTTTATAACCACTAACATAACTTATTATGATAGGATCATCAGTTAACAGCATCAATTTTTTTTTTTTAAATATCTATTTCTACCGGCGCGTGAGGTACCTCTAATTGTCCCATTTGCCGACTGCATTGAGTTGTTGGTCCTCCTCGCCGAAGAAGTCGATGGCTGTGGTTGGTGTCAGGCGTCGGCTGTGGATGGCGCTGCAGTCGCATAGTTTGCTCGTCGAAGAGGACCTCGCACATTTCACGCCTGAAAACCGGTTCGCCGGTTGCCTGCAGTATTCACTGGAGTCGGTTTTTAATTTGCAGGCCCATTCTAATAAAGGTATGACAAGTTTTCGTCTATTAAATGTCAGTTCATGTCAATCAAGAAGCAATTGACTGATTTCTGATATACTTTTCAGAATATCTAATGTGTCTACAGATTGGGCCCGTATGAGGTCTTTTGTTAGGTTGACGAGGCCGGTGATTCCAAGTACCAAGTTTGTGGCCTTTGTCTTATCCATCAAGCAGTATATTTCCCCAACGTTCAGTAACTTCACTGGGTATTTTTTCCCCGAGAGAAGGATCCAATTTCTTTGCTTGACCAAGTAAGTCAAGAATTTCTGTAGACACATCCGCAGTAAAACTTTCAACAGAACTTTGGTATGCATCATTATGGCGATAAGCTTATAGATCGCAATGATGGGCTTTTTTGAAAGTCGAAGCAAAACAAGCAAAGTTACTTTCAGGATAGTATCACGTACTACCTCATCAAGAAAGTACTGTATTTCTGGATAACATCGTTACCTCGCTAAGAAATACCATTTTGTTAACAGGATAACATCAGGTGTGCAGAACTGTGGTATGCATCATATGGCACTAAGCATAGGTATAGATCGCAATGATGAACTTTTTTGAAAGTCGAAACAAAACAAGCAAAGTTACTTTCAGTATAGTATCACGTACTACCTCATCAAGAAAGTACTGTATTTCTGGATAACATCGCGTGTTACCTCGCTAAGAAATACCATTTTGTTAACAGGATAACATCAGGTGTTACAGAACTTTGGTATGCATCATATGGCAATAAGCATAGGTATAGATCGCAATGATAAACTTTTTTGAAAGTCGAAACAAAAAAAAGCAAAGTTACTTTCAGGATAGTATCACGTACTACCTCCTCAAGAAAGTACTGTATTTCTGGATAACATCGCGTGTTACCTCGTTAGGAAATACCATTTTGTAAACAGGATAACATCAGGTGTTATCTCATTACAATATTAAAAACAAAATAGTCTTCACTACATATTATAAAACAAAGTCGCTCCGCTGTCTGTCTGTCCCTATGTATCCGATAAACGCGTGCGATCTCTGCTAATCATAAAGTGCTATAGGGCGAAGCGCGGCCTTCGACACGCTATTTATGTACCGCCGCCCGACTATGACGAAATGGTTCTGATGAAAATGGTACCATCGAAACGATCTGATGAAGAAGCCGGAAGGTAGGCATCGGAACTCAGTAATAAAACAATGTATCCTAGCCGTACTCTATCGCGACGTATTTGCCTTTTTGTAAAGTTTTTATTTGAAATGGTATACCTACTCCTGAGACTGTCTCATAAAAATATCTTCAAGTTCCGATGAGTGTGGCTTTTGAGTTAGATTTAATAATTTAATACGTATTTTTCCCATTTAGTCTATGTGGATGATGCTCTAATTTACTTTGCAGAGTGGTATTCAGATTTGTGTGGTATAGGTACCACTAAAAAGTGAAAAATAAAAACTTTTTACAAAAAAAAAACAACCGACTTCCAAAAAACACTATAAAGTGAAAAATAACTTTAATTTCGGAAGTCGGTGGCAAAAAAAACGAAAATAAATAAAAAACCAAAGACACCGACTCCCGAAATTAAAGTTATTTTTCACTTTGTAGTGTTTTTTGGACTTCCAAAAAACACTACAAAGTGAAAAACTTTTTACAAAAAAAAAAACAACCGACTTCGGTTGTTTTTTTTTTGTAAAAAGTTTTTAAATCTGTAATATCTTCGAAAATATTCATTTAAATTACATGCTGTAAAGGGCCATATTGATCTATAGTAAATGCACAATGTATTTACGGTACTTAATTGGATAAGGATTAATGCTGTATTGCTTAAAATCGCTTCGTAAATAAGCCATTATTTCTCGTAAAAAGTAAAGGATAAAAAATGGTTATTGTGGGTTATCCCTAAGAGATAGACATATACCATCGCGGACTTTTTTGCAGACCTTTTTAAGGTGTACAATACTGTAGTACATTATTTTGATCTATCTCTTAGGGATCAGCCAGCGTTTGCAATGTAAGCGCAAAAAAATGTGTTCATTTACGACATCACATTAGAATCCTCTAAAATTATCAGTGTTTCTCTATTATATTATGCATGTATTATACATATAAACCTTCCTGTTGAATCCCTCTATCGATTAAAAAAAACCGCATCAAAATCCGTTGCGTGGTTTTAAAGATTTAAGCATACATAGGGACAGACAGACAGCGGAGCGACTTTGTTTTATAATATGTAGTGAAGACTTTTTTTTTTTAATATTGTAATGAGATAACACCTGATGTTATCCTGTTTACAAAATGGTATTTCCTAACGAGGTAACACGCGATGTTATCCAGAAATACAGTACTTTCTTGAGGAGGTAGTACGTGATACTATCCTGAAAGTAACTTTGCTTTTTTTTGTTTCGACTTTCAAAAAAGTTTATCATTGCGATCTATACCTATGCTTATTGCCATATGATGCATACCAAAGTTCTGTAACACCTGATGTTATCCTGTTAACAAAATGGTATTTCTTAGCGAGGTAACACGCGATGTTATCCAGAAATACAGTACTTTCTTGATGAGGTAGTACGTGATACTATCCTGAAAGTAACTTTGCTTTTTTTTGTTTCGACTTTCAAAAAAGTTCATCATTGCGATCTATACCTATGCTTAGTGCCATATGATGCATACCACAGTTCTGCACACCTGATGTTATCCTGTTAACAAAATGGTATTTCTTAGCGAGGTAACACGCGATGTTATCCAGAAATACAGTACTTTCTTGATGAGGTAGTACGTGATACTATCCTGAAAGTAACTTTGCTTGTTTTGCTTCGACTTTCAAAAAAGCCCATCATTGCGATCTATAAGCTTATCGCCATAATGATGCATACCAAAGTTCTGTTGAAAGTTTTACTGCGGATGTGTCTACAGAAATTCTTGACTTACTTGGTCAAGCAAAGAAATTGGATCCTTCTCTCGGGGAAAAAATACCCAGTGAAGTTAACCTAAGTTCGTTTTTTTTCAGTGAAGTAACCTAAGTTCGGTTTTTTTTTTGTTTTTTTAAAATATACTCAAAACTATCATATTATGAGTCATGAAATATCTATTACCTAAAAATTTAGTTCAAGCCGCGTCGATAGACACCAATTTTGTTATCCTAGGTCAATAAATAAAGATTTTAGACCCGGGTTAGATTATTTCGGGCGATACAAAAACCAGTTATGTAGAGCCTTGGTCTCTTATAACTGTATGACCAAATGTACTAGCATTAGGGGTCTAGGTCATAGGTCATTTTTATCCTATGCATTTACATAGGATTATAAAAGTTGACTTATAATAAACTATCGCTTAATCAAGCCTTCGGGATCCGGTGGGATGTGGGAGTATTAGGGTGGGGGAACATCATGGGACACCTCAAGGGTATTGACCTTGACCTCAGGGTCATTGACCTTGAGGTGTAGGTCAAAATTCCGAAAGTCAAGATACGTGACTCTCCTAAGGTCCTGACCTTGACCTCAGTGTCATTGACCTTGAGGTGTAGGTCAAAATTGCGAAAGTCAAAATACGTGGTTTTCTTAAGGTCAAGATTTCGAATATCAAGTTCCGTGATTCTCGTACGGTGCTGACCTTGACCTCAGGGTCATTGACCTTGAGTTCAAGGTCAAAAATCCGAAACTCAAAAATTCGCGATTCTCCTTAGGTTACTGACCTTGACCTCAGTGTCATTGACCTTGAGGTGTAGGTCAAAATTTCGAAAGTCAAGATACATAATTCTCTTAAGGTCAAGATTTCGAAAGTCATTATCCGTAATTCTCGTACGGTGCTGACCTTCACCTCAGGGTCATTGACCATGAGGTCAAGGTCAAAGTTCCGAAAGTCAAAATGTGTGATTCGTCTAAGGTCACTGACCTTGACCTCAGGGTCATTGACCTTTAGGTCAAGGTCAAAAATCCGAAACTCAAAATGTGTGATTCGTCTAAGGTCACTGACCTTGTCCTCGGGGTCATTGACCTTGAGGTCAAGGTCAAAGTTCTGAAAGTTAATATCCGTGATTCTACTGAGGTCACTGACCTTGACATCAGGGTCATTGACTTTGACCAAGGTCAAAATGTAGGTTAGGTTAGGTTAGGTTAGGTTAGGTTAGGTTAGGTTAGGTTGGGGGCCCGCCGACCCTCGCAGTTACGTCGGGTACCACGGACCACGTGAAGAGCGCATTCCTCGAGTACGTTGCGATCGTGAGAGCGACCAGAGAGGTCAACCTCATGACATGCAGGAAGATCCTGCAGACCTTCCAGAGAAACACAGAAGGTCTGCTAAGGGTACTACTCGAGGAAGCAGAGGCAGCGGTGTACGACAATGTCACGTCCCAAGTCATCGCAGGGGAAATGACAGGGTCGTACATGGCAGCCTACAGTGCGGGGAGTGGTTTCGTGGCCCTGGACAAGGAGGAGACGGAGCGCTCAGGCAAATTAAAATTCAGCGTGCCAAATGACGACCCGATAGTGGTTACCGCCAAATGTACCAAGATCATGCCAGACGATAAGATCCTCGAAATGGCACAGTCCATTTTGGGGTCCTCAGATATCTCGGCATCGCAGGAAAGTTGGGCGGTACCCAATATCAGGTGGGTAAACGGAGTACCGGGTTGCGGCAAGACAACCTGGGTGGTTAAGCACTTCGATGGGGACAAAGACGTTGTAGCCACCACGACAACCGAAGCTGCCAAAGACCTGAGGGCGAAGCTCGCGCGCCGCTTAGGAGACCGAGTGAAGTCCAAGGTGCGGACTATGGCCTCAATCTTACCCAATGGGTTCAGGAGCCATGAGAAATGCTGCCGCCTCACGGTAGACGAGGCTCTTATGAACCACTTTGGGGCTATAGTCATGGCAGTAAAGTTGTCTGGAGCAAGCGAAGTTGTCCTCATCGGAGACGTAAACCAGCTTCCATTTTTGGACAGAGAGAACCTATTCGAGTTAAGGTATACCCGTCCAAACCTGGTGGCTGGTATCACCCAGGAGCTGCTTTGCACGCACCGTAATCCGTTGGATGTGGCCTATGCACTGAGCGTGATATACTCCGGTATATACTCCTCCAAGTCGTCGCTGTCGCAGGTCCACTCCCTGAGGGTGAAAGGTTACACGGGAGCGCAAATACCGAGCACCGCTAAAAACACCCTATTCCTGGTTCATACGCAGGAGGAGAAAGCTTCTCTCGTAAGCCAGGGATATGCGTCCGGTGAAGGGTCGCGCACGTTGACCATACACGAGGCTCAGGGGTTGACCTACGACAGTGTAATAATCATCAACACCAAGTCCAGGAGACTCCAAATCCACGACAGCATCTCCCACGCGGTAGTGGCGGTGTCGCGACACACAGTCAGTTGCGTCTACTACTCCGACGACGCCGACGACGCCACGGGCCGCTTTGCGAAGAGGGCGATGGGTGCGCCGACTAAAATGGTCGTCGAGTACAATCTGAAGACGGCCATGCAGCACCGAGACGTAGTCGTGACGGAGGCCTTGCTCAGGCTAGCGAAGTCCCTGGTCGAAAAAACCCGTCCCAACTAACATTCCACTTAACCACACCAATTCCATAGTCCTAAATAACCCAACCAAGAAATCCCAACCCTCCACGTAGTTTTTAGTAAACCTTTAACTAAAAAAGAATTAACATGTAAAACTCCATGGCAGAGCGAGTCTGTCATACTCACGTGAATGTCCCGCCGATGGTGGCGCTGCGCGTCCGGTCACTCAGTTCCCTAAAATATGGTTGAGCAGGGTGGCGCGGATGTGTACGTCATGGCCGTGAACGGAAGCCGTCGGCCGGGACTGGTCGGCTCGCACTGCCATGCAGTTTTTCCCTTCTGAAATAATATACTTGTGTACTTCATTGTGTAAAAATTTGTAACTGAAAGCGTAATAAATAAATGTAGTAAGTTTAAGTGAAACTAAAATCGTAATAAATGTAACAAAATAAAAGTAATTTCAAAATTGTAATGCCTGTATACTTATTATATATGTATATATAAAAAAAAAAAATAAAAAAAAAAAAAAAAAAAAAAAAAACCCCATGTCAAATATGTATATTATAACAAACGCATGAGCATGAATATGTGTATAAATAATAAATATTTAAAAAAAAAAAAAATATTTAAAAAAAAAAAAAATAATATAAAAAAAAATAAAAAATAAAATAAAATAATAAAATAAATAAAAATAAAATAGAAATATTTAAAGTAGCTGGCCAAGAGTTGGCGCAAGTACTGAGGCACCCCGTGGTACCGGAGTGCCTCCAAGATTGTCGAGTGGGGGACAGAGTTGAAGGCGTTGGCTATGTCGAATGACACCGCCAACACTCCGTCCCCCGCCTCCACGGCCTCCCTTACCTGGCCCTTAAGTAGGGCCAACGCGTCAACCGTCGAACGACCCCGTCGGAACCCGAATTGGGCGTCGGACAGGTCCGGCCCCACCGTCCCCAGGTGGCTATTTAGCCGGTCGGCGATTATCCCCTCGAACAACTTACCGACCTCATCGAGCAAAACGATGGGCCGGTAAGCCGAAGGGGAGTCCGCCGGGCGTCCCTCCTTTCGGAGCAGGCATAGCCGCCCCTCCTTCCAAGGTTTCGGGAACCTCCCAGTCGTAAAACACGCGCTAAAGAGGTCCCGAAACCTCTCCTCCATCTGTGAGGCGGCGATGGCCACCACCCGTGCGGGAACGCCGTCCGGCCCTGGGGCTGTGCTCTTCGCGCAGAGGCGCAGAGTCCCCGCGTAGAGTTCCACCGCCGTAACCGGGGGGACCTCCTCCTCCGGCGGAGCCGCCTCCCGCGGGGGATCCATCACTGGCGGGGTGAAGTCGGTCCTGGACGGAAACAGGGACCGGACCACCCCATCCAGCAATGCCGGCTCGAGAGTCTCCGTCAGTGGAGGACCACAGGGGCGCAGTTTATTCCGCGCCGCCTTGTATGGTCTTCCATAGGGGTCCCTGTCGAGACCCTCCAGCATCTCGGCTCTCGACGCATCTTCGGCCGCGCACATTGCTGACTTGAGCACCGTCTTTGCGTCGACGTACGAGGCATAGAGGGCCTCCTCGTTGATGGTCTCGGGGCCTGCGCCTTCGACTCCGCGTGTAGGCCCTCCTGGCCGCCACGCAGGTGGTTCGGAGCCCCGCCAGTTCCTCCGACCACCAATAGACGGCGCGGCGGGGAGGCGGGTGGCGAGACCGGGGCATGCTGGAGTTGCACACCTCGGTCAGGGACCTCCTCAGCTGGAGCGCTGCGGCGTCCACGTCCAGGACCTCGACAGGAGGCGTGAGCCAGTCCTGGACGAACGCCGCCTCCTCCGCAGCCTCTCGGTCCAGGCGGGTGAGAGCCCACCGTGGGAACGCAGATTGGCCCGAGCGCGCCATTCCCTGGGAGCTCTGGGTGGAGATGTCGAACCGCACATATCGGTGGTCCGACAAAGTCTCCACCATCTCCACCCGCCAGTTCACGACGTGGGCGGCTAGCACGGGGGTGGCAAACGAGACGTCGACCACCGATCCTCCCCGTTGCCACACACACGTGTGGACAGTCCCTCTGTTCAGGAGAGACACGCCGCACGACGCCGCCCAAAATTCAACGGCGCGTCCCCGGACGTTGCAGGAAGCGGCCGGGTTGCCCCAGGCCGTCGACTTGCCGTTCAGGTCACCCAATATGGCGACCTGGCGTGGCGCCGCCCTCCTGACCACCGCGGTGAGGATTTCGAGAAAGTTCTCGAAATCCGAGAGAGGGCGGTTTGGGGAGAAATAGACGCCCACAAGGGCTAATTCTCCCCACGCGGCGGCCACGTATCCCGGTCCCCTCTCTAAGAGCGAGAGGGGAGGGGAGTCTGTGGAAGACCGCGTCACCAATGCCACCAAGCCATCCCGATCGCCCAGCCAACGGCCAGGGACTGAGTACGGCTCGGCAACCGCCGCCACGTCCACCAACCACTCAGCCATGGTCTGCATCAGCAGATCCTGGGCCGCTCTGCAGTGGTTGGTGTTCGCCTGGAGGATGCGATGTTTGACCCTATCCATCAACAGTCATCGCACCCTCCTCCACAGCCGCCGATGTCCCGGCCTCAGGGACGGCGGTGGCAGCGACAGGCCGGATCGGCGCCTGCACTTTGCCCTTCTTGGGGGGAGGATTGCATTTCCTCCCCATCATCACGTGCCCCGCCGGGCAGCCACTGGCGGCACACACCGCGCAGTGCGGCGTGGCGGCCTCGCAGGAGGCGGACTTGTGCCCGTCCTTGCCACAGCGGAAGCAATTGTCCGCCCTGTCGACCTCGGACGGACAAAGGGCCCGAGTGTGTCCGACTCCAAGACACTTGTAGCAGCGCAGAGGCTTGGCTGCAAGACGGTCAGCCGACGGTCAGCCGTCTCTTGACGAGGACGGCTATAACTGCGGCGACTGGGCACTCAAGGCGAATGGTGCCCATGCCGCCGCGGCCGGGCCTGATGGCCCGACCTTGCACCGCTGTGACGCAACAGCCCCCCATCGCCGCGACCGCCGCCACCACCTCCTCTTTAGTGACCGAGTCGTCCAGGTCGGTCACCTCCAAGGGCACAGACTTCACGGGCCTGGTGACCCTTGCCGCGTCGGCGATGACCTCTTGCAACTTGGTTGCGAAGAGGTCCGCGTTGGCGCCGCCCTGAGCCCCCGGGAACTCGAACATTCGAGCTCCGGCCTGGGTCCGGCGGCAGGAGACTGTGCCGATACCCAGTTGGGTGGGATCAGCGTTTGTACGCGCCCGCATCATAATGGATGCGTACGTCTCTCCCCGCTCCACAGCCTCAGCGGTTAGCGTCACCACTACTGCTGCAGTCTTGGGAGGAACCAGCTTCCTCTTTGACCTCGCGGGGGCCCCACTAGCTGCAGGAGAAGCAGCGGTAGCAGCGGCGGTGGGCTTGGGGGCTGACGTCTTCCCTTTCCCCTTTCCCTTGCCTGCTGTCTGGGACGGGCCAGCAAGGGTGGCGGCGGACGCGACAGGGTCAGCCACCGTGCTCGACATCTTTTTGCCCTTTTTTACCTTCGTCCACCCTTGCTGGTTGGATGGGGTGGTGGACGGAAGATGGGCGTCTTCCCCCTGCGAGGACAGCTCCGGCTCGCGTGGCCTACTGTCCGCCGCGAGCGGCGGTCGCAGGCGTTTCTCCGGCAAGAGCCTGTCCTCGATGCCCGCAAGACAGGCTCTCGTGAAGGCCCTTTCCTCCGTGACCACCTTGCGGATTATATCCTCAAGGCTGGAGGGCAGGACCTCAGCCGCTGGTCTCGGCTCGGCTGTGTTTGGCCGGGCCGTGGCTTCAGCCAGCTTCAGATGAAGCTGGCTGACCTCTGCCTGCAGGCGATGAACTTTCGCCTGCAGTTGCCGCGTTTCGTCGGTTGTCTTGCGCTGCACCAGCTCCCCGACGATGCCGCGCATGCTCGCGGCCCTACATTTAAGGGACTTTTGACAAGTCCCTTTCAAATTGGAGGACTTAGAGGCGACTGCCACTATCTCCTCTTCGTCCTCCTCAGCCATCAGCTCCAGCCGAGGAGTGGTCCGCATAGTGAACGCGGGACGCGCCGTACCCGGACTTAGCCCGGGCGGCGCGCGTTCGTTGCTCCTTGGCCGCAACCCGCTCCTCCAGGTCTTGCTGGAGCTGCGCCCGCCGAGACAGGTCCAACTGGTGTTGGGCCTCCGCCAGACCCACGTCGTGGGTGTCCAACACCGGCTTCTTAGCCTTCGGCTGTGACGCCGTGTCCGAGGAACCCCCGGACCCCTTTCTTTGATGAACCCGCTTCTTCGTCTCCCGGCGACCAATCGCCGAACCTGCATCCGGCTCAGTCATAACGGAATCGTTGTCAGAGTCCAGCAACTCGCCCGCCAAGCTATAGACGCTAGCCGCAGACGGCGCGCGGCTAGCCTCCGACGCCGAGGCGCCCTCGGATTGGCCCTGAGAAGGGCCTTTTGGTTGGCCCTGAGAAGGGCCTTTTGGTTGGCCCTGAGAAGGGCCTTTTGGTTGGCCCTGAGAAGGGCCTTTTGGTTGGCCCTCAGAAGGGCCTTCTGGTTGGCCCTGAGAAGGGCCTTTTTTAGAACGCCCGGAGGCGGCCCGCGCAAGTTTTGGCATAGCCTCCGCAGATGTCGTAGGTTCCGACGTTAAAATAAAATACAATAAAAAGGATAAAATACGCTACGACTGCACAGTGCACTTTGGCCGAACACCGGTCTGCCACTCCGTTACGGTGGTCAGAACCGGGTCGTTGCCCAGGGGACGCGACGTGGACGCAAGCACTGTGGGGTGGTCCCCCAACCTAACCTAACCTAACCTACATTTTGACCTTGGTCAAAGTCAATGACCCTGATGTCAAGGTCAGTGACCTCAGTAGAATCACGGATATTAACTTTCAGAACTTTGACCTTGACCTCAAGGTCAATGACCCCGAGGACAAGGTCAGTGACCTTAGACGAATCACACATTTTGAGTTTCGGATTTTTGACCTTGACCTAAAGGTCAATGACCCTGAGGTCAAGGTCAGTGACCTTAGACGAATCACACATTTTGACTTTCGGAACTTTGACCTTGACCTCATGGTCAATGACCCTGAGGTGAAGGTCAGCACCGTACGAGAATTACGGATAATGACTTTCGAAATCTTGACCTTAAGAGAATTATGTATCTTGACTTTCGAAATTTTGACCTACACCTCAAGGTCAATGACACTGAGGTCAAGGTCAGTAACCTAAGGAGAATCGCGAATTTTTGAGTTTCGGATTTTTGACCTTGAACTCAAGGTCAATGACCCTGAGGTCAAGGTCAGCACCGTACGAGAATCACGGAACTTGATATTCGAAATCTTGACCTTAAGAAAACCACGTATTTTGACTTTCGCAATTTTGACCTACACCTCAAGGTCAATGACACTGAGGTCAAGGTCAGGACCTTAGGAGAGTCACGTATCTTGACTTTCGGAATTTTGACCTACACCTCAAGGTCAATGACCCTGAGGTCAAGGTCAATACCCTTGAGGTGTCCCATGATGTTCCCCCACCCTAATACTCCCACATCCCACCGGATCCCGAAGGCTTGATTAAGCGATAGTTTATTATAAGTCAACTTTTATAATCCTATGTAAATGCATAGGATAAAAATGACCTATGACCTAGACCCCTAATGCTAGTACATTTGGTCATACAGTTATAAGAGACCAAGGCTCTACATAACTGGTTTTTGTATCGCCCGAAATAATCTAACCCGGGTCTAAAATCTTTATTTATTGACCTAGGATAACAAAATTGGTGTCTATCGACGCGGCTTGAACTAAATTTTTAGGTAATAGATATTTCATGACTCATAATATGATAGTTTTGAGTATATTTTAAAAAAACAAAAAAAAAACCGAACTTAGGTTACTTCACTGAAAAAAAACGAACTTAGGTTAACTTCACTGGGTATTTTTTCCCCGAGAGAAGGATCCAATTTCTTTGCTTGACCAAGTAAGTCAAGAATTTCTGTAGACACATCCGCAGTAAAACTTTCAACAGAACTTTGGTATGCATCATTATGGCGATAAGCTTATAGATCGCAATGATGGGCTTTTTTGAAAGTCGAAGCAAAACAAGCAAAGTTACTTTCAGGATAGTATCACGTACTACCTCATCAAGAAAGTACTGTATTTCTGGATAACATCGCGTGTTACCTCGCTAAGAAATACCATTTTGTTAACAGGATAACATCAGGTGTGCAGAACTGTGGTATGCATCATATGGCACTAAGCATAGGTATAGATCGCAATGATGAACTTTTTTGAAAGTCGAAACAAAAAAAAGCAAAGTTACTTTCAGGATAGTATCACGTACTACCTCATCAAGAAAGTACTGTATTTCTGGATAACATCGCGTGTTACCTCGCTAAGAAATACCATTTTGTTAACAGGATAACATCAGGTGTGCAGAACTTTGGTATGCATCATATGGCACTAAGCATAGGTATAGATCGCAATGATGAACTTTTTTGAAAGTCGAAACAAAACAAGCAAAGTTACTTTCAGTATAGTATCACGTACTACCTCATCAAGAAAGTACTGTATTTCTGGATAGGTTAGGTTAGGTTAGGTTAGGTTAGGTTAGAGGCCCCAAAGGGCCATTGCACAGCGGGTGGGGAGGGCCTACCGCTCCGTAGGCTTCTCGGCGGCATGCGCTCTGGCCGGCACCCCTCCTTGGGAGCTCGAGGCATGGGTGCTAACCAGAGTGTACGAATGGACGGCGCGGCGTAAGGCGCTCGGGGAGCTCCCCGCCGCAGAAGAGCGGGAGGCCGTGCGGCAAGAGGCGAGGGACGCAATCGTCCATCATTGGACGGAGGACCTCGCCACTGCCGCATTTGGCCGCCGAACACTGGACGCGCTCGGGCCAGTCCTCAAGGATTGGCTTGAGCGGTCCCACGGTTTCCTCTCTTTCCGTCTGGTGCAGGTGTTGTCCGGCCATGGGTGCTTCGGATCGCACCTGCACCGGATCCAAAGGGAGGAGACCCCGTCGTGCCACGACTGTGGCGCGGCGGAGGACACGGCGCAGCACACCCTCGAGGTGTGCCCCGCCTGGTCCGAGCTGCGCCATACACTGGTCGAAGCGGTCGGGCAGGACCTCTCGCTTCCCGGCGTCGTCAACTCGATGTTGGAAAGCGAGGGGGCCTGGGCAGCGGTCGCCTCCTTCTGCGAAGACGTAATGTCACAGAAGGAGGCGGCGGAGCGCGTGCGGGAGGATGACCCTCTCGCGGCGCCGCTCCGCAGGCGAAGACGGGGCGTGAGACGGCGGTTGTATGATCGTCGTCATGCGCCCCCCGGTGGTGAACAGCGGGAGACAGGCGCGGGGGCGCCTTCTCCTGCATTGCACTGTTCACCACCCACGTCAGTCATTCCTGGGCCCCTCCCCGACGGGAGGGGCGTGCCGGGCCCGCTGTAAAGGCGGGCGGTCGTCGGAGGGGGGCCGGATGAAAGGGCTGTGCCAGATTCCCAGTCCTCCTCCACTCAGACGATGCGGGAATGCCGCTGGGTCGTTTAGTGGGTATACCGGTTCTACCGGGGAGTCCCACATACCCCACCCGTCCCCCGATGGGTGGGTATGCGTAATGCATTTTTCCCAGCGTGAACAAAAAAAAAAAAAAAAAAAAGGTTAGATTAGGTTAGGTTAGGTTAGGTTAGGTTAGGTTAGGTTAGGTTAGGTTAGGTTAGGTTAGGTTAGGTTAGGTTAGGTTAGGTTAGGTTAGGTTAGGTTAGGTTAGGTTAGGTTAGGTTAGGTTAGGTTAGGTTAGGTTAGGTTAGGTTTTTTTTTTTTTTTTTTTTTTTTTTTTTTTTTTTTTTTTTTTTTTGTGCTTTTCCCGTTCATGGGTCAAACGGCTCTTATTATTCTAAGTTTCTCATTCATTCAATTTCTATCATTTATTCCTCTCGCACTTTTATGCCTCATACTGTGTCTTTCTTCCTTTCCATTCTTAGCCGGGTGGGACTCCCGCTATTCTAACTGTCTTTACTTTTCTTTATTTCAGGGGGTATTAAGTTTACGCCTTGATTTATTTACATAATGTGATAATTTCACCTTATTTCTAAGTTTTAACTACTTATTAATATTATTCTTATTTTGATACATTTCTATTTATACTTTTACATAACAAAATCGTTCCTATATAACTTTCCTTACTTCTATTATGTATTTAACAATGTGTATTCTAATTTTAAACAAAAACCAAAACTTATACTTATACTTCAGTTATCCTTTTATTTTTTACATGAGTGTGATAATTCCATCTTATTTCTTAGTTTAGCTGCTTATTCATATTATTCTTATTTTGATAAACTTCTATTTATACTTTTACATAATAACAGGTCATTCTTATATAACTTTCCTTACTTCTGTTATATATTTAAACATGTGTTCTTATTTTGCTACTATCCTTATCTATTTATCTGTTACTTATTTATTTAGTACTTAAATTTTTACGATACACTCAGCTTATTCTAATTTTTAAACAAAACCAAGACTTATAATTATGCTTCACTTATCCTTTTACTTTTACCCATATGTGATCATTTCACCTAAATATGTTTTAGCTGCTGATACATATTATTCTTATTTGATACATTTCTATTTATACTTTTACATGATAACAATTGGTCTTAAGCAACTTTCCTTATTTCTATTATATATTCGAACATATGTCCTTATTTTGCTACCTTGCTTGTCTATTACTTATTTATTTAGTATTTGATTAAACGGTTCTATCAACTTATTCTAGTTTTAAACAAAACCAAGACTTTTACTTATGCTTCACTTTCCTTTTATTATTCTTTTTACCGAAATGTAATCATTTAACTTTATTTCTAAATTTTAGCTACTTGTACATATTATTCTAATTTTAGTATATTTCCTTTTATACTTTTGCACAATAACAACTGTTCTTATATAGCTTTCTTTATTTCCATTATATATTTAAACATGTGTTTTGTTTTGCTACTTTCCTGTCTATTTATCTATTACTTATCTATTGAATACTTAACTTTACAATTCTATCAACTTATTTTGATTTTAACATCCCAAGACCCATACTTATGTCTCACTTATCCTTCCATTATCTAGTACTATGTACATATATGTTTATATGTTAGCGTTTACTATTCTCCTTAGACCAGGTAGGTTTTGGGGTTCAAGGTTTAAAGTTTAGGACAGGGATTGGACCTATATAATTATCTATAATTTATTATTTTTCTTCATTTTATTTTTCGGCAATACTATATATATATACTTAGAATATACATATTTATTGCTATTTCTTGACTAATGTTTGTGTTTGTTTAACATTTATGGGCTGTGTAAGGTGTTTAGTGTCCCGTGTGTGTTTGCTATCCCGTGTGTGTTTTTGATATATACATAATATATATTTAAAATACATACATTTATATATCCAGGGAGCAGCTGTTTTAGGCGTATGCCGTCGTCGTCCGAGCCAGGTAATCCCATTTCTTACGGACCGGGCACTCCACGCTAAATGCGTTGTGGTCGGTCTTCTGGAGCTTTGAGTGCAGGCAATTGCAGCACTGCGGTTCCCTCTCCGCAACAAAGTCCTCGCACTGCTCGCGCAGATGCGGTCCCCCGCAGTGACTGCACCTGTCCACACTCTCGGTACAAAATTTCCGGCCATGTCCAAATGCTAAGCATTTTGTACATTGGATGAGTGGTGACTGATCCTCCACCCTGACCCTTTGCAGGTCAAGGTAAAGAGCCCCAGCCTCCGTCATCCTCTGCCATACTTTGGGTCTGACTTGGACGACCACGTGCGCCGTCTTCGGATTTCTAGTCCTTTTCTTATATTTTATCGTCACTTCCATTTCTTCCTGGTCTAAGCCCCTGAAAATGTCATCGTTCTGGGAGTAGAGCGCCCTTACTATTTCCTCATCGCCGCTATCCAAAAAGACGTCCTTAAGGACAACGAGCGGGTTTTTATTTTTCATGGGCTCTGCTCTTAGTCCCTCACCTCTGCTGTCAATCCGGTCTTTAATTTTTCTGAGCTCCGCCTCTGAGTCACATCCTAGTATGACCGTCTGGTTTTTGGCCTTTCGGACTTTATTTATTTTCAGTCCAGTTCCCCTGGCGTCGACCGCCTCCTTCACCCGGGCGAGCACCCCGTCGGCGGTAACCCTGCTATCTTCTGTGGTGACCGCCAACGAGTGAAGCGCCGGCCGACGTCCCGGTTTGGCTGCTGTGACTTGGGCGTAAGTTTGCGAGTCAGTCTTTGGCTCGCATACGACCTCCCTTATGAGCTCCTCTATTCTGTCCGATCTGGTGGCGACAACACCGGCAACGTTTTCGACTCCATTTTTGAGGTCTGCCGCAGCGAGACCCACTGTCTTCACTCCTTCTCTAGTGTGGTCTATGGCCGCTTGTGCTACGTCGACCTTGTCGCTGACCCCGTCAATTTTGTCGATAACTTTGTCGATGATGTCGGAACCACTATCGCCGCAGTAATCGCACATATCTTGAAAGCCTTTTTTGACTTTGCCTTCGAGGTCCTTGAGCTGTATCCTCAGCGATTCTTCCATCACTTCCAGCCTTTCCAGAATTTCCCGCGGCAATTTGGGTGATGACGGCGTGGTGTCAATTTTTGCAGACAGGACTGTTTTTGGCGCCGTCTCCAAGTTCTTTAGCCGCTTGCTGAGTTCGAACAAGATCCCCAGGCTCTTATCCGACTGTGTCTCCAGGAAGGTCTTTATGTCCTTCCTCATCTGAGGGTAATCCCTGACCCTAGCTGGTATGTCCTCAAAAGTCTTCATGACCTCCTGGAGAAGCCAGTCGTTGGACGATGTGGCGTAAATGTCAGGGTGGTGTTTATACGCCTGCATTAAGTCCATAGACCTTCTCTTTCGTTCCGGTTTCCGGATGAAAGTCTTGGCGGCGTCCAGCGCCTGTTCAGGCGGGCCCGCGGTGCTGGGAGTAGTGGCGGGAGCGGCAGCGTCTATTGTACCGAACTTCAGGGCTAACCCCTTCGGCGCTGCTTGCGGTCCAGAGGATCCCTCTTTTCGCGACTCTTGCGGTCCGCTGGCGCTGGCTCCTGGCCCTCTGCTTATTGGGGTGCGAATTCCGGGAAACATTTTATAAGTTCAGTTTGCTGGTATTTCGTGTTGTATTGCTTGTGTGTATAGGGCACAGCAAAATGAACGGGAAAGTTGTCAAGATATAATTAATAATAAAAGGTATATGTTGTCTGACCCTGTATAGGGGGGTAAGTGTTTGTTTATATATATTACACTATATATAATATATAGTTCCGTTTCTTGTGTCTCTTCCCTGTAAATGAGGAGTCAAATTCAAACGCTACTAATCCGCGGTCCAAATTTTTCTAACCCCCGTAGTTACCGGTTTATTTGTGATACAGTGTGTAAAAGGGTAGGGGAGGGTCCAATCAGGGGGGGGAGGGTACCTCTTGTGCGACTTTAACCGTGGTGTCTTCGACACCACAAAGGCTGATTTTGAGGTCGGATCGGCTCTAAGTCCTCTCGTTCCCGAGATATGGCCTTTTAAAGGATAAGGGAGGGGAAGGTTCGGGGAAAAAGGGAAAAATGGAGGGGAAGGATTCCTCTTATGTGACTTTAGCCGTGGTGTCTTCGACACCACAAAGGCTGATTTTGAGGTCGAATCGGCTCTATGTCCTCTCGTTCCCGAGATATGGCCCGATAGGGTGATATTTAGGAGGGGTGGAGGGGGGTTATCCCGGAAGGGTTTTAATTTCACAGTATGGCTGAGGGCCGCTTGTTAACTTATTGTTGGGTGATTGAATGATGGGGTGTTTTGGAAGAGGGGATGGGTGAGATGGGGGGGGGGGTTATCCCGGAAGTGAAACAGTGGGTAAGTTATGCTACTCAGGTGAAAACGGGCCAGCCAACGTCCCCAAAGAAAACCCCAACCTTCTACGACCTCCGGTTCGGGAGCTATCCGAGTCTTAAATTTGGTTTGACAGTTCAAGAACTGTCAAAGTCAATCTTCAAACCGGTACAACTTCCCCCCCAGTGGCCGCAGAATGCCCGAGTTTGTACTTATTTAGCTTGGCTCGTCCTCCACTGTCGTGTAAAATGGTTTTGGGATCTTGAAAAACTTGGACGCTAAACTGTCTTTAAAAATAAAGAAACTTTGATTTAACACTTAAAATCTATAAAACAATTAAACTAATCAAAATTAAAATAAGTCTGGCTATGAAGAGAAAAACCGTTATTAATAAATATGGGTACTACTCAGTTTTTGGGGACAAAAGGCAGGGGTCAAAAAATGGGGTCTTGGGGGTCACAAGGGGTCACATGAGAGACGGCCCCAGGGGTTTAAGTAATGTTAAGGGGTTATATAAATTCTATAAATATATACAAATATGGGTACTTGGGGTCATAAAATAGGGGTCTTGGGGTCTTATTTAATTCTAGGTTCGAACTGAGAGGGGGGTTAGTGGGGGGGGGAAAATTTTATCAAAATTTTGATATTCCCAGCCGTTTCTGAAATAATTGGGGAACTAAGTTTTTAGGGGGAAGGGAGGTGAGGGGTACCAACTAGGTGACTGGGGTCTGCAGCATACATATATATGGTCTATTATATAGGCGGGTGAGATGATCGAAGGTGAGTGGAGAGGGGGGGGGGGATTAGGTGATGGTCCGAGGAAGGGTTGGAGGGGGGTATTTCGCTTTGGGGGGTATATACGTAAATATAATGATGATCCACGGAGGATACTTTAGGTGAGGGGGGGGGGGATATTAAATATACTAATATATTAATTAAAAGAAGGGTGGGGGTTCGAAGGAGGGTGGCCAATAGAGTGTCGCTGTATATCTATACCTAGTATAGATATCCAGGCTGGCGTTAAAAATGGGCTAACTGGCTCCGTTCCCGAGATATGAGCGTTTTTAAATTTTTAAAAGTTCCGGGTTCGATTCCCGGTTGGTGAGATTTAAAAATTTTGTACAAAAAATGTCCGAATAAATAAAATGGGATGGATTAAACAGATCTACTCTCTTATATAATCATTAATAAAACAGTAAAATAATATGTAAACAATAGGGAGAAAACACAGTGGGGAGATTTCCCCTAAAATTACGATAATTTACCCCGATTTTTTCACAGAGACGTCGTGGAGTGATGGGACAAAGTTATTAGGATAGCCCTTTTCGGGGAAACTATGGTAGAAGCTCTTATTTTCCTTCCACGACCTCCCGTTCCTGAAATATAGCCTTTTCCGATATCTTACAAACACGTGGAGATCGGGGAAAAAATTTCAATTTGAAATAACCTATAACTTTAGAATTACTTATTTATATTTACTAGGATTTTAACCAAAAATACGTTATGCTCTAGTGCTACTTTTACAATTACAAAACCAAACAAATATTATGGATGTGTGGGGTATTTCGATTGTTAATTCAGTTACAATATTCGGCGGAAAACCAATTATTTTGCGAGCGGAAATTTTTAAGCACTTTACTAAAACTCTAATATATCCTGAATTTACAGTCTAAAAAATCTAAATTTTTGCATCCGAGTTCGGTGATATCCCAGCTAGCTCCCACCAGAATTTGAAGCTAGGTTGTCGCTGAAGATTTCGTTTAATAGTGGCCGGTAAAAGTTTTCAGCTCTTTCACGGCCGCACAGGAATTTTGTAATTGCAATTACTGGGTTTTCACTGAATGGAAATTTATTTTGGAAATACCTCCGTGATCCTTGTCGTGTTCTCCTTCTTCGGAGATGGTCAGGGGTGACTTCCTAGTCCTGGATCGGGAATGCGTCACCGGGAAAACAGGTACTTGCTTGTATTTCCGCGCGCCTGCGCGGAAAAATTCGGGACTTTTTCCGGGATCGAAGATCTTGGTGTGCCGATCCTGATAGGCTTTTAAAAAGACTATGTCGTCGCTTTGGATCCGGAGATATTTGACTTTCAAAGTCAACTGTTCCCGTAATTTCACCTTTTTTGGTTAAAACTTGCACTGTTTTCCACTTTTCACAAAACTAACTTCACAACCGTGATCGCCTTGCGATTGCGCGTCTTTTGATGTATAACACTTGTATATTCCGGAAACTTTTGCTATTTTTAGCGTTTTTCGACAGCGGAGCGCGGTTTTTTCGTGGCGTTCGGGGCGGCGGTTGAAGCCAGACTGGGTTAGGTTAGGTTAGGTTAGGTTAGGTTAGGTTAGGTTAGGTTTTTTTTTTTTTTTTTTTTTTTTTTACTTTTTTTTTTTGTGCTTTTCCCGTTCATGGGTCAAACGGCTCTTATTATTCTAAGTTTGTCATTCATTCAATTTCTATCATTTATTCCTCTCGCACTTTTATGCCTCATACTGTGTCTTTCTTTTATTCATCCTTTCCATTCTTAGCCGGGTGGGACTCCCGCTATTCTAACTGTCTTTACTTTTCTTTATTTCAGGGGGTATTAAGTTTACGCCTTGATTTATTTACATAATGTGATAATTTCACCTTATTTCTAAGTTTTAACTACTTATTAATATTATTCTTATTTTGATACATTTCTATTTATACTTTTACATAACAAAATCGTTCCTATATAACTTTCCTTACTTCTATTATGTATTTAACAATGTGTATTCTAATTTTAAACAAAAACCAAAACTTATACTTATACTTCAGTTATCCTTTTATTTTTTACATGAGTGTGATAATTCCATCTTATTTCTTAGTTTAGCTGCTTATTCATATTATTCTTATTTTGATAAATTTCTATTTATACTTTTACATAATAGTCATTCTTATATAACTTTCCTTACTTCTGTTATATATTTAAACATGTGTTCTTATTTTGCTACTATCCTTATCTATTTATCTGTTACTTATTTATTTAGTACTTAAATTTTTACGATACACTCAGCTTATTCTAATTTTTAAACAAAACCAAGACTTATAATTATGCTTCACTTATCCTTTTACTTTTACCCATATGTGATCATTTCACCTAAATATGTTTTAGCTGCTGATACATATTATTCTTATTTGATACATTTCTATTTATACTTTTACATGATAACAATTGGTCTTAAGCAACTTTCCTTATTTCTATTATATATTCGAACATATGTCCTTATTTTGCTACCTTGCTTATCTATTACTTATTTATTTAGTATTTGATTAAACGGTTCTATCAACTTATTCTAGTTTTAAACAAAACCAAGACTATAGTATATTTTCTTTTATACTTTTGCACAATAACAACTGTTCTTATATAGCTTTCTTTATTTCCATTATATATTTAAACATGTGTTTTGTTTTACTACTTTCCTGTCTATTTATCTATTACTTATCTATTGAATACTTAACTTTACAATTCTATCAACTTATTTTGATTTTAACATCCCATGTCTCACTTATCCTTTCATTATCTAGTACTATGTACATATATGTTTATATGTTAGCGTTTACTATTCTCCTTAGACCAGGCAGGTTTTGGGGTTCAAGGTTTAAAGTTTAGGACAGGGATTGGACCTATATAATTATCTATTATTTATTATTTTTTCTTCATTTTATTTTTCGGCAATACTATATATATATATACTTACAATATACATATTTATTGCTATTTCTTGACTAATGTTTGTGTTTTTTAACATTTATGGGCTGTGTAAGGTGTTTAGTGTCCCGTGTGTGTTTGCTATCCCGTGTGTGTTTTTGATATATACATAATATATATTTAAAATACATGTATTTATATATCCAGGGAGCAGCTGTTTTAGGCGTATGCCGTCGTCGTCCGAGCCAGGTAATCCCATTTCTTCCGGACCGGGCACTCCACGCTAAATGCGTTGTGGTCGGTCTTCTGGAGCTTTGAGTGCAGGCAATTGCAGCACTGCGGTTCCCTCTCCGCAACAAAGTCCTCGCACTGCTCGCGCAGATGCGGTCCCCCGCAGTGACTGCACCTGTCCACACTCTCGGTACAAAATTTCCGGCCATGTCCAAATGCTAAGCATTTTGTACATTGGATGAGTGGTGACTGATCCTCCACCCTGACCCTTTGCAGGTCAAGGTAAAGAGCCCCAGCCTCCGTCATCCTCTGCCATACTTTGGGTCTGACTTGGACGACCACGTGCGCCGTCTTCGGATTTCTAGTCCTTTTCTTATATTTTATCGTCACTTCCATTTCTTCCTGGTCTAAGCCCCTGAAAATGTCATCGTTCTGGGAGTAGAGCGCCCTTACTATTTCCTCATCGCCGCTATCCAAAAAGACGTCCTTAAGGACAACGAGCGGGTTTTTATTTTTCATGGGCTCTGCTCTTAGTCCCTCACCTCTGCTGTCAATCCGGTCTTTAATTTTTCTGAGCTCCGCCTCTGAGTCACATCCTAGTATGACCGTCTGGTTTTTGGCCTTTCGGACTTTATTTATTTTCAGTCCAGTTCCCCTGGCGTCGACCGCCTCCTTCACCCGGGCGAGCACCCCGTCGGCGGTAACCCTGCTATCTTCTGTGGTGACCGCCAACGAGTGAAGCGCCGGCCGACGTCCCGGTTTGGCTGCTGTGACTTGGGCGTAAGTCTGCGAGTCAGTCTTTGGCTCGCATACGACCTCCCTTATGAGCTCCTCTATTCTGTCCGATCTGGTGGCGACAACACCGGCAACGTTTTCGACTCCATTTTTGAGGTCTGCCGCAGTGAGACCCACTGTCTTCACTCCTTCTCTAGTGTGATCTATGGCCGCTTGTGCTACGTCGACCTTGTCGCTGACCCCGTCAATTTTGTCGATAACCTTGTCGATGATGTCGGAACCACTATCGCCGCAGTAATCGCACATGTCTTCGAAGCCTTTTTTAACTTTGCCTTCGAGGTCCTTGAGTTGTATCCTCAGCGATTCTTCCATCACTTCCAGCCTTTCCAGAATTTCTCGCGGCAATTTGGGTGATGACGGCGTGGTGTCAATTTTTGCAGACAGGACTGTTTTTGGCGCCGTCTCCGAGTTCTTTAGCCGCTTGCTGAGTTCGAATAAGATCCCCAGACTCTTATCCGACTGTGTCTCCAGGAAGGTCTTTATGTCCTTCCTCATCTGAGGGTAATCCCTGACTCTAGCTGGTATGTCCTCAAAAGTCTTCATGACCTCCTGGAGAAGCCAGTCGCTGGACGATGTGGCGTAAGCGTCAGGGTTTTTATTGTACGCCTTCATTACGTCCATAGATCTTCTCTTTCGTTCAGGTTTCCTGATAAAAGTCTTGGCGGCGTCCAGCGCCTGTTCAGGCGGGCCCGCGGTGCTGGGAGTAGTGGCGGGAGCGGCAGCGTCTTTTCCACCGAACGTCAGGGCTAACCCCTTCGGCGCAGCTTGCGCTCCAGAGGATCCCTCTTTTCGCGACTCTTGCGGTCCGCTGGCGCTGGCTCCTGGCCCTCTGCTTATTGGGGTGCGAATTCCGGGAAACATTTTATAACCTCAATTTGCTGGTATTTCGCGTTGTATGACTTGTGTGTATAGGGCACAACGAAATGAACGGGAAAGTTGTCGAAGGATATAAATAATAATACGTGGTATAAATTGTCTAACCCTGTATAGGGGGGTAAGTGTTTGTCAATGTATATTACACTATATATAATATATAGTCCTGTTTTTTACGTCTCTTCCCTGTAAATGAGGAGTCAAAATCAAACGCTACTAATCCGCGGTCCAAATTTTTCTAACCCCCGTAGTTACCGGTTTATTTGTGATACAGTGTGTAAAAGGGTAGGGGAGGGTCCAATCAGGGGGGGGAGGGTACCTCTTGTGCGACTTTAACCGTGGTGTCTTCGACACCACAAAGGCTGATTTTGAGGTCGGATCGGCTCTAAGTCCTCTCGTTCCCGAGATATGGCCTTTTAAAGGATAAGGGAGGGGAAGGTTCGGGGAAAAAGGGAAAAATGGAGGGGAAGGATTCCGCTTATGTGACTTTAGCCGTGGTGTCTTCGACACCACAAAGGCTGATTTTGAGGTCGAATCGGCTCTATGTCCTCTCGTTCCCGAGATATGGCCCGTTAGGGTGATATTTAGGAGGGGTGGAGGGGGGTTATCTCGAAAGGGTTTTAATTTCACAGTATGGCTGAGGGCCGCTTGTTAATTTATTGTTGGATGATTTGAATGATGGGGTATTTTGGAAGAGGGGAGGGGTGAGATGGGGGGGGTTATCCCGGGAGTGCAACAGTGGGTAAGTTATGCTACTCGGGTAAAGACGGGCCAGCCAACGTCCCCAAAGAAAACCCCAACCTTCCACGACCTCCGGTTCGGGAGCTATGCGAGTCTTAAATTTGGTTTGACAGTTCGAGAACTGTCAAAGTCAATCTTCAACCCGGTATAACTTCCCTTCCAGTGGTCGCAGAATGCCCGAGTTTGTACTTGTTTAGCTTGGCTCGTCCTCCACTGTTGTGTAAAGTGGTTTTGGGATCCGAAAATCTTGGACGCTAAAATGTCTTTAAAAATTTAGAAAATTTTAATTTTAAGCTTAAAAACTATAAAACAATTAAACTCACTAAAATAAGTCTGGTTGTAACGAGAAAAACCACAGACGTTTTCTCCTTGTAAAGTGCCTATTGTCTATTCTAACCGTACCGCGGAAGCCAGAAGAATCAGAGGAAAAATATATAAATATTATATTATTATTAATCTAACTTAGGAAAGGTACGGGTTTTAGGGATTCCTTTGTAGCCAAGTGGGAGATCTTGTCGTCCTGATTTAAACGACCCCAAACTCGGTTGGTCTACGACCTCCGGTTGTGAAGCTAAGGCCCGCGGGGTGAGGTAATCGGAAGGGAGGGGGGGTGTTCGTGGGTATCAAAGGAGGGGACAAATGTATAAATATTATTATTAATAAATATGGGTACTAATCGGTTTTTGGGGTCAAAAGGACTTGGGGTCATAAAATGGGGGTCTTGGGGTCCTATCTGATTCTAGGTTCGGACAGAGAGGGGGGTTAGTGGGGGGGGGGAAATTTTATCAAAATTTTAATATTCCCAGCCGTTTCTAAGATAATTGGGGAACTAAATTTTTAGGGGGAAGGGAGGTGAGGGGTACCAAATAGGTGACTGGGATCTTCAGTTTACATATAAATGGTGTATTGTATAGGCAGGTGAGATGATCGAAGGTGAGTGGAGAGGGGGGGGGGGATTAGGTGATGGTCCGAGGAAGGGTTGGAGGGGGGTATTTCGCTTTGGGGGGTATATACGTAAATATAAAGATGATATAAATGATCCGCGGAGGGTACTTTAGGTGAGGGGGGGGGGATATTGAATATACTAATATATTAATTAAGAGAAGGGTGGGGGTTCGAAGGAGGGTGGCCAATAGAGTGTCGCTGTATATCTATACGTAGTATAGATATCCAGGCTGGCGTTAAAAATGGGCTAACTCGCTCCGTTCCCGAGATATGAGCGTTTTTAGGTTTTTAAAAGTTCCGGGTTCGATTCCCGGTTGGTGAAAATTAATAAATTTTGTGCAAAAATATCCAAAAAATATAAAATGGGATGGATTAAACAGATCCTTATAACTAAACTACTCTCTAATATAATTTAAAAAAAAAAAAAAAAGTAAACTAATGCGTAAACAATTTAGGGAGAAAACAAAAGTGGGGAGATTTCCCCTAAAATTACGCGAAATTACCCCGAATTTTTTCCAGGAAAGTCGCAGAGGGATGGGAAAAAGTTCTATAAATAGCCCCTGTGGAGAAAACAAAAAGTTTGTTGTTATCTTCCCCCTACGACTTCCCGTTTGGAAGCTATAGCCACCACCATTCAACTTGTAAACAAGTCGGTGTCGGGGAAAATTCCGCGATCTGGGAGAGGCTATAGCTAGCAAACTACACAATATTATTTCTTGGAAGTTCTTCCATACACATCCTAACAGCCTAGGGCTGCTATTCCCATCACAAAAAAACACAAAAACTGTAAATTGGTAAAAATTTCCTTTTTTTCCCTTCCGACAAAACAGAGTTATTTTACGGGCGGAAATTTTTACCAACACGCACTAAATTTTACATAAGTCCTAAAATTAATGTCCGAAAATTTTGTTTTCTTTGCGCTCGGCTTTGACGACGTCTCTTCTATCTTCCCTAGAAAATTCAGGGTAGGTCGTCGCTGAAAATTCTGATTTATGGTGATCGGAAAAACTTTAAATCTTTTTCACGTCCGCACGTTAAGTTTGGAATGTTCATAAAGTGGCATTCCTTAACTTTATCAAAATTTTTAAAATACCTCCAGGGTCCTTATCTTGTTCTCCTTCTTCGGAGATGGTCAGGGGTGACTTCCTAGTCCTGGATCGGGAATGCGTCACCGGGAAAACAGGCACTTGCTTGTATTTCCGCGCGCCGGCGCGGAAAAATTCGGGACTTTTTCCGGGATCGAAGATCTTGATGTGGCGATCCTGATAGGCCTTTAAAAAGCCTATGTCGTCGCTTTGGATCCGGAGTTATTTGACTTTTAAAGTCAACTGTTCCCGTAATTTCACCTTTTTCGGTTATAACTTTCACTGTTTTCCACTTTTCACAAAACTAACTTCACAAACGTGATCGCCTTGCGATTGCGCGTCTTTTGATGTATAACACGTGTATATCGGTGAACTTTTTGTTATTTTTACTGATTTTAACGTGCGGAGCGCGGTTTTTTCGTGGCGTTCGGGGCGGCGGTTGAAGCCAGACTGGTTAGGTTAGGTTAGGTTAGGTTAGGTTAGGTTAGGTTAGGTTAGGTTAGGTTAGGTTAGGTTAGGTTAGGTTAGGTTAGGTTAGGTTAGGTTAGGTTAGGTTTTTTTTTTTTTTTTTTTTTTTTTTTTTTTTTTTTTTTTTTTTTTTTGTGCTTTTCCCGTTCATGGGTCAAACGGCTCTTATTATTCTAAGTTTCTCATTCATTCAATTTCTATCATTTATTCCTCTCGCACTTTTATGCCTCATACTGTGTCTTTCTTCCTTTCCATTCTTAGCCGGGTGGGACTCCCGCTATTCTAACTGTCTTTACTTTTCTTTATTTCAGGGGGTATTAAGTTTACGCCTTGATTTATTTACATAATGTGATAGTTTCACCTTATTTCTAAGTTTTAACTACTTATTAATATTATTCTTATTTTGATACATTTCTATTTATACTTTTACATAACAAAATCGTTCCTATATAACTTTCCTTACTTCTATTATGTATTTAACAATGTGTATTCTAATTTTAAACAAAAACCAAAACTTATACTTATACTTCAGTTATCCTTTTTATTTTTTTACATGAGTGTGATAATTCCATCTTATTTCTTAGTTTAGCTGCTTATTCATATTATTCTTATTTTGATAAGTTTCTATTTATACTTTTACATAATAACAGGTCATTCTTATATAACTTTCCTTACTTCTGTTATATATTTCAACATGTGTTCTTATTTTGCTACTATCCTTATCTATTTATCTGTTACTTATTTATTTAGTACTTAAATTTTTACGATACACTCAGCTTATTCTAATTTTTAAACAAAACCAAGACTTATAATTATGCTTCACTTATCCTTTTACTTTTACCCATATGTGATCATTTCACCTTATTTATATGTTTTAGCTGCTGATACATATTATACTTATTTGATACATTTCTATTTATACTTTTACATGATAACAATTGGTCTTAAGCAACTTTCCTTATTTCTATTATATATTCGAACATATGTCCTTATTTTGCTACCTTGCTTGTCTATTACTTATTTATTTAGTATTTGATTTAACAGTTCTATCAACTTATTCTAGTTTTAAACAAAACCAAGACTTTTACTTATGCTTCACTTTCCTTTTATTATTCTTTTTACCGAAATGTAATCATTTAACTTTATTTCTAAATTTTAGCTACTTGTACATATTATTCTAATTTTAGTATATTTCCTTTTATACTTTTGCACAATAACAACTGTTCTTATATAGCTTTCTTTATTTCCATTATATATTTAAACATGTGTTTTGTTTTGCTACTTTCCTGTCTATTTATCTATTACTTATCTATTGAATACTTAATTTTACAATTCTATCAACTTATTTTGATTTTAACATCCCAAGACCCATACTTATGTCTCACTTATCCTTCCATTATCTAGTACTATGTACATATATGTTTATATGTTAGCGTTACTATTCTCCTTAGACCAGGTAGGTTTTGGGGTTCAAGGTTTAAAGTTTAGGACAGGGATTGGACCTATATAATTATCTATAATTTATTATTTTTCTTCATTTTATTTTTCGGCAATACTATATATATATACTTAGAATATACATATTTATTGCTATTTCTTGACTAATGTTTGTGTTTGTTTAACATTTATGGGCTGTGTAAGGTGTTTGGTGTCCCGTGTGTGTTTGCTATCCCGTGTGTGTTTTTGATATATACATAATATATATTTAAAATACATATATTTATATATCCAGGGAGCAGCTGTTTTAGGCGTATGCCGTCGTCGTCCGAGCCAGGTAATCCCATTTCTTACGGACCGGGCACTCCACGCTAAATGCGTTGTGGTCGGTCTTCTGGAGCTTTGAGTGCAGGCAATTGCAGCACTGCGGTTCCCTCTCCGCAACAAAGTCCTCGCACTGCTCGCGCAGATGCGGTCCCCCGCAGTGACTGCACCTGTCCACACTCTCGGTACAAAATTTCCGGCCATGTCCAAATGCTAAGCATTTTGTACATTGGATGAGTGGTGACTGATCCTCCACCCTGACCCTTTGCAGGTCAAGGTAAAGAGCCCCAGCCTCCGTCATCCTCTGCCATACTTTGGGTCTGACTTGGACGACCACGTGCGCCGTCTTCGGATTTCTAGTCCTTTTCTTATATTTTATCGTCACTTCCATTTCTTCCTGGTCTAAGCCCCTGAAAATGTCTTCGTTCTGGGAGTAGAGCGCCCTTACTATTTCCTCATCGCCGCTATCCAAAAAGACGTCCTTAAGGACAACGAGCGGGTTTTTATTTTTCATGGGCTCTGCTCTTAGTCCCTCACCTCTGCTGTCAATCCGGTCTTTAACTTTTCTGAGCTCCGCCTCTGAGTCACATCCTAGTATGACCGTCTGGTTTTTGGCCTTTCGGACTTTATTTATTTTCAGTCCAGTTCCCTTGGCGTCGACCGCCTCCTTCACCCGGGCGAGCACCCCGTCGGCGGTAACCCTGCTATCTTCTGTGGTGACCGCCAACGAGTGAAGCGCCGGCCGACGTCCCGGTTTGGCTGCTGTGACTTGGGCGTAAGTCTGCGAGTCAGTCTTTGGCTCGCATACGACCTCCCTTATGAGCTCCTCTATTCTGTCCGATCTGGTGGCGACAACACCGGCAACGTTTTCGACTCCATTTTTGAGGTCTGCCGCAGCGAGACCCTCTGTCTTCACTCCTTCTCTAGTGTGGTCTATGGCCGCTTGTGCTACGTCGACCTTGTCGCTGACCCCGTCAATTTTGTCGATAATTTTGTCGATGATGTCGGAACCACTATCGCCGCAGTAATCGCACATGTCTTGAAAGCCTTTTTTGATTTTGCCTTCGAGGTCCTTGAACTGTATCCTCAGCGATTCTTCCATCACTTCCAGCTTTTCCACAATTTCCCCCGGCAATTTGGGCGATGTCGGCGAGGTGTCAATTTTTGCGGGCAGGGCTGTTTTTGGCGTCGTCTCCAAGTTCTTTAGCCGCTTGCTGAGTTCGAACAAGATACCCAGACTCTTATCCGACTGTGTCTCCAGGAAGGTCTTTATGTCCTTCCTCATCTGAGGGTAATCCCTGACTCTAGCTGGTATGTCCTCAAAAGTCTTCATGACCTCCTGGAGAAGCCAGTCGTTGGACGATGTGGCGTAAATGTCAGGGTGGTTATTGTACGCCTTCATTACGTCCATAGATCTTCTCTTTCGTTCAGGTTTCCTGATAAAAGTCTTGGCGGCGTCCAGCGCCTGTTCAGGCGGGCCCGCGGTGCTGGGAGTAGTGGCGGGAGCGGCAGCGTCTTTTCCACCGAACGTCAGGGCTAACCCCTTCGGCGCAGCTTGCGCTCCAGAGGATCCCTCTTTTCGCGACTCTTGCGGTCCGCTGGCGCTGGCTCCTGGCCCTCTGCTTATTGGGGTGCGAATTCCGGGAAACATTTTATAACCTCAGTTTGCTGGTATTTCGCGTTGTATGACTTGTGTGTATAGGGCACAACGAAATGAACGGGAAAGTTGTCGAAGGATATAAATAATAATACGTGGTATAAATTGTCTGACCCTGTATAGGGGGGTAAGTGTTTGTCAATGTATATTACACTATATATAATATATAGTTCCGTTTTTACGTCTCTTTCCTGTAAATGAGGAGTCAAAAAACAAACACTACTAATCCGCGGTCCAAATTTTTCTAACCCCCGTAGTTACCGGTTTATTGATGATACCGTACGTAAAGGGTAGGGAAAGGTCCAATCAGGGGGGGGAGGGTACCTCTGTTGCGACTTTAACCGTGGTGTCTGACACCACAAAGGCTGATTTTGAGGTCGGATCGGCTCTAAGTCCTCTCGTTCCCGAGATATGGCCTTTTAAAGAATAAGGGAGGGGAAGGTTCGAGGAAAAAGGGAAAAATGGAGGGGAAGGATTCCTCTTATGTGACTTTAGCCGTGGTGTCTTCGACACCACGAAGGCTGATTTTGAGGTCAAATCGGCTCTATGTCCTCTCGTTCCCGAGATATGGCCCGTTCGGGTGATATTTAGGAGGGGAGGAGGGGGGTTATCCCGGAAGGGTTTTAATTTCACAGTATGGCTGAGGGCCGCTTGTTAACTTATTGTTGGGTGATTTGAGTGATGGGGTGTTTTGGAAGAGGGGAGGGGTGAGATGGGGGGGGGGGGTTATCCCGGAAGTGTAACAGTGGGTAAGTTATGCTACTCAGGTGAAGACGGGCCAGCCAACGTCCCCAAAGAAAACCCCAACCTTCTACGACCTCCGGTTCGGGAGCTATCCGAGTCTTAAATTTGGTTTGACAGTTCGAGAACTGTCAAGTCAATCTTCAACCCGGTATAACTTCCCTTCCAGTGGTCGCAGAATGCCCGAGTTTGTACTTGTTTAGCTTGGCTCGTCCTCCACTATCGTGTAAAGTGGTTTGGGATCCGAAAATCTTGGACGCTAAAATGTCTTTAAAAATAAAGAAAATTTTGATTTTAAGCTTAAAACTATGAAATAATTAAACTAACTAAAAAGTCTGGATGTAACGAGAAAAACCGCAGACGTTTTCTCCTTGTAAGGTGCCTATTGTCTATTTTAACCGTACCGCGGAAGCCAGAAGAGTCAGAGAAATAGATATATAAATATTATATTATTATTGATCTAACTTAGGAAAGGTATGGGTTTTTGGGGATTCCTTTGGAGCCAAGTGGGAGATCTTGTCGTCCTGATTTAAACGACCCCAAACTCGGTTGGTCTACGACCTCCGGTTGTGAAGTTAAGGCCCGCGGGGTGAGGTAATCGGAAGGGAGGGGGTGGGGGTGTTCGTGGGTATCAAAGGAGGGGACAAATGTATAAATATTATTATTAATAAATATGGGTACTAATCGGTTTTTGGGGTCAAAAGGACTTGGGGTCATAAAATGGGGGTCTTGGGGTCCTATCTGATTCTAGGTTCGGACAGAGAGGGGGGTTAGTGGGGGGGGGAAAATTTTATCAAAATTTTAATATTCCCAGCCGTTTCTAAGATAATTGGGGAACTAAATTTTTAGGGGGAAGGGAGGTGAGGGGTACCAAATAGGTGACTGGGATCTTCAGTTTACATATAAATGGTGTATTGTATAGGCAGGTGAGATGATCGAAGGTGAGTGGAGAGGGGGGGGGGGGATTAGGTGATGGTCCGAGGAAGGGTTGGAGGGGGGTTTTTCGCTTTGGGGGTATATACGTAAATATAAAGATGATATAAATGATCCGCGGAGGGTACTTTAGGTGAGGGGGGGGGGATATTAAATATACTAATATATTAATTAAGAGAAGGGTGGGGGTTCGAAGGAGGGTGGCCAATAGAGTGTCGCTGTATATCTATACGTAGTATAGATATCCAGGCTGGCGTTAAAAATGGGCTAACTGGCTCCGTTCCCGAGATATGAGCGTTTTTAGGTTTTTAAAAGTTCCGGGTTCGATTCCCGGTTGGTGAAAATTAATAAATTTTGTGCAAAAATATCCAAAAAATATAAAATGGGATGGATTAAACAGATCCTTATAACTAAACTACTCTCTAATATAATTTTAAAAAAAGTAAACTAATGCGTAGACAATTTAGGGAGAAAACAAAAGTGGGGAGATTTCCCCTAAAATTACGCGAAATTACCCCGAATTTTTTCCAGGAAAGTCGCAGAGGGATGGGAAAAAGTTCTATAAATAGCCCCTGTGGAGAAAACAAAAAGTTTGTTGTTATCTTCCCCCTACGACTTCCCGTTTGGAAGCTATAGCCACCACCATTCAACTTGTAAACAAGTCGGTGTCGGGGAAAATTCCGCGATCTGGGAGAGGCTATAGCTAGCAAACTACACAATATTATTTCTTGGAAGTTCTTCCATACACATCCTAACAGCCTAGGGCTGCTATTCCCATCACAAAAAAACACAAAAACTGTAAATTGGTAAAAATTTCCTTTTTTTCCCTTCCGACAAAACAGAGTTATTTTACGGGCGGAAATTTTTACCAACACGCACTAAATTTTACATAAGTCCTAAAATTAATGTCCGAAAATTTTGTTTTCTTTGCGCTCGGCTTTGACGACGTCTCTTCTATCTTCCCTAGAAAATTCAGGGTAGGTCGTCGCTGAAAATTCTGATTTATGGTGATCGGAAAAACTTTAAAACTTTTTCACGTCCGCACGTTAAGTTTGGAATGTTTATAAAGTGGCATTCCTTAACTTTATCAAAATTTTTAAAATACCTCCAGGGTCCTTATCTTGTTCTCCTTCTTCGGAGATGGTCAGGGGTGACTTCCTAGTCCTGGATCGGGAATGCGTCACCGGGAAAACAGGCACTTGCTTGTATTTCCGCGCGCCGGCGCGGAAAAATTCGGGACTTTTTCCGGGATCGAAGATCTTGATGTGGCGATCCTGATAGGCCTTTAAAAAGCCTATGTCGTCGCTTTGGATCCGGAGTTATTTGACTTTTAAAGTCAACTGTTCCCGTAATTTCACCTTTTTCGGTTATAACTTTCACTGTTTTCCACTTTTCACAAAACTAAACACACATACGTGATCGCCTTGCGATTGCGCGTCTTTTGATATATAACACGTGTATATCGGTGAACTTTTTGTTATTTTTGCTGATTTTTACGTGCGGAGCGCGGTTTTTTCGTGGCGTTCGGGGCGGCGGTTGAAGCCAGACTGGGTTAGGTTAGGTTAGGTTAGGTTAGGTTAGGTTAGGTTAGGTTAGGTTGGGGGACCACCCCACAGTGCTTGCGTCCACGTCGCGTCCCCTGGGCAACGACCCGGTCTGACCACCGTAACGGAGTGGCAGACCGGTGTTCGGCTAAAGTGCACTGTGCAGTCGTAGCGTATTTTATCCTTTTTATTGTGTTTTATTTTAACGTCGGCACCTACGACACCTGCGGAGGCTATGCCAAAACTCGCGCGGGCCGCCTCCGGGCGTTTTAAAAAAGGCTCTTCTCAGGGCCAACCAAAAGGCCCTTCTGAGGGCCAACCAAAAGGCCCTTCTCAGGGCCAACCAAAAGGCCCTTCTCAGGGCCAACCAAAAGGCCCTTCTCAGGGCCAATCCGAGGACGCCTCGGCGTCGGAGGCTAGCCGCGCGCCGTCTGCGGCTAGCATCTATAGCTTGGCGGGCGAGTTGCTGGACTCCGACATTGAGTCCATTATGTCTGAGCCGGCCGCAGATTCGGCGATTGGTCGTCGGGAGCCGAAGAAGCGGTCTCATCAGAGGAAGGGGTCTGGCGGTTCCTCGGAGTCGTCACAACCGAAGGCCAAGAAGCTGGTGTCGGACACCCATGACGTGGGTCTGGCGGAGGCCCAACACCAGCTGGACCTGTCTCGGCGGGCGCAGCTCCAGCAAGACCTGGAGGAGCGGGTTGCGGCCACGGAGCAACGGACGCGCGCCGCCCGGGCCAAGTCCGGTTACGGCGCGTCCCGCGTTGTCTATGCGGACCACTCCCTGGCAGAGCTGCAGCGGATGGCTGACGAGGACGAAGAGGAGATAGTGGCAGTCGCCTCTAAGTCCTCCAATTTGAAAGGGACTTTTCAAAAGTCCCTTAAATGTAGGGCCGCGAGCATGCGCGGTATCGTCGGAGAGCTGGTGCAGCGCAAAGCCACCGACGAAACGCGGCAACTGCAGGCGAAAGTTGATCGCCTGCAGTCAGAGGTCAGCCAGCTTCATCTGAAGCTGGCTGAAGCCACGGCCCGGCCACACACAGACGAGCCGAGATCAGCGGCTGAGGTCCTGCCCTCCAACCTTGAGGATATAATCCGCAAGGTCATCACGGAGGAAAGGGCCTTCACGAGAGCCTGTCTTGCGGGCATCGAAGACAGGCTCTTGCCTGAAAAACGCCTCCGACCGCCGCTCGCGGCGGACAATAGGCCATGCGAGCCGGAGCTGCCTTCCCAGGGTAAAGACGCCCATCTGCCGTCCACCACCCCATCCAACCAGCAAGGGTGGACAAAGGTGGCCGGAAAGGGGAAGGCCAAAAAGAAGAAGGCAAAGACGGTGGCTGTCTCTGCCGCACCCACCACCAACCCTCCCGGCCCGTCCCAAACAACAGGCAAGGGAAAGGGGAAGGGGAAGACGTCAGCCCCCAAGGCCACCGCCGTTGCTACCGCTGCTGCTCCTGCAGCTAATGGGGCCCCCGCCAAGCCGAAGAGGAAACTGGTTCCTCCCAAGACCGCAGCCGTAGTGGTTACGCTCACCGCTGAGGCTGTGGAGCGGGGAGAGACGTACGCGTCCATTATGATGCGGGCGCGTACAAACGCTGATCCCACCCAACTGGGGATCGGCTCAGTCTCGTGCCGCCGGACCCAGGCCGGGGCTCGAATGTTCGAGTTCCCAGGGGCTCAGGGCGGCGCCAACGCGGACCTCTTCGCAACCAAGTTGCAGGAGGTCATCGCCGACGTGGCAAAGGTCACCAGGCCCGTAAAGTCTGTGGCCTTGGAGGTGACCGACCTAGACGACTCGGTCACTAAAGAGGAGGTGGTGGCGGCGGTCGCAGCGATGGGGGGCTGTGGCGTCACAGCGGTGCAATGTCGGGCCATCAGACCCGGCCGCGGCGGCATGGGCACCATTCGCCTTGAGTGCCCAGTCGCCGCAGCTATAGCCGTCCTCGCCAAGGGACGGCTGACCGTCGGGTTCAGCTCGGGTGTAGTCCGGGCACTTGCAGCCAAGCCTCTGCGCTGCTACAAGTGTCTTGGAGTCGGACACACTCGGGCCCTTTGTCCGTCCGAGGTCGACAGGGCGGACAATTGCTTCCGTTGTGGCAAGGACGGACACAAGTCCGCCTCCTGCGAGGCCGCCACGCCGCACTGCGCGGTGTGTGCCGCCAGTGGCTTCCCGGCGGGGCATGTGACGATGGGGAGGAAGTGCAATCCTCCCCCTAAGAAGGGCAGAGTGCAGGCGCCGATCCGGCCTGTCGCTGCCACCGCCGTCCCTGAGGCCGGGACATCGGCGGCTGTGGAGGAGGGTGCGATGTCTGTTGATGGATAGGGTCAAGCATCGCATCCTCCAGGCGAATACCAACCATTGCAGAGCGGCCCAGGATCTGCTTATGCAGACCATGGCTGAGTGGTTGGTAGACGTGGCGGCGGTTGCCGAGCCGTACTCAGTCCCTGGCCGTTGGCTGGGTGATCGAGACGGCTTGGTGGCACTGGTGACGCGGTCTTCCACAGACTCCCCTCCCCTCTCGCTCTTAGAGAGGGGACCGGGATACGTGGCCGCCGCGTGGGGAGAATTAGCCCTTGTGGGCGTCTATTTCTCCCCAAACCGCCCTCTCTCGGATTTCGAGAACTTTCTCGAAATCCTCACCGCGGTGGTTGGGAGGGCGGCGCCACGCCGGGTCGCCATATTGGGTGACCTGAACGCCAAGTCGACGGCCTGGGGCAACCCGGCCGCCTCCTGCAACGTCCGGGGACGCGCCGTCGAATTTTGGGCGGCGTCGTGCGGCGTGTCCCTCCTGAACAGAGGGACTGTCCACACGTGTGTGCGGCAACGGGGAGGATCGGTGGTCGACGTTTCGTTTGCCACCCCCGTGCTAGCCGCCCACGTCGTGAACTGGCGGGTGGAGATGGTGGAGACCTTGTCGGACCACCGATATGTGCGGTTCGACATCTCCACCCAGAGCTCCCAGGGAATGGCGCGCTCGGGCCAATCTGCGTTCCCACGGTGGGCTCTCACCCGCCTGGACCGAGAGGCTGCGGAGGAGGCGGCGTTCATCCAGGACTGGCTCACGCCTCCTGTCGAGGTCCTGGACGTGGACGCCGCAGCGGTCCAGCTGAGGAGGTCCCTGACCGAGGTGTGCAACTCCAGCATGCCCCGGTCTCGCCGCCCACCTCCCCGCCGCGCCGTCTATTGGTGGTCGGAGGAACTGGCGGGGCTCCGGACCGTCTGCGTGGCGGCCAGAAGGGCCTACACGCGGAGTCGAAGGCGCAGGCCTCGAGACCCCGCCAACGAGGAGGCCCTCTATGCCACGTACGTTGCCGCAAAGACGGCCCTCAAGTCGGCAATGTGCGTGGCCGAAGACTCGGCGAGAGCCGAGATGCTGGAGGGTCTCGACAGGGACCCGTATGGCAGGCCATACAAGGCGGCGCGGAGTAAACTGCGCCCCTATGGTCCTCCACTGACGGAGACCCTCGAGCCGGCATTGCTGGACGGGGTGGTCCGGTCCCTGTTTCCGTCCAGGACCGACTTCACCCCGCCAGTGATGGACCCCCCGCGGGAGGCGGTTCCGCCGGAGGAGGAGGTCCCCCCGGTTACGACGGTGGAACTATACGCGGGGACTCTACGCCTCCGCGCGAAGAACACGGCCCCAGGGCCGGACGGCGTTCCCGCACGGGTGGTGGCCATCGCCGCCTCACAGATGGAGGAGAGGTTTCGGGACCTCTTTAGCGCGTGTTTTACGACTGGGAGGTTCCCGAAACCTTGGAAGGAGGGGCGGCTTTGCCTGCTCCGAAAGGAGGGACGCCCGGCGGACTCCCCCTCGGCTTACCGGCCCATCGTTTTGCTCGATGAGGTCGGTAAGTTGTTCGAGGGGATAATCGCCGACCGGCTCAATAGCCTGCTGGGGACGTTGGGGCCGGACCTGTCGGACGCCCAATTCGGTTTCCGACGGGGTCGTTCGACGGTGGACGCGTTGGCCCTACTCAAGAGCCAGGTGAGGGAGGCAGTGGAGGCGGGTGACGGAGTGTTGGCGGTGTCATTCGACATAGCCAACGCCTTCAACTCTGTCCCCCACTCGACAATCTTGGAGGCACTCCGGTACCACGGGGTGCCTCAGTACTTGCGCCAACTCTTGGCCAGCTACTTGGAGGACCGAGTAGTCCTTCTTGAAGACAAGACGGCCAGAGTGAGGCGATATGGCGCAGAGTCCGGTGTTCCACAGGGGTCGGTCCTAGGACCACCGTTGTGGAACATTGGATTCGACTGGCTCCTGCGGGGAACCCTCCTCCGTGGCACGAGCGTCATCTGTTACGCGGATGATACCCTCCTCATTGCCCGGGGGAGGGACTTCAGGGAGGCGGCCAGTCTGGCCTCTGCTGGCGGATCCTTAGTGGCAGGAAGGATCCGCCGCCTAGGGTTGAAGGTGGCGCTCCACAAGACCGAGGCCGTGTATTTCCACGGGCCACGGCAGCGCATCCCTCCTGACGGCCACATTGTCGTGGAGGGCGTCAGGATCGGGGTCAAGGCCCAGATGAAGTACTTGGGCCTTGTACTCGACAGCAGGTGGCGCTTCGGCCCACACTTCAGCGGGCTGTCGACGCGCCTGCTGAAGACCGCGAACGCCCTGTCGTGGCTCCTCCCGAACCTGGGGGGTCCGAAGGCGCGATGCCGGCGCTTGTACGCCGGCATCCTTAGGAGCATGGCCCTTTACGGTGCCCCAATCTGGGCGGACTCCCTCCACAGGAGGGAGAACGCCACTGCCATCCGCAGGCCCCAAAGGGCCATTGCACAGCGGGTGGGGAGGGCCTACCGCTCGGTAGGCTTCTCGGCGGCGTGCGCTCTGGCCGGCACCCCTCCTTGGGAGCTCGAGGCATGGGTGCTGACCAGAGTGTATGAATGGACGGCACGGCGTAAGGCGCTCGGGGAGCTCCCCGCCGCAGAAGAGCGGGAGGCGGTGCGGCAAGAGGCGAAGGACGCAATCGTCCATCATTGGACGGAGGACCTCGCCACTGCCGCATTTGGCCGCCGAACATTGGACGCGCTCGGGCCAGTCCTCAAAGATTGGCTTGAGCGGTCCCACGGTTTCCTCTCTTTCCGTCTGGTGCAGGTGTTGTCCGGCCATGGGTGCTTCGGATCGCACCTGCACCGGATCCAAAGGGAGGAGACCCCGTCGTGCCACGAGTGTGGCGCGGCGGAGGACACGGCGCAGCACACCCTCGAGGTGTGCCCAGCCTGGTCCGAGCTGCGCCATACATTGGTCGCAGCGGTCGGTCAGGACCTCTCGCTTCCCGGCGTCGTCAACTCGATGCTGGAAAGCGAGGGGGCCTGGGCAGCGGTCGCCTCCTTCTGCGAAGAAGTAATGTCACAGAAGGAGGCGGCGGAGCGCGTGCGGGAGGACGACCCTCTCGCGGCGCCGCTCCGCAGGCGAAGACGGGGCGTGAGACGGCGGTTGTATGATCGTCGTCATGCGCCTCCAGGTGGTGAACAGCGGGAGACAGGCGCGGGGGCGCCTTCTCCTGCATTGCACTGTTCACCACCCACGTCAGTCATTCCTGGGCTCCTCCCCGACGGGAGGGGCGTGCCGGGCCCGCTGTAAAGGCGGGCAGTCGTCGGAGGGGGGCCGGATGAAAGGGCTGTGCCGATTCCCAGTCCTCCTCCACTCAGACGATGCGGGAATGCCGCTGGGTCGTTTAGTGGGTATACCGGTTCTACCGGGGAGTCCCACATACCCCACCCATCCCCCGATGGGTGGGTATGCGTAATGCATTTTTCCCAGCGTTACCAAAAAAAAAAAAAAAAAAGGTTAGGTTAGGTTAGGTTAGGTTAGGTTGGGGGACCCCCCCACAGTGCTTGCGTCCACGTCGCGTCCCCTGGGCAACGACCCGGTCTGACCACCGTAACGGAGTGGCAGACCGGTGTTCGGCTAAAGTGCACTGTGCAGTCGTAGCGTATTTTATCCTTTTTATTGTATTTTATTTTAACGTCGGCACCTACGACACCTGCGGAGGCTATGCCAAAACTCGCGCGGGCCGCCTCCGGGCGTTTTAAAAAAGGCTCTTCTCAGGGCCAACCAAAAGGCCCTTCTGAGGGCCAACCAAAAGGCCCTTCTCAGGGCCAACCAAAAGGCCCTTCTCAGGGCCAACCAAAAGGCCCTTCTCAGGGCCAATCCGAGGACGCCTCGGCGTCGGAGGCTAGCCGCGCGCCGTCTGCGGCTAGCGTCTATAGCTTGGCGGGCGAGTTGCTGGACTCCGACATTGAGTCCATTATGTCTGAGCCGGCCGCAGATTCAGCGATTGGTCGTCGGGAGCCGAAGAAGCGGTCTCATCAGAGGAAGGGGTCCGGGGGTTCCTCGGAGTCGTCACAACCGAAGGCCAAGAAGCTGGTGTCGGACACCCACGACGTGGGTCTGGCGGAGGCCCAACACCAGTTGGACCTGTCTCGGCGGGCGCAGCTCCAGCAAGACCTGGAGGAGCGGGTTGCGGCCACGGAGCAACGGACGCGCGCCGCCCGGGCCAAGTCCGGTTACGGCGCGTCCCGCGTTCTCTATGCGGACCACTCCCTGGCAGAGCTGCAGCGGATGGCTGACGAGGACGAAAAGGAGATAGTGGCAGTCGCCTCTAAGTCCTCCAATTTGAAAGGGACTTTTCAAAAGTCCCTTAAATGTAGGGCCGCGAGCATGCGCGGTATCGTCGGAGAGCTGGTGCAGCGCAAAGCCACCGACGAAACGCGGCAACTGCAGGCGAAAGTTGATCGCCTGCAGTCAGAGGTCAGCCAGCTTCATCTGAAGCTGGCTGAAGCCACGGCCCGGCCACACACAGACGAGCCGAGACCAGCGGCTGAGGTCCTGCCCTCCAACCTTGAGGATATAATCCGCAAGGTGGTCACGGAGGAAAGGGCCTTCACGAGAGCCTGTCTTGCGGGCATCGAGGACAGGCTCTTGCCGGAGAAACGCCTGCGACCGCCGCTCGCGGCGGACAGTAGGCCACGCGAGCCGGAGCTGTCCTCGCAGGGGGAAGACGCCCATCTTCCGTCCACCACCCCATCCAACCAGCAAGGGTGGACGAAGGTAAAGAAGGGCAAAAAGAAGTCGTGCACGGTGGCTGACCCTGCCGCCCCCGCCACCACCCTTGCTGGCCCGTCCCAGACAACAAGCAAGGGAAAGGGGAAGGGGAAGACGTCGGCCCCCAAGCCCACTGCCGCTGCTACCGCTGCTGCTCCTGCAGCTAATGGGGCCCCCGCCAGGTCAAAGAGGAAATTGGCTCCTCCCAAGACCGCAGCCGTAGTGGTTACGCTCACCGCTGAGGCTGTGGAGCGGGGAGAGACGTACGCGTCCATTATGTTGCGGGCGCGTACAAACGCTGATCCCACCCAACTGGGGATCGGCACAGTCTCCTGCCGCCGGACCCAGGCCGGGGCTCGAATGTTCGAGTTCCCGGGGGCTCAGGGCGGCGCCAACGCGGACCTCTTCGCAACCAAGTTGCAAGAGGTCATCGCCGACGCGGCAAAGGTCACCAGGCCCGTGAAGTGTGTGGCCTTGGAGGTGACTGACCTCGACGACTCGGTCACCAAGGAGGAGGTGGTGGCGGCGGTCGCAGCGTTGGGGGGCTGTGGCGTCACAGCGGTGCAAGGTCGAGCCATCAGGCCCGGCCGCGGCGGCATGGGCACCATTCGCCTTGAGTGCCCAGTCGCCGCAGCTATAGCCGTCCTCGCCAAGGGACGGCTGACCGTCGGGTTCAGCTCGGGTGTAGTCCGGGCACTTGCAGCCAAGCCTCTGCGCTGCTACAAGTGTCTTGGAGTCGGACACACTCGGGCCCTTTGTCCGTCCGAGGTCGACAGGGCGGATAATTGTTTCCGTTGTGGCAAGGACGGACACAAGTCCGCCTCCTGCGAGGCCGCCACGCCGCATTGTGCGGTGTGTGCCGCCAGTGGCTGCCCGGCGGGGCACGTGACGATGGGGAGGAACTGCAATCCTCCCCTTAAGAAGGGCAAAGTGCAGGCGCCGATCCGGCCTGTCGCTGCCACCGCCGTCCCTGAGGCTGGGACTTCGGCGGCTGTGGAGGAGGGTGCGATGTCTGTTGATGGATAGGGTCAAGCATCGCATCCTCCAGGCGAACACCAACCACTGCAGAGCGGCCCAGGATCTGCTGATGCAGACCATGGCTGAGTGGTTGGTGGACGTGGCGGCGGTTGCCGAGCCGTACTCAGTCCCTGGCCGTTGGCTGGGTGATCAGGACGGCTTGGTGGCATTGGTGACGCGGTCTTCCACAGACTCCCCTCCCCTCTCGCTCTTAGAGAGGGGACCGGGATACGTGGCCGCCGCGTGGGGAGAATTAGCCCTTGTGGGCGTCTATTTCTCCCCAAACCGCCCTCTCTCGGATTTCGAGAACTTTCTCGAAATCCTCACCGCGGTGGTTGGGAGGGCGGCGCCACGCCAGGTCGCCATATTGGGTGACCTGAACGCCAAGTCGACGGCCTGGGGCAACCCGGCCGCTTCCTGCAACGTCCGGGGACGCGCCGTCGAATTTTGGGCGGCGTCGTGCGGCGTGTCCCTCCTGAACAGAGGGACTGTCCACACGTGTGTGCGGCAACGGGGAGGATCGGTGGTCGACGTTTCGTTTGCCACCCCCGTGCTAGCCGCCCACGTCGTGAACTGGCGGGTGGAGATGGTGGAGACTTTGTCGGACCACCGATATGTGCGGTTCGACATCTCCACCCAGAGCTCCCAGGAAATGGCGCGCTCGGGCCAATCTGCGTTCCCACGGTGGGCTCTCACCCGCCTGGACCGAGAGGCTGCGGAGGAGGCGGCGTTCGTCCAGGACTGGCTCACGCCTCCGGTCGAGGTCCTGGACGTGGACGCCGCAGCGGTCCAGCTGAGGAGGTCCCTGACCGAGGTGTGCAACTCCAGCATGCCCCGGTCTCGCCGCCCGCCTCCCCGCCGCGCCGTCTATTGGTGGTCGGAGGAACTGGCGGGGCTCCGAACCGTCTGCGTGGCGGCCAGGAGGGCCTACACGCGGAGTCGAAGGCGCAGGCCTCGAGACCCCGCCAACGAGGAGGCCCTCTATGCCACGTACGTCGCCGCAAAGACGGCCCTCAAGTCGGCAATGTCCGTGGCCGAAGACTCGGCGAGAGCCGAGATGCTGGAGGGTCTCGACAGGGACCCGTATGGCAGGCCATACAAGGCGGCGCGGAGTAAACTGCGCCCCTGTGGTCCTCCGCTGACGGAGACCCTCGAGCCGGCATTGCTGGACGGGGTGGTCCGGTCCCTGTTTCCGTCCAGGACCGACTTCACCCCGCCAGTGATGGACCCCCCGCGGGAGGCGGTTCCGCCGGAGGAGGAGGTCCCCCCGGTTACGGCGGTGGAACTATACGCGGGGACTCTGCGCCTCCGCGCGAAGAACACAGCCCCAGGGCCGGACGGCGTTCCCGCACGGGTGGTGGCCATCGCCGCCTCACAGATGGAGGAGAGGTTTCGGGACCTCTTTAGCGCGTGTTTTACGACTGGGAGGTTCCCGAAACCTTGGAAGGAGGGGCGGCTTTGCCTGCTCCAAAAGGAGGGACGCCCGGCGGACTCCCCCTCGGCTTACCGGCCCATCGTTTTGCTCGATGAGGTCGGTAAGTTGTTCGAGGGGATAATCGCCGACCGGCTCAATAGGCTGCTGGGGACGGTGGGGCCGGACCTGTCGGACGCCCAATTCGGTTTCCGACGGGGTCGTTCGACGGTGGATGCGTTGGCCCTACTCAAGAGCCAGGTGAGGGAGGCAGTGGAGGCGGGTGACGGGGTGTTGGCGGTGTCATTCGACATAGCCAACGCCTTCAACTCTGTCCCCCACTCAACAATCTTGGAGGCACTCCGGTATCACGGAGAGCCTCGGTACTTGCGCCAACTCTTGGCCAGCTACTTGGAGGATCGGGTGGTCCTCCTTGCAGACAAGACGGCCAGAGTGAGGCGATATGGCGCAGAGTCCGGTGTTCCACAGGGGTCGGTCCTAGGACCACCGCTGTGGAACATTGGATTCGACTGGCTCCTGCGGGGAACCCTCCTCCGTGGCACGAGCGTCATTTGTTACGCGGATGACACCCTCCTCATTGCCCGGGGGAGGGACTTCAGGGAGGCGGCCAGTCTGGCCTCTGCCGGCGGATCCTTAGTGGCAGGAAGGATTCGTCGCCTCGGGTTGAAGGTTGCGCTGCACAAGACGGAGGCCGTGTATTTTCACGGGCCACGGCAGCGCATTCCTCCTGACGGCCACATTATCGTGGAGGGTGTCAGGATCGAGGTCAAGGCCCAGATGAAGTACTTGGGCCTTGTCCTCGACAGCAGGTGGCGCTTCGGCCCACACTTCAGCGGGCTGTCGACGCGCCTGCTGAAGACCGCGAACGCCCTGTCGTGGCTCCTCCCGAACCTGGGGGGTCCGAAGGCGCGATGCCGCCGCTTGTACGCTGGCATCCTTAAGAGCATGGCCCTTTACGGTGCCCCAATCTGGGCGGACTCCCTTCACAGGAGGGAGAACGCCACTACCATTCGCAGGCCCCAAAGGGCCATTGCACAGCGGGTGGGGAGGGCCTACCGCTCGGTAGGCTTCTCGGCGGCGTGCGCTCTGGCCGGCACCCCTCCTTGGGAGCTCGAGGCATGGGTGCTGACCAGAGTGTACGAATGGACGGCGCGGCGTAAGGCGCTCGGGGAGCTCCCCGCCGCAGAAGAGCGGGAGGCCGTGCGGCAAGAGGCGAGGGACGCAATCGTCCATCATTGGACGGAGGACCTCGCCACTGCCGCATTTGGCCGCCGAACACTGGACGCGCTCGGGCCAGTCCTCAAGGATTGGCTTGAGCGGTCCCACGGTTTCCTCTCTTTCCGTCTTGTGCAGGTGTTGTCCGGCCATGGGTGCTTCGGATCGCACCTGCACCGGATCCAAAGGGAGGAGACCCCGTCGTGCCACGACTGTGGCGCGGCGGAGGACACGGCGCAGCACACCCTCGAGGTGTGCCCCGCCTGGTCCGAGCTGCGCCATACACTGGTCGCAGCGGTCGGGCAGGACCTCTCGCTTCCCGGCGTCGTCAACTCGATGTTGGAAAGCGAGGGGGCCTGGGCAGCGGTCGCCTCCTTCTGCGAAGACGTAATGTCACAGAAGGAGGCGGCGGAGCGCGTGCGGGAGGATGACCCTCTCGCGGCGCCACTCCGCAGGTGAAGACGGGGCGTGAGACGGCGGTTGTATGATCGTCGTCATGCGCCCCCAGGTGGTGAACAGCGGGAGACAGGCGCGGGGGCGCCTTCTCCTGCATTGCACTGTTCACCACCCACGTCAGTCATTCCTGGGCCCCTCCCCGACGGGAGGGGCGTGCCGGGCCCGCCGTAAAGGCGGGCGGTCGTCGGAGGGGGGCTGGATGAAAGGGCTGTGCCAGATTCCCAGTCCTCCTCCACTCAGACGATGCGGGAATGCCGCTGGGTCGTTTAGTGGGTATACCGGATTACACCGGGGAGTCCCACATACCCCACCCGTCCCCCGATGGGTGGGTATGCGTAATGCATTTTTCCCAGCGAGAACAAAAAAAAAAAAAAAAAGGTTAGGTTAGGTTAGGTTAGGTTAGGTTAGGTTAGGTTAGGTTAGGTTAGGTTAGGTTAGGTTAGGTAGGTTAGGTTAGGTTAGGTTAGGTTAGGTTAGGTTAGGTTAGGTTAGGTTTTTTTTTTTTTTTTTTTTTTTTTTTTTGTTTTGGCAGGAGTGGGAAATCCTCATGGACGCCCAGACTGCCTCACTGGTGAGCCAATCTGGGCAGTGCCGGACTCTTACCGGCTAAAACCACACTCCTGCCTTACAATGTCCCTCTGACACTGCCAGAGACCTTATTTACTATAATTTGTTACATTTCTAGTTTTTTACATTCTTGGTTATTTCTATCTTTAATACAATGTTAATTTCCTTATCTCTGTATATCCTTACATCTATAAATCTATGTCACATTTTTCCATTTACAATTATATATTCTTATGTCTGTGGGACATATACATCAATTTACATTTAATTTAGGGCTATAACATTCGTCACATTACAAATTGGCATCATTCTTAAATCTATGGGAATTATTTATGTTTATTCTTATAGCTATAGAAAACATATCGGGTTTGGTAAATTTTATGACATTAGGGTTTTGTTACTATTAGGTTCGGACATTTTCAGCAGTTACATTATGCTACTGTTATATATTATACAAATATGAATACTAAGCATATATAGTGCTTACTTATTCCTCCTATTAACCCTACTGGCTATTTTTATAGAAAACTCAATAAATTTGGCTCTAGTATCTTTACTTGTTATTAAAGTGTTTAAGTTACTTGTCTCTATTTTCATTCCCAGTTCCTGTTCGATATCATACCTTTCCGGATCATAGGCGGGGCAGTCTGTCAGTATGTGTTCTACCGTCTCTTGTTTGTCAGGGTCACATATGCACGATGGGTTTTCCTTACATTTGAACCTGTTCAGGTATTCGGAAAACCCACCGTGCCCTGTCAAAATTTGTGTCAATGTCCCTGTCGGTTTTAGCTGTCTTATGTGTCTGAACGCTTGGATAGCGTCCGGGAAAAATATTTCGTGACGCCGGCTGTGCCCTCGGATCTGTATCTTCGATTCCATTCGTCAAGCGTGTCCTCGCGGATCTGCCGCTTGACGAATGATATCGGGCATTTGTCGTAGTTTGGCCTTGTTTTCATTTTTAAAGCGGCGTCCTTAGCCAGCTGGTCCGCTCTCTCGTTACCCTCCAGTCCTGCATGAGCTTTTATCCAAAAAAGTTCAACTTTTTTGGATATATCCTTACATTGTCGAAGGTTCTCCCGTATTTCGACTGAGAGGGGATGGAGAGAGCGGTGGTTTGCGACAGTTTCCAACGACGACCTAGAGTCGCTGTATATCCCAAAGCTACATTCTTGGCTACGCAAGACTTCCCGTGTTGCCACACATATAGCCAGCAGTTCTGCCTGGTAGACGGTGCAATGGGGCGACAGCAAAATTTTTTGGCTTTTGATTTCCTCATTATTTCTCCAGTGGGACAATGACGCCCCAACCTTGCCCTCGATTTTGCTGCCGTCCGTGTAAATCTGCACTGCTTGAGTGCAGTGATTTCTGACCTGTTCCTGATCTGCCAGGCATATGAACTGCAGGCTTATATACTTGGCCGGATGTGGGGTTCTATCATACGCGGTACGTCGCTCAATCTCCTTGTCTCCTAGCGCTGGCTGTGATACCCCCTCCTCGCCTTATATAGTGCAGCTGCCTCTTGTATTCGAAGATCAAGGGTAGTACCCCAGCCAGTACCAGCGCCGAGTTCAAAGAGACCGTGCGATAGGATTTGCACAGTTTCTGTACAAAACCCCTTGGACCGCGTTTAATTGTTTGCGCACCATCAGCTTTTTGGCGGCAGGTGCCCATGCACTTGCCGCATACATGATGGTTGGTTCGACCACTGCCACGTAGATGGTACGAATCACGTCCGGATGAAGTCCCCAACTAATCCGGGCTGCCCTAGACAACTGCTTATAAAAGTTCAATGCTTTTTTACAAACATTAGATGCATGGGCATTGAATGTCAGCTTGTCGTCTATGGTCAGCCCAAGGACTTTGATTTCCCGCGACATACCAATGTCGACCCCACCCATGCTCAGCAGTGGGGTGTCATGCTTAAGCTTCCGCGTGATTACCATCGCATTCGTTTTATGCGGTGCGAATTTTAACTTATTGCTGACTCCCCACTGATGAACATACCCGAGGGCGTCATTGGCACGTCGCTGGACCTCCATTGCGGAGTCTCCATCGAATACCAATACCACGTCGTCGGCGAAAGCTTGGCAGTAATCTCCCCTTTG